>CM060369.1:56034157-57343713 GCA_030545235.1 Helianthus tuberosus
AGTTACACAATTGCACATTCCTCAAATTTTCGAGTCTAGACAAAGAACATAGGACAAATCCTGATTTTTGTTTTATTTTTGCCTTTTTATATTTTTCCTTGTTGTTATCTTTGTTTATGATTGACAGGTCTAAATATGCCTCCAAGATTCTTTAGGAGAAAGGGAAAGTCACCTGTAGCAGGCCACGACCAGGAGGCCGGGCCTTCTCAAAGACAAACCTCACCCATCAACACGCGTACAAGTCCCCAGAGGGACTGGAGGGCACATCTACAGCCAGCGAGACGGTCCGTCTCGTTAAGTTCATCACCTTCTTATCTTCACTCCTTTGGCCCCAGTCAGAAAATGAGCCCGAAAACCCACAGCCTTCATATATCCCTCTCCAGAGGTCCAACTCTCGTCACTCCTTTGATAACCCGTCACATATCTTCCGAAGCCGGTTCAACCCGGCAAACTACCTCGAGGAACCAGTGGGTGTTAACCCATTGGGACCTGAAGATCACTTTTCTGGAGATCACGCCATGGATATGGATGAGGACACCGGCCCTACCGAACCACTGACCGGTACCCCCACACATCCCATCAAAATTTTTGATGGGTCATCTTTTCATGGATCACCTTACCGTGGTCTAGACAACTACCAAGCAAGGTTCAACCAGTTTGAGTGGTATTTTACACCCTCTTACCATTCATCGCCTCACCAGCAGCAGCATCAACAGGATCCTTCCGGGGATTCACGTTTCGTGGCAGTTACCCCGCCACCACCACCACCTCAGCGGTACCCTCCTGAGCCACCAAGGAGAAGGAGATCAAACGCACAGATGTCCGTGCGAGGAGGAGTGCATATCAGCACCCCTCAACCATCGAGTGGCAGCCACTACCCGCCACTCCAAGAAAACCAGCAGATGGGGGGACCTTCAAACCCCAACCCAGAAGTGAACTCTGCACCTGTCATGCCACCACCATTGAGCTTTGACAACCCAATTCCCACGTACGCTGGCCCAGCAGCATATAATCCCTTTGAGCAGCCGACTCGCACCAGCTTCAATTATGCTGAGATCGACCCATACCTGGCGGCGTAGAACTACAATGCTCTTAACCCCGAAGGGCCCTACGGAGCTCCTTGGGGAGTTGGATACCCAGCTTATGGATACCAATAACAGCCGTCTCTTCGACCTCCTCATCAGCCGCAGGCACCACGGTTTTCCCCGCCAGAACATGAGGAAATTCTCCAAAGATTGGACCAAGTTGAGCGGGAAGTTCACAGAGATCGCAGGGAACGACAAGGTTTCTTCAAGGGTTTGGCGAGTCTAATAAAGAGGAAGAGCAAGAAGGACCATTGAATCCTTTAATTGTTGTTGTATTCCCTTATTTTCAAGTTGAGCCCCTGCGTGGGCCTGTCTTTCTGTTTTAACCCCTGTGTGGGTATATCTTTTTGTATTCTGCCCCTGCGTGGGCATGTCTTTCTGTTGACCCCTGCGTGGGTATGTTTGTTTGTTTAAAGCCCCTGCGTGGGCATGTTATTTCATTAGAAGTCCCGTTTAGGGCAAGCATGTACTCATCTAAAACTTTGTTGTGGAATGATTGGATTTAAATTTTTCATTTTAAATTATATGCATAAACATAAAATATGAAATGAATAATAACATTTCTTTTATAAGATCAATCATTATAGTAAAATGATAAAATCTAAAAGGACAAGACCTAGCCTTGTGTCATTTTAAGACAGGGCCAAGACGGTAGTTCCCCAATTAGATTCAGATCTTTATTAATATCTCCACTTAAGTTGTTCTGCGTTAAATATTAAATAAGAATCTTAAAAGGTAAAACCTAGCTTGTATGTCACTTTAAGACCTGGCCAATATGGTAAAACATGTTTAAAAAGATTCAAATCTCTGTTAACATCTACAAACATGTTAACATTCTTGGCTAATGTGATCCGCAAAAATCACACATGTCACCCTTATGTTGAATTATTCCAATTCCTTATTATTATTTACACATCCAATTATGATGTAATGCCTACGGGACATAATTTTTGTCATATAAGACAAAAGACAGTCGTAGCTTATAAACTCCTTGTCAAGAAAGGTAATGAACCTTGATTCAAACCTTAATAATTAGATCCTATAAGATCTTGACCTATAATTTAGAAATGTCCATGTGACTAGGCCTGTTGTGCCATTATGATATTTTATTTTAGAACTAAGGGTTACTAATGAAAAGTCCCGAATGAAATTACTTAACAAATTAACCAATATGGTTCTTTAATTACCATGGTTAATAAATAATCAAGATGATAAACCTATTATAATTCCCTAAATGAATCATTGTCATCATCTTATGTAGCAATCCAACTACATGGCCGAGTCTGAAGAGGTCAACAGTCGGCCAAAGGAGAATCATGACGCCACCAGGATCAATGTAACTGGTGCAGAGCTCCAAGCATTAATTGACAATGTTGTCACTAAAGCCATAGATAGGCAGTATAGTGAATCGAGTAGTGCTCGAAGCAGGACCCAATCAGCAACCCATTCTAAGCCAAAAACTCACTCTGAGGCCCATAGTAAGCCACCCTCTAAACTATATAAGCCAAAGAAAGATGACGACGATCATCACTCCTCCAATCAGCAAAGCGTCCCGTCAAAGAAGATCGAGCTTAAACAGGAACCACGTACCAAGTCCTGTACTTATAAATACTTTGTTTCTTGTAAACCCCAGGACTTTACTGGGGAAAAAGGGGCAGTTGATTGCATGACATGGTTGGATGAGATGGACACTGTGGTAGATATCAGCGGGTGCGCTGATAAGGATGTGGTAAAGTTTGTATCTCAGTCATTCAAAGGTGAGGCACTAGCTTGGTGGAGATCTTTGATCCAAGCTACAGGGAAAATCCCATTATACAATCTGACCTGGGAGCATTTTGTAATGTTGATCAAGGAAAACTACTGCCCTTAGCATGAGGTTGAAAAGATTGAATCTGATTTCTTGTCTTTGGTTATGAAGAACCTAGATTGTCAAGCCTACCTCACGAGCTTCAACACTATGTCAAGGTTGGTTCCTTATCTTGTGACACCGGAACCCAAGAGGATAGCTCGTTTCATCGGGGGTTTAGCCCCAGAAATCAAGGCTAGTGTGAAGGCCTCTAGACTAGCTACTTTTCGGTTTGCAGCTGATATATCATTGTCTCTTACTTTGGACGCGGTCAGGCAGAGATCGCTGAGGAACACCGATGCCGAAAAGAGGAAGCGTGAGGAGGACAACTCACGACGTTCAGACAAGAGACATAAGGGAAACCATGATCACAAAAAGAGTTCTGGATCCAAGAAAGATAGTCATCAGACAGGTGATAAACCCAAGTGTAAGGTTTGTAAGAAGCACCATTTTGGGAGGTGCAGATTTGAATCGAAATCCCAGTCACAGCCGAGAGCTTGTGGGATTTGCAAGTCTTCTGAGCATAAGACCTTAGACTGTAAAAAAATCAAGGATGCTACATGCTATAACTGCAATGAAAAAAGGCATATCAGGTCCAACTGCCCAAAACTTACAAAGAAGACTGAGGATGGGAAAAAGACCAATGCTAGGGTCTTCAGGATGGATGCAAAGGAAGCTGTTCAGGACGACAATGTGATCACATGTACCTTCCTCATAAATGATGTTTTTGCGAGAGTGCTATTTGATTCAAGAGCTGATAAATCCTTTGTAGATAATAAGTTTTGTAAGTTACTGAATTTACCTGTTAAAACCTTAAGTGTGAAATATGAGGTGGAATTAGCTGATGGTACCTTAGAAACCGTGTCAACCGTGTTAGATGGATGTTTCATATCCATTAGGAACCACTCTTTTCCTTTGTCCTTACTTCCATTGAAGTTAGCCAGTTTCGACATCGTTTTAGGCATGGACTGGTTATCCCATAACCAGGCCCAGATCGTCTGCAATAAGAAGCAAGTGGTGATCAAGACTCCGTCTGGTGAGCCACTCACCATTCAGGGAGATACCCAGTATGGATTGCCGGAGCAAGTGTCTATGCTCAAGGCATCTAGATGCTTGAAGAAAGGTTGTGTCATTTACATGGCACAAGTGACTATTGATGAGATGAAGCCTAAGATTGAAGACATCCCCGTTATTTCTGAATACCCTGAAGTTTTCCCTGAAGAACTACCTGGTTTACCACCAGATAGACAAGTAGAATTCAGAATCGACATCATCCCTGGAGCAGCGCCTGTCGCAAGAGCGCCTTATAGGTTGGCACCAACAGAGATGAAGGAATTGAGGACACAACTAGATGATTTGCTAGCTAAAGGTTTTATTAGACCTAGTTCGTCTCCATGGGGAGCACCTATCCTGTTTGTCAAAAAGAAGGATGGGTCGATGCGTCTATGCATCGATTACCATGAACTTAATAAGGTCACTATCAAGAATAGGTATCCATTACCCAGGATCGACGATTTGTTCGATCAGTTGCAAGGGGCTAGTTACTTCTCTAAGATCGACTTAAGGTCAGGCTATCATCAACTGAAAGTTAGAGATGAAGATGTGCACAAGACTGCATTTAGGACTCGTTATGGTCACTACGAGTTCCTAGTGATGCCCTTTGGACTTACCAATGCACCAGCGCCATTCATGGACCTCATGAACCGTGTATGCAAGCCCTACTTGGATAAATTTGTCATTGTCTTCATTGACGACATCCTCATCTACTTGAAGAATCAAGCTGACCATGAGAAACATCTTCGCTATATTCTTAAACTTCTACATCATGAGAAACTCTACGCCAAATTTTCGAAGTGTGAATTTTGGCTTCGAGAAGTCCAATTCCTTGGACATGTGGTTAGTAAGCGTGGTATCCAAGTAGATCCCGCTAAACTTGAAGCTGTCATGAATTGGCAAGAGCCAAATACGCCTACAGAGATTCGCAGCTTTCTAGGTTTAGCAGGATATTATAGGCGATTTATAGAAAACTTCTCAAGGATTGCTGCGCCCCTAACTTCGTTAACACGTAAGAATATTAAGTTTGACTGGGGTCCTAAGCAGCAGGAATCCTTTGATATCCTTAAGCAAAAGTTGAGCAATGCACTTGTGTTGATATTGCCGGATGGAATAGAAGAGTTTGTGGTATATTGTGATGCATCGCACACATGTATGGGATGTGTGCTTATGCAAAAGGGAAAAGTTATTGCATATGCTTCCCGACAGTTAAAAGTGCACGAAAAGAATTACACCACCCACGACTTGGAGTTGGGTGCCGTTGTATTTGCACTAAAACTGTGGAGGCATTATTTGTATGGAACTAAGTGTGTGATCTATTCTAATCACAAGAGCCTTCAACATCTGTTCAATCAGAAGGACTTGAACATGAGGCAGCGACGTTGGATGGAAACTTTGAATGATTATGATTGTGAGATAAGATACCATCCTGGCAAGGCGAATGTAGTCGCCGATGCCTTAAGTCGAAAGGAAAGAGTGAAGCCTATAAGAATCAATGCCAAGAGCATTGAGATAAAGAATAGTTTGAATGAAAGGTTGTTAGCTGCGCAGAAGGAAGCTGTGCTAGATGTGATAACTGGCACCAAACCGGTAATTTCAGTACACTTTGATCATTATTTAATGACTACAATTATGTGCTTAATTGTCAGCAATGTCTGATTGCATACTAAACAAGTGAATTCATGCATGTTGTATACTACAAAATATTGCTTTATGCATAAACGAGAGCGTTGCGTCAGAAATAATAGTAAACTCACCGGTAAGACATACTGTGTTAACAGAACTGCAGAAAGCAGTCAGACATTAGAATTGAGGCCTAGGTGTAGGTCCGACAACGAGAATGCATTAAAACCCAAGAATACATACAAGGGTTTACATATATACCTTGCGGAAGCAAAAATAAGCACTAAAAAGCACCCGAAACGCACTTTAAGTGCAGAAATTTATATAATTCAGCTATAATCAGCATTACGGCACTGAAATATTATGCAGAAGTTACGTTTTATTATCCAGAATATTTCCCTAAGTGTCGGGAATCGAAAGTGTTGCAAAAGGGTACTTAAAGGACACTAAAAGGTGCAATTTAGCACTTTAACGAACCGGTGTCTAACCGAACAATCAGACTTTACCCGGAACACCAAAATATTGCTAGAAGAAATGTTTTATTTTTCTGAGCTAGTTAGGGTCCCCGAATACCCTAACACCCGTTATAACATGCAACACACATCATACACTAAATAAACTCCTAACTTAACATAACTAGGCCTTAAGTATCTAGTTGAAATCCAACCGAATGCCCCACCCCCTTAACCGATCGGTCACCATATAGGTGACACACCTTGTCCTTGTTAATTATTTTAATCCTAAATGCTTCATATCTAGGTAACATGTTATCCCATGGTTAATGACATTAGATGGATTATAAATAAGACCTAAAGACTATCATTTTACTCATTACCACACTTGACAAAACTTAATCATCCCTCTCCCTCTCTTGAACTTTCGGCCGAAACCATAGCCCACACCACCACCACTTTTCGATTTCGATCTTACCATTCCAAGCTCATACAAGTGTGAAGGATCTCATACAAGGAAGCTCGGTGCTTTCGGATTGCCAAGGACCTCACTACGTTGCTATTAACAACTCGCTTTTCGCCTAGTTTCTTCCCTAGCCTCGAGCTAGTAGTAAGTGACTCTAAACACCTTCTTGATCTTATCTAGAGTGGTTAATAAGAGTTTTGTCTGATGAAAATCATGAACATACTAAATCACATACTAAAAGTTTACAAGAATGAGAAATAAGTTGGATAAAAACTATAATGTCGTGTAAAACTTGTAAGACTTGTTTTGTGGTGATTATTTAGTGCCGATCTATGTTGTGGTAGCTCGGATCATCATCTAACCCGGATTAGTCATGTTCAAGAATCATGGCATAGAGTTTGTTAAAGTATGAACAGGGGTTAAATGATGAAACACTACTACACACTAAACATGAACTTGTGTAAAATCGATTTTACTTATGAAATGGTGTTCAAAACTAGTAGATCTACGGATCTACAAGCGGTACTTTCAAAGGACCAAGTGTCCAAGAAATCACATTTTCTAAAGCCGGATCTTACATGAAAAAGAATGATTTTAGCAAACACACGAGTGTGTAAACACTTGTGTAACACAAAGTTTCGACAAAATAACTATTTTTGTAAATGTTGACAGGAAGTTGTAAAGATGTAACTTCTTTAAAAACGAGACTTTCAAGAAACGAAGTTGATCTATACAAAGGTCCACTAAAAATAATGGAAAGATACTACCTATTTTGGAAAACCACAAGTTCATGTATTTCTGCGATTATATCTATTTTAAGTAGTTGAATATTGTTTATCGTTGAATGAGGAAATTGTTGACGATTTAAAAGAAAATAAACACATGTTTTGAAAACATGGGAAACCTCCATTTTTAGGGGAAACTCTGCCAAAATTTTTATAAATTTTGACACTTAGAAAAAAAAGTATAAGTTTTTGAGAAACTTATTCCCTAAAAATGTATTTAAAGGTATTACCAAGGTTTCCCTATTTTTTGGTGATAAGAAATGAGGATTTCTTCAAGGATATAAATGGATATAAGTATGTATATTTTTGAGAGAAAAATATATATTATGTTATCACCAACTTTTGTGCTTAGTGTAAATAGTATGTGCTATACATGCTAGTGTATTAAGACTTAAAAATACACTAAATACTCATGAGGTGTATAAACATAAAAATACATATACAACATACAAGATACATAATTCGGGTGCAAAGTGCAAAACACGAGATACTTATATTAATTTATGAGAAAATAATATAAGTAAGATACTTAGTAAATAATATAAAATATTTTTAACACAACAATACAAATACAAAAGATAGTGACTCGTGCTTTACGAAGCAAGACTAGCGACTGACGTTAAGAAAACACGTTTAGGTCACGACGTTCTATAAGCAAAATCCGGTGAAGTTTACGAAGCACAGGAACGCAAAGTTGTGAGTTCATGCTCCCCCTTTTCTCTTAAATGTTTTCAGTTTTATAACTTCGGGGGTGAAATACTTGTTACAAATACTTCAATATTTACAAAATGGTATGATATGTACTAAAACGAGAAGTACTCTTGGCGACAACTAGTGCCAAGAATTGATACGAGAAATCGTGTCACGAATAGGGTAACATAAGCACCATTAATCGTGTACATACTTAGACCGCAGACAAAAGGTTAGATCTAATGGGTTTTAGGGCAGCCCCACTCTTGGTGACAACTAGAACCAAGTAGTGTTTTTGTGTCTCAGTCGTGAATCGACTATAGAAAAATGCCTATGGTTTGGTGACTTCCTATGTCGTGTCACATGTTAATGGCTTTGCAACCCATTAACACTTGATACATATGGAAATACTTGATTTATACTTGAATGCGTGATTTAACAAATACATACCATGATTTTTATACAAAGTATACAAGCGTTAATAACGAAAACTGCATGAATTCACACCAACATTATGTTGACGTTTTCCAAAACTTACATGTATTTCAGGTAACTAGAAGTGGATGTGCGCGCGGTCTTACCCATGCTCGTGGATGTCGCTTATGTTTATCTTTAAATAAAGTTGTAAACTTTTAAGACAATGTTTTATGCGACTTAGCGATGTAAACGCTAAACTTATGTTTTCAAATTATGGTATTTGATGTTTTTACGAGCATATAGCATGTTTACCTTTCGTATGCAATGAGAACCTTTCATGATCACACCTCGTGCTTCCGCCGCAGAAAGGGGTGTGACAGATTGGTATCAGAGCTGCGATTGTAGTGAACCAGGATTCCTTCTCGAGTCTAGTCTACAATCTCTAGGATCCATTCACGAAAACAATTTTCAAAAGAGTTTTCATTGCATAAAACGTCCCGCGACATCCACTACCTGAAACTGTCTACATGAGTCTAGAAAAGACACTACGAGACTTAGAGTGCACTTGAGTAGCACTTGTCCTTGACTAGAAATTACTTGCAATTATGTGTGATAATTAGCATGAACTAGAAGTAGAATGTCACAAGTATTCGTGACTTTATCTGAAAGCAATGGCCCATCTGAAGGAAGAAATACGAGGATGAAACGAACTGTGCGGACTGTGCAAGGAGTTACGTAATTATGGATGCATACATAATTATGGAATTCAGTGCACAAAAATTGTAACAACTGTGCTTGTAATCATTGTGAACAGTTCTATTATCAATAAAACAATGTTATTTGATCCCAATGTTTGTTTTGTTATGTTTTACATTTTTCATGTTTTGACTTTTATGTAATTTCAAACTCTACATCGCTTTCTGGAGAGTTATACGCAAACTAGTGCGTAAACGTACTCAGTTTAATGCGAGAAATACTCCGGAACATCAACATACACTCAACATACCTTAAATAACCTTTACATAACTTAGAAATAAGTTTTGAAGGCTTTGGTATGGCAAAAACAAGTTAATTCGCTTACAGGGACTAAACTTGACAAACTGCGAAAGTATGACGATTCGTACTGGAACAGACATTCCGGAACATAACCATAAGTTAAACACACCTTAAATATCCTTTACATAGCTTAGAAATAGGCTTTGAGGGGTTCGGTGTGCTAAAATAAACTTTTGGGTCATTCAGGGACTAAAAGTGTCAAAAAGTGCACAAGTTTGCATTTTCGCGCATAACTTACGTTCTGAATACATCCGGACATCCAAAAATTTATGTAAGCATGACTATATTATATTTTAGTGTTCGCCATAAGAAAAATCCATTCGTCGCGTCATTTGGATCGTTTTTCGCGCTTATGCGCATTCCGTCGTAATTAAGCGAACATCGCGTTCGTACGACCAAACGAACTGACATCAGACATATTTTTGAACATGTTTCATGTCCACAATGTTTAGGCATCATTTTAGGGCCTTAAAATTGGCTTTACGGGCCTTAGAAGTGTCGGAAATGGGCTTAAACACGTGCAGGGACTGAAACTGTCATTTCTGAAACTTTGTTCTGATCTGTGACTGCTAGGCGGCCCGCCTCAGTTCCTGAGCATCCTCAGGCGGCCCGCGAGGCACCTTCTGACCAGATTAAATGAATTTAACAGCAGATTGCAGCTGTTTGATCCTCACCCACACATTCTAAATTGCTTAGTCAGATGATAAGGACCATTTTTAGGCACCACAACTTGCCAACACTTGTACGGTTACGATTAAGGCACGTTTTCCATGAAACGATCTTAACGGTGGACCGAATACTATAAATACCCCACCCCCCCATGCTTCAAAATCACAAGAACTTTGATTTGAGAAACTCTAAGTTGAAACTATTGTTTCATACCTGAGATTTTTGAATCGAGGTTAGCATTCGGGGACCCTTCGTAAGTATTCTTTCGTTCTTTTCCTTATTTTATTACTTTTCGAGTCAGAAAGTCAAACTTTGTTTGACTTTCAGCGTTGATCAGTAATGGTCAATGCGAAGTTCGTTTGAACTTCGCAACGTGAGTGTAATCACGTTGGTTATAGTCCCTTAGGACTATGCCCACTGATTACCACGTTGTCTAGGGTCGTAGGGTAGGCGATCTAATAAATCGCCTATACCTTCGAACCCGACCCATTTGGTCGATCATTAGGATCCGACCAAACACATTAGGTGACCATAGTAGGTAGGGAATAACCTTCCGAGGTTATACCCTATGGTCACATCGTTTAAATAGTTGTATGATAGGTAGTTTATATGCCTTAGGTAAATTACCAGAATACCCTTTTCATGTATAATTGGTAATTAAGCATATGTAACCTAAACCTTTGTCACATAACTGATTATGTAACATGTTTAGGCATATAACACTTGTCATAGGGCTAGTTAGGCGGTCCGAACGCGTTTCACGCGAACGACGCGTTAAAGTAGCATAAGCTACCTAAACGGGTCGTAATGGGTCGTAAACAATTATGTTAGGTTTCAATTAGTATGTAGGCTTTGTTGAACCATACTACACGAGTCTCCATACTCGTTTGGTTTACAAACCCTCATGCTACCCGATCTTCCGATTTAGGTCCGGTTTATTAACATAGTTACCTATATTAGGTGCCGTTTGATTCCGAGATCTATAGCATTACTTGGTGGTTATCTTTATACAACTGAGCAATATCAAGTGAGTACATAGACCCCTCTTTTACTGTTTTCCAAACTGTTTTGGGGTGAAACACATGTGCCTACTTGTTACTTTCATGCTTTCCTGTTTTCACATCATATACATGCTATGTTCGTTAGTACATTATAGTACATGATTTCATTACATTTCATGCTAGGTGTGCCCATTGTGTGCATTACTTAGTACATTGTTTTACATTACATTTCATGCTAGGTGTGCCCATTGTGTGCATTACTTAGTACATTGTTTTACATTACATTTCATGCTAGGTGTGCCCATTGTGTGCATTACTTAGTACATTGTTTTACATTACATTTCATGCTAGGTGTGCCCATTGTGTGCATTACTTAGTACATCGTTTTACATGACATTTCACGCTATGTATGTTCATTTGATTACATACTTAGTGCATCGTTTTCACATGCTTACATTTTGTTATGACATTTGGTTTGTTTAACATGGAACAATACATTCATTAACATTAATTACGCCGTTCGTTAGTAGGTAGTGGTACCATAGGAATTGACAACTCCCGTTCCGGACATCCTGGGTATGGGGATGAAAGGAATGGCTGAATTCGATATACATAATTTAGATAAACCTTTAATATGTTTAAGGGTTTATCGCCACAGTCTCAAGGCTTGGATGTATGCATTATAACAATACCGCATAAATGTTTGTATCAGTATAGCATGCATTTGTTACACAAAACATAACTTTGATTTAAACTATGTTTTACTTCAATACCTTGTTTTTGTGCATTTTACATATGGTTTAGTTGATATATATATTTCACTACCATACATGACATCTTGGTTACACATTACATGATCTACATTGAACATAAACATTTTGACATTGATATACACATTTGGTGGTTTACATTGGACATAGACATTTTGATATGGTTTACACAATAACACTTGACAATTGATTTGTACATGAACAAGTTACATTGGTGGTTGTTTGGGTAAGTGATTTGAGTAACGATACGTGTGTAATATGATACAAACATGGTGGATACGCCGCTGGTACTTCCTATATATAAGTGTTTGTATAGTATTACATAGCGTAACGTTATTTAAATCATTTCAGTTTGATACATATAACATTTTATACAAATAACATACTTTTCATAAGACATTGTTTTACAACCAACTTATCTTATACAAACTCATTTTACATGATTATTCATTTAACCTTACATTTACTTATACATATCAACTGATCTTATCGTTTTCAAATGATTTACAAGACAAAGCAAATTACAAGGTTCATGACTAAACATTTTCTCAAATACAAGTCATGAATCCTATTTTCACAAACCTATGTATCTCACAGGCATTTTTATGCTGACGTACCTATTTTCACATGTGTTTTCAGGAGCTTTTCCGTAGGATGTTGATCATGACACTAGGGCGGACCTGTGCCTTAGAGACTAAAAACGAAGATAGACTTGTTTAATTATGTTATAAACTCTTTTGTTTACTGTTCAAGACAATGTAACAACCTTGTTTGATAAATAAAAATACAACTTTGTATGCCATGGTTATGAAACAATTTATTCTGTTACGACACGCCCCGATGTTTCCGCCGCGGTTTGTTGTTTTACGCGGTCGGGGTGTGACAGAAGAGTTGGTATCAGAGCCAATGGTTATAGGGAATTAGGTTATTAGTAATGCTTTGACCTAGACTATAACTTTTCTAGGACCCTAACACAAGTTATCTTGTGTTTAGATCTTAAAACATGTACATCACCTATCCTTAGGTGATTAACAAAACAAGAACCAAATTTTCCGAATCGATTTTTGAAAAATAATCATCTGTTTTTGAATGATTTATTACAAGGTTTTGAACCCTCAATTGTAAGGTTTTGAACCCTCTGTTATATGGTTTTGAACCCTTTTCAGTTTGGTTTTTGGCCTTGTGCCTTCAAATTTTCAAAAATCCCGTCAACGTTTTGGGTTTTAAATAATGTGAACACGTGCAAACTGGAAGGGTGAATGCCTGTATTCTGGGTTTTCTGTCTAGGCAAGCACTTCGTATATATCTCATCAGACGCGAGACCAGTTGTGCTTACCTGGGAATTCTTGGGATGAGTGTTCACTTATAGGCGAGCATGTCTTCATTATACATTATTTTTGACCCATTTACTTTGATTAGTCACTGTGATTCGTTTGTTTGCTTGGTAATGCGGACGAATGATCACCATCTTTGCTTTTGTTGATTTTGTTTCATCTCATTCTCTTTATCCAATCATCTCACTCGTTTCCTTTCATGTTTTCCTCTTTTAGAATGCCTCCTCGACGCGACAATCTGATTGCGACTGCCGAACTGGCAGAAATTATTGCGGAGCAAATGGCTGCTCAATTTCCAAATCTCTTTGCTCAATGGAACCAAGCCAACAATAACAACAATGTTCCATGCAAATACAAGGATTTTAACCAGGCTAAACCACTCAAGTTTAGTGGTTCTGAAGGAGCAACTGGGCTTCTTCAGTGGTTCGAAAGCATTGAGAATACTTTTCGCCACGTGCAGTGCCCGGATAATCGCAAGGTCGAGTTCTCCTCGAGCGTGTTTCAGAAGAGGGCTCTTACATGGTGGAATGGGGTGATGAGAGACCGAGGTGCAGAAGTTGCTCTCGCACAGACATGGGCTGAACTTAGAGCCCTTATGATGAGGGAATTCTGTCCTCGTCATGAGCAGCGAGCGTTGGAGAAAGAGTTTGATGTTTTGAAGCAAGATAGTGGTGAGCACAGGGCTTATACTGATCGGTTTGAAGAGTTGAGTTTGCTTTGCCCGACTATGGTTACCCCACTCGACAAGGCTATCGAGAGATACATCGACGGCCTTCCTGACTCGGTACAAGACATTCTTACTGGTAGTGAACCTACCACACTCCGTCAGGCGATCGAGTTATCAGCGACATTGACTGAGTCGCAGATTAGAAAGGGAAAGCTACACCGGAAGGGTGACAAGGGCAAGAAACAGTTGGCTGACAAGGGGGATAGCAAGAAGGGTCAAAACAAGAATGGAAAGGACTCTGGTTCTTCGAAGAGGTCAAGGAAGCGTAAGGCTTCCCAAAATTTTGCTATCACTGCCCAAGCTAATCAGGCAGCTCCCAACCAACCCGCACAGCCGCCAGCAAAGAAACCCTATACAGGGAATGCACCTTTGTGCAATAGATGCAACAGTCACCATCAGCCGCAACATCAGTGCCGTTTCTGTACTAGCTGTGGGAAGTCAGGTCATCTTGCCGATGTTTGTCGGTTTGCTCAGAATCGCGCAGTTCAAAACCCGGCTCAACAAGTTGCACAGCCTCCTGCTCAGCAACAGGGTCAAGCTGCACGACTACAATACCCACCAGGTGCTTGTTACAATTGTGGGGATCTGACCCACTACAGAAACCGGTGCCCAAAGCTAGCCAACCAGAACCAGAATCAGGCTCCGGCTCGAGGCCGAGCCTTTAACATGAATGCCCAAGAGGCACAGGCTGACGATAATGTGGTGAACGGTACGTTCTTTATTAATAATCAGCCTGCATCTGTTCTTTTCGATTCTGGTGCCGATAAGAGTTTCGTGTCATTGTCTTTTGAGCCTATGCTTCGCGTGTCTAGAACGAAACTAGGAAAACCTTTGACAGTAGAAGTTGCTAGTGGTGAACCCATTATTCTTGATTCTGTTCTTCGCAACTGCCAGTTGAACCTTAACGACCATCTTTTTCCTATTGACCTCGCGCCTATGCAACTTGGAAGCTTTGACGTTATTGTGGGAATGGATTGGTTATCCAAGCATCACGCAGAGATAGTTTGTTCTGAGAAGATTGTTCGTGTGCCGCTTTCGACAGATGAGATTCTGCAGGTTCAAGGTGAGAAGCCTATCGGTGGTCTCAAACTCATGTCTTGTTTTAAAGCTCGGAAGTATCTACGGAAGAACTATGTGGCTTTCTTAGCACATGTTACAGAAGATAAAGGCAAGGGTAAGTCTATTTCAGATATTCCTGTCGTTCGGGATTATTCTGAAGTGTTCCCTGAAGATTTACCTGGTCTACCTCTAGCACGCCAAGTCGAGTTCCGCATTGATCTCGTACCTGGTGCAAATCCCATTGCCAGAGCTCCATATCGTCTTGCACCATCTGAGATGCAAGAGTTGTCTAAACAGCTTCAGGAGCTCTCTGACAAAGGTTTTATACGTCCTAGTTTTTCACCTTGGGGTGCTCCCGTTCTTTTTGTCAAGAAGAAGGATGGATCCTTTAGGATGTGTATCGATTATCGTGAGCTTAACAAGCTTACCATCAAGAATCGATATCCCCTACCTCGCATCGATGATCTCTTTGATCAGTTACAAGGCGCTTCTTATTTTTCGAAGATTGATCTGCGATCTGGATATCATCAACTTCGGGTGCAAGAAGAAGACATTCCGAAGACAGCGTTCCGTACTCGTTATGGGCATTATGAATTCACAGTCATGCCATTCGGTTTGACTAATGCTCCTGCTGTTTTCATGGACTTAATGAATAGGGTCTGTAAACCTTATTTGGATCAGTTCGTCATTGTTTTTATTGATGACATCTTGATATACTCTAAGACGCAAGCTGACCACGAGCAACATCTTCGTCTTACCCTAGAACTCCTAAAGAAAGAGCAACTTTTCGCCAAATTCTCCAAGTGCGAATTTTGGCTTAAAGAAGTTCAATTTTTGGGGCATATTATCAACGAACAAGGTATTCATGTAGATCCCTCCAAGATCAGTGCGATTAAGGATTGGGAAACACCTTCTACTCCTACTGAAGTTCGTTCTTTTCTTGGTCTAGCGGGTTATTATCGCCGCTTCATTGAAAACTTCTCAAAGATTGCAGTTCCTTTAACTGCTCTAACTCAGAAGAAAATGCCCTTTTATTGGGGATACAAACAAGAGGAAGCTTTTCAACACTTGAAGCAGAAGCTTTGCGATGCGCCTGTTCTATCATTGCCTGAGGGTGATGATGATTTTGTCGTGTATTGTGATGCATCGAAATTGGGTCTTGGTTGTGTTCTGATGCAAAGGAACAAAGTCATAGCATATGCATCGAGGCAGTTGAAGATACATGAGAAGAACTACACCACTCATGATCTTGAGTTAGGTGCAGTTGTCTTTGCTCTCAAGATCTGGAGACACTATTTGTACGGTACAAAATGTGTGGTTTTCACTGACCACAAAAGTCTTCAGCATATCTTCAACCAGAAAGAACTCAACATGAGACAGCGACGTTGGGTTGAGCTTCTAAACGACTATGATTGCGAAATTCGCTACCATCCTGGTAAGGCGAATGTCGTAGCTGATGCATTGAGTCGTAAGGAACGTACTAAGCTTCATTGTGTACGTGTTCAATCTGTTATTCAAGCTCGATCCGATATTCAAGCACGCATTTCTCAGGCGCAACAAACTTGTGTTTCACAGGGTTTGATGGATAAGGAATTTCCCTATCACATAACACCTGCTCTGGAACTGAAGGACAATGGATCATATTACTTCATGGACCGTTTGTGGGTCCCAAGCCAGGATGATCTTCATACCTTGCTTATGGATGAAGCCCATAAGTCTCATTATTCTATTCATCCGGGCTCAGATAAGATGTATAAGGATCTTCGTATTCTCTATTGGTGGCCTGGTATGAAGAAAGACATTGCCTTATACGTATCAAAATGCCTTACTTGTCTTAAGGTTAAGGCTGAACATCAGCGTCCATCTGGTTTATTGGTGCAACCAGAGATCCCAGTTTGGAAATGGGAAAACATTACTATGGATCTTGTTACCAAACTCCCGCGCACAAAGAAAGGTCATGATGCCATCTGGGTAGTCGTTGATCGTCTTACATAGTCAGCACATTTCTTGCCAATCCGTGAGGATTTTCCTGCTGACAGACTTGCTCAAATCTATGTGGATGAAATTGTAGCTCGACATGGTGTTCCGTTGAACATCATTTCTGACAGAGATGCTCGTTTCACTTCTCATTTTTGGAGAACCATGCAATCTGCCATGGGGACCCAACTTAATCTGAGCACAGCTTATCATCCGCAAACGGATGGTCAATCTGAGAGAACAATCCAGACTCTGGAGGATATGCTAAGAGCTTGTGTGATCGATTTTGGTGGTAGCTGGGATTCACATCTTAAATTGATTGAATTCTCCTACAACAACAGTTATCACACTAGCATCAAAATGGCTCCTTTCGAGGCTCTCTATGGTCGAAAATGTCGTTCACCAGTCTGCTGGAATGAGATTGGCGAGGCTCAACTTACTGGACCTGCCCTCATTTTAGAGACAACTGACAAGGTCAAGAAAGTTCGTGATAACCTTCAGGCAGCTAGAAGCCGTCAGAAGATTTACGCGGACCCAAAACGCAAAGCCTTGGAATTTCAAGTCGGTGATCGAGTATTACTTAAGGTCTCACCTTGGAAAGGTGTGATCAGATTTGGAAAGAAAGGAAAACTTGCACCTAGATACGTTGGACCATTCAAGATCGTCGAAAGAATCGGAAAGGTAGCCTACAGACTTGAGTTACCTCCTGAACTTGGAAATGTTCATCCAACTTTTCACGTGTCCAATCTCAAGAGGTGTTCAGCTGATGAGAACCTCCACATACCGCTTGACGAAATTCGTGTTGGCAAAACACTGAAATTTGTTGAGAAGCCAGTGGAAATCATGGAACGTGAAGTCAAGTGGCTTAAACGCAAGCGCATTCCTTTGGTCAAAGTTCGCTGGGAAGCTAAACGTGGACCTGAGTTTACTTGGGAACGCGAAGATCAAATGAAGGCGAAATATCCACATCTTTTTCCATGAGTTTCCTCTAAATAAATTTCGGGACGAAATTTCCACAAGTAGGGGAGACTGTAACAACTGTGCTTGTAATCATTGTGAACAGTTCTATTATCAATAAAACAATGTTATTTGATCCCAATGTTTGTTTTGTTATGTTTTACATTTTTCATGTTTTGACTTTTATGTAATTTCAAACTCTACATCGCTTTCTGGAGAGTTATACGCAAACTAGTGCGTAAACGTACTCAGTTTAATGCGAGAAATACTCCGGAACATCAACATACACTCAACATACCTTAAATAACCTTTACATAACTTAGAAATAAGTTTTGAAGGCTTTGGTATGGCAAAAACAAGTTAATTCGCTTACAGGGACTAAACTTGACAAACTGCGAAAGTATGACGATTCGTACTGGAACAGACATTCCGGAACATAACCATAAGTTAAACACACCTTAAATATCCTTTACATAGCTTAGAAATAGGCTTTGAGGGGTTCGGTGTGCTAAAATAAACTTTTGGGTCATTCAGGGACTAAAAGTGTCAAAAAGTGCACAAGTTTGCATTTTCGCGCATAACTTACGTTCTGAATACATCCGGACATCCAAAAATTTATGTAAGCATGACTATATTATATTTTAGTGTTCGCCATAAGAAAAATCCATTCGTCGCGTCATTTGGATCGTTTTTCGCGCTTATGCGCATTCCGTCGTAATTAAGCGAACATCGCGTTCGTACGACCAAACGAACTGACATCAGACATATTTTTGAACATGTTTCATGTCCACAATGTTTAGGCATCATTTTAGGGCCTTAAAATTGGCTTTACGGGCCTTAGAAGTGTCGGAAATGGGCTTAAACACGTGCAGGGACTGAAACTGTCATTTCTGAAACTTTGTTCTGATCTGTGACTGCTAGGCGGCCCGCCTCAGTTCCTGAGCATCCTCAGGCGGCCCGCGAGGCACCTTCTGACCAGATTAAATGAATTTAACAGCAGATTGCAGCTGTTTGATCCTCACCCACACATTCTAAATTGCTTAGTCAGATGATAAGGACCATTTTTAGGCACCACAACTTGCCAACACTTGTACGGTTACGATTAAGGCACGTTTTCCATGAAACGATCTTAACGGTGGACCGAATACTATAAATACCCCACCCCCCCATGCTTCAAAATCACAAGAACTTTGATTTGAGAAACTCTAAGTTGAAACTATTGTTTCATACCTGAGATTTTTGAATCGAGGTTAGCATTCGGGGACCCTTCGTAAGTATTCTTTCGTTCTTTTCCTTATTTTATTACTTTTCGAGTCAGAAAGTCAAACTTTGTTTGACTTTCAGCGTTGATCAGTAATGGTCAATGCGAAGTTCGTTTGAACTTCGCAACGTGAGTGTAATCACGTTGGTTATAGTCCCTTAGGACTATGCCCACTGATTACCACGTTGTCTAGGGTCGTAGGGTAGGCGATCTAATAAATCGCCTATACCTTCGAACCCGACCCATTTGGTCGATCATTAGGATCCGACCAAACACATTAGGTGACCATAGTAGGTAGGGAATAACCTTCCGAGGTTATACCCTATGGTCACATCGTTTAAATAGTTGTATGATAGGTAGTTTATATGCCTTAGGTAAATTACCAGAATACCCTTTTCATGTATAATTGGTAATTAAGCATATGTAACCTAAACCTTTGTCACATAACTGATTATGTAACATGTTTAGGCATATAACACTTGTCATAGGGCTAGTTAGGCGGTCCGAACGCGTTTCACGCGAACGACGCGTTAAAGTAGCATAAGCTACCTAAACGGGTCGTAATGGGTCGTAAACAATTATGTTAGGTTTCAATTAGTATGTAGGCTTTGTTGAACCATACTACACGAGTCTCCATACTCGTTTGGTTTACAAACCCTCATGCTACCCGATCTTCCGATTTAGGTCCGGTTTATTAACATAGTTACCTATATTAGGTGTCGTTTGATTCCGAGATCTATAGCATTACTTGGTGGTTATCTTTATACAACTGAGCAATATCAAGTGAGTACATAGACCCCTCTTTTACTGTTTTCCAAACTGTTTTGGGGTGAAACACATGTGCCTACTTGTTACTTTCATGCTTTCCTGTTTTCACATCATATACATGCTATGTTCGTTAGTACATTATAGTACATGATTTCATTACATTTCATGCTAGGTGTGCCCATTGTGTGCATTACTTAGTACATTGTTTTACATTACATTTCATGCTAGGTGTGCCCATTGTGTGCATTACTTAGTACATTGTTTTACATTACATTTCATGCTAGGTGTGCCCATTGTGTGCATTACTTAGTACATTGTTTTACATTACATTTCATGCTAGGTGTGCCCATTGTGTGCATTACTTAGTACATCGTTTTACATGACATTTCACGCTATGTATGTTCATTTGATTACATACTTAGTGCATCGTTTTCACATGCTTACATTTTGTTATGACATTTGGTTTGTTTAACATGGAACAATACATTCATTAACATTAATTACGCCGTTCGTTAGTAGGTAGTGGTACCATAGGAATTGACAACTCCCGTTCCGGACATCCTGGGTATGGGGATGAAAGGAATGGCTGAATTCGATATACATAATTTAGATAAACCTTTAATATGTTTAAGGGTTTATCGCCACAGTCTCAAGGCTTGGATGTATGCATTATAACAATACCGCATAAATGTTTGTATCAGTATAGCATGCATTTGTTACACAAAACATAACTTTGATTTAAACTATGTTTTACTTCAATACCTTGTTTTTGTGCATTTTACATATGGTTTAGTTGATATATATATTTCACTACCATACATGACATCTTGGTTACACATTACATGATCTACATTGAACATAAACATTTTGACATTGATATACACATTTGGTGGTTTACATTGGACATAGACATTTTGATATGGTTTACACAATAACACTTGACAATTGATTTGTACATGAACAAGTTACATTGGTGGTTGTTTGGGTAAGTGATTTGAGTAACGATACGTGTGTAATATGATACAAACATGGTGGATACGCCGCTGGTACTTCCTATATATAAGTGTTTGTATAGTATTACATAGCGTAACGTTATTTAAATCATTTCAGTTTGATACATATAACATTTTATACAAATAACATACTTTTCATAAGACATTGTTTTACAACCAACTTATCTTATACAAACTCATTTTACATGATTATTCATTTAACCTTACATTTACTTATACATATCAACTGATCTTATCGTTTTCAAATGATTTACAAGACAAAGCAAATTACAAGGTTCATGACTAAACATTTTCTCAAATACAAGTCATGAATCCTATTTTCACAAACCTATGTATCTCACAGGCATTTTTATGCTGACGTACCTATTTTCACATGTGTTTTCAGGAGCTTTTCCGTAGGATGTTGATCATGACACTAGGGCGGACCTGTGCCTTAGAGACTAAAAACGAAGATAGACTTGTTTAATTATGTTATAAACTCTTTTGTTTACTGTTCAAGACAATGTAACAACCTTGTTTGATAAATAAAAATACAACTTTGTATGCCATGGTTATGAAACAATTTATTCTGTTACGACACGCCCCGATGTTTCCGCCGCGGTTTGTTGTTTTACGCGGTCGGGGTGTGACAAAAATCACAGCAAGTCTTGTCACGTATAGATTCCCTCAGTGCAAGCCTACTAAGTACTCTGCTAGAGTAATAATTGTTTGATGTCACTTAGGTGGTATATACCTGTGAATATATATACTACTACTGTCTAGTGGGACGATATCAAACAAATGTCTAACCCTGTTGTGTTATGTTCTGTCAGAACATGGCACCCAGGAAAGCTGTGAATGCTCGCAATGACGATCAACCTCCTCCTCCCCCACTGCCAAGAACTGCTGAAGAGCTGAACACTCTACTGGAGGAAAGGATCTCCGCTGCTATCTCCCAATACGAGGCGAACCGTACTCAAGACAGTGGAGGGCCAAGCAACACTAGGCGTAATGGGAATGGAGATTCGTCTGGAGGAAACGCAGCTCAAGGTAACCTTAAAACAATTTACTAAGCACGAAGGAATTTATGAACGGTCCTTGTTTCATTATTTCTTCGATTGCTCATAAGTGAATTGGTTGGATTAATTCCAGGCTGCACTTTCAAGCAGTTCCTCGACTGCAAGCCGATGAACTATGATGGCACAGGAGGTGCAGTAGCTTTTGTGCGCTGGACGGAGAAGACTGAAGCTACTATCCGCATGAGCAAGTGTACCGCGAATCAACAAGTCACCTTTGCTACTGGGTTGTTTGTCGATGAAGCCCTGACTTGGTGGAACCTGCAAGTCCAAACCTTGGGCGATGATGCCGCTTATGGCCTAACTTGGGATGAACTAAAGGAAAGAATGAGAGAGAAGTACTGCTCTCGTGCTGAACTCCAAAGGTTGGAGACGGAGTTCTGGCACTTGACCATGGAAGGTGCTGACATTAATGGTTATACTCGAAGGTTCCACGATCTGTCCAGAGTGCTTCCCTACATGGTGACTCCCGAATTTAAGTGTGTTGAACGTTACATTTGGGGACTGGCCCCAGAGTTTCGCGGCATGGTAACTTCGACCAAACCTCAAACAATCACCGAGGCTGTAACTCTGGCTGTCAGCCTTACTGAAGATTATGTTCGAATGAAGAAGCTATCACTGAACCCAACAGAAAATGCCGAGACGCATGCTGAGTCGTCTGGCGACAAGAAAAGGAAACATGCAAACTTGAATCAAGCAACTCGTAACAACAAAAGTTCCAACAAGAAGCGTGACCCCAACCCGCCTCAGGAGGCGAAATCTCTTGCAGCCATGAACGACGCTCCAACAAAGGGATACCTGGGCACCTTGCCCAAATGCCATCGGTGTAAACGCCATCACGAGGGAGCTTGTCGCATCTCAAAGTGTGACAAGTGTGGAAAGTTGGGTCACCGCACTGAAGACTGTTGGAGTAAGAGGAACGGGAATGGAAATCGTAATGGGGCTGATAATAGAAACAATGGTGGAAATGGAAATGGTGCTGGTAACGGGAATGGTAACGGAAATGGGCGAAACCAAGGATGCTTCAGATGTGGAAGTAAAGATCATTTCATGAAGGATTGCCCAGAGGGAAACAATGCTCAGGCCTGAGCATTTGTAATTGGAGCAAGGGACGCACGCGAGGACCCTAATGTGGTCAACGGTACGTTCCTCATTAACAATCACTTTGCATCCATATTATTCGACACTGGCGCCGATTATAGTTTCATGTCTGTGGAATTTAAACGCATACTTGGAATAGAATCTAGTAGATTAGAAATTCCTTATTCCATAGAACTAGCCAATGGTAAACTTGTTGAATCGGGCGAAGTTGTTAGAGGCTGCACGCTAGAACTTGGTGAACGAAGATTTAGCATCGACCTCTTACCTATTCAATTAGGTAGCTTCGATGTAGTGGTCGGGATGGACTGGTTGTCCAAGAACAAAGCTGAAGTCATTTGTCATGAGAAAATCATTCGCATCCCTCTGACGAATGATGAAACTCTCATCGTACATGGAGAAAGACGAAACGCGCCTCTACGAATCATCAGTTGTATGAAGGCACAGAAGTGCTTAAGGAAAGGATGTGTTGCCTTCCTAGCACACGTTGTAGATAAGAAGGCTGTGGAGCCAAAACTCGAAGACATTCCTGTGGTGAAGGAATTTCCTGATGTGTTCCCTGAAGATCTGCCAGGACTACCTCTGCAACGACAAGTCGAATTCCATATAGACTTGGTTCCGGGAGCTGCTCCTGTAGCCAAGGCACCCTATCGACTTGCGCCATCCGAAATGCAAGAATTATCTACACAGCTTCAGGAGTTGTTGGATAAAGGATTCATAAGGCCAAGCTTCTCACCCTGGGGAGCTCCGGTATTATTCGTGAAGAAGAAGGATGGAACACTGCGGATGTGTATCGATTACAGGGAACTAAACAAGCTCACTATCAAGAATCGGTACCCGCTACCAAGGATTGATGACTTATTTGATCAACTGCAAGGATCAAGCTACTATTCCAAGATCGACCTTCGATCTGGATACCATCAGCTGAGAATCCAAGATGAAAGCGTGCCAAAGACTGCATTCAGAACACGCTATGGGCACTACGAATTTCTTGTGATGCCATTTGGATTGACGAATGCGCCAGCGGTCTTTATGGATCTGATGAACCGCGTATGCAAACTATATCTCGATAAATTCGTGATTGTATTTATCGATGATATCCTGATTTACTCGCGAACGAAAGAAGAGCACGAGCAACATCTCAGAACCATCTTGGAACTACTGAAGAAAGAGAAGCTTTATGCGAAGTTCTCGAAATGCGAATTCTGGATTCGCGAAGTACAATTTCTTGGTCACGTTGTGAATGAGAAGGGCATTCATGTAGACCCGTCCAAGATAGAAGCAGTAAAGAATTGGGAAGCTCCCAAGACCCCAACTGAAGTTCGCCAATTTTTGGGCTTAGCGGGCTATTACCGACGTTTCATCGAGAACTTCTCAAAGATAGCTCAACCGCTAACGACCCTTACACAGAAAGACAAGAAATACGACTAGGGTCACAAACAGGAAGAAGCCTTCCAGCTACTTAAGAACAAGCTCTGCGATGCACCGATACTATCATTACCCGAAGGCAGTAAAGACTTCGTGGTATACTGCGACGCCTCACGACAAGGCTTGGGTTGCGTGCTTATGCAGCGCCAAAAAGTCATCGCTTACGCTTCAAGACAATTGAAAGTTCACGAGAGAAATTATACCACTCACGACCTGGAGCTGGGCGCAGTGGTATTCGCCTTGAAGATCTGGCGACATTATTTATATGGTACTCGATGTACAATCTTCACAGATCACAAAAGCTTACAACACATATTTGATCAGAAGGAATTGAATATGCGCCAATGACGTTGGGTCGAGCTGCTGAACGATTATGACTGTGAGATTAAGTACCGTCCTGGAAAGGAAAACGTTGTAGCGGACGCGTTGAGCCGAAAGGAAAGGGTCAAGACCCTAAGAGTTCGAGCGTTAGAAATGACCATTCGAACGAACCTCACTGCACGCATTCGAGATGCACAACAAGAAGCTCTTAAAGAAGAGAACCGTAAAGCTGAATACCTCCGGGGTGCATTGAAATATATGGTGCCAAATGAAGAGGGAGCCTTATACTTTAAGAAGCGTATTTGGGTTCCGCTTTATGGAGGCATACGAGAAGTCATCCTTAATGAAGTGCATAAATCGAGATACTCGATCCATCCAGGATCAGATAAAATGTATCAAGATTTGAAAGAATACTATTGGTGGCCGAGACTCAAGAGCGATGTTGCTGTTTATGTTGGAAAATGCCTAACCTGTGCCAAGGTTAAGGCAGAATATCAGAAACCGTCCGGCCTACTACAACAACCAGAGATTCCCGTGTGGAAGTGGGAACAAATCTCGATGGACTTCATAACGAAATTACCCAGGACCCCGAGAGGGCACGATATGATATGGGTAATAATTGATCGATTAACGAAGTCGGCGCACTTCCTACCGATCCGAGAAAAAGACAGCACTGGAAAGCTTGCTGAAATATACTTAAGAGAAATTGTGGCACGTCATGGAGTGCCAATCTCAATCATTTCAGACAGAGATGGACGCTTTGTCTCAAGAATCTGGCAATCATTTCAGGAAGCCTTTGGATCTCAGTTAGATCTAAGCACGACATTCCATCCGCAAACAGACGGCCAGAGCGAACGGACTATACAAACGTTAGAAGATATGCTTCGCGCATGTGTCATGGATCTAGGCGGCAGCTGGGATACTCATCTACCTTTAGTTGAGTTTTCCTACAATAACAGCTATCATACGAGCATAAAAGTTGCACCGTTCGAAGCTCTGTATGGCCGCAAATGCCGATCGCCCTTATGTTGGGCAGATGCCGGAGATAAACGTATGGTTGGTCCTGAACTTGTACAAGAGACAACCGACAAGATTGCGCAGATCCGAGAGCGCATTAAGGCGGCTCGAGATCAACAAAAGAGCTACGCTGATCCGAAAAGAAAATCAGTAGAATTCAAGGTGGGAGACAAAGTATGGTTAAAAGTCTCACCATGGAAAGGCGTAGTCAGATTTGGAAAGCGTGGAAAGCTGAATCCACGATACATCGGACCATTCAGAATATCGAAGAGAATTGGTACCGTGGCATATAAGTTGGAGTTACCGGAAGAACTTAATGGAGTACATGATACGTTTCATGTATCCAACCTGAAGAAGAGTCCAACACAAGAAAACATGATCATCCCGATGGATGAAGTGCATATTGATGAAGCCCTCTGATTTACAGAACAACCCGTTGAGGTTACCGACTGGAAAGTCAACAACACCAGGAGGAGCAGCGTAAAACTTGTCAAAGTACGTTGGAGCTCTAAGCACGGACCCGAGTACACATGGGAACGTGAAGACCAGTTCAAGAAAAAGTATCCCCACCTATTCAAGAAGCCTCCAGCGAGAGTTAGTTCAGCCTGAATTTCGGGACGAAATTCTTTTAACGGGGGGAGACTGTGATAACTGGCACCAAACCGGTAATTTCCGTACACTTTGATCATTATTTAATGACTACAATTATGTGCTTAATTGTCAGCAATGTCTGATTGCATACTAAACAAGTGAATTCATGCATGTTGTATACTACAAAATATTGCTTTATGCATAAACGAGAGCGTTGCGTCAGAAATAATAGTAAACTCACCGGTAAGACATACTGTGTCAACAGAACTGCAGAAAGCAGTCAGACATTAGAATTGAGGCCTAGGTGTAGGTCCGACAACGAGAATGCATTAAAACCCAAGAATACATACAAAGATTTACATATATACCTTGCGGAAGCAAAAATAAGCACCAAAAAGCACCCGAAACGCACTTTAAGTGCAGAAATTTATATAATTCAGCTATAATCAGCATTACGGCACTGAAATATTATGCAGAAGTTACGTTTTATTATCCAGAATATTTCCCTAAGTGTCGGGAATCGAAAGTGTTGCAAAAGGGTACTTAAAGGACACTAAAAGGTGCAATTTAGCACTTTAACGAACCGGTGACTAACCGAACAACCAGACTTTACCCGGAACACCAAAATATTGCTAGAAGAAATGTTTTATTTTTCTGAGCTAGTTAGGGTCCCCGAATACCCTAACACCCGTTATAACATGCAACACACATCATACACTAAATAAACTCCTAACTTAACATAACTAGGCCGTAAGTATCTAGTTGAAATCCAACCGAATGCCCCACCCCCCTTAACCGATCGGTCACCATATAGGTGACACACCTTGTCCTTGTTAATTATTTTAATCCTAAATGCTTCATATCTAGGTAACATGTTATCCCATGGTTAATGACATTAGATGGATTATAAATAAGACCTAAAGACTATCATTTTACTCATTACCACACTTGACAAAACTTGATCATCCATCTCCCTCTCTTGAACTTTCAGCCGAAACCATAGCCCACACCACCACCACTTTTCAATTTCGATCTTACCATTCCAAGCTCATACAAGTGTGAAGGATCTCATACAAGGAAGCTCGGTGCTTTCGGATTGCCAAGGACCTCACTACGTTGCTATTAACCACTCGCTTTTCGCCTAGTTTCTTCCCTAGCCTCGAGCTAGTAGTAAGTGACTCTAAACACCTTCTTGATCTTATCTAGAGTGGTTAATAAGAGTTTTGTCTGATGAAAATCATGAACATACTAAATCACATACTAAAAGTTTACAAGAATGAGAAATAAGTTGGATAAAAACTATAATGTCGTGTAAAACTTGTAAGACTTGTTTTGTGGTGATTATTTAGTGCCGATCTATGTTGTGGTAGCTCGGATCATCATCTAACCCAGATTAGTCATGTTCAAGAATCATGGCATAGAGTTTGTTAAAGTATGAACAGGGGTTAAATGATGAAACACTACTACACACTAAACATGAACTTGTGTAAAATCGATTTTACTTATGAAATGGTGTTCAAAACTAGTAGATCTACGGATCTACAAGCGGTACTTTCAAAGGACCAAGTGTCCAAGAAATCACATTTTCTAAAGCCGGATCTTACATGAAAAAGAATGATTTTAGCAAACACACGAGTGTGTAAACACTTGTGTAACACAAAGTTTCGACAAAATAACTATTTTTGTAAATGTTGACAGGAAGTTGTAAAGATGTAACTTCTTTAAAAACGAGACTTTCAAGAAACGAAGTTGATCTATACAAAGGTCCACTAAAAATAATGGAAAGATACTACCTATTTTGGAAAAACCACAAGTTCATGTATTTCTGCGATTATATCTATTTTAACTAGTTGAATATTGTTTATCGTTGAATGAGGAAATTGTTGACGATTTAAAAGAAAATAAACACATGTTTTGAAAACATGGGAAACCTCCATTTTTAGGGGAAACTCTGCCAAAATTTTTATAAATTTTGACACTTAGAAAAAAAAGTATAAGTTTTTGAGAAACTTATTCCCTAAAAATGTATTTAAAGGTATTACCAAGGTTTCCCTAATTTTTGGTGATAAGAAATGAGGATTTCTTCAAGGATAAAAATGGATATAAGTATGAATATTTTTTAGAGAAAAATATATATTATGTTATCACCAACTTTTGTGCTTAGTGTAAATAGTATGTGCTATACATGCTAGTGTATTAAGACTTAAAAATACACTAAATACTCATGAGGAGTATAAACATAAAAATACACATACAACATACAAGATACATAATTCGGGTGCAAAGTGCAAAACACGAGATACTTATATTAATTTATGAGAAAATAATATAAGTAAGATACTTAGTTAAAAATATAAAATATTTTTAACACAACAATACAAATACAAAAGATAGTGACTCGTGCTTTACGAAGCAAGACTAGCGACTGACGTTAAGAAAACACGTTTAGGTCACGACGTTCTATAAGCAAAATCCGGTGAAGTTTACGACGCACAGGAACGCAAAGTTGTGAGTTCATGCTCCCCCTTTTCTCTTAACTGTTTTCAGTTTTATAACTTCGGGGGTGAAATACATGTTAAAAATACTTCAATATTTACAAAATGGTATGATATGTACTAAAACGAGAAGTACTCTTGGCGACAACTAGTGCCAAGAATTGATACGAGAAATCGTGTCACGAATAGGGTAACATAAGCACCATTAATCGTGTACATACTTAGACCGCAGAACAAAAGGTTAGATCTAATGGGTTTCAGGGCAGCCCCACTCTTGGTGACAACTAGAACCAAGTAGTGTTTTTGTGTCTCAGTCGTGAATCGACTATAGAAAAATGCCTATGGTTTGGTGACTTCCTATGTCGTGTCACATGTTAATGGCTTTGCAACCCATTAACACTTGATACATATGGAAATACTTGATTTATACTTGAATGCGTGATTTAACAAATACATACCATGATTTTTATACAAAGTATACAAGCGTTAATAACGAAAACTGCATGAATTCACACCAACATTATGTTGACGTTTTCCAAAACTTACATGTATTTCAGGTAACTAGAAGTGGATGTGCGCGCGGTCTTACCCATGCTCGTGGATGTCGCTTATGTTTATCTTTAAATAAAGTTGTAAACTTTTAAGACAATGTTTTATGCGACTTAGCGATGTAAACGCTAAACTTATGTTTTCAAATTATGGTATTTGATGTTTTTACGAGCATATAGCATGTTTACCTTTCGTATGCAATGAGAACCTTTCATGATCACACCTCGTGCTTCCGTCGCAGAAAGGGGTGTGACACTAGAAGCTAACTAACCTGATGAAAAGCCAGGAGTAACTGAAGAACCGTTATCCTATGGCAAGGACGGAATTCAGAGGTTAAATGGACGAATATGGGTTCCAGTTTATGGAGGACTTCGGGATGTTATCCTCCGGGAAGCCCACAGTTCTAAATACTCCGTTCATCCTGGAGCTGACAAGATGTACCAGGATCTGAAAGCAAATTTTTGGTGGATAGGCTTGAAAAAGTCTATAGCTGCCTATATAGCTAAATGTTTGACGTGTGCGCAAGTCAAAGCTGAACATCAGAAACCGTCAGGTTTGCTACAACAGCCTGAACTTCCCACCTGGAAGTGGGAAATGGTGACAATGGATTTTATCACCAAATTGCCAAAAACAAAGAAAGGGAACGATACTATTTGGGTGATAGTAGATAGACTGACTAAGTCAGCACATTTCCTACCCATTAAGGAGACTTATAGCTCCGGCATGTTAGCCCAATTGTACGTAGATAAGATTGTATCTCTGCATGGCGTTCTAGTGTCAATTATCTCTGACAGAGATACCAAATACACATCACATTTTTGGAAAAGTTTCCAACAGTCTTTGGGCACGCGCTTGAATTTTAGTACAGCTTACCATCCTCAGACGGATGGGCAGAGTTAGCGTACCATCCAAACTTTGGAAGACATGCTTCGTGCATATGTGATTGACTTAGGTGGTAGTTGGGATAAGCACCTGCCACTGATCGAGTTCTCCTATAACAATAGCTACCATACAAGAATTAAGGCTGCGCCTTTTGAGGCATTATATGGTAGAAAGTGCAGAACGCCTATTTGTTGGGCAGAAGTAGGAGAAGCTTAGTTATTAGGACCAGATATAGTCTTTGAAACGACAGACAAGATTGTCCAGATTCGTGACTGCCTGAAAGCTGCCAGGGATAGGCAGAAAAGTTATGCTGATAAAAGGCGAAAACCTCTAAAGTTTGAGGTTGGTGATAAAGTTTTACTCAAAGTATCACCATGGAAGGGAGTGATGCGATTTGGAAAGAAAGGTAAGTTAAGCCCGAGGTATATAGGACCATTCGAGATCATCGAATGTGTAGGAGCAGTGGCTTATAAGTTAAACTTACCTGAAGAGCTCAGTGGTATTCATAATGTAATCCACATCTGCAATCTGAAGAAATGTCTAGCTGATGAATCGCTAGTCATACCACATACAGATGTACACATAGATGAGAGCTTGAAATTTGGGGAAAAACCTTTGTCGATCGAGGATCGACAGGTTAAGAAGCTTCGGAGGAAGCATGTGCCTATTGTAAAGGTTAAATGGGATGCCCGCAGAGGTCCCGGGTACACGTGGGAGGTAGAGTCCACAATGAAAGAAAAGTACCCTCATTTGTTTCAGTAAATCTCGAGGTCGAGATTTCTTTTAAGGGGGTGAGGATGTAACACCTCGAAAATTCATGTCCAATATTATATCGACACGTGTCATGGACTTAAAACATGTGAAGGATTGATTTAGAGGGACTAAAGTTGACAAACAAGGAATCTATGTGTGTAAAATGATTCAAAGTGTCAACAATGAATAAATATATCTTTCAAAAACCCTACATGATGTTTATACCCTTAAACGAATGAATCATGGATCATACGAAGCTAATTGTGAAAGAAAGTGAGAGACTACAAACTATAGGGGTTAAATGTGTCAACATGTTTAAAGTATACCTCTGAGTGACCTTTTAGCAAACCCGAAGCTTTGTAACGATTAATTATGCTCACTAGAATGCGTGATAAAAATTTCACAAGGATTCGTTAAAGTATGAGAAAGTGATGACAATATTCGTATACGAGGGGTTAAAAGCATCAACGTTGAAATTTATGACTTTTCGGGTGATCACAAAGTTAACCAAGGACTTAAAGATGTTTGTAAATGTCTTGGAGCCCTTAAAAGATAAGTTAGAGGGTCAAAACTGCAAGTTTGGAGCTTAAAACCACGTTATAAAGGACCACGGGCCAAATTACAATTAGCTGAAACTTATTTGGCAGGTTATAGAAGGCCAGGCGGCCCGTGTAAGGTACCACCAGAGGCTTACGCGCCCCGTGTCAGCAGCCCAGCATCAGAAAAAGCGCACAGGTGTCTGTCCAGGCCTGTTAACCGACTTTAAACCTTGTTTTTACATACCAGGGGCTGCCCCAATGGTATTTCATGCATAGGGGGCACTTGTCTTGATCTGGAAACAATTGTAGACTGATTTGGAGTGATCTTGTTGCATCAAAATGCATATATAAGGAGCCTTTAGTTGCAACATTGAACCCATTCATTTGCAAACATTCACAAGACTCATTCTGGTGCTCCTCTGATCAGCCACAAGCTTTCTAGTGATTCCTAGTCGTGCTTAGGAATCTTGTAAGTGTCCTTAACCCTTCCTAATTCAGTTTAGCTTAGTTAATTAGCTAAAAGTCAAACCGTCGTAATTAAGGTTTGACTTCGGGATTATTCAATAATTGTTCAGTCAAATCTCGAATTAAAAGTACCTATAAGTAGGTAATTATGTGGGTAATAAACCCTTAAAAGGGTAACCTCTGATTCCCACTCTAACTAGGTCAATTGTCGGGCCAAAGCTAATCTTAAAAAGTCAAAAGAAAGCTTATTTTCAAATTAATGCATAATTAACAATGTAGAAGCCATGCAACCTATTTTATCACTAATATAACTTGGTAATCAATGTAAGAACGTGTCTAAACATGTTCCACCCGATAATTTTCAGTTTAGACTCGGATCGGAACCGAAAGTCGCTTAATTTGACTTTTGCTTTGACTTTCAATTCTGACCCGTTTAAGCATGTTTTAGAATTTCCTTAGAGCTTTGTTTGGACCAGGTTTCATGTTAGTATAACCCTCTGTGATTATACAACTTGGTTCAATAGTTATCCGATTCATATGCATGTTTCCATTAATTGCTTATATGTTGACTATTATGCCCATATGACCTTAAAACGTGATTTTTGAAAATGTAAAAGAGTAGAAACCTTAGTTACTGATTTATAAACTTGCACCCAAAATTTGACATCAGTTTGAGGTCTAGATTAAGAGTTATGCTCAATAGCGTAATTAGAAAGCTTTTTATTAATTAAACGGCGTAATTGGCATATAGCCTAGTTTAACCCACTTTTTGATATCAAAATTCTTACCCACTGATTTAATATAATATTTTGGGATTTTTGAATATTTTTATTTAATTTTAGGTTGAGCATAACATAGAGTTCTAAGCTTGATTCGGTAATTGCCGGTTTTGCCCTTTTGGGCTATAAAATGAGTTTTACAAATTATTTTGATACCAAACCTTTTTCTACTAATCTAATATGATAAATAAAACATTTTGAGCCTTCTCCAATAATAAAAATATCAGCTTTCCTATAAAAACCCGGAAATAGCTCAAAATCGCCTTTTTAAGCGTTTTTAACGCATAGTATGTATTAAAACTATTTTAAACATATAAGGTTGATGCCTACTGATATTCTCAGTAAATTTTTATATATTAACAGTAAGCAAAAGTTTTAAACTCAGAATTCCAGTTTTGACCTTTTAAGCCTATGTGAAATTACCAAAATACCCCTAAGGTGCATAGTTTGGTTTTAAATGATAAATTTCACACATATATAATATCCTACTGTTGTAACTTATTAAATTAAGTATTTTTACTGATTATATCAGACCTATAACTCAGATTATTATTTAAACTCTTTTATAACCCTTAAAATGACCAAAATGCCCCTACGAGGCATAGTTTGAGTTTAAATCCATTTCGGGCATAATAGAAGATATCCTACTGATGTCACAACATATTTAAAGCATATTAACTTAGGAAACCTGTATATGACTCATATGGTTACCCGTTACGCATCTTTCGCGTTCGGTTCGGTTTATGTAACTAGTTTGCATAAATTAGCCGAAACGGGTCAAACCTTATCATTTTTGTCTCAAAATCCAGAATGTGTTTAGTTTACCCATATTATACAAGTCTTCAAACTTGTCGGGTATAAATCACATTCTATTACGGTCTTCGCTTAATCGGGCGTTTGAACCGTATCTTCTTTTAAAACTAACCGGTCTAAGTTTAGACTTAATTAAAGACCCGTTAGGAATCTAATAGGTTATTAAAAACCTTTGTTCCAGAATAGGAGACCCGGTAAAAGCTACACGCACTTGCTATTTGTGATTAATACTTGCAAAGGTAAATACTTTTAACTTATTTTCCCTATACGGGCTTGGGGTATGGTATATAAAATACCGCTTGGTCGGGCATTGAATCTTTAATCGAATAGAGGTAAATTCATTGAAATGACCCGTTTAAATTGTTTTGTTTGCTTAAAGCCTTTGGGGGGTTAATGACCATGTCCCGGATATCCTTGGCATCATTTTACGAAATGGCCACGACCTAAGCACGGAGTGTAGGCGAACACTCGACAGTGCATAAATAAATAGTAAGGTATAACCGCCGGTTTCGGGAATAACCCGCCGCGGGACTATATCATGCGGTGTGTCTATTAAGCTCTAACCCGGTGTCAACCCGGGCTACTGAACGCATAAGAAACATGTAATTCTTTTACAAGATTATATATATAAATAATTATCCCAAGTTATAAAAGTTTTGTGCCACGTGCATTCAAATCAATTTTATTAAACCTTTTCAAAATGAGTCAGTTAATTGTATTTACCAGTGTAAACTGACGTATTTTCCCAAAAAGGTTAAGTACAGGTACTACTCGAAATAGGCTGGCTTTCTCCTAGCATCCACCATAAGTCTCGCAAGCTTGGATGTCATAAAACTGTTGAACAATGTTTCCTTTTTATTTGATCCGCCTGTGGATCTGTTTCAACTATTTTGTGATACTTAATATTACAATTTATTAAGGTTGAAATGAATCTATCTTTTCCTTCCGCTGTGCATTTAAATTTGTGTTGTTTGACTATGATGATATCAACTACGTCACGATACTCCCCACCGGGCCCACCGGTAATACGTGGAAATATCGGGGTGTGACAAAATAAATGTAGCAGTTCATTACTAAGTTCCCAAACCAACCGGCCCTACTAGCTTATACCAACATCAACACAAAACGGTCCTAACATTCAATCTTCTAGACACGGTTGGGCTTGAGCCCAAAACAGAGGATCACGGCCTGCTGTGCGGCCTGGCGCACACCAAGATGGCCCGGTCCACTGCAAACAGTCCGTTACCAACAAGCTGGGCCACCCCCAAGCCTGATCCGATTCACTGTAAGTCTTTGGACTGCGGCCCAACAACACAAACATGTATATTTCCTTATTGTTACCTAGGCTCTTATACATTAAAACTCTGGCCCACTTGTGAATCCCAATTAAAAGTTGCAGCCCAATGAATCAGTGATTTAGCAATATTGTGTGGTCCAGATTTACAAAACTAATTTATGCATGTGTGTTCAACAATTGTGTGTGCGGCCCATTAAACAACAAATACAATTTGTAATCTTATTTATCATTAATAGGTTACACAGTGCATTAAGAAATCACTTCAATCAATTCAATAAAGGCACATGTACACCTAACAGCTAATCATGTTTCCTGGCCGATTACATTCATGTCTTGTTGGCAATCCCTAGTCAAAGTTTGAACATTAATTCAGCCGATTACCACATATTAAAGAGTCATTCATGTTCAAATATCTTGCATGTGATACCCTAATTCGAGCCTAAGTCATCATGTCCCCAGACTATTCTCATAACAACTTTCATGATTACAAACTAATTACCAAGAACCTTATCATCTTGAAATTACTAGCACACAAGACAATAATACAACATAATCACATAAATAGAATTATCACGTAGGAATCGACATGAAAGTGGTTTCACTAACCGAACGACTTGACTTAAAGGAGAAAGCCTCGAGGGGGGTACGTCCACTGCAACCGTGCGATCAGGGGAAACCTAGGGTTTCTGGTTTGTGTTACGTAGATTATGGAATACTTCATGCCCATATATAATACTCAATAAACCGGTTGGGCTTTAGTTTGATTAGGTTAGTTTAATTAGGTTTGCTTTTGGGCTTCTAAAGCTTGGGCTGCAATAGTTAGGGTAACAAAAGAAAGGGGGTGCTGCCCACATAAAATATACTTTCAATTGGACCAGTATTAGGTGCGGCCCAGTTGTACATGTAATGTCGCATACGCGGCCCAAATACCCAAGTGTAACAAAGTGTGTGGCAACACATAGAGTTATCGCACGTACTAGTTTAAGCTTGACAGAATTATACCAGTAGAGAACACATAATAAGAATTGAGATCCCAATATTACACGTCATTAACCTTGGAAGTTCGGGTTGTCACATTATCCGCAACTTGAAAGAAATTTCGTCCCGAAATTTAGCACGTGGTTACTGAGGAAGCTAGTTAAGTTGCGTGGTTTCCTGGTTTTCCTGGGGTGTCACATCATCCCCCGTTGGTTTGGAATTCCATCCCGAAATTCTGCAGTAGCTTCAGCCTCAGTAGTGGTTGCACTTTTCTCGAACAACTGGGGATACTTGCGCTTCATCTGGTCTTCTCGTTCCTAGGTATACTCTGGGCCACGACGGGAGTTCCAACAAACTCGAACAAGATGTATTCTGGTACGCTTGAGAATCTTAACATCTCGGTCTGTAATCTCTACAGGTTCCTCGACGAATCGCAACTGATCGTTGATAGTGAGTTCCTTGAGAGGAACTATGAGGGTCTCATCTGACAGACACTTCTTCAGATTCGACACATGGAATTCGTTGTGAACTCCGCTGAGTTCTGCAAGTAGATTCAGCTTGTAGGCCACCTTGCCTATTTTTCTCTATGATTTCGAAAGGTCCAACGTATCGCGGGTTGAGTTTGCCTCATTTGCCAAAACGAACAACACCTTTCCAAGGTGAGACATTGAGTAGCACTCGATCCCCAACCTGGAACTCGAGTGGTTTCCTGTGCTTGTCCGCGTAGCTTTTCTGACGGTCATGAGCTGCCGCCATTCGTTTTCATATCTGAGCAATCTTCTCTGTTGCATCTACTACAAGTTCTGGGCCAGTGATTTGACTGTCGCCAACCTCTGCCCAACAAAGAGGTGATCGGCACTTACGTCCGTACAATGCCTCAAACGGGGCAGCCTGGATACTGGTGTGGTAACTGTTGTTATACGAAAACTCCACTAACGGGAGGTGTTTTTCCCAGCCATTACCAAAGTCAATTACACATGCTCGAAGCATGTCTTCAAGGGTTTGGATGGTGCGCTCAGACTGCCCATCTGTTTGCGGGTGATATGCTGTGCTCATGTCTAAATGTGAGCCAAAGGACTTGCGCATTGCTTGCCACAGTTCAGAGGTAAAACGTGCATCACGATAGGAAATAATGGAGGTTGGCACCCCGTGCCTTGAAACCACTTCCTTCAGGTAAACGTCTGCTAAAGTAGAGAACTTATCTGTTTCTTTGATAGCCAAGAAGTGTGCAGACTTAATCAATCGATCCACTATCACCCAAATAGTGTCATTTCCGCGTTGAGATCTAAGCAGTCCAGTAACGAAATCCATGGAAATTTGCTCCCATTTCCATGTCCGGATCTCTGGTTGTTGGAGTAGGTCTGATGGTTTCTGATATTCAATCTTGACTCTTGTACAAGTCAAACACTTACTGACGTAGGTTGCTATGTTGGCTTTCATGCTAGGCCACCAGTATGTAGTCTTTAGGTCGTGGTACATCTTATCCGAACCAGGATGTACTGAGTAACGAGACTTATGTGCTTCATCCATCACAAGCTCGCGTAAGTTTCCGTAAAGTGGGACCCAAATGCGCCCTGTTACGTAGTAGGCACCGTCTTCCTTTTGTTCTAACCGTTTCCTCGATCCTCGTAAGGACTCAGCCCTGATATTCTCTGCTTTCAATGCTTCAACCTGAGCATCTTGTATCTGAGTAGGAAGACTAGATTGGATGGTAAGTTGTAATGCTCGCACGCGCTTAGGTGTAGTGTCCTTTCGACTGAGGACGTCAGCCACAACATTGGCTTTGCCCAGATGGTACTTGATCACGTATTAGTAATCATTCAAGAGCTTGACCCATAGACGTTGTCGCATGTTTAACTCCTTTTGCTTGAAGATATGCTGGAGACTCCTGTGATCGGTGTAGATGGTGCACTTGGTACCGTACAGGTAATGTCTCCATATCTTAAGAGCAAAAACCACTGCTTCCAACTGCAAGTCGTGCGTAGTGTAGTTCTTTTCATGAACTTTATGTTGGCGTGACGTGTAAGCAATGACTTCCTCACGTTGCATCATCTGACGACCAAGTCCTTGGACTGGCGCGTCACAAAATCGTCTGTACCTTCAGGTAATGAGAGGATAGGTGCGCTTCAAAGTTTCAACTTTAGCCGTTGAAATGTGGATTCCTGAGCATCACCCCAACGGTAGGTGACACCCTTCTGAGTAAGGACAGTGAGGGACTGCGCAAACTTTGAGAAATCCTTGGTAAACCTTCTGTAGCATCCTACAAATCCCAAGATTTGCAGGCCAGTTCTTGATTGAGTCAACCTTGGATGGATCAACATGAATCCCATCCTTATTAACCACGTGGTCTAGGAAATGGACTTCACGAAGCCAAAAGTCACATTTCTAGATCTTAGCATAAGCTATCCTTTACGAAGAAGTTCCAAAATAAGTCGCAAATGTATCCCTTGCAACTGGTCGAACAGGTTGTCAATACGAGGGAGAGAGTAGCGATTCTTCACGGTCACCTTGTTGAGTTCGTGGTAATCAATGCACATGCGGAAGGCACCGTCCTTTTTCTTCACGAACAACGCTGGAGCTTCCCAAGGCGAAGAGCTAGGATGAATGAAACCCTTGCCCAAAAGTTCCTGAAGCTGATCGGACACGAGCTATTGGTGCTGCTCCAGGAGCTAGCTCGATTTGAAATTCGACCTGACGATGAGGCGGAAGGCCAGGTAATTCCTCAGGGAACACTTCAGGAAAGTCGTGTACAATCGGGGTATCTTCTATCTCCTTTTCTTTTTCTCGAGGTGTCAGTAACAAGAGCCAGGATGACAGTGTGGCCCTTTCGTAAGCACTTCTGGGCCTTAAGGAAAAAGATGACGTTCACCACAGCGCTACTCTTGTTGCTACGAATAATAAGAGGTTCTTCACCAGAACGAGGAATGCGGACGATTTCTCCTTACAAAGAATCTCTACTCGATGATGAGTCAACCAATCCATCCCGATAACGACGTCGAAGCTACCAAGTATGAAGGCGATAGGGTCGATAGAGAAGGTCTGACCAGTTAAAGCGAGGTTACAACCCTTAACTATGTGTGTGCCCTCAAGACTTTTACCATTAGCTAGTTTTACAACATGTTTGGTGTTTTAAGGGTAATGGGGTACGCTTAAGCATCTGACTAACTCTTAGGAACACATATCTAGCATCGGCACCCGAATCAACAAAAATAGAAACAAAGAAATTGTCTGGTAGGAACTTACCCGCCACAACGTTGGGGTTGTTTCTTTCTTCTCCTTGTCCATTCAGGAACTCACACTCATTAGCCCTGTGGTTATCATTATTGTCTTCGTTATTGTTCCCATGGCCCTGGTTGCTGCTGTTGTCACGATTCTGCCTCATATGCGGACAGTTCCTCTTGAGGTGGTCTTCAGCTCCACATCGAAAACACCCCTTTTTGCTACCCTGCTGCTGCTGGTGGTTCCGGTTTGCAGGATATGGGCTCCTACAGTCTCTAGCCATATGTCCCGTCTTCTTGCACCGATGGCAACACGATCCCGCACATGACCCGCTGTGGTGCCGTTGGCACTTGCGGCATCTCGGTTTATTCCCTAGGTATCCCCCCTGATTTTGGTAGTTCAGCCCCTGCTGTACGAGTTTCCTGTGCGGGTCCTGTTGTATAGAGTTAGGACCCTCACCTTGGTGATCACCCCAAATATACTTGTTACTAATAAGAGCATTTGCATTGGAAAAGTTACGCTTGGGCAACTTGCCCTCTTCCACCGCCTGATCGGTGAGTTGGTTCGCCAAACGAATGACTTGCTGGATTGTGGGAAGGTTGGCCGCAATTACAGACCCTTGGATTTCCGGGACTAAGCCTCTGAGGTATAGCTTGATTCGTCTAGATATGGGTTGTGACAAGTTAAGACATAAGGCAGCCAAGTCGTTGGACCTCTTTGTGTACGCCTCAATCTCTGATCCTTCCATCTTCAAACCATAATACTCTATTTCAAGTTTTAGAATGTCGTACAGGTGGCAGAATTCTTCCTTAATCAAATCCTTGAAGTCGCTCTAGAGGGTGGCATTCGCGTCTGCCAACCCGAGCATCTGAACTTGTGCGTTCCACTAAGAATACGCTTTCCCTTGCAACATGCCAGTAGCGTACTCTACTCGTTTGCTGGCAGGGCTTTCACTTTCTTCGAATGTATATTCGATTCTTCGGATCCAGTGTAGAAGGCCGATTGCCCCTCCAGTGTCGTCGAAAGTGGGAGGTTTGCATTCCAAGAACGCCTTGAAGGTGCCTATGCGTGTTTGAGTGTGCATGGGTTGACTCCTTGTTTGGGTTGCTAAAGCTTCAGCAACCCGTTCATTAATCAAGGTCGTCAGCTGATCCTGAGTCAAGTTGAGACGCCCACTCATGATCTTCACATCGAGGGAAACACAGGTAAGAAAGGTGTCGCATAAGTGCGTAAGCATGGGATGACAGGCGAGAGTAAGCACACAGGGTTTTCAGTCAGTGGCTATGTCAACTAAGTATACCATAAATGATGCACTACTTAACAAACAGGCAGGCAATACAAACACAAACCATATTACCTATAGTGTGTTGAGTCTTGCACGTGGAGCGAAGTGTCGTTGTGGATCGTTGAGCACTGTACAGGTTATAGTCTGGTTTTATCAAAAAGTGTTTCCCCTTTTTAAAACCAAGTTCGCTATAACCAATGGCTCTGATACCAATCTGACACACCCCCAAAATCCACAAGCGGAGTATTACAGCATGGAGGCGTGACTGACCAGGATCAAGCCACCAATCATATTGAACAACGTAATTAAGTAAATAAAACCAACCACAATATAATTGGTGTCCAACAGAAAGTAACCAACTTTAAGTTAATAGCGGAAGCATAAAATGTAAAACCCAAACATAAGTGATAAATTCATAAAGTTTAAATGCATAACATGGAACTCAACGGTCCATGTCCCACAACGATCACTCCTCCCTATGCAAGCTCCATAAGCACCTAACGACCTGCAAGGCATATAACAACGAGTCAACAACAAAGTTGAGCGAGTTCACAGTTGGTTGTTTAGTTTCACAAGTTTGTTTTGAAAACCATATGTTGTTTCGTAAACCACGAGTTAACCAATTCCTTTGTTTCCCAAACCATATCCATAATCAGTGGGGGCTTCCCCATGTGAACCACTAGACCGTTACCATATCGACTACTGACGAAAGTAAGTTGTGCCCTAAGTCAATGTCTATCATCATTGACTGTTTGCCATGATCCATTAGTACACGCTCGTCTGACCGGCATGGTGTGAGGTTTGTCAAACCTAATAGCGCTATTAACTAATGACCCGCTCGCCATCGGCCTCGGCGATTAAGTCGATATAAAAATGAGGGACTTCATGATAGAGTTTTGTCTAGTAAGTTAAGGTTGTTGTCCTACCCAAGGAGGACGAACGTACGTATTCTACCCAAGGAGAATACACAGGATTAAGATTGGCATCCTACCCATGGAGGATGGCCGTACATATCCTACCCAAGGAGGATATGTAGGTTCCGTTTTAATTCTTTAACCCATTCCCAACCACCGGGAATCCCATGCCTTAGAAAGTGTGTGAACTCACCTTGGTGTGCTCGGCAGAATGTTTCAATGGTTTTAGTTATTAAACTGGTCACACCTTATTATTATTCCATTTAATCATTAGGCACATATTCAAGTATGGTCACATTCACCAATGTATAACACATAGCACCTAGGAATCGCATGTTAACTATATCATACTTACATATTGCTTAGCCAACACGTGAACCATCATACATACATAATACGCCACATTCCACAAGTAGCACCGAAATAATAATACCATGCAAGTTATCGGATTATGCAACTTTACCAAAGTGTAACAGACACTATTCTAGCCCTAATGCCCTAACCCGAGTGTACAGTAGAGTCCCAAATATATTTAGTGTTCACCATGTGGCCCAAACCAACAAACATGAGTTTAATAATTAACTTTTATAACATCCCCAACTAACATAGATCATCGGCCCAATTCAAATAAATGTAGCAGTCCATTACTAAGTTCCCAAACCAACCGGCCCTACTAGCTTATACCAACATCAACACAAAACGGTCCTAACATTCAATCGTCTAGACACGGTTGGGCTTGAGCCCAAAACAGAGGCTCACGGCCTGTTGTGCGGCCTGGCGCACACCAAGATGGCCCGGTCCACTGCAAACAGTCCGTTACCAACAAGCTAGGCCACCCCCAAGCCTGATCCGATTCACTGTAAGTCTTTGGACTGCGGCCCAACAACACAAACATGTATATTTCCTTATTGTTACCTAGGCTCTTATACATTAAAACTCCGGCCCACTTGTGCATCCCAATTAAAAATTGCAGCCCAATGAATCAGTGATTTAGCAATATTGTGTGGTCCAGATTTACAAAACTAATTTATGCGTGTGTGTTCAACAATTGTGTGTGCGGCCCATTAAACAACAAATACAATCTACAATCTTATTTATCAATAATAGGTTACACAGTGCATTAAGAAATCACTTCAATCAATTCAATAAAGGCACATGTACACCTAACAGCTAATCATGTTTCCTGGCCGATTACATTTATGTCTTGCTGGAAATCCCTAGTCAAAGTATGAACATTAATTCAGCTGATTACCACATATTAAAGAGTCATTCATGTTCAAATATCTTGCAAGTGATACCCTAATTCGAGCCTAAGTCATCATGTCCCCAGACTATTCTCATAACAACTTTCATGATTACAAACTAATTACCAAGAACCCTATCATCTTGAAATTACTAGCATACAAGACAATAATACAACATAATCACATAAACAGAATTATCACGTAGGAATCGACATGAAAGTGGTTTCACTAACCGAATGACTTGACTTAAAGGAGAAAGCCTCGAGGGGGGTACGTCCACTGCAATCGTGCGATCAGGGGAAACCTAGGGTTTCTGGTTTGTGTTACGTAGATTATGGCATACTTCATGCCCATATATAATACTCAATAAATCGGTTGGGATTTAGTTTGATTAGGTTAGTTTAATTAGGTTTGCTTTTGGGCTTCTAAAGCTTGGGCTGCAATAGTTAGGGTAACAAAAGAAAGGGGGGTGCGACCCACATAAAATATACTTTCAATTGGACCAGTATTAGGTGCGGCCCACTTGTACATGCAGTGTCGCATACGCGGCCCAAATACCCAAGTGTAACAAAGTGTGTGGCAACACATAGAGTTATCGCACGTCCTAGTTTAAGCTCGACAGAATTATACCAGTAGAGAACACATAATAAGAATTGAGATCCCAAGATTACATGTCATTAACCTTGGAAGTTCGGGTTGTCACATTTACGGGCCACTTAAACGCAAGATTGAGTTTGTGGGCCTGGGGCCCAACCCACTAAAAGAAACCCTAAGCTTTATAAAATGCCCCTTATTCACTTCTTCCTTTTGAAAAACACTGAACCGAACACGCTTATAACTTTCCTATGCTCCTTCATCTTCAACATATAAAAAAAACCCTAACTAAACTAAACAACACAACACACAAGTCCACTGCAAAACAACTCCCTTCTCTCGATGGACTGACTGGAAACCGGAGTAATGCCGACGGTGGTCTCTGCTCCGACAAACACCCCCCCCCCACGACAAAACATTCCGACCTCCTTGACTTTACCGGCAACTAGCCAACGGGATTCCCGACGAAAACAGGAAGAGACGCGACAGAAGGAGAGAGAGAGAAAGAGGTTGACGAGAGAGCGGCGGGTAAAGGCAGCGCCGCCGTCAGCGGCGACGGCGGTGGTGTTTGTTTTGCTCCGACAAGTTCCGGTAAACATCTCCCGCTCCTTTCATTTCTTTTGAATTTGTTCTGTTTTTTTTCTTTAAAATCAATGTTGATGATCGATGATGATATGATGAAGACGATGTGCGGCACAGTAGCGGCAACGAGCCGCTGCCGGCAGCTCTGGTTCCGGCTTGGGTCGGGTCTGTTTCGTCAGACTCCGGGTTAGGACAATCTTGTTTCAAGTTACTTTTGGTTAAATCTGATTCCAGTCCGGTTGTTTGTCTTAGGTAGGGGTACAAACGAGCCGAGCTACTCGCGAGCTACTCGAGCTCGGCTTGAAAAAAAGCTCGAACGAGCCGAGCTTAAACGAGCTCGAGCTCGAGCCCAAGCCTAAAATACAAGCTCGTTTAGTAAACGAGCCCGAGCTTCGCTTATCGAGCTCGAGCCGGCTCGCTAGCCTAAACGAGCTTTCTGTTTATATATTTTTTATTAATATATTAAACAGATATTTATATAATAATAATTACTGTTTATATAAATATAAAAAAAATAACTTAATTATATGTATAATAATAATACTAATTAATATAAATTAATTAATAAATACTAAACGAGTCGAGCCCGAGCCGAGCTCGAGCTTGAAATATTACCTTCGAGCCGAGCTCGAGTTTTAGAAATAAAGTTTGAATCAAGCCGAGCTCGAGCTCGAGCTTTCATATGTTAAACGAGCTCGAGCTCGAGCCTGCTCGAGCTCGGGCTCGGCTCGGCTCGTTTGCACCCCTAGTCTTAGGTGCCTCGGTTCAGCTTGGCACGGGTCTCGACTCGAGTTCCGGTCAACATCAGTTTGGGTTCAGCAGTGGAGGTAGTCATGGTTTACCCATGCTTCGGTTCAAGTTCAGTTTCGATTCACTTAGTTCAGCTCATGTTCAATTTGGGTCCCTTTTGATTCGGTCAACAGTAGTCGACTGGTCAAACCCGGTCGACTAACGGGTCAACGGCTTATTCGAGTATCGGTACAATTTAAACAACGCTAAATTTTATTATGGTTTTATATATGTATATATTACCTTAAACGTTGAACCGATACATTTATTAAATATTCGCGTTTGGCACATTTTACGTATATTGTTTATAATCGTTGATTAATTGTTGAATTTTGAACTTATAATGACAACTTGTACTGTCGGGATCGTCCAAAAACAGAGGAAACTCTGCCCGTTTTTCGTAAAATTTCATAAAAACGAAATTTATTAATTTTATAAAACAAAACCTATCGAAGTTCTAATACTTTTATGAGGAAAATATAAATTTTATTGTTTTGTATTAATTAATATTCTTATCACTAAGCTGAACTTTATATAATTGTAAACATACATAGAAAAATATATATATAATTATATTGTATGTTAACCTAACCCTATATATATAAATATATATACTTTATAGTCGAACCACTAATGAAAATGTATCGGATTCAAACAATTTTATTACGGTAAACATAAATGTATATTTACTTTGACAATACTTCTATAATACCCTCGATGAGTTTAAGTTGGAACTTTTACATAAACTATGTATACTCTATGCGAAAATATATATAAATGTATATATATATATATAGATATCAACAAGTTATACTTTAGATTTCACTTCCTATCCTCCGTCATAATTCCTTTTAGTCATGCACCATCATTTGCCCTTATAGGGTGACCTCGGTGTTCCGTCCTCCCAAACTCGCACACTCGTCAACACTTGGATAATCGAAAGACTTAGCAATTATGTGAGTATACTCGCAACCCCCTTTTTTATGTTTACCACTTTTTGGGGTGTAACATGTTACATTACTAAAACACACTTAAACTTATTCTTTATGCAATGCACGAAAACAATCCTTATACATGAATACTATGTTATGATACTTGATGCTTACGTGGACCATACTTATGTGATATGTTTTAGTCCTTAGCTTTCACGAGCCTCCATTTGACATGTTTAGCGCTATAGGAGTAATGCACCGCCCGTAGACTAGTGGTCATGTTGAATTATATCATTGTTGCGTAAACAGAGGATTGGCTAGAAATATTGCATGCCATGTTAGGTTGATCTTGTATAAACTAAGTTGCCATGTGGATTCATTTTTAAACTTTTATACTTATACTTATTCTTAAACTTGTATACTCACCTTTGCTTTTGCATTGAATTGTATTTTTAACATGTTACAGGTTGATGATTAAGGATTGCTATGAATTGAAGTAGCAAAGATGCCTAGATACTCACTTAGACGTTTAGGTTTAAAGTGTTGTATCAATTTTGTTATTATCATGTTTGAACAATGTTGTTATTTGAGTTTCTTTGTAATATTGACAATGTTGCTATGAAATGAAATCAACTGAATTAAATATTATCACAAATAGTGTTATGAAGTCTCTTGCAATCTTGAACAAGTCCCACTCCGATGATTCCGCCATTGGTTGGGGTGTGACATCAGACTTCCAAAATGTCCTTAAAAGCATATGTGAAATGACCAAAATACCCTTTCGGGGCATAGTTTGGCCATAAATGGTAAACCACACATATGAATGATATCTTACTGTTATAACAACATAAAATAAATATTTTTACAGATTATTTAAGACCAGAATATCAGTTTAATATAAAAAAAAAATTTATAAACATTAAAATGACCAAAATGCCCCTACTGGACTTAAATTGGTTTTAAATAATTTTTGGGCCTATATGTTAACATCCTACTGATGTATTAACATATTCTAAGCATAATAACATATGAGACCTGTATATAATTCATTTGGTCACCCGTTATGCATTTATGCGTTCGGTTCGGTTTATGTAGCTAGTTTACATAAATTAGCCGAAAAGGGTTTAACCTTCTCGTTAAATCTTCAAAATACAGAATGTGTTTAGTTTACCCATATAATAAAAGTATCCAAACTTGTCGGGTCTAAATCACATTCCATTCCGGTCTCCGCTTAATCTAGCGTTTCGAACCGTAAAGTATCTTTCAAACTAACCGGTCGAAGTCTTTGACTTAAATAAAGACCCGTTAGTATCCTAATAGGTGAATAAACCTTCTATATAGATTGAGTAGCTTCGGTTGAAGGTATTTTCATAAGGCTTTAGGATTATACGGCTGAGTTACATCCTTACACATCTAGCTCAGGTAAATACTTTTAACTTATTTTCCCTTATACGGGCTTGGGATACGGTATTATAATAATGCCGCTTGGTCAGGTATGAAATCATTTAATCGGATTGTGATTAATAAATTGCATAACCCGTTTTAATCTGTTTTGTTTGATAACATAAACATTGGGGGTTAATACGATCGTGTCCTGGATATCCTCGGCTCATTTCATTTGAAAATGGCCACGACCTATGCACAGGGTGTAGGCATACACATGACAGATGCGAATGCTAAATAACCCACATGTTGGGGATAACTCCTTCGTGGGTTCTATAAGTGGTGAGTCGGTTAATCATGACCGGCTTCCAAACCGACCCCATATGTATGACAAACATGTAAAACTGTATACAAGATTTTATATAAAAATTGTCCCAAGTTATAAATGGTTTGTGCCTTGTGCGCTTAAATCAATTTTTATAAATGTTTTCAAATGAGCCAGTTAATTGTATTTACCAGTGAAAACTGACGTATTTTCCAAAGACTAAGTGACAGGTACCTCACGAAATTAGGCTGGAGCTACTAGGTGTCAAATAAGAGGATCTTGCAAATCCTTAGATGCCTGGAGTCTGTTATTCCAGTTTCTTGTATTTTATTTTATGATCCGCCTGTGGATCTCTATTACAACCAAGTCTGTATATTCTTTTATTTGGACACTCGAACACTATGGTTTGTAATAGTATTTAATTACCAAGCCTTCCGCTGTGCTACTATATTGTGTGTATTGACTATGAGGATATCAACTACGTCACGATACTCCCATCTGGGCCCACCGGTAATATGTGGAAATATCGGGGTGTGACACTTCATTTCCCTTTCTCAACTTTATAGATAATTTAATTGAAAATGGAAAATAAACAAGATAGTTACAAAAGGCAACACTATAAATAAAATAATATGCATAACTAAATATGAATCAACAAGTGTAGATTAGTAGATGGAAAATCAAAGGTAAGAAAAATGGAACCATAACGAATAACCGAGAGAGTATTTACAGTGACGGAGCTTGAATGAAAACTCAGTGAGTGTCGGACTCTAAAAAAATTCAATATTTTACACTAGAAAAGAAATTCGTAAATTTTCGGTTAAACTAATACTACAAGCGAAAAATCGATGGCGCCGGGGCCCATGAGTATTTACATAGTCTCGGATAAGGGAAGAAGAACAAGGACTTGAATTACATATGATTTAGAGATACCGATTTAGAAGCAACGAAAATCAACAGACATAACTTCTTCGAGCAAACACTAAATATACGACATATACCTAAACAAAGATGAGAAGATGTAAGCGGAAAGGTGGTGGCATGATGCTAGGTTTACAAATGCAAGTAGAAGAATGGGAATAGTACTATAATAATGTAAGTGGTGGAGAATAGAAATGTGAGCATGTGTGATGTCGAATCCCTAAAACCAAATCGCTTAAGTGATGATAGAGATCCGTCTACGTCCAAGTCTTCATCATGTGGGTCGCTGCAAAAGAGAACACTGTTAGCCTCGTGACAGAGGGACCCTAGGGGGATCTGTGACCAAGCTCTGGCGTAAGAATAAGAAAACTTGTCAGGATAATAAATGCGGTTCCGACATAATAAATTGGTCGAAATTAATGGTGTGGATCTTGGACTTGAATATGTGTATTCAATAAGGTTGAAAGAATGTTTTCTTAGTATTCAATGTGGTTTTTAGGGTTTGAGAAAGTTACCTTCTCTTGATCTCTCCCCTGGCTTATATAGGGAGGCTGGCTTATCAGATTGGGCCCACCTCTGTCAAGGACTGGTGGGTAAACTGTTGGGCAAAAAGAATATCTGGACACAACGCAGGTTTCTGTCTCCTTTGTGGGATTTGATAAGATCTTATCATTAAATAACCTGCCCTTAAATCTAAGCAAGGTCGTCGACTATATCGCTTTTCCCATCCATGCATTAAATGTTGGAGAATAGTCACGTCGATGGTCCTCATACCGGAATAGTAAGTTAGTATGCAGGTCCTCACCATGATGTCTTTTTGACTCAGTCATTCATGCAGAGATATCAAACCGTTGATGGGTTTAGGCTTGATTCTCACATGGTTGTAGTGGGCTGATAGTTGGCAACGAGAGGAGGCCCAGACAAGGAGCCCAGCAATTGACCCTCGTCGTCAAGTGACATGTTTCTATGTTTTGAAAGAGCTACCAGGCGAATTGCATAAACAAAGTGTAGATGTGTAGTAATTTTGCAATTGGTGTGTTATGAATTGCACTTTGAATGCAATTCTGATAATTTATCAAATTAAAACAAATTCAGGAATTCTATATCGTTTTTTACTAAAGTTAAAAACTTGTTGTAAGAGAGAGACCTTGTGTTCTAAATGACCCAGGTTCGATTCCTACCCCACCATTTAGTTTCGGCGGCACCTGATGATAATAGGAGATTAGGCGAGTAGGCGGCGATCACTAGTTCGGTGTTTGAACTAAGTGGGTTTTACCTCATTGCACTGTCGTGCTTTCGGGCGAGTGTTCACGGGCTTTGGCCCAAGGTGAGGTTTTCCCCGATTCATAGGCGAGAGTATCTCGATGTGATGAATTTCGTAAATAACCTATTTGAAAGATTCGTTACATTAAATATAAATATACCAATTTAATAAGCATATTTATGATTCCCCTATAGATTAAATGAAGAGTAAATTACAAAAATCGTCCTTTATGCTGACACTAGATTGCAAAGTGTGTCATTTATCTTCAAAAAGTACAAAAAACATACTCGGTGTTTGCAAACCCTTACACATTATATCCCTTATCCCTAACTTAGTTATTTTTCATTTTTAAGTGGGTGTGAAATGACCTAAATACCCTTACTCTTAAATAAATAACTAAAAAGTTAAAAGAATATAACTAGTATTTAAAAATTTATGTGGGACCCACCACCCACCCCACCCTCTTCATCTTCCCCAATCTTAGGGGTGCTTAACAGGTCGGGTTCGCGGGTTGGTGGTTCAACCCGACCTGAACCCGAAAAAAATACACAAACCCTAACACGACCCGAACCCGAAAAATCTGCTAGACATACCACGACTCGATTTTTCACGGGTTAACCCGAACACGACCCACTTGACTCGAAAATTTAATTTTTTGCTCTAAAATTTGATAACCATACTTAAAACAAAATCCAATATCATAAATTAATACTTACCACAAAATACATCCTTCAATAAGTTCTTTTGAACCAACAGATCATACGATGTCAAAAGTTATAAATTACCACAAAATACATTCTCCAAAATACTTGAAGTACCAAAAGATGATAAAATTTAAAAAACAAATAAAGTTGCTTCAACAAAATATAACATGTGCTAGTTTTCAATCTTCACCTTCCCTTGCATCTTCAACACCATTGTGTTGAGAAATAACATCTTCAATAATAGCATCCATTGCTTCCTTTTCTTTTGTTTGCAAACACATGACAAAAAAATAAATGCACTAATATTCAACATTGAACAACATAGTACAACGAGATAAAAAAAGGAAATAAAACATTACCTAAATCTCCAAAAAGCCAATCCCGACTACATATCAGTGACTCAACAATTTGTGGGGTCAATGTGCTACGATATTGATCAAGAATTCTTCCACCAATACTAAAAGAAGCTTCAGAAGCAACAGTTGATACTAGAATAGATAAAACATCTCTTGCCATTCTACACAAATTTGGATAACGATATGCATGTGCTTTCCAAACATCAAGAACTTGGACATTTTGAGATATATCAATTCTTTGTTCATCTAAATACATCTCAAGTTCACTCTTTTTTGAAATTGTATTAATAATATCAAATGTTTCAAACTCCTACAAAATTATAAATAAAAATCAGACATTATGCAGGGAAAGTTAGACATAAGCAAAACGAAGAAATGGTGTGTACCTTCCAAACATCCATTGATTGTTGGTTGACTCTTGTTGCATTCTTAGACTTATCCAAATCACAAGCAACAGTAGCTACTGACCCATGTTCTTTTTCTATATACTCATCATAAATGCCAAAAAGTGTGCTTTTTACCTTTTTGAACTCAACTGATTCTTCACCATACAGTCTATTATATGCTAACTCTAACATGTGCAATTTATATTGAGGATCAAATATCACAGCCACAGCTAATACAAGATTAAATTCAGCCCAATATTTGTTAAACTTAACAAACATTTGTTCAACTATTTGTTTCATAAAAGTATCCGAACTTTTACAGGCTTCAACCAACTTTAGCTGAATGCGAAACACATGAGGAAAATACAGATTGGATGTAGTATAATATGATCCTGAAAAGGCTTTAGTTGCATTGTCAAAGATTTCAAGAAAGCAACATATAGTTTCGATTCTCTTCCACTCCTCTAAAGATGGACAACATTTGAAGTTTGAATCACTTAGTTCCAGTTGACAGAAAGAAAGTTTATAGTACAAAGCACTTGAAAGCATTTTATACGTTGAATTCCATCTTGTAGGAACATCTTGAACTAAACCTTTTTTATCATCAAGAGAAATCTGCCCAATGCATTTTCTAAAACTATCTTTTCTTATTTGTGAACCCTTTATATATTTGACACACTCTCTTACTTTGTCCACTGATACATCAATCTTTTTTAAACCCTCTTGCACAATTAAATTCAATATATGTGCACAACACCTTATGTGAAACAAAGCACCATCATACACTAACACATCTTTCAACTTTAACTGAGAGCAAAGAATATTAACACAACTATCATTCGCAGATGCATTGTCTAGTGTGAGAGATAACAATTTCTTATCAATACCCCAACAAGCAACCAAAGTATGGATTTTTTCAGCTAAAGAGACACCATTGTGAGGTGGAGGCATATATGAAAAGTTTTTTTATGCAAAACCCACTCACTATAAATGAAATGTGCTGTCAAACTTATATAACCATCAGTAACTATAGAACTCCAACAATCGGACGTCAAACATATTCGACCAGGACATAAACTTAATTCGATTCGGACCTTACTAACTAATGAAGCATTCATTTTCTTTACATATGTTCTAGCAGTGTGCCTACTAAAAAAACTAACCTTCAGTTCCAAATACTTTAACAGATCTCTAATTCCTTCGTATTCCACAAAACTAAACGGTAAATCATGTATAATAAGAGCCTGAACTACCAACTCTCTAAACTTTTCTTGACAAAATTGAGGATTTCTAGAAAGAAGCGAACCTTGGTTAGAGGATAGAAGAAACTGGCCAATGTGTTTAGTTGTCATTTTCACACAGCTTTGTATGTGTCAATTTAGATTGCCCGTGCATTTCTTGCCTTCAGCACTATACTTGTTTCCACACTTTTTGCATTTACACATTAACTCATCTCCCGGTTTTGATCTAACATTTCAAAATAGTTCAATACCTTTGAAATCAACTTTCTCTTTTCCCCCTAACTTTGGATGCAACATTAGAATTCAAAGATTCAATATCTTCATCATCATCGTTGACAATAACCGGTTCATTGTTACGATTATCAATCACGGAATCTACAAAAAGTGTATTCGAAACAAACCATATTAATATAATTATATCACATATCTAATATCTTGAACTAAAAATAAGCAACATTACAACTGAAACTAAACAAAAGTTTAAAGATGCCTTGCATTTTTAAGTTTTTCTTCATTGTCGAAGATTATAACCTGCAGGCTGCAGCAAAAAAAAAAGAAGCATATACCAGACCTTAGAGAACTCTGCCATAAACAGATAGGGTTTAAATTGATTGTAAGTGCGGTGAAATAACTGTGCTTTTCAAAGGAATTGTTAACTTGTTGATTATATATGTTGATAGGGTTTAAAAAATTAGCATATATCAACCTGAGAGAACTCGATTGGAATAGATAGGGTTTAGAAGATTATTGTCACACCCTCAAAATCCACCATGCGGAGTACCACCGCTTGGAGGCGTGACGTGACCAGGATCGAGCCACCAATCATATTGAACATCGTAATTAAGTAAATAAGACCAACCACAATATGATTGGTGTCCAAAGCTAGTTAACCATGTTTAGTTTAAACAGCGGAAGCATAAAAGTAAATCCAAAAGCATAAGTCCATAATTTATAAGTTAAAGTTCAAAACATAAGTTTAATAAGTTCATAAGGATTTAAATAATAAGCACGGAACATAATGGTCCGTACACCACAACGACTCCTTCCTCGTGCAAGCTCCAAGCGTTTAACGACCTGTAAGGCATGTAACAACGAGTCAACAACAAAGTTGAGTGAGTTCACAGTTGATTGTTCAGTTAATGAGTTCGTATCAGAAATCGTAAGTTCGTTTCATAACCAGGTATTACCCATTATCCTTGGTTCCCAAACCTTTACGATATTTAGTGGGGGCTTCCCATTATGTATGTTACTAGACTAGGTGTATCCATAAGTGTCCTTCCCAATCCGAGGATGGTGTTAAGTATGAGTGTGCGTAGGTTTTACGTACGTGCCCTTCTCAATCCGAGGACAGTAGTAAGTATGAGTGTACGTAGGTTTTACGTACGTGCCCTTCTCAATCCGAGGACAGTAGTGAGTGTGGGTGTACGTAGGTTTTACGTACGTGCCCTTCTCAATCTGAGGACAGTAGTAGGTAGTCTAGTAGTGTTGATAATATAAATAGTTATTCAATCCCATTCCCAACCGCCGGGAATCCCATGCCTTAGTAAGGGTGTGAACTCACCTCGGTTTGCTCGGTTAGATTCTCAAATATAGCTAACATTCAAGGTCGGTCCATCACGTCCTAGTATGATTTACCAGTTAGACATTTAGTGGCTTTCAAATAGAGCACAAAGTTCCTACACGTATCTATCATACAATATGCATCACTTTGGCGGTTTATGCCCATATAAGTTTCCCATCCATTCCCCACTCATAAACAAACATACGATAATGTACATAACACATATCACATGTTAGATCATTCACAGATAGCATACTCGACATTTAGACACGCAAATTACAGCTTATGTCATTTCAGCATAAATATTCAAAACTGGGCTGCTTTCGGACATTTTAATAAAATAGTTAACTTATTCCAAAAATTCCCAAATTTTTATAGAATCTCTTAAACGTTCCAAATTTTAATGTGTAAAAATATCGGTGTCCAGTTCACTACTAATATTTTATAAAAATTCATTTTCCGGACTGAACTCAGATTTATATTTTTCTGACCACAGTCCACGAGATAATTTATTTAAAATTCATCGAGCGTCCGATTTACGAAATTCCAGTGGGGTAATTACAAATACATTGGTGGTCATCTACAGTACAAGTTTCATGATCCAACTCTACACCGAACCCAAGTTATGACAGAAAACAAAACTCATATTTTCAACAGAAAAATGCAGCTCTAGCTGCTGTTACGAAATGACGCTTTAAAAATAGTAAACGAAGTCCAAAAATTACGATTCCGGTGCCATTAGAACCGTATTTCATAATAACACGTTTTAGACTCAAAATATCAGTTTTTCGTAGAGTTTGTGACCTGTTTACAGCCAACTGAAGTTGGCTGTAAAACTTGGACAGATTCTGTTTTCATTCTTTAATCTTCTAAGACGCGTTCGATTGATTCCGTTAGCATGATTAGTGATCGTAACAACATCAAACATCAATATTAACCAGTAACTCAGCAAGAAATCAGCAAGAATCATAACAACATCATTCTAACATCATTTACACACATAACTTATCTTCTTTGTCCAACTTATTCATCTTTTGTCCAAGACTTTATGTTAGGTTCTTTAGTGTTTCAATTTTCAGCCATTAAATCAACTATTAACCACTTAAATCAAGAACAAGAGAGTGTTTAGCATCACTTACAACTAGCTCAAGGCTAGGGAAGAATCGAAGCGAAAACTAGGTGGTTAATAGCGTTGTAGAGAGGTCCTTGCGATTCCGTAAACACCGGGTCTCCTCGTATGTGATCCTTCACCTTTGGTTGTATGTAAAAGGCCTTGATCAAAATTGAAAAGTGATGGTGGGTGTGTGTATATGTTCAGCTGATTGCAAGAGAGGAGGGAAGGAGAATGAAATTTTTTTGAAGTGTGGAAATGTATGAGAATTCTTATCCCTTAGGCTTATTTATCGACCAACATTTACAAATAACCCTTACGTAATGTGTAATCTTGATATGGGACATTATCAAATAAAATATTCACAATTGTAAGAAGTGTGTTCCCTATGAGGGACCGATTGGTCAAGGGGGGGGGGGGGTTTATGGTTTGTTTTGAATGATATAGTTAGTGTTTAGTTAATTTAGTTAGGTATCTAAATTAGTGTAATAGTGTGTTATGTAATATAACGGATGTTAGGGTATTCGGGGACCCTAACTAGCTCAGAAAGGTGTAAACAATGTCATTGGCATTATTTTTATGTTCCGGGTAAAGTCCGGTTGTTCGGTTCGAAACTGTTTCGTTAAACTGCTTAATTAATCCGTAAGGCGTCCTATTTATATATTTTTTGTAACGTTTTTACTTTTCAATACTCAGGAAAACACACAGGACTTTTTAGTAACTTTTCAACATACTACTAGTATGTTAACATACACATGTAAGTATAACACAGATATCAGAAAGCAGTTAAGTAATTCCACACAGTCGTCAAGCACATTAATTATCATTAATAAATTGTACGGAATACATGGAATTATGAGGGTTGTCACATTCTCCCCCTGTTAAGAGAATTTCGTCCCGAAATTTAGCGCGTGGTTACTGAGGAAGCTAGCTAAGTTGCGTTGTTTTCCTGATTTTCCTAGGGTGTCACATCATCCCCCCGTTGATTTGGAATTTCGTCCCGAAATTCTGCAGTAGCTTCAGCCTCAGTAGTGGTTGCGTTTTTCTTAAACAGCTGGGGATACTTGAGTTTCATTTGGTCTTCTCGTTCCCAGGTATACTCTGGGCCATGACGAGCATTCCAATGAACTCGGACCAGAGGTATCCTGGTACGCTTGAGGATCTTAACATCTCGATCTGTAATCTCTACTGGTTCCTCGACGAATCGCAGCTGGTCGTCGATTGTGAGTTCCTTAAGAGGAACTATGAGGGTCTCATCTGACAGACACTTCTTCAGATTCGACACATGGAAAACATCGTGAACTCCGCTGAGTTCTTCAGGTAGATTCAACCTGTATGCGACTTTGCCAATTTTCTCGGTGACTTCGAATGGTCCGACATAACGAGGATTGAGTTTTCCTCGTTTACCAAAGCGGACTACACCTTTCCAAGGTGAGACTTTGAGTAGCACTCGATCCCCAACCTAGAGCTCGAGTGGTTTTCTTCCCTTATCAGCATAGCTTTTCTGACGGTCACGAGCTGCCGCCATTCGCTGTCGTATCTGAGCAATTCTCTCGGTGGTATCTACCACAAGTTCTGGGCCAGTGATTTGGCTGTCACCAACTTCTACCCAACAGAGAGGTAACCGGCATTTGCGTCCGTACAATGCCTCGAATGGAGTGGCCTGAATGCTAGTGTGGTAGTTGTTGTTATACGAAAACTCCACTAGCGGGAGGTGCTTTTCCCAGCCATTACCAAAATCGATTACACATGCCCTAAGCATGTCTTCAAGGGTTTGGATGGTGCGTTCAGATTGTCCATCCGTCTGTGGGTGATAAGCGGTGCTCATATCTAAACGTGAGCCAAAAGACTTGTGCATTGCTTGCCACAGTTCTGAAGTAAAACGCGCGTCGCGATCAGAAATGATAGAGGTTGGCACTCCGTTCCTTGACACTACTTCCTTTAGATAGATGTCTGCTAGGGTAGAAAACTTATCCGTTTCTTTGATAGCCAAAAAATGTGCAGACTTGGTCAGTCGATCTACGATCACCCAAATGGTATCGTTTCCGCGTTGAGATCTAGGCAGGCCGGTAACGAAATCCATGGAAATTTGCTCCCATTTCTATTTCGGGATCTCCGGTTGTTGAAGTAGGCCTGATGGTTTCTGATATTCAGTCTTGACTCTCGCACAAGTCAAACACTTACTGACATAGGTTGCTATGTGAGCTTTCATGCCAGGCCACCAATACGTAGTCTTGAGGTCGTGGTACATTTTATCCGAACCAGGATGTACCGAATAACGAGACTTGTGCGCTTCGTCCATCACAAGCTCGCGTAAGTTTCCATAAAGTGGAACCCAGATGCGCCCTGTTACATAGTAAGCGCCGTCTTCCTTTTGTTCTAGCCGCTGCCTCGATCCTCGTAGGGATTCAGCCCTGATGTTCTCTGCTTTCAATGCTTCAACCTGAGCATCACGAATCTGAGCGGGAAGGTTAGATTGAATGGTAAGTTGTAAAGAACGTACACGCTTAGGTAGGGTATCCTTTCGACTGAGGGCGTCGGCCACAACATTGGCCTTGCCCGGATGATATTTGATAGCGCATTCATAATCGTTCAAGATTTCGACCCATCGGCGTTGTCGCATATTTAATTCCTTTTGCTTGAAGATATGCTCGAGACTCCTGTGATCGGTGTAAATGGTGCACTTGGTACCGTACAGGTAATGTCTCCATATCTTAAGTGCGAAAACAACTGCTCCCAGCTCCAGATCGTGAGTAGTGTAATTCCTTTCGTGAACTTTGAGTTTGCGTGATGCGTAGGCAATGACCTTGTCTCGTTGCATCAACACGCAACCAAGTCCTTGGATGGAAGCATCACAGTAAACCACAAAATCATCTGTGCCTTCAGGCAATGAGAGGATAGGCGCGCTACAAAGTCTATCCTTCAAGTGCTGAAATGCGAACTCCTGTGCATCACCCCAACGATAGGTGACACCCTCCTGAGTCAGTGAAGTGAGAGGTTGCGCAATCTTGGAGAAATCTTTGATAAACCTTCTGTAGTATCCTGCCAAACCCAAGAATTGGCAGATCTCTGTTGGTGTTCGGGGTGCAGGCCAGTTCTTGATCAATTCAACCTTAGATGGATCCACATGAATTCCATCCTTGTTTACCACATGGCCTAGAAAATGGACTTCGCGAAGCCAGAAGTCACATTTCGAAAACTTGGCATACAACTGCTCTTTTCGAAGAAGTTCCAGCATAAGTCGTAGATGCTGCTCGTGTTCCTCCTGACTCTTAGAATAGATCAGGATATCGTCGATGAACACAATAACAAACTTATCCAGGTACGGCTTGCACACTCGGTTCATGAGATCCATGAAGACCGCTGGCGCATTCGTCAACCCGAAAGGCATGACCAGAAACTCGTAATGGCCGTAACGAGTTCTGAATGCTGTTTTGGAGACGTCCTCCTCTTGGACTCTCAGCTGATGGCATCCCGATCTCAAGTCAATCTTGGAGTAATAGCTCGACCCTTGCAACTGGTCGAACAAGTCGTCAATACGTGGAAGAGGATAACGATTCTTCACAGTCACCTTGTTAAGCTCGCGATAGTCAATACACATTCTGAAAGTACCATCTTTCTTCTTTACGAACAAGACTGGAGCTCCCCAGGGCGAAGAGCTAGGACGTATGAAACCCTTTTCCAAGAGTTCTTGTAGTTGTGAGGACAGTTCTTCGAGTTCTGATGGAGCTAGACGATATGGCGCTCGGGCTATGGGCGCTGCTCCAGGAGCTAGCTCGATTTGAAACTCAACTTGGCGATGAGGTGGAAGACCAGGCAATTCCTCAGGAAATACCTCGGGAAAGTCACGTACAATAGGGATGTCTTCAATTCTCTTCTCTTCCGTTGATGTGTCAGTAACGAGTGCTAAAATGGCAGTGTGGCCCTTTCACAAACACTTCTGGGCCTTAAGGAAAGAGATAATGCCTACAACAGCACCACTCTTATCGCCCTGAATCACCAGAGGTTCTTCACCAGGACGAGGAATGCGGACGATTTTCTCCTTGCAAGCAATCTCCGCTTGATGATGAGATAGCCAATCCATCCCAATAACGACATCGAAACTACCAAGTATGATAGGAATAAGATTGATAAAGAAAGTCTGACCAGCTAAGACGAGGTTACAACCTTTAACTACGTGTGTGGCTTCAAGACTTTTTCCGTTAGCTAGTTCTACCGTGTGTTTGGTGTTCAGAAGTGTTGGAGTGCGCTTAAGCATTTGGCTAACTTTTAAGGACACGTAACTAGTATCGGCACCCGAATCGAATAAAACAGTAACAAAGAAGTCATCCAGAAGAAACTTACCAATCGCAACGTCGGGATCGTTCCTTGCTTCTCCCTGACCAATCACGAACACTCGACCCCTGGCACCGTTGCCATCATTGTTTCCTCCATGGTTGCCCCCATTATTGTTCCCGTTTCCTTGGTTGTGATTCTGATTCTGATTTAACTGCGGGCAGTGTCTCTTGAAGTGATCTTCAGCACCACACTGAAAGCATCCCTTGTTGCCCTGTTGCTGTTGCTGATTCTGCGGTGCTTGCTGTTGCTGCTGACGATTCTGATTCGTAGGCCGTGGGATCCTGCAATCCTTGGCTTCATGACCCATCTTGAGACACCTCTGACAGTGTCCCTTGTTGCACTGACCACTGTGGTGTCTGTTGCATTTGTTGCACTTTGGGTTTCCTCGATATCCACCCTGCCCTTGACTACCAGAAGAGTGCTGACCAGGGCTCCTATGGTCCTCAGTCCTTCGTTGCTGAGACTGAGACTGAGACTGAACAAAGGTAGAGCCTTTGCCCGAATTTCTATCCCATTTTCGCTTGTGATCATTGGGGGTATCAGTAGTAGCAGTACCAATACGCTTGGGTAATCTGTTTTGTTCCACTGCCTGGTCGGTGAGACGGTGAGCCAACTTAATGATTTGTTGAATGGTACCCAGGTTAGCCGAAGTCACATGACTCTGAATCTCGGGTACAAGGCCCTTGAGGTAAAGCTCAATACGTTTGATGGGAGGGTCCACCATAGTAGGGCACAGGATGGCCAGTTCATTCGACCTCTTAGTATACGCCTCAATCTCAGACCCCGTCATCTTCAGATTGAAAAATTCCACCTCTAGTTTGTGGATGTCATCACAACTGCAGTACTCTTCCTTGATCAGTTCCTTGAAGTCATTCCATGGGGTGGCATTAGCAGCAACCAACCCCAGCAGCTGAACCTGAGCGTTCCACCACGTGAGCGCTACCCCTTCAAGAGTACCAGTAGCATACTTCACCCTACGATCCTCAGGGTATTCACACATTTCGAAGACCGACTGGAGCTTCTCAAACCAGTGGAGGAGTCCGACGGCCCCTTCAGTGCCACTGAAGGTACTAGGACGACAGTCCATAAAAGTCTTGAACGTCCACACAGGCGGCTGGGTAAGCTGGCCTCCTGCTTGAGCGGCTGCAAGTGCCGCAGTAACTTATTCTTTGATCAAAGCCGCCAGCTGGGCTTGTGTGAGGCTGATTCGTCCACTCATGATCTTCACCATATGGAGAACACAAGTGAGAAGTGCGTCGTATCATTACGCAAGTGTGGAATGACAGAAGAGAGTGATCACACAAAGTTTTCAAGCAGTAGATACTATGTTATCTAAGCATATCATAAGCAATGTTCTATATAACTAACAAGTAGGTAATATAAACATGAACCGTATCACCTATAGTGTCGAGTCTTGCACGTGGAGCGAAGCGTCGTTGTGGATCGTTAAGCACTGTACAGGTTATAGTCTGGTTTTAATAAAAACTTTTTCCCTTATTAAAACCAAGTTCTCTATAACCAATGGCTCTGATACCAATCTGTCACACCCCCAAAATCCACCATGCGGAGTACCACCGCTTGGAGGCATGACGTGACCAGGATCGAGCCACCAATCATATTGAACATCGTAATTAAGTAAATAAGACCAACCACAATATGATTGGTGTCCAAAGCTAGTTAACCATTTTTAGTATAAACAGCGGAAGCATAAAAGTAAATCCAAAAGCATAAGTCCATAGTTTATAAGTTAAAGTTCAAAACGTAAGTTTAATAAGTTCATATGGATTTAAATAATAAGCACCGTACACCACAACGACTCCTTCCTCGTGCAAGCTCCAAGCGTTTAACGACCTGTAAGGCATGTAACAACGAGTCAACAACAAAGTTGAGTGAGTTCACAGTTGATTGTTCAGTTAATGAGTTCGTATCAGAAATCGTAAGTTCGTTTCATAAGCAGGTATTACCCATTATCCTTGGTTCCCAAACCTTTACGATATTTAGTGGGGGCTTCCCATTATGTATGTTACTAGACAAGGCGTATCCATAAGTGTCCTTCCCAATCCGAGGACGGTGTTAAGTATGAGTGTACGTAGGTTTTACGTGTGCCCTTCTCAATCCGAGGACAGTAGTAAGTATGAGTGTACATAGGTTTTACGTACGTGCCCTTCTCAATCCGAGGACAATAGTGAGTGTGAGTGTACGTAGGTTTTACGTACGTGCCCTTCTCAATCCGAGGACATTAGTAGGTAGTCTAGTAGTGTTGATAATATAAATAGTTATTCAATCCCATTCCCAACCGCCGGGAATCCCATGCCTTAGTAAGGGTGTGAACTCACCTCGGTTTGCTCGGTTAGATTCTCAAATATAGCTAACAGTCAAGGTCGGTCCATCACGTCCTAGTATGATTTACCAGTTAGTCATTTAGTGGCTTTCAAATAGAGCACAAAGTTCCTACACGTATCTATCATACAATATGCATCACTTTGACGGTTTATGCCCATATAAGTTTCCCATCCATTCCCCACTCATAAACAAACATACGATAATGCACATAACACATATTACATGTTAGATCATTCACAGATAGCATACTCGACATTTAGACACGCAAATTACAGCTTATGTCATTTCAGCATAAATATTCAAAACTGGGCTGCTTTCGGACATTTTAATAAAATAGCTAACTTATTCCAAAAATTACCAAATTTTTACAGAATGTCTTAAACGTTCCAAATTTTATTGTGTAAAAATATCGGGGTCCAGTTCATTACTAATATTTTATAAAAATTCATTTTCCAGACTGAACTCAGATTTATATTTTTCTGACCACAGTCCACGGGATAATTTATTTAAAATTCATCGAGCGTCCGATTTACGAAAATCCAGTGTGTTAATTACAAATACATCGGTGGTCATCTACAGTACAAGTTTCATGATCCAACTCTACACCGAACCCAAGTTATGACAGAAAACAAAACTCATATTTTCAACAGAAAAATGCAGCTCTAGCTGCTGTTACGAAATGACGCTTTAAAAATAGTAAACGAAGTCCAAAAATTACGATTCCGGTGCCATTAGAACCGTATTTCATAATAACACGTTTTAGACTCAAAATATCAGTTTTTCGTAGAGTTTGTGACCTGTTTACAGCCAACTGAAGTTGGCTGTAAAACTTGGACATATTCTGTTTTCATTCTTTAATCTTCTAAGACGCGTTCGATTGATTCCGTTAGCATGATTAGTGATCGTAACAACATCAAACATCAATATTAACCAGTAACTCAGCAAGAAATCAGCAAGAATCATAACAACATCATTCTAACATCATTTACACACATAACTTATCTTTTTTATCCAACTTATTCATCTTTTGTCCAAGACTTTATGTTAGGTTCTTTAGTGTTTCAATTTTCAGCCATTAAATCAACTATTAACCACTTAAATCAAGAACAAGAGAGTGTTTAGCATCACTTACAACTAGCTCAAGGCTAGGGAAGAATCAAAGCGAAAACTAGGTGGTTAATAGCGTTGTAGAGAGGTCCTTGCGATTCCGTAAACACCGGGTCTCCTCGTATGTGATCCTTCACCTTTGGTTGTATGTAAAAGGCCTTGATCAAAATTGAAAAGTGATGGTGGGTGTGTGTATCTGTTCAGCCGATTGCAAGAGAGGAGGGAAGGAGAATGAAATTTTTTTGAAGTGTGGAAATGTATGAGAATTCTTATCCCTTAGGCTTATTTATCGACCAACATTTACAAATAACCCTTACGTAATGTGTAATCTTGATATGGGACATTATCAAATAAAATATTCACAATTGTAAGAAGTGTGTTCCCTATGAGGGACCGATTGGTCAGGGGGGGGGGGGGTTTATGGTTTGTTTTGAATGATATAGTTAGTGTTTAGTTAATTTAGTTAGGTATCTAAATTAGTGTAATAGTGTGTTATGTAATATAACGGGTGTTAGGGTATTCGGGGACCCTAACTAGCTCAGAAAGGTGTAAACAATGTCATTGGCATTATTTTTATGTTCCGGGTAAAGTCCGGTTGTTCGGTTCGAAACTGTTTCGTTAAACTGCTTAATTAATCCGTAAGGCGTCCTATTTATATATTTTTTGTAACGTTTTTACTTTTCAATACTCAGGAAAACACACAGGACTTTTTAGTAACTTTTCAACATACTACTAGTATGTTAACATGCACATGTAAGTATAACACAGATATCAGAAAGCAGTTAAGTAATTCCACACAGTCGTCAAGCACATTAATTATCATTAATAAATTGTACGGAATACATGGAATTATGAGGGTTGTCACAATTATAACCTGGACTGAGAAGCAAATCCTCAACGATTATAACTCTGTATTCGCTAAGTGCCAGACAGAATTACAGAACCGGTATATATTGGACTTTTGGTGAATGGGTTAGACGATTTCAGAACTGAGATTAGCGCCTCAATGACGGATCGTTTCATCTTCTATCTTGGAATGAAGCAAATCTAATACAGTGATACTACGGCCGCCCTAAATGACCAATCAATATATGCGATTTATGTTTACAATAAATTTTTAATTAAAAGCAAATCCTCAACTATTTATATTGGCAGAACTAACCCTAAACTTATATATATAATAAATGGGTTAACCCGCGAACCCGACGGGTTTGACCCGAACCTGACCTGTTTAGCTAAACGGGTTCGCGGGTTCGACCTGAAACTGACCCGAACCCGTTTAGGGTAAGCCTAAACCCAAAAAGTCGTGTTAGGTTCGTGTCTGGTTTTCGTGTTGTGTCCAAAATTCACGCCCCTACCCAATCTTCACCACCTCCACCTTTCACCACCACCTCACCCCGCCGGAAAAACGCCACCACCTCACCCTCCCATTCCATTCCATCTTCAACCTCATCCACCACTGTCACCATCGCCCTCCACTTCGTCCCCAAAACCCGATTTCTCTCCCCAACTGTTACTTTCCTGCACAACTGGTTCGACTTTAGTTTCTGCAACATTAGCTGCACAACACAACAAACCTTAAATTCCCGGAATCATGGGACTACTGAAACATTGAAAATTAACTGTCTTTTGTTGGGAATGACGATCATCAAGATTAAACAAAATTTACTGGTTGCTGAGGATTAGGGCGAGAGCGTTGACGGGTGGATGCAGGGTTATTGAGAGAGGCAAGTTCTTCCAGAAGTTCACGTTCTTGTCCACTGCTACAACTGATATCAGCACAACGCAATTACAGAGTGATTAGCTAAGAACATATATTTAACAGCTCGACGATAGGATCAAGCTAAAGTTCGACTTTTTGACTGAAAATTATATATATTAAAAAACACACATAACTTGTTTCGGTATAGTTATTTATTTAACAATAAGAGTATTTAGGTCATTTCACACCCACTTAACAATGAAAAATAACTAAGTTAGGGATAAATGGCATAATGTGTAGGGGTTTGCAAACATCGAGTACGTTTTTTTTTTTTAATAAATGACACACTTTGCAATATAGTATCAAAATAAAAGACGATTTTTTTTTATAATTTACTCTTAAATGAATTCAACTCAGTTTTGAAAAGATCACCATCTGATGTGTTTATTTCTTTGCACAACAAAATTAAAGTCAACATCACATTCAATCATTGACCATCTTTGTGAAATAGATAATTAGTTGTCTCTTATTATTATATTTTTTTTAATGATAAATTTTACTTCTATACTTGAACCCATGATCTCCTCAATTTAGGTGGTGCTTTTAGAACTTTTACTTCTTCCGTTAAGCCACTAACTCCAATGGTAGTTGTCTCTTATTAATAATTAGCGAATTCAATTACCAACAACCCTTATTGCGCAACTAAAAATTTCATCTTTTTTTTTTGAAAGGCAAATTTCATTCAAACCAAAACTAGCGAGAAGCTAGAAACAGACAACAACAAGAAAGGAAATTACATAAACTTGAAAAGATCCCACTGATCCTCCTTAAGATTTAAGCCTTTCGCTCTACTTTTAACCCATAAAAAACCCAACACTTTCACTTCGTCCACAATTCCTTGAATACTTAACTTCTTTTTGTTAAAAATGATGTTGTTCCTGTGTTTCCACATAACCCAACATGTGAGAAGCATCACCGACTGGACCGCTTTGACAAAATTAGGCGAACCGTTGATTCCTTCATGATATCTCAAAATATCAACGACCGAGAAAGCCAAGAGCTGGGGAAGTTTGATCCAACTGGAAATCCTCGACCACACTTCGTGAGCAAAGCGACAAGCAGTAAATAAGTGGTCTAAGTTCTCGGTGCATTCCATGCAAAGCGGACAGAGATCATTGATGATTTGTACATTCCTTTTGATGAGACAATCCTTCGTGGGGAGACGGTTCAAACCCATCCTCCAGCCGAAGATATTTACCTTGAGAGGAAGCCACTTGTTCCACTTAAAAGCAGTAGGAATAGAGACCGGATTAGAGCCCTGTAATAATTTCCGAAGCGAACGAACCGAAAAAGAGCCGCTTTTATCACCCAGCCACTGCCAGGAATCCTCTACTTCTGACATATTGCAGCCCCTACAAATAGAGATGCAGCGCTGAAGTTCCTCCATCTCTGCTGTAGATGCCGGCGATCGAATCCAGTCCCAGATCGGACTAGAGGAGCCATTGTCATGAAAAAGCCTAGCTGCCACAACCACATCCTTGTCCGAATCTAAGGAGAACAAGAGAGGAAATTGCAACATTAACGGTGAATTTCCAATCCATAAATCTTTCCAGAAGCGAATGTGAGTTCCATTGCCAACGATTCCGCGGAAAAAATTATCCAGATTGACAGCTTTCGCTTTCAAGGAATTCCCAGCATTCGAAACTTGTTTCCAGACACCGCCGATGTATCTATTACAAGGAACAAACTCTTTTTTTCTAGTACCCCCATGTAAGGCGCTGATGACTTTATTCCACATCTGAAGCTTTTGAGTTTTGAACCTCCAATGCCATTTGGCGAGGAGACTGAGGTTGCAATCCATAAGAGGCATAAGGCCCAGCCCACCACTATTCTTAGGAGACACCACTTTGTCCCAAGGAACCCAATTTATGCTGTTTTTGTCTTCTTTGCCACCCCAAAGAAATTTCCGCCTGATGCCGTCGAGCTTATGAATGACACGAGCCAGGGCCTTGTATAAAGAGAAGAAGTAGATAGGTAAACTATCGAGCACCGATTTAAGTAAGGTTACCCTTCCCCCAATAGAAAGTGTAGAGGCTTTCCACATAGAAAGCCTATTCTCAACGACTTGAATTACCGGGCTCCAATTTTTATATAAATTCATGTTTGCACCGACCACTAATCCAAGGTAAACAAAAGGAGGGGATTGGGCCTTGCAGTGTAGCTTGTTGGCAAACTCTTCCACAATATTATCCTCGATACCCAACCCGAAAAGAGTGGACTTGGAGAAATTGATCTTTAAACCGGAAACTAGGTAGAAAGCCCGTAAGATCCTAGCAAGGTTAAGAACATTAGATTCCGACCACTCTCCTACCACGAGAACATCATCCGCGTACATGAAGTGAGAGACGACAGGGCCATGATTAGGAGTAACAATTCCGTCGAAAACCCCACAGATAGAATTAGGAGTAAAAATTTCATCTATAAAAATAAAAAAATATATATATCAAACAGTTGCTGGGGTGTTAATTGAGTCGTTTTCAAGTTATTCAAATCATGTTATTTGATAATATTACGAAATTTCTTTATTTCTTCTTTCAATTGTACTTCTATCTTTACAAAATTACAACTTAAATATTTATAGTATGTTCTCTCCTTTCCTTTCTCATAAACATTTTTAGAATAATATGTTAAATAATGTTACATCTATATCCAGTTTGATGAATGTGTTAGGTTTAACTAACGATTTTGATATTATAAAAAGTAACACCTTATATTATAACACAATGTTGGATCGATATATTAAAATTCTAAACAAAATTGAGTTTTTGTACACCAGCTACAATATTGTTTTTCAAGTTTATAATCCATTTACTATGGTTGACTGGTAGTAAAAAGTAATTCATTTTACTTTAATCAATCTAGTACAAAGAAATTCATTTTACTTTACTTGATTAATACAAAACTATTATATAAAATTTAAATATTTTTTAACTTAAAAAATTATAGCAATACCATACTCAAGTAAAGAGAATAAATAGTCGTTTTTATGGTGTAATTTAAAAAAAAATATATTAAGTTATGAAAAAGTTTTTGATGTCTAAAAATCATGATGGTGATATTGGTTTATAAGTCAATAACTAGGAATCAAGACCCGCGCGTTGCGACGGAAAACTTTAAACCGAATAAAAAATAGATGTAAAACGTTGAATCACACATACACATTGTGACATGTTAACTCGTCAAATTCATACCGAAACGTAAATTACTATCTTAGAAAAAAAAATACTACATCGACATAGTAACAAAATCACGTAAAAATGAAATAATAAAACTATAAAAGGTTAAAGTTATAAAAATATATGTTCTGCAATTATTTTTTTTACATTGATTTTATTTTAGCCATTATTTCTTGGATTAAACATTCCACAAAGATGACAGAAAGAAAAATTGAAATTGTAAAAAAATGTAAAGAAGGACATGAACCTTCAAAATGAAGATTTGTAATTAGTGTACAGGTAGACCAATGAATGTGCACAAAATTGAATAGTGAATTTGTGAGGCAAGGTAAGCTTGCTAATTAACATAGGGGGAAATATGTTTTAATGAATTATGCCATATGTTTTAAACATTGTAATTACTTAATGTCTTGAAATTATATAAAATTAACAATATATATAGCTAGTGTGCAGGGGTGCAGCTTAGGTATAGCCCGAGGGGGCGCCCGCTCCCCCGAACTTTTCGATGCGTAGTATTATGAATAGTACTTTCGTATAGAAATTTTTTTGGTATATACGTTTCCGCACCCCGGTTTCGGAAAATTTGGGGGGGGGGGGGGAGGGGGGAAGCTTCGCCAATGCTAGTGTGAATTCGTAAAACCAACATGTAAGAATATATACATACATATATATATATATATATAGAGGCCGGTTATCATACAAATGCGCTTATCGTACATTACGTACGCTACAATCTCAGCCGTCAGATCATCTTCCGGCATTGAAATCGCATGTTGTTTTTTTATAACAATTTCGCATGTTGTTTTTTTAACATGCGATTTCATCAAAATTACCACATGCGAAATTGTTACAAAAAAACAACATGCTATTTCATCAAAATTATCACATGCGAAATTGTTACAAAAAACAACATGCGATTTCATCAAAAATTATCACATGCGAAATTGTTACAAAAAAACCAACATGCGATTTCAATGCGCGATAAAAGATCCGACGGCTGAGATTGGCGCGTACGTAATGTACGATAAGGGCATTTGTACAGTACTCTTTACCTATATATATATATATATGCAGAAACGGGATCAGGATAAAACGGCAAAAAGTGTGAGAACGGTGAGAACGCATCCTGGCCGAACACGTGGCGTGGGGCATGATCAGGGTCCGAGGGATTTTTTTTGTGTTTTTAGTATTCTTCTCCTTTCACGATTTTCGCGTTTGACATGCTTTTTTTATTTTTTGTGTGCAAGATAATTTTGGCGTTTTGTAGATTTATTAATTATTTGGCGTTTTATTGTTTTTTCTGAGATTTCTTATCTTTGAGTTAATTCTTTTTGTGTCACATAGTTAATATTTTGGCTTTATGCCTTTTTCCATGCCATTTCGTTTTGTATGTTTTTGTTAATAATTCATTACCATAGATTAATATTTTAAAAATTACAATAACTCGAAAATCCAAATAATCTAATAGTCTTCCGTAGGTGGAATTAAATCAGAGATGTACCCATCACTTTGTTCACTTTCTTCAGATTTTTCATCATCAAATTTCATTTTTGCGTATAACGCCATTAGCTCATCTCTTCTTTGCTGCAGCCTATTTTTGAATATCACTGCATCCTTGGATTTTTGATCGTTTGAAGGTGTTAAATCACAGAGTTGTTCAACGATAGATAGCAACCCTGTCTTCAACATTTCTTCCATTGGTCTTGAATATTGCACCCCGTTTTTATACGTTACTTCAAGTGTTCCTTCTTCCTCATTCAATACCCAACTGCTAAGTTTTGGTATTTGTGTATCTTCAATATCATCATCATCTTCATCATCTTCTGTTGTAAACTTTCTCTCAAGTCTTTTTATTACAGTTCTAGTTCTTTCACAATCGTTGTCTCTTGGAACCCCAAGGGTTAGGATATCCTTCTGAACATTTTCATTCATTCCCATTATGGCTTTTATTGTTCTTACCTTTACCCTTCTCCTGTCAGTGAACTTTATGATGAATCTTTTTTCTTTTCTTTCAAACCTCCATGCAATAACCTTAGCCATTTTTTAAATTTTTTGGCGTTATGGAGAATATGTGGCGTTTTAGTTTTTTTTTGCGTGTTTGAGCTTGGGTTCTAATGGTCTTCTTTTATATTGACTTTTTTTACCCGCGTATGTCAGGTAATTATGGCGTTTTGAAAAGGATAAATAAATTTAATATAATAAATGTTAGTAGTTATGTTTTCCGTCAATTCGTTTTACTGTTTTTTGCAGTTTACCGTGTTTTGTTTTGAGACTCAACTGTTTTAATGGTGTAATAAATCTTTTTGAGGGCTGTAATTATGGCGTTTTGTTTTCCAATGGCTGTTAGATAACTATTGGACTTCTTTTTGTTTTATATTCTTTGCACATTGTTTCGCTCTTTTTTTATAATATTAGTTGTTCAAATTAATTTTATTATAGTTTGGTAGTTTTTTGGGGGCTTTTTTATGGCATTATGGCGTTTTACACGTATTTGCTAATTTTGGCGTTTTATTACATTTTTCATTATGGCATTAATATTATTTTGTTGTTTATTAACTGACATTACAGAACAAAAAATAGACAAAGAAAATTAAAAAAAAAGTAAAAAAAAAACAAAGCAGAAGTAATTTATGATTTTCAATCTTCAGTGTAATCAGTCTCTTTTTTCTTTTGAAATTACAAGAAATGTGACAAATAAATAGCGTTTTGGGTTTGGCGTTGTTTTATTTTCTTTGTTCATGTGTTGAAGTGTCTTTGTTGATGTTGGAGACATAGAGCGACCCCCTGTGGGTGGATGCTATCTGCCACTGGTATAGGTCTATTCTTATCATCCAAACCTTCTTCAGAAACAAAGATGACAGTATGACATATGGGTGTCATCAGTCCCTCTTATTTCAATTTTGTCCATCTCATACAGTAAAATATTTCTACACTCGCATAACAAATCATTAATTGAAGCTTCATGCAGAACTTTATTGAGGATCAAAAGAAAAGATGTTTGATGTCGTTGTATTTTTTGGCGTTTTACATTGAGTTGTAATTTTTTTTAGCAACCACTGTGTGTTTTTTTGTGTGTTTTGGTGTGATAAACGGAAGGTGGTGAGACGTTTCTATTTATAGAATTTTTTTGGCGCGTAGGTAAGGCGAGATGTTATTTTTTATAACAAAAAATGTAATTAACATTTATCCGGATGTAAACTTTGGCGTTATATATAATGGCGTTTCAGATTTTATAGCGTTTTTGTAGCCATGGAGCTTAAATTAAAACACAGAAAAAAGTACGCAGTGATAAAATTGGCGTTTTTTTTATTTATTTGGCGTTTTATTTTCAATGGCGTTTTATGTGAGGAATTGTTTTTTACCTTTTTACCACGTAATAAAATTTGTGTTATTTACTAAAATGTCACCGCGCCAATCTAGTTCATAGATTGTTTTAATCGGACGATCCATAAACGTTCTCTCCGTTCTCACACTTTCAAGCGTTTTCTCTAAATCCTGACCCTATATATGTATGTATATATATATGGTCATTATTATCATTTATATTATAATTGATCGTTGACCATATTCATCTCCCTCTTTCTCTAATACCATGATCTTCAAGATCATATTACCTTCATCATAATCATACAGGGAACTTGATCTATCGAGTAACATCCTAATCTTCATAAATACGGTTTCAGTGACCTAATTCGATATATAAGTTCTAACCTTTTGTGATTTTCACACAATCATGAAGTCATTTTCTTGATTCGTCATGTTGGATATTTGTTATAAGAGTTTTGAGAAAACAATTTTCCCAATAATGAATTTCTTTGCTCTTTGTTGTTTATTAAATAAATTTTGGTCTCCATTTTAAAAATTCTTCCGACAGAACAAAAAGGTTCCGCCACGTGTGCCTGCTGTAAATCGTTCTTGATGTTGATTATTAAAAAAAAAGAACAAAGAACAACAAAAAGAAAAAAGAAAAGTTTTGTGAAAGATTGATGGGGTATTAAAATATACACTTCTAGATTGCAATTTATATCAGATTTAACGTAGATCTGTTCAATAGTGGGTTGAAATTTGAAATATATCGAGTAGGGTTAAAACAAGTAGCGGATCCAGAAATTTTTGTCAGGAGATTACTTTTGATAGATTCTTACTAATTTTTTTCAAATTATACAAGGTTTCTACTAATTTTTTCCATTTTTTTTCAAACCGAGGGGTTCCTGGAAACCTAGGAACCCCCTCTGGATCCGCCACTGGTTAAAACATAAACATTAATTTATTCTACTAAATAGTAATGAGCAACTACTATTCATGAACCAAAACATATTTTATTAACTCTATAAAGATAAATTAGTTTTGTTCTATGTTTATGTTCAATTTTGGTCTCCGTTATTTAAGGATTTATCAGGTATAACACGAGGTTTTGTGGCATTTGGCTGTTAGTATTTGTTATGCTCTTAATTTCGTATGGTTATGTAAATTGCATTTTTTTCCTCATATTTGAGTAGAGGTCTCAAACAGTCTAGGCGAGTAACGGGCCAAAAATGATTAGGTTTATAGGGGAAAGTTCTTGTACAAATAATCTTAACATACTAAACATACAAATTGAAGGAAAACTCAAAAAGACAATGTGACATTTTTGTAATTATCAATAACTATCAAAGTTACTCTACAAATATACCTAAAAAACCTAAAAAAAACCTACCCCCCCCCCCCAAAACCTAACCCCCCCACCCCTCACCCAAGCTAAAATGCTAAAAACTAAACCCCAAAAAAACCTAAAAAAAAAAAACACACACACACACAAATTATTATTTTTTTAACATTTTTTATTAAAAAATCGTTACTTTTAGTAGTAGAAAAAAAAAATTTGATAACAAAATGTAGCGATTTTTTATAAAAAATATTAAATTTTTTTTTGTGTTTTTTAGGTATTTTTAGTTGATTTCACATTTGTATAGTAACTTTGATAGTTTGTGGTAATTACAAAAATGTCACCTTGTCTTTTTTAGTTTTCCTTCAGTTTGTATGTTTAGTATGTTAAGATTATTTGATCTTTTGCCTAGGTTTATAATTATTGTATCGGTTGTCCCGTAGACACTTTTGTGCTATTTAAAAAAACAAGAGGTAATAATACAGATCTTCTGTCTGATTTACCCGTATTATAGGTTTGGTCCTTAAGTTTGTGCTATTTAAAAAAAAAAAAAAAACAAGAGTTAATAATACAGATCGTCTCTCTGATTTATCCGTATTACAGATTTGGTCCTTAAGTTTCATAGATTACGTTAGCGGTCCCCACTCTTAGCTCAAATGTAACTTAAATAATTAGTTAAACAAATTTTTTTTAAAGGTAAACTTCAATAAACAAACACGGGATATCTCCAAGCTAGAGATATCCGCAAACGCGGGATAACTAATTAGTTAACCAATTACCGGACTGGTTGATCCTTAAACACTTCCATAGTTAAAAAATTAGATAATAAATTAATAATATATAACTACTCTGCATGAATCCATAACATTTTATTTAAAATTAATAAGACTAAAGTTAGAAAAGTGATTTAAGGGCACTTGTCTCTGCCCTTGGGGTTCTTCATGTCACGGTAGCAAGGGCACTGAGCCTTATCAGCGTACGGACCCGCCGGAACGCAGCCTTGGCATTTCCCGCAACAGATCCCACAATACTTCAAACACCTGTCTTTCCACCCGGACCTCGAACACCGGTACGCGCACTTTGAGTCGCATCCCAAAGGATCTGTTCAACATCAAATCAAATCCGACACTATTAGATAATGGCACACCCCTGATGAGTTTTTTTGACACTCTGACAAGTATACGAGCCGTATATAAACACCTCACCCAACAAAGCATATATATATATATACCGATACGAGTCGTGTATTAGGTGTCAAAAGATCTAACTAGATGTACGTATAGATAAAATATTTATATCATTTGATTACAATAACTAGATGACGTGATTTGATTATGATTTTTTATTATAATTATATTTGGTGAGTGTACAACTTATATATATAGTTAATCAATAACGTAGTGAATTGTACCCGCCCTCATAGCCCAGTGGTGTTGGGCCGGTTTGTCCTCCTAGAGGTCACCGGTTCGACTCCCGCTTGTGGCGAAAGGGGGTAGGGACACCCGTGCGCAATGATGGTGAAAAACCCACCGAGGAGGGTTTGATCCTGAGCGTCACCCCGGTTTTCACCCGGCTGTTACTCCAGCGAGGCAACTCGTGTGGAGGCAGTACGGTTTCCGGGGGAACGTCATCCAAGTCTGATACCGTACGGGGCCCGATAGAACATCGTCGGCAGATCTTGGCTGGGGGAAACCGTCTATGACGGGGTTCAGTGACAATGGGTCACTCATTAACAAAAGTCACCGTTCAAAAAAAAAATAACGTAGTGAATTAGTTACTAGTTATATAAATAGTTGATCAATAATATACAATATCTGAAGTATAGTACCGAAATGAAGTAGAGTGAATTAATTAATTACCTGAGGCTTGGGTTGGGGACGGAGCGGGGGATTCAACGGCGGCGGAGGCGGAGGAGAGGAGGAGGAGGGTGGCGATAAGCAACAGGGTAATTGTTAGGTGGTTCATGGTGGTGTTGGGTGTTAAGGGGTGATGTTTGTGTAGATTTATAGTGGTAATGGGGTGGGTGATGCATGTGGGATTCACATGGATGAATTAAAGTATGAGTTGACGACGTACGGTCAAATTAACGTCATTCTCCGCGTCAAATGTTGTTCAAGTTTCCAATTCACTCATAGTTGTCATAGTTTGTTTGTTATTGGCTTAAATGTACCTACCTATGTGAGTTTCACTGCATCACTCACATAAATCACTCTATTTTTTCATATTTTATTGAGTAAACTGCCATTTTGGTCCCTGTGGTTTAGCTACTTTTGTCATTTTCGTCCAAAACTCAAACTTTTTAAATATGGGTCCCTGTGGTTTCACTTTTATTGTCATTTTAGTCCAAAATTAAGAGTAAACTGCCATTTTGGTCCATGTGGTTTCACTTTTATTGTCATTTTAGTCCAAATCTCAAACTTTTTGGAACAGTCAAAAAAAGGGGGATTTTGAATTTTGGACTAAAATGGCAATAAAGATGAAACCACAGGGACCCAGATTTAAAAAGTTTGAGATTTGAACTAAAATGGCAAAAATGTCCAAACCACAGGGACCAAAATGGCAGTTTACTCTATTTTATTTTATTTTATGGGAGAGTGTGTTAAGAATATATTGAGGTAGGGGTGTTTAAAAAAATATAAACTAAATAAAAACTGAAAACCAAATCGTAATCGTAACCGAAAAAACTGATTCAAATAACGAATTTGGTTTTTGGTTTGGTTTGGTTTTTAACTGAAATCGAATTGTGAATTTGATTTTTGGTTCCACATTTTTTATTTAGTTTTTTTGGATAACTGAATAAACTGTTAATTCACATAAGAGTTAACTTCCATTTTGCTTTATGTGATTTGGTCATTTTAACGGTTTTGCCCCAATAGTATAAAAATAGCCATTTTCCTCCCTGATTTTTCTTAACTTATCGTCATTTTGCTCCCCGTCTCTAACTCCATCCAAAAAATCTATTAACTAGAAGGGTATTTTGGTTATTTTATAGATAAAAGCAAAGGCATGTAAGTCTTTTCACCTAAATAAACCAATAACTTGTTTATTTACATGTATATAAGTAATTCTTTTCTGATCTCTCATCTTTCCAGCCACTCTTTCTAACGGCCACCACCATCCACAACCATGCACCACCACCTGCAACTACCACCTGCCGACTACGACTACCATGACTTTTAACTAAACGTTTTAATTGAGTTAGAGCCAGGGAGTAAACTACCGAAATACCCCCACTTTTAATTGAACGTTTTAACTGAGTTAGAGCCAGGGAGCAAACTGGCAACAAACTCGAAAGATCAGGGAGGAAAATGACTATTTTTAAACTATGGGAAAACCCTCTTGTGGGAATCGAACCCAGGACCTATTGGTCCCAAAACCTTATCCCACTCCAAGATGCCACTAGGTTATAAAGCCATGGCCAAGACCACTCATTTCTAATCTAACCTTTTTTGAACTTCAAAAATACTAGACTTTCACAAATTTTCTAACCTTGTTTAAAATATCGTTTAGTTTAAATTGTTTGCTGAGTTGATGTTCAGAAGTTGGAACGCAAACATGGATATAAATTAGGAAAAACAGAATCTAGGTACAATTTAGTTAAATATGGTTGAAATTGGTTTGTTTGGTTTTTAACTAAAACCAAACTGAATTGAATTCAGTTGAATTTGTGTATTCCTAATTTGGTTTGGGGTATAAAATTTTGAAAACCGAATAAACCAAATAAACTGTAAATCGAACCGATAAACACCCGAACGTTGAGATGTGTTTAGCCTTACTCATTTTCAATTAAGTCTCATTTTTAATATGGAATATATAAATTACATGGATTTGGTTTTGGTCTTTGTCTTTGAAAGGGTATGGTCCCAAAAACCTCGCACAAGCGCATAGGACCATACCACAACCTTATCCTCTAACATCTTGAATAAGACCATGCGCGGCCGCGCAGCGGTCCTTAACAGGAAGTGGGAATGAACAGTTCAACAACGAAGGAATATGGACCCAAAAGCGTTACATAAGATCACAAGACCATACCATAGTCTTATTCCAAGAACACCTTTAACAAGTCCCTGCGCAGCTGCGCAGCGGTTCTAAACAAAGATGTGGAAGAAAACAGTCTTCGATAACCACGCGCCGGAAGAAAGGAGAAACTAACATTCCACTGACACCCTTGCGCAGGCCTGCGCAAGGGAACAATTAGACTGGAAGATAGAAATCCTAAACATCTCCGAGCGCCTAAGATCAAGACTTGAACAAAGGGGTCTTTTCTGTTACAACAGAATAGACACGTGGCAAAACATAAAGGTTTACAGTTGTAGATCTTCTATAAGACTTTCTAAGGCTCATCGTGCACAACCATTCGATTACAACTGAAAGATGACGTGACACAATCCTGGACACTCATCTAAATCACGATGATGGCATCAACTTGAAGAAGGGTTGATGTGCGTGTAGTGCGATATATTTTTAAGTATATTTTAAGCCCTTTTTAACACTTTAGTCAAGTTTTAAATTTATAAAAACACGATATTCTACTAACACTAAACACACATATGAGCAAGTGCACCCATCGTGAGCGTAGTATAGCGTTGGTAAGATACCGAGGTCGTCCAATGACACAAGAGCTCTTAGTACCGGTTTTTCCTCAACGTCTAATCAAATCAAAAATTTAGAAAAAGGTTTTAAATATGAAAATAAAAACTAAAAATGCTGAAAATAAAAATAAAATAAAAACAGATAGACAAGATGAATCACTTGGATCCGACTCGCCTTTAGTGTAACCTTTGATGATTTCCGCACTTTTGCACTTTTTAAAAGATTATCTTAGTTATAGTAGTAGGCCCCTCTTTTGAAGGTGACGTTACCGTCAACACAGTAGTTTGAGTCAGCAAGGATACAATCCTAAAGGGTTGGAATATTAGAAGATAATTAATTAAGTTATTAATGCGTAATGTGGTAGGCCCCTCTTTTGAAGGTGACGTTACCCTCGGCTAAGTGGTTTGAGTCAGTAGGGATACAATCCCAAATAGCCGGGTTAATGTATTAATAGTAGTTTTTATATGAGGGGATCAAGCCATTCGCACCCCCGCCATCCAATACCAGTGGGTATTGAAGGAGGACCTAGGTCCTTGCAGGATCTATACACTGAACAAGGAAAGAACCTTACCAAACCATTCCCTTAACCCCCGACCAGGTAGACAACATATCTCTATATAGACCGTAGAGATATGAATGGTGAAAATCTTTTATTTTATATAGACAGTAAAATAACGCCAAGACACCACAGACAATGATAAGGAAGTTTCACCTTCAACATAAGAAACTAGTTATTAAAGTCATTAATACAAAACCAAATAAAAAGTGCGAAAAGATTAAAAATCAAAAGTATTACACTAAATGCTTGTCTTCACCAAGTGATGTAAGAGACTTAGGAAAACATGGCCTTTGATTGTCAAGAACTCTTACTATCAATCTTGGATTCCGAGACTACTACACATACTCTAGATGGATGATGATGGTGGATGTGGGTGTTGTGATGGTGGTGGAGTGTGGGTGAAGTGGTAGAGAGGTGGTTTGCCAAGGGATGCCTTTGAAGTGAACCAAGCACCTCTATTTATAGCCTGTACAGAAGCCCGGACACGGCCCTGTGTCCGCTGGGCATGGTCCATGTCCATCCTTATTCTCTTTCTTCATTAATTGCAATTTGTCTGCATTAGCTCCACACGCCCCCGTGTCCGCTGGGCACGGCCCCGTGTGCAGAAGCGTATCTGTACTATCAAGATTTGTATGGATTCTGCGAATCTTAGCGTTGACCACAGCCGTGTTGAGCTGGGCACGCCCCCGTGTCGGGAATAGAAGCTTCTAAAGCTTTGTCCTTTCTGCAGACAACTGGCCACGGCCCGTGTCCGCTGGGCACGGGGTGTGTCCAGCCTTCTGTTTGCCTGTTTTTTGCTTGGGAAGATGCTGTCGACAGGTCAGGCATGCCACGTTTATTCCTTTCCTTGTATTTATGTTAGATTTCGCTGCATATTTTTCCTTTTGTTCATTTACGCTCATTTAGTCCTGAAAATACAAAAGGAAGACAAAAGCACACTTTTTCCAACATTAGTACTAAAAAATGGTTAGTTTTATGCCTTATTTGATGTAATTTATATGTTGCATTTTACACACATCAAGGGTCTACCCAAACCCACTTTCCATGTGGCATCTCCCTAGCTGTCTATCACACTCATAATCCGTGTGATTGGATGTGACGTTAATGATCAACGAAAAAGAGAATAACCGCCTACGGAAAATGCTTTCCGTTACTTCCTCCGTCACACCAAATTCCCGCCAAAAACCGGCTATAAATAAGCTATTGCAGGTATTATCACACAAGTTACATTCTACTTTACTATTTCTTCTTCATTGAGATCACTGTACTTATTCTCACGCCGGAGGGTGGTCACGGAGAGAACCCCCATTCTCCCCGTGGCGAGTCTAACGGCTTTCTGTTTTGCAGTGATCACCAGAGAAGGAATTCAGCTAAACTCTCGAATTAGCGAGAGGATTAACTTTTTTATGCAGAAACTGAACCCCTGATCTGATTGATTCCGGTCATTCTGATCACTGTTTCTTCATTGGCGCCCACCGATTTTTTAATTTCTATTTCATCTTCTCATTCAATTCATCTTTTCTTCTGTTTTTCTATGGCAGAAGCTCCATCATATCATTCACAAGGTCCTCGACCAAAGAACAGGGGCAATTTTGCTCATACTTCCCGTGTCGAGGGAATTGTGGAGGAAGCATCCGATGATAACGATGTCCAGAACAACGTTAATCAGTTAAACGATCCAGTTACACCAGGAGTACAACCTGAAATTCCGATCAGCTCAATTTTACCCCCTGGTGAAACTCCGATCTCATGGTGCGTGAAATCTCAAGGTGCAATAAACGCAGTTTACGCACAGCTCTGTGCATAAGGTGCTCAACCTGCAACACAATCACGTAGATCTGCACCTCAGGTGCGAGCCCCTCTGCACCTCGAGTATTGCGCTACGATGCACTGTCGCACATGTCAGTAGATGATACAGAAGTCTATTCCAGATCTACCGCCAAGTATGAATCCACTCACTCTGAATCCAGGAGACGCAATCACCGTGATGAACAGTATTCTCACAAACGTCAGTCAGTTCATTCACGTTTGGGTCCGCGTTCGTACCAGAAGCGGGACACCCAAACCGATGAGTATGACAGGACGTATCATGAAGACGACAACACAAGCGTTTTCAGTCGATTGTAGAGAGAAGATGCAAGCTACAAACCAAAAATCTGCGTAGTTTAAAAACCCAGAAGCGGAGTACGATTACAATCTGATTTACTGACCAGCAGAAGCTGCTGAAAATTCAAAGTTCGTCAAAGAGATTGCACTAGCCCCCTGGAGCAGGCAAAATTACCTTCGAATGTTGGGAAATTCAATGGATTATCAGATCCCGATGATCACTTGCGCGTGTTCACTAACGCAGGATTAGTCGGAGGATGGACACTGCCCATGTGGTGTCATTTATTTGTCCAAACCTTGACAGGCGCAGCACGTCTGTGGTTTGACAATCTACCAGTGGGAAAGTTAACATCTTGGGTAAATCTGAAGGAAAAATTTCTGGTCCATTTCAGTCAACAGCGCTGATTTATTCGAGACTCTGCAGATGTCATGAACATCTGGAGGAGGGACGATGAAAGCTTAGAAGATTTCATAACAAGGTACAACAAAGAATTATTGGAAATCGGCGATGTACATGAGTACTTAATCCGCGCGCAATTCAAGTACGCGGTGAGGTGTGATGATATGATAAAAGTCTTGTCAGGGACTGAAGGTCTGCCGAAAAGTTGGAAAAAATTGATAGCTGCTGCCAAAGTCTATGCTCAAACAGAGGGCAATCTAAGTTCCAACAGGCCACCACTACCACAGAACCGCCCGCAGGACATGAGCGGAAACTGTGGCAGGAAATTCAAGAAAAACTGGAAGGACTCAGCTTCAAGCCCATACTCATCAGACGACGCCCGCGCGACAATCAACAAGCTCACAGCTCAAAAAGAAGCCAAACAAGAAAACCGCGAAAGGCAGTGGACGCCTCTCAAGGCAGTGGACGCCTCTCACAAAGACACCGGCGGAAGTGCTCAGCACTGAGGATTACCAGTTCAAAACACCACCGCCGATGAAAAACAAAAGAGGACAAGACCCAAACCTCTATTGTGAATACCACAAAGATACTGGCCACACCATAAACAACTGCACTAGTCTCCGCACGGAAATAGAAAAAGCGCTCAAGAGTGGGGAACTTACCCATCTAGTTCAGAACGTGGGCAAAGAAATCAAGCAAATCACGCGTGGAGATGAGGGGCTAAGTAACAAAAAGCTAAACAAGCCTAAGGATCAATGATAATTCAGCGTGCATAGTTCCTTCATATTTGACAGGTTCCTCAACGTGTCAACTTATGGCACAAGGACTATTCCGTGCACAGTAAATTAAGTCCCGATATTTATCCTAAACAACTTTGTAATACATGGCCTCTACGCCCTATCCAAGTCAATACAAAGTTCGTTACATTATCTTTATGTTTATTACAAAATGCATGCAATTTCTTTTCGTAAGCGCAAAAACACTATGGTAACCTAATACAAGTCTCATGAACGGTCCGCGGTCACAGGTACCATGCAAGGTCCAGCCTTACGTTCACACATGAGCTTTATACCATCTTTATTCGCCTTACCTAAACAAATTAATTGTACTCATCCAAAACATTGTAATTCAAACATACCATATATTCACAAAAGTTACTTGCGCAGCAAGCGCATTTACAAAAATTTAAATGCACAGCAGTGCATCAACATGTTACTGGCACGGTAGCGCAATCACACCATTACAAACGGGATTTACATCCCAAACCTATTTCAACTAAAGTGTTCAAAAAAAGAAAAAATACAAAGAAAACCTGCTTCAGGTCTTCATCATCATCTCCTTCCTCTAGGAACACCTCTTTCAATTACGCCACAAAATCATCCGCCTGAAGCGTAGCAGTGACCAAGTCCATCACAGGAAGGTGTAAGTTGTTGTATTCGATCTTAGTAGCTGCATGGGCAGCTCCGGTGTCAACTCCATGTGTGGCTGATCTGCTGGTATCCCAATTAACCCTTAATGCATCATTAACATGCTGGGTACATTCTGTATACCCTTGGGCGTATCCATCATTATGCGCAGTAACCAAAAGATGAGCAACCGTTTGATCCAAATCAATGGAGTTAAGGATAGAATTTGCAACCTGCGCAATACAACAAATAAGAAGACGTACAAACATATCAAAATATGGCAAGGAATTGACACTTTTACACTTATAATCCCGCGATGCTTCATCCAGAGCATATCATCCTTTAAAGGTTCAACCAGACTCTCCGCCGTCACTCGAGCAGTTTCAGAATCCTCCAACTTTCCTTCAGCTTCAGCTAGACGGCGGGAAGTCTCGGCTTTCTCAACCTTCTCAAGCTGCAAATCTTTCTTCACAGACTCGAGTTCCGCCTTTACTTGTTCCTGATCAGATAACAAAGAAGTAAGTTCTTCTATCTCCTTATCTCTAAGGGCAAGAGTAGCACATGTGTGTACCTCTCTTTGTTCAATCCTTTCTCTATGAGAGCGGGCTTTGTCACGGGCCAACTCATCCTCCGTCTTCTCCTTCTTTAGCTTTTCAATCTCCGCCTTGAGTTTTTAATATTATTTCGGAGGCCCATCTTTTCATTATTATCTTTATCACAAATTTCTTTCCAACACTTATGAGCCTCCACAAGTTGAGCAGCCTCAGCCTCCGTTTTTCGTTTCCAACTTGTAGCAGACCATTCCTCAGTTTTCTGCTCACTCTCAAATTCAACCAATCAGCCTCTAGCTTAGCCCTCAACACGACAACTTTCACCTTCTCTTCATCAGCTTCCTTCTTCGACGCCTTAAAGGCAGCCCACTCCTTGTGCATGCCGCGCCATTCGCGCACGATGTGGTGGGTGGTGGAAGTGGAGCTAGCAGTCTCTTCAAGATAAGCATGGTATGTCTGTTCATGGGAGCGCTCTTCTTGAAACTTCACTTCCGCATGTGGAAAAACGCCTTGTAACCAATCACGGCAAACCTGCCAGTCAGAAAAAGTATCTCCCTGCTTGAGCTTCCATACAGGCGCAAGGATCTCAGAAGCTCTCCACTCTGAATAGGATTTGTAATAATAATCCCCCGAAGTTTCCTCCGGGCAGATGGGAGACTCTTCTTCATGATAAAAAAGGCCATGCTCAACAACGGGGATTTTCTCAACATCATCTTAGAGAGGAGCGGAAGTAGTGGTGGGAATAGAAATGGTTACCACTGGGTCCTCAACAGACTTCCCTTTCTCAGGCTCGCGCACTTCAGCTACAGGAGACTTAGGGTTAGTAACACCAACACCCACAGCCTCTGTCTCCACAACCTTCTCCGCCTCTGGCTCAACTTCAACATCTTCAACCTCAGAAATTTTCACTTCAACAACCTTCTCTGCCTCCGTTTCAGCAGCCTTCATACCTTCCAACTGTTCCTTAATAAGTGCGCGAGGTGGCGAAGGCGGGAGATCATCATTAAAAACAGATGACGACTCCGCGCGCACAGAAGGAATCGGCTTTTCTACAAAATAAAGTCATGTTAACAAAAATATGAGGATACAATAACTAAAGAAGACACTCACCTGGAGAGAGTTTTGCAACGAAGGCATCTATATTGCCCCTTTTGCCAATCTTCCTTCTTGGCACCTTCTTGGCGGGCTGTGCCGCAGCTTCAACTTCAACCTGCTTCCGTATCACCGCTTTAGTCCTCACCAGCGGCTCCGGACTTGAATCCATATTTATAAGGTCATCCGGGTTAGCAGCAGGGATATCCGCAATATCTTGAGGCTCTGGCTTAGGTTTCATAACAACTACAGGCGCAAGTTTCATAACAACTACAGGCGCAAGTCCCTCCAATGTGTCAGACACCACTACATAATCACGCCAGGGTTCAAAGAAATGACGTGTACCTTTCTTCTCTTCCCTGACATTCTTGGCCCTTGAAGCTTGTGCCTTTGGCGCATCAACTCTCTTCGGCGGACCAGTAGCGGCAGGTACACATTTCTTCTTCTTCTTCTTCTCAGGGCCTATGCACAAGTTAGTCAGCTCGCCTAATTCAAAAGAAATATTGCAATATTACCCTACGCGCAAAGACAGCAAAGCATAATATTGCAATATTTGATTAAGAAATTAAAACTTACCAGCACCAGCAGACAGTTGTGCCGCCAGATCATCATCTTTAGGGAGCGCAAAGTTCTTAATAATTTGATGATACCACGGGGCTTCATCAGCACCCTTCTGAACGGTCTCCATCCTCCCGTTCTCTCTCTTGAACACCACAACATAAAGAGCAACGACTGCAGAATGAAAAATCAATAAGTAGTTCTACAATAATGTAAAAGAATTCCATAAATCACCTTTGTCATCCTCCATGTACACTGGTTTATCATGACGATCCATCCTCCAATGTAAGCTCATTCCAGCAGCAACCAGTGCCCTTTCAGGCTGTTTGATAGAGGGCACATCCTTTAGGTCTTGACACCAAATCTCTGACTCAGGAGTCTTCAACGTCTCCACTTCAATATCTTTGGCCCCCCAGAATGTCCTCTTCACCAGAATCACACCTGCCTTAATATAGAAAAATTTGGGTTTCCACTCGTGAAAAGATTTCGGAGGCACAAGCAAAATCTTCTTGGCAGTAGGACGTTGAGCAAAAGAATAAAAGCCTTGAGCACAATGATGTTGATAGAAAACTTGGAAACGATCGACGGTAGGCTCGATATGCATCGACCGGCAGACAAATTCAAAGTGGCGAATACGCACCATCCCCATGGGGTTCAATTGAGATATATGAAATTTATAAAAACCAAGGATATCAAGAACAAACTTGGTCGCCGGCAATCGGAACTTACCTTCAGAAAAGTAATCCCAAAATAAAGATATATAACCAGCCAGAGCATTGGCCGCCGTTTGCCCCTCTTCTGGGTATCTAACACCCCAGCCGTCAGGAAATCTAAAGTTCTTTACAAGACCATCAAATATTTCCTTGGACCACTTCAACGGTGGAAGGGAGGCAGACATTTCTTCAGAAGAATCTTCGAGATATTCGTTGGTAGACATAAAAGGGAAACACAAAGTTGCAGGTCTCTCTCTAAAGAAATATTGGAGAAGATGGAAGGTTGTAACGACAACTGGTGAAAACAAAAACCCACTCAAAGGGTTTATATAGGGATCGCCATAAATGTTCTTGAAAACCGCAGCACCCCCTTTTCAGAACAAACACGGTTACCAAGGCGTCAAGGGCGAGTAAGGAACAGAAAACAACCTCATGCGCGCGTGTAGACCACGTTTGACGACGCACATTTAATGAATAACTGACAAGTGACTGCCTGTCACCAAAACCATCACACGTCAACAGTCAGCACAGTACCTTTTACATGCCATGATCAAATTTTTCAATATTTGAAATCATAAACACCTCAACTTGAAGAAAGAAATATCTTATACAAGAAGATTTTTCATATTTCGTGCCAAACAAACCTGCTACTTCACAAAGCATAAAGTGCACACTTCATTTCATATAAGTCCAGTGCTCCACCTACTTGCGTAGAAGCAACACTGGACTTGGGGTACTTGAAGGGGTAAGGTTCCAAAAACCTCGCGCAAGCATATAGGACCATACCACAACCTTATCCCATAACATCTTGAATAAAGACCCTGCGCGGCCGCGCAGCGGTCCTAAACAGGATGTGGGAAGGAACAGTTCAACAACGAAGGAATATGGACCCAAAAACCTTGCACAAGATCACAAGACCATACCATAGTCTTATTCCAAGAACACCTTTAACAAGACCATGCGCGGCTGCGCATCAGTTCTAAACAAAGATGTGGAAGAAAACAGTCTTCCATAACCACGCGCCGGGAGAAAGGAGAAACTAACATTCCACTGACACTCTTGCGCAGGCCTGCGCAAGGGAACAGTTAGACTGGAAGATATAAATCCTAAACATTTCCGCGCGCCTAAGATCAAGACTTGAACAGAGGGATCTTTTATGTTACAACAGAATAGACACGTGGCAAAACATAAAGGTTTATAGTTGTAGATCTTCTAGAAGACTTTCTAAGGCTCATCGTGCACAACCATTCGGTTACAACTGAAAGATGACGTGGCACAATCCTGGACACTTATCTAAATCACGAGGATGGCATCAACTTGAAGAAGGGTCTACCCAAACCCACTTTCCACGTGGCATCTCCCTAGCCGTCAATCACACTCATAATCCGTGTGATTGGATGTGACGTTAATGATCGACGAAAAAGAGAATAACCGCCTACGGAAAATGCTTTCCGTTACTTCCTCCGTCACACCAAATTCCTGCCAAAAATCGGCTATAAATAAGCTATTGCAGGTATGATCTCACAAGTTACATTTTACTTTACTATTTCTTCTTCATTGAGATCACTGTACTTATTCTCACGCCAGATGGTGGTCACGGAGAGAACCCCCATTCTCCTCGTGGCGAGTCTAACGGCTTTCTATTTTGCAGTGATCACCGGAGAAAGAATTCAGCCAAACTCCCGAATCAGCGATATGATTAACCTTTTTATGCAGAAGCTGAACCCCTGATCTGATTGATTAAGGTCATTCTGATCACCGTTTCTTCAGTCTTGAAGGGGTATGGTCCCAAATCCAGCTCTGACTATTCAGGTCACGCGCGGGACCATATGTGACACCTCACTATTTTGAGCTGTACCACACAAATGTAACACGTGTCATGAATAAATAAAAGACTATATTTTATTGATATTGGTGTTTATATGTGATATTTGATGTGTTGGTAAATCCAAACTTGATTAAATAAATTATGTTGGCAATAGTAAGATAAACGCTTATCGCTAATCGCGTAATGAATAAAATGTGAAACGAACGTCGGTGACCGCCCGATTAATGTTAAAATCCTAAAAGTAATTCGTTATGATTAAAATGGTATTTTTAATCATGTTCTAGAGGAAAAATAAATTACAATGCTAAGAAACTCTATTTTTCGAGTTTAAGCGCGTACCGCGTGATACTTCGCGTATCTGACAAAATACTGTCAACGCAGCCAGTCAAAGCAATTGATAAGTATTTCAGTAATAATTTGACGAGTTTATTTTTATAGAGTGATAAAAATAATTTAAAACGCCATAAAACGGGGTTAAAACGCTAGATAAAATACCCGGAGATCATTAAAATACCAGTTTTTAAGCTTATATATATAATATATATATGTATGTATAAGTGTGGTGTGACTGTATGCATGAGAGGTGGCAGCTAGGGGCGCCTTCACACTCTCTCTCTCTTGACACTTGTGGGTCTTGAGGATATCAAACAATGATTAAGCTTTTTGCAATCTTCCATATCTTCACAATTCCAACAAAACAAATCAAAAACACAATCTTCCCTATCTCTCTACAAGCTTCGACCGAACACTCCCATCTCTTCACCATTTTTGAATTTTGAAACTGGTTCTTGAGGATTCAAGACCATTTCAAGTTTGTTTCAAGCTCATTTGAAGATCCAAAGGTGATTACAAGGTGTTTCAAGCAAGAGCCAAACTCCATATCATCACTCTTGTTCAAAAACCCATCAAAATCTTGAAGGTATAAAATTTACTTTGAAATCCTTGTTCTTAATTCTTGATGATTTTGATGATGATGGAAGTTTCTCAATGTTCTTGGATGATTCACAAACTTGAAACTAATAACAAATGAGATTTTTAACAAAACAAAAATGGAAGAGTATATATGTGTATGTATGGCCGTATGTATATATGTATATGTATATGAGATTGAGTTTTGATTTTTGATTGATTCTTGATTGTCATGTGTCACACCCCAACCGATGGCGGAAACATCGGAGTGAGACGAAATAGATTGCAAGAGACTTCATAACACTATTTGTGACGAGTATTAAAATAATAACTTTCCAATTCATTTCTAAAGAGTCAATTACAAAGATTTGAAATAAATGCAACATGAGTAACGAAATACAATACAATAAGAGTACAAATTTAAAGTGTGTATCTAAGCATCCTACTAGATTCCATGCACCACCAACATCATCGCTAAACCTGTAACATTTTTTAAAAGTGTAGTTCAATACAAAAAGTATTTGCGAGCATACAAGTTTGGTGCGTAGTATATAAGTATAAAAATGATAAGGAACAATCCACATGGAAAAACTAGTTATCAAGATTAATGTATTAAACTGGCATGCGATTTACAAGTCAACCCTCTGTTTACGCAAGTATAAAAGAATAAACCTAACATGCCTCTCGTTCACGGGCGGTGCGTTACTCCTATAGCGCTATATATGTTAAGTGGAGGCTTGTACGAAGCTAATGACAAGTTCACATAAGAATCACCCAGAAAAAACAAATCAAGCATAACAAATAGTAAGCATGTATTGGATTGTTTGTTAATGTATTTGCATAAGAATATGTATACTAAGTGAGTTTTGTATATAAAAACATGTTACACCCGAAAATGTGAAAACGGTAAAATGGGTCAAGTATACTCACAAAATTGCTAAGTCTTCGGATTATCCAAGCGTTGACGAGTGTATGAGGTTGGGAGGATGAACGTATGAGGGTTAAAGTTCTAGGTATGTTTAGAGTCGAGATTCAGGATTTAAAAAGGAATATGGAAACTACATATGCGAAAGTAATCATCTTTAACACATATGATGTTTTAGATGATGTAACCAATACCTTAACAAGTGAACATTAGTCCATCATCAAGGTTGATTACTTAGATAATATTTAGGCTATGTAATATGTTAATATATAAAATAGATCAAGCATGAGGTAGGAGGATGAATCCTCCATTTAGGAACCTCTTAAGTGTCATAGAATTCATCTAGGAGGTAGGAAGAAAAGTCTTCCATTTAGGCACCTCTAAGTGTTCACCACTATACTTGATGTTATAAACATTCAAGGAGGGTCATGAACTTACAAGTAATAATAGAATATGACTAACTAATCTATGAGAAAACATCAAGCAATATGTGGATTTACAAGTAGGATAGCCCAAGCTAATCCTAAATTACACAACGATCAAGTCTTGAACTGGAACATCACTTGTGGGTCAAACCCTTGAACAAAACAGAAAGTTTGTGAGATTTGTACCTCTGATTTTGGATGTCTCAATCTTGTTTTTAAGCCTAACTAACCATAGAAGTGGTTATAAGCATAAGGACATAGGTTTGAGATGAGTTTCCTCAAGTTTATCAATGTTTGAAACAAGAACAGAAAAATCAGTCAACTTTGGAGCCCTTTTGGCGACGTTCCAGGCTCTGATTTTCTAGCGAAAACCCATGGAAATGTACTAAGGTCAATACAAATAAGTAGGAAAAATAATCGAGTGAATCGAATAAGAATAGAGTGAGTTATGCTCATTTTTATGTGAAGGTATCAATCTGCTCGAACTTATGGATTCAGCTACGATTTGGAGGGAGTTTAAGAGTGTTTTAGTGTTGCAAAAGTGGTAGGGAGGCTGGTTGTAAGTGGTACTTATAGGGGGGAGGGTTAGGGTTAAGTTGGGTTGGCATTTAATACAAGTAGGTGAGAGTTTAAGCAATAAAATGAAAAATAATTCAGCAACATATGGCTGAATTGCAAGGGCTATTTGGCAGCTTTTATATTTTTTCTTTGTTGTTTAAAAGATGTAAAATGTATAAATAAGATGTATTTTATATAACATGTCCTACGATGTCTAGTGTGTATTGAACATGTATCAAGGCCTACAGGTATATTAAACATGAATTAAATTAAGAGTAAAAAAATATGTTATGCATAAGTATGTGTAACAAACCAATATAACAAGTATGTACGACATGTGACTTGAGGTATCAAATAAGCGTAAAGAACATGAATTTGCATCTTGCAAAATGTGACAAAATGTTTGTTTAAGAATCACGAACACATGGTAGTTGTTAGCGAGTTAATCTTCGTAAGTATGCATTAAGTATAAACAACATGAATTTCATATAAAAGATCAATTTTTTACTACAATCGAAGTATCGAATTTACAATGGCTTGAAATGAATTACGATTACAAAGGAGACGGATTTCCGAAAGTAGAAATATACGACAAGTTTTCTAATTAGGGAAAGTGCGAAAAAACATGGCGTTACAGTCTCCCCTCCTTTAGGAAATTTCATCCCGAAATTTATTCAAGAGTAAGACTTTGAGAAAGGCATTTTGGTTAAAAATAATGATTGACTAAAATTGAGATTTTGACATTTGAGACGTGTTGGGAAGGATGTATAAAATCGTTGAGGAACGAAGGGATAGGGCTGTGAAAAGAGTTTGTTCAAAATAAGTTTTGAGACATTAATCATAAGTAAAACATGTATGTGTGTATAGGTAAAGTGGGCTTAAACAAGTTTAAATAATCCAAATGGATAGGTATTTTGAAATATGTTATCTAAGAAAGAAAACTCTCATATAAAATGGTATGCATTTTGATGAAAAGTGTGGTCGCTTCGCAGGTTGTAAGAAAGCTTTAAAAGCAAAAGTATTTTAGGTTTCGAGTGTTTAAACCAATTTCTTGTAAACGAGGTTTGTATAAAAACCAAAGAATAACTGGGAACAACGGAGGTATGAGAGCGAACGAACGATCTAGTAGGTGAATGCGAGTACAAGAATGGTTTAAAGGTTGGATACAATGTGATAATGAGTGTTGAGAATAAGGTCTCGTCATGGATAATTGGATATAATGCGTTTGTGAGTTGTTAAGTTTGTATTAGGTCTAAAAGGTCTGCAAAACACCGAATTTCTCATGGGATGTTTTACGAAAGTTTGGTAACATGCTGAAAACACTTATATATAGGAAGTACCAGCGGCGTATCCACCATGTTTTGACCACGTTACGTCCGTTTCGTTATTCATGTCATGTTACGTTCCGTGTCTTACCATACACAGTAGTACACTCTATGGTCCTCATACGCCTATCACTATAATCCCGTGTGCACCCGTGATTATATCGATCGTCGCATGATCTGCATAGCTTGTACTAGTTGTATATGAATCAGGGTATACATAATTTGAAAATAAAAATGACTACGTATAATAATGTATATTTACGTTTTAGTATGTATGAGACCAACGTAAGCGAATCCCTCGGGTTTCGCTCGCGCACAGGTACGAATGTATGAATTATGAGTATGAATAAAAGTATGAGCATAAGTATAAGTTTAAGTATGAATACGCATGTGAGTAAAAGTATGAACATAAAACGTATGGGTATGAATATGAATATGAGTACAAATATGAGCATAAAACGTATGGGTATGAATATGAATATGAGTATAAGTATAAGCATAAAACATATGGGTATGAATATGAATATAAGTATAAGTATAAGCATAAAACGTATGAGTATGAATATGAATATGAGTATAAGTATAAGCATAAAACGTATTGTTATGAGTATGAGTATGAGTATGAGTATGAGTATGAGTGCAAGTACGAATAATAATGATTACGCATATAGTATTGTTTGAAAAATAACGAATTTAAGCATATAAAAACGATCAAAAGGTTGAGTATGTAAAACTCAACGGTTTTAAGTGAAATTGTCGTGAGATATTGACTACAACATGTACAATGATATGCACGTATAGTTGTTTGAGCAAAACGCCGAGTTTATCAAATCAAAATAGATTGAGTTTGACTTGTAATGTAGAATCTAGTTTGTTGATGTCAAAAGTATGTAAAGCATCTATTGATTATGTGAGATGTACTTTGTAAAAGAACAGAAATGCTACTCTTGTTTTAAAAGAATTTACGTATGTTGAAGGTTATCGGTCCCCATGAAGTCTTCTTGACCACGTGTTTTGAAATTTGAATGACGAATTAAGCGGTGTAGAAAAGTTTTCGAAAATAATAAGTTCGCTTCATTTGCACCAAAACAAGAAATTTTGAATTTTGGAGGTTCTTGTGAAAACGTCGATCCTTAAAAAAAATTCTAACAAATGATTTGTCGTTGTTGAAAAGAGTCCTTGGTAAAACGATCATATAACATCTATAAGATCTTATAAGTGTATGAGAAAGGTTGGTTTTATTTTCAATTGAGAATGAAAGTTTTTAGTATGGTGATATAACGTGAGTGTGTTTTAGTGATTAAGTCGAATATGAAGTTCATGGGCAAGAGATTCATTGGATCGATTATATTGATAGGTAGCACTTCGTAAGGTTTTGAAATTTGGGTAGTAAAACGTTTTAAGACATGATTATGAATCTCGTGCATATGAGTTAAGTGAAAATAGATTGTAGGATAAGAAGTACATTTGATAAAACAATGTATTTTGAAATTGATATAAGTAGGTATGTTGATAAATGATTAATGATTAATGATCTAGGTATAAAACATGACCGGGTTTGCATAATAAAATATTTGAAGTAAAGTTTTGGTAACGATCACCTAGGTAAGGGAATCATCCCTAACTCGTTGGTGAGGTTGTTTTAAGAAAAGAAGGAGTGGAGCTAATCATCAAGGTAAGGAAACACTCCTATCGCAATGACTTGTCTCCATTTTGGCGTTACGAAGAATGTAAACAAAATTGAGTGACATTTTGAAATCATGCATATGTATAAATGTATGATAAAGATTTAATATGTTGTGTGTGTGAGAAGAAAATATCGAAAGTAAGTTTGAATTTGAAAGATTGCATCGTATAAGATAAATAATAGAAACACATGTTTGATTAAAATTTGGATGGTTTCAAAACGGAACTTTGACTAACCAAAGCGGTCGAAAAGTCTTTCGAATTTGAGGAGCATGCTTTGGCCTAATAGGTGGAATACTCTCGCCGACAAGTCGGTTAACGGTATTTACCCTTCCAGTTACTACATGTCCCAAATCAATCGGAATTTCGAGACTTGGCGGGATTTATGAAAAATCAAGGAGTGGAACTAGTCGACAAGGTGCGGGTTTCACCCCTAACTTGGCGATTTTGTATCGTAAGTGTGGTTTGTATTCGTCGGGTCAAAAATTTAATTTCGACATTTTGACGAGGGTCCACTAGAATCTGAAAATGGAAATTCTCCATCAAGATGAGGATCTTACTCCTAACTTGGTGGCGAATTTCGTGTGAAAAGAATAGGTGGATTGAGAGTCGTTCACCAAATTGTGGGTTTCACGCCTATTTTGGTGAAGTCGTCTCGTTGGTAGGGTGCGAGTGTTGTCAGATTTAAAATGATGAAACGAGCGAACAAGTATAAACACATAAGACGGCATGTCAAGAATAACACATAAAGAGTAGAACAATAAAGCAAGTATCAACACATAATAAAGCAAGTATTAACACAAAAGTGACATACATGTTTAAAAGGTCAAAAGAAAATAAATAAGGAGCAAATAAAGTATCATGCAAGTGGTTCAAGCAAAACAAAAGAATAAAGCTCTAGAACTATAGACTAGGTAAAAAGCATGACAATTTTCCTAATTCACTATAGTTATGGCTCTGATACCAATTTGTCACACCCCAACCGATGGCGGAAACATCGGAGTGAGACGAAATAGATTGCAAGAGACTTCATAACACTATTTGTGACGAGTATTTAAATAATAAATTTCCATTTCATTTCTAAAGAGTCAATTACAAAGATTTGAAATAAATACAACATGAGTAATGGAATACAATACAATAAGAATACAAATTTAAAGTGTGTATATAAGCATCCTACTAGATTCCATGCATCACCAACATCATCGCTAAACCTGCAACATGTTTTAAAAGTGTAGTTCAATACAAAAAGTATTGGCGAGCATACAGGTTTGGTGCGTAGTATATAAGTATAAAAATGATAAGGAACAATCCACATGGCAAACCTAGTTATCAAGATTAACGTATTAAACTGGCATGCGATTTACAAGTCAACCCTCTGTTTACGCAAGTATAAAAGAATAAACCTAACATGACCTCTCATTCACGGGCGGTGTAGTACTCCTATAGCGCTATATATGTTAAGTGGAGGCTTGTACGAAGCTAATGACAAGTTCATCACATAAGAATTAACCAGAAAACACGAATCAAGCATAACAAATAGTAAGCATGTATTGGATTGTTTGTTTATGTATTTGCATAAGAATATGTATACTAAGTGAGTTTTGTATATAAAAACATGTTACACCCAAAAGTGTGAAAACGGTAAAATGGGTCAAGTATACTCACAAAATTGCTAAGTCTTCGGATTATCCAAGCATTGAAGAGTATATGAGGTTGGGAGGATGAACGTATGAGGGTTAAAGTTCTAGGTATGTTTAGAGTCGAGATTCGGGATTTAAAAAGGAATATGGAAACTACATATGCAAAAGTAATCATCTATAACACATATAATGTTTTAGATGATGTAACCAATACTTTAACAAGTGAACATGAGTCCATCATCAAAGTTGATTACTTAGATAATATTTAGGCTATGTAATATGTTAATATATCAAATAGATCAAGCATGAGGTAGGAGGATGAATCCTCCATTTAGGAACCTCTTAAGTGTCATAGAATTCATGTAGGAGGTAGGAAGAAAAGTCTTCCCTTTAGGCACCTCTAAGTGTTCACCACTACACTCGATGTTATGAACATTCAAGGAGGGTCATGAACTTACAAGTAATAATAGAATGTGAGCAAGACCCACCCGTCGAGCAGGGACGAAAGTCGACCTTAGTGATCCGACGGTGCCAAGAATCTATGAGAAAACATCAAGCAATGTGTGGATTTACAAGTAGGATAGCCCAAGCTAATCCTAAATCACACAAGCATCAAGTCTTGAACTTGAACATCACTTGTGGGTTAAACCATTGAACAAAACAGAAAGTTTGTGAGATTTATACCCCTGATTTTGAATGTCTCAACCTTGTTTTTAAGCCTAACTAACCATAGAAGTGGTTATAAGCATAAGGACATAGGTTTGAGATGAGTTTCCTCAAGTTTAATCAAGTTTATCAATATTTGAAACAAGAACAGAAAAATCAGTCAACTTTGGAGCCCTTTTGGTGACGTTCCAGGCTCAGATTTTCCAGGGAAAACCCATGGAAACGTACTAAGGTCAATACAAATAAGTAGGAAAAAGAATCGAGTGAATCAAATAAGAATTGAGTGAGTTATGCTCATTTTTGTGTGAAGGTATCAATCTGCTCGAACTTATGGATTCAGCTGCGATTTGGAGGGAGTTTGAGAGTGTTTTTGTGTTGCAAAAGTGGTAGGGAGGCTGGTTATAAGTGGTACTTACAGGGGGAGGATTAGGGTTAAGTTGGGTTGGCATTTAATACAAGTAGGTGAGAGTTTAAGCAATAAAAAGAAAAATAATTCAGCAACATATGGCTGAATTGCAAGGGCTATTTGGCAGCTTTTATATTTTTTCTTTGTTGTTTAAAAGATGCAAAATGTATAAATAAGATGTATTTTATATATGGTTAACATGTCCTACGATGTCTAGTGTGTATTGAACATGTATCAAGGCCTACAGATATATTAAACATGAATTAAAGTTAGAGTAAAAAAATATGTTATGCATAAGTATGTTTAACAAACCAATATAACAAGTATGTATGACATGTGACTTGAGGTATCAAATAAGCGTAAAGAACATGAATTTGCATCTTGCAAAATGTGACCAAATGTTTGTTTAAGAATCACGCACACATGGTAGTTCTTAGCGAGTTAATCTTCGTAAGTATGCATTAAGTATAAACAACATGAATTTCAGATAAAAGATCAATTTTTTACTACAATCGAAGTCTCAGATTTACAATGGCTTGAAATGAATTACGATTACAAAGGAGACGGATTTCCGAAAGTAGAAATATACGACAAGTTTTCTAATTAGGGAAAGTGCGAAAAAACAGGGCGTTACATCATGATTCTTGAAAAGTGAATGCATGTATGATAAAAAAGGTTTCATAAAAAGGTTCTTGTGATTTGAGTTAGTTATGTGAAAAAGGAAATTTTTGGAATTACATATGTATGTATGCATGTGTCGTGTATGTATATGTATATGTGTGTATATACACATGCGGGTTTTGTTAGTTAGTTAGTATATAAATGAAAGAATGTTGCATGCAATTATGTAAACATGATAAAGATATGATGAGAATGTCTTTGAATATAAGAACATGAAATAAATATGTTCTTGGATGCATTTAAGTTCATGTAGGATGATGATCATATGATATGGGTGCATTAGATGCTTGTACATAAGCATCATGTTGATTAAATGGTCATGAAATGATGAAAAGGTTATGTTATGACAAAGATGATTTTTTATCAGATTATAAACATTAAAAATAATGTTATTTGGTGTGCTAAAATGGCATGAAACTTTCTCATAAGGTTTACTAGCTTTACATGTTATACATGGGGCTTAGAAAGTTGTAAAATATGTGAAATGATGTGTTTTGTGTGTCTTATGTAAGACATGTACTGTCATGAGTATAACCATCATTTTCATCAGTAAATAACATGGATTATGTGTAACACCCCAAAAACGGGTTTTAGTAATTAAACCATGTTAATATTAACAAACGGGTAAAATACCGTAGGTGATAAATATTAACCCGGTAATTATCAGGATTTAAATAAATAAACCTCGTATTAAATAAAAAGAAAATAAAAGCTTTTGGAGTAAATAAAATTCATAAGAGGCCCGAGTTAACGGGATTTAAAATAAAACGGGTTATGATTTTCCCCGAACCCACTAAGTTAACTAGGGATGTTTAACCTAGTTAGCTATAAATCTTGGGATAGTACGAAAAAGCAAGGTTAATGTTGGTGCATATTTGTGACAACAGCTTAGATTTGGTCTTTGGATATCTTGTATTTAGTAAAACGATAAACAGTTAGCGAATTTAGCTTTGTAATAGTTAATTAAGAGTGATTGAGCCAAACCAAACCCACGTTTGGGGGATGGTAGGCGAAATGGGCCTTGCCCATGGCTTAGCCCATATGCAAAGCTTTGTCCTATATAAACAAAGCTTAGCATTAGGGTTTAGGCTAATCATCTAATTAGCTTAATCACTTTTGGAGAGAATTCGTGAAAGACAAAGGCTTGGACGAATTGGAGATCTTGATTGAGTGTAATCGTTTGAAGATAATCAATAAAGATCGGGTTTATAGAGATTTCTGTTTCTACTTGTTTTCTGTGATATCTGATCTAGAGGATTCCGCACTCTAGGTTGGATTGACGATTCTGTTACGATCCGCACGGTTTAGGGGACCTACAATTGGTATCAGAGCGTTAGGCTCTTGATTGGCTTGGTTCAGAATCGTTTTCTGCAGAAAGATCGAAGTTTTGGACGTTTTTGACGGCTGTGTTAGGGTTCTGCTACTGATTTCGGATAAACTGCAGGGATTTCGGATAAACAGCAAGTATTTCGGACCATTTCGGACCAGAAATCGTGCTTTTCAGACCATTTCGGATAGAAATCAAGTATTTCGGATCAATTCGGATAGAAATCAAGCATTTCAGACCATTTCGGATCTTCAAACTTCCATTTCGGATCTTCAGACTTGCATTTCAGATCTTTAGACTTGCATTTCGGATTAGACTGTTTCATTTCGGATCAGAAGAACCATTTCGGATCAGAAGGTGTTGATTTCGGATCAGACAATATCATTTCAGATCAGATTAGTTCATTTTGGACCATTTCTGACCATTCCGGATAACCATTTCGGATCTAGGACCATTTCAGACCATTTCTGCTCATTGCGGAAGGGGTGGAATTTTTCTTGGCTTGCGTAAGAAAAATTTCACTGTTTCGTGTTTAGAAAATTATCCGTAGCTCATCTCCGGAAACCGTTTGCACCGTTGGACTCCTTGGATTTTTAGGACAAAAAAAACCTTTGGAAAATCCCGAAAAAGGTTCTTGGAATCAAAATCAAAATTTCCAAAGGTCACATAGTCCAAACACATATAGGTACCCTCAGGATCAGAGACCTTATGGAAATCAAAACACATTTCCATCAACAGGTCCAAGATCCAAGACTCCAGTTAGGAGTGATGGATATTGGATGGATGTTCCTGTAGTTGGTGAATTTGGACGACCCAAGACCATTAAGGCTTGGGTCCCCCAATCTAACTAATTTTTTGGTTGGTGTGTGCAGGAGCTGCTAAGGAGGATTATCAACTTATGGTATGTTGATAGTGGCTGCTCTAGGCACATGACGGGGGATGCAAGGTTGTTTTCTGAATTTGAAGAATATGATGGTGACGAATGGGAAGATTACTTTGGACAAAGTGAACTATGTTGAGCAGCTTAAACACAATCTGATGAGCGTGTCATAAGTCTGCGACAAGGGTCACTCGGTCCATTTTACAAAGTCTAAGGCATTGGTGTTGAAACCGGGTTTGGTTATTCCGGACGATTGGATAGTAATGCGTGCACCAAGGAAAAATGATACTTATGTCATGGACATGGGTGCCAAGGATTCGACTGCAGCAGTGGCGTGTTTGCTGTCAAAAGCATCTGAAGCTGAATCTATGTTATGGCACAGACGCATGGCCCATATTCACTACCGCAAAATGAATTATATCATTAAAAATTAGCTAGTGAAAGGGGTTCCAATGCAGAGGTTTCATGTGGAAGATAAATGTCTTCCATGTCAAAAGGGAAAACAACACAAGAAACCTCATAAATCTAAAACAGTAAATTCCATTAATGCCCCTTATGAATTACTTCACATGGATTTATTCGGTCCAGTGAACGTGAGGAGCATAGGTGGAAAGGACTACTGTCTTGTTGTCAATGATGATTACTCACGTTATTCATGGGTTTTCTTTTTAGGTACAAAAGATGAGACAGCAGAGATGCTGATAGATCTTTTTACAAAACTGGAAAACGTCCATGATGCAAGGATCAAGAGGATAAGGAGTGATAATAGCACAGAGTTCAAGAATCGGATTCTGGATCTCTACTGTATTCGAAAGGGAATTGAACATCAATATTCTGCTCCTTATACACCTCAACAGAATGGAGTTGCTGAGAGGAAAAACAGGACGTTGATTGAAGCCGCTAGGACTATGCTTTCATATTCCAAGCTTCCAGTTCTTTTCTGGGGAGAAGATGTGAATACAGCTTGTTATGTCCTAAACAAAGTTTTGACCATTAAACGTTTTAACAAAACATGTCATGAATTAATGCTTAACGAAAAACCAAACTTAACAGGCTTTGAACCATTTGGATTACCCTGCACCATTGTGCGAAACAAAGATAAACAAAAATTCGGTGAGGTGGCTGACGAAGGCTACTTTCTAGGCTACGTGCCTGGCACACCGAATAAAAGGGTTTTTAATCTAAAAACTGGTAAAATCTAGGTTGTTTTTAATGTAGAAATTACTACTTACAAACCTCAACAATCAACGAATGGTCCTGCTATATTATATGATTATGAAAGCGTTTTTAAATCATTTAATATTTCTAAGTTTTCTGATGCAGATGATTCTCAGTTGATTCAGACAATGATTAGTGAAGATGATGAAAGCGACTTCATGCCTAGATCAAATGTTGATATGACAGATGCTCCGGAAACTTCCCAAGGTGCTGCTGATCCTGATTCAAGCGATAGTGACTCTGAACCCATTCAGGGGGAGGATTTCATTAATCTGTTTGCAGATCAGAACATTCAGGGGGAGATTGGATCAAACCTGGGTGACAATTTAGAAGTTGATACCGTTGCTACTACACGAGCAAATAGAGATCATCCAGTTGACATGATACTTGGAGATCCTACTACAGGTGTTCAGACAAGGAGAAGTATAGCAGCGAATACAGGTTTATTTGTGTCGATTGAGAAGACTGGGATTGTGAACGAGTGCTTGTATAGTTGCTTCATTTCCCAAGAGGAGCCGAAGATCATTCATATGGCTCTAAAAGACAATTCATGGGTTGAAGCTATGCAAGAGGAATTGGCCCAGTTTGCTAAGTTGAAGGTTTGGGAGTTAGTTGACCTTCCTAAAGGTGAAAGAGAGATTGGCACTAAATGGGTGTTTAGGTGCAAGAAGGATGAAAGAGGAATCGTGACGCGAAACAAGGCTCGATTAGTTGTCAAAGGTTTCAATCAGCAAGAAGGGATAGATTACAATGAAGTGTTTGCACCAGTGACAAGGTTGGAGGCAATTCGTTTGTTTCTAGCTTTTGCTTCATTCAAGGGCTTTAAAGTTTATCAACTAGACGTGAAGAGTGCGTTTCTTTATGGGAAAGTCCAAGAAGTGGGGTATGTCTCACAACCAGATGGGTTCGTTGATCCAGACTATCCAGATCGAGTTTACAAACTTGATAAGGCTTTGTATGGATTACATCAAGCTCCCAGGGCGTGGTACGAGACACTGTCTACACATCTGATCAAGAATGGTTTTGAAAGAGGTCAGATTGACAGTACACTGTTCATAAAGAGAAAAAAAGGAAGATTTTCTGCTGGTACAGGTATACGTGGATGACATCATCTTTGGGTCATCAGATGAGAGCATGTGTAAGGAATTTGAACAGGTGATAAAGAGCAAGTTTGAAATGAGTGCTATGGGTGAGCTGTCTTACTTTCTGGGATTACAACTTGATCAGAAGGAGGATGTGTAGGATCGCGTGCTGACCCGAACGAGTCAATCGGAGGCGTTCTAATCCGTTTCAGGTGCGGAATAACAAGAAACGAACACGAAAACAGCTTGTTCTACTAAATCTTGCCTTGTATATTGATTTTACACTGATTACAAGTCAATCGGCACTTCGGCAGCAATTCGGTACCGGAAACAAGAACTTCTATATGATTTCGCTCATGTGTCCTTTATATAGGGTTGGTGATTTCGCTTATGTGAACATGTTCACAAAAACGAAATCACTCATGACATAAAAGCGAAATCACTTGTACAAATAAGCGAAATCATAAAGTCCTAAAAAAACGAAATCACCTAAAAGTCAAATTACAAATTATAACAATCTGATTTCGTGAAATGCTTTTGTCTTTTGTGATGATGATGTCATCTTGATGATGTCATCATGACATCATGCTTGACCAACACCGCAACGAACCCGAGACTCGATGTAAGACGAAGTCGGCAGATGAATGCACTAACAGACTCCCCCTCAGATGTTGACGAGTCTTAAGTGTCGAGTCTTCTCAATCTTCAGTCTTTATCAGTCTTTGGGCTTCCTTCAGGATCTCTATCTGACTTTATCCTATCTTCAATTCTCTTTCAGGATCTCTGACGCCTAGCTCTTGCATCTTCAGACTCTCTTTCGTTAACAGACTCCCCCTCAACTTGTACTGGGATCGTAGTCTGGCTTTCACAGGTTCAGGTATCGCAACCTGACTTACCTGCATATTCTCTACCCAAAACATAAGTTTCATAAAAGATAAGATATAACAAATTTAGAAACTTTGCTAAACTCTTGAAGACACAATCCTGAATATAAAGATTTATCATGTCAATTTCTGATGAACCACATGAATATATATCATTTTCATTTCAAACATTTTTAAACAAACTTTCCCAAACCTGTTCGTCATGTTCAGCACTCGGAATTTTGAAAATCAGTTTTTCAACATCAGTTGTCTAAAATCTTTTTGAATTTTTCAAAATTTATGCTAAAACACACCGAAAATCTTTTTGGATTTTTGATATAACAGAAATGAAATGCAGAAATGAAATATTTACATACAATATTTTTGTGAGTTTGCGTAAGAGGATCATATCAGTTTCTGAGACAAATCACCAACACCGTTAAGCTTTATACGTTTTAAGTTCTAAACGATTCACTTAGATTGTCAGTATCCTGATCCACTTAAATCTTCACACAAAGTTCAATTGTTTCGAGATACGAGATTAATGTATTAAGCACTAAAACTTATTCGCGTGTCCCACCTCAGAATATACTCCTATATCCAGATCCCAATATTCAGTCTTACAGGTAATTATGACACAAATGATATCTGTAGGGGTTAATAAATTATGAAGAATCATGAGAGCTCAGGTCAGAACTACCGTTCAGCAGAGAGATCATGACTCAACTTTTGGGTGTGTCCCCTTTAGAGGATCTTTTTTACAACAGCATTGCTAAGCAATTTTATTGTCTTATCATATATGCTGAGGGTGATGCTATGTTTCAAGCATTGCGGAAAGTATTATTCGAGGACTAGGTCAGAACTTCCATTCAGCAGAAGTCCAGGAATAATACCCCAGATATCACTGAGTATAAAGACCTAGTATATCAGAAAAAGGAATCTTTCAAACGAGATTTCGGGGGTTACCCATATATCCGAGAGATGTTTCCCCACGATATAAGCAAGTTTGAATTTAGGTTTATATCTCGTCACAATCTACTAAATGTGCAAAAACCTACTGACACATCATTAGTGAGACCGTTTATCACATTTAACATTCCAATTCTTTAGTATGCTGTGATAGTCCACTGATGTACTATCATTTCCTCTTTTATACAACAAAACTCATTTTTGATTTTATCATGTTTTTGACTTTTTCAAATTTTCTAATGTTTTTGGATTTTCTGAAAATTTTACTCCCCCTAAAATGCAAACACATTTTAGGAAATTTGGAAACAAACTATACAATAAAGTGACAACCGATATCAAATCGCTTCAATTCGCCATCCACTTGGCATAAACAATCAGAACTCCCCCTCACAACAAACTATTTTCCCATTATGATTTCAAAACACTTAAGTTTGTTTTAATCAAATGGTTTTTCCGGAAAATTAGTTTGATTTTACCAATTGTAGGATTAGGGGTTTATCACTTTGTTCATCAAATACCATTTGTAAGTATGGTCCAATCAAGTTCAACTTAATGACCTTGATTAACCACTTGTCAATGAAAACCTCTTTCAACTACTTACAGGTTCATTTCACCAACCATAATCACTTGTAAATCGAAATATAACAATTTAAAGATATCACCTGTATTTTACCAACTGTACCACTTGTAGAATCATTTGCTAAGAAAGATGCCGATACCTGCTCCACTCTTACCAACCTGGGAGCTCCGGCAAGTCAGGAATTTATGGTGAAAATGCTGTCACCCAAGCCTGACCAGCCTTGGGTGATTTTGGTGGCAAACATCTGTCCCACCAACATTTTGATTTGTAAAAATCTTTTGAACTTTTAACCTTCCCATCAACCATCTTCCCGAAAATATGTTTGACTTTCCCATTGAAAGCCTTCTCAACATCAAATTCTCCTTTATCAGCGAAGAATTGATTTGAGATCTCTACCTTTCCCACTTTTTTCATCAAATTTTCCTTTGACAATGGAGGAACATCTTCATCGTTCACCTCTGGAACAGAATTCACAACCTTTTTATGAACCAAAGACTCCTCTGATTTTATGGAATCAGATTCATTGTCAGAATTACCCTCAGATTTAACAACCCATTTTTGTTTACTCAAATCACCTCTTCTTTTGTAAAACTGTTTTGAATTTTCTCCTTCCTCAGAAGTAGAATTTTCAAACTTTTTAACATTTTTCACAGGTTGTTCTTTCTTATCAACACAAGTCTTTCTCAGAACAAAGTTAGAAGAAACTTCCTGTTTTTGATAGTTGGTCTTGGGGCAATTCCAAGCTATATGACCAACTTCTTGGCATTTGAAACAGATTCTTCTGTCAACTCTTTCAGCAAACCTTCTCACATTCTTCTTCACTTCAGCAAGAAACTCTTGATTCGACTGCTTCCAGAACGGTTTCTTCTGTTCATCCTCTGAACTTCCTCCTGAAACAAATTTTGTTTTTGGTTTATAAGTTTTCTGATTTTTATAATTTTCTGAAGAATTGAAGCCTAATCCATTCTTTTTGTAATTACGGTTATGGTTCGGTTTCTTTCGATAACCTGAACCAGAACTGTAACCCTTTTTCTTGTTCAATCTCTGTTGAACTCTTGAAGTGTATTTTTTAGGTTTTTCAGCAAGATTTAAATCTTTTATTTCAGAAATATTAATTTCTGTTAATTTGAAAACCTGTTTGATCATTTCAGTTTTGACACTTCTTATTGGAAATTCCTCATCAGAATATAATTTGTCTGAATCATACAAAGTATAAGCTACTTTGATTGATCCGTCATTCAAATTAGACTTTGATAACAGGAATTCTTTGTTGTAAACCCTTTTAACCGGTGAACTCGGACTCTTTTCTGATGAACTCGAACTTTCAGACTTAGACTCCGGTTTTGACTCTTCATCCGTATCCAACACCCGATCGACAACTTTCTTTAATAACTCAGACTCATGATCAGTGTCAGACGCTGTGAATGTAACATCAATATTATCTGGTAATTCATCAATTATTTCATACTTTAACTTGATGTTGACTGCCTTTTTTAGACGCTCCTCATTAGGATTCCTGGGAGAATAAGTTTCATGGATCGGGGGTGGACATCTGTTGTACTTGACACTTGGTTTCTTACCAGTATCAGTATCTTCAATCTTTTTATCCATGAATGCTTCCAGACCTGCAACAGTAGGATAAACACGATCAATCAAGTAATCACAAGTAGTGTAACTCAAGAGTAATCGTTTAATCCTTTCACTCTCAATTTTCTCAAGTTCCACTTCTTTCTTCAGATTAGCACAATCTTCAATATAATCATTGATGACGCTCTGCTTTGTCATTAAAGTTGCACTCATTTTATCCATTGCTTTTTCAATTTCTATATTCGTCTTTTTCAGACGATCAACTGTGTTGTTGAGCACATCATATGACTCCTTTACATACTTCACATCAGACAATAAATCTTCTTTAATCTTTTCCAACTCAGCAATCTTCTTATCTTTCTCTTCACAAGCTTTGCAAGATTCTGAACACTTCAAACATGGTTTTTCAACTTCAACCACTTTTTCAATTAGCTTTTCAACCTCAACAATCTTCTCTACTTCGACCAATTTTTCAACTTCGACTATTTTCTCTACCACTTTCTCCACTTCAACAATTTTTTCTATTGCATTTTCAGTCACTACTTCAACTTTTGTTTCTCCAACTTCTGTCTTCGCCTTTTCATTAGCAAGTAACTTTGCTGCTTCCAGTTCCCTCTTTAAGCGGGCAATCTTCTTCTGATTCAGCATCTCAACTTTATCTGCATAGAAAAAATTAAAACTGTCAGGTTCAATGCTTTTTCTACATTTGTTAAGATATTCTTCCTCATCATCGGTATCTACATCGCTTCCAAGATCTGGAAAAATCGGGATTCTTCTCACTAGTCTCATTTTCACTGTATACATTCTCAGCAGCAGTAACAGGTGCAACAGGTGTCGCAAAAGCATTGTAGAATTCCCCTTCCATGTCTTTGGCAAATACTCGTTTCAATGTTGTTCGAGTAAACACACTGAATGACAAGACTTGATCGGAACAAAATGGATTCAAATGGGCTTTCACAAATTTAGACAAATTGATTTGAGCCGGTACTCTTGCGTTAAAAACTGATTGGGCTGAGACTTGATCCGTTAAAATGAACTGTCTTGATACACTTTTTGGGCTTGGTAAATGAATAACTTGGGCCGAAAACCTTTGATAACAAACACTAATCAAGTATTGTAAGCGTATGATGGGCTTGTCAACATATGATCCGTGTAAAATCTATGTGATGGGCTTGTCAACATATGAGCCGTGTAAAACAAATGATAGGCTTGTCAACATATACACATGCAACCTGACACAATCACAATATCCCATTAACTTTTTAAGAGAACCTCACATGTAACCTTGAACTGGCCAACTCGATGCACTTTATAACATGCAATTCTAGAATAACTCTTGAATTCTAGTCCCAAAGTAATGATTTTTTTTAACGGCAAATCACTTTATATATATATATAAAGAGCCAGCAAGAAACTGGGGAAACAAAAAACAAAGACAAAAACACACGAAACAGAACGAGACAGAAACAAAACAATTACATCGAGTCCAAAAACTTAAAATCTAACCAGTTCCCCCATTTCAGTGATTTCAGCTTCGACCGATTAGAAACCCAGGCAAAAGCGTCTTCTTTAATCGAATCAACTGTCGAAGAAAACGGGATAAACTTGCCTTCGAAGATTTTAGTGTTTCTAGCTTGCCAGATCCTCCAAACAGCAGCCAAAGCAACAGTATAAACAACTTTCTTCCATCTCGTGTCACCCGGTTGGAGCTGGAAATAGGCCAACAAATTTGCAAGACTGAGAATGTTGGAAGGGTACGAGATCCGCATCCAAGAGCATAAGTTCCACCATATACACTTAGACCACAGACAGGAAACGAAGATGTGCGAAGAATCTTCGTCTCTTATCCCACATCTAGGACAGGAAGCGTCCGCAAGCTGTATTCCTCGATGTATAAGCCCCATTCTGGACGCCACCTTACCAAGAAGGGCTCTCCACGTCAACACATTGGCCTTCAGAGGGGCCCAGTAGTTCCAAGAGTAAGAGATCGGCTCGGTGGAGTTGCTACCCTCTTCTAAATCCAATCTAACCTGTTTAACGGAGAATGATCCATTAGGATCGTTATGCCACTTCCAGCGAGACCCATAATGGATCAGTTTCTCCTTGACAATACAGCCGTCTTTAGCAAGATCTGATTCTACCGAAAGTATTCCCCTCCATACCCCCGGGATCGACTTAATAATCGGGATGAACGGAGGAGGACTGTTCTGAACATTGGAGTGATGAATAGCACGAATGACTTCAGCCCAAAGTTGGTTCGGAAACTCTTTGAACCTCCACCACCACTTTAATAACATTGCTTTATTAAACCCATTCAACATGCCTAGACCCATACCCCCCAATTTCTTCGATTTAGTAAGGAAATCCCATCGCAACCACCTCATCTTGTGACCCGTGGCCGTTTTGCCCCATATAAAGTCCCTCCTTATTTTCTCTAGTTTATTTAAAACACATTTCGGTGCTGAAAACAAAGAGAGGAAATAGGACGGGAGGCTACCAAGAACCGATTTAGCAAGCGTCATGCGGCCGGCGAAGGAGAGGTACTTGGCTTTCCACTTGGACAATTTAGCAGAGAATTTATCTATAACCGGTTGCCAGAACTTTGCTCTTTTCATATTAGCACCGACAGGCATCCCCAAATAAGTAAACGGAAGGATCCCGGTATCACACTTGGCTATAGAAGCAAAACCCGCCACTTCGCTAGTAGAGGTGCCAATCCCATATATTTTGCTTTTTTGACGATTCACTTTGAGGCCCGAGACGAGGTGTAACCATCTTAGGAGACAATACAGGGTTAGAATATTGGATTCGGACCACTCGCCAATAAAGACTACATCATCAGCGAAACAAAGGTGAGAGATTAACGGCCCATTGTTAGGGAGTTTACAACCCCGAAACAAGCCCGAGTCACAAGCTCTTTTCATAAACACACTTATGATCTCCATAGCAATAACGAACAAGAATGGAGAGAGAGGGTCGCCCTGTCTGAGCCCTCTCTTAAATTTAAATTCTTTGGTAGGCGAGCCATTCACGAGGATCGAACCCCATGAGGATTGGAGACACCCTTTAATCCAAGAGATCCAAGTCGGCGGAAAAGCCATTTTTTCCATCATTCGAAATAAAAATTTCCAGTTGATTGTATCATACGCCTTTTGGAAGTCCACTTTAAAAACTAACATTTTCTTTTTTGACTTTTTGGCCCAAGCGACGATTTCGTTTAGCATAAGAGGGCTGTCAATGATATTCCGACCTCCCACAAAGGCCGATTGGGAAGGATCAGCAATCTCGTTTACCACTGGCTTAAGTCTGTTAGCTAAGACTTTAGCTAAAATTTTGTACAAAGATCCCACGAGCGAAATCGGCCGAAAATTAGACAAATCCTGAGGATCTTTTGTTTTTGGGATCAAGGCTATAAAAGTAGAATTGCACCCTCCACTAATGGACCCATGCTGAAAAAATTCATTAAAGAAAGCCATAATAAGGGTTTTGAAATAATCCCAGAATACCTTAAAAAATTTCAAGGAGAACCTGTCAGGACCCGGAGCTTTCCCACCGTCGCACCCTTTTATCGCCAACCAGATTTCCTTTTCCGAAAATCTTTCGCAAAGACTCGCTTTGTACTCAAAGTAATGATACCTCTAAAACTTTCACATGGCAGACAAAACACTTTATCAAAACAAACTAATTGGACCTCTCATGTAAAGTGGGCGGTTTTTTTTTTTTTTTTTTTCTCACAATGTGATTTGACCAAACAATCCACTTATCTAAAACTAATACAATACTATGATTGTGCAGATTTATTAATTGACACTATCTTCACATGCATATCAATTTACGAGACCTGACAAATCACATGCACACATAACCCAATCAACTGACAACCTTGTTTTACGTTTTTTAAAATCAGTGTCACATAAGCGAAATTATGATATCAGGGTGACAGAAAAGCGAAATCAGGATTATGTATGACACATAAGCGAAATCAGGGTTAACTTGTGGTCATAAAAGCGAAATCAGAGATCTATGGGTGACAAATGAGTGAAATCAAGTGGTCATAAAGACGAAATCAGCAAATGTCCATAAAAGCAGAATCACTTCGGGATGCATTTTGCTCCATTTTTAGTCCGAATTTCAGTCCGAAACTTTCCAGGATTTGTTATTGTCCAATTTTCTATGATCTGTGAAATTTTGGTCCGATTCTAACCGTGAAATCTTCTCGAACTAATGAAAGAAGGTGTAGAAGTTAGAAATAGAGATGAAAACAAGCTGATATAAGCAGAACTCCTCGTCCTGAGCTTTGATACCACTTGTAGGATCGCGTGCTGACCCGAACGAGTCAATCGGAGGCGTTCTAATCCGTTTCAGGTGCGGAATAACAAGAAACGAACACGAAAACAGCTTGTTCTACTAAATCTTGCCTTGTATATTGATTTTACACTGATTACAAGTCAATCGGCACTTCGGCAGCAATTCGGTACCGGAAACAAGAACTTCTATATGATTTCGCTCATGTGTCCTTTATATAGGGTTGGTGATTTCGCTTATGTGAACATGTTCACAAAAACGAAATCACTCATGACATAAAAGCGAAATCACTTGTACAAATAAGCGAAATCATAAAGTCCTAAAAAAACGAAATCACCTAAAAGTCAAATTACAAATTATAACAATCTGATTTCGTGAAATGCTTTTGTCTTTTGTGATGATGATGTCATTGATGATGTCATCTTGATGATGTCATCATGACATCATGCTTGACCAACACCGCAACGAACCCGAGACTCGATGTAAGACGAAGTCGGCAGATGAATGCACTAACAGGATGGGATGTTTATTCATCAAACAAAGTATGTGTATGACATTTTGGATCGATTCAAAATGGAGGATTGCGCTACTTTCAACACACCCATTTGCGAAAATCACATTCTTGGCCCAGATCATGAAAGTACTGAAGATGTTGATCCTACTCAATACAGGGCGATGATTGGTTCTCTAATGTACTTGACTGCTTCAAGACCTGACATCATGTTTGCCGTATGCTTGTGTACCAGATATCAGGCTAATCCGAAAGAGTCACACATGAAAGCAGTGAAGCGTATTCTTCGTTACTTAAAGGGGAAACCTAAACTTGGGTTGTGGTATCCAGCTGATAGTGATCTGAATTTTGTCGCTTACACTGACTCAGACTTTGGAGGATGCAAATCAAACAGAAAGTCTACAACAGGTGGTTGTCAGTTCTTAGGAGGTAGGATTGTGTCTTGGCAATGCAAGAAGCAATCTTATGTGTCTACATCTACGTGTGAAGCTGAATATATTGCTGCGGGTAGCTGCTGCTCTCAGGTTCTCTGGATTCAACAGCAGATGCGTGATTACGGTTTGGATTTCACTCGTACTCCTATTATGATAGATAATAATGCCACTATTTCAATCACAAACAATCCCGTAAAGCACAGTAGGACTAAACATATTGACATACGTCATCACTTTATACGGGATTGTGCTGAAAAGCGACTCATTGAATTACACCGAGTCGACACACTAGATAACCTTGCTGATCTTTACACTAAAGCTTTTGATCAAGCTCGCCTTGAACACTTAGTCGAACTCAACGGGATGAGGAATCCTGAATAACTGGTTTTTCATAAGAATTTTTGTAAATAGTTTACTGCTTTCTTAAAAATCAAAAATACAAAAACACATAAAAATTAAAAACATAAAAAAATAGAAAATCAAAAATGAGTTATCACTGTGTGAAAAAGAAGAAATGATAGTACATCAGCAAGTTAGAATGTCACACTCAAACTGAATTAAAATGCTTAAGTGTGATAGCAGTTTCATAATATGATGTACCAGTAGGCAAAAAAACATGAAATAATCAACTTACCAATATGATATAAACCTAAAAGCACTGAGTATGAGTGGGTAACATATCAGTGGTGTATGGTTTAATGACCTTAAATCTTGTGTTGATAGATTGCCAAAATCTAAGGTTTTGGGTCTTTATACTGTTATTTCATCTGAGGATATCAAGGTTGTCCTTCTGTTGCATCCAGATACATGCTGACCTAGGCACAACCAGGATATCTTAAAAGAGCAAAAAAATGCCAAATCCCATAAATGAAGAAGCTCTCCTAGAGAGTCATTCAAATGTGCAAAATGCATAAATCGTACCAAAAATGGTATTTGTCTTAGCCCTTGTTAGATATTTTGGTCTCTTTGCTGTACGGAAGTACTGACCTGATCACCAATTATCTAAACGTTGAAAAACAAAACGGATGAATTCAGTATACTCACCTACTACGATGAATCTTTGTGCATACCTTGATCGCGGGGGTACATCCTGAAGTGGGACACGCTAATATATCAGAATAATATTACCTTAAAGTATCGTACGGTAATGGTACTTGAAATGTTCATGCATTTTGTTTAAGTGGACAAACATACTGGTAATCATCTTGAACTGCTTTTCACGAAAATCACCTAAAGAATTAACTAATGGTGTGAAACAGTTTGATTGCGTTGATATGATCTTCTTACCGGTGATTCTCACAAAAATAGAGTGTTTATTGCTTTTTGTTATTTATTTGCTTTCAGATAATTCAAAAATACAAAAATAGTGTCTTTTTCTGTTAAAATTCTTAATGTATGGAAAACTGTTATTTTTGGAGGAGTTGTTACCGATAGGGGGAGACGGTGTTAGAAAGTGGGTTCAAAATTTTTAAATCATGCAGGTTATAAAGTGTTTGTTTAAAATTTGTGTGTGTTGGTGATGAATTAAAAGTGCTTAATTTGTGATACAGTTTAACTATCTCTTGAATAATAATAATTTGTTTAACGTATGTTGAAAAATTCTTATGGTTTCTCGAGATGTTTATTTTATAGAATACGGATTGAAGCAGTGTGTTGTTGAGAAGTTGCTGTGAAGATGAGAGTTTGATTGGATGCATGGTAGAACCTCTTTTCTACATTGCAAACAAAGTTGAAGAGTTTGAAGAGTGCTATACGAATGCTGAACTGGAGTTTACTCAAGTGCTAATGTTTTAAAGATTTGGTAATTGGATGCATCAGCTTAGGGGGAGTCTGTTGCTGACAGAAGCTGTTAAAGCTGAAGCAATCCAAAGACCGAAAGACTGTGAGATTCTGAAGACTGAAGTTACCTTTGCGAGCTATTGTCAAGGGGGAGTTTGTTGGTGCATATGTGTGACAACAGCTTAGATTTGGTCTTTGGATATCTTGTATTTAGTAAAACGATAAACAGTTAGCGAGTTTAGCTTTGTAATAGTTAATTAAGAGTGATTGGGCCAAACCAAACCCACGTATGGGGGATGGTAGGCGAAATGGGCCTTGCCCATGGCCTAGCCCATATGCAAAGCTTTGTCCTATATAAACAAAGCTTAGCATTAGGGTTTAGGCTAATCATCTAATTAGCTTAATCACTTTTGGAGAGAATTCGTGAAAGACAAAGGCTTGGACGAATTGGAGATCTTGATTGATTGTAATCGTTTGAAGATAATCAATAAAGATCGGGTTTATAGAGATTTATGTTTCTACTTGTTTTCTGTGAAATCTGATCTAGAGGATTCTGCACTCTAGGTTGGATCGACGATTCTGTTACGATCCGCATGGTTTAGGGGACCTACAGTTAAAACACCCTTTATGCAAACTTGTGTGAAGTAAAGTGACTAAAGGTGATGAACTAGGAACTAGTTTTTATTAAATAAAACATTAACACCAAAACACACACATTAAGTGTGTGTCCTGGTCGAGACAAGCACAGGAGCCAAAAGAGCTCTCTAGCTCTAACCCTAACAAGCACAAAATCAACCGATTGAAAGGGCAAATCAAGCCCAAATCGAAATCCAAGCACAACTTCGTGATCACCTCGGAGAAGGGATCATAAGTATGTCAAATTTCATCACTTAGTTCCATCTCAAATTCTAGATGAAAACATGAAATTCGAAATTAGAACTTGAATGATGAATGTTTGGGGTGAAACTAGGATGAATCCATGCTTAGGGTGGAACCCTAGTTAAAGTTTGATGAATTGGTGTTCATAGATATGAAATTGAGAATCACCCACTTATGTGTTAAATGGGTTTCGTAGGATGATGAAGAACACTAGAATCTTGATTTTTGAAATTAGTATCATTGATTATTATGAAGTAAATCTAGATGTTGTTATGCATGCTAGATGTTATAAACTTGAAAATGATGATAAATCTTGGCTAAATAGTTAGTCATGAACTTGATTATTAATTGTATAGAGTCATGCACACTAGGTGTTTGACATAATGCCTAAACAAAAGCAAATTACTGAATTTTGAGTAAAAACGCATAATCGAATCATATGGTGAATTATGCGAAACCTGTTATAATAAGAGTTCTAAACAAACCGTTGGTTGAACTCTATAGGCAAGGGAATTGAATCTTCAAGCGGACAAGCCGAAGCGGATACGCGCTTGAAGGGAATGCTCTAAAGGTACGTAACTTTCGGTTTCGTTACATTGTGCATAAACAAAAGTCTTAGAAATGTTAATGAGATTGTAGTGTCAAATGCGAGTTTGGTATGTCATAGAAGTGACGAAGTTCACTCGATAAACCAAACGAGTCAAAGTAGTTAATTAGATATGTTGGTTGATGATATTGTTTAATTAGTCACGTTTGGAATGAAAATAAAGTGATGCAATTCACTAGATAAAGAAACGGGTTAAAGTATTGGTGGTAATAAGTTTGGTATGTTGATAAAATGGTGAATTCCATTAGACAACCAAACAGGTCAAATAATGGTCGAAATGGTAGTGTTCGAAGTGACTTAAACGTCACTCATTAAATTGAGTTACAAAATCGTAAACCATGGAATGGGCGTGATACGCAAAGGTTGACAAGCCCGGGAATGGGTAATTATGGTTATAAACCAATGTTGATGAATTATGCAAGTACGTAACCACTAGTTTCGTTACATAGTACATAGAATGTTTAGTTTTAGCTTGTTGATAATAATGTAGCGTGATAAGGGGTTTTGATGTATCATTGAAGTGAAGGTTTTCACTTGACAACTAACGGGTCAAAATTATGTTTTCAAAATAAGAATTTGTAGTGACTTGAAGGTCACATAATGTGTTAGGGATTGAGTATGTAAGCCATTAATGGATACACTATGTTTTGGTTCAAGAACCCTTGATGTTGGGACAACCCATTTAGAAATCTAATTTGTAAAAATCTATATAAACGACATGCTTGAAATGCTTAAAACGAGCATGATTATATTAAGTGTGTAAAACCATTGAATGGTAATGATACACCAAAATAGTCAAGTCGGGGAGTGGGCCATTAAGTTGAGAAACATAAAAGATTGAATGATGTAGAATATGAGGTGTAACTAATGGGTCAAATAATTGTAACTTGGATTTATGAACTAGTTGTTCATAAACCGGGTTTCGATGCAGTCAAATGGGATAAATGGATCCGTATTTTTTTTTACGGACGCATAGGAAAAAGAATCGCCTAAAACGGACTTCTAGATAAAAAGTTATTCGAAGTTTGAATTTTTAGAAAAATTGGAGCTGGGCAGAAAATGCAAACCCAGAGCCGGATCAGCTGGAAAACAGCCTCCCCCGCGGCACGCGACGAGGTGAGCTAGTCCTAGCGCGACACGCGGGCCACGAGCGGCCCGCGAAAGATGAAAGGGAGTCTGTCGCGTGGCGCGCCAGACCTAAATTCGAATTTCTATTTTGTTTTCAATCGTTTGGTATTAGAACTTGAATATATATGTTTATATGTTATCAAAACTAACATTTGAGTTGGTTTTGATGTTAGGTGCTATAGATGAAATCCCGGATGCCGATCAAGCTTATAGCATGAGCCGAACACTATACTTTTCGAAGCTTCCGCGAACAACGTCTTTTGTTTAGTTTATTATGAATCATGTAACACTTTATGCGACATTATGTTTGTCTAAACTAGTAAGGATGTAGAAATCCTAGATACTTTATTTAAGTAGAATTTTAAACCGAACGTAAAGTTTTGGTAAATATGTATTTTTCCTTAAACTAAATATGCATTTAGTGGTAATTTCATGTTAAAATGAGATGGGTGTTACTAGTTGGTAATCAGAGCTCAAGGTTGTTAACAAAGTGTGTTCGGTTTAAGCCTGATCAAACATCCGGTAAGAATTAGTTAGTTTAGTAGATTTTATTAAAATGTTTAAAAAAAGGAATTTGATTTGATATGCACGGGAAGAGCATATTAACACACTCAAACCCGGAAAGTGCACTAAACACGAATGGTTTAAGCAAGTGGTGAACTTGGCTAAACCAAAGCGAATGATGCATAAGTTATAAAAATGAAATGTTTAATAATTAGCATAAACATTTCAGATTCAAGATGGCCAATGAAGGCAATGATGATACGGTGCCGATAGTCACCGAACAGATGAAAGAAATGTCCGGTGTAACCGGGGGCAAATTAGCATCTCAATTAACTAAAGAGATGGAAGCTAAAATTTCAGAGGAAGTAGGAAAGGCAGTAGAAGCCAGTTTACTGCCATTTGTCGAAAGATTACAAACCACAATCTCGCTAGTGGTGGAGGATATGATGACTGAATTAAAAGATAGTCTCTCGCAAGAAAAAGATGACGGGAAAGTATTGGATGTGAACTCAAGTCCCGTAAATAAATCAAAGCCTAATAAAGCTTCTAAGAAAGGAGTTAAAAGAAGGGGATCACCTCAGTGTAAAATATGTGGAAAACTCACCGGGGCAAATGCTACCTTAGAGACAAACCATGTCCTATTTGTAGAGAAGTGGGACATGTGGTTGCAAATTGCGCAGGGGAAGTGTCAGTGTGTTATAAATGTTATAACCCAGGACATAAAAGGTCTGAATGCCCGGAATTGGTCAGAACCAAAGACATAACTGACGCGAAGACTGATACCCCAAAAGAGAGGGCAAGGTCTTCCAACATGACAGCCGTAGAGGCTAAAGCTGAACTTGATGTCATTTCAGGTATGTTTATTATAAATTTGATTTCGGCATAAATTTTATTCAAATACGAGTGCGAATAATAGTTGCATAAGGGCATACATGAGTAGTGGAATGAGTGAATTATGTAAAAGAAATATACATATATATATATGTATAAGAAAATAAACCGACAATTGAGAATGCCAAAGTATAAGGATAAAGTTTGACTGTCATGAGTGATGAAATTCACACGGACAAGTCAAACAAGATGAATGAAAGAATAAAGAACTTGGTTAAATAAAAGCGATAGATTTCGCTAATACGACCAAATAAATGAATACGAAGTCTTAAGGCATGCCAGAATGGTTGCTATGATAATGACTACGGTAAAATAGCCAATAGATGAGTAGGGCTTCAGATATAGATGTAAATGAAGAGGCAGGGGCGCGGATCAAAGTCAAAAGACTCGGATTAAGAGTATGGTTAAAAGACGACAAAATTTCACAAAACAGTAAATTTGATAAGTTATGTTCAATTATTACAATATTGAACGAACCGAGTAAAGTATAATGCTTAACAGAGCAAGTAAGTGCAAACCATTAATTGAAGCGCAAAATATTACCAAACTCATGTAATGGGTCATGAGAGAATATAAAAAGGAAAATGCAAACCAGATAAAGGAAGCATTAAAACATTAAGATGAAAGAACCCGGGTACTGGGTTGTAAATAAATAAAAGTGTGAACCGAAGAATGGTGAGTGGAAAACAAACCGGTGCGTAAATGATGTAGGAAGTCATAGAGTCGGAAGATTAGTCTAAAAAGAGAACGGGTGTAACCTTAGACTACGGTCAATTCGATTAAATTCGAAAATGAAAATGAACGAATTTTGGGCCTGAAAGGGGTGCCAGATACTAAAAATGTATTTTTAAGAATACGAAATGACACAAGCAAAATACGATCCACGGGATCATCCTAACCTTTGAAATCATAAATAATGTAAAGGTTTAGAGGACTAAATGACCCTCACATCACCGATAGAAAGAAATAAACTATATGGGTCCTCACCGAAAAGGGGAAAAAGCCTAAAAGAAATAGCCTACAGGGATAAGCGAAGGAACCTACTGGTCACTTGGGTAAGGCGTGGGAATTAGTTATGATTCCCCGCATAAAACACGGGATAGAATAGTTCTTGTTATCAACTTCTCGACATGATTAAGTGACGTGCGATAAAGAGAAAAACGTTAAACTAAAATTCAGTTTTAGTAAGAAACAACGTATTAACAAATATAAATATTATGAGAAGAAAGTTAGAAAATGGTTAATACTAAAGAATATAAGTCTTAACGCCGATGGGCGTAGGACGATACATATAAAAGAAAGATTCTTAATAATGAAAAGCCGACACAAAATTACACATGACGTGATGTGATTACGGATGCAAAAAGTGGTATAGAATACAACCACGTTGAAATGCGAGTTACTAGATATGATATTATAAGCACGCAAAGGGCCGATGACGACAAAATAGTATACCCGAATGACGAGGTATGAGGTAAAACTGTGACTAATCAGTCTAGCCGGTAAAACCATTTATAGTCGAAGTAATGTTATGACCTATGTAAAGCGCTTGTCAATGTAGGATTAGCGTCAAGAGAACATGCTGACAGACTCAGTAGTCGAGTGGTAAAAAGACAACTCGGTCAAATAGGCAACAAAAATAGGAAATGGATGATAAAAGGTTACGGTCCATGAGGAGATATACCTAAAAGACGCACACATCAATACGAATGAAAACTTTATATCGGAAAGAAAGAATGTCATAGAAACGAAACTAAGTTCGTTTGACCTAAATTAATGAACTACATAAACAAGGTTTTGGGGACAAAACCTCTTTAAGGGGGGTAGACTTGTAACACCCCAAAAATGGGTTTTAGTAATTAAACCATGTTAATATTAACGAACGGGTAAAATACCGTAGGTGATAAATATTAACCCGGTAATTATCAGGATTTAAATAAATAAACCTCGTATTAAATAAAAAGAGAATAAAAGCTTTTGGAGTAAATAAAATTCATAAGAGGCCCGAGTTAACGGGACTTAAAATAAAACAGGTTATGATTTTCCGCGAACCCACTAAGTTAACTAGGGATGTTTAACCTAGTTAGTTATAAATCTTGGAATAGTAAGAAAAAGCAAGGTTAAAACACCCTTTATGCAAACTTGTGTGAACTAAAGGGACTAAATGTGATGAACTAGGAACTAGTTTTTATTAAATTAAACATTAACACCAAAACACACACATGAAGTGTGTGTTCTGGTCGAGACAAGCACAGGAGCCAAAAGAGCTCTCTAGCTCTAACCCTAACAAGCACAAAATCAACCGATTGAAAGGGCAAATAAAGCCCAAATCGAAATCCAATCACAAATTTGTGATCACCTCGGAGAAGGGATCATAAGGTATGTCAAATTTCATCACTTAGTTCCATCTCAAATTCTAGATGAAAACATGAAATTCGAAATTAGAACTTGAATGATGAATGTTTGGGGTGAAACTAGGATGAATCCATGCTTAGGGTGGAACCCTAGTTAAAGTTTGATGAATTGTTGTTATGCATGCTAGATGTTATAAACTTGAAAATGATGATAAATCTTGGCTAAATAGTTAGTCATGAACTTGATTATTAATTGTATAGAGTCATGCACACTAGGTGTTTGACATAATGCCTAAACAAAAGCAAATTGCTGAATTTTGAGTAAAAACGCATAATTGAATCATATGGTGAATTATGCATAACCTGTTATAATAAGAGTTCTAAACAAACCGATGGTTGAACTCTATAGGCAAGGGAATTGAATCTTCGAGCGGACAAGCCGGAGTGGATACGCGCTTGAAGGGAACGCTTTAAAGGTACGTAACTTTCGGTTTCGTTACATTGTGCATAAACAAAAGTCTTAGAAATGTTAATGAGATTGTAGTGTCAAATGCGAGTTTGGTATGCCATAGAAGTGACGAAGTTCACTCGACAAACCAAACGAGTCAAAGTAGTTAATTAGATATGTTGGTTGATGATATTGTTTAATTAGTCACGTTTGGAATGAAAATAAAGTGATGTAATTCACTAGATAAAGAAACGGGTTAAAGTATTGGTGGTAATAAGTTTGGTATGTTGATAAAATGGTGAATTCCATTAGACAACCAAACGGGTCAAATAATGGTCAAAATGGTAGTGTTCGAAGTGACTTAAACGTCACTCATTAAATTGAGTTACAAAAGCGTAAACCATGGAATGGACGTGTTACGCTAAGGTTGACAACCCGGGAATGGGTAATTATGGTTAGAAACCAATGTTGATGAATTATGCAAGTACGTAACCACTAGTTTCGTTACATAGTACATAGAATGTTTAGTTTTAGCTTGTTAATAATAATGTAGCGTGATAAGGGGTTTTGATGTATCATTGAATTGAAGGTTTTCACTTGACAACTAATGGGTCAAAATTATGTTTTCAAAAGAAGAATATGTAGTGACTTGAAGGTCACATAATGTGTTAGGGATTGAGTATGTAAGCCATTAATGGATACACTAAGTTTTGGTTCAAGAACCCTTGATGTTGGGATAAGCCATTTAGAAATCTAATTTGTAAAAATCTATGTAAACGACATGCTTGAAATGCTTAAAACGAGCATGATTATATTAAGCCTGTAAAACCATGGAATGGTAATGATACATCAAAATAGTCAAGCCGGGGAGTGGGCCATTAAGTTGAGAAACATAAATATTGAATGATGTAGAATATGACGTGTAACTAACGGGTCGAATAATTGTAACTTGGATTTATGAACTAGTTGTTCATAAACCGGGTTTCGATGCAGTCAAATGGGATAAATGGATCCGTATTTTTATTACGGACGCATAGGAAAAAGAATCGCCTAAAACGGACTTCTAGATAAAAAAGTTATTAACATTTGAATTTTGAGAAAAATTGGAGTTGGGCAGAAAATGCAGACCCAGAGCCGGATCTGCTGGAAAACAGCCTCCCCCGCGGCACGCGACGGGGTGAGCTTGTCCTGGCGCAACACGCGGGGCCGCTCGCTGCCCACGAAAGATGAAAGGGAGTCTGTCGCGTGGCGCGACAGACCTAAATTTGAATTTCTATTTTGTTTTCAATCGTTTGGTATTAGAACATGAATATATATGTTTATATGTTATCAAAACTAACATTTGAGTTGGTTTTGATGTTAGGTGCTATAGATGAAATCCCGGATGCCGATCAAGCTTATAGCATGAACCGAACACTATAATTTTCGAAGCTTCCGCGAACAACGTCTTTTGTTTAGTTTATTATGAATCATGTAACACTTTATGCGACATTATGTTTGTCTAAACTAGTAAGGATGTAGAAATCCTAGATACTTTATTTAAGTAGAATTTTAAACCGAACGTAAAGTTTTGGTAAATCTGTATTTTTCCTTAAACTAAATATGCATTTAGTGGTAATTTCATGTTAAAATGAGATGGGTGTTACATTATGTTAAAATATCAAGTCGTTACGATTTGAGATGGTTATGGTAACGTTTGATGCAAAACTATGCGGTAAAACCGTTAAAAATCGACTTTTGCGAAGGATTTTTACAAAACTGTTTTAGATCAGTAAGTAAACTGATATTTCTGATATAAATAAAAGTATTTAACTTATAATAAGTTTACTTGGTGTTTGGTTAGTTATACGTGACTTTCGACGCCCGAAAATGTCGCAACCCCCGCCCCCTATCTGTCCCGGGAACGGGCGGCCACGAAGTCAGTGTCGGTGATATCGATGTTTATTAATTTTGCAGCGGAAATTACATCAGCACCGTAGTTAGGAAATATTTTATCAGAGTAAAACACCACATTTTATATAAATAAACACATTGGGATGAAACCCAAGTTTTCATTACAAACTGATTTATAGGGATAAATCCCATTTTATTGAAATAAAACGCCTTCTTTATTTAGGTAACTCTTATAGCCACTTTTCCAAGCCTTCAGTGCTGTCCAGCTGCCTTCTAATTGTCTTTCACATTGTGTTACCTGAAACGTGTTTTAAAAACATTTTGTCAGTGGTAAATACTGGTGAGTGAATCCCAGTTTAATCAAGAAAAGTTAATTTAATTTAAACAGTATTGAGAGCGATTACAATGTTTACATCTATCCAATTACTCATTCAGTACTGTCAATCCTGACTGGTGGGACATATTACACATTGGCTAACTCTTCGTCCAATGGTAACGTGTCTCACATTTTGTATATAAAACCCCAACATACCGGCAGTAACCGTAGAATTACAAACACTCAATCACTGCAAAATTGCATTGTAAAATAGTTAAGATTTTGTAAAAACTGTTTATACAAAGGAGATTACTCACATTGCTGTCTTAGGTTTTCTGTAAGGATTTCCTGAGAATTATCTATAATTTACACAAATACATACGTGATAGTATAATAACCCATTTTAACATTAGTAATACCCTCCCCGAGACGGCATTCCAACGACTACGTCGGGCAGAACCACGACAGCCGTTACGGAACCCTAGATCAATCGGGCAGAGTATCTAATACGTATCCAGGGGTAATGGTACTTACAACGGAGCAGAGCTTCGTTATTTAGGGGGGTATGAGTATAGCGCCTACTATGTGAAAATTGAGAGAGAAAGAAAGTTTTGGGACGAACTGACCGAAGATCCGACACGTGCAATTTATAGGGCTGATTCTTGGGTTCGTCGCGCCCCACGTAAGCTTCGGCTTAGGTCTACGCGGCCCGTGACATAGGGGCGTAGACCTTAGCCTTGACCGGTCACCACCCCTAGCCTTGACACGATCACGACACGTGTCGGCTCAGGGTTTCGTCGCGTTGATGATCGCTCGCGGCCCGCGACAGCCCCAAAAATTTAATTTTTAATTAATTTTAATAATATTAAAGGTATTCAGGGGGTATTTTAGGACATATTGGGATATTTTAAACACCAAACTTGTGGTGTAAAAAACTACACACACGACATTTTTTTTTTTTTGAATTTTTTTTTACATATGTGTTTGTAATACACACATCTACGTTTATGAAAAAAAATTTGGTCCAACTCGCCCCGGATCAAGAGGTTCTCATGGTTTTTACAACTAGAGGTGGTTCTCATTTTAGCGGTCCCATATATATATATGTGTGTGTGTGTGTGTGTGTGTGTGTGTGTCACGGCCCCCGTCCCGGTGTTACTCGGTCCAGGAGCCGCGAGACAGAAACCCGTGGTATTTATTATTTGAGTTGACAGCGGAAGTTTAACAGGATCGTTTAAAACTTGAAAATGCCCAATTATTTTATTTCATAATTTGGGACAAACCCCGTAATTTACAAAAGAGGAATTTCACGAGGAAATTCCCTGTTTTACAAAACATGTTTATTTATTTAACTGAGCCACCACTTCAAGCTTTATTAGTGCTCCGTAGCACTTTTCCTTGATTCACAGTAGGTCACCTGAAACATGTTTTAAAAATATTTTATCAGCGGGGAAATACTGGCGAGTCACTCAATTTTGATAAAACGACACATAGCTATGAATTACAGCATAAGAGCGATTACAATGGCTACTATCTTATTTTTATCTGGCGTCGTGTCACACCCTGGTGACGATGGTCATACCACTGTTAGGTTGATGAACCTAACCGTGAGAAATTAGTAATGTGCACAACACCCCACTAGCCAATGATTCAACATAACCACGACTTAATCCCTGTAATTATAACTTTTGAAAATAATTGGAGTATTGTAAAACACTTTTGATAAAAGAGAATGACTCACTTTGCAAGTTTAAATGGGCAGAGTTTAGCCTACTGATAAGCCTTGTAACCTAGTTTAAATAACAATGCACACGAAACTAGGTAAGTAACTTAATACAACATTTACGATAAGCTCACGAGATAAAAACCCTCACGACGAATGACAAAGTATAGCCCTGATTTGGGCAGCACTTAAACATCCATCGGATTGGTTTCAATCGATCGGACATTGTATCGTAGCAGTGATCGAGTTAATACCCTGTATTCGGAGCAGCGTTTCACTACTTGGAAATTTGAATTTGAGCAGTTTCTTTCGTTTTTTTATTGGAATTTTCGACACAGATGGACTGCTCATGCACCAGCAATTTATAGCAAATTTTTGAGTTTTACGCGGCCTGCGAGAGCCACCTAGTCTACGACTAGGGATAGCGTGTCACACCTAGGTCTGCCACGTGTGCGACACGTGGCCTGGAGCGCTTATCCGGTCAAATTTAAGTTGACGCGGCCCGCGTAGGTTTCTCTTATGGTATACGCGGCCCGCGTGAAACCCAATTTTCTTGTTTTCTTGGTTTTTCATGCACATTAGGGTTTCAGGGGTCCGGGTTTTCACTTACGAGTCTTTTAGGGACATTTTTGCAGGTCCTTACAATATATATATATATATTAATATGCCAATATAATAAAAAATAATGACTTTTCGAGAAAATCTCAAAGTTATGTGAAAATTCTAAGATTTGGAGAAACTTAGGAATTTTGTGAAATATTGATTGATAAATCGTTTCTATATATATTAGGACGTGTAGAATCAATTTGTGGGATTGCGCTATTATAATATGCACCCAAAGGTGAGTGTCACTAAACCCCCTCTTTTTACTGTTTTGTATATGTTTTAGGGGAAGAACACGCCTTAAAAGGATTAAAGATGTTTTTGAATAAAACATACATTTTAATTATATTAAATGTATATTTTCTTGGAAAATATATGGTTTTGATAATATAAATATGTTTTGGGTAGAAACGGTTTTGTTGAATAAATATGTTTCGGGGAGAAACGGGGATTATCACGGTGTTTAGGAGAAAACGGCCGTGTAGATTTAAAATTGCTTAAATCTAAAGTTGGGATGAAATTGCTTGATCTCAAGAGAATAAGTATCGGATATAGGCTTATGTCTCGGTGGGGACTTCGGGGAATTCGTACAACACGATATATTAAATTTATCACTATTAGTAGGATATATATGTTGTTCATGAGGCAAGCATTATAGATGGCCCGTTATGGGCGCATGCGCAAATATTAATGTTTAATCATTTAAGTATTGCACGCGTGGAATTGTTGGTAGATCTATCGGGTTAACCACCCCGTCGTGACCTGTAGCTCCGTGTCAAGTCAAGCGACGAATTGATATTATGTTATAGTCTAGCTTTGATTATACTTTCATTGTTAATATATAGTTCGTAATGTCTTGCAAACTTACGAATCTGAACATGTGATGCTATCAGTTTAATATGTAAACATGGGAAGATGTTTTTGGTCGAAGGTTTTTGGGAAACGCTTGCGACGGCTGACCCTCGGATTTTTGTTAAGGAAATAAATTAAGTTTCGTAAATTATATGGATGCTTTGATAATAAACACATAATTAGAAAGTTTTCCTTGGATCAAATTATTTATAATTTGGATATGTGAACTCACCCTCCTTTGTGTTGACACTTGATTTTAACGTGTTCCTCAGGTACTTGAGTTCGGCTTCGGGAATTATGGCGTATCTTGTGGTTGTTGATGCATGTTTTATTTAATAAATGTTTTGGAAAACTTTTAAAACGGATTTGGGACCTATGTAATATGATCCATAAGGATCAAGACAACTTAACTATGTTATGGTTGTGGTGTGTTTTCTAAACATTATGTTTTAAAAATATGTTTTAATTAAGTTGAATGTCCAACATTTACAATGCATCGTTCAACAAGATATTTATGGGCACCAACTTCCATCACCACTACGTTTTATATTCCCGCTACGACGTTTTTGGGGTGTGACAGAAGTTGGTATCAGAGCCAATGGTTGTTAGCGAACTAGATGTTTTCTAGGAAAACTCTAGAATTCAACCAAAGAATTTTGAGATTTAAGTCCAAAATTCGCGAAGCCAATAATTTTTAAATAAACATGGATTTTGATCATGTATGAAAAACCATTGCGTGTTTATGTGCATAAATGTTAATCTGTTTATTTGGGCCTTATGTGTTATTTTTCATTTGAACACACACTTACTTTGTACGGTTATATATGTCATAGATGTCGCACGAGCATGAGGTCATCGAGATTCATGACTCAGGTAGCGAGCCTGAATTCGAGACTTCACCTAGATCAGTCCTGCCAGAGATACCCCTCACTACCCCACAGATTGTAAATATGGCTAGATTCACTTCGTCTTTCTATGTCGCCTCTGCTGCGTTTGCTAGTCAGGTTCACACCCGTTATGCTTTTACTAGCAACGGTTGGATCGACGACGATGATTCTGTTTCTCCCTCGATTTTTGAGATAGGACAATCATCAGGTACCGTGCCGGTTATTGATGATGTGGATAGAGATGTTCCATTGATTGGAGGATCTTTTGGTATCTCACCAGTGGTGGACGCTACTACTGTTACGGCTCAACCTTTAGAGCCATTGGTTGTCCCACCTACTGTTACTGTCGAGCCCACTCCTGAGATCCCTCCACCCGTTGTTACAGAGTCGTCTTTTTTGTCGATCGAGTCGTGCATTTCTACTGCACCTCTACTAGTCTACTTTCATCGTAGGAAGAGGATTCGACCCGTTGGGGAGATAGCATCGACTTTGAGAGCTGAGACACGGGATATCCTCGGAGGTCGCGCGAAGGTAGGAAGCGCAGGGAAACCTGTATCCAATCATGTTGCACGATGAACAGTCATACATGGGACAAAAAGATACACAAGGACGTACACGTGGCACTAATCAACGTGCACCGACCACTACTCCACGATCTCCACTTAGTTGTTGATGACAGACTAGACAACAAGGACAATTGTGAGGACACGTGGATTTATTCAGCGTGCGCCAGCTATCCTCTTGCCTAAAAGCACCAACGGTCGTGGCACATGAGATAGAATGAATATTCCTTGTTGTCGACTACAGGCCCAAGGCCCATCAGCCCATCTCCTTCACAAACCACCTCGGCTATAAATAGTGAACTTCACATCCAGCTTTAAGGATCGCTCTCTTACTTTATACACACACTATTATTCTCAAAGCAGATACTTATTCTCACGCTGGAGTGTGGTTACAAGGAGAACACCCTATTCTCCTCCTTGTAACGAGCTTATGGTGTGTTTAGGGGGTGTTTGGCCTAACTTTTATTTTTTTGGCTTATGCTTATATTTTAAAGTAGCTTATGCTTATTTTCTTTCATTTGATAAGCTATTGTTAAGTGTTTGGATTAGCTTATATTCTACAAGTTGATAATTAATAATTAATCTTTAGTTGTTTGTTAAGTTATTTTTTATTATGGGAAGGGGTATAATATCATTGTGTGTAATGAGTAAAAAACCATCTTTTCAAATAAACTTATTCAAATAAGCTAAAAAACCATGTTCCCATAAGCTTCTTGGAATTAGCTTATATAAGCTAATAAGCATAAGATTAAAAAGCTAAACCAAACACCCATTAGTGCTTATTTTTGCTTATTTTGTAAAAATAAGCTAAAAAAACTATAAGCTTAGATAAAAAAGCTAGGCCAAACACCCCCTTAGTGTTTTGCATGATCATCATCATAGTAGTTTGGATGAGACAAAGAAGATTAACCCTTATTTGTCGAGGCACAAACCACAAACTAATCACCTGATTAGTTTAATGTTTCTTCAGGTCTTCTATGGGAATACACATCACTAATCTCAAAACGACATCACATGTGTGATCCATGAATCGGATGAGAGCTAACTTTTCTATTAAACTTCAAAAAATGACAATATTACTTTGATGTTAAAAAAGAAAAGACAAGTAATGACCAGTTAGTTGTTTAGTATTGCAAACAAAGCTACTTTTCCTTGTATGGATTATTATTAGCTAATGTATTATACTTAGAATTACTAAATCTAGATCGTGTAATAACTATTTTAGAATAACTCATTTTATTTATTTATATTTATTATATATATATATAGCCTTCAGTTTATCTTTATTTAATAATTGCTAGAATGCAGTACTCCTAAACCACACGTATAAAAGATTGATGTATGATACTGAATTCTGATAATTACGCCCAACAACAGTTTTTTATGCAATCTTAATCTTTTGAACAAATCTTACAATATCATTTTCGAAATGATTTATAGTTGATTTTTCTTTAACTATTTGACAAATACTACTTATTTAATAATTTCATTAAACATTATAATTAATATCATAAAACTCAACTAAAGTAATGACAAAATATTTTAATAAGGTAATAAAAGTTATGAATTATGTTAGGTGTAATTGAGTAGGTACATTATTTGAGTAGTATGAGGTAAATACAGTTGGATGGCACCTTCGAACACTAATTCATTTTAATAATTTATTAATGTAGAAACATTACAGCCTGTCTGGCTGTGTCTACTAGTTCAAATTTGCATATTTACAACCTGTAACGCACCTTCTTTGGGGTACAAAAAATAATAATAACACTTCACTCGCATCTTACTAACCAAACATTTATAACTTGTACCATCTTCTTGTTTTTAAAACAATAAATGTGCTAGTAAAAAACTATTATTTTGTTATCTTTATTTTGATGAAATTTGACTCATTGCTTGTTATATTATAATTTTATTTAAAATTTCTTCTTCTTGACTCTAGATATGATAGAGATGGACATTTATGATACGGCTCGTTAATGTGACATGCCCTGATACAAAGTTAAACGTGTTTGTGGTAAAGGGTTTTGGTTTATAAACGAGTTGACATGTTAGTCACACTGTTGAAAAAACGTCTAGATGGGTTCAGCCCACTTACCCCATTTTGGATACACATAACCCATTTAAGTAATCCTGTTAGATGAATTAACAATGAGACATGAACCTATTTATTAAAATAACGTACTTTTATAATTTTATTAAAACTGGGTTGTGGCAAAAAAATCAAATTTTTACATGTTTTCAAACCGATTCGGGCTCAAACTGGGTCTTATATATGAAATTACGAACTGGTCTCAAACCGGCAAACTGGGTCGAGCCCAAAAACCGGTTTTTTCACACCAGGTCGTATGGCCCAAACCGATTTTTTTACACCTCTAAAGTCAACTCTCCAACATGTCGTGGGTAGTTGGAGGGGTCAGACAAGGTGATCCGTTATCCCTACTTTTATTCATCTTGGCAATGGAAGCACTACATATAGCTACTGAAAGTGCGGTTGATGTGGGCATTTTCAAAGGCGTTAAAACACCTGGAGAGGGTCCATCTATTTCACACCTCCTGTACGCAGACGATGCACTTTTTGTTGGCGAATGGTCGGAAGAAAATTTTCACAACCTTGCCAGACTCCTTAGATGCTTTCATCTGTCCTCAGGGCTAAAGGTAAACTTCTCAAAAAGTAAAGTATTTGGAGTTGGGGTCGGTAACAATGACGTCTCGGAAATGGCTTCGATACTTGGGTGTGAAAAAGGTTCGCTACCTTTTTCCTACTTAGGTCTGCCGGTAGGCTCCAACAAGGGTCTTGTGAAAAACTGGAAACCCGTCATTGATCGTTTTGAAAAAAAAAAAACTCTCACTATGGAGGGCAAGGACGCTATCTTTTGGAGGTAGGATGACACTTGTGAAAGCCGTTCTAGATAACCTTCCAACTCATTATTTCTCGTTATTTAGTGCACCAGTGCATGTGATTAAATATCTAGAGAAAATAAGGCGTAAGTTTCTTTGGGGGGGTTGCATGGATAAAAACAAGATGAGTTGGGTACCATGGTTTAAAGTGGTGGCTCCGAAGGAAAGGGGGTTTGGGTATTGGCAGTTTGGCTTCAATGAACAAAGCTATGATGGTAAAATGGATCGTAAAATTCAGAAATGAAACATCACATCTCTGGACGAAAGTTATTATGGCTATACATGGGAGAATACGCAATTACAATGTTATTCCTATGAAGAATTCGATAATAGGGGTATGGAAAAATATTGTACAACTGGGAAAGGGATCAAATTTTAAGCTATCTGATGTAGAAAAAAGGTTGGAGGTGAAAATCGGTTGTGGAGATAAAAACGTTTTTTTGGTTAGATAAGTGGGCTGGCGAATTCTCATTAAAAGATCGGTTCCCCAGTCTTTTTGCACTGCAAACTAATAAACATGTAGGAACTAGGTTCACTTTTTTATTAAAATATATTCCAAAATAAATAATAAATAATAACGAGACTCTCGTTATTTGTGGGAAATTCGATTAGTACAATACCGGTTACAAAAACTAAATAAAAGAATATAAAATACAACTAAATTGTACCAATCTTGATTCAAAGCCAATGTCTTTGAAAACTTCAACCGCATCTACGAGATCGAAACTCCGCTGCAAGACAACCAAAATTGTTGACGGTTTTTGGTTGAGGCACGTGTTCAACACGCTTCCCTTAAAACAGATTCCACGCCTCCTCTTAGACGGTCTGTCTCCCAGGGTACAACAACCGGAACAGTATGTGTACTGCCGGAGATAGCACTCACACCCGAGATTACACCGGTTATAATTTGGTGTTTTTGAAAAAAAATAGGAAAAAGATGAAGTTGATAAAAGTATAATTTAGAGAGTGCTCCTCTCTAAATTCCATGGAACAAAAGAACCTTTTTTTGTGTATCTATTTCCCTATATCTTTAGAATGAGTCCTCATTCTTTTTATAGTCATACACATGAAGAGCTAATTAAAACTCAATCAATATTGTCATAAGTTAGACAATTAAACAAGATATTAAACCTTGTAATCAATAGGTTTTAATTTCTCATTAATTTTGTACTAAACAAGATATTTAATATTGTAACATACCATATTAAGGTTCAATCAAATGGATTAAAGCGGTCAACACGAAACACTCATTTCTATTCATGACAGAATTAAATGAGTTGAGACCATTTAGACATTAACTCACTAGTGGTTGACCAGTTTTCCTGGTCGCGCGCGCTAGAACTGATCCGCCAGTCTGCGCGCCACGCTTCAAGTATCTCAAGCTACGCCATATGGAGTCGTGCGCCACACGGATGCCACTACGCATAACAGGACGCCACCTGGTTATGTGTCATCCATACGTGTGCGCCACGTGCACTCTCCTCCTTAGCCAATGACGTGCGCCATGTGCCTGAGGAGCTCGCGCCGCATCGACATGCTACATGCCATGGCATCTGGCCTACGCTACCCAAGGGTGCGCCATAAGCGGACCGGCCATGTATCTGACCATACGCTCATGGCCAAAAATAAAAAGGCAGTGTGCGAAGTCCAAAGTGCACTACAGCCTATAGCCCACGGCACGCGCGCATATGTGCACGAGTAAGGGTGCACCCTTTAGTGTCCCCACTAGTGTTTGTCTTTAAGGAAACAATATACAAGGAGTGCTTCTCCTTATAAACCACTTTAAGTTTTGTCATCCCACCTATGTGGGACAAGTTAACAAAACTAATCCATTTTATTCATCTTTGTTTGTTCCAAACATACAACTTCAAGCTTCGATATCTCATTCATCTTAGCTCTATTTGGACATAGTTTGAACACAAACCATAAATAATTATTTATACAACACATATATAAATATTATTGATGTCCAAAATATTTAGTGAAAAACTCATTTTCACTAAAATTTCCAACAAAACACACCTTGGTTCAACATATGTACAGTATCGAGAACGGACTTATCTCCTGGAAATGGGGTGGCGGCATCTCGGTTATTCAATCGGAAGCCGAAGATACATGGGAACAATGCAAATCACTGTTACAAAATGTGGAATTTAATAAGAAATCGGACAGATGGCTGTGGAAACAGGAAGATAACAAAGAAGAATTCAGTGTGGGAAATCTGCGATCAGAATTGGATGGGATTAATTCGGTTCCGAAAACTTAGGTTCTTATGTGGTTGGGCTGGATACCAAAGAAGATTAATTGTTTTCTATGGAGAGCGGTGCAAGATCGAATCCCGACGAGAGAAGCATTGGCGATTAGGAATATACAAATCCCTTCGGTTTTATGTGCTCTATGCAATCTATGTAACGAATCGGTCGACCATTTACTGATTTCATGTCAATATGCTCAATTGGTTTGGACGGCGATTTCGTTATGGGTCAAAATTCCTCTTCCAAGATATTTGCTTAGCGTGGTTGGTTTGATGGAACACATTCAATCACATAGTGCGTCACAAGAAAAAAAGAAGGCGGTATATATGATTATTGCGGCAACATGTTGGACACTTTGGCGTATCAAAAACAATGTAATCTTCAACTGCAGGACAACGAACGTTTTAAGGGCTGTTGGTGACATTAAAGCAATTTCGTTTTTATGGGTAAGAGAAAGAGCTGGTAGAAGGGATCTAAAATGGGGAGCATGGGGAGACTTTAGTTGTTTCAAGTGATTTTTGTTTTTTCCCTCTGTACATTGAATTGTTGCTGTGTTGTACCTGGGCAATTACCTTAGCATCTTGCTAAGGTTTTTTTCTGTTTGTTTTGTTTTAATAATATCGCCTTTTCTTCAAAAAGTTGGAGAGTGATTTTTACCATACTCTGGTGTTTGGTCAACTGACCACTTTTGGGCCAAGCTTTATAGACGGTGGCTGTTGGGTCCATAAATTGGTTTTAATATCCACAACATCTATTGGTTTAAGCTCGGGAATAAGAATCCAGTAAAGCATGACGATTTGTTGGGTTATATTACTGGATTTTAAATCCAAGGAATAGTTTTCAAATACAATGTAACCTGTCTGGTTTAGTGGCGGAACTTGAACGAAAACTCGACGGGGGCCAGACTCTTAAAATCCAAATTGGTGGGGCCGGGCTCTTAAAAGTCCAATATTTTACACTATAAAAATCTTTTTTTTTTCTCGTAAATTTCCGGTAAAATTTAACACTACGAGCGAAAAACCGGCGGGGGCCGGGCGCCAGTGATCTGGTTGGCTTGGGTACTTTGTTAATTTGTTTGGTGTCTTGTGCTGTGTTTCCGTAAATACGTCTAGTTAGGTGTTTATACATTCTTGATACGTTTAAACCAAATAAAGTTGATTGGTTTGACGGTTTACTGGTACGACTGGCGTTTTAAAACTTAAAACCGACTCTTTATTTATGTTTTCATATAATATGTAATTATGTATGTGCATTATATTGATGAGCCATATTTATAATTCTAAATATGTTTATTAACACTAATGATTTAGAAATGATAATAAATCGTTTTAACTTTCAAATGTACACACCCACCTAACTCGTCCTGTTTATTTTGTTATTTTCCAACACCCAGATTCCAGATCTAGCCATGAGTTTTATATATTAAAATAGATCATCAAACAACATATGAAAATAAATATTTGTCAAAAAAAAACACCACCATATAAATTATAAAGAACACAAGAGTTAAAACATTATATATACTAATAGAAAACAAACTGAATGAATAGTGATTTCAATATATATTAATTAAATGAATAGTGATTTCAACATATATTAATTAAAACAAATGAATAGTGATTTGAACATATGTTAATTAAAACAAACTAAATCAATAGTGATCTAGGAAATATAAGAATATGGGGTATGGGGCGGGGGTTGTGACGTGCGTTGGGTACAAACGCCCAAGTCACCACCCCGGGTGGGCTTGGGTTTCGGCGTGGCCCCTTGGGCGGGGGTTTCAGCCAGGGCGTTGGGCGGGGCTATCAAGATGACATGGCGGGATCTCATTGGCCAAGACAAGTAGCCGTTTGGGCTCGCCGTTGGCCAACGGCTATGTGTTTAAAAAAAGATATAGGAAATATTAGAATATGGGGTATGGGGTATGGGGCGGGGGTTGTGGCGTGGGTTGGGTACAAACGTCCAAGTCACCACCCCGGGTGGGCTTGGGTTTCGGCGGGGGTTTCAGCCCGGGCGTTGGGCGGGGCTATCAAGATGACATGGCGGGATCTCATTGGCAAAGACAAGTAGCCGTTTGGGCTAGCCGTTTGCCAACGGCTATGTGTTAAAAAAAATAGATCTAGGAAATATTAGAATATGGGGTATGGGGCGGGGGTTGTGGCGTGGGTTGGGTACAAACGCCCAAGTCACCACCCCGGGTGGGCTTGGGTTTCGGCGTGGCCTCTTGGGCGGGGGTTTCAGCCCGGGCGTTGGGCGGGGCAATCAAGATGACATGGCGGGATCTCATTGGCCAAGACAAGTAGCCGTTTGGGCTACTTATACTAATAGAAAACAAACTGAATGAATAGTGATTTCAATATATATTAATTAAATGAATAGTGATTTCAACATATATTAATTAAAACAAATGAATAGTGATTTGAACCTATGTTAATTAAAACAAACTAAATCAATAGTGATCTAGGAAATATAAGAATATGGGGTATGGGGCGGGGGTTGTGACGTGCGTTGGGTACAAACGCCCAAGTCACCACCCCGGGTGGGCTTGGGTTTCGGCGTGGCCCCTTGGGCGGGGGTTTCAGCCAGGGCGTTGGGCGGGGCTATCAAGATGACATGGCGGGATCTCATTGGCCAAGACAAGTAGCCGTTTGGGCTCGCCGTTGGCCAACGACTATGTGTTTAAAAAAAGATATAGGAAATATTAGAATATGGGGTATGGGGTATGGGGCGGGGGTTGTGGCGTGGGTTGGGTACAAACGTCCAAGTCACCACCCCGGGTGGGCTTGGGTTTCGGCGGGGGTTTCAGCCCGGGCGTTGGGCGGGGCTATCAAGATGACATGGCGGGATCTCATTGGCAAAGACAAGTAGCCGTTTGGGCTAGCCGTTTGCCAACGGCTATGTGTTAAAAAAAATAGATCTAGGAAATATTAGAATATGGGGTATGGGGCGGGGGTTGTGGCGTGGGTTGGGTACAAACGCCCAAGTCACCACCCCGGGTGGGCTTGGGTTTCGGCGTGGCCTCTTGGGCGGGGGTTTCAGCCCGGGCGTTGGGCGGGGCTATCAAGATGACATGGCGGGATCTCATTGGCCAAGACAAGTAGCCGTTTGGGCTAGCCGTTGGCCAACGGCTATGTGTTTAAAAAAAAGATATAGGAAATATTAGAATATGGGGTATGGGGTATGGGGCGGGGGTTGTGGCGTGGGTTGGGTACAAACGCCCAAGTCACCACCCCGGGTGGGCTTGGGTTTCAGCGTGGCCCCTTGGGCGGGGGGTTTCAGCCCGGGCGTTGAGCGGGGCTATCAAGATGACATGGCGGGATCTCATTGGCCAAGACAAGTAGCCGTTTGGGCTAGCCGTTGGCCAACGGCTATGTGTTTAAAAAAATTATCTATTCACTATAATACTCACACTTCTATTCATTTTTTACCACAACTACTCCACCTCTTCTATAATGATCTCTATCTTATTTAAAAAAAAAAATCCTCATCCAACCACAATACGAAAAATGAATCATCATAATCGTGGTTTTGACCCGAACAATCCGTGGGCATTCCAAGAAACACCTAGCCCAGTATCCAATCCTCCAATTGCTCCCTTTTTAATGCACTTCACGATGCCGGATATGACTGGTTACGCATCGTTTATCTCGAATCGTTTGAAGAATAATGTCGGTCAGTTTACTTACTGTGTGTATAAAAGGTAATCTAAACTGTGCAATTACTTGCATTGCTACGTTGCTACAGGATTTTATGAGCTCGGTACCAATCGGTACCGAAAATACCGTTACCGAAATCCCCAAAAGTATGTACCGGTACCGAATATACCTGGTACGGTACGGTTCGGTACCGGTTGGTACTGGTACAACACCGGTATTTGAGGGTAAAAATCGGTGAATACCGGTGCCGAACCGGTACCGAAAATACGTTACGTTTTAGCTCGAGCTACTTTTTGTTATTTGACATGTTTTGTCATTCTTATAGAACGATTTGGTTTAGCGCGCCGCAACGCGCGCGCATGGTAAACAATTAGTTATATACTAATAGAAAACAAACTGAATGAATAGTGATTTCAATATATATTAATTAAATGAATAGTGATTTCAACATATATTAATTAAAACAAATGAATAGTGATTTGAACCTATATTAATTAAAACAAACTAAATCAATTGTGATCTAGGAAATATAAGAATATGGGGTATGGGGCGGGGGTTGTGACGTGCGTTGGGTACAAACGCCCAAGTCACCACCCCGGGTGGGCTTGGGTTTCGGCGTGGCCCCTTGGGCGGGGGTTTCAGCCAGGGCGTTGGGCGGGTCTATCAAGATGACATGACGGGATCTCATTGGCCAAGACAAGTAGCCGTTTGGGCTAGCCGTTGGCCAACGGCTATGTGTTTAAAAAAAGATATAGGAAATATTAGAATATGGGGTATGGGGTATGGGGCGGGGGTTGTGGCGTGGGTTGGGTTGGGTACAAACGCCCAAGTCACCACCCCGGGTGGGCTTGGGTTTCGGCGGGGGTTCCAGCCCGGGCGTTGGGCGGGGCTATCAAGATGACATGGCGGGATCTCATTGGCCAAGACAAGTAGCCGTTTGCCAACGGCTATGTGTTAAAAAATAGATCTACGAAATATTAGAATATGGGGTATGGGGCGGGGGTTGTGGCGTGGGTTGGGTACAAACGCCCAAGTCACCACCCCGGGTGGGCTTGGGCTTCGGCGTGGCCTCTTGGGCGGGGGTTTCAGCCCGGGCGTTGGGCGGGGCTATCAAGATGACATGGCGGGATCTCATTGGCTAAGACAAGTAGCCGTTGGCCAACGGCTATGTGTTTAAAAAAAAGATCTAGGAAATATTAGAATATGGGGTATGGGGCGGGGGTTGTGGCGTGGGTTGGGTACAAACGCCCAAGTCACCACCCCGGGTGGGCTTGGGTTTCAGCGTGGCCCCTTGGGCGGGGGTTTCAGCCCGGGCGTTGAGCGGGGCTATCAAGATGACATGGCGGGATCTCATTGGCCAAGACAAGTAGCTGTTTGGGCTAGCCGTTGGCCAACGGCTATGTGTTTAAAAAAAATTATCTATTCACTATAAATACTCACACTTCTATTCATTTTTTACCACAACTACTCCACCTCTTCTATAATGATCTCTATCTTATTTAAAAAAAAAAATCCTCATCCAACCACAATACGAAAAATGAATTCTCATAATCGTGGTTTTGACCCGAACAATCCGTGGGCATTCCAAGAAACACCTAGCCCAGCATCCAATCGTCCAATTGCTCCCTTTTTGATGCAATCCACGATGCCGGATATGACTGGTTACGCATCGTTTATCTCGAATCGTTTGAAGAATAATGTCGGTCAGTTTACTTACTGTGTGTATAAAAGGTAATCTAAACTGGGCAATTACTTGCATTGCTACGTTGCTACAGGATTTTATGAGCTCGGTACCAATCGGTACCGAAAATACCGTTACCGAAATCCCCAAAAGTATGTACCGGTACCGAATATACCTGGTGCGGTACGGTTCGGTACCGGTTGGTACTGGTACAACACCGGTATTTGAGGGTAAAAATCGGTGAATACCGGTGCCGAACCGGTACCGAAAATACGTTACGTTTTAGTTCGAGCTACTTTTTTGTTATTTGACATGTTTTGTCATTCTTATAGAACGATTTGGTTTAGCGCGCCGTAACGCGCGCGCATGGTAAACAACTAGTTAAATAAAAAAATAAAAGAAAACAATATAGGGTTTAGAGCCAACTAGAGAAGACGGTAAATCCCAACACCAAGCTCCCGACTACCATCTCTACGCCCTTCAATTTCACTGATCCACTCTGTAATTAAAGTGGAAGACACATAAATAATATCGTCTGTCACACCCCCAAAATACCACCTAGGGAGTGTCCTTGATAAGCGTGTGACGTACTGACAATGAGCCACTAATTACATTGAACCCACAAGTTTTAAAATGAAGTTCTCAAATTATTAAATAAATCCCATCACAAGCTTATTCGAAAACCAATATGTTCAGCGGAAGCAAATAACAAACCATAACTATGTTGTTCAAAAACCAATGTAAAATAATAAACAAGTATTCACATGAGCCCTCTTTAGTCGACCCATGACCACTCCTGCATCTCCAGACAGTAAGTTTCCACATCCAAGTTACCTAACGACCTGCGAGCATGCAACAAGTGTATCAGACAAAGCTGGCGAGTTCACAGTTTAAGAAAACGTTTTGTTACCAGTTGTATGTAAAATAGTTCACTGACAAATGCAAGTAATATTGTTAATATCTCAATTCCGAACAAGACGGCTCCTGATGTACATGACTGCCCTTCCCACGTACTCCTATCCAGTACTGGGCCCCGACTGGGTCATTAGCTCACATCCGTCCTATCTAGGAGCGGTGTGAGGGTGCCAAACCTAAGTAGCGCTACCAACTAATACCCGTTACCCTCCAGGTAGGGCTGTAAACGAACCGAACGTTCAGCGAACAGTTCGTGAACCGTTCGGCGGGAAGTTCGTTTATGTTCGTTCGTTTAATAAACGAACGAACATGAACAAGAAATTTCGTTCGATTGGTTAAATGAACGAACATGAACAGAGCTCTCGTTCGTTCGATTGTGTTCGTGAACGTTCGGTAAGGTGTTCGTGAACGTGTTCATGAACATTCGTTGATTTGCGTTCGTTTATGTTCGTATGTTTGTGTTTTAATTGAAAATCTTTGTGCTTTCTTATATTTTATTTGTACTTTTTATATTATTAAACTTTTATTTATTTTTATTACCCTAACAATTAAACTAGGAAACCCACTTTCACCTTGTTTATGCATCATTTCCCTTTCATTTCTCATTATTTACATTGGCGAATACGATCGACCTCCATTCCACAAGAAGGGATTCAAGTTCGAGTGCTACTCTCTGGGCCATCTATCTTTATCCTTCGTCGGTTTCGCCAAATTTATTTGTGTTCGTGAACCGTTCGCGAACACGCTCATTTCCTTAATGAACGAACACGAACATAAAATCTCGTTCGATAAGTGTTCGTGAACCGTTCGTGAACACATTTATTCCTTAACGAACGAACACGAACAAGGCCTTGTTCGTGTTCGTTCGGTTCGTTTACAGCCCTACCTCCAGGTAACATAATAAGGGACTTACAAAAATGATAGGTAAGAATATTAACCAATATACCCGTTATTACCCAGACCACTGACTGTCCCCAATCACTGGGACGCATGCTCGAATGTAGTGAACTCACCTTAGATTGCTCGGTATGTTACGTTGCACTACCCATTCCAAATTGATCAACCAAACCCTACTGTGGTTACCAAAGACAATTAGTTTCTTATCCACTTAATGCGGGTTGCACAACATTTTACACAAGTAGCATACACAAATCATCACACAAGTTATAACATTTAATAATACAAATCAAGTAACCATAGCATACATCATAATATTATATAACAGGTGTCTTGGGTCCAATACTGTTCGTACACACAGTTATGTTTCAAGCATAGGTTGATCACCCTTAACATCTATCATGCAAACATATACTCCCGTTAGTTCGAAATCCAACCCGTGTGTGTGCAACATGTAATGCGTGGCCCAACATTAATCCACTAACCCAATCAATTGCCATAACATTACTCCACTAAAATTCCCATAACAGTTTCCTTTTTCCTTTGAAATCTTAATTGCCACATTCACCATGTGTTCATATTTTCAAGCAATTTTACAAAATCACTAGTTAACAATTACATTAACACCCGAACCGAGTATCAATCATATTATCAGGTAACCATCATGATTCTACAGTTTTTATAGCTCACTTAAAACCCCTAATGATTACCGATTCATTAGTGTAAGGTCATAAATTAAACCGGATCATCACAATCTACTAGATAATAAAACTATTTCATGAATTATTCATCGTCCTCTTTGTCGCACGACTTGATGCATGATCTTAATAACTTCTTATCACCATACAACGCCATATCACAAATCCATCAACACAATTTTAACACAACATCAGTAATTTATATGTGGTCTATATTAGATTTATTAGTGATTCTATGCACATACAATTTTAGCTGCGATTCGTTACACATGAATACACTTTAACACACATCAGATAGTTTATCATCATATTAGATCCAAGTACAATTATCATTTGTTAACACCTAATATTCAAGATCACAAGACAATCATCATTAGAATACACATGGCTTGATTCAATCAATACTACCCACATGGCCGCCATTTCTTTTCCAAAGTCATCCACTATGTCAGACCATTTTCCATCAATTGTATTGGACCCCTAGAAAGATACTTATATGACATAATCGGTTGCATGGATTTTTGGGAATTTAGTGGACACTTCAATTTGCATTAACCTAGGTATTGTAATACAATGTCATCCTTACAATTCATGCAACACATAACAATCACATAAACAATTAATTAAAGATCATAATCATGCACAACAATCTAACATACCAACAACTGAGAGAACACGAGAGGTGGGGGTGCGTCTTCTGCCGTCGAGAATCGGGAGGGGGTATAGGTATTAGGGTTTGGTTTATTTGTGTTAACATATAATGAAACCAATTCATTCATAATCAGATTAGAGTGGGCCGAACCCACTAAGTTTCGGTTTGGTTGCCACACTTGTTTAGGCTTCCTAACAAAAGGGCCGGATATGATATTAAAACTATTGGGCTCGGGTAGATAAAGACTAGCAAGTTGGGCAGTTGGGCCGAGTGTATAACTAAGCGGTGGCGACCCCATGAATAATAGAGGCAGGTGCGGCCCAAGTACTAAACACATTAAGAACCCAATAACATACCACGTTAAACACTTTCATTACAGGCACGAACGTTAAACAGACTTCCTAAAGCGGAAGACGTGCAAATAAGAAGTAGTGAGGGATCAGAATCGCAATACCGAAAGATACTAACCTTGAAAGTTCGAGTTGTCACATCGTCACTCTTGGGCGTTTTGCGCCATGTGGTAGTCCAGTCAGCAATAGAGCATTATAGGGCGTTTTTTCTAAAATGGGTGTAGTGGAGATGTGAGCATTATGGGGCATTATGTTAAAAGTGGTGTAATAAAATTAACTAAAAAAATCATCAAAAAATGGTACTGGACAAACCCCAGCGTGGAAACCGGTGATTGGCCAAAACCATTGAAGCAAGGCGTGGGAAAAAAGAACGCCAAAAGCGTTTTTTCTTTTTTGGAAAAAAAAAACACCCAGGGGCGGTCTAGAGGCGTTTTTTTGGGGAAAAAATGCGAAAAAACCCGCTACTACGGGTGTCCTTAGTTACTTTGCTTGTATACTTTCTTAACCAGAGGCGGACCTACTATGTAATAAGGGGTAGCCTCCGCTACCCCTTAACGCTCCGGCGGTAGTGTAAATTTTGGAAAATTTTGACGTTTTTTCGATTTCGTTACCCCTTTTATTTGAAATGTTGCCCCTATACGAATTTTCTAGATCCGCCACTGGTCTTAACACAATTATAAGCAAAAGGGACCCATTTTATCATGCGAAATCGAAGGTTAGCTCTTTCTTTCGTATTATACCAGATAATTGTGTTTAATTGTAAGTTAAAAGTTATAGCTTATTTATAGAAAAATATTATTTAATTAATTCAGAGGGAGATGGAGTGACGATGAAGGTTGTGTTGCAAGCTGATGTAATTGATTAACCGTAGAAACGTGAACATTGGGAATGCCTCTTCGATGAATACTCTTAATGGCAATGATCTGATCCCGAATCTGCAAAAGAGAACACCGTTAGGACTCGTTACGGGAATGGGGGGATTCATGTAACCGCCTTCCGGCGCGAGAATAAGTATAGGTTGATACGTAAAGTGTTATAGAAGTATGGTGAGAGTGAATGAATATATTACCTCAATGTCTTCTCCTATTTGTATTGTTTGGTCCTTTTAGGGGTTCTCCTTTATTCGGTATTATGGTTTTCATGGGGTGGGCCCATAACTAGAAGATCATGCAGATCTTCCTAACATTTCAGAGATTTGGTAGTTATGTTATCCGTATCTTGTATTAGAATATTCTAGATTAGGTCATGTTATATCATTAAACTTAGGTGGTGTTTGTTTTTATGAAAAAGTACTTCTGAACCACTTTTGTCTTCCTCACGCAGACCACGCGCAGATGTAGGGCCTTGCAGCTTGTTTGTTTTTTAGAAGACTTTTCATAATAAAACCTCTGCCTCACCTCTGTTTCGTGCAGATATGGACTTAAGTCTTCTGGCCACTTCAAAAGTCTTCTCCAAACCCTAAACAGAACAAGAGCAGCCGCAACCCCTCATCTCCTCCTTCTCCACGTTCGCCATCGCCTCTGCCACCGTCTCAACCTCCGGCGCCGCCCCCACCACGTCCGACATCAACCTCTCTCCACCCTCTCCGCCCCCACCACGTCCGACAAGAGCCCTCTCCACCCTCTCCACCGCTCGTCGTCGCACCCCAGCCCCTAAACGACCACCCCAGCCCCTCCACGTAGAGAGAGAGGGAGATACCGTAGAGAGAGAGACCGTAGAGAGAGAGAGAAAGAAGAGAGAGATATATCGTAGAGAGAGAGAGAGAGTAAGCAGAGATCATCAAAAAACCCCAAATCGGAGATCGAGGGAGCGGTGGGTGGTTGTGGTTGTGGTGGTAGATGAAGGCAGAGGAGAGAGAGGCCGAGGAGAGAGAGACGGTGGTGGCGGTGGTTGTGGTTGTTGTGGTTGTTCTTGGCGGTAGATGAGGCCGAGGAGAGAGAGATACGGTGGTGGCGGTGGTGGTGGTGGGTTTGCGGTGGTGCTTGGTGGTGGTGGTGATGAAGGCAGAGAGAGGGATCGAGAGGAGAGAGATCTGTGGAGGAGGGTGTGTGTGAGAAGTGGTTTATGTATAATAAAAAAACAAACCCTCTTCTCTTTGCGGACTGCAGACCTTTGGTCCACCTCTTCTCCTGCAGATGTGGTTCGCAGACTGCAGACCTTTTGCATCTGAAAAAACAAACACTACCTTAATGTTTTGACCGGCCCAGGTTGACCGAGCCGGGTCATACCTCATCATTAACATAGAAACTATGAAACTTGGATTGTTCGTTGTTGTGGATGAATGGTCGGTTAACCAATGTCATTGATTGAAGCTATGGAAGATTTACATATATAAGATTAACTACGGCGGTTCCTCAAACCAGATTTTTTATAACTATCTTAATAACTGTTCACATCCACTTGTAAAATGATAACAATAGCAGGCAAAATTACATGCGTCAACCTCGCCACAAAGGGGGAGTTCTCTCTATGACGAACCTCAAGCATGAGAGTGAGTAATAACTTGAGTGAAGATAATGCTCGGGCATCGTAAGATGTGTGTATTGAATACGTGACATACTATCCCCACGAAATCCACAATGTCTCCTTGAAACTAGTCTCTATTTATTAATTCATGTCACATTTCCCCTAGCGCCTAGAGACCTATATCAAATTATTGCCAATACCTTCTTGTCTCAACGCATAGGATTTGGATCCATAGGCACCATGCTTACTCGATCACCATCAATGGTATCTAGAGTATTCATAAACGACATGGGAAACGACCATTACCTTCTTGAAGAAGTTTAGCCCAAGTTCGATCTTTTAGCCTTAATGCCTTGTACCACCTCATCGATCAGTTTGGCATCCCCACTTGTGCCTTTGATCTATCTAAGTTTCTTTCTTTTTTCAGTCCAAGTATGTTAGCTTCATCTTTCGAGACAAGGTTGTTGCTTGCTTGTGCATCGCGTAAGAGTTTCCGTGTGTTTCCCGTTTACTTCTATTTGGCTTCTTCATCACCTTGCCACTGACATTTGTTTTAGCCATTCTAGGGCATTTCTTGCCTTTACCCATTAGTCGTACAACCTTGCACTTCTCATCGAGTGACTTTCCTTCCGTTCCATCTTTGGGCAATTCGTGCTTTCTTGCACCACACATCAAACTCTTTAGATTCACCCTTTGTCTTTTCCTTGGACAATCACATGCTTGTCTTGCAACGCGCATTAAGCGACTTATCTTAAACGCTGCCTTTAGGCATATTCGTGCTTGATTCGCCCTTTGCTTTCCCCTAAGCTACATTTTGCTTCTCTTGATGGCACTGAGAAATTGCAACGACCCTAGATGTGCCTAATATTCTTTCACATTCCCCATTTTGTAGCTTAGGCTAACTTGCTAAGTTTGGCTTGTTTTGACAATCACGTACCTGATGTGCTCCATCACATTTGTAATACCAACTTTTCATGGATTATCCCTTCTCTTAGCTTGGTAATTTCCGTGCCTCCTTTTCTTAATCATGGTTCCTCGTGGTCACCCCACCTTTGTCATCATCACTCTCCTTAATCTAGCGCAAATTGTTTTCACTTAGATCAATAAGCCTTTAAGTGACAACAATAACCGAAGCAAGGTATTGAACTTTATGTCGTTCAACTTTTGTTCTTGCCCATGATTGTAACCCATCGAGAAAGTAAAGCAATTAATTCTCTTCTAGAAGATTAGCAATCTAAAGTGTTAGTGTCGTAAACTTCATTTTGCATTCTATATATTCGATTATCTTGCTTCATCCTTTGTATGCACAGACAAAACAGTCTCTTAAGTCCCCACACAAATGCATCCCAAATATTTATTTTGCACGTACCTCTCACAAACATGCACATTCAATGTCTTTACCACAAGGTTGTTGTATCCTTGAAGAAGATTGTGGTCATTTTAAGAGATTGTACTATATGCTGCCATGTAACTTAACTAAAAAACTAAAATACCTTTCTAGTTGACAAAGTTAGTTAGGTAGACTAAAATTGCAAAACACGAAACTACAATGTGTACTTGACAAGAAATAAACTGATCATTGAAGCAGTTATTCAGACTACACAAGATGAAGAAATAAGAATTAACTTTAACTCTAAACATAAATATTATAGTGTCAAGAATAGTTACGATACTTAAGTTCATAATATTTAGAGATAATCAACTTTATAATTTATATTTATATATACTATAATTTTCAACATATATAGGTTGTTTGCGTTTGTACCTGCTGCATAAATGGTGTTGTAAGCTTTTGCTGTTGTACGGTATGTTTTGAGATTTGTATGTCTTTATACTATGGACGTTTGTATACCTGGCTAGCTTCCTACCGCCTACGCATAAATAACATTTCATCCCTACAAAGTTTTACCTAATATCCACGTGTAGAGAGAGAGGGAGAGAGACAAAAGACGATGACAGAGATGGATTTCGAAGTGGTGGATTGGTGTGCGGCGATGGTGGTTCCAAGCGTGTGGCAGTTTGTATAGGTGGTAGTCAAAGGCGAGCAGTGTCGATTAGGGTTTCGGCCACCCTTTTTGACTTGCAGGATGAGTCATCTTCCCTTTTTATCTTCTAGCACCTGCTATTCTTCTTACCCCCTCTATGGACCATTGTGAATTGATCGACATTGTTTAAATCGCTCGACTTTTCATCAGAATCATTTTCTTAAATCGGTGGGCTTAGGGTTCTCGATTGCCTTTTCTTCTTCTTCTTCTTCTTCTTCTCAGGTAAGGGTTTCTTATAAACAACAATATGATGTTCTGTTCAGTTGCGGTACAATAGCTTACTGAGTGAACACCCTAACACGTAATAACCTTGAAAAGACGCAGTGGAAAACGAGCCATAAAAATTTCTTTGTTATTTAGCTACATTACTTGCATTAAACCTCAAATTAAATTATATCAAACATTTCTTTTATACTACAACATACATTCTTAAAATTTATATACTTTAAGTTAATACATAAATCAAGCTATGTAACTGCACTTTTCCGTACAATCCTTGCTATCGACTCGATCAACGTCCGCTTCTCTTCGGTAGTAGTAGAAGAAATCCGTGCGATACCTGTGGACATCACATACAACTTATTCATTAGTCATTAACACACCATATGACATTATTCTACATAATAGGGAGTCGTTTAACAATCTATGATGTAAACATAGATTCATTCAAGCATTCTCTTAAACTCTCATATCCCAAATTTGGCTTAATCCTTCATAACCCGACAAGCTCATACTTGCAGTGCCTTCAAACCTCAAAGCACAACATTAGTAAACATCAACGTCCAAATGTGTTGAAAACATTCATCCATGCCTTTAAAACATCTCACATTCACACATGTAAACATTCCTAATTCCTACATACATACAAACACACACACCTGCATATATATATATATATATATACGCACACATTCACATATCCACACATACATACGAGCTCTTGCTTACCACTTTTAATCACTTAAACACATATACCCTTACATAATCACGACTTACATGATTTAAATTCTATACTTACCATCCTACACATCCACTTATTCTTAGACTGGATTACTTATAGACTTTCTTCACTAACACCAAAGGAAAATCCATACTTTCGTTATCCGGAGGCTCATAACATCACTTGTGTTCTAGTTCGGCTTTAAAATAAATTATGGGACATTGGAAATCATTAAAACATCGAGTCTAGATGCGAAACCAAACAAGAAATGGTTTTTATAACTTAATAATGCATAAAAACAAGTTTCATGAGTCAAAATATAACAACCCTCCAAAATATTCCGGCACCCCTGATAATATTTAAAATGCCTTTATATGTCTCAATATGCACCCCGTATGTGAAAAACCGAGCCCAAATACCCTTATATAAGTAAAAGTAAAATAAAATCAAGTTTTATGTGTCGCTCGCGGGCCGCGTAAGACCACATCAGGGTCTACGCAGGGCGCAACAGCTCGGAGTCAGGTCTGCACCCGGTGCCGCCACGTGTCACCACTCGTGTCAAGCCTAGTGGCGAGTCAGCCAAGCTAGGGCCTACCCTAGCTGGCCTCGCGGGCCGCGTAGGCCCTGAAGAATTGCTACGCAGGGCGTGACGAAGTCCCATATCAGCCCTATAAATAGCAACGAAGGATTCAGTCGACAAACCGTTCAAATTTCTTTTCTCTCTCGAATCTCTAAGTAGTAGAAGCTATTTTCGGGTATAATAACCCCCCTAATTAACGAAGTTCTGCCTCGTTGTAAGTATTATAACCCCGGTTACTTATTAGATACGCTGCCCGATTGATCCAGTGTTTCGTAATGGCTGTCGTGGTTCTGTCCAACGGGTCATTGGAATGCCGTCTCGGGGAGGGTATTGCTAATGTAAATATTGGGTTATTATACTAACATATGTACATTTGTGTGTAATTAATAGATAACCACCAGGAAACCATTAAAGGAAATCTAAGACAACAATGTGAGTAATCTCCTTTTTGTAAACTGTTTTTACAAAACCTTAAATATTTTACAATGTGATTAGCAGTGATTGAGTCTTTGTAGTTCTTCAATTACTGCCGGTATGTTGGGGTTTTGTATACAAAATGTGGAACACGTTACCATTGGACAACGAGATAGCCAACGTGTAATATGACCCACCAGTCAGGATTGACAATACTGAATGAGTAATTGTGTAGATATAAACATTGTAATAGCTCTCAATACTGTTAATAAATAAAACTCTTCTTAGTTAAACTGGGATTCACTCACTAGTATTTCCCACTGACTAAATGTTTTTAAACGCGTTTCAGGTAACAAAATGTGAAAGCCAACTAGAAGCCAGCTGGATAACACTGAAGGCTTGGAAAAAGTGGTTATAAAAGTTACCTAAATAAAAGAAGATGTTTTATTCAATAAAATAGGGATTTTCCCTATGAAAATGTTTGTAATGAAAACTTTGGTTTTATCCCAATAAGTTTAATATTATAAAAGCATGGTATTTACTCTGATAAATATTTCCTAACTACGGTCCTGATGAAATTTCCGCTGCAAAAAATGATAAACACCGATACCACCAAAAACTGGTCTTGCGGCCGCCCGTTCCCGGGACAGATAGGGGACGGGGGTTGCGTCAGAAGGTGGTATCAGAGCTAAGCCACTGATTCAGCCACATAAGTGTTCTGCTGACACCAAGATATTATTCGAATTGTTAGGAAATTAATTACGGAAATACGTGCATATTTGTATTTCATTGTTGTGTGTTATTTGACTATTTGTTAGTTTACAGTATGAGTGATCAAGGACCCTCCGATGCTTATCGTCAGTTGTCCGGCTCACCTAGGAGTGAAGGTACCTCTTCACAGCCTGCCCTCTCTGGGTATTCAGCTAACAATGAAGAAGGGATGTTTGTGTTTAAGGCTCAGTCTGAAGAGCCATTCCCTCAGAAAAAGAGATGATGGTTCAGTAAGGGAGCACACGAGCGTAGGAGAAAAATGAAAAAGTTGCAACAGCAGCGAGTCCTAGCAGCCGCTAAGCGAGAGACAGATGCCCATACACAGGATATGCTTAATAGGAGCTTAGCCAACTTTCATATCCTAGCAACTACAGCTGCCGAATCAAACCTGGAGCAACTCATAGCCCCACAACCATTACCTTTGTTTCCCACGCAGCCTATGGAGATAGAAAATAACCCAGAAAACCAAGTTCAGATGCATGATTTCAACCTAGAGGAGATACCTTAGACCCAGACTATGACCCGTGGTTCGATGATCATAGGGATTATGTGCAAAGCTACCACCTAACCGACGAACCCATGCCGAACTTAGCAGCCTACCCAGGTCTGGACCCTCTAGATCCCTACTATGATAATGATGAATCCATTAGGGAGATCTTAGAGAATCCGTACCCTCAGGAGGAGCCCATGCCCTAGTACCCAAACCCAGTACCAGCACCTGCACCCCCAATGAATGCAGAAAATGTGCAAGAGCTCCGAACTTTCGGAGAAGAGATTTTAGAAAGTAGCGAGAGGATGAGACAGGTTGGATAACGACTCGTCTGGAAGTACGACGAGCGTAATATGGAGTTCTGGATGAACCCATATTAGTGAAGGTGATGAAGGAGATAGTAATAATAATATAATAAAATATACAATATATGTGTATGAAAAAATATATATATAATATATAGGTGTAATGATAATAATAATATATGTTGTAGTATAGACCACTTTGTGGTTAGTGATGCATATTAGTATTGTAATTTTAATTTTAATTTCAGTTTTAGTTTGTATTTGTCACACCCCGAAATTATCAGAGCTGGCGTGACTGGACTGGTATCTTCGTTGCACAGCGGAAGCAAATAAGCTAAAACTTTTAGAAAACGAACGCCCACTAAGTACTCGACTCCACATGGTTCTCCTATTCCAACCGTGCCATAACTTTGAAATGTGACCTGAGAAAGAAACATGCGAAAAAGTTAACATAAAGTTGAGCGAGTTCATAGTTTGTTTGTAAAAGATTTGAAATAAATCTTTTGAATAACCAGTTTGTGAAATAATATTGAGAAAACGAATTTAGAAATCACTTTCTTGCCAAGTTATATGGAAACTTTGTTTTTGTAACGTATAATGTTCGTAAAACCATGTATTTGTAAACTCTCGCATTTGTAATGTTCGTATAACCGTCAATGCCCACCCTGACTTTGACTCCATGCCCGCATAATCCTATGTTTTGAATTTGTATAAAACATGGTATTTAATTTGTATAAATCAAGTATTTCTGTAAGTATGTATGTCCCTGGTATGTAGCAATAAGGAAAAAGAGATCACCAATGGGTTGCAAAGCCACTGGTATGTGTGAAACGGTGCAGGAAGTACTCAAACCTAGCAAATTTGTACCGAGCCTCCGGCTGTAAGACACAGTCACCACTATGGGCCTCCCCGGCCTCATGGGTGTGGGCTCGCTACACCCAAATAGATCTATCACTCATGCCCTCGGTCCTAACAATGAGGATTAATGGCCTTAAGTGTTGTACCCACCCTTCACATGATCTAAGTAGTAAACCCTCCTTAAGCTAATCATACCATGTATAAAAGTGTCTGTAAGTAATCCTTTTGTAACATGTATTTTACCCCAGTCTCTCGGACTGAACCTCCCCAGCCTCTAAGGCTGAACCTCCCCAGCCTCTAATGCTGAACCTCCCCAGCCCTAAGGCTGAACCTCCCCAGCCTCTAAGGCCAACTCCCCAGTCTCTCTATATTATCGCCATATGGTCCATCCCTAGTCATGAAAATCATTCACATTTCGATAATACGCATTTGTTTTGTAAAAACCGGTATATTTAATATGATTCATTCGTAAACCATTTGAGTTCCTCGAAATCCATTCGTAATATGATTTAGAAATATGAGTTTTCTTTCGTTCAAAAGCTTTGTATGTTCTTGCAAAACGTGCTTTGTCTAAAATATGCAGTCTTTGTTCATTGAGAACTTTGTGTGTTTTCTGCAAAACGTGCATGTCTTTCCACCCCGAAAACATTTATAAAAATGTAAAACCGTAAAAAGATGGGGTTATGAACTCACCTGAATATTCCTGTGCAAAGCTATATACGACTTCCTGATGTCGTTTCCAAGACGAGACTCGCTAGCGTGCATTCTACAATATTCCTAACACGGAATATCTTTTAAGTTTCTAATTAATGCGGTAACAAATCTACGTGTTACCGAGCTCTACCGAATCGTTGACGATAAGTTGTTAACTTAATAAAAATGATTAAGTTATACTTTGTCGCCCCGAGAAGTCGTTTGTGTATATAAGAATATTCGTACGAAAGTAATATATAATAAACTTGTATTATATATATTGCGTCTTGGATATATAATTGCCATAATATACGTATACGCCGTTTCGGCGTTTGTAATAAATATAAAAAGTTATATTTATTTTGCGAAAGTATCATCGAGTTTGTTTGAAGTTTGAAATAAATATAAAGCTATATTTATTTTTATAAGGGAATTCGTGTGGTACGATATATAAATATAAAAACTATATTTATTTTTATAAAACGAATTCGTGTTACGCGATGTTTGAAATAAATATATATACTATATTTATTTATAAAAGGATTTGAGTTTACGTTTGTAATAAATATAATGATAACTATATTTATTTTGTATAATAGTTTGCGTCGTCGTCGTTTTTGTAAGTTAGAAAGTGTCGGCGGAAATAACATACATTTGTAGTTATTTTATAAAAGTTACTTGATCCGTTTTGGTTTGCTTTCGTGACGTTGTGAAGTGTCGTCGATATTCGTATTTGTTTTACTAAAAACAATTATTTGAATCCGAGGTTAGGTTTCATAAAGTCGCTTTATTTTACGGATTTTATCAAAAAAAATGGGCAGAGTTTCCTCTGTTTTTGGACGCCCCGACAACACAAGTTGTCGTTATATTATCAAAATTCAACAATTTATACGACAATATATGTGTAAACTCGAGTTAGACGAACAAGATAATAAACTAATCCAACTAAATTTCAAACGGTTTCACTTATGTGTGCGATCCAAGAGCTCGTTTCCACAAAAAATAAATAGATATATAAAATAACGAAATAATTCACGCCGTTAAAACTTTACCGCTCTTCGCGTCGATCCGTTGACTGAGTTGACCGAGTCAACCAAACCGTTTCATATTCTGACCCGAACCGTCTGACCCTAACCGAATCGTTGACCGTTGACCATGGTTGACCTGCTGTTGACCCGAGTTGACTCAGGTGTTGACCGAGTCAACCGGGTTCGACCCGAACATGAACTGAGTTGACCCGCACATCCACGCTGAACCGAGTCGTGACTGTTTCGAAACTAAGCCAAACTCTAAACCAACTGAATCACCACTTTGAACCGGACTTGAACCGAGTCTAACTGTTGAACAATCCAAAACTGAACATCATCACCATCGACTACTGTGGAGATCAATATTCAAAGAAAAAGAATATAACAGGGGGGTGTTACCGTGACCCGTTGGACCGAGACACGGATCGGGATTCCCGAACAAAAACCCGCCGGATAATGGCAAGGTCCGCCGGACCTTGAAGCCGACCACCAGTCCGAGTTCCTAATCTGCGTCCATTATCTTCATCATCATCATCGGTCTTTAATCAAAACAAAAATGAAAGAGATAAGCAGGGGGGTTACCGACAAAACCCGACGGTTCGAGGCAAGAACCACCGGTCTGAGACAGGGACCACCGGTCCGAGATACAACCGTCGCTCACCACCACCACCGCCGGTCCTCTCTATCTCCTCGCCGTCTCTCTCTCTCTCCTCGCCGTCTGACCGTCGCTCACCACCACCCGACGTTGGTGGTGGTGGTCCGTTGCTGATCGAAGAATAAGGGGGGGTGGGTGTCGGTTGTAGATGAGGCATGGGAGAGGGTGCACGCTGGAACAAGGCTCGCCGGAAACTCCAGCGCCGCCGCCGGCTCCGCCTGAGTTTCGCCGGAGAGTGAGAGAGCATCGGGTGTATGTTTGTTTGTTATCTGCTTGTGCGTGTTTGGTTTTGAGAGATAATGAGAACAAAGGGACTATGTTCCTACTTATATGCAAGTGTAGTTTGGTGGGTTTTGGGCTTGGGCCCAAGGCCCACAACCCCAAATCTCGTGTTATTAGTGGCCCGTGAAAACCTACAAACTCGTTAACGCACTCGTTTATCGTAAAATATCGTGAATTATAATCTTTGATTTAAAAAAAATAAAAATAAAATAGTGTCGGTATTCGATGTTGTCGAGTTTAACTGACGGTTGCACTAAATCGCGGAAAACGCGTCGTTCACCGCTTTACTCCGTTTTCCGATCCGGTTTCGACTGTAGTTACTAAAATTTTATTACGAAGCTAAATATAGCGAAAATCGTAAGTTCTGAAGGTGACAGGCGTCTCTGTCGCTTCCGTTTCGTTGTCGATGCGTTTCCTACCATCGCGTTTTTAGTCCACGTTTGCATTTGTGTCGTACAAAAGCCCACCAAATTAATTTCATAAGCATAAAATTTTCGTGTAACATTCATACTTGTCTGCGTTTTCAGTAGTGCGGTATCAGTTCGTTGTCGTTTGATGTTCCGCAAATTTCACGCGAATCTCCATACGCGTATTGTAAAGTCGGATAAACGTTCATAGGCACTCCAAAGGCCTAATTAAGTTAATTTGCGTCTTAAACACTATTTATTGTTGCGTTAATCATCTGTTAATCACGTAATTAAGAGCCATAAATCACCGGTTGTCACAGTATTAGATGCATATTATAAGAAAGAGTAAGTCGCAATGCTCGACGTTTTTGACCAAAATGTGTGTTGTGTGATTGTTTGCCTTAAAATATTATTTTGTGCTATTAATAATTGGCAAATGTTTAAAATTCAGATGGACAACGAAGTGAACCAGAAAAACCAGAATAATGATAACCACAGTGCCATGCAACACATAGTGGCACAAGGGATAATAGATGCAATGCCATATATTATCAAAATGGTTAAGGAAGCAGAAAATAAAAGTAAACATGATAGTAAGCGACCCTCTGAACCTGAACATAGCGTAAACAATGGACCCATACTTCAAGTACCCATTCCCAAAAGAAGAAGAACCGTGTCTTATGGTTGTTCTTATAAAGAATTCTGGTCTTGTAAACCAATGGAATTCTCGGGCAATGAAGGGGCCGTTGCATCTCTACGCTGGATAGAAAAGATTGAGGCAGTCTTAAGAATAAGCAAATGCGATGAAGAGGATAAGATAATGTTTGCTTCCAATCTGTTTAAGAACTCAGCCCTAGAATGGTGGAACACTATCCTCCAGTCTAGAGGAAGTGATAGAACTTACAAGATGGAATGGGAGGAATTTAAAAACATGGTTGAAAGAAAATTCTGTCCTCCCAATGAAAAAGAACAGATAGCAAACAAATTCCCAAACCTTAGGATGATTGGGGTATATAGTAAGGGTTATACTACAATATTCTTTGAATATGCTAGAATAGTGCCAACCCTTACATCACCTGAACCAGTATTAATCTCCCGCTATATTTGGGGATTAATCAGTGAAATAAGGCATGTAGTCAAGGCAGCTAGACCTCAAACCATAGAAGAAGCTGTAGAACTAGCAAACACCTTGACAGATGAATTAGTCCGTACACGAGAAGAGGATCAAAGGAGGAACCTAACCCAAAAGCTTACCCAAGAATTCCGTTCTAGAAATTCTAACCGTGGAAAAAATGTAGGTTCTACCTCTACACCTTACTATAAGTATTGCAAAAGGAAGCATTCTGGAAGATGCTCCATATACTGTAACTTTTGCAAAATATCTGGACACAAGGAGGACGATTGCAGGAAGAAGCCTAACAACAGGATATGCTTCAACTGTGGAGAACATGGTCATATCAAGCCAAACTGTCCAAAACTAGCTCTAGCCACGAACAAGAATACTAAAAATGTTAGAGCATTTGTTCTAACTGCAGAAGAAGCAAAGATGATCCCGGATGTGATTGCCGGTACGTTTTTAGTTAATGATGCTTTTGCTAAAGTATTATTTGACTCTGGTGCGAACCAAAGTTTTATTAATACTTCATTTTGCAAACTTCTCAATCAACCATTAACTAAACTTCCACAAGAATGTCTAGTAGAGACAGCAAATGGGGAAACCATTAAGATTTCTGAAATCTTGCAGGGAGCAAGAATAGAAATTTTAAATCAGAAATTTATTGCAAACCTTTATCCAATGAATCTGACAGGATTTGATGTTGTGTTAGGAATGGATTGGTTAATAGCCAATAAAGCCAGTATTCTATGTGATCAAAAGTCAATCCAAGTAAATTCACCAAAAGGTGAAAAGATCACAATTAAAGGAAATAAACCCTTTGGATCCACAAAATTCATTTATGTGATAAAAACAGCAGGTTATATAAGAAAATGGTCATTAGTGTATTTTGTTTCCATAATCACTAACACTAAAGGAAAAGAATTAAAGGATATTCCAGTAGTATCCCAGTTTTCAGATGTATTTACAGAAGAGCTACCAGGACTACCTCCAAACAGGGAAGTTGAATTCAGAATCCATTTGATACCGGGAACAGCACCAATTGCCAAAGCACCTCACCGTTTGGCACCCGCCGAAATGCAGGAACTGAAGAAACAATTAGATGAATTGTTGGAAAAAGGATTCGTACAGCCAAGCACATCGCCATGGGGAGCACCGATCCTATTCGTTAAAAAGAAGGACGGATCAATGCGTATGTGCATTGACTACCGTGAATTGAACAAAGTCACGATTAAGAATCGGTATCCATTACCAAGAATCGATGATCTGTTCGATCAATTGCAAGGAGCATGATTTTTCTCTAAAATCGATTTAAGGTCAGGATATCATCAATTAAAGGTGCAGGAAGAAGACATTCCTAAGACCGCTTTTAGGACAAGGTATGGCCATTATGAATTTACTATCATGCCATTTGGTTTAACCAATGCCCCAGCTGCATTTATGGACATGATGAACCGAATATGTAAGCCATATTTGGATAAATTCATAATTGTCTTTATAGATGATATTCTCATTTACTCTAAGAGTAAAGAGGAACATGCAAAGCATCTGCACGCACTTCTAAGTTTATTGAGAAAAGAAAAGCTTCATGCTAAGTTTTCGAAGTGTGAGTTTTGGTTAGAACAGGTACAGTTTCTTGGACATTTAGTCAATCATGAAGGAATTCATGTAGATCCCACCAAGATCGAGGCAATTACCAAATGGAAAACCCCTGAGTCACCAACTGAGGTTAGAAGTTTCTTAGGATTGGCCGGTTATTATAGAAGGTTTATTCAAGATTTTTCTAGAATAGCCATTCCCTTAACTAAGTTAACATGTAAATCCGTTAAGTTTGAATGGGGACCAAAACAAGAAGAAACCTTTAGAATTCTTAAGCAAAGATTAACCCACGCACCCATACTAGCGTTACCAAAAGGAACTGAAGACTTTATAGTCTATTGTGACGCTTCTAAGTTAGGTTATGGATGCGTGTTAATGCAACGCCAAAAGGTTATAGGTTACGCCTCTAGACAACTTAAGAACCATGTCTTATGGTTGTTCTTATAAAGAATTCGGGTCTTGTAAACCAATGGAATTCTCGGGCAATGAAGGGCCCATTGCAGCTCTACGCTGGATAGAAAAGACTGAGGCAGTCTTAAAAATAAGCAAATGTGCAGAAGAAGATAAGATAATGTTTGCTTCCAATCTATTTAAGAACTCAGCCTTAGAATGGTGGAATAATATCCTTCAGTCTAGGGGAAGCGATAGGATTTACAATATGGAATGGGGGGAATTTAAGAACATGGTAGAAAGGAAATTCTGCCCTCCCAATGAAAAGGAACAGATAGCAAATAAATTCCTAAACCTTAGGATGACTGGAGTGGATAGTAAGGGATACACTACTTTATTCTTTGAATATGCTAGAATAGTGCCAACTCTTGCATCACCTGAACCAGTATTAATCTTCCATTACATCTGGGGATTAATTAGTGAGATTAGACATGTAGTCAAGGTAGCGAGACCTCAAACCATAGAAGAAGCTGTAGAACTAGCAAATACCTTGACTGATGAATTAGTGCGTACACGAGAAGAGGATCAGAGGAGAAACCTAGCTCAAAGGCTTACCCAAGAATTTCGTTATGGAAATTTCAACCGTGGGAAAAATATAGGTTCTACCTCTACACCGTACTGCAAGGCTGGCAAGAAGAAGCATTCAGGAAAATGCTCTACCTACTGCAATTTCTGCAAGATATCAGGTCACAAGGAAGAAGATTGCAGTAAGAAACCAAATAATGGAACGTGCTTCAACTGTGGAGAAAAAGGTCACATCAAGCCAAATTTTCCAAAACTAGCACCAGCCACGAACACCAAGAATACTAAAAATGCTAGGGCATTTGTTCTGACTGCAGAGGAAGCAAAGATGATCCCGGACGTGATCGCCGGTACGTTTTTAGTTAATGATATTTTTGCTAAGGTATTATTTGACTCTGGTGCAAACCAAAGTTTTATTAATACTTCATTTTGCAAACTTCTCAATCAACCATTAACTAAACTCCCACAAGAATGTCTAGTAGAGACAGCAAATGGGGAAAGCATTAAGATTTTTGAAATCTTGCAGGGAGCAAGAATAGAATTTCTAAATCAGAAATTTATTGCAAACCTTTACCCAATGAATCTGGCAGGATTTGATGTTGTGTTAGGAATTAAATATGAGACAAAGACGCTGGATGGAGATACTTAGTGATTATGATTGTAATATCCAGTACCATGCAGGAAAGGCAAATGTAGTTCTCTTAAAGGGTACGTTCTCTTAAATTATCATGAAAAGCCAAAAAAGGGTACGTTCTCTTAAATTAAATCTGCAAGTAGATTTAAATGAACAGATTAGATAGGCACAAGAATCAGTAATCAAGGATGATATTGAAAAATTAAAAGGAATGATTAAGGAATTAGAACAAGGAACAGATGGGATTTGGAGATTCCATAAGAAAAGAATGTGGATACCTAAATTAGGAAACCTACGCCACCGTATATTAGAAGAAGCCCATAAGTCTAAGTATACGATGCATCCTGGAAGTGATAAGATGTATCAGGACTTAAGAAAGAATTTTTGGTGGATAGGAATGAAAAAGAATATAGCAGCATATGTTGCAAAGTGTTTAACCTGTTCACAAGTCAAAGCTGAACATCAGAAACCCTCTGGTTTGCTGCAACAGTTAGAAATGCCTGTATGGAAATGGGAATTGATAACAATGGATTTTATTACTAAATTACCCAAAACAAGAAAAGGTAATGATACAATCTGGGTGATTGTAGATAGGCTAACCAAGTCAGCTCATTTCCTACCGATGAAAGAAACTTTCAGTATGGAACAATTAGCTAAATTATATGTAAATGAAATAGTTTCATTACATGAAATTCCTCTATCAATTGTTTCTGACAGAGATAGTCGTTTTACCTCTCATTTTTGGACAAGTTTCCAAAAAGCAATGGGAACCAAGTTAAATCTAAGCACCGCTTATCATCCTCAAACGGATGGACAAAGCGAAAGGACAATTCAGACACTGGAAGACATGCTTAGAGCTTGTGTAATTGATTTCGGAGGTAATTGGGACAATCACTTACCATTGATAGAATTTTCTTATAATAACAGTTATCACACAAGTATTAATGCTGCACCATTCGAAGCACTTTATGGACGAAAGTGCCGAACGCCCGTCTGTTGGGCTGAAGTTGGAGAAAAGCAACTACCTGGACCTGAAATAGTACAAGAAACAACAGATAAAATCATTCAAGTCAAGGAATGACTGAAAGCAGCACGTGATCGACAAAAGAGTTATGCTAATAACAGAAGAAAGCCATTGGAATTTCAGGTAGGAGATAAGGTATTATTGAAAGTCTCTCCTTGGAAAGGATTGGTAAGATTCATCAAAAGGGGAAAGCTAAGTCCCAGGTACGTTGGACCTTTTGAGATTATTAAAAGAATAGGACATGTAGCTTATCAGCTACAACTGCCAGAGGAAATGGCAGGAATACATGATGTATTTCATGTATGCAATCTCAAGAAATGTTTAGCTGATGAATCACTAGTAATGCCTCTTAAGGATATAGAGGTAAATGAACAACTTAAATTTGTAGAAAGACCTCTACAAATTGAAGATAGGAAAGTTAAGAACCTCAAGCACAAGAGATTAGTTCTAGTAAGAGTGAAATGGGACTCCAAAAGAGGACCAGAATACACATGGGAGCTTGAATCAGAAATGCAAAGAAAATATCCATACTTATTCCAATAGATCGCGAGGACGAGCTCTAAAACAAGGTGGGAAGGATATAACAACCCTCCAAAATATTCTGGCACCCCTGATAATATTTAAAATGCCTTTATATGTCTCAATATGCACCCCGTTTGTGAAAAAACCAAGCCCAAAAACCCTTATATAATTAAAAATAAAATAAAATCAAGTTTTATGTGTCGCTCGCGGGCCGCGTAAGACCACATCAGGGTCTACGCGGGGCGCGACAGCTCGGAGTCAGGGCTGCACCCGGTGCCGCCACGTGTCACCACTCGTGTCAAGCCTAGTGGCGAGTCAGCCAAGCTAGGGCCTACCCTAGCTGGCCTCGCGGGCCGCGTAGGCCCTGAAGAATTGCTACGTGGGGCGCGATGAAGTCCCGTATCAGCCCTATAAATAGCAACGAAGGATTCAGTCGACAAACTGTTCAAATTTCTTTTCTCTCTCGAATCTCTAAGTAGTAGAAGCTATTTTCGGGTATAATAATCCCCTTAATTAACGAATTTCTACCCCATTGTAAGTATTATAACCCTGGTTACTTATTAGATACGTTGTCCGATTAATCTAGGGTTCCGTAATGGATGTCGTGGTTCTGCCCGACGTAGTCAATGGAATGCCGTCTCGGGGAGGGTATAGCTAATGTAAATATTGGGTTATTATACTAACATATGTACATTTGTATGTAATTAATAGATAGCCACCAGGAAACCCTTAAAGGAAATCTAAGACAGCAATGTGAGTAATCTCCTTTTTGTAAACTGTTTTTACAAAACCTTAAATATTTTACACTGTGATTAGCAGTGATTGAGTCTTTGTAGTTCTTCAATTACTGCTGGTATGTTGGGGTTTTGTATACAAAATGTGGAACACGATACCATTGGACAACGAGATAGCCAATGTGTAATATGACCCACCAGTCAGGATTGACAATACTGAATGAGTAATTGTGTAGATATAAACATTGTAATAGCTCTCAATACTGTTAAGAAATAAAACTCTTCTTGGTTAAACTGGGATTCACTCACCAGTATTTCCCACTGAAAAAATGTTTTTAAACGCGTTTCAGGTAACAAAATATGAAAGCCAACTAGAAGCCAGTTGGACAGCACTGAAGGCTTGGAAAAAGTGGCTATAAAAGTTACCTAAATAAAAGAAGATGTTTTATTCAATAAAATAGGGATTTTCCCTATGAAAATGTTTGTAATGAAAACTTTGGTTTTATCCCAATAAGTTTAATATTATAAAAGCATGGTATTTACTCTGATAAATATTTCCTAACTACGGTCCTGATGAAATTTCCACTGCCAAAAAATGATAAACACCGATACCACCAAAACTGGTCCCGCGGCCGCCCGTTCCTGGGACAGATAGGGGACGGGGGTTGCGACACAAAACATCAAGATTCAAACAAATTTCGGAAACTTAGGGCGTCGCCGCACCCGACTGGTATAAGGGGTGGGCGTCGTGCTACGCCACGCCCCGATTTCGACAGAAAGTATGTCCTTTGCTGCTGCACATGCCCAGCTCCATTTTTGACAATTTTTTTCAAACTTATAATTGCCATATCTTTCGTTCTAGACGCCCGTTTTGTGTGATTCTTTTTCCTACGCGTCCGTAATTTAAATACGGACATGTTCATCATAATTACTTGCATCAAAATCCAGATAATAAGTTAAAAGCTTAAAATTTCCTTTTTTCGAATATTCGACCCGTTCAGTCTCTAAGTACATTACATGGTTACTATCTACAATCGATCTAACATTCTTATCCGTTTAGGCTTACCAAGCATTTGCGTTTTCGCTCCCATTACAGGGTTCGCGTACGCGTTTACGTTCACCAATTTATTTGTATCTTCCTAAACACTTAATCCACATTTAACCTCTTAATTTATTCGACCCATTCAGGGGACTTTTAAGTATTTAAGCATCAAGCTCGCTCTTTACTTTTCGCATTCTTATATTAATTAACTACTTTCGGTCACAACTATCATTCTTACCCTAGTAATCTCAATTGTTACCTGTTCACACATAACTCCCTATACATGTTAATAAGTGAGTCGGATGTCACTTACCTTGTGCATCCGTGTTCGTAACCGCTTCCTTGCCTCATTGTGACCCGTTAGCCTTCCATGATTGGTCCATGCTAGTGTGGTTCCTATTCTTTCATGCCGTCATGCCATAATAATGTTAGTATTCATGCTCATTCATATTAACACACATTTTCCAACTCTTATCTACATTGACTTTCACTAACACGCATACGATATGAGTTGTCAACCACATTGTTCAGTTAGACAACTTAACGTAATTCATAACATCATCCTTTACTAGTATGGTCATATGTTATACATTTAGTACACATTCACTTCTTGATCGCAATTAAGTGATTAATAAAAACACATGGCGAGCATCGCCCGTTCAAGCACAATGTACAAGCCTCTAATGCATAATCTTGACCAACACATACATTCAACCCGAATTCTTGTACTAGTTCCATCTAAAGCACATTCTTTAAGTTAGTATACTACTAATTACATCATTATCATATGTCATTCACATATATCAAGCCACTTCCTAAAATCTCACATCCTAACTTCACTTAGGCATTTCATCATACACTTGGTGTGCATACTACTTCCTATGCACATAGTACAAGTATTTTATGCATAATATTACTAGCTCATATCAAGATCATCAACTTCCACTAGAATCATGTAATTTTCATACTATACCTAATTTAACTAACAATTACTCATTACATACAACATCATACATCAATTTTACACAAATATTGAACATGTATGATTATCCATATCATCATCTTCACTACTACAAGTGCCAAAATCAGCAAATTACTTAGAATCTTGCATAGTTCATGTTCTATATGGTGATTCTAACACATATACATGATCAATTTCATACAAATTCATGGATTGATCATAACCCACTTCATAGCAAGATTATCAAATCATAAATTACAACTTACCAAGTGATTTTATAGAGCTGGGTGATCAAGAATCCTTGTTCATGCAGTAGAATTGGGCTGAATCCCCTTTCAATTTGATGGTTTCTTGAGGGCTAGGGTTTACACCCCCCACTCCCTTCTCCTGATTGACGTCATGCACACACACCTTGTGTATGTGATATTTTGTTTTAATAATTAAAATTTCCATTTTGGCACCTTAAGTCCCTCAAGTTTAACATACCATCATAATTGCCACAAGTTTCATTCCTTAACTTATTTATTAGGCATTTAACTAAGTTTAATAACTTAGTTATTGTATCTCATTTTATTAAACATGGTAACATGCTAACGAATTTAATAATTCGAGTTTTGGGGTGTTATAAATCTACCCTCCTTAAAGAAGGTTTCGTCCCCGAAACCTACTTCATTAATATCGGTTATCTATTAATAAAAGCATAATGTTAAGAACATCATTTTCTAGAAAATCCTTTAGTATCAAGCATACTTTCCATCCGACCCGTTCATAACGGGCCAAAGTTTTGACCATTTTCATAACCCATCGTACTTGCCTTAACTGACCCGTCCATAACGGGTCAATACATACCTTTTCCTCATTATCATAATCTTCATCCCTTGTGACCCATTACAACGAGTCACTACTTATACTTATTTCTTCATTATGCTTTCTATGTCGTATTGACCCGTTCGTAACCGGTCAACTACACATACTTTACATTTTCATTCTTTAACAATTTCTTCTTAAATTCTCAACTCATCACATTATCGTACTTAAACTAGTGTGTGCAAACTAGTAGCAACCCTAAAAGTCTAATACCATGATTTACATTACGACATTTTGAAGTTCATATGGACTTACTGATACATTTCACCATTAGTAATAGTTCTACTAGTTTCATTTATACCTAGAGTTTCATTCCTACCTTCTTACTCAAAAAATTTAATATTTCCTCTTAACAACCACAATTGTGGGTTGAAATTTCCTCCTAAATTGACCTTTAGAGGTCATACATTACATATTATACCATACTTATTTTGCCATTCGTTTATTTGTGGGTAGCATTCTATCTATCAATTCTTACTTATCAATCATGAGTTAAACATTTTACTGACCTCGTCTTCATTGCGTAATTCAATTATCCGTAAGCCGGGTCAGTCCGCTTCTTCATAGTACCCTCCGTACCAGGACTAATTTCATATTAAGTTCCTTCTCTTGAGCATCCTTTCATTAGCTCTACTACTTTTATCACGCCAAGAATTTCACCATTCTCATCTGTAACATTAACGATTAGCACATGTCATTCAAATTTCTTCGAGTATAGCGTTTATCAAATTAACTTGTTTACATACTAGCCCTTTCTAGATTCTTTTAAAACATTAGTTCGCTCGACCCATTCTTAACGGGTCAATACATGACCATTCCTTAGCATAACATTTTCATTTATTTGACCCGTTCACAACTGGTCAACATATGACCGTTTCTTAACATATCATTTTCATTCAGTCATTCAATTTATTCGGTGTTAACTCACCCATATTCTTCCATAAGTCCTTAACTTACTAGGCATACTACATTATACATTTCATTTCTTACGTAGTACTCTCTCCTGAGTTAATTTCCAATATGTTTATCACATAACTTTATTCAATACTCTTCTCAACTAATGATTTCCTTGCTACTACAACTTTCGTCGGTTTTTGCTTGTTTAATAAACCGAACCTTTCATATTATTTTACTATTACTTGCTTTCTAGTTAATAATCCCAACTCTGTTTGCACTTATAGAAAATCAAACTATTAATGTACTCTTATTTACGTTTTATTAATCAACTATGACTTACCCTTTACATGTTCACTCATGCACTTACACATACATATGCATTTCGTTAGTCAAGCGATATGGTTATCCCGACAATGATATTTTCATCGCCTAACCGCTATGTTATACTTACTTAAGGATTTCAGTCTTTTCATTCTTACATGTTACTCTCTTGTATTAGGTCTGTATTTGCCTATACATATTACCTTTCTCTCATTCTTTGTATTCTTTTATGTTTGTATCCGTTAATGGATTCAAACCTTTCATCCTTTCACGTTTGAATCCCTCTCTAGACGAGCCATAAGCTATTACCGAAAACATAATCTTTCATACATACCTGGCGAAAGTCAAAACCGCTGACTCATTATCCATACCTTGTGTTGGTTATTTTTTTCCAATTTGTGGCAATGCATGCCCATTCATTACGCTTACCTATAAGCTTAAAACTTGTCAAAACAAAACATTAAATACAAGGTTTGAATGGCGATTGCCATTTGACCCGCATGACTCATTCGTCCCTTTAACCATTCTTGAATACAAACATATTTGTGTATATATATATAAGTTTAAGACATAACTTGGATAATATCCGCTTTTTAAAGAATATTTACTTGCTTAGTCTTTAATTACTTGCACATTCAAACTTTTCATTCTTATCATCCATTCTATGTTTCGTATCCGTCTTGCGGATTCTAACATATCATTCATATTTTTCATTCATTTCATGTTTCGAATCTGTCTCGCGCATTCTAACATATCACTCATACTTTCATTTCTTTCATGTTTCGAATCCGTCTCGCAGATTCTAACATGTCATTCATACTTTCATTCCTTTCATGTTTCGAATCCGTCTCGCGGATTCTAACATATCATTCATACTTTCATTTCTTTAATGTTTTGAATTCGTCTCGTCGAATCCGTCTCGCGGATTCTAACATATCATTCATACTTTCCTTCCTTTCATGTTTCGAATCCATCTCGCGGATTCAAACATATCATTCATACTTCTCATGTGTATTTGGTACTTTCAAATCCCTGAGAGTCTTACATTTCCCTTCACCCTCACGTCCACCTACTACCTAATTCTAATGGACATACCTGTAACAATTATCACGGTCTCACGAACGTCATATGTTTCTTGTGTACTGGCCAGGTACACAATCCACACACTAGTTTCGTGTCTTCGTGTAGTCGTCACCATATGTCCGAAGAATTAGGTTTCGGCACGTGTAACATTTTCAAAACTTCATTTCCATTCTATTATTATATTTCATTTAAAATTTTCCTTCACTTGATAGATTTTACCATTACATGCACCCACATGTTAAATTTACGTACCTGGGTCAATATGTCTTATTACATGCCTTGGTGCCGGTCCTAGACCGCATTCACGGATCATCCTTTCCAAGAAATTATGCTTACCTTACACATAACATACTATTAGTTTCCTTCATATACATACTTACATTCGCTTTTACCTTTAGGCCTTGATCGAGTCTTGGAGTGTACGGGTTCCTTATCACAAGAGCACACAGGTTTGAGTTCAAGTATTTACCTCATTCTACTTGATTTCTCTCAACCCAGAGCTCTGATACCAACTTGAAACACCCTAACACGTAATAACCTTGAAAAGACACAGCGGAAAACGAGCCTTAAAAATTTCTTTCTTATTTAGCTACATTACTTGCATTAAACCTCATATTAAATTATATCAAACATTTCTTTTATACTACAACATACATTCTTAAAATTTATACTTTAAGTCAATACATAAATCAAGCGATATGACTGCTCTTTTCCGTACAATCCTTGCTATTGACTCGATCAACGTCCGCTTCTCTTCGGTAGTAATAGAAGAAATCTGTGCGATACCTGTGGACATCACATACAACTTATTCATTAGTCATTAACACACCATACAACATTATTCTTCATAATAGGGAGACGTTCAACAATCTATAATGTAAACATAGATTCATTCAAGTATTCTCTTAAACTCTCTTATCCCAAATGCGGCTTAATCCTTCATAACCCGACAAGCTCATACCTACAGCGCCTTCAAATCTCAAAGCACAAAATTAGTAAACATCAATGTCCAAATGTGTTGAAAACATTCATCCATGCCTTTAAAACATCTCACATTCACACATGTAAACATTCCTAATTCCTACATACATACAAACATACACACCTGCATATATATATATATATATATATATATATATATATATATATATATACGCACACATTCACATATCCACACATACATACGAGCTCTCGCTTACATATATATATATATATATATATATATATATATATATATATATATATATATATATATATATATATATACGCACACATTCACATATCCACACATACATACGAGCTCTCGCTTACCACTTTTAATCACTTAAACGCATATACCTTTACATAATCACGACTTACATGATTTAAATTCTACACTTACCATCCTACACATCCACTCATTCTTAGACTCGATTACTTATAGACTTCCTTCACTAACACGAAAGGAAAATCCATACTTTCGTTATCCGCAGGCTCATAACATCACTTGTGTTCTAGTCCGGCTTTAAAATAAATTATGGGACTTATCATTAAAACATCGAGTCTTGAAGCGAAACCAAACAAGAAATGGTTTTTATAACTTAATAATGCATAAAAACAAGATTCATGAGTCTAAACATCAAGATTCAAACAAATTTCGGAAACTTAGGGCGTCGGCGCATGCGACGGGTATAAGGGGTGGGCGTCGCGCGACGCCACACCCTGATTTCGACAAAAAGTATGTCCTTTGCTGCTGCACATGCCCAGCTCCATTTTTGACAATTTTTTTTCAAACTTATAATTGCCACATCTTTCATTCTAGACGCCCGTTTAGTGTGATTCTTTTTCCTACGCGTCCGTAATTTAAATACGGATCTGTTCATCATAATTACTTGCATCAAAATCCAGTTTATAAGTTAAAAGCTTAAAATTTCCTTTTTTCGAATATTCGACCCGTTTAGTTTCTAAGTACATTACATGGTTACTATCTACAATCGATCTAACATTCTTATCCATTTAGGCTTACCAAGTATTTGCGTTTTCTTTCCCATTACGGGGTTCGCGTACGCGTTTACGTTCACCAATTTATTTGTATCTTCCTAAACACTTAATCCACATTTGACCTCTTAATTTATTCGACCCGTTCAGGGGACTTTTAAGTATTTAAGCATCAAGCTCGCTCTTTACTTTTCGCATTCTTATATTAATTAACTACTTTCGGTCACAACTATCATTCTTACCCAAGTAATCTCAATTGTTACCTGTTCATACATAACTCCCTATACATGCTAATAAGTGAGTCGGATGTCACTTACCTTGTGCATCCGTGTTTGTAACTGCTTCCTTGCCTCATTTTGACCCGTTAGCCTTCCATGCTTGGTCCATGCTAGTGTGGTTCCTATTCTTTCATGCCGTCATGCCATAATAATGTTAGTATTCATGCTCATTCATATTAACACACATTTTCCAACTCTTATCTACATTGACCTTCACTAACACGCATACGACATGAGTTGTCAACCACATTGTTCAGTTAGACAACTTAACGTAATTCATAACATCATCCTTTACTAGTATGGTCGTATGTTATACATTTAGTACACATTCACTTCTTGATCGCAATTAAGTGATTAATAAAAACACATGGTGAGCATCGCCCGTTCAAGTACAATGTACAAGCCTCTACTGTATAATCTTGACCAACACATACATTCAACCCGAATTCTTGTACTAGTTCCATCTAAAGCACATTCTTTAAGTTAGTATACTACTAATTACATCATTATCATACGTCATTCACATATATCAAGCCACTTCCTAAAATCTCACATCCTAACTTCACTTAGGCATTTCATCATACACTTGGTGTGCATACTACTTCCTATGCACATAGTACAAGTATTTTATGCATAATATTACTAGTTCATATCAAGATCATCGACTTCCACTAGAATCGTGTAATTTTCATACTATACCCAATTTAACTAACAATGACTCATTACATACAACATCATACATCAATTTTACACAACTATTGAACATGTATGATTATCCATATTATCATCTTCACTACTACAAGTGGGTTTCATCCAAAATCACCAAATTACTTAGAATCTTGCATAGTTCATGTTTTATATGGTGATTCTAACACATATACATGACCAATTTCATACAAATTCATGGATTGATCATAACGCACTTCATAGCAAGATTATCAAATCATAAATTACAACTTACCAAGTGATTTTATAGAGCTGAGTGATCAAGAATCCTTGTTCATGCAGTAGAATTGGGCTGAATCCCCTTTCAATTTGATGGTTTCTTGAGGGTTAGGGTTTACACCCCTCACTCCCTTCTCCTGATCGACGTCACGCACACACACCTTGTGTGTGTGTGATATTTTGTTTTAATAATTAAAATTTCCATTTTGGCACCCTAAGTCCCTCAAGTTTAACATACCATCATAATTGCCACAAGTTTCATTCCTTAACTTATTTATTAGGCATTTAACTAAGTTTAATAACTTAGTTATTGTATCTCATTTTATTAAGCATGGTAACATGCTAACGAATTTAATAATTCGAGTTTTGGGGTGTTACATTGAGTTTGGGTTTAAGTAATCAGTTGAATAAGAATTATGTATGCTGATTGATGTAGATGTATATTTTTGATGATATGGAAAAGTTTACAGGTTTCTGACATGGGTTTTATTTTATTTTGTTACATGATCATGTAGTTTCAAGATATATTGGGTGTTGTTTTAGTGGAGCATGCAGTTAATGATTTACACATTTGCATCGTCTGCTTATTGAAATAGGTTTGTTTGTTATGAAATGGTTACATATGGCTGAACCTTTCAATTAAGAACATGATCTTTTTTAGGTACAACAATGCAATGTCAATTAACTTAAGACAAGAGCTTGGTTTTCCAAAGTAAAGTGTAAATTTCATCGAAATGGCTATAAATTTTATTTCATGTTAACTAATATATTTGTTTATGCTGATTTTGTAGGTCACATAAACTCTGTAAACTTTCAGTGCCAAGTCATCCTCAGGCCCTACGGAAAAGGTATGTAAGGGGCTGCTTGACAACATCTGAATGATTAAGTGTTGAACTAGTAAGAGGTCTGAACCATTAAGTGTTGAACCAGTAAGAGGTATGAACTATTAAGTGATGAACCAGTAGGAGGTCTAAACCACTAAGAGCCAGTATAATGCTTAGTCGTTCAGAGGCAAATGTCATACCAATTTAGATTAGATGTCTTAACCATTTAGACTTTGTATAATTCTTAACCATTCAGAGGCAAATGTTTGAACCATTCAGACATCTTCTCATGAAACAAATAGTCTGAACTATTAAGTGCTAAACCAGTAAGAGGTCTGAACCATTAAGAGCCTCTTTAAGAGGTAAACAAACAGCCCCAAAATCATATCCTAACTGAATGCAAACCCTAAGGCTGGAGGGTGTGGGGCGCCACCCTTCCGCCACCTAGACCACCATAGCGCCCCCCTCCATATTCCCCCACACCGCCGGCGCCATGGTAGGGGCGCCATTGAAGCCCCGCCATGGTGGTAACGAGCTGAAACGCCATTCAGGTGGGGTCCACTGGTTTTTTAACCAATCAAATGTTTTTTTTATTTTATTTTGTTTAATAGGGGCTCCATCCACACCCTCCAAATTAAAGAAGGGCTCCATGGTACACATGGATCCTACGTGGCACCTATAAAGCCCCATGGAGCCCCATCCACATCCCATAGCCTAATATTTGTTTGCATCAGTTTTTGTTGTCAGGATGAATGCGGTAGGTAGACACGGTCAAAGTCAAAGATCCGGTGCATTCAGAGCTCATCACCGGCGGCAATACTCGGATAACTTTTTAGAGGTCACATCTTACTCATCTAACAGTCGGTGGGTTAGAGTTGGCTTCCAACACTTCTTCTGGTGAGTATATTTTTCAGTTTACTTTGTTGTTTGTTTGAACTTTGAATTGTTTAGTTTGGAATATTGTTTAGATCTGGTTGTTGTTGTAGGTTAGGGCTATGAATTTTTATAGGACTTTGGTTATTATGGTGGTGGTAGTGGTGGACGTCAAGGTTCTAGAATGTATAATAGTAGTAGGAAACTAGGAATGTTGGTGCACAAAGGTCATTGAGTGGTGCGAGTGATTTGTTTGTTGACCCATTGGGACCGCCACATCAGAAGAAGTATGGTGGTAGTGGTGGTGATTAGACCGATGCCTTTAGTCCTGGCCTGTTTCAAGACGTTGGTGAGAAACCTGGGGTGACTTCATCAAAAATTATTTGCATGTGTTATGCTATGTTTTCAGTGTAGATTTCATTTTTTATATAGTCATTTGCAAGTGAATATGCGTAAATTACTTTTTTTTTTGCCTTGACTATTGTGGAGTGAATACTTTTGTCTATTGTTGCTCTGTTGTGTATCCAGATTGTCCTGAAGAATGCGATTGTATATATTATTTAAGGACTGGAATGTGTGGCTATGGCGATAATCGTAACTTTTATCTTCCAACCTACAATTGGCAGGTAATTACAAGTTTATATAGAACAACAGAGCCTACGTGTCCGAAATGGATTGTGTATTATGGGTATTTTTAATTCTTAGGGGAGGCGGGGTGGTCCGTGATGGCCACCCCATCACGCGTGAAACCAAAACGAACACCGCCGCCACCATGAAAATAACGCGTTAAATTTAAAACGCGTTGAAAGCATCACGCGTTGAATAACGGTACCCTTCTTTACGACGAACCCTCAATTACGACGAACCTTACCCTTCTTTACGACGAACCTTTCACATTTTAGACGAACCCTCAATTAAAAAATTAAAAAAATTTGACTAATTGACTAATTGACGAACCCTCACATTTTAGACGAACCTTTCACATTAGTCAATTTCTAATTTAAAATAAAAAATTAAAAAAATTTGGGAGTGATAGAATTCCATCACTAGTGATACCACCCCCACTACATTTTTCTATCACTAGTGATAGAATATTGGGAGATGACATGGCATGAGTTGATTGGTGCTTGGTAGTGATAGAATTGTATCACTAGTGACCACCCCTCCTCCCCTTAGTTGTCAGCAAATTTGTAGGATAATAGATTCGAAGGCCATCTTCTGCCATGGAATCTGATCATTCTATTGTTGTTGCAGGCTACAAAATGTAAATATTTTTTTTTCAACTAAAAATCGTACATATCTATGAGTTGTTATGAATTTAACTTGGGGTGGAGGAGAATCAAGTATAAGGCGGACACAAATCAATCTTTTTAAATTACATCCCTTGCATTTATATCTTTGTTACTTGACGATTGAAACTACTCAAACCGAGGGTCTGCATAGGAAAAGCAGTGTTCAGGTTGTGCGTAGGATAATTAAGCGGTGTAAATCTTGAACTCTTGAAGAAACAATAAAGCAAATGTTATGATCTAGAGGGTGTGCGTAGGAAAAGTAGTTTTCAAGGTGTGCGTAGGATACGCAGTATGTATATTGCTTATGTGTTTTTTTTTTTTTTTTTTTTTCTGTTTATGGCTTTCGAAAATGGCAGTGGCGTATGTTAGCAGAAGTCAGAAGAAAATATTGCATAAGGTTGTTTTGTTGCCAATTTTCATCATTTGGGATGTCATCTCTCTAACTTGCGCCGCTAGACAGCCACCAGCTTCTAGACAGAAACTTTAGATTCAGAAGCACCTTAAACGCCTCAATAAACCCCATGTTAAGTCTATTCAGGTTTGCAAATTTTAAATTATTTGTTTAATGTTTAATATATATTTATCTTACACTTATTTACACTTTTAGCAATACAATTATTTCAGGCAGTGAAGATGTAGAAGCCAAAATAGAAGCTGGTTTAATTCTCTATTATTGTGTTGAAGCCGAAGAACTTGCTCGCAAAATCACCAATCAACCAGATCACAGTCAGTTACAATCCGTCAACTGAGGGTTTCTTTCACACCTTTTATCCAAAGTTGTTTTTTTTTTAAATTTTGTTGCTTTACCTTTAGCTCTCAAGCTCTCCCTGTCTTATACATTCCACGCAATCGGTCTTCTACGTTCCAGGTAATCTCAGGGTTCAACAATGGAGATGGTATGGTCAGTGTTGTTTAAACATGAGGAAATAAGATAATTTCGTAGGTAGATTAATTAGCTTTTCACTTCAATCTAATATCCTTTTGTATTGTTTAGACCAAGATTTCCTTAAATTATCTTCGACGTGTTTAGATACAACATTTAGTTGTTGTAAGGGTGATTAGAAAAGTGATATTTATTTATAGTGTGCGTCTGTTATTACTTGTAAGTGAGATAAACGATTATAAAGTTGTTTATTTGAATTTCAAGCAACCTTTATTATGAGTGGATTGGTGGGGTGTTAACTGATATTTTCATTGCGGACATTATAAGTATCTTAGAAGGTCTTATTGAGTCATTTGTGCTTTTCTTTTTGTTTGTTCTTCCCAGTTTTTCATTATATGTTATGTTATGATATTCACATCATAAGTATGTGGGTGCTTTTTTATTTGATAAATTGTTCGTTATATGTTTTGATATTCACTTCAAGTACGTGGGTGCTTTTTTCTTTGATAAACAGAAAAATATAATATTGGTTGTGTTGAAGAGGTGAGTTCAAAAACGAAACATGAAGGGCGTATTGGGATTAAACTATCAGGTGCTCATGGTGGAATACGCATCGCATCGCGCACGGGAGCTAAATCTAGTTTATATATAATAAAAAATCAGGTAGTTTCTTAGGAACAGTGAAATTCTTTTTTTTTTTGTAGTGAAATTGGTTTTCCTTATTTTTATTCTCTTCGATTTATATGTTTTACGTTTGGCTCTTCACATTTTGCCCTTTTATGGTCTTTTGGTTAAAGTTTTCTCAGTATAAATTCAAGTTTGTTTACATTTTACGCCAGGTTATGGTATAAGTTTGCATTTGTCTTTACCTAAATTTTGCACACATCGTGGTACAAATTTGCGTTTTTATTGTACATTTTTTCCCGGTTTTGATCGTCGTTTGCCTACTACTCGCCACCGTTTACGATCCCTCGCCCGCAACGCAACGGTTAACACTATATATATATATAGAGGGAGAGAGAGTAGGAGTTGGCTACAAAGCCAATATTTCCTACAAAGTGTAGGAAGCTACATGAGAGTGACATGTGTCAATTAGGTTTTTTTATAAATAGGGCATTAAGGTAATTTGGAGGTCATAAAAAATTATTGGATTCTTCGTAAATCAATTGTCTAATAAAAATAATGGCTTCTTCAACAAGTTCTTGAAGGTGTGTTAATATGTTATAATTCCATTGTTATTAAATGTTGTTTTAATTAATGAAACGCAGTTCACTGAGAGATATTTGTATTGTGTTTTAGCAGTTAACGGTTAATAAACGAAGTTCACTGAGACATATTGATGTGTTTTACCAGATAAATCACAATGTGACGAACTAGATGAAATGCACTGTCTTGACACTGTTTTATCAGTTTCTAGTTTCTTCACATTGTATTTTATCATAGTGTTGTGTTTTACTACACTTAAAGTTGGATACTGGATGTGTTTCATAGCAGTGTGTTTTAGTGATAAAACACAATATGACGAACCAGATGAAATACGAATTGAATGTGCTTTAGAAGAAGATGATGAATTGCGAATGGAATGACAAACATGGTATCAATCGGGCTTGTATTTCAATCCGATTTTGTTATCTTGATCCATGATTCTAGCTATTTTTGGTATGAAAGAGGGTTTTCTATAATTGGTTTTAGAGAGAGAGAGAGAAGGAAAATCGTGAGATTGTAGGAGGTGTTATTTATGACAGTTATTTGATTGATTTAAAACACGTAAAATGACAAGACTACCCCCAACCTATTATGACAATTAATTAATGACACACAAATATTACAAAAATACCACTGATTTGTTCTCAACCATTAAAACACCCATCGGATGGCTCAGATCGCTTCCTACACTTTGTAGGAAAAACACACTTTGCGTAGGAACCCTACTCTCTCTCTCATGCTCTCTCTCTCTCTCTCTCTCTCTTTATATATATATATATATATATAGGGTAGGGTTCATGCGAGAACCACCTTTATTGCAAGAACCGCGATAACCAATGTGAACAGTGGGCAATTTTGTAAATAATAAACAACTTTTAAAAAACCCGCATACCTGATTCCCTTTACCATCGGACTTCAAGCATAAAATAAATTACATTTATTAAAAACTTTCACGTCCAACATCTGAACTTTGATTAGATCCAAATATCTCAACACTTCTCAACCTGATTCTCGCAACAATTCATCGATTACAGTCGTTTACATCATCGGCCCGAATACATCATCAGTTCACCATATCGAAGCATCTGGATTGAGATTGTATCTCAGATTTGAGATTTTACCAGCAGATATTTTATATTTCGTCATATAATCGAGGTTAATTCCCAAATTTGGTTCGGTGATTATAAGAATAAATTTGTTTTTGAACTTTCATATGTTAACATGATGCTTAATTGTGGATTCAGATCCTATATATGTTAATATAACGATTAAATCATAGTTTCATATCTACATTACCGAAAATGGTTTGATGTATATGATGTTTGAGGGATTCGGGGTAATTGTTGTGATACACCGACTTGTAATGTGGTAGGTATGTGTGTTTTTGTTTTTGTATGTAGGTTTTGTTACTGAATAATTTTAAATATATTTGGTGGTAAGACAGAAATTGAGTTGGCAATGGTTAGGTTATTCTATTGAAGCAAACATTACCTGTTGTAACACCCCGAAAAATATAAAACTTTATATTAGAATTATAAAGTATAAATAAACGGGAATTTACTAACTAGGAATTTTAACCTAGTTAGTTACAAGACTAGAAATAGCCTATAATAAGGTTAAAAGCTGCCAAACAATATGTTGAACAAAGTTGAGGGGCTTAAGTTGTAAGAATTGAAACTTTGTTTTAGTTAAACAAATAAAACATACCAAACACCCCAAAAAGGGATGTCTGGTCGCATAAGCTGAACAGGGGGCGATCCCCACTCTTCCAAAACCCTCAAACTTCATTAAACTTGCAAATTGAAGGTTTAATCCAAGTTGAAATCGAAATTAAAGTATAGATTACTGATCCTCATCACAAGAGGATTACAAGGTATGTAAAATTTCATGAAAACTCTCAACTTGAATTTCTCATGTAATTGGGAAAATCTGAATTGTTAGTTGCATGTGTGTCTTATGATGATCTAGGAACAACTATAGTGTTTAGGGACAAACCCTAGGCAAATTCAAGTTGAAATCATGCTAAATTTTAGTGAAGATTATGAACACCATTGTAGGTGATTAAAGGGTTATGTGTAAATTGATGAACACTAGGATATTGGGTGTTGTTCTAGTGTAATTTGACAATTTTGAAGTGATTTCAGAATATTAGAAGCTAACAATCATGTAAAATGGTTGATTGATGTGTAATTAGGGCTAATTAATAAACTAGGGATTTGATGTTCAATCATGTAAAAATCTGCCCTTGAAGTGTTTGTTGAAATGCCTCTAAGAAGGTTTTAAAACTGAAATTCCAAGTTTAAACGCATAATTATAGTATTTCGGTGTATTATGTGAATTATGATTTAAAAGAGAGTTCTAAAAATGAGCTCTATAGGGAAGGATACCGGATCGTCAAGTGGACAAGCCGGTGGTGATTTGCGATTGAAGGGCGTGCACTAAGGTATGTAACTTGATCCGTTACATTTGATGAATTATTGTTAAACTATGTATTGTGGATTAAAAGTTGTGTTGATCGAAACGACTTTGTTCGTTACTTAATTCGTAGGTTAAGAATTTAGTTGTAGTCGTTTGGTAGTCATCAAAATGGAGAATTTCCGTAGATGAACCAAACGGGTCAAATAATGATACATGGTAGTAATAATATTGTAAGTAGATAGAGATGGCGAGAATGATCATAAGAGCACGAAGCCATAGTGTTGGTAATGAAGTGCCGGTGATTATAAGCCCGGAAGTTGGGTATCAAGCGCCTTAGGATACTAGTCAAATGGTGGTAAAACAAGTAGAGTTATAATGGGTCGAGTAAATGCATAGCGACATTTAGTGGTTTGACCCGTAAGTTAAATTTTCGGTATCAAAATTTTATTAGTTATGTCGGTAATTAATTTACAGATGTATAGCAAAAAGAATCACTTAAAACGGATAACCGAGCGGAAAGTTATGGCTGTTTAAGTCAAAAATCAGGATTTCCGGAACTGGCAGCAATTGCAGGTCAAAAACCTGCACCTGCTGGAAAACCGTACCCTCCGCGCCACGCGAAAGGATTCTTTAAATCCTCCACGACACGCGACGTCTGCCGCGACACGCGACGTCTGCCGCGACACGCGACAGATCACTCAAAACCTGCCGCGACACGCGGCATGGTAACTTTTAAAAACTTGTTTGTTTTTCATGATTTGATGCTAGAACTTGTTTGTATGATCCAATTCATGGTCAAAACTAACATTTTGGGTTGTTTTGACCTTAGGTAAAAGTGGGAACTATCCGGATGGCGATCAAGCTAATGTCAAAGAACCGAACACTCATTTTGAAGCTTCCGCAATGATTTAAATCTTTGATAGAATTTGTGTATGGGTTGTAAACAAATTTCTAAACAACTGATACGTTTTAAACTTAGATGTTAGTTGACTAAGGTTGATGCTATGTATGAACTTCTTTGGTGAAAGCTATGTTACCTAAAAAATGTTTTAATTGAAATGGTATAATCTATTATTAAAATCAAGTGAAAATTTAAGGGTGTTACAAGTTGGTAATCAGAGCTTAAGGTTGACAACAAAGTGTTCGGTTCAAGCTTGATTGATCGTCCGGTAAGAATTAACTTATTATGTTAGTAGATTATACCTTATGTAAGTATGAGAAATAAATTGAGATGCATGGGAAGAGTGTGTTAACACACTCAAACCCGGAAAGTGCATTAAGTGTGAACGGTTAAAGCAAGTTAGGAACTTGGCTAAACCGAAACAAATGAAGCAATAGTATAAATGAAATGTTTAATGTTTAAATGTAAACATTTCAGCTTCAAGATGTCTGATGGGAATGATGATAATTCGGTGCAAACAAACACCGAACAAATGAAAGAGATAATTGCCGAAGAGGTAGGGAAGGCAATTGAAGGAAGTCTATCCGGGTTTATAGACAAAATTCAAAATACGGTGTTGTCGCTTGTTGAAGAGCGAGTTAAAAGGTTGGAGGATATTGTCAACCTTATGAAGGAGAAAACGGGATAACGCAAAGGGTGTTCGTACAAAGAATTCATGGCATGTAAACCGCCAATCTATAACGGGGATGTTGACCCGATAATTTGCCAAAGATGGATAAGTGATGTTGAAGGAGTGTTTGAACAAACCCATTGTGACGTAGGTGACTTTGTTGCTTACGGAACGGGTCAATTGAGAAATCAAGCCAAGGATTGGTGGGAGAACAAAAAGAAGGAAATGGGAGCCGAAGCGGCGAGGGCTATGACTTGGGACGAGTTTAAGGTACCATTCCTTAAACACCACAGTCCCAAAGCGGTTATTAACAGAATCAAAGAAGAATTCATCCAGCTGAGACAAAAGGGTGAAACAATTGATAAGATCACGGGCATCTTCATGGATAAGCTGAGATTTTGTGACGAGTTAGTCACCACTGAAGAGCAAAAGATATATTACTATTACAACATGCTGAGTGCCGAGTATCGGGAATTTATGACTCCGTCAAAATACGAAACCCTCACGGAGATTATCAACACCGCCCGGGAACGGGAAATCGAGTTAAAGAAACAAGTGGAAAGAGGTGAACGAAGGGCACAGGATGTGAATCCAAGCCCTACAAAGAAAGCTGGAACTGCTGAATCGGGAAAGAAAGTGGATGCTAAAGGCGGGTCGCCGAGTTGCAAAGTGTGTGGTAAAGGGCACAAAGGCGAATGCCGCTTCAAAGATAAGCCATGCCCGGTATGTGGGAAGACGGGGCACACCGCATCACTATGCCCCGGGAAAGTTTCTGTTTGTTACAAGTGTTATCAACCCGGTCACAAGAAATCTGAATGCCCCGAGTTGGTGGGAAAGAGAGACACAAAAGAGTCTCCAACAGAAGCTCCCAAAGCGAAGGCTAGATCCTTCCAACTTACCGCGGCTGAAGCAAAAACAGAACCCGATGTGGTCTCAGGTATATTCACAATTAACTCAATTCTAGCACGTGTATTGTTTGATACGGGTGCGAATAAATCCTTCATTTCGAATGGATTTATTCGACATCCTTCATTTGTATTGACGAAATTACCTATGCCCTTAGAAGTTGAAATATGGGACAACAAAAGTTTTATTGTTTGCGATGTTTGTCGAGGCTGCAAATTAAGCATCGACGATGAGGAATACTTGATAGACCTAATCCCGATGTCAATGGGGGAATTTCAAGTAGTCGTTGGGATGGATTGGCTAGCCCAGCACCATGTAAAAGTCGTGTGTTTTCGTAAAGAGATAAAACTAACATCTCCGAGCGGGAAACACGTAACCATTTTTGGCGAAAAAGGAGGTAACCCTATAGTGTAATCAATGTTGAAAGCTCACAAGCTTATGAAGCAAGGATGCAAGGCATTCATGATATACGCAAATGAGCCCGAGAAAGAATCATGGAAGATTGAAGACGTACCGGTAGTGCGGGATTATGGAGATGTGTTTCCGGAGGATTTACCGGGGATACCGCCTGAACGGGAAGTAGAGTTCGGGATCGAATTGATTCCGGGCACAAAACCCGTAGCTAAAGCACCGTACCGACTCGCGCCGTCGGAATTACAAGAGTTGATGTCCCAAATTCAAGACCTGCTTGACAAAGGATTTATAAGACCGAGTGTGTCTCCTTGGGGCGCACCAGTACTGTTCGTGAGAAAGAAAGACGGGAGCATGCGGATGTGTATCGATTACCGGGAGTTAAACAAACTCACGGTAAAGAACCGATACCCGCTTCCGAGGATAGATGATTTATTCGACCAATTACAAGGTGCGAATTGGTTTTCAAAAATTAACCTTAGATCCGGGTATCACCAACTAAAGGTCAAAGAAGAAGATGTGCCGAAGACGGCTTTCCGCACGAGATACGGACATTACGAATTCCTCGTGATGTTTTTTGGGCTAACAAATGCACCCGCGGCTTTCATGGACCTCATGAACCGGGTTTGCAAGCCAATGTTGGATAAGTCGGTCATCGTGTTTATCGATGACATCTTGGTGTATTCGAAAAGTGAAGCGGAACATGCACACCATTTACAAGAAGTGTTGGAGACACTTAGGCGAGAGAGGTTATATGCAAAATTCTCTAAATGTGCCTTTTGGTTACGAGAGGTACAATTTCTTGGCCACGTCATAAGTGCCGATGGAGTATTGGTGGATCCGTCCAAGATCGAGGCTGTGTCAAAATGGAATCCTCCGAAGAACCCTTCGGAAATTAGAAGCTTTTTGGGGCTCGCGGGATACTATAGGAGATTCATTCAAGATTTCTCCAAAATTGCGTCACCGCTAACAAAGCTAACCCGGAAGAAAGAAAAGTTCATTTGGGGTGTCGACCAAGAAAAAGCATTTCAAACGTTAAAAGAAAGATTAACTCAAGCTCCGGTGCTTACATTGCCGGACGGAGTCGAAGACATGGTGGTTTATTCGGATGCTTCACTGTTGGGGCTCGGATGCGTGTTGATGCAACGGGGCAAGGTAATAGCCTACGCCTCGAGGCAATTAAAGATACACGAGAAGAAATATCCCACGCACGATCTCGAGTTGGCTGCGGTGGTATTTGCATTAAAAATATGGAGGCACTACTTGTATGGGGTAAAGTGCACCATATTTACCGACCACAAGAGCTTGAAATACTTCTTCGATCAGAAGGAGTTAAATATGCGACAAAGGCGATGGCTAGAAACAGTGAAGGATTTTGACTGTGAAATACACTACCACCCCGGAAAGGCAAATGTGGTGGCGGATGCTTTGAGCAGAAAAGCGGACTATGTTCCAATACGAGTAAGGTCGATGCAACTCGTGGTGACCTCGGGTATACTTGAATGTATTCGAGAGGCGCAGTTAGAAGCTGTGAAAGAAGAGAATTGGAAGAAAGAAAGAATAATCGGTCAGCTAAAAGATTTGTCGGATGGGAATCACGGGTTAAAGACTCGATCCGGAAGGATATGGGTTCCAAATACTTGTGGGGTGAAGGCGCTTCTACTTGATGAAGCTCATAAATCCCGATATTCAATTCACCCGGGTGCGACCAAGATGTACAATGATCTGAAACAAAATTATTGGTGGCCTGGAATAAAGAGGGATGTGGCAAAGTATGTGGAAAAATGCTTGACATGTTTACAAGTCAAGGCGGAGCACCAGAAACCATATGGCATACTCCAACCGTTAGAAATTCCGGTTTGGAAATGGGAACATATTACAATGGACCTATTAACCAAGTTGCCTAAGATAAATCGTGGTTTCGATGCCATATGGGTAGTGGTGGATAGATTGACGAAAAGTGCTCACTTCATTCCGATCCGTAAGACTTATACGTCAGAAAAGATGTCAGAAGTTTACACTAATGAAATAATAGCACGTCATGGGGTACCGGTATCCATCGTGTCTGATAGGGATACCCGGTTTACTTCAAATTTCTGGAGAGATTTCCAATAGCAAATGGGAACCAAATTGTTCATTAGCACTGCGTACCATCCTCAAACGGATGGACAGAGCGAAAGAACAATACAAACACTGGAGGACATGCTACGGGCGTGTATAATCGACTTTGGAGGAAGTTGGGATGTTCACCTACCGTTAGTCGAGTTTTCGTATAATAATAGCTACCAATCTAGTATTAAGATGGCACCGTACGAAATGCTCTATGGTAGAAAGTGCCGAACCCCGGTATGTTGGGGTGAAGTGGGTCCACGTGAACTTGCCCACCAAGATATAGTACAAGCCACTAACGAAAAGATTGACGTGGTTCGGGCACACTTGAAAGCGGCTCAAGACAGGCAAAAGGCGTATGCTGATAAAAGGAATAGGCCAATCGAATTCCAGGTTGGCGACATGGTTATGCTGAAAGTTTCCCCATGGAAGGGTGTTATTAGATTCAGAAAAAGGGGAAGCTAAGCCCGAGGTTTATTGGGCCATTTAAAATCATTGGAAGGGCCGGCAAGGTAGCTTACCGCCTTGAGCTACCGGAGGAACTAAGTGGAATTCATAACACGTTTCACGTGTCACAATTACGAAAGTGCCTAGCGGACGAAACAGCCTATATCAATTATGATGATATCAAAGTGGATAATAGTCTGAATTACGCTGTGAGACCGTTGGAGATTTTAGATCGAAAGGTCAAACACTTACGAAGTAGACAAATCGACCAAGTCAAAATCAAATGGGAGCATAGAAAAGGCTCGGACACTACGTGGGAGTCCGAGGAAGAGATGCGACGGCTCTACCCTACATTATTTGGTACGTACTACGGTTTCGGGGACGAAACCCTTTTTAAGGGGGGTGGACTTGTAACACCCCGAAAAATATAAAACTTTATATTAGAATTATAAAGTATAAATAAACGGGAATTTACTAACTAGGAATTTTAACCTAGTTAGTTACAAGACTAGAAATAGCCTATAATAAGGTTAAAAGCTGCCAAACAATATGTTGAACAAAGTTGAGGGGCTTAAGTTGTAAGAATTGAAACTTTGTTTTAATTAAACAAATAAAACATACCAAACACCCCAAAAAGGGATGTCTGGTCGCATAAGCTGAACAGGGGGCGATCCCCACTCTTCCAAAACCCTCAAACTTCATTAAACTTGCAAATTGAAGGTTTAATCCAAGTTGAAATCGAAATTAAAGTATAGATTACTGATCCTCATCACAAGAGGATTACAAGGTATGTAAAATTTCATGAAAACTCTCAACTTGAATTTCTCATGTAATTGGGAAAATCTGAATTGTTAGTTGCATGTGTGTCTTATGATGATCTAGGAACAACTATAGTGTTTAGGGACAAACCCTAGGCAAATACAAGTTGAAATCATGCTAAATTTTAGTGAAGATTATGAACACCATTGTAGGTGATTAAAGGGTTATGTGTAAATTGATGAATACTAGGATATTGGGTGTTGTTCTAGTGTAATTTGACAATTTTGAAGTGATTTCAGAATATTAGAAGCTAACAATCATGTAAAATGGTTGATTGATGTGTAATTAGGGCTAATTAATAAACTAGGGATTTGATGTTCAATCATGTAAAAATCTGCCCTTGAAGTGTTTGTTGAAATGCCTCTAAAAAGGTTTTAAAACTGAAATTCCAAGTTTAAATGCATAATTATAGTATTTCGGTGTATTATGCGAATTATGATTTAAAAGAGAGTTCTAAACATATCATAAATGAACTCTATAGGGAAGGATACCGGATCGTCAAGTGGACAAGCCGGTGGTGATTTGCGATTGAAGGGCGTGCACTAAGGTATGTAACTTGATCCGTTACATTTGATGCATTATTGTTAAACTATGTGTTGTGGATTAAAAGTTGTGTTGATCGAAACGACTTTGTTCGTTACTTAATTCGTAGGTTAAGAATTTAGTTGTAGTCGTTTGGTAGTCATCAAAATGGAGAATTTCCGTAGATGAACCAAACGGGTCAAATAATGATACATGGTAGTAATAATATTGTAAGTAGATAGAGATGGCGAGAATGATCATAAGAGCACGAAGCCATAGTGTTGGTAATGAAGTGCCGGTGATTATAAGCCCGAAAGTTGGGTATCAAGCGCCTTAGGATACTAGTCAAATGGTGGTAAAACAAGTAGAGTTATAATGGGTCGAGTAAATGCATAGCGACATTTAGTGGTTTGACCCGTAAGTTAAATTTTTGGTATCAAAATTTTATTAGTTATGTCGGTAACGAATTTACAGATGTATAGCAAAAAGAATCACTTAAAACGGATAACTGAGCGGAAAGTTATGGCTGTTTAAGTCAAAAATCAGGATTTCCGAAACTGGCAGCAATTGCAGGTCAAAAAGCTGCACCTGCTGGAAAACCGTACCCTCCGCGCCACGCGGAAGGATTCTTTAAATCCTCCGCGACATGCGACGTCTGCCGCGACACGCGACGTCTGCCGCGACACGCGACAGATCACTCAAAACCTGCCGCGACACGCGGCAGGATAACTTTTAAAAACTTGTTTGTTTTTCATGATTTGATGCTAGAACTTGTTTGTATGATCCAATTCATGGTCAAAACTAACATTTTGGGTTGTTTTGACCTTAGGTAAAAGTGGGAACTATCCGGATGGCGATCAAGCTAATGTCAAAGAACCGAACACTCATTTTGAAGCTTCCGCAATGATTTAAATCTTTGATAGAATTTGTGTATGGGTTGTAAACAAATTTCTAAACAACTTTTGATACGTTTTAAACTTAGATGTTAGTTGACTAAGGTTGATGCTTGTATGAACTTCTTTGGTGAAAGCTATGTTACCTAAACAATGTTTTAATTGAAATGGTATAATCTATTATTAAAATCAAGTGAAAATTTAAGGGTGTTACACCTGTTGATATTGTCGGGTCATGTTAATGCACATGTGCACATGTGCATAGTTAATATGGAGATAATAAAGTTGATGCTTATATTGTTAACAATGTCGTTTATGTTGATGCATATGTGCATAGTTAATATAGGGATGATAAAGTTGATGCATATATTGTTAACAAGTTCGTTTATGTTTATGCACATGTGCATAGTGTATATGGTGATGATAAAGTTAACGTTAATGCACACATTTATTGATAATTTATGTTTATTGATCTTATTTATTATTATTATTATTATTTTGTGTATTATTGTATATAAACAATAGGATAAAATCGAAGAAAGTAACTTTTGTTTTGAAGTCAATGGATGAAGGGTAAAAAAATGTTGGATGCAATGGAAGATGATTATGCGACATGCAATGGAAGATGATTACGCGGCAGTTAAACAAATAGGTAAAAAATCGAAAAAATAACTTTTGTTTTTGTCTATTATTTTTTATCGAAGCAAACATGTTGATAAGCTCAGTCATGTTAATGCACATGTGCATAGTTATACACAAATGCATATTTTGCCAGATTATTTTAATTAGGTCAGTCATATGGATGCAAACGTGCAGTTATGGACATGTGCATAATTTGCCAGAATATGTTAATAAGGTCATTCATGTTGTTGTACATGTGCATAGTTATGCACATGTGCATAGTTTGCCAGAATTTTGACAGGATATGTTAACAATATAATTTATGTTGATGCACATGTGCATAGTGTATATAGTAATGATAAAGTTAATGTTAATGCACATATTCATTGAGATTGTATGTTTGTTAATCCTATGTTTTTTTGTTTTGTTTATTATCGTAGATCGATAACGGAAAAGATTCAAAGAAAGTAACTTACATTTTGAAATCAAGGGATGAAGGGTCAAAAATGGTCGGATGCAATGGAAGATGATTACGCAATGGTTAAACAAAAAGGTAAAAAAGGTTGATTAATATTCAATGATGCAGTTGGGAGTTTATGCACATGTGCATCCCTTTATTACTTTCATGTTAAATGGTATCATTTATGTATACACATTAAATATATCACATGTAGGTGCACAAGAAGAAAAAAAGCATAAAGAGGAGGACAAGTGAGCGAAATCACAATGAAAAAATCGAAAAGGTAAACGAAATCCCTTTATTACTTCACAGTTTGCGGGGTGTTCGCTATGTGACATGTGAATATGTATAATGGGAGTGGTGAGAAGTTTGATTGCATATTCAGCAAAGATAAAGAAATTCAAGACTTGCAACTTAAGAACATGAGGATGACGATATCAACAAAATTGCCAGTATCAAAGGCGAATGATCATGTTTGTTAATATATGGTGTATTATGTTGTTTGGTAGAGGGAATGTTGGTACTGCACATGTGCATAGTTTGAAATAGCATACATATTGGAATTGTATAATGCATTACAGATGGTTATATTTGTTAATTTAGGATGTAGTATGTTGTTTGGTATAGTATATGTTGGTGGTGCATATGTGTAGGATCGGTGAATCGATCAAAATGAGTCGATCAGAAGAGTTCTAGACCAAATCAGAGGTGGAATTCATTGATTTAATCTTCATTCAGCTTGATATGCACTTAGAAGTAGATTAAATGTCGATTGTATTGATTTCACAACGTTTTTTAGGCTTGGCGACACTTCAACAGAGCTTTGCTACCGGAATCAGAAGTTCTACAAATGAAATCCCAAGACCACTATATATAGAGAGTCCAGTTCGCATGAACATGTCCACATGGACTGGTCCACTTCGCACCTGGCCAGTTCGCACGAACTGGTCAGTTCGTGTGAGGTGACTTGTTCAGGCCTGTTTCCCATATTTCTTGTACTACGTGTCTTAGTCTATCTATTCTATTACAAGACTCGATACAAGACGAAGTCAACAGACATATGCACCAACAAACTCCCCCTTGGATGTTGACGAGTCTTCAGTGTAAGTCTTCAGTGTGTCGAGTCTTCAGTCTTGATCAGTCTTCTCGCTCTTTCCAAAGTATCTTTTCTATGTAAGCATCCTCAATCTTTCTCTATCTTTTATCAGAATCTCAACCTGGCTTTATTCTCTCTCTAATTCTCTTGATTCCTTAAGTTCTTCAGCATCAGCAGCTTCTATCTCGAACTTTGTTAACAGACTCCCCCTTAAGTTGTTACGGGATCGTACCCTGGCTCAAACTCTGCTCAGGCTTAGACATGGGGATTTGCACAAATCTCTACCCAAAAGTAAATTTCACAACTTTTAAAATTTAACAATTTTAGAAACCACTTGTAAATATCATTCAATCATCAAAAGTTATATCAAGTTCAAATTAATGACCTTGATTAACTAACCGTAAAATCATTCTCAAAACAACATTTGTAAGATTATCTTATAACATTTTCATTTCAAACAGACTCTCCCAACCCACTGTTGTTCATCATGTCTCACACTTGGAATTTTGAAAATCAGCTTTTCAACATCAGTTGTCGAAAATAAGATGAAATAAAATCTTTTTTATTTTTCAAAATTTTATGCTAAAACACACTCTTTTTGGGTTTTTCCTTTTAATGAAAAGCAGAAAAAGAAATATTTACAGACAATATTTTTGCGAGATTGTGTAAGAGGATCATATCAGTTTTTTGACAAATCACTAGCACCGTTGAGCTTTAAACACTTTAAGTTCTAAACGATTCACTTAGATTGTCAGTATACTGATCCACTTAAATTTTCACACAAAATTCAATTGTTTTGAGATACGAGATTAGTGTTTTACGCACTTAAACTTATTCGCGTGTACCACCTCAGAATATACTCCCGTATCCAGACTCCTATATTCAGTCTTACATGTGAATGTACACTAATGATATCTGTAAGGGGTAAATGCGAGACCATGAGAGCTCAGGCTATTGCTTCCGCAAAATCAGAGAGATGATGGCTCGTCTTTAGGTGTGTCCCCCTTGGGGATCTTCTTTTCAACAACACATGATTAGCATTTTTCAATGTTTCATCATTTTTTATGCTGAGGGTGGGCTTTATGAATAAAGCAGTGCAAAGTATTATACGAGGACTAGGCTATTGCTCCCGCAAAATCATAAGTCCCGGTATAATACCCCAGATATCATCACGCACAAAGACCTAGTATGTCAGAAATAGACAGCCCTTCAAACAAGATTTCAGGGGTTACCTGTATATCCGAGAGATGTTCCCCACGAGATAAATAAGTATTTGATATTTAGGTTTAAATCTCGACAACAATCTACTAAGCGTGTAAAAATCTACTGGCATATCATCAGTGAGACCGTTTATCACATTTTAACTTTCCAATTCTTTAGCGTACTGTGATTGTCTACTGATGTACTATCATTTCCTCTTTTTTACAACAAAACTCATTTTGATTTAACGATGTTTTTGGCTTTTAGATTTTATCATGTTTTTGGATTTTCCAAATTTCTAAATTTTTTACTCCCCCTAAAATCAAAAATTATGTTTCAAATTTTGATCTTCCGGGAAAATTTGAAAATAAACGCAATAAACTGTACAAATAAACTGACAAACTGATGTGAATTGCTTCAATTCTCTATCCACTTGGCTTAAACAATCAGAACTCCCCCTGACAACAAACTATTTTCCCATTATGATTCAAAACACTTAAGTTTGTTTTAATCAAAAATGGTTTTTCCGAAAAATTAGTTTTATTAATTTTACACATCATGGGGTTTCATCACATTGTTCTTTCAACCGCTTGTAAAATCTAACACTTTTAGGTTTTTCACAAAAAACATTTTTCAAGAATGATACCACTTGTAAGCCTTTATCAACAATATAACTTGAAAATCGAAATATCATTGAACAACCACCAAAAACTTCACCACAACTGTGATATTTCTCAAGAAAGATGCCGATCTATGCTCCACGATTACCAACTTGGGAGCTCCGACAAGTCAGGATTTTTAAGCATGGAATACAGACACCCTAGCCTGACCAGCTTTGGGTGCATCCTGTTCAATTTCACTTGGTCTTTGAACATTTCTTTTTGTTTCATAAAATTCTTTTACCCCTTTGGCCCTACCATCGACCATTTGACCAAAGATATGTTTTACTTTCCCATTGAAAGATTTTTCGACATCAAATTCTTTCTTTTCAGAATAGAATTGATTCGAAATCTCTACTTTACCAACTATCTGGAATCTTTTCATTTGAATGACTTAACCAAGGTAGAGTTGCAAACTCTATGTTAGTTTTTGTCATTGCTGTTTGTAGATGATAGCATGCGTTTTTGTGCTCAATAAAAATTATCTTTCTCGCTGGTCTGTATGTATATGAATCTGTATAAGGAAATGAGGAAATTATTTTGCAACCAATGATCGAGGTTGTTGATCTTATTGCAATATTTCCTGCAACTAGAATCATTTTTTCTCCAAGCTGGTTGAGGAGATCTTCTGTTTTCTTGTTTAACTTGATTTCCAAATAATCAATCATACCATGATGATAAAATTGAATTATTTGTTCATCTGTTAATTTTGTAGGATGGTGTATTTGAAGCAATAGAAGACCAATTCCGTCTCCTGTTTCATTCGTTCTTTCCACCACTTTGAATCCTTGTTGTTCACTGTCAAATTTGAATGCCATGTCTACCAGCTGTTGTTGCAAATTGTACAGAATTAGAGGAAACTCTGCACAAACTTTCTGTGAAACAAGATTCTCAAATTCTGGCAATCTTTCTGTAACTGGCTTTAGGCATTGCCTCCAAGGTGTATCAAGAATCCTTGTCCTGAAACACTCAAAAGTCATGTGTACATCTGTTTTATCTTTGTTTTCTTTTTTCTCAATCTTTTGTAATAACTGTGCATTTTTTTATTGGAGCAAACACATTTTTTGTTTTAACAGGCTATTTTCAATTTTTTATTGTATATCTTTTGCATTTCTTGTTTTTTCTTCGAGCTGTGTTCTTAATATAGAAATAATTTCTTGTTGAGCTTTTATGTAATGCTCGGGATTTGTTTTTGCCAAATCAGCAAAACTCTTAACCTCTTCAGGTTCTATGTAAAAACTTTGTATACCAAAGATGTTTCTTGCTGCTTGAAGAGCTTCAGCAAAACTTGTGTAGCCCTTCCAAAGTGATCCTCCTACACAAGTTATGTGTTGTGCAACTGTTTCCCATTTGTTAAAAATACCAACCTTTGTACCCCTAAATATTACATAATGTGTGTAATTTGGTTTTATTTTAAACTGTCTTTCAGGTGTTTTCAAGCTTTGTTCCTGAAAGTAAATGCTTAAAGCATTTAAAACCTGTACTTTAAATGTTGAAGCTTGTGGCATGGTTTGAATATGCCATAAGTTGTCTAATAAGCATTGCTGTTTATCTGTAATTTTCATTCCCATAATTGGACGAAACTTTTTATCAACTTCATTACATATCTGTAAAGCATATGTTCCAAATTCAATCACCGGCTTGGGTGAGAAATTTGTATACAATGGTCGTTTGCCAGCTGCCTTAGATTGCTGTTGTTTATAAAACTGTCCTGTCATTATCTGTGGTAATGAGATGTGAGGAGAACTGTATATCTTTTCTGTTGAATGTAGATATGACTGTTGAATTTGTTCTTCATCCGAGGAAGAATTCCCCTGCTTTGGGTGTATAAGCTTTAATTTCTCCTTATCTTTTTTCCTGTCCATCTGAAACAAACCATTTGTTTATATTTCGAGATAACATATCAGCTATCCCATTATTTTTTCCTTTAATATGTTCAAAATTTATAAAATACCCATTTCCTTGTATAGTGTTTTGTAGATTAATCCATCTAGTTCTATTTACTTTTTTACTCTGATCATTTTTTACAAACTTAACTATTGCTTCACAGTCAGTTCTTACTGTAAATTCTTTATTAAGAAAAATCTTAAATTTCTCTAATGCATAAATTAATGCCTGTATTTCAAAATCAATTATAGTCCAGTTTGTTTTGTTTTGAAAATTACCACTTGCATAAGCGCAAATTTTCTCTTCTTCCTTGGGACTGTATTTGTTTGGTTTACATAGAAGGACTGCTCCCCATCCTTCTTTGCGTCCATCTGTTTCAATAATTATATAATCTGTAACTAATGGTAACTCTAATGGTTTAATATTTTTAACTGCTTTTTTTAATTTCTTTAACTAGTTTAATATCTTCTTGGTTAAAATACTTTTGACCGTTTTTAGTGGTTTTACCATATAAAGGTCCAAGCATAGTTTACTAAACCCAATAAGGCTTGTATTTGTTTTAAGTTTTCAAATTTTTCTAGAAAACTTAGAATTTTTGTAGAAATATGTGATTGCAATTCTATTTTTCCATTTCCAATTTCTAATCCTAAAAAAGAAATTTTTCTTTTAAAAAGTTCCATTTTTCTTTTTGAAACTACTATACCGTTTTTCTTTATTTCTCCAAAGACCTGTTGTAAGTGTTTCTCATGTTCCTGCACTGTATTACTTGCAACTAAAATGTCATCAATATATACTAAGCAAAAATCAAATTTTAAAAAGATACTGTCCATAAATCTTTGAAAAATTGAAGGTGCATTCTTTAGACCAAAACTAAGGACATTCCATTCATACTACCCTTCAGAACATGTAAAAGCTGTCCATGGTTTAAAGCTTTCTTCTAACTTTAACTGGTTATATCCTGATTTTAAATCAAATTTTGAAAATACTTTTTTTTATTTTGTATAAGATTTAGCAAACTATCTTTGTTAGGGATATTATACTCATCATCTATTGTATTATCATTTAATCTTTTATAATTATAAACTATTCTAGTTTTCCCTCTTTTTATTTCACTGTGATTTCTTACTAAAAAAGCTGTAGATCTATGAGGACTTTCTGATTTTCTAATTAATTCTTGATTTACCATCTCAGGGATTTTTTTTTTTGAACTCTTCTTTATCTAATGGGCTGTATTCTATATTAGTTGTTCTTATTATTATGTCAGGATTTTTTAATTTAAATTTACAAATGTAACTTACATTTGATTTTGTTATATCTTCTCCAATATATCCTATTTTTTCTAAATGTAATATCATAGGATGATTAACACTTTTTGTAATATCCTGTCCTTTTTCTATTTCATGACTTAAAAAATCTATTAAAAGTTTTAATGACTCATTTTCTATAAACTTTTTTTCTGTTTTGTATTTTTAAAAAATCTAAGTTCCCTTTATCCCCTCTTTTTTGAACAATTTGTGTTGTATTCATATATCTAAGGGTTGGTATTGTATATAATTGTTTACTTAATGTTATAAAATTTCTTGTAATTGTAACTGCACCATTTAATCCTAATATGAAATTTAGTCCTATTACAAAATCTTTTGATTTTATATATGGTGGATTAATATTTATTTGTGGCATTTCATATTTTATACTGTAATTATTTGCAAAGTCTAAGAATTGTATTCCTAGTGGTTCTAAACAATGTGTAATAGGTATTAATCAATCTTCTATTGTTCTTGTACTTATATGTTAGTTTTTTATGGTATTCTATAGGTGCTAAACTATGTGAAATTAAACTTTTTGTAGCTCCTGTATCTACTAATGCTGTTAAGTCTAGGTATTTATTATTATCTAACCATAAACGACATTGTATATTTATCATGTTTATTGATCCTTGTGTTTGTATGTAAGTTTGATCATCTGGTTTTTTTAGAGTCATTTTACTTATTTCTTCTGTTTTAATTAGTCTTTCTAGTTCTTCTACTTTATTTTCTAAGTTTTTTATTTTTAAACTATGTAATTCTATTGTTAATTCTAATTCGTCTATTCTTTCATTCTCATTATTTTTAGCACTTGTTTTAACTTTAGATGTTGTAGCTATATCTTTATCATATATTTCCTTAAGACATTTAAAACAAATTTCTTTAAAACATTTATTACATTGTGATCTTTTTTCTATACTAGGGTAATATCCACAATTGTAACATCGTATGTGATTATTTCCTTTATTTTGTTTCCAATCATGTTCACAACTTTCTTCTGTATTCATATATGTATATGTTACTTTTGCTGTTGGATTTTCTTCTTCACTGTAAATACTATATACTGATTCATTATCAGATTCATCATCTGTTCCTAAAGCTTCTATTTCATAATCCTGTAGTTGCTCTATTAAATTAGCTCTTTCCATATTTTTTCTCTTATTTGGACATTTATTAGCTAAATGTGTTGTTTCTCCACAAGTACAACATCTACATTTTCTTGATTGTGGTTTTTTAACATATTTATTTGTATTGTATTTTTTTCTATAGTTTCTATTATATGTTGTGCTTTTTCGTATCTTTTTCTTTTTATCATAAACTCCATATGCTTGTGGTGTATAAATTGTTGTTTTACAAAATGCATAAGCATTTCTTTTTAATTGTTCTTGTAATGCTACTTCTTTGCATTTTTCTTCTAATATACCAAATGTATAAGTTATCCTTTGTCCTATTCCTAAATTTTGTTGTGTACCATAATTTGTTTTCCATGCTTCATGTATAGATTTTCCTAAATCACCTGGTAATTTTATAAAGTATTTATCACATAAATTATCATCCATTGCTTTTCCTGTTTGAGATAATAATCTTCTAAAATCTAGTGTGAATTCATTTATATATTTCATATCTGCTATACTTAATTGTTCTAAATTTCTAATAGCTGTATCCTGTATTAGAGAGTTATTTTTTGCTGGATCAACTCCTAATATAAGTGTTCTAATTTGTGGTGTAAAATTATAAGGATTATCTCCTAATGCTTTAAGATTATTTATTTCTTCTGACTTTTGTGTTTTCTTACTTTGCCATATTCCTAATGCTATTGGTCCTAATGTAGTTTCTAAATATGAAAACATATCCATACTGTCTTTTTTATTTGTTTCCCATAATCTTACTACATTTTGTTCCCATGTTAAAACTTCATCTATCCATAACTGTGGCTTTTGCTGTTCTAACAATAACATATTTCCACTGTATATTTGTCCTATAGGCAGTCTTCTTCCTTTTCCTATAGAATTAGACTCTTGTTGATAATTAACTGTTGGTTGTGTCCATGGTTCTCTACCATGACTTTCGTGTGTACCACTATATTCTCCTCCCCATTCTATTTTTGGTCTTTTTAAGGGATTAAACATTTGTGTATCCATAAAATTTTGTTCTTGTTTGTAAAAATCTGATAACATTACTTTTCCATTCATAATATCTTCTACTAATGGTAAATTATAATATTCTTGTAATTTTTTATAACTTTTTTCATAATCCAATCCTAATTCTGTTATACATTCCATAATCATATCATCTACTTCTTCTTGTATGTTTATTTCTGTAAATTTTCTATTTATAATTTGTTCTATTGTTTTATTTGTTTCTTCTACTTTAAAACAATCTATTGATTCTTCTTCATAATCTAACAGTGTGTAATCCATAGTTTCTTCTTGTTCAAATTTTAAGAAATTTACATCTATTTCATCTTCCTCATTGTCTGTATTATATATAAAAGGTTCTTCTTCTAGATTCATAAAATGATATTCTTCATCATTATTTTTCTCTGTTTGTTTTTCTTTAAAATCAGTATACCTTAATTTTTGTTTTCCATCAGTTTCTTCATATATATAACTTTTCTTAGGTATCAATACCGTATTTTCTTCTTTTTCTTGTAAATATTCTAAATCCCATTCTAATCCTGTTAACTGTAATATATCTATTTTTATTGGTTCTATCATTTTTATAGATTTTGATGCAATTGTTTTTACTATTCCTTCTATGTTTACTTTGTATTTCATTCCTGAACTATTACTAGTTTTTCCTAGTACTCCTATGCTTACAACTAGGTTATTTCCTTCATATTCTTCATGTCCTTTTGTTTGTAAAGCTATTTTAATATTTTGTAAATCTTTAACATCTTTTAAAATATCTGGTGTACAATAAAATATTGCTATGTTTTGACTTAAATCTACCTCCATACCTGAAATTATAGCTTTTTTCATATCTGATTTCCAGATTTTATCAAGTATTAGAGCTAATAATTTTGTTCCTAAATTTTTTCTTCCTAACGCTTTAATTCCTATTATTATTAATCCTGTGTGTACAAAATGTTTATTTTGTTTTTTAATTTTTTCAATAGTATCTGGTGACAAAAGATCTAGGGTTACTGTATTATCTACTACCCTTAAACTTTCTTCTCTACTACTTCTTATTAAAGTTGTGTTTATGTTTAATCTTCCTGTTTGATATAATATTCTTGGATTTAATATATCTAATTGATGTTGATTGTATAATTCTAGGTTTCTGTCTAAATCTATTTCTTCTTCTAGTTGTATTATGTGTCTATTACTACTAGATCCTGATCCTCTTCTAATTACTTTGTTTAAAAAACTATCTGATGTTATGCTATCATTTATATTACTTGTAGAATTTCTAGCTTCTTGTATAGTTCTACTTCTTCCTAAATAGTTATTATTATTATTCATTTTCTTGGTTGCCAGTGTGTATACGGAGTAGGTTTTTTGTCTGTTTTTAATTTTTGTAAAGCTTCTGTTATTTTCAACTTCTAGAGGTATGTTTTCAATACTATTTTTATTTTTTCCTTTTAATATATTAGACTGATTTTTTATATAATCTAGGTTTTGTGACAATTTTTTAATTTCTTCTGTTAAATTTTCTATTGTTTGTTTATTATTTATAGCTTCTTGTTTTAGACTAATACTCAGATTTATAAATAAGTCTACTAAAGTGTTTAACTGTGAGTTATTTGTATGTAAAGTATGTTCACAAAGATCTTTAATATTACAGACTACAGTAAAATTATCTGTTATAACAGGTTTTCGGTGAGCTTTTTCAGAAAATTCTAAATTTAAAAATTCTAAACGCTTGATTGTTTGAGAAGTACCAATGATTAATAAATTCCAACTCTCTTTAGCTTTTATCCCTTACTCCAAATTTCTCTTAAATATTTTCTTATATTCCAACTATTTAAGAACAACAATAATATACAAACTAATCTATTAAACGATTTTGTCTATATATTCTTTCTTTTAACTTAGCTCGTTCATAAATATAATACCTTAAACGATATTCATCTATATAATCTAACCAATCTGCTGAGTCTAAAGAAAGAATTAGTCTATCATATCTTTTTAATCTATTTAAAAGATGTTTAATATACTGATTAGTCATAATATTTAACCCTTTCGTTTATGATGTTATCAAAGCAACAATCTTTCCCACAATCTTCACCTAAGAGAGTTTTCCAAAAATACTGGCATAACACGCCATAAAAGGAACTTGTCTTAGTCTTTTAGATTTTAAGAAAGCCTTTGCTCTGATACCAATATATCAGAGAGGGTGGTGATAGTGATGATGAAAATAAAAAAGAAAGCTAAAACTTACTTTGATGGAGATATGCACAACGGATGATGATGGATGAGAGTATGCACAGCGGAGTAGAAGATTGCAGAAGAGGGGATTTTTTTTTATGTGTGTGTTGGAATATAATATGAAGAACTGGAGAAAATTTGGGATGTTAAGGGAGTGGAGCTAAAGAGATGTGGAGAGAATTTTAGTGTGCCATTGAAGTAGTAATCTTATTGATTGTAATGGTTCTTCGTATCTACAGCAATTTACAATGCCTCTATATATAGACGAAAATAAAGAAGCTAAGTATCTATTCTAAACACAAAAGTCAAAAGCCTATTCTAAAAAGTAAAGTAGAAGAATAATTACAAAGCTAAATTTCAAAATTAATGTTGAAAATTATTGCCCTCTGTCGACCACTTTCTGTATATAATTGAGCTTGTAAAACGTCATTGCTTACGACATGTTTTTTGTCTTCTATCTTCTGTCGTCATCTTCTAGAAGTCTCTGTGTGTGCTGTCTATCGACTGTGGACTCGAACAATCTTCGTGTTCACAATCTTCGTCTTCTAGGTTTATGATGTGCTGTAACTGTAAAGTGTCTCCTTCCCCTGCAAAGGGTAGAAGCATTCTCTAATTTGTTTTTGTGTAGACTTGTATGTAGTGTCCTTCACCTACCAATTGATAGTTCCTCCATGGAAAATAATCAGGAAGTTCTGGAGTTTCCTGATTTTTTTTAATAAACTGTGTAAAACTATCTGGAATCTTTTCATTTGAATGACTTAACCAAGGTAGAGTTGTAAACTCTATGTTAGTTTTTGTCATTGTTGTTTGTAGATGATAGCATGCGTTTTTGTGTTCAATAAAAAATCACTTTCTCGTTGGTCTGTATGTATATGAATCTGTATAAGGAAATGAGGAAATTATTTTGCAACCAATGATCGAGGTTGTTGATCTTATTGCAATATTTCCTGCAACTAGAATCATTTTTTCTCCAAGCTGGTTGAGGAGATCTTCTGTTTTCTTGTTTAACTTGATTTCCAAATAATCAATCATACCATGATGATAAAATTGAATTATTTGTTCACCTGTTAATTTTGTAGGATGGTGTATTTGAAGCAATAAAAGACCAATTCCGTCTCCTGTTTCATTCGTTCTTTCCACCACTTTGAATCCTTGTTGTTCACTGTCAAATTTGAATGCCATGTCTACCAGCTGTTGTTGCAAATTGTACAGAATTAGAGGAAACTCTGCACAAACTTTCTGTGAAACAAGATTCTCAAATTCTGTGAATCTTTCTGTAACTGGCTTTAGGCATTGCCTCCAAGGTGTATCAAGAATCCTTGTCCTGAAACACTCAAAAGTCCTGTGTACATCTGTTTTATCTTTGTTTTCTTTTTTCTCAATCTTTTGTAATAATTGTGCATTTTTTTATTCGAGCAAACACATTTTTTGTTTTATGTAACACCCCGAAAATATAAATCCTTATATTAGAATTCTAATGAAATAACAAACAAGAATTTACCAACTAGGAACTTAACCTAGTTAAATTCAAGTCTTGAAATAATTCATAACATGGTTAAGATATTTAAACTTAAAGGAAAATCATAGTTGAGGGGTTAAACTTGTCAAATGTGAAAGATAATCATTAATAGTAACAAAATCAAACCAAACACACAAAAACTTGTGTGTCTGGTCGATCAGGAGAAAGGGGGGCGACACAGGGGATTCTCCAACCCTAGCTTCACATCAAAAATTTACTAAATTGAAGCCTCAAATCTGTTTCAAATCGAATTCTAAACATGAATTAGTGATCACCTCGTCATAGGGATCAAAAGGTATGTATAATTTTGATATTTTGCTCCACCATAAATTCTAGGTTAATGGTGAATAGCTGAAATTGAACCTAGATATGTCATGCATGAATGAATCTTGAAGTAATATGTTGTTTAGGATTAAACCCTAGATGATAAATTGTGAAAATCATTGCATGTTACTTGAAGAAATTATAATCACCATTGTAGGTGATTTATGATAGTGTAAAGACTAGACAAGTACTAGGATTATGAGTTTTAATCTAGAGAAAAGCTGAATGGTATGATGAAATTCAGCAAATTTGAATGTTTAAAGGAGTACAAATGGCTTAATTATAGTGAAATTAGATGTTAAATTGCAAGTCATGAACTTAGCAATAATTGTAGAAAAATCTGACTCGTTAGGTGTTCGTTGAAATGCCTAATCGAAGATTTAAATGTTAGAATAGGAGGAAAACGCAGAATTTATCATGACTCATAATGATGCGATTATGGTCATGGAAAGTTTTCTAAACAAGTTGTAAAACTGAATTTTCTAGGCAAAGAGTCCCGATCATCAAGCGGACAAGCCGGAGGGAATTCACGGGGGAAAGGCGTGCTCTAGAGGTACGAAATTACCGTTTCGTTACATTATAAATAAATTGTTAGTTTTATGTTGTAGTTTTGAAAGCATGGTAAACAAGATAGATCAATACGTCACGGAAGTGACTTTTGCATCTTAAACAAGTGAAACAGGTCAAAACATTTGATAGAAATTGGATTTCTGTAAAACCTTATTTGATGCCTAAATCTTGGCATCCAAACGGGTCGAACAATCAAGTAAAACATGGTTAATGCTTTGAATTATGACGGATTGTTCTTGATATAGGTTAGTGTATAATTTGTTAGGAATATGGGAATTTGACGTATTGGTTTCCTAAGAAAAGCGAAATCCAAGAAGTTTGTTTGAGTGAAATGACCAAACCAAACAAAAACATAAATCTCCAGGAGTTACCGTAAATTACGGTATTACCGTAATTTACGGTAGAGGTTGATTGTTTACGGTAAGGATCTCCTGATTTACGGTAGACCACAACCCTTCATGACTCACCGTAAATTACGGTAACACCGTAATTTACGGTGGAACAGAAAAACTTAAATTTTTTTTTATGTAACTCAATTGATAATTTGGAACATATGATATGTATTATGCACTAAAGTCAAAACTAATGTTTAAATGGTTTTGACCCTAGGTGATTAGATGGACTTTACGGATGGTGATCAAGCAAAGTTGAAGAACCGAACACGACTTTTGAAGCTTCCGCTATGTGTTTAACCTTACTTAAATTATGTTCATGGGTTGTAGACAGTTTTAAATCAACTTTTGAATACTTTAAATTAGTCATTAGTTGACTAAAAGTTTTATCTAATTGTAATCTTAATACTTTTGAAACTCATGTTAAACTATTATCTTTTGTATAAAATATTACTTATATTCAAGATAAATTTAAGGGTGTTACAAGTTGGTAATCAGAGCCTAAGGTTGTCAACAAAGTGTTCGGTTCAAGCTTGATCGATCGTTCGGTAAGAACTAACTTATTTGTTAATAAATTATGTACTACGTAAAGAATAAGGAATGAACAATATGCATGAAACGAGTGTGTAAGCTCGCTCAAAAACAAGAAATGCATGAAACAAGAATTATTAAATCAAGTTACGAACTTGATTGAATTGAAACAAGAATTATTAAATCAAGTTACGAACTTGATTGAGTTGAAACAAGAATGATTAAATCAAGTTACGAACTTGATTGAATTGAAACAAGAACGATTAAATCAAGTTATGAACTTGATTAAATCAAAACAAGTAAAGCATGTGTTATAAATGGAATGTTTAACAATCTATGTAAACATTTCAGAAATAGAGATGGCTGATGGAGGTAATGATAATGCGGTGCCAAGAGTCACCGAACAAATGAAGGAAGTGATTGCCGAACAAGTGGGAAAGGCAATCGAAAACAGTTTATCGGGCTTTATTGATAAAATTCAAAACACAGTTTTATCAATAGTAGAAGAGAGGATCAAGAAATTGGAAGATGATTCCAATTCAGCAAAGGAAAAGCATGGTGGACGAAAGCCTTGTTCATACAAGGAATTCATGGCCTGTAAACCACCATTATATAATGGAGAGGTTGATCCAATTGTGTGCCAACGATGGCTAAGTGATATCGAAGGAGTATTCGAGAGATCTCATTGTGATGAAAACGACTACGTAGCTTATGGTACGGGTCAATTAAGAGGTCAAGCGAAAGATTGGTGGGATAACAAAAAGAAGGAGATTGGAAGTGAAGCGGCTAAGGCCATGACATGGGAGGAGTTTAAGACGCCGTTTCTTAAACACCATAGTCCCAAAGCGGTCATAAATAGAATCAAGGAAGAGTTTATGCAACTCAGACAAAAGGGTGAATCCATAGACAAGATCACGGGGATGTTTATGGACAAGATAAAGTTTTGTGATGATTTGGTGACAAACGAAGAACAAAAAGTCTATTACTACCATAACATGCTAAGTGCGGAGTATAGAGAGTTCATAACCCCCTCAAAATACGAGACCCTTACCGAGATTGTCAATGCTGCTCGGGAAAGGGAGATCGAATTGAAAAAGAGCATAGAACGGGGTGAACGAAGGGCACAAGATGCGAATCCAAGCCCTACTAAGAAGGCACGAACAAACGAAAACGCAAAGAAATCTGAGACGAAAGGCGGGTCGCCAAGTTGTAGAATCTGCGGGAAAGGTCATAAAGGCGAATGTCGTTACAAGGATAAGCCTTGCCCCATATGCAAGAAAACGGGACATATGGCTATATCATGCCCGGAGAAAGTGACGGTTTGTTACAACTGTTATCGAACGGGTCACAAGAAGTCGGAATGCCCGGAACTGGTTGAAAAGAAGAATGGGCAAGAATCAAAAGGTGAAGCCCCGAAAGCAAAGGCAAGATCTTTTCAACTAACTGCCGCAGAAGCAAAGGTTGAACCTGACGTGGTCTCAGGTATATTTGCTGTAAATTCAATTCCTGCACACGTGTTATTTGATACGGGTGTGAATAAATCCTTTGTTTCATATGGACTTATTCGACATCCTTCATTTATTCTAACAAAATTACCAGTGCCTTTAGAAGTAGAGATAGGTAATAACAAAAGCTTTATTGTTTGTGATGTATGTGAAAATTGCAAACTGAGCATCGACGATGAAGAATATTTGATAAATCTAATCCCGATGTCGATGGGAGAATTTCAAGTAGTCGTTGGGATGGATTGGCTATCTCGACACCATGCAAAGGTCGTGTGCTTCCGTAAAGAGATAAAACTAACATCTCCGAGCGGAAAACACGTCACCATTTATGGCGAAAAAGGAGGCAACCCCATAGTATGCTCAATGTTGAAAGCTCACAAGCTAATGAAGCGAGGATGCAAGGCATTCATAATATACGCTAATGAGCCCGAGAAAGAATCACGAAAGATTGGAGATGTACCGGTAGTACGAGATTATGAAGATGTTTTTCCGGAAGATTTACCGGGGATACCGCCTGAACGGGAAGTAGAGTTCGGGATCGAATTGATTCCGGGCGCGAAACCCGTAGCAAAAGCCCCGTACCGACTTGCACCGTCGGAATTACAAGAGTTGATGTCCCAAATCCAAGATCTGCTTGATAAGGGATTCATAAGGCCGAGTGTGTCTCCTTGGGGCGCCTCGGTATTGTTCGTAAGAAAGAAAGACGGGAGCATGCGCATGTGTATTGATTACCGGGAGTTAAACAAACTCACGGTAAAGAACCGATACCCGCTTCCGAGGATAGATGATTTATTCGACCAACTACAAGGTGCGAACTGGTTTTCAAAAATTGACCTTAGATCGGGGTATCACCAACTAAAGGTCAAAGAAGAAGATGTGCCGAAGACGGCTTTCCGCACGAGATACGGACATTACGAATTCCTCGTGATGTCATTCGGGCTAACAAACGCACCCGTGGCTTTCATGGACCTCATGAACCGGGTTTGCAAGCCAATGCTGGATAAGTCGGTCATCGTGTTTATCGATGATATATTGGTATATTCGAAAAGCGAAACTGAACACGCACACCACTTACAAGAAGTGTTAGAGACACTTAGGCGAGAGAAGTTATATGCAAAATTCTCTAAATGTGCCTTTTGGTTACGAGAGGTTCAATTTTTAGGCCATGTCATAAATGCCGACGGAGTATTGGTGGATCCGTCAAAGATAGAGGCAGTGTCAAAATGGAATCCCTCGAAGAACCCTTCAGAAATTAGAAGCTTTTTGGGGCTTGCGGGGTACTATAGGAGATTCATTCAAGATTTCTCCAAAATTGCGTCACCGCTAACCAAGCTAACCCAAAAGAAAGCAAAGTTTATTTGGGGAATTGATCAAGAAAAAGCGTTTCAAACGCTAAAAGAAAAGCTAACTCAAGCTCCGGTACTGACGTTGCCAGACGGAGTTGAAGACATGGTGGTTTATTCGGATGCTTCATTATCGGGGCTCGGTTGCGTGTTGATGCAACGGGGCAAGGTAATAGCCTATGCCTCGAGACAATTGAATATACACGAGAAGAAATACCCCACGCACGATCTCGAGTTGGCAGCGGTAGTATTTGCATTAAAAATATGGAGGCATTACTTGTATGGGGTAAAGTGCACCATATTCACCGATCACAAGAGCTTGAAATACTTCTTTGATCAGAAGGAGTTAAATATGCGACAAAGGCGATGGCTGGAAACGGTGAAGGACTACGAATGTGAGATACATTATCACCCCGGAAAAGAAAACGTGGTAGCGGACGCTCTAAGCAGAAAAGCGGACTATGTCCCAATACGAGTGAGGTCAATGCAACTCGTGGTGACCTCGGGTATACTTGAACGTATTCGAGAGGCACAGTTAGAAGCAGTAAAAGAAGAAAATTGGAAGAAAGAAAGAATAATCGGCCAATTGAAAGATTTGTCGGATGGGAACCACGGGTTGAAGACTCGATCCGGAAGGATATGGGTCCCACATACTTGTGGAGTAAAGGCGCTTCTACTTAGCGAAGCTCATAAATCCCGTTATTCGATTCATCCGGGTGCAACCAAGATGTACAATGATTTGAAACAAAATTATTGGTGGCCCGGAATGAAGAGGGACGTGGCGAAATATGTGGAAAAATGCTTGACATGTTTACAAGTCAAGGCAGAGCACCAGAAACCATACGGCAAACTCCAACCGTTAGAAATTCCGGTTTGGAAATGGGAACATATTACAATGGACCTGTTAACCAAACTGCCTAAGACGAATCGTGGTTTTGATGCCATATGGGTAGTGGTGGATAGATTGACGAAAAGTGCTCACTTCATTCCGATTCGTGAGACTTACACGTCAGAAAAGATGTCGGAAGTTTATACCAATGAAATAATAGCCCGTCATGGGGTGCCGGTGTCCATCGTGTCTGATAGGGATACCCGGTTTACTTCGAATTTCTGGCGGGATTTCCAAGAGCAAATGGGAACCAAATTGTTCATTAGCACCGCGTACCATCCTCAAACGGATGGGCAGAGTGAAAGAATGATACAAACATTGGGAGACATGCTACGGGCGTGTATAATCGACTTTGGAGGCAGTTGGGATGTTCATCTACCGTTAGTAGAGTTTTCGTATAACAACAGTTACCAATCTAGTATTAAGATGGCACCGTACGAAATGCTTTACGGTAGGAAGTGTCGAACTCCGGTATGTTGGGGTGAAGTGGGTCCACGTGAACTCGCCCACCAAGATATAGTACGAGCCACAAATGAAAAGATCGATAAAGTTCGGGCACACTTGAAAGCGGCTCAAGACAGGCAAAAGGCGTATGCTGATAAAAGGAAAAGACCAATCGAATTCCAAGTTGGTGACATGGTCATGCTAAAAGTCTCCCCATGGAAAGGTGTTATTAGATTCAGAAAAAGGGGGAAGCTAAGCCCAAGGTTTATTGGACCATTTAAAATTATTGGGAAAGTTGGCAAGGTAGCTTACCGCCTTGAGTTACCGGAGGAGCTAAGTGGAATCCATGGCACGTTCCACGTGTCGCAATTAAGAAAGTGCCTAGCAGACGAAACGGCTTATATCCATTACGATGATATCGAAGTGGATAATAGTCTGAATTATGCGGTAAGACCGGTGGAGATTTTAGACAAAAAGGTCAAACATTTACGAAATAAACAAATTGACCAAGTTAAAGTCAAATGGGAGCATAGGAAAGGTTCGGACACTACGTGGGAGTCCGAAGAAGAGATGCGACGTCTTCACCCTACTTTATTTGGTACGTAATTCGGTTTCGGGGACGAAACCCTTTTTAAGGGGGGTGAACTTGTAACACCCCGAAAATATAAATCCTTATATTAGAATTCTAATGAAATAACAAACAAGAATTTACCAACTAGGAACTTAACCTAGTTAAATTCAAGTCTTGAAATAATTCATAACATGGTTAAGATATTTAAACTTAAAGGAAAATCATAGTTGAGGGGTTAAACTTGTCAAATGTGAAAGATAATCACTAATAGTAACAAAATCAAACCAAACACACAAAAACTTGTGTGTCTGGTCGATCAGGAGAAAGGGGGGCGACACAGGGGATTCTCCAACCCTAGCTTCACATCAAAAATTTACTAAATTGAAGCCTCAAATCTGTTTCAAATCGAATTCTAAACATGAATTAGTGATCACCTCGTCATAGGGATCAAAAGGTATGTATAATTTTGATATTTTGCTCCACCATAAATTCTAGGTTAATGGCGAATAGCTGAAATTGAACCTAGATATGTCATGCATGAATGAATCTTGAAGTAATATGTTGTTTAGGATTAAACCCTAGATGATAAATTGTGAAAATCATTGCATGTTACTTGAAGAAATTATAATCACCATTGTAGGTGATTTATGATAGTGTAAAGACTAGACAAGTACTAGGATTATGAGTTTTAATCTAGAGAAAAGCTGAATGGTATGATGAAATTCAGCAAATTTGAATGTTTAAAGGAGTACAAATGGCTTAACTATAGTGAAATTAGATGTTAAATTGCAAGTCATGAACTTAGCAATAATTGTAGAAAAATCTGACTCGTTAGGTGTTCGTTGAAATGCCTAATCGAAGATTTAAATGTTAGAATAGGAGGAAAACGCAGAATTTATCATGACTCATAATGATGCGATTATGGTCATGGAAAGTTTTCTAAACAAGTTGTAAAACTGAATTTTCTAGGCAAAGAGTCCGGATCATCAAGCGGACAAGCCGGAGGGAATTCACGGGGGAAAGGCGTGCTCTAGAGGTACGAAATTACCGTTTCGTTACATTATAAATAAATTGTTAGTTTTATGTTGTAGTTTTGAAAGCATGGTAAACAAGATAGATCAATACGTCACGGAAGTGACTTTTGCATCTTAAACAAGTGAAACAGGTCAAAACATTTGATAGAAATTGGATTTCTGTAAAACCTTATTTGATGCCTAAATCTTGGCATCCAAACGGGTCGAACAATCAAGTAAAACATGGTTAATGCTTTGAATTATGACGGATTGTTCTTGATATAGGTTAGTGTATAATTTGTTAGGAATATGGGAATTTGACGTATTGGTTTCCTAAGAAAAGCGAAATCCAAGAAGTTTGTTTGAGTGAAATGACCAAACCAAACAAAAACATAAATCTCCAGGAGTTACCGTAAATTACGGTATTACCGTAATTTACGGTAGAGGTTGATTGTTTACGGTAAGGATCTCCTGATTTACGGTAGACCACAACCCTTCATGACTCACCGTAAATTACGGTAACACCGTAATTTACGGTGGAACAGAAAAACTTAAATTTTTTTTTTATGTAACTCAATTGATAATTTGGAACATATGATATGTATTATGCACTAAAGTCAAAACTAATGTTTAAATGGTTTTGACCCTAGGTGATTAGATGGACTTTACGGATGGTGATCAAGCAAAGTTGAAGAACCGAACACGACTTTTGAAGCTTCCGCTATGTGTTTAACCTTACTTAAATTATGTTCATGGGTTGTAGACAGTTTTAAATCAACTTTTGAATACTTTAAATTAGTCATTAGTTGACTAAAAGTTTTATCTAATTGTAATCTTAATACTTTTGAAACTCATGTTAAACTATTATCTTTTGTATAAAATATTACTTATATTCAAGATAAATTTAAGGGTGTTACATTTTAACAGGCTATTTTCAATTTTTAATTGTATATCTTGTGCATTTCTTGTTTTTTCTTCGAGCTGTATTCTTAATGTAGAAATAATTTCTTGTTGAGCTTTTATGTAATGCTTGGAATTTGTTTTAGCCAAATCAGCAAAACTCTTAACCTCTTCAGGTTCTATGTAAAAACTTTGTATACCAAAGATGTTTCTTGCTGCTTGAAGAGCTTCAGCAAAACTTGTGTAGCCCTTCCAAAGTGATCCTCCTACACAAGTTATGTGTTGTGCAACTGTTTCCCATTTGTTAAAAATACCAACCTTTGTACCCCTAAATATTACATAATGTGTGTAATTTGGTTTTATTTTAAACTGTCTTTCAGGTGTTTTCGAGCTATGTTCCTGAAAGTAAATGCTTAAAGCATTTAAAACCTGTACTTTAAATGTTGAAACTTGTGGCATGGTTTGAATATGCCATAAGTTGTCTAATAAGCATTGATGTTTATCTGTAAGTTTCATTCCCATAATAGGTGGAAACTTTTTATCAACTTCATTACATATCTGTAAAGCATATGTTCCAAATTCAATCACCGGCTTGGGTGAGAAATTTGTATACAATGGTCGTTTGCCAGCTGCCTTAGATTGCTGTTTATAAAACTGTCCTGTCATTATCTGTGGTAATGAGATGTGAGGAGAACTGTATATCTTTTCTGTTGAATGTAGATATGACTGTTGAATTTGTTCTTCATCCGAGGAAGAATTCCCCTGCTTTGGGTGTATAAGCTTTAATTTCTCCTTATATTTTTTTCTGTCCATCTGAAACAAACCATTTGTTTATATTTCGAGATAACATATCAGCTATCCCATTATTTTTTCCTTTAATATGTTCAAAATTTATAAAATACCCATTTCCTTGTATAGTGTTTTGTAGATTAATCCATCTAGTTCTATTTACTTTTTTACTCTGATCATTTTTTACAAACTTAACTATTGCTTCACAGTCAGTTCTTACTGTAAATTCTTTATTAAGAAAAATCTTAAATTTCTCTAATGCATAAATTAATGCCTGTATTTCAAAATCAATTATAGTCCAGTTTGTTTTGTTTTGAAAATTACCACTTGCATAAGCGCAAATTTTCTCTTCTTCCTTGGGACTGTATTTGTTTGGTTTACATAGAAGGACTGCTCCCCATCCTTCTTTGCGTCCTTCTGTTTCAATAATTATATAATCTATAACTAATGGTAACTCTAATGGTTTAATATTTTTAACTGCTTTTTTAATTTCTTTAACTAGTTTAATATCTTCTTGGTTAAAATACCTTTGACCGTTTTTAGTGGTTTTACCATATAAAGGTCCAACCAGTTTTGACAAGTTTGGAATGAATTTTCTAGCATAGTTTACTAAACCCAAGAAGGCTTGTATTTGTTTTAAGTTTTCAAATTTTTCTGGAAAACTTAGAATTTTTGTAGAAATATGTGATTGCAATTCTATTTTTCCATTTCCAATTTCTAATCCTAAAAAAGAAATTTTTTCTTTTAAAAAGTTCCATTTTTCTTTTTGAAACTACTATACCGTTTTTCTTTATTTCTCCAGAACTTCCTGATTATTTTCCATGGAGGAACTATCAATTGGTAGGTGAAGGACACTACATACAAGTCTACACAAAAACAAATTAGAGAATACTTCTACCCTTTGCAGGGGAAGGAGACACTTTACAGTTACAGCACATCATAAACCTAGAAGACGAAGATTGTGAACACGAAGATTGTTCGAGTCCACAGTCGATAGACAGCACACACAGAGACTTCTAGAAGATGACGACAGAAGATAGAAGACAAAAAACATGTCGTAAGCAATGACGTTTTACAAGCTCAATTATATACAGAAAGTGGTCGACAAAGGGCAATAATTTTCAACATTAATTTTGAAATTTAGCTTTGTAATTATTCTTCTACTTTACTTTTTAGAATAGGCTTTTGACTTTTGTGTTTAGAATAGATACTTAGATTCTTTATTTTTGCCTATATATAGAGGCATTGTAAATTGTTGTAGTTACGAAGAACCATTACAATCAATAAGATTACTACTTCAATGGCACACTAAAACTCTCTCCACATCTCTTTAGCTCCACTCCCTTAACATCCCAAATTTTCTCCAGTTCTTCATATTATATTCCAACACACACATAAAAAAAATAAAAAAAAATCCCCCTCTTCTGCAACCTTCTACTCCGCGGTGCATACTCTCATCCATCATCATCCGCTGTGCATATCTCCATCAAAGTAAGTTTTAGCTTTCTTTTTTATTTTAATCATCACTATCACCACCCTCTCTGACATATATATATATATATATGGTAAGGTTCACTTGAGAACCACTTTTATTGTGAGAACCGCGAGAACCAATGTGAACACAGCGAAAAAATATTAAGTTTTTTTCATAACAAAATACAGTGAATTTTCTGTAAAAAAAATTTAAAAAATTGTGTGTTTTTTAGCTATTTTGAGTATTTTGGTTGTGTTTACATTGGTTCTCGCGGTTCTCGTAATAAAGGGTGGTTGCTAACGGATCCTTCTCCTATATATATATATATATGGGAGGGTTATCTTGAGAACGTTAAATATTGCGAGAACCGTGAGAACGAATGAAAAAAATCAATCAAAACCATATTTTTTTAATACAAATCTCATTGTAACTAAAATATAATATCAAAAAAAGAATTTACAACATCAAATAGTTCATTTCTCCTCTCAAAATCACTCTTATTAGATTTTTTACACTTGTGTAAATATGTTATATTTACACATGTATAAATGGCAAACTTACACATGTGTAAATTTTCTTTATTTACGAACTCACGTAAATTTAAATGTTTAAATTTAATTTCTAACATTGTCTTCGAATAATAATAAATGTAAATTTTTTTTATATTGAATTGTTTTTGACGAAAATCTCGTGACTTTTTCATTCGTTCTCACAAGTTTTCACGGTATTTAACGTTCTCATTTAAAACTTTCCAAATACATATATAACAAATAAATAAAAGGAAAACTAAAACGTCCAATCACTAACTCAACCATATATAGTTTCTTTTGACAATTTTAAAAAACAATTACCTTATTAGAATTTGGTCGATATTTATTTAAATTACTACCTAAAATAAAGAATTCTGGAAATTTAAATTTCTAACATAAATTGAAAAGTCTATTATACATTATTATACATATGATTTATAACTCATCATGAATAGTAAAATTCAAATTATTATTTATTATCTTATACTATTGTTATGATATTGTATTATATAAATATTTTTATTATATTTTGTTTTTCGATGTCGTTACGATGTGGTTATTTTAATCTACGTCTAGATTTAAATTTTGATTAATACCGATGAACTACTTTTTCGGTATCGTAAGTTGTAGCAAGTGTTGGTGTCGTACGGGTATTGTAACGAACCAAACCGATTGCAACTGAACAATATCGGCAAAGGTGCCGAATATCAAAGCTTGTACGGGTATTTGTTTTTATGGTCTTTACCGATGTTAAAATTGTGTCGGTATCTTTTAATGTCGTACCAGTATGGTGACTAACCGAACCAATTCCAACCAAACAACATCGGCACCAACATCGAATATCGAAGCTTGTACCGATATTTGTTTTTATGGTTTTTGTCGATGTAAAAACATGTTAATATCTTTTAGGGTATATAAAAACTTTTTTTGGTTTTCTCTTTTGGTCGCTATAGCGAGTGTTGGTACGATATGGTAGCGATACGATATTAGTTTATCGAAAGCAAAAAAAATAAAAACAACATACCGGTACTGATACAAATGGTGTTTAGTAGGTTTCTGTTTTTATTGTTTTCGATCAATGTAAGGTTTTCTCTTTCGATTACTATAACGAGTGCCGGTACCATAATGCACCGAACATATACCAAACAAATTTCCGTCGCGAAGCACGGAAAAAATCACTAGTCTATATTAATTAGAACTTCTCATGAACAGTAGACTGAGAACATTTTAGTATATTTTATTATTTAACATTAGTTTTTTATTATATTTATTATTAATATATTAGTATAACTAATTATTATAATAATTAATTTACTTTATCCTATTACTACATATGTTATACTCTTTTAACCCGTTTAACTTTTAAATAATTTTATTTTTCTTTGATTACTTGCATTCTTTTGCTTACGAAAAACTAAATAGGAAGTTGCGTTTGATTTTTTTCTCGACGTTTCTGTATAAATTTTATTAAAAACGCGGTTGTCTTTGAAATATAGGTTTTTTTTGGTATCATGTGCTATATCAAGTGTCGGTGTCACAACGGTTCCATGAAGAACTGAACCAACACCGACCGAACCACGTCGATAACAGTATTAGTATTATCTGAACCAATATCAGTATATACATACAAAAATATACGCTTCAAACCCATTTGGTTTTATTTAATTTGACTTTCATATGATATCTTGTTACTAATTATACAAAACTAGAAGATTGATCCGCGCGCGTTGCGCCGTGATCAACGAAATTGACATGTTGTTGATCAGATTTACATTTACAATTTGTTAAAAATGTTTTTAACTGTTAAATCTGTATTACTATCTTATACAAATAAGTAACTCACAAAATAATCTCAATACAATTAATGGTATCATAATTACTATGTTATATAACTTGTATCCATATAAATAACCTATCATATTAAGCTCCCTGCGTTGAGGCCGGGGGGGGGGGGGGGGGGGGGTAAAACCGTGACAAATAGCACCAATGCCACACTATAATCGACGACCACCAACATTGAAGTTGCGGCGTCTGAATGTGGAAAAATTAGACCAACTTATAAAAATAGAAAAAAATAACTAACTCGATTTAGGACTCGCACGTTGTGACGAACTTATTAAACGGGAAAAAAATAGACGACGTAAACACACTGAACCACATACGTACGTTGCTCCATTTTAACTCACAAAATTTAGAATGAACCATATAACAAAACGTATAATCGTTGAACCACACACACACATTGTGCCGTGTTAAGTCGCAAAATTTATATCTAAACGTAAAACGAAAAAATTTGCAAAATTTGAAAAACATAGGGGATTAAAGTTGAAAGTAAAAAGGTGGTGAGGTTAAATTGGAAAAACTAAAAACTTTTGGGTTAAAACTACAAAATTAAGTAGTTTTGGGTTTAAAGTGAAACATCAATTTTTATTTTTTTTTGAAAAACTCCCAAAACATAGGGTAAAACACCTCAATGCTTCAACTTGTTGTAAATTTATATTATGTAAATTTATACACACTAAGCATCATGTACGCCACAACTATGCAAAAAAAAAAAAACTCATTAAGCATCATGTACAAACACAATATGCACAAACATCTTTCAAATTTTATAAATTTATACACCCTAAGCATCATGTACAACACAACTATACACAAAAAACTCATTAAGTATCATGTACAAACCCACCATACACAAACATCTTTCAAATTAATAGTATATAAATTTATAGTTATCAACATCCATTTGCACACGATAGAATTTATGCAAGAGGTATAACTCTTATTGCATCAAATTTATAGTTATATAATTTATGCAAGAGGTACAACTCTCATTGCATCAAATTTATAGTTATATAATTTATGCAAGGGGTACAACTCTCATTATACTAAATTGTTGCAAATTAATAGTTATATAATATAATATGGAAATAAATTAATAGTAAAACCGTGACAAATAGCACCAATGCCACACTATACTCGACGACCACCAACATTGAAGTTGCGGCGTCTGAATGTGGAAAAATTAGACCAACATATAAAAATAGAAAATAATAACTAACTCGATTTAGGACTCGCACGTTGTGACGAACTTATTAAACGGAAAAAAAATAGACGACGTAAACACACTGAACCACACACGTACGTTGCTCCATTTTAACTCGCAAAATTTAGAATGAACCGTATAACAAAACGTAAAATCGTTGAACCACACACACACATTGTGCCGTGTTAAGTCGCAAAATTTATATCTAAACGTAAAACGAAAAAATTTGCAAAATTTGAAAAACATAGGGGATTAAAGTTGAAAGTAAAAAGGTTGTGAGGTTAAATTGAAAAAACTAAAAACTTTTGGGTTAAAACTACAAAATTAAGTAGTTTTGGGTTTAAAGTGAAACATCAATTTTTTTTTTTTGAAAAACTCCCAAAACATAGGGTAAAACACCTCAATGCTTCAACTTGTTGTAAATTTATATTATGTAAATTTATACACACTAAGCATCATGTACGCCACAACTATGCAAAAAAAAACTCATTAAGCATCATGTACAAACACAATATGCACAAACATCTTTCAAATTTTATAAATTTATACACCCTAAGCATCATGTACAACACAACTATGCACAAAAAACTCATTAAGTATCATGTACAAACCCACTATACACAAACATCTTTCAAATTAATAGTATATAAATTTATAGTTATCAACATACATTTGCACACGATAGAATTTATGCAAGAGGTATAACTCTTATTGCATCAAATTTATAGTTATATAATTTATGCAAGAGGTACAACTCTCATTGCATCAAATTTATAGTTATATAATTTATGTAAGGGGTACAACTCTCGTTATACTAAATTGTTGCAAATTAATAGTTATATAATATAATATGGAAATAAAGTTATTGTTTTTTTTTTTTTTTGAAAGATAAATTTCATTAAATCACAAAAACGCCACAAGCGTCCCCAAAACGGGGACCCTCGAACAAGCGGGATTACATCAAGTCTAAAAGATATTTACACCAATCATTCCAATAACTAACTTTTAATCTAGATCTGTGACGAACCCAAAAGAAAGTGGACGACTAAATGTTTTCGACGACTTCAACCGCTCTTCGACACTTACCCGTGAATATTTTAGCATTTTGTTCATTCCAAATACACCACATTGAAGTATAAATGATACCCCTGATAAGTTGTTGCTGATCTTTATTCTTCGAACCTGTTTCCGAAAGCATCAATAAGTCACTAACATGAAAGGCATAAAACGGTTGCAAACGGCACCAATTTCCAATACGAAACCATATCTCAGAAGCAAACCAACACCCTATGAAAAGGTGCGTAGCTGTTTCTGCAGCTTCATTACACAACAGACAGCATTATACCCCTTTTCTGCAACTCATGTTTCGTAGGAAGGCGATTTTGAACGGCTCGCCATATCATAATCTTACATTTCAGTGGAGTCCAGTCCTTCCATTTCACTTTCGCACCGGCTGCATTGTCTCTTCTGTTAACAAAAAGCTGTTTGGCTTTACGAACTATAAACAATCTATCTTTGTCGCCTCTCCATTCCCATTGATCATTGCCTTCTTTCCATTGATACTCGTATATCTCCTGTAACAAATTAAACATTTCCGCAACTTCTTCGGGGGAAGGCTATTGTTTTTCTAATAAAACAATCTTTTACAAAAAAAATAAACTTTAATTTAATCAACTAAATAAACTTTCCAAAATAACTGTCAACTCCGGTGTAAATGTTTATTTTGGTGGGTTAAGATGATTGAGATCACCCAGAAAGTGTTATGTGTCACTCAAATACTTTCTTGTATTATTTTAACCCAAAGTTTTTCATCTTTTACAATTTATCCAACAAAACTTTATATTTTTTTTTTACTTTTAACTCAAAACTTTTCACCTTTTACAATTTAACCTCATAACTTTTTTACTCTCAATTTTAGTCCCCTATCTTTCATCTTTCGCAAATTTCGTTTCATTCTAAATTTTGTGAGTTAACAGGGCGCAACGTGCGTTTGTGGCTCAACGTTTTTACGTCCGTTCTAAATATTGTGAGTTAACACGGCGCAACGTGTGTGTGGTTCAACGTTTTCACGTCTATTTTTCCCGTTTGATAGGTTTGTCGCTACGCGCGGGTTCTAGATCGATTTAGTTATTCTTTTCTATATTTTACGTTCAGTTTAACTCATTCGCGTTAACACACCGTAACTTCAGTCTTGGTGTTGTTCAGTTTGAGTGACCCTCAAATTCAAAATGCAGCTAAAACAACAGGAAAATACGTCAAAATATAACCAATATGCAACAAAACAACAGTATGAATACATGTATGTTTACATAAAATAGGAGGGACCAAAATTGCAAGAATTTGTAGAAACCAAATTGAAAGGAGTTCGTGTTCATGAGATCTTAATTTTACATTCTCAAAGCATGTGTGTTTGATATAATATATATACGTACAGATATAAAGTATTTATAGCATATATTAATACTAACTATATAATTCAATATGTTTGTTTATGTTCAGTTATGTGATCATATTAAAAAAAAATACGCATTTATGTATGTTTTGAAATGCTACACAAATTATAAGATTGAACACTAGTTCTAGCTAAGATGAGTTCAATAGTTCAATATACAAGCAATAATAAATTAACAACAGTTGGAAATAAAATAACTGAACTGGTGACATTAATTAATATGGCATCTTTACAACCTGTGATCATTTTCATAACATAAAACATTCTTCCTGAAGACAAACCATTGTTGCCAAAGACATGCAATTGTTCCAAAAGATACTAAATAGATCCTAAAGACATAACTGATCCTAGACAGATACTAAACCACTTAAACAAAAGACACATACCCTAACTAAGCCTGCTGTTAGAATGAACGTACGTTTAGGATATAGAATGAGCGTAGGTTTAGGTTAGAATGATCGACCTGATCCGAAGGCTTATTGATAGAACGTAGGTTTAGGATCGAATGTAAGTGAATCCAAAAAGGTCAAAAGATTTATTGGACAAGAGCAAAAGTTACAACGCTTTCTTGTTTTTCTATGAATTTATTTCAGTTTGATGAAAATACAAATAGTCTTTTTAATCATTTTCAGGCTTAAAATATCATAAATATACTTTTAACGAACAAATTATACAAGTGATCTTAAAGGACTCCATTACTATAGGTTTTTGGCACTATAGTAAAATTATGCATAACATAAAGATGGAGTTTGATTCGGCAGTGTAATAGAGGTGCTTCAGCTTCTAAGCACCGTTATAATCCAGTTTGAGCCGGTATTGAAATACAGTTAGATGTATCTATGCAGTTCGATTCACAAGTTTGCACGGATGAGCCATATAATTCATTACAACCAGTAATCAATACGCGGTGTGCTGTTGTAATCATGTTGTATGCACAAACCGCATTACAATGGTGCATCAAAATATGTTAACAGGGGGTGTATCAAACCCCATGATGATTTTAGTAATGCAATGATAATATAAAACTCAATCCCAAAACCACCATACTAACGGCATACACAAATATATACAGCCTAAAATATCTCTCTTAAATCATCACTTGCACAAAACTCTATGAAGCAACCTACGCCATGAAAATTAGAAGCATCAGATCAGTGGTCGTTCAGCTTTATCCCATATTCAGCTTTCAAACGGTTCACATTTCCATCTGCTTGGGCACCATCAATCAGCTCATACTTCCTGTAGTTTGTCTGCAGGGTCTCGCTTTGCTGTTTATGCAGCTTCTCTTCTTCTTTAAGTTGTAGCTGCACAAAAAGATATAAACTTCATTTACTTGACATTTATACAATACAATATTTCACAGTTTAAACCAAAATACCAATTAGTAGTTAGGGTAACATGTCATTTTCGTCCCTAAGGTTTGACCAGTTTTGCGACTTTCGTTCAAAGGTCTGTTTTGCATCTGGATCCAAAAGGTTTGAAATCTTGCCATTTTCATCATGTTCGTTAACTCCATCCATTTTTCTCCGTTAAGTCAAGAGTCTTTCCTTCTTTTCCGCTAACTTAAAGGGCAATTTGGTCTTTTTCAAGGGTATTCAGTCTTTTTACATAAAGTGAAAAAGACCAAATTGCCCTTTAAGTTAGCAAAAAAAGACAGAAATATCCCTGACTTAACAGAGAAAAAAAGGATGAATTTAACGAGCCGGATGAAAATGGCAAGATCTAAACCTTTTGGATCCGGATGCGAAAAGACAAACATTTGGACGAAAAAGTCGTGAAACTGGCCAAACCTCAAGGACGAAAATGGCATTTTACTCTAGTCTTTACCTCCATTATATATTGAGCCTCAGCAGCATGTTTCTTCGTCAGATCCTTGATCTTCTTAGCCAGCTCAAAGTTTTGATGACTTGGATCCATCCAACGGCACACAATCGTTCTTTGATGCTTCTTGGGCCGGTCCTCGAACATTTCAACTTGGGCTTTTCAGGCTCTCACGGGCCTGGGCATTCCGGATATCATAAGAGGAGAATCACCCATCTCACAGATGATTTCTTCAGCCTGTTTGGCTGATTCCATCTCCACCAGAGCAGCACAAACACCGCAAGACGCGAAATACGTGGGAATGAACTGAACGTCTTTCACATTCCCAAACTGATTGATTGCATTTTCTAAAACGGATTTCGTAACCTGAGGGGATAAGTTGTCGATGTAAATCGTCTTCTTAACCTTCTCTTCGAACGCCACGTATTCAGTCGATGGCTCCATTAGGTAGTTATAGTGCCAGATATTATCTAATAATGTAAAAGATATTACAGTGTTAGAAACCAAATTTGTACATGGATGTAAAAGTAACCAAATTCGGTGAGTACAAAAACAGGTTTCCAGATAGATAACAATATTCACAGAATCACGACCACATATTGTTTAAAATAGAACACCACAAGAACATGAAAGTAAGTTAACTTCAGGATAATATATGATTCTCACGAAAGTATGTTGATGACAGGATAAACGATCAGCACATCCACAGTAACAAAGTAGTACAGTAAAAACCGAAAAAGAACAACAATCACAAATTCACAATCACACAATCATATCATTATTCTATAACAGCAGCTACCACCTAGAAGATTTAAACAATTCCACTCTAATGTAAAATTTACAAAATATAGGGTTCAGTTACCAGATATCAAAATCGGTCAAAAAACTGAGAGAGGCGGAGAAGCGACAAGTCTAGTAAGGTAGGATGCCTTCTTATTTTTCATAAAAAAAAAAAATAACCCTTTTTTTATGAAGTAAAAAAATCAGATCAAACTCATTGCAAATTTGGTCAACTGGAATTTCGATAAGTATGTATCAACTATATATCTGTAACAGTTAAAAAGGTAACTAAACTGAAAAACTAATTTTTGTGTAATCTTCTTTTTCCAGTTTAGGCTCAGGTTCAAGAAAATATAAACCTATGAAAACTACATTAACTGATTAACCTACCTTAAATACCTCTAAAAGCACACACAAAACATTTAATTACGCTATTCTAACACTTTTAATGATTAAAAGCCACATCAAAAGTTCCTATTTTAGTATTTTTGCCCTTATCCTGAAAATAAACAGAAAGAACAAAAATCCTACAATTAGAATCTCAAAACTCACAATAAGATCATCTATCAAAAGTAATATGTCATCCGCTAACCATCAATTAGGTAAACATCAACCGATCAGATCGACTCAAAATTCATATCAAACAAAACAATAAAGATAACTTGCCTAATCAGTACTGTGCGATCATCACATGAACACTCCACGTGATTTATAAACAAAATTGGCCTGTGCAAAATGAATTTCGCTTCATAACTTAGAGCCGTACGGATCTATTTGTAATCGTTTGTTGATCATTGAAATAAATGATCATAAAGCATGCGGTTGGAGATTCTGAAAACGATATCACTGTTTATTGTGAGATTTTGAGTTCATTCTCAGTTGACAATTGTAGCAATAATTTGTCGATTATATAGAAAACATGTAATCGAATGAATATAGATTATAAAGAACGGGAAGAAAGATACCTAAATCATATGATTGTTGAAGAAAATCGGAGCGAAATAGAGAGAAACCCAAACCCTGGTGGCTTATAAAAACACATACTGTTTTTGTACCCGATTGTCACTAAATTCGATCCGAATCATATAAAGCGCGTTTCCAATTGACTAATTCTGCGTTTCGGAACGCCCCGATACGCGTACCGGACATGGACTTTTGGAATGCGAACTAAAATCTGACTGTTCAATTACGCCGTTACATGCTCTTCTTTCCCGTTGTTTTTTAATGGTGCCAATTCACACCTGGGTATGTATAGATATTTATTATAAAATGTGTTATTTTAAATTGGATTTTTTTTTGAAAAAAACTTATTAACTGTTTTGTATACGATACAACGTACCAAACTATATGGTACACCGCACCGCGTACCGAATTGGCGTTCCAAATGAACCTACCCCGCTTCGTACCGAATTTTAGAAATGCACAGACCGGTACCCGTTTTCGTTCCAGGTACCGGAGCGAACCGCAATCCATGTGACTATGATTAGAAGTACTTTGGTTAGATGTCTATGACTTCATAATTATGCCTATCATTATCACTGCTTAAACCACGGATTAATGTTTTTTTAATTCTATTATTTTTGCTCTGATGAATATTTTTTTTTTCAAAACTTTAGCATAACCTAAAAAAAATCTCCAAATTTATGATCTTAAAAGAAAGGTGATATTATTTAAATGTTGAAGCCGGTTGTTTGTTATAACGTTTTGTTGTATATAGCATTTGTATGAGTTAAAGATGTATAGAAAATAAAACACAAATAGACTCTTTTAATTAAAACCAATTTTACCTTACATTTTCAACATCCCGCGCAACACACGGATTGCATCAACCTATGTTGTCAAAAGCGCAAAAAGCGAGCGCCTAGGCGCAAATATGGGTTTTTTTTTTAAAAGCGGTGCTGGGGCGCAGCGCATACGCGGGCCCGGGTTTTCGGAGCTGCATTCGTGTCCGCAGGACGTGTGGAATCTTATTTATTTTCAAAGCATAACATATTTTTTATATTTTTTTTCTCTATATGCGCTTTTCTTAAAAAAAGCCCACGCTTTTTTTGCGCCTAGGCTCTGGGCGAGGCCGATGCGCCTCGCCTGCGCCTTGCGTCTTTGACAACATAGGCGTCAACTCGATTTAGAACAAAGAGCATCTAGTTCAAACAGAAACCAAATTTGCACGTAAATGTAAAAGCAAACAAAGTCAGTGAGTACAAAATCAGTTTTCCAGATGGATCACATGTTATTAAAAAAACTACAGTGATCATGTAATCAGGTCCTAAAAACATACCGAGTTGCTTATCACTTAAGATGTGACTATATGAGGCATTAAAGGCACCGCGAAAACCTAACTACAATGTATTTAATCTATACACCATTTATTCATTTCTTGATCACTAAGGTTGAATACTAGAATGAACCCTAATTTAACATGAATCTATAAATCTCAACCCTAAAATTAAAGTTTATTGCCAAATTTCTGTTCTCACATGATTGTAAAACAAAACAATGTGCAAAAATCCAACTCCCACCAGTCACCACCATTAATAATAACACATGTACAAACATCTAAACCCTAATGTTAGAACAAAGTGCCTCTAATGCATTCTTTCCATTGTGTTCTCCTACCAGTTCATTTAAAATAACGCATGAGAACTGAACAGACTACAAATGCAAGTTGAAAAATACCTAAATAAAACCGAAACCCTAACCCTAGAAAACCGCAAACAATCGGAACAAATTAAACGATTCGATAGATGAAAATTGTACCTGTGGAAGTTCGATCGGAGATGGTGTGACGTAAGCAGCGGCGATACCGGCGATGATTTTCCGGCGAGATGGTTGAGAACCGTCGTGAAAGGTTTCAAACGACTCAGTGAACTATTGTGACGAACTAATTTTGAAGAAGTGAGAAATTGTTAAACTGAATGTAAAATTTTATAGAGTAAACTGCCATTTTGGTCCCTGTGGTTTGGCCAGTTTTGCCATTTTAGTCCAAATCTCAAACTTATTACATCTGGATCCCTGTGGTTTGCATTTTGTTGCCATTTTAGTCCAAAAGTTAAAATGTCTGAATTTTGACTGTTTTAATCACCCTTTTTTGTCCTTACATGAAGGGGTAGTTTGGGCATTTAATTTTCATTAATGTAATTCTATTATTAAAAAAAAACACATAATATAAAAACCCCTTAATATCTCAGACCATTACATGATCATCTTCAACCCTCCTAACCCAAAAAAAACCCTAACCCACAGAGATCGAAGAACGACAATGGGGTGGTGATGAATACAAAAACCTGAGTTTGAAAAGGCTATGAAGGTTGAAGGTGCATCTGCATATGCACCAGTCAACCATCCTCATCTCTCTCTCCCAATATGCACCATCTCAGCTCTCTCTCTTTCTCATATCTCTAAACTTAATTCATGAGATCCACAAACCACCATCAATCTCCTCTATAATCACCGCAACATCATCAACAACCACCCCGAACCAGAACACTGCCACTACTACCGGCACCGACGCCGCTGGCTGCGGCAGTCTTCTGTCGTCGACATAAGCACCACCGTCACCATCAACATCCTCACCGGACATCATTATCAATCTCCAACTGTCTGCAACACAAATCATATACACACCCCCAATTGTCTGCAACACAAATCATCTAACAAAAATACAAAATCTCCAACTCCAATCTCACACTCAACTGTACATTAACCCCATAATCCACCCTCCACTCTCTTGATTTCTACCTGCAGCGGATAGGAGCCGGTGGTGCACAGTAACCCCATCATCTTCATCTTCATACACACATATAAAACCCATAACATCTTCATACACACAAATAAAACCCATAACACTCCTCCCACACCCCCACCCGTGTCTTAGATCGACCAAAGAGAGAAAGAATTCGAAGGGGAGAGGAGCCGGTGGTGCACAGTGACGGCGGGTTCTGGTGGAAGATGGTTCTGGTGGAGGTCCGAACAGCGACAGCGACGGTGGGTTTTCACCTCTGATTTAGTGCACAGTGACGACGGGTTCTTGTGGTTTTCACCTCTGATTTAGTGCAAGATGGTTCTGGTGGAGGTCCGAACAGCAACAGCGACGGTGGGTTGGACGATGATGATTGATGATTTAGCGCCGCCGCTCATCGGAGTTTCGAGTCGAAACAGCAGAAACCCTAGGATTTTTTTGGGTTTTTTTGTGGATGATAATGGATATAGAAGGAGGAGAGGGTAGGGTAGTAGAGAAAGTGGTGGTGGTTGATCTGATGTATGTGTGTGTATATATATATATATATATTAATTTTTGAATTAAGAAAATATTAAATGAAAAGCAAAATGACCAAAATGCCCCTACACTAAAGGACAAAAAAAGGACATTAAAACAGTAAAAAATCAGAAATTTTGAGATTTGGACTAAAATGGCAACAAAATGCAAACCACAGGGACCCAGATGTAATAAGTTTGAGATTTGGACTAAAGTGGCAAAACTGGCCAAACCACAGGGACCAAAATGGCAGTTTACTCAATTTTATATATTTAATTTAATTTGATTGATGTATTTATTTTGGGGCCTTGTAGCCCGTCTCATCAGCCCATTGGGTCTAAGATGATGGATGATTTTATGCTTCTCTACAACATCATGAGTAGTGGTGGGTTAGTTTCAAACCCAGTTAGCAAAAAGTTACGCTTGAAGTTAAAATGAGTGTAGTGGTATAATTTCTTACCTCATGTGTTGATTACTCAATTATTTATTTTTATTTATTTGAAAATTAAAACAAATAATATTTCATTAAATAAATAAAAATTACATTACCACTAATTAAAGACGAAAATGCAAAATCTAGATCGGGTCGATATCTTGATAATTGAAGGTTGGTAGCGGTTGGGTGGTGTTCGGGCGATAAGAATTTGGATTCATAGGCCAAGACGGAACACCAAAAGGGAGGCGGAATTGGATACATGATATCTATATACTATATTAATCATTTCCTATGAACATAAAAGTAATTTACCTTTACAATTTAAGACGGCAGACTAAGGGGCTTCATCCTTCCCTGATGTTTCATCCTTTTCTACCAATTTTGCCCCCAATCAATGTACACAAAGAAGGTCTCCAACTGAATGCGACCATTGAATCGTTTCGCATCCAAGCCTCAAACCGTCAGAGTTGCACTTGAAATTGATGAATGGGAGTTCAGTCGATTAATGGTAGTTAGATTCGAGGTTTCTCCTTTATAATCTTCTATTAATGGTCATTTGTTTGACCGATCGTGCAGTGGTGAGGGTTTAATCGGAGCACCAGAGTCCGTCGGGTCAAGGGTTTCTACCATGATATGACGAAAGGTTAGTGATTACGTTGTTTGCGGCGATGGCAGTGGTGGCTGGTAGGTAGTGAAAAATCGAAGCCTCAACAGTAGCGGCTTTAGGGTTCCTTCATAAGTCAGTCGGGGGCGGTTAGGATTCCGGCAGAGGAATCCTCAGATAGAGTTGATAGAGTTTTAAAGGCTCTAATCAAGATCTGAGGGAGAGTGGATTACAACCGTAGGTAATAAATTTTCTGATTAACTCTATAAAGTGCTTTATTAAGTTCATAAAATGTTTTGGTGCATTTGATTTATAAGAAAGAAATGGGTTAATTGGAGGTGCTAGGTGGTATCATTATGTTTGGGGCTGCTATGATATGAAGGTTGCAAGCTTTTGGTTTAGGTTGTTTCGGTGGAGGAGGAAATGAACCGTAGTTGATGGTAAGTTGTTTAGTTTAATGTTTTACTAGGATTTGAAGTGATTTGTGTAGTAATCTATCTATTCTGTGTTTATGTGTGCCCATTTTTCTATTTTTTGTTCTTTTTTCTGTAGGAAAAGAGTGTTTTCAGGGAGTTCACCGGTTTGGTGGATTCGCGGCGGCAATGGTGTTTCAGCAGCGACAAGAGATTTCATGGACCAGCTTAAGGTTCAACTTGAACAAGCCTACGTTGAGGAATTTAGGTCACACTCCGGTGAGAACCCCGACGAACTAAGTTGGTAAAATCATTCTGGTTTGATGAATCAGGTAAAACCCTATACCCCATTCGATTTTATCAGTAAATCAATAGATATTGAGACAGATCCGTAACTTATGTAATTTTTTTTGGCCAATCTAGGGTTTAGGTCACACTCCGGTGGGTACTCCGACGAACTAAGTTCATTGCATCAGAAGACATGAGTGTAGGTTCCGGCAATCTACGATTTGGTAGATGCAAATTGAAGACATGGATCTTAGCTTTTAGATACAACAGTAAAGCGAAAGGCAAAAAAATGGTATGTAAATGTGTAATATTGGGTTTTACACCTGTTCATTTTATTGAGTTTGGTAAATGAGTTTATGTGAATGTTCATTTACATTATGAAGAACAGAAAAATTGACGTGAAGGTTGATGTTGCTGGCGTTGGTGAGGCCAAAGAGGACATGAGGAAATTGTAGTAAGTAATCTCAGTCTATGTTTCAGGTTCTTGTTGCAACTGGATGTAATCTAAAATATTAAAATACTCTTTTGTCTTAGTTTCGATTAATGATGTTTGTACATTCCCCATCTAATGTTATTTTTGATCGGTCGAAAGTTGAAAAGGCTGGAACGGGTCAAGTAGAGATCTTGTGAAAGTAGTTACTAATAAGCAAGCGTTTTTCTTTAATATTAGTCTCAAGTAGATTAAATAATCAAAGCATGTAATATATAATACATGAAGTTAAGCTTGGCAAAACTTTGCAGGCCTTTTTACATATTTTTGTTAACAAATTTGCAGGTCTTTTAACAGTTTTTTTTAAACCAACTTGACTCGACCTGACCTGACCCAACCCGAAACCCGTTCGAATCCAGACCTGTTTTGACCCGAACACATCCGACCCGAACCCAACATATTGAATCTATTGTTATTACATATTTAAACTTAAAGTTATACTCTTTCATTTATATGTCAAGGTTTTAATATTTTTTATTGTGTTTACATGTAGATACATACCCGAGTTCGGGTCAAGGATAAGTTGGATGGCTCTTCCACCATCGAGTTGCTTGATGTGAGAATCATATCTTGTTATATGAAATGCTGTCAAGATGTCCATTTTTATAACCAAAAGAAAAGGGGGGTTGATGGTTTTAGCTTAATGAAGATATTTGCAAGTTTCGACAAACATTGATATCTGTTATATGGAGAAGGAAGCATTGGATTAGTGGGACTGGTCTCACAAGTTGTTCATGAGGATGGTCGCCAAGGAGTATATTTTCTTGTTTTGTTTCCTCCTTTAGTTCCCAATACATTTTTCCACTAAAATTAGATGTGGTAATTTTGACCCGTTTACTTTATGAATATGTCGATACGGGTTATGTAATTTTCAAGTTAGAGGTAATGGGTGGGTCAAAAAGAATCTGGGTCAAAACAGCGATTTTTTAGCATGAATCAAAACAGGTCAACCTTTTTGGGAGTTTTATAAAGCACTCAAATTTCTAAATTATGATTATGAAACTTATATAATTACAATGATTTAGCTTTAGATGATTCAAAGACTTGAATGACATGTACTTGGTTTTAATGAAAAATAATTCGTTTGGTAAGTGTGAAAAAAGATGTCATTTTAAAATTATGGTATATTTTAATGCAACTTGTGGTTCGCTGATGAAGACATACATGGGTGCTTATTAATGCATTATAACCTAGGTTTAATCTTTTACACAAACTGAACTGGTTACTAAATCTGGTTCATTAGTCTATGATTTCTCTTCTTTAGAAAATGATTTTCGGCTTATTAGTTGTTCATTATTATTATCTTGTTGAATCTTAATCTCAAAACATTTTTTTATTGATTATTTTATCGGATTTTGTAGGCGAGGGCCTGGCACGATAGCAAAGGCGTTGATCAGAGTACTTCCTTTCCGATCATCCTCGATGACTATTTAGTGCCCAAAGTTTTAACATCATCGTGTATGTAGTTTGTCGAGTATGATTGATTACCTACAATTTTTATTTTTTGAGCTTGGAAAAAAGCTTTTGTATATGACAAATTGTAAATTTGTGGTCATGTATTAATTAGGGTGTTTTAGAACTTTAAAAAGTTTGTAAGTTTTGTGGTCATGTATCAAATAGGGTGTTTTAGAACTTTAAGAAGTTTGTAAGTCTTTCATGCTTAAAACCTATGCCTCTTCTCTCGTTTTTGGTGATAAACACTTATTGAAGAACTAAACACATCCTGAAAATCATCAACCAAAAAATCGTCGCCGCCGCAACGCGTGGGTTCCTGCTAGTTCTTTTTATAAAGAACGAGAAAAGGATTTATAAGGTTAAGAGAAAGGTGTATACAAATGAGATAGAGTTGGGCTTTTTATAGGTAAAAAAATTAATTTTAAAAATTTGATTTTTTTATTTGATCGTTGCCTAACGGTAATATTATGAAAACAATCAAAACACCGACATTTTCATGGAAACGCCCAACCAAAATTTTCCAAAAAAAAATGCCCTAAGGGACGGTGTTACCATGTGAATTGGGCCTTTTTTTACCCATCCACGCCCAAACAACAGACCACTACAGGTGGTCTAATTGGGGTTGTAAAAATTTGACATAGATTTGGTAACAAAACATAATTTAAGAAATTACGCAACTAAGATGTATATAATAAGAATATAAATTTTGTAATAATAGTACGATTTAATAAGCGATGCTAGTTAGTCTTTATATCGAGTCATGGTTATCTTCGACACCTGACATACACATCTCACAAACGTTAGCGGTTATTTTATGCTAAGTGAATATATGAATTTGAAAACCGGAGATCATTTAAGATATTTATAAAACTTGTTTTCAATAGATTTGGCAAAAACTTATGTTTATTGTAAACCTAGGATGAGTCGTCCATATCCTTATGATGGCTCCTTTGAGTGTAAAGTTTTCGTTAGGTTACACTGATAACACAAAGCTAAGTGTCTATGTAGGACCGTCATTTGCCTTCGCCTATAGGGGTTGTGTAGAAAACCTATACAATGCCATATTGAATATATGCCCACAATTTTTCATCTAGTTTCAAATTTAAGCATTCTAAAAATGAAACAATATAATTATGTTAATTAACTTACTTTGCTCGGTAGTAACATATAACAAATAAAATAAAATAAATACACCAAACAACAAATTGAAAAGTGAAATTTTAATAAAGAATTTAACAAGTAGATTAGTACACTAAATATGTGTTTTCTTGAGTTTTTTTACTGATGTAGTGCAGTTTTCAAAAGTTTAATCAAAACTAGTGCTGCCTTGGAAAACATTTCACAATTGATGCAAATGCCAATATAAATGGCGATTTTTTAGAAAATAGTAGGTTGTGCAGGCTTTTGCAGGATATAGCAGGTTTTTTGCAGGAAATTACAGACCAATCAATGCCCAGGAACTTTCAGCCGTTACCATCATTGACTTTCCTATACAAATGTCATTTTGAATGGCGAAATATTGAATGTCCCTACACAAATGCCATTACAAATGGTGAAACTTTTAATGTCTCTGCACAAAGCCATTACAAATGGCAAAACTTTTATATCTCTGCATGTACAGAGAGCCACTACGGCTAAGATTCAACGACTCATAGTAGGTGGAATACGTTTCAGTGGACCAGTATGATTCATCACTTGACCAGGAACTATTTCGAGGGTAAGCCACAAGGTTTCCATCATCCTGCATATGCAGCACAAAGCGTTCTCTCGACTGACGTGAGACTGATACACTATAGTATAGCGTATGCCCTGCAACAAGCTTTTGTCCTCCTAATATCGTATCACGGGGGTAATCAAAGCTTTGCCATACGACCTCAGAGTCCTTATAGAGTACAAAATTACCAGAATCAAACATACAAGCTGAGGTTGCTGAATCAAACTGAAGTCCAATAGGATTTTGCTCACCATAAGTAGTAAGCGCAAACAAAAAACCATCTCTGGTGGAGTTTTTTACTGATGTAGTAAAAATAGCAGAGATATATCAGAATTTTGCCATTTGTAATGGCTTTGTGCAGGGACATTAAAAGTTTCGCCATTTGTAATGGCATTTGTGCAGGGACATTCAATATTTCGCCATTCAAAATGGCATTTGTACAGGAAAGTCAATGATGGTAACAGCTGAAAGTTCCTGGGCAATGATTGGTCTGCAATTCCCTGCAAAAAGCCTGTTATATCCTGCAAAAGCCTGCACACAACCTACTATTTTCTAAAAAATTGCCATTTATATTGGCATTTGCATCAATTATGAAATGTTTTCCAAGGCAGCACTAGTTTTGATTAAACTTTTGAAAACTGCACTACATCAGTAAAAAACTCTGTTTTCTTCCATTCCATTTGAGGAACCTTCGTGGTGACTAAAGTTTTTGCCATTATGGAACACTTATCTTTTTTTTATTTTTATATTTTGCCATTATGTACATGAATGAGATATACATGAATGAGGTTTCACTAATGTACATCTTCGCTTGTAACTTATACATATAATCAAAACTTAAAAGTTATACAACATCTAAACTTGATCAAGCAAAACTATATAACTCAATGACATAAGTTACCAAAAAATATAACTTTGAAATTTAAAATAGGGTAAATTACACTTTTCGTCCTTTATGTTTGTATTGAATTGCAATAGATACCCTTTAACTTCAATAATTACACTTACAATCCTTTATTTGTAAAACTCATTACACTTTACGTCCTTTAGTTCTAACCTTATTAAAATTTTCAGTTAAGTCTATTTATATAAGGGCAGTTTGGTCATTTCACCATCTTAAATAAAATGAATATAATTAAAACACTTCTACCTGATCTTCATTCTCTGTGCTCAACCCAATAACAAGAACACAATACACACATACCTCTCTCTATCTATGGTGATCTGGTGCTTCATAATGGTTGCACCATCTAGGATTTCGATCTAAATCGCTGACCCCTCATATCGCATCATCGACCCCATCTGTTCCAGATCTGAATCGCCGCCATGATATGTTAGGTATTTTCGCCCAAATCGGAGGTTCGATCTGAGTGGTCTGAAAAACAAACCGAAATCGACAGGGAATGGGAGAGATCTGGCGGTAGTTAAGTCATTTCGGGTGGTGGCTCACCATTGGTGACGACGGGTCAGATAATTAGAAGACGATGACGTCGGGTTTGCGAGAGTGTGTTTGTTATTTGGATTTTTGATTCTGTTATATGGAGAACTAGTTTTAATGTCATGAACAACAAGTTTAATCCATCTTTATCTCCAATACCTTGGTAAAAAATGGGAGAACCCACCACCACAAATCAGAGCTGCTGATGTGGTAATTGTTAGACTTATGTAGTTTTGACTTTATTATTGTTTTAGGTTATACAAGAGATTAGATTTATTTTAATTTTTATTTAGCTTAACAGTCAATAAAGTAATTGTGATTAAAACTTATTGGGATGTTATATTATATGATATGTAAAACTAATTCTGTGTGATTTTTTGTGGGATTCTAAATCAATCGGTTTGGTGACCGCCTGGCAGGAGATATGGAGGTGGTTACTTGCAGTCTGTGAATTGTGATGGAGAAGAACAAGAGGGGAGAGAGAGAGAAATTAGGTGATTATTTATTTAGGGTAAGGATAGTGTAAAAAGGGCCTAAGAGTATTCACATCCAATCCATCAAATTATATATACATTCCACTAAAAAACAACTCCTATATCAATATATTTCCACTAAAAACAAATACTTTTTCTCTCTCCTTTCAATTAAATAATATTATCATTACATTTTTCTCTCACTTCCACTCACAACCACTTTCAAAATATATTAAAAAATTATAACGGGTGAACAATGTCCCCCCAAATATACAGATGAACAGTAACATTTTCTCTCTCCTCTACTCACAACCACTTTTTATACCCTTTATAATATAAAAACCCCTCCTCACATAATTTGATGGTTAGGATGTGAATGCTCTAAGAGCATTCACATCCAGCCCCCTAAAATTATACATACATTCCACTAAAAAACAACTCCTATATCAATATATTTTCACTAAAAACAAATACTTTTTCTCTCTCCTTTTCAATTAAATAATATTTTTATACCTTGATCATTACATTTTTCTCTCTCCTTCACTCACAACCACTTTCAATATATATTAAAAAATTATAGTGGGTGAACAGTGTCCCCCAAATATACAGATGAACAGTAACATTTTCTCTCTCCTCCACTCACAATAATTTTTTATACTCTTTATATTTTAAAAACCCCACACTCACAGTTTAGTTCTTTGGATGTGAATGCTCTAAAGTGTGAGAAGTGTATTATAACACTATATATAATACTATATAACACCATATAAACACCGTATAATAATATGTAACACTATATAATACCATATAACACTATGTAACACTATATATCATTATATAACAAATATAACACTATACATCTATCATAGACATGCTATCAGACAACCTATAGTGTTATATTTGTTATATAATGATATATAGTGTTACATAGTGTTATATGGTATTATATGGTGTTACATATTGTTATAAGGTGTTTATATGATGTTATATAGTATTATATATAGTGTTATAATACACTTCTCACACTTCTCACACTTTTTACAGGATCCTCTACCTATTTATATATATAATTTTTAATTGTTGTAAGTTCTTTTTTTTCTTATTTGTTAAATATATGTTAAATGAGTAAAATTACCAACATACCCTCATGTGCATGACACATGACCAGACTTGACTGAAAATTTTAACTGGGTTAGAGCCAAAGGACGTGGGGTGTAATGAGTTTTACAAATAAAGGATTATGACTGTAATTATTGAAGTTAAAGGGTATCCATTGCAATCCGATACAAACATAAAGGACGAAAAATGTAATTTACCCTTTAAAATAAAATATATAATTTTGATACGTATCTTTTTTTTAAGTTCGTACATTTACATTGGCACTTCGTAGTCTTTTTTTATTGTTAACTTCAATAAAGTCAACACCTTGAATTATATAACACAAAGGTCAACTACCTAGAGTTTGATTGCACAATTTGGTTCACACTACCAATCCCCACTAGTCTAATCACATACAATTAACTATATGGATTGGATTTGAAATCGAAATTCATTTTTTTGTGTTTTTAGATTTTTTTAGGTTTTTTTGGGGTTTAGTTATTAGAGGGTTAGTTTTTTTTTATTTTTTATTTGGGGGGGGGGGGGGGTTAGTTTTTAGGATTTAGCTTAGGGGGAGGGGGTTAGGTTTTTTTTTTGGTGGTGGTGGGGGGGGGGGGTGTGGGTTAGGGTTTTTTTTTTTGGTGGGGGGTGGGTGTAACAACCTGACTTCCCGGAAAGTCAAGTTCTTACTTAGATCTGTCATTTATTGCTTAATTGACTTTGTACTCTCGAGATTTCGATTATCGCCATGGGTTGACTATTTAAAACTATATTTTACAATGCATTCACAACGCCTAATCACAACACAGCTATCGCATTTAACGCATCTTATCGCATATCACATCGCATGTTTATACTAAACGCTATCGCATCGCAATCTCAACGCAACTCGAAACGCTAATTTACTTTATCATTTTATGTGTTATGTGTGTGAATATTTGTTTAATGTTATGTGGTTATCTCATCGCAACGCCTACTCGCAACTCGCTCAAAAACAACGCAGCGCTTAACATACGAAACGAAAGTCGGAAACCAACAAAACGCAACTCGGCTAGTCGAATGACCACCCGATCGAATGGACATCTGTCCGGATGACCATCCGATCGCATGGCCATCCGATCGACTAGCCATCCGACCCATCGCTCCACCACCCTAACTCTCCTCTCTCACACTATAAATACCCGTACACTCCACTGTTCACTGATGTGACAACTCTATCCGACCCAACTCGCTCCCAGCTCGTTCTCAAACACTTTCCTCTCGATTCAAGGCTATTTCGTAAGTATTTCTCCCTAAATATTGTACTTCCATCATCACTACACACTTCTCCATCATCTTCTCCATCAAAATCTTACATTTTTCTCCATGAAATCACCTGATTTGGACTCTTTGAATGTGACCTCATCTCGGTTGCGTGTGCAAACTGTGGTGTGACGTCATCCCGTCAAGGTTGGCTCATATCTAAAGGATTTCTACATTATTTAACACAAATCACAAGAAGATCTAAACATTTTCCCACTGTTTCCATCTCTTTTCAAACTTTTCTTCATGTTGTACTCAAAACCGATGGAATCTAGGCTCATTCAGGCTCTCTACTCATTCTCTAGTTGAGAACCGGTCTGAAAACGGATTCCACCGGAGAGACGACCGATTCACGGGTTGAAAAGGAGACTCCATCAAGAACAGTTAGTCTGATCGAATGGGGTGATTCCCATCCGATCGACTGAGCTGGACTTGGTGTGGTTTCCCGTTGTTTGATACGTCGTCACGCCGTCTCCGTTAAAACTCAAACTTTTTAACTTGGAAAACTTGTAAAATTTTCAAAACATCAGGTCGCCCAATCGAATAGCCATCCGATCGGATGACCATCCGATCGAATGACTATTCGACCAGTTGACTTGTTCTTTATAGCTTTCAACACTTAAACAATTTGACCAAACTTCAAACTTCAGGTTTCTCAATCGAATAGCCATCTGACCGGATGACTTGGCATTCATACTACAACGAAAACTTCAAAAGTTTTGAAACGATTTACAAACACACTAGCTCATTCGAATGATCAACCGTTCGAATGGTCATCCGTCCGGATGACCATCCGTTTGACTCACCATTTGACCCTTAACTCATTCGACACACTGTTTACACGTTGTTCAACGCTCACGCTACTGTTCAATGCACATGCTAACTCTAAGCGCTCCCTTCAATCCAATATAGTTTGTGTTTAGCAACTACAAACGCATTGTGAGTATACTCAAACCCATCTTATTTTAACGCACTTTTGGGTGTTGTTCGCTATCAACATACACCAACACACAACGCAAACGCTTTTAAATGCTAACCGCTCTCGCATGTATTACGTGTCTCGATGAATGCTTGTATGTTATGTTTACACAGTGATTGTTGCCTGACACCTTAGAAACGATAGTACTATAGTTTGGACTCAGCACCTGTCGTGGACAGGGGTTGTTAAGGGTATTACTTCACATGGTCACAGTGGTGATAATGTGTTGCGCATTCTACGCTCGTAGTCATGTCGGTCGCATACGTCATTGTCGATAGCTTACTTGATTCACATTTCTACATGTTACATGCTGGTTATGCGTAAACGCTTTCGCTTTACTATATAATATGCAAACTTGTGTACTCACCTTTACACTCTGTGTATTGACTTTATTTTAACGTATGTGACAGGTTGATAGGATGCTATGTCTGGTGTGATGAAACAAGAAGGAGGTCTAGAAACCCACAATAAAATCTGAGTTGTCAAAACAACATATTTGATTTTAAGACTATTATCTGTAATGACTGTTTATGCTTTATATGTTAATGGTATGGGACGTTAACGTTAAATATATTGTCACTTAATAGTTGTTATGGATTCTCTTGAACAATCTGTTTCGCACAGTGTCACGCCCCGATGTTTCCGCCATCGGTTGAGGTGTGACAGATTGGTATCAGAGCCATAACTATAGAATTCTCTGGCAATGAAGGAGCCATTGCAGCTCTACGTTGGATAGAAAAGACCGTGGCAGTCTTAAAAATAAGCAAATGTGCAGAGGAAGATAAAATCATGTTTGCTTCCAATCTTTTTAAGAATGCAGCTCTAGAATGGTGGAACACTATTCTCCAGTCTAGGGGAAGTGACAGAGTTTATAATATGGAATGAACTGAGTTTAAGAATATGGTTGAAAGAAAATTTTGTCCTCCCAATGAAAAAGAACAAATAGCTAATAAATTCTTAAACCTTAGAATGACTGGAGTAGACTGTAAGGGTTACACTACCGTATTCTTTGAATATGCCAGAATAGTACCAACCCTAGCTTCACCAGAACCAGTGTTAATCTCCCGTTACATCTGGGGATTAATCAGCGAGATTAGACATGTAGTCAAGGCAGCTAGAGCACAAACCATAGAAGAAGCAATAGAACTAGCAAATACCTTGACTGATGAACTAGTACGTACACAAGGAGAAAATCAGAGAAAGAACCTAGTCCAAAAGCTTACCCACGAATTTCGCTATGGTAATTCCAACCGTGGGAAAAACATAGGTTCTAATTCTGCACCTTACTATAAATCCTACAAGAAAAAGCACTCAGGGAAATGCTCCACATACTGAAACTTCTGCAAAATACCGGGACATAAGGAAGAAGACTGTAGGAAGAAACCCAGCAATGGAGTATGCTTCAATTGTGGAGAAAAGGGGCATATCAAACCGAACTGTCCAAAACTAGCTTCAACCATAAACAACAAGACTACTAAGAATGCTAGAGCATTTGTTCTGACAGCCGAAGAAGCAAAGATGATTCCGGAGGTGATTGCCGGTACGTTTTTAGTTAATGATGCTTTTGCTAAAGTATTATTTGACTCTGGTGCGAACCAAAGTTTCATTAATACTTCATTTTGCAAACTTCTCAAACAACCATTAACTAAACTTCAACAAGAATGTCTAGTAAAAACAACAATTGGAGAATCCATTAAGATCACTGAAATCTTGCAGGGAGCAAGAATAGAAATTCTAAACCATAATTTTATTGCAAATCTTTACCCAATGAATCTGGCTGGATTTGATACTGAAGAAACACTAGATAATCGACCGGGATCAAATTATCTAGGGGGTTTGGATCTGCATAAAAGGGGGTTGTTCTCTCTTGTTTGACTCGATGCTACTGACCTTCTTCTCCGGTAAACTCTGCAAAACAAAGCACCGTTAGCCCCGTCAAGGGGAGAAGAGGGGTTCTCTCCTTGACCCGACTCCGGCGTGAGAATAAGTATGTGTTTATGAAGAAGAAGAAGTATTGACGAAGTGTGTGTAACTTGAAGTTCATAACTGAATTATCCTCATATTTATAACCGAGAATTTGGGCGGAAAAACTCGTTGGTGAAATGTTAACGGAAGATGCTAACCCCGTAAGCGGTTACATTTCCTTCCGTTAAACTTCTCGATCCGACGTGAGTGCACACAGATCGCTGTTTAGATCTATGGCTGGGGGTTTGCCACGTGAAAAGTGATCAAGTGGAGGTTTCTCTCCAATTACATGCCATCGTTGTGATTTCAGGGATGCCTGAGGTGGTGACACGTGTCCAGACGGTTGTAACCGTTTAGTGGTGCACGATTGGGTCCTTCTAGAAGGTTATTGCCATAATCCTGTGTGACTCCTTATCGTGTGGCACCAATTGGATAAATAATATCCAAGTCTGGATATTATTAGGCGGAAGTGTTTAACTTAGGATTTTCATCCTTTGCTTATGGAGGAGAGCGCAAGGATTTATGATTTCCTTTTAGAGCGCAAGTATTGTCTGCTATCTGTCTCTTAAGCCTTCTTTGTAGGATCAGTGCGCGGCCGCGCAAGGTCAAAAGGGGCTGAAAGACGAGGTTGTCGTATGGTCCTAAGTACTTGTTACAAGGTTTTTTGGGACCTTACCCCTTCAAGTCCCCCTAGTCTAGTGTTGCTCTTATGCAAGTAAGTGGAGCACTGGACTTATGAGAGGGAAATGCTTTTTGGCGCGAAAGTAGGGGATCTTCTATGAGAAGATTTACTTTGCTTATTATAAAGATTTTGAAGATCTTTGACTTTAAATGGGGCTGGTACAGTAAGGACTGAGTGACAGGCTGCCACTGTCAGTTGTCCCTTACTGTCCGTGCTTTGCACGCGCGCGTGAACTCGCGTTTGTGTTGATTTTCACTCGCTCATGTCGCTTGGGTAACTGTTATATCCGGAAAAGGTGCTATGGTAGTTACCGATGCTATTTATTGCGGTGAGTATATAAGTTTGTTTGAGTTGCCCCTTTCTGTTAATCATTACTTTGTTGAAAACTTTCTCCTTCCTTTCTTCATTATCCGAAAAATTTTGTCATTTCTTTCTCTTATGTCAACCGGAGAACACCAAGAAGACTTATCCGAAGAAATGTCTGCTGAACTTCCACCGTTAAAGTGGCCCAGAGCAACTTTCGATGGTTTGGTTCGAAACCTTAGATTCCCAGAGAACTGGGGTGCCCTGTACCCTGAGGAGGGTCAGACAGCCGCATATGCTCCGACTGGGTATATCACTCTTTTTTGGGATTTCTTCTGTGAAGGCAAATTTCGCTTGCCTGTAACAAAGTTTTTCCTTGAAATTCTTGAGTATTATAAGTTTCATATCTCCCAACTGCACCCTATTGGCATGGTTAGGGTTCGACATTTTGAGTTCGTGTGTCGGACGATGCATATTGAGCCAACAGTCCTTCGATTTAGGGCTTTTTACCAAATGCACTGTACCCAAGGGTTTTACTCGTTTGTCCAAAGAGCGTCCGCAAAGAAGATCTTGCAGCATCCTCCAAAATCTTTCCATGATTGGAAACAAAAAATTTTCTTCATCAAGGCAGGGGTGATTCTGATGAGGAATGGTTCTGAGGGGAAAAGAAGACGTCCCTACTGAAACGATTCGGACCCCTGTTGACGAAAATTGGTATCAAGATCTGAAGGAAGTTCCCAACATTGCTTTGCCGGAGAAAGCCCTTGTTGGTGCTAGTATGAGTTTGAATTGGAAGATGGACCGAGAAGACAAACCGGTGTATACGGAGGATGGTAAAGGTAAAATTGGGGTTTTACTCTTTCTTCCTCTTTCTCTTCTTTTTCTTTTCTTTTCTTTTTTTTTTTTTTTTTGAACTTGCTCTTCTCCTTCTGCAGTTGTTTCATTGTATGTTGTTGCATACAAGAGAGAAGGCGGAAAAATGGGTACCATTCAGAAGAAGCCTGATGAGGAGCTTTGGTACCATCGGATTGTGAGGAATTTTGCACTTCCTCAAGAAGCTGATTTATCTGCCCAACCTGCTGCTGGTGTTGGTGAGTTTGCGTATTTTTTTTGTTGTTTGCGCGAAAGGACGGGTATGCCCAAGGATACGCTGAGTGTTCTCAGCATGTGAATAGCGTTTTGAAGGTTGATTGGGACACCAGCAAATCTGCGACTTATGGCGTCAACACTGGTGGTGCGCTTACTGCTTTGAAGGCAGAATTTAACAACTTGCAGCTTCCCGTTATGGATCTTATAAATGTTGCGCTGCAATCTGATGATCACGTGGCACAACTAAAGGAAATCTTTCCGGATGACGGTGAAGATTTAGTGTAGGTTCTTTTGAAACTGTATTGAACAATTTTTTGTAATATTTGGGATGTGTATCCCTTTCTTTGTTGGTGCGCTGTTGCGCAAGTAACTAAAACACTGTCGTGTTTGATAGTTTTTAAGGCGTATTTGTACGCTGAGAATAGTATGTCGTGTTTTTTAGTTTACAATTTGTTGCATGAGTACAATTACTTTGATTAAGTAAGGCGAATGAAGTTGGTATAAAGCTCATGTGTGAACGTATGGTCGTTTGTGATGTAATCACTGACCGTTCATGAGGCTTTATTTTATATTTACCATAATGTTTTTGCGCTTACTAAAAGAAATTGCATGCACTTTGTAAGAAAAACACAAGAATAATAGAAACTTTGCTGTTTATTTCCGGATAGGGCGCCCATTACAAAGTTTGCTAATAAATATACGAGACTTAACTTACTCTATTCTCCCGCTTTGTCTTAATAAATCATGTCTTTCTGCGTGGAGGCCATAGAGTTTCTTCTTAGTTCTTCGCCCTTTTGCTCGGGCCTTCGTCGCCTCGAGTTATCTGCTTTATTTCCTTGCGCACGTTTTGTAGCAGATGTGTGAGCTCGTCGCTTTTAAGGGCTTTCTCAATCTCGGTGCGCAAGGAAATGCAGTTGTTGGTGGTATGCCCATTGTCCTTGTGATATTCGCAATATTGGGCTGGGTCTTGTCCGCGCTTGTTTTTCATGGGGATCGGTGGCTTGAACTGATAATCTTCAGTGCTCAAGACTTCCACGGGAGTTTTAGTTAAGGGAGTCCATTGCCTCTCCCTGTTCTCCTGCTTGATTTCCCTCTGCGCGAAAAGTTTATTGATCGTTGCCCGAGCATCTTCAGATGAATGGTTTCCCGAGCCAGAATCGCGCCATCCCTTCTTGAATTTCCTCCCGCCGTTAGAGCCTAAGTCGGAGGGTCGATTATGTGGTGGTGGCGGCCTATTAGTGGTAAGGTTCTTTTATGTTTGTGCATAAACCTTAGCTGCTGCCATCACTTTCTCCCAGCTTTTCGGGAGACCTTCTGTCCCAGACAGGACCTTGATCATATCATTGCATCTGACCGCATATTTGAACTGTGCACGAATCAGTTGTTCGTGGACTCCCCCGATCTCCAGTACTTCTTTATTATATCGGGTGATAAAGTCCTCCAGGCTTTCGTCGTCATGACGCCAAATGTTCATGACATCTGATGTGTCTCGAATAGATCGTCGTTGTTGACTGAAATGAGTCAGAAATTTCTTGCGCAGATCCTTCCATGATGTGATGTTCCCGATGGGCAAATTATCAAACCAGATTCTTGAAGCGCCAGTAAGGGTCTGCACGAAAAGATGGCACCATAATGGTAGAGTCCAGCCACCTACTAGCCCTGCGCTTGTAAAAACCCTCAAGTGATCATCAGGGTTTGTCAACCCATTAAATTTACCAACGTTGGACGGTAGTTTAGCTTTCTCAAGCGGAGCCAAAGCTATTTCCATGATGAACTTTGAATTTTTCGCTGCTTCCGCAGGGCGGTAAATCAAATCATAGTTGTGTTCAGCCTCGGGGTTGTAAATCGCACGGGGTTTACACTTTTTATAGTTCAACCGACTAAACACACTGACGTTTTCACCTATGCGATAGGTTGGATCATCGTCACTGGTGTAGGTATTTCGATAAGAACCTAACCTAGTGTGAACTGATGCTCTTCGGTGGGAATGTGACTCATCTCGATACTCTCGTTGATGACTCGCAGATTGGGTATACTCATATCTCGATGGAGATCTGGAGTATACCTTTGTGTCTTCGATGTGAGACGGGCCCTCACGTTGAGAAGCATGAGCACGAGATCCTGGCCTTCGCGGCTGAGTTTGGGGTACAGTTTGTGCACACAGCTGTGTGTATACTGCATTCAGAGCCCCTTGAGACCTGACGTACCAGGAGATTGGAGTTTCTCCTGGAGGTAGAATTGAATGCACAGGGTTCTCTGGTAGCACCCCTGGAGTGACGGGTTCGTTTACTCGATTGGATTGAACCTCATTGTCATCCGAGGCCTCCTTTGGAATTCCTTCAACCTGAAGGTTGTTACCGACATTTGGCTGAGGGCCGTTTTGCCAATGAGATGAAGTTTCTTCCATGTGCAAATGGAATCAACAGAGTAGATAAAAAAACGAGAGAAAATTGGATGAAACATAGAAATCGGTGGGCGCCAATGAAGAAACACTAGATAATCGACCGGGATCGAATTATCTAGGGGGTTTGGATCTGCATAAAAGGGGGTTGTTCTCTCTCGTTTGACTCGATGTTACTGACCTTCTTCTCCGGTGAACTCTGCAAAATAAAGCACCGTTAGCCTCGTCAATGGGAGAAGAGGGGTTCTCTCCTTGACCCGACTCCGGCGTGAGAATAAGTATGTGTTTATGAATAAGAAGAAGTATTGACGAAGTGTGTGTAACTTGAAGTTCATACCTGAATTATCCTCATATTTATAACCGAGAGTTTGGGCGGGAAAACTTGTTGGTGAAATGTTGACGGAAGATGCTAACCCTGTAAGCATTTACATTTCCTTCCGTTAAACTTCTTGATCCGACGTGAGTGCACACGGATCGCTGTTTAGATCTATGGCTGGGGGTTTGCCACATGGAAAGTGATCAAGTGGAGGTTTCTCTCCAATTACATGCCATCGTTGTGATTTCAGGGATGCCTGAGGTGGTGACACGTGTCCAGACGGTTGTAACCGTTTAGTGGTGCACGATTGGGTCCTTCCAGAAGGTTATTCCCATAATCATGTGTGACTCCTTATCGTGTGGCACCAATTGGATAAATAATATCCAAGTCTGGATATTATTAGGCGGAAGTGTTTAACTTAGGATTTTCATCCTTTGCTTATGGAGGAGAGCGCAAGGATTTATGATTTCCTTTTGGACCGCAAGTATTGTCTGCTATCTGTCTCTTAAGCCTTCTTTGTAGGATCAGTGCGCGGCCGCGCAAGGTCAAAAGGGGCTGAAAGACGAGGTTGTGGTATGGTCCTAAGTACTTGTTACAAGGTTTTTTGGGACCTTACCCCTTCAGATACTATATTAGGAATGGATTAGTTAGTAGCCAATAAAGCCAGTATTTTATGTGATCAAAAGTCAATACAAGTAAATTCACCAAAAGGTGAAAAGATCACAATTAAAGGAGACAATCCATCTAGATCTACAAAATTCATCTCTATGATGAAAACAGCCAGCTATGCAATGAAATGGTCACTAGTGTATATGATTTCCATAATCATTAACACTAAAAGAAAAGAATTGAAAGATATTCCTATAGTATCTCAATTCTTAGATGTTTTCCCAGAAGAATTACCAGGACTACCGCCAGATAGGGAAGTCGAATTCAGAATTCACCTACTACCAGGAACAGCACCGATTGCCAAGGCACCATACCGTTTGGCACCAGTAGAAATGCAAGAACTGAAGAAACAGTTGAATGAACTTTTGGAGAAAGGATTCATACAGCCTAGTTCTTCGCCATGGGGAGCACCAATCTTGTTTGTCAAGAAAAAGGACGGCTCAATGAGTATGTGCATTGATTACCGAGAACTGAACAAGGTCACGATTAAAAATCGGTACCCATTACCGAGAATCGATGATTTGTTTGATCAACTGCAAGGAGCTCGATTCTTTTCCAAGATCGACTTATGCTCAGGATATCATCAATTAAAAGTACAGGAAGAGGACATTCCCAAAACTGCTTTCAGAACAAGGTATGACCATTATGAATTTACCGTCATGCCATTTTGTCTAACCAATGCCCCAGCCACATTTATGGACATAATGAACAGAATATGTAAACGGTATCTGGATAAATTCATAATCATCTTTATAGATGATATTCTCATTTACTCTAAGAGTAAAGAGGAACATGTAGCGCATCTGTATGCACTCCTTACATTATTAAGAAAAGAAAAGTTTTATGCTAAATTTTCAAAATGTGAATTTTGGTTAGAAGAAGTACAATTCCTTGGACATTTGGTTAACCATGAAGGAATTCATGTGGATCCCACAAAGATCGAGGTAATTACTAAATGGAAAGTCCCTGAATCACCAACGGAGGTGAGAAGTTTTCTAGGACTGGCTGGTTATTATAGACGATTTATCCGAGATTTTTCTAGAATAGCCATTCCATTAACAAAACTGACGTGTAAATCTGTAAAGTTTGAATGGGGACCAAAACAGGAAGAAGCTTTTAGAATTCTTAAGCAAAGATTAACCAACGCACCCATACTAGCGTTACCAGAAGGAACTGAAGACTTTGTAGTTTATTGTGACGCTTCTAAGTTGGGTTATGGATGTGTGTTGATGCAACATCAAAAGGTTATAGCCTATGCCTCTAGAAAACTTAAGAATCATGAAGTGAATTATACAACCCATGATTTAGAATTAGGAACCATAATTTTTGCCCTTAAAATTTGGAGATGCTATCTTTACGGTAGTAAGTTTACTATCTTCACCGATCATAAGAGTTTAATGATATGTTTTTGGGCAAAAGGAGTTAAATATGAGACAAAGACGTTGGATGGAAATTCTTAGTGATTATGATTGTAGTATCCAGTACCATGCAGGAAGGGCTAATGTAGTAGCCGGTGCTTTAAGCCGAAAATATCATGAAAATCCAAGACGAGTACATTCTCTCAAATTAAATCTGCAGATAGATTTAAATGAACAGATTAGAAAAATACAAGAATTAGTAATCAAGCACGATACTGAAAAACTGAAAGGAATGATTAAGGAATTAGAATAAGGAACGGATGGAATCTGGAGATTCCATAAGAAAAGAATTTGGATACCCAAACAAGGAAACCTACGCCACTGAATATTAGAAGAAGCCCATAAGTCTAAGTATATGATACATCCTGGAAGTGATAAAATGTATCAAGACTTAAGAAAGAATTTTTGGTGGATAGGAATGAAAAAGGATATAGCAGCTTATGTTGCCAAGTGTCTAACCTGTTAACAAGTTAAAGTTGAACATCAGAAACTCTCAGGCTTATTGCAGCAATTAGAAATGCCAATATGGAAATGGGAATTGATAACAATGGACTTTGTTACCAAACTACCCAGGACACGAAAAGGTAATGATACAATCTGGGTGATTGCAGACAGGCTAACTAAGTCTGCTCATTTCCTACCGATGAAGGAAACTTTTAGTATGGAACAGTTAGCTAAGTTATATGTAAATGAAATAGTTTCGTTACATGGAATTCCTTTATCTATTGTGTCTGATAGAGATAGCCGTTTTACTTCTCATTTTTGGGCCAGTTTCCAAAAAGCAATGGGAACCAAGTTAAATCTAAGCACAACTTATCATCCTCAAACGGATGGACAAAGCGAAAGGACAATTTAAACAATGGAAGATATGCTTAGAGCTTGTGTAATTGATTTCGGAGGAAATTGGGACGATCATTTACCCTTAATAGAATTTTCTTATAATAATAGCTATCATACCAGTATCAATGCTGCACCATTTGAAGCACTTTATGGACGAAAGTGCCGAACTCCAGTCTGTTGGGTAGAAATTGAAGAAAAGCAACTGTCTGGACCAGAGATAGTACAAGAAACAACGGACAAGATTATTCAAGTTAAGGAAAGACTAAAAACAACACGTGATCGTCATAAGAGTTATGCTGATAACAGACGAAAAGCGTTGGAATTTCAAGTATGAGATAAAGTATTATTAAAAGTTTCTCCATGTAAAGGAATAGTTAGATTCATCAAAAGGGTAAAGCTAAGCCCCAGGTATGTTAGACCCTTTGAGATTATTAAAATAATAGGACCCGTAGCTTACCAGCTACAACTGCCAGAGGAAATGGCAGGGATACATGATGTATTTCATGTATGTAATCTCAAGAAATGCTTAGCAGATGAATCATTAATGGTATCTCTTAAGGATATAGAGGTAAACGAGAAACTTAAGTTTGTAGAAAGACCCCTACAGATTGAAGACAGAAAGATCAAGAATCTCAAACACAAGAGATTAATTCTAGTTAAAGTAAAATGGGATTCCAAGAGAGGACCAGAGTACACTTGGGAGCTCGAATCCGAGATGCAGAAGAAATATCCGAACATGTTCCAATAGACCTCGAGGACGAGTTCTAAAATAAGGTGGGGAGGATATAACAACTCTCCCAAAATTCTTACAACACCCCTATACGTCCTAAAAGCACCCCGTATACGAAAAACGGCCCTGGAATACCTTTAATTTAACAAAATTAAATAAAAACAAGAAATATGGGGCGATCGCGGGGCACGACATACTCTTGTGTGTCTGTCGCGGGCTGCGACCTCATGACACCAGGGGCAACCCTGGGCTACCACGTGTCCCCGTTGTAAGGCTAGTGGTTGATTCAGCAACCCTAGGGCCTACCCTAGAGGCTCTGGCGGGGCGCGACGGCCCCTCTTGTTTCTCTCGCGGGCCGACAGAAACCCCCTGATCAGCCCTATAAATTGAGAACTTCGATGTTCAGTTTCCTCGTTCAAAATTTCTTAAACCTCTAAATTCTCTGAATAGCTAAAGTAATTCCCGGGCATAATACTATAACAACCCTCCAAAATATTTTCGACACCCTAAAAATATTTAGAGTGTCCCTATATATCCCAAAACACACCCCTATACGTAAACTGTAACAACCCTCAATAAAAGTCCTATTTATTTTATTATTTTATCCAATAGGAAACCCTAATTAAGACACCCAAGTGATTCTGCACGAACCCTACAAATTTCAGAACAATCAGAATCAGGATCAGGGCCCCTAAAACTCAGGGGGGTATTTCCTACTCGACGATTATCTAAATATCTCGCTGTCTAAATATGATTTCGAGAATCTGTCGACTCAGCTAGCCTACTCCCACACGCGGCAAACATATGGTCCTTACGTGTCCCTTACGGACCGTAAGGGTTAAGTCTTACGGTCCGTAAGACTGGTCAGTTTCGATCATTACGTGTCCCCTTACGGACCGTAAGGGATAAGTCTTACGGTCCGTAAGCCAGGTCAAAATCGGGTATAAATAGCAGAACATTGGCACTTGAATTCTGACATTTAAGCGACGATCAAATTCCAAACGTACGCTGAGATATCGTCCAAATACTCTCAAAACACACACGAAATCACTAATTAGTATAGTGGGGTGCTACTGCACAGGGTAATAACTCGATCGCTATTACGATTCATTTTCCAATCGATCAATGTACTCAATGGATGTTTAAGTGCTGCCCACATTAGGGTGATGCTTTGTCATTAGTCGTTAATTCGATGGATGTTTAAGCATAGCACTTTGTCATTCGTTGTGAGGGTTGATCTCGTGAGTTATCGTAAATGCTGTATTAAGTTATCTACCTAGTTCGTATGCACTAGGTTACAAGGCTAAGTAATAGGCTAAGCTCTGCCTATATAAATCTGCAATCTATTAAGGCTTATCTGTAGACTAAACTTTGCCGTAGAAATCTGCAATGTGAGTTCATTTCTCTTTTCTCACCGTTTGTGAGTCCATTCTCTTTTCTCACAGTTTTATCACCTTTTTGTGATACAATTATATTTACAAATGCTTTCCAAAATTCTAAATGTTTACCAGTTATACTTACAGTGATTAAATTTTTATATTCTATAATAACTGCCGGTATGGGAGGTTTTATACATTATTTGATCCTCATTACTATTAGCCAGAAAGTTAGCTAATAATAGCATAACCACAATCACGGTGGGAATCATGCCACAGTAGCCATAGCTTATAACTAATATTATTTTAACATTAAATCGTTAATAAATTTAATGTATGTTTAAAATAAATCTAAATGGTGTATACCATAATAAAATAGTCAAGTATAATGTATTCTACTATACGAAGATTATATTTTTAGTCATGTTAATATATTAAATAATGATATTACCATTATTTAATTAACATGTTATGTTTGATAAGTTATAGTAGTTTGACATAAAATGATATAAGTCATCTTCTGGGTTAATTGGTTTTGTGCCATAAGTAATATATTTGACAAAGTAATGTCACAGGACACAACTAAGTCCAGAAACATTAGTTGAGAGAATGATCAACAGTGTTATGATTAGAATCACTAGTTGAAAGAATGATCAACAGTGATATGACCAGAGTCACTAGTTGAAAGAATGATCAACAGTGATATGACCACCGTCACAGGAATTGCCTAGTGACAGATAAATTGAATAATAGTAAAATATAAATTCTTGATAAATTCACTATTGGATGAAAGTGAGCCAATAAGTGATATGACTACTGTCACATCGGAACTGCCCCCATGTGACAAATACTGATTGAGTTGGGTAAATATAAACAAATATAAAAACCTTAATGCTGTAAGGTATAACAATATATTTTATAAAAATGGAATGAACTCACTCAGTATTTCCGCTGACAAAACCTTTTTCAACCATTTTCAGGTAATTACCGTAGATTGGAATAAGAGCTGGATACGGCACTGAAAGGCTTCAAGAAGTGGCTTATTTTATTAATTAAATCAAATTAAGAAATATTGTTTTATGTAATCAAAATTTATCTTTATTAAAGCTACCTTTGTAAAACATGGGATTATCCCATCTATTTAATAAATAAAATCCGGTGTTTCTAAAAACTCTGATATTTTTCCTAACTCACGGTCCTGATGAAATTTCCGCTGCAATGTTTTCAAAATAAATCACCGGTACCACCGGGCTGTTCACGACTTCCGATTCCGTCCAGGGTGGGTCGGGGGCCGTGACATAAACGGGCCCTGAATACCTTTATTTTTATTAAATTAATTAAAAAAACAAGTTTTTTATTGCTGTGGCGGGCCGCGTAGCCTTTGGCTACGTCTTACGCGGTGCGCGATAGTCAGTCACCAGGGTTGCCCCCGATGCTGCCACGTGTCATGCAAAGTGTCGAGACTACAAATGCTGACTAGACATAGCTAGGCCCTACAGACCTACGTCGCGGGCCGCGAAGGACTATCCTTCGGCTTACGCGGGCCGCGTAGGAGTCCGAGATCAGCACTATATATAGAGAGGTCGAGCATTCAGTCCCAACTCGTTCACAAAACTTTCTCTCTCGAATTTCTTTATATTAGAAGCTATTCTCGTGTATTATACCCTCTTAATTAACGAAGTTCTGCCCCGTTGTAAGTATCATAACCCCAGTTACGTAATAGATACGTTGCCCGATTGATCCAGGGTTCCGTAACGGCTGTCGTGGTTCTGCCCAACGTAGTCGTTGGAATGCCGTCTCGAGGAGGGTATTACTAATGTAAATATTGGGTTATTATACTAACACATGTACATTTGTGTAATTAATAGATAATCACCAGGAAATCCTTAAAGGAAACCCTAAGACAGCAATATGAGTAATCCTCTTTTGTATAAACTTTTTTGTGAGTAATCTCCTTTTTGCAAACTGTTTTTACAAAACCTCATGTAATTAATAATATATTAAACAGTGATTGAGTATTTGTATTCTACAATTATCGTCGGTATGTTGGGATTTTGTATACAAAATTTGTTATTACCCTGCGAGGAGTAACATGACCACAAGTCGGGTTGACAGTACCGTGGGTGGTAATTGAATAGATGCAAACAAATGTAATTGCGCGACCGCCCTCAATACTGTACAATGGTTTTACTTAACTTGATTAAACTGGGATTCACTCACCAGTATTTCCCACTGATAAAATGTTTTTAAAGGCATTTCAGGTAACAAAATGTGAAAGCCAAATAGAAGCCAGCTGGATAGTACTGAAGACTTGGAAAAGTGGCAATAAAGTTACCTAAAATAAAGAGATGCTTTATTTAAATAAAATAGGGTTTATCCCTATGAAGATGTGTGTACTTAAAAACTTGGGATTATTCCCACGTGTTTAATATATTAAAAGCGTGGTATTTTACTCTGATAAAATATTTCCTAACTACGATCCTGATGTAATTTCCGCTGCCAAAATGATAAACACCTGGATACCACCGAAAATGGTCGCGGCCGCCCGTTCCCAGGTTGCTAGGGGACGGGGGTTGCGACAGAAGGTGGTATCAGAGCTAAGCCACTGATTCAGCCACAGAAGTGTTCTGCTGACACCAAGATATTATTCAAATTGTTAGGAAATTAATAACGAAAATACGTGCATATCTGTATTTTATTATTGTGTGTTATTTGACTATTTGTTAGTTTACAGTATGAGCGATCAAGGACCCTTCGACGCCTATCGTCAGTTGTCCAGCTCACCTAGAAGCGAAGGAACCTCTTCACAGCCTGCCCTCTCAGGGTATTCAACTGACAATGAAGAAGGGATATTCGTGTTTAAGCCTCAGTCTGAAGAGCCATTCCCTCAGAAAAAGAGAGGATAGTTTAGTAGGGGAGCACATGAGCGTAGGAAGAGAATGAAAAAGTTACAACTGCAGCGAGTTCTAGCAGCCGCTAAGAGAGAAACCGATGCCCATACCCAAGACATGCTTAATAGGAGTTTAACAAACTTCCATATTTTAGCAACCACAGCTGCCGACCCAAACCTGGAGCAACACATAGCCCCTCAACCATTACCCTTGTTTCCCACACAACCAATGGAGATTGAAAACAACCCAGAAAACCAAATCCAAATGCATGATTTTAACCCAGAGGAGATACCTAGGGTACCAGCACCCAATCCCTTCGACCCAGACTACGACCCGTGGTTTGATGTTCATAGGGATTATGTGCAACGCTATCACCTAACGGACGAACCCATGCCGAACCTAGCAGCTTACCCAGGTCTGGACCCTCTAGATCCCTACTACGATAATGATGAATACATTAGGGAAATCCTAGAGAATCCTTACCCTCAGGAAGAACCCATGCCACAGTATGCAGATCTAGTACCAACCCCTGCACCCCCAATGAGTGTAGAAAATGTGCAAGAACTCCGAACTTTCGGAGAAGAGATTTTAGAAAATAGCGAGAGGATGAGGCAGGTTGGAGAACGACTCGTCTGGAAGTACGACGAGCGTAATATGGAGTTCTGGATGAACCCATATCAGTGACAGTGATAATATATATATATAATATGTGTGTATGAAAAAAATATATATATCTTTTTTTAAATCTGTCGTAGTATAGACCACTTTGTGGTTAGGGATGCATAATAGTATTGTAATTTTAAATTCCAGTAACGGTTTGTATTAGATGTATAATATATAAGAAAGAGTAAGTCGCAATGTTCGACGCTTTTGACCAATATGCGTGTTACGTGAATGTTTGCATTAAATATTATTTTGTGATATTAATAATTGGCAAATGTTTAAAATTCATATGGACAACGAAGTGAACCAGGAAAACCAGAATAATGATAACCAGAGTAACAATAACCCGGAAAATGATAACCCGAACAACAATAATGGAAACCAAGTGGATAACAGTGCCATCTAACACATAGTGGCACAAGGGATAATAGATGCAATGCCATATATTATCAAAATGGTTAAAGAAGCAGATAATAAAAGTAAACGATCCACTGAACCTGAACACAGCGTGAACGATGGACCCATACTTCAAGCGCCCATTCCCAAAAGAAGAAGAACCATGTCTTACGGTTGTTCTTATAAAGAGTTATGGTCTTGTAAACCAATGGAATTCTCGGGCAATGAAGGGGCCGTTGCATCTCTACGCTGGATAGAAAAGACTGAGGCAGTCTTTAGAATAAGCAAGTGCGCGGAAGAGGATAAGATAATGTTTGCTTCCAATCTGTTTAAGAATTCAGCCTTAGAATGGTGGAACACTATCCTCCAGTCTAGGGGAAGTGATAGGGTTTATATTATGGAATGGGAGGAATTTAAAAATATGGTGGAAAGAAAATTCTGCCCTCCCAATGAAATAGAACAGATAGAAAATAAGTTTCTAAACCATAGGATGACTAGGGTAGATAGTAAGAGTTATACTACATTATTCTTTGAATATGCTAGAATAGTGCCAACCCTTGCATCACCCGAACCAGTATTAATCTTCCGTTATATCTGGGGATTAATCAGTAAAATTAGACATGTAGTCAAGGCAGCTAGACCTCAAACCACAGAAGAAGCTGTAGAACTAGCAAATACCTTGACTGATGAATTACTGCTTACTCGAGAAGAGGATCAGAGGAGAAACCTAGCTCAGAGGCTTACCCAAGAATTTCGTTATGGAAATTCCAAGTGGGAAAAATGTAGGTTCTACCTCTGCACCTTACTGCAAAGCTTGCAAGAAGAAGCATTCAGGAAAATGCTCCAATTACTGCAATTTCTGCAAGATACCAGGACACAAGGAAGAAGATTGCAGGAAGAAACCAAATAACGGAATGTGCTTCAACTGTGGAGAAAAAGGTCACATTAAGCCGAACTGTCCAAAACTAGCTCCAGCTCCAGCTCCGAACACCAAGAATACTAAAAATGCTAGAGCATTTGTTCTCACTGCAGAAGAAGCAAAGATGATCCCGGACGTGATCGCCGATACGTTTTTAGTTAATGATGTTTTTTCTAAAGTATTATTTGACTCTGGTGCGAACCAAAGTTTTATTAATACTTCATTTTGCAAATTTCTCAATCAACCATTAACTAAACTTCCACAAGAATGTCTAGTAGAGACAGCAAATGAGGAAACCATTAAGATTTCTAAAATCTTGCAGGGAGCAAGAATAGAAATTCTAAATCAGAAATTTATTGCAAATCTTTATCCAATGAATCTTGCAGGATTTGATGTTGTGTTAGGAATGGATTGGTTAATAGCCAATAAAGCCAGTATTCTATGTGATCAAAAGTCAATTCAAGTAAATTCACCAAATGGTGAAAAGATCACAATTAAAGGAGATAAGCAGTCTAGATCCACGAAATTCATCTCTGTAATGAAAACAGCAAGTTATATAAGAAAATGATCATTAGTGTATTTGATTTTCATAATCACTAACACTAAGGAAAAAGAATTAAAGGATATTCCAGTAGTATCCCAATTTTCAGATGTATTTCCAGAAGAGTTACCAAGGCAACCTCCAGACAGAGAAGTTGAATTCAGAATTCATTTGATACCCGGAACAGCACCAATTGCCAAAGAACCTTATCGGTTGGCACTCGCAAAAATGCAGGAATTGAAGAAACAGTTAGATGAATTATTAGAAAAGGGATTCATACAACCAAGCTCGTCGCCATGGGGAGCACCGATCTTATTCGTTAAAAAGAAGGACGGATCAATGCGTATGTGCATTGACTATCGTGAATTGAACAAGGCCACGATTAAGAATCGGTATCCGTTACCCATAATCGATGATCTGTTCGACCAGTTGCAAGGAGCACGATTTTTCTCTAAAATTGATTTACGATCAGGATATCATCAATTAAAGGTACATGAAGAGGACATTCCTAAGACCGCTTTCAGAACAAGGTATGGCCATTATGAATTTACTGTCATGCCATTTGGTTTAACCAATGCCCCAGCTGCATTTATGGACATGATGAACCGAATATGTAAGCCATATTTGGATAAATTCATAATTGTCTTTATAGATGATATTCTTATTTATTCCAAAAGTAAAGAGGAACATGCAAAGCATTTGCACGCACTTCTAAGTTTATTAAGAAAACAAAAGCTTTATGCTAAGTTTTCGAAGTGTGAATTTTGGTTAGAACATGTACAGTTTCTTGGGCATATATTCAATCATGAAGGAATTCATGTAGATCCCACCAAAATCGAGGCGATTACCAAATGGAAAACCCCTAAGTCACCAACCGAGGTTAGAAGTTTCTTAGGATTGGCCGGTTATTATAGAAGATTTATTCGAGATTTTTCTAGAATAGCCACTCCCTTAACTAAGCTAACCTGTAAATCCGCTAAGTTTGAATGGGGACCAAAACAAGAAGAGGCCTTTAGAATTCTTAAGCAAAGACTAACCAATGCACCCATACTAGCGTTACCAGAAGGAACTGAAGATTTTGTAGTCTATTGTGACGCTTCCAAGTTAGGTTATGGATGTGTATTGATGCAACGTCAAAAGGTTATAGCTTACGCCTCTAGACAACTTAAAAATCATGAAGAAAATTATTCAACCCATGATTTAGAATTAGGAGCTATAATTTTTGCTCTTAAAATTTGGAGACATTATCTTTATGGTAGTAAGTTTACCATTTTCACCGACCATAAGAGTTTAAGGTATGTTTTCGAACAAAAGGAATTGAACATGAGACAAAGACGCTGGATGGAGATACTTAGTGATTATGATTGCAATATTCAGTACCATTCAGGAAAGGCAAATGTAGTAGCTGATGCTTTAAGTCGAAAGTATCACGAAAAGCCAAAAAGAGTACGTTCACTTAAATTAAATCTACAAGTAGATTTGAATGAACAAATTAGGAATGCACAAGAATCAGTAATCAAGGAAGATACTAAAAAGTTGAAAGGAATGATTAAGGAACTAGAACAAGGAATTGATGGAATTTGGAGATTCCATAAGAAAAGAATGTGAATACCTAAATTAGGAAACCTACGCCACCGTATATTAGAAGAAGCCCATAAGTCTAAGTATACGATGCATCCTGGAAGTGATAAGATGTATCAGGACTTAAGAAAGAATTTCTGGTGGATAGGAATGAAAAAGGATATAGCAACATATGTTAAAAAGTGTTTAATCTGTTCACAAGTCAAAGCTGAACACCAGAAACCCTCAGGTTTGTTGCAACAATTAGAAATGCCAGTTTGGAAATGGGAATTGATAACAATGGATTTTGTTACTAAATTACCCAAAACAAGAAAAGGTAATGATACAATCTGGGTGATTGTAGACAGGCTAACCAAGTCAGCTCATTTCCTACCAATGAAGGAAACTTTCAGTATGGAACAATTAGCTAAATTATATGTAAATGAAATAGTTTCATTACATGGAATTCCTCTATTAATTGTTTCTGACAGAGATAGTCGTTTTACCTCTCATTTTTGGACAAGTTTCCAAAGAGCAATGGGAACCAAGTTGAATCTACGCACCGCTTATCATCCTCAAACGGATGGACAAAGCGAAAGGACAATTCAGACAATGGAAGATATGCTTAGAGCTTGTGTAATTGATTTCGGAGGTAATTGGGACGATCACTTACCATTAATAGAATTTTCTTTTAATAACAGTTATCACACGAGTATCAATGCTGCACCATTCGAAGCACTTTACGGACGAAAGTGCCGAACCCCAGTCTGTTGGGCAGAAATTGGAGAAAAGCAATTATCTGGACCTGAGATAGTACAAGAAAGAACAGACAAGATCATTCAAGTCAAGGAACGATTGAAAGCAGCACGTGATCGATAAAAGAGTTATGCTGATAAAAGACGAAAGCCATTGGAATTTCAGGTAGGAGACAAAGTGTTATTAAAAGTCTCTCCTTGGCGATTCATCAAAAGGGGAAAGCTAAGCCCCGGGTATGTTGGACCTTTTGAGATTATTAGAAGAATAGGACCTATAGCCTATCAGCTACAACTGCCAGAGGAAATGGCCGAAATACATGATGTATTTCATGTATCTAATCTCAAGAAATGCCTAGCTAATGAATCACTTGTAGTGCCTCTTAAGGATATAGAGGTAAATGAACAACTAAAATTTGTAGAAACGCCTCTACAAATTGAAGACAGGAAAGTCAAAAACCTCAAGCACAAGAGATTAGTTCTGGTCAAAGTGAAATGGGACTCCAAAAGAGGACCAGAGTATACATGGGAGCTTGAATCAGAAATGCATAGGAAATACCCACACTTATTCCAGTAGATCTCGAGGACGAGCTCTAAAACAAGGTGGGGAGGATATAACAACCCTCCAAAATATTTTCGACACCCTAAAAATACTTAGAGTGTCCCTATATATCCCAAAACACCCCCCCTATACGTAAACGGGCCCCGAATACCTTTATTTTTATTAAATTAATTAAAAAACAAGTTTTTAATTGCTGTGGCGGGCCGCATAGGCTTTGGCTATGTCTTACGCGGGGCGCGACAGTCAGTCACCAGGGCTGAGCGCCCTGTGCTGCCACGTGTCATGCAAAGTGTCGAGACTACAAGTGCTGACTAGACATAGCTAGGCCCTACAGACCTACGTCGCGGGCCGCGAAGGACTATCCTTCAGCTTACGCGGGCCGCGTAGGAGTCCGAGATCAGCACTATATATAGAGAGGTCGAGCATTCAGTCCCAACTCATTCACAAAACTTTCTCTCTCGAATTTCTTTATATTAGAAGCTATTCTAGGGTATTATACCCCCTTAATTAACGAAGTTCTGCCCCGTTGTAAGTATCATAACCCCAGTTACGTATTAGATACGCTGTCCGATTGATCCAGGGTTTCGTAACGGCTGTCGTGGTTCTGCCCGACGTAGTCGTTGGAATGTCGTCTCGGGGAGGGTATTACTAATGTAAATATTGGGTTATTATACTAACACATGTACATTTGTGTAATTAATAGATAATCACCAGGAAATCCTTAAAGGAAACCCTAAGAAAACAATGTGAGTAATCCTTGTTGGTACACTGAATGTCTGATGACTACGTATGAATTGAGTCTTAGGTCTCGATAGGTTAGTTTGGAGCTCGGAAATGAAATAGTGATTTTAGATTGTAATTCCGCCCCAAATGACACTTGTGTCATTTGGAGTGAAATCAGGTTCTTATGTAAACATGTTAATTCCGCTCCTATAGGTCTAAGAAGTTAATTCCGCTCCTAGGTAATGTAGTGATTCCGCTCCTAGAGGGTTAGATAGGTGATTCCGCTCGTAATGAGCATGTTGTTTGGAGTGGAATCAGGCCGACTATATATAGGGGTCCGGCTGTTGTCATTAGGTAACTTCGGAGCGGAATTAGATCTTGTGTACGGTAACGAAACTCTGTCAAAATCAAGTCAGAAACACGTGTAAACATTGGAAATTGAAAATAGAAAGAAGTTAAATGGATCCGAAAGCTGTTGTGACTTTGTATATGTTGATTCCGCCTTCATATTCAGAGATGAACTACTTTATTGACGTTTAGGGTCACGCAAACGATCCAACAAGTGGTATCAGAGCTCAGGACGAGGAGTTCATACCATAGCAGCTTGATTCTATCAGAATTTCTTACTTCTACTCACTTCTTTTTATACTTTTCTGAACTGGACTAGTTTCAATGGTCGGAATGGACTGAATTTCGAGTATTGTATGTAAAACAAAGTGTTAATTAACCCTAGAAAGAATCAGGTTAAAATTCGGAGTAAAAATGGTAAAAACAACCTAAAAATCTGATTCCGCTCGTGACGTATTTCGCTGATTTCGACCTAAATTCTAATTCCGCTCGAGATTTACTTGTTGATTTCGCTCGTAATCAGAGTTTTTCTGATTCCGCTCGAAAACACCATTCTGATTCTGCTCCTAATCAGAACAAGTCTGATTCCACCCGAAATCAAGTCTGATTTCGCTCAGAAAGTTAAACTCTGATTTTGCTCTAGAGTCACTTTCTGATTCCGCTCGAAATCAACATTTTGTTGATTTCACTCAGTTGTCATCAAAGCTGATTTCACTCGAACTTGCTGTGTTTCAAAACTTTGAAAAATTTTCTAAGTGTTTTGCTGATTTTGCAGGTACATTCAAGATGGATGACATATTCTTGAACCCGTTTAGCGACATGTATGCATTTGCTGGAAATTCGGGAGATGATACATCTACAAGCAACAACAATGATAACCCGCCAAAAGAGAAGAAAAAGGAAGCTTGGGAATCTGAAAGTGCATTTGGAATGTTCAATAAACCTCCAAAGCTAATGGCTATCGAGGAATACAGTCGGTGGTCAAGAAAGTTTGAAGACTGGTTGATGGCATTTGCATTTCCCAGCTGGAAAAGTCTGAAAAGCGGTTATGCCAATGGAAACAAAAATGGTGAAACTTTAAGAGCAGCTGAGGAGATTGATTCGTTTGTAGCTGAACAAAAGTGTGTGGCATTGTTATTTCAATCTGTTCGGGAAGACATTATAGCCTTGATTGATTATTCAAATGCAAAAGATCTTTGGGAAAAGTTAGAAAAGAAATGTATAGGTAGTGAAGAAATCAAGAAAAACAAAAAGAAACTACTTAAGAAAGAGTTTGATATGTTTGGGTGTTTAAAGAACGAGTCAGTTTATAAAATGATAGAAAGGTTTGGTCATCTGAAGCTGGAATTAGTAAGACATGATATCAGATATCCTGAAGAAGATCTTATCGACAAATTGTTCGATTCGTTGCCTGACGAGATGGATTGGAGATATTATGCGCTGATGCTGAAAAATACCATCAAAGCACCAGAAAAGTTGACATTAGATTTGCTGATTGAGAAACTCGAGAGTCACGAGTTGGAACTGAAGAAGACATACAAAGTCAATCACTCATCTTACCAGCAGAATTTGGATTTGTATTATCCAAAGAGCATGATGCCAAAAGCAACTTCTCCAAAGACTGCGTTTTCTGTTGAAAATGTGTCCACAGCAAGTAAAGAAAGTCAAAGTGGTCAAAGCAGTGGAAATCACAGTGGTTATCACAGTGGATCTTCATCATCTACAAGTCATTCTGATGCAAAGAATCGTTTTCAATGCAACATTGAAATACACTTGAAGAATGCTCAGAATTTTGATGAGGAGTCGGCCAAACAGCAGATGATCTTCCTAGCATCGGTGTTGGAATCATATGAAGGGTTAATAGCTGGGAAGATAGGCAACACCAATCTGACGAAAGAAGATTATGATCAGATTGATCCGGAAGAAATGGAACTAATCGATATTCGTTGGGCTATGGCCAGTGCTGTTCGTCGAGCACAACGTTTCATGGAAATTACTGGCAGGAAGACAATTGGTGGTCCATCTACTAAGCTGGGGTTCGATAAATCCAAAGTGACGTGTTTCAAATGTAAGCAGAAAGGTCACTTCAAGCGAGAATGCAGAAACGCATATGCTGATGAGTCAGAGAACCCTTTCAGAGATGATTACTACAAGAAAGCAATTTATCACCAGAATAAATCTGAGTCGCCTAGATTGAAGCAGGTTGAAGACAACAAAGAGAAATCTAGAGCTCTTGCGGTGATTTACGATGATGAGGGTTATGATTGGAGTCAAGAGGTTTTACCGAAAGAAGATGCGGTTGGTTACGCATTCATGGCGAAAAACGATGACCCTATTCCGTGGAAAGACGATAGAACTGAAGAGCAAAAATATCAATACAGAAAAATGATTGTTGAAAACAAAATAATTAGAATATCTCGTATCTTTCTGGAAGCGAGGAGAGCAAATAGATGGGATCCGGACAGGGAATGTTATCTTGATGAATATGGAAATATTGCAATCGATGACAAAACGCTTGATATCGAAGCCATAATCCAGCAATACAAAGAAGAGGATGAGTATTGGCAAAACAAATGGTGGGGAACTCCAACCGAGAAAATGAAAGAAGAAGAGAAAGAGAAAGAAGAGATCGAGAAAGCAAAGAAGATTGATACTGGCATTATTGACACAACGCAGGAGTTGAATGCTAAGAACTTGGGAAAAATGGCTGACAATGTGCTGGCTGCTAAGGCACTTGAGGTAGACTCTAACTCCGTGTCTGAGTCAAAAAGCCTGGTCAGTTCAAACTTGTCAACAAATGTGTCAGGTAAGAAAATTGATGGAAATGCTGATTGCAAGAATTGCAACAAAGAGTGCAAATTTTGTAGCACAATCACGTATCTCAACGGGAAGAAAGTTGATGATCTGACAACAAAGGTCAGAAGCGTTGAGAATCAGATTCTTGATCGTGACAAAACAGTTAAAGCTTCAACTGAACGGATAAGAGAATTAACTAGACAAATTGAAAATGATAAAATTGATCATGACAAAATTAAACAAGAAAATGAAAAGTTGATTCTTGAAAACCGTCAGATTTCTGAAAAGTTTGAAAAACTAAAAAGCACAATGAAAGATAGTGATGATCGAAATGGTAAAACTTTTAAAGAAAATGAACATCTAAAAGCGGTGCTTAGAGTAAAAGAAGAATCAATCAACCAACAACTGGATGAAATTGCTAAACTGAAACTTAAATTTCAAGAGGCTGAAATTGAAAACGAGCGAATCCAGTTGAAGCTTAACAGTTACAGCTCCGCAAGCTTTGTTTTGCAACACATTATTCCCAAACCCATCGGGAAAGACAAAGCAGGTGAAGATGTGTATTTTGATGGAACTGGGGTGGGTTTTCATCAAGTTCCACCACCTGTTCTTGATAACTACACGAAAAAGCAATCTGGGTTGGTTGAAATTGAGGAAGAAAGTGAAGTTAAACTTCCGGAGAACATTGATGTCACGTTCACATCTTCCAATGACGATAGTGTCCAAAATGATATTGTAAAAGGTGTTGTTGAAAATGTGCTAAAAATGGATAGTGACATTACTGAGGAAGATGGGTGTTTCTTGGACAAGTACATTCAGAAACCAAAATTCAAAAACAACTTAAGTGATGAACCGGGTCTTGTGATGTACAAGATGGCTGGATCTGATAAGTTGTATTCGGATTCTGAGTTTCCCATTGAGAATGTTAATTTGAAAAAGTTGACAAATGTTTTCAAATTGGTTGAATTTGAGTTGTCAGAAGTGAACAGTTTGAAACAAACAAAAAGGCAAATGAATTTTGAGAAAAATAAAGCTTACTACAAAAAGCCTGTTGTTCCACCAAGTTTTTATAACAACGATCGAAACAATTGGTCGGGTGGTTATCGGGGTGGTAAGAGTTATTAGAAAAAGAGTTTTCAAAACAAAAGGTTTGCTGAAAAGAAGGTGTTTGTGAACGGTTCAAGTTCACTTTCTGATGAGGAAAATGAGATTTTTTTCAAAATCGAATGAAGAGTTCTTTGAGAAAAGAGCTTCACAGTATCAGTCTGAAGGCACATGTCGAGTTGTTGATACTCGAACATGTTTCAAATGTAATCAAGTTGGTCACATTGCACGAAAGTGTACAAATGTGAAGCCTAAGACTGAAACTGTGAAGATTCAACAGAAGAAAGTTGATGTGAAGGGTAAAGCACCAATCGTTGTTGAGAAAAAAAGTGTGAAAAATGATAACACCAAAGTGAAAAATGAACCCGTAAAGAAAGTGGTAACTAAAAATGACAAATTTTATAATCGGGTTGCATTATCTCAACAAGTTTGGAAACCAAAAGGTGAGAAAAAGATTTCACCTTCTGAGGAGTCAATTCAAATTGATTATGATGCGAATTTTCCACCTCTTAAGGCTGAAAACTTCAAAATTCAAATTGCGAGAGTCAAGGTTACACCCAAGGCTGATAAAGCCTGGGTGGACACCATGTTCGAATAAACAGTTTGAATTGCCGGAGCTTCCTTGATCGCGAAGCATGAATCGGCATCTTTATTGAAGTTGGTTAAGTCAAAGTTTGTTTTTGTGCAGGATCTTCCACAAATTGTATCCAGATGGATCATGGATAGTGGAGCATCTCGACTACATCACTGAGCTGGAGAACAATCTGCTTAGTATCTCGCAGATTTGTGACAATATGTATACTACTCACTTCACTGATAAAGAATGTTTGATCTTGAAACCAGGATTTGTAATACCTGAAGAATGGATTATCATGCGGGCACCTAGAGTGAATGATTTATATGTGTTGGACATGACTGTAGCAACTACAACTACTAGTCAAGCACATTGTTTTGTTTCTAGAGCAACTGAGAAAGAATCGAGATTGTGGCACCGCAAGATGGGGCATATTCACCTAAGGAAGATGAATCACTTGGTGCATAATGATTTAGTTCTTGGAGTTAATATCAAAGGTTTTCATCTGGAAGGGGATTGCATTAGCTGTGTTAAAGGCAAGCAGAAGAAAAAGTCACACCCTACAAAGCAAGTCAATTCAGTTTCGAGACCTCTGGAAAGACTTCACATGGATTTGTTTGGTCCTGTGAATGTCAAAAGTATTACAGGAGACAAATACTGTTTGGTCGTTACTAATGATTATTCCAGATTTTCGTGGGTTTCTTTCTTGAAAACGAAAGATGAAACGTTTGAAAGTTTGATGGCGTTGTTTAGAAAAATTGAGAATCTGTACCAAAGGCGTATCAAAAGAATTCGAAGTGATAATGGTACTGAATTCAAGAACAGCAAGATGGAAGAATTTTGTGATGAACGAGGTATATTGCATGAGTTTAGTGCTCCGTACACTCCGCAGCAGAATGGAGTAGCAGAACGCAAAAACCGGACACTAATCGAGACGTCTAGAACTATGCTCGCAGATTCAAAGTTACCGATAAATTTTTTGGCTGAAGCTGTTTCTGCCACATGCTATACGCTCAACAGGGTTCTCACTGTCAAGAAGTTCAACAAAACATGCTTTGAGCTAATCAATAACCGCAAACCGAATTTGAAGTATCTAGAACCGTTCGGGTCACCCTGTACTGTTATAGAGCCTTTTGGAAAGTTTGGTCCGAAGTGCATTGTGGGAATATTTGTTGGTTATGCAAATCCGATGCGACGTGTCTTCGTTCCAAGTGAGAAGCGGATTATTGAAGCTGCAAATGGTGAATGTCAAGGTTATACTATGCCGCCACAGAATCCTGGTGATTCATGGCGTTATCATTATGACAAACTGTGGGATTCGTTTGACATGAGAGAAGAATCAGAGGATGATGAAGATTTCTTTGATGAGTTGGATATTTTGCGTGAATATGAGTCGCAGCTAAGGTTCCCAGCTGAGTATTCGAGGAGACCACGGGAAACTTCAAATAACGATGAAGCAGGTCCGAGTAATGCTGGTGAACATGATGATGTCCAACAGAATGAAGTTGCTCAGGATAATCAGTCGGTTCAGGATGATAATCAAGAAGCTAAAAACATGCCAGTCTTTGATCATGGTGATTCAGATTCTGAGGAGGAGCAAATTCAGATTTCAAGTCAAACAAACCAAGTTGCTGAACAAGATGCAGAGCAGAATGTTACTAATCTGGAGGGAAATGTAGATGTTCCAAGCGAAGTGATGCCGCGAACCTTTTCATATCATCCAGAGGAGTTGATCATAGGAGAATTGCAGACAGGCGTTCGCACTCGAAGACAGATTGATAAAGGGCTTACATGTTTTTATACAAAAGTTGCTCCTTTGCAAACTGAATTCTCATTGAGTTGTTTTATATCGCAGGTTGAGCCAAGAACTTATAAAGAGGCGCTTACTGAAGATTCTTGGGTCATTGCAATGCAGGGGGAACTTAGCCAATTCGAAAAGTTGGGAGTGTGGAAGTTAGTGGATTTGCCAGATGGTCAGAGGAAGATAAATACCAAGTGGGTGTTCAAGTGCAAGAGAGACGATAGAGGAGTTGTAATTCGCAACAAAGCTCGACTCGTTGTTCAGGGTTTTAGTCAACAGGAGGGAATTGATTTTACAGAAGTCTATGCTCCTGTAGCACGATTAGAGGCAATCAGAATTTTTCTTGCATTTGCGTCTTGGAAGAACTTCAAAGTATATCAGTTAGATGTAAAATCGGCGTTTCTTTATGGGAAGGTAAAAGAGGAGGTATATGTCGGTCAGCCACCGGGCTTTACCGATCCACACCACAAAGACAAGGTCTACTTGCTAGACAAAGCACTGTATGGTTTACACCAGGCCCCGAGAGCTTGGTACGAGACTTTGTCTCAACACCTACTAGCCAACAAGTTCATTCGTGGAAAAGTGGATGCCACTCTCTTCACTAAAGAGGTCGACGGTCATCTTCTGATAGTTCAGATTTAAGTGGACGATATAATTTTTGGGTCGACAAATGAAAATCTATGCAAAGATTTTGAATCAGTGATGAAGCAAAAGTTCGAAATGTCATCAATGGGGGAGATGAAATTCTTTCTGGGATTACAAGTTGAACAACTACCTGAGGGAATTTTCATTCATCAGACGAAGTACGTTCATGATATTCTAGAGAAATTTGGGATGTCAAGTTCTTCTACAGCTGCTACCCCACTTGCAACAAATCATGGGATTCACCCAGATCTCACCGGAGACAGGGCTGATGAAACGTTCTACCGATCCATGATAGGTTCTTTGATGTACTTAACAGCTTCACGTCCTGATATCATGTACCCAACGTGCCTCGCAGCAAGATTTCAATCTAACCCGAGAGCTTCGCATATGATCATTGTGAAGAGCATATTGCGCTACCTAAAAGGAACTCCTTCATTGGGGTTGTGGTATCCTAGGAAAGGCGATTTTACGCTCGAAGGGTATTCCGATTCGGATTTCGGATGCTGCAAAGTCAATTCCAAATCAACAACTGCAGGATGCCAGTTCTTTGGACCTAGATTGGTTACCTGGCAGTGTAAGAAACAAACGTCTGTGGCGCTATCTACATGTGAAGCGGAGTACGTTTCTGCTAGCAGTTGCTGCTCTCAGATCCTGTGGATACAGCAACTGATGTGCGACTACGGTTTGCAGTTTCTTAACACACCTCTTTTTGTTGATAATGAGGCCGCAATAAATATAACATGGAATCCGGTACATCACGCTAAAACTAAACACATTGAAATTCGTCATCACTTTATTCGTGATTGCTTTGAGAAAAAGTTGATACGAATTGAGAAAATCCACACTGACGAACAGAAAGCTGATTTACATACCAAAGCTTTTGATAAAAATCGGTTTAAATATTTGTTAAAACTGAACGGTATGAAGCTTCTTTCGGTGTCGGATGGAATTGTGGGCGTTGATGAGAGTACTGTTGTGGATGAAGACGAGAAACAATCTGCAATGGTTTGTCGATTTTTTACCTATTTTGGTATTTAGGGGGAGTAGATATTTGTATATAGATATTTTTTTTCAGAAAATACAAAAACAGTAAAAAATGAAAAAATACAAAAACATGATAAAACCAGAAAAAGAGCTTGTGTAAAAAGGGAAAATGATAGTACATCGGCTTGACAGTCACGGTATGCTAAAGAATTGGAATGTTTAAAAGGTTAAACAGTCTCGCTGATGATGTGTCGATAGGTTTTTGCACATTTAGTAAGTTTGTTCGGGATATAAACTTAAAATCTTACTTGCTTATTTCGTGGGGAACACTACTTGGATATATAGGTAACCCCTGAAATCTTGTTTGAAAGGTTTCGTATTCTGATATACAGGTTTTTATACTCAATGATGTCTGGGGTATTATTCCAGGACTTCTGCTGAACGGTAGTTCTGGCCTAGTCCTCGAATAATACTTTCCGCATATGCTTGAAACATAGCATCACCCTCAGCATCAATGATAAGACAATAAAATTGCTTAGCAATGCTGTTGTAAAAAAGATCCTCTAAAGGGGACACACCCACAAGTTGAGTCATGATCTCTCTGCTGAACGGTAGTTCTGACCTGAGCTCTCATGATTCTTCATAAATTATTAACCCCTACAGATATCATTTGTGTTATAATTACCTGTAAGACTGAATATCGGGATCTGGATACGGGAGTATATTCAAGAGGTGGGACACACGTATAAGTTTAAGTCTCTTAAAACACTAATTCGTATCCTGAACAGATTGAAATTTGTGTGAGAATTTAAGATGGATCAGTATATCGACAATCGAGGTGAATTGTTTAATTCTGAGTATGTAATCACAGCTTAACGGTACTTGTGATTTGTCTGATAGCTGATATGATTCCCTGACACGCTCGCCAAAAATATGTTTGTAAATAGTTTACGTTGTTTACTTTCCGCAATTTAAGTTTTCTGTATTTCATTTCTTAGTTTAGAACACTTTAGGAAATCCAAAAAGATTTTACATTTCTGCTTTATTTTCCGACAAACCAAAGTGGAGAGTTGATTGTTGGATTCTCAGATGTTGAAGCAGATGCAGGAGATTCTGGACTGAAGAATGAGGAGAGCTTATCTTGATGGAGTTTGATTTATTAGAAAGTCAAAAACAAGTTCATTAATTTAATACTTGTTATTTTTAGTAAAATGTGAAAATGTTTTCAAAATCAGTTTGTTTCGTCAAATGATCAACCAAGGTCATTAAGTTGAACTTGGTAGATTAATTAAGTGATCAGGGTCATTAACTTGGACCTGAATACTTGAGTGGATTTCTAAAGCTGATAGTTTGTGATTTATTGTTGAAAAGATAAGTTTGTAATGTTTGATATTTGAGACACAGGTTTTGGACTTCATTATTCCCACGGAAGTTAAATGTCAAAGCTTGAACCAGATCAATACCTCAGATTCTAGCATATTGAGAGGGGGAGTCTGTGAAAGGGGGAGTCTGGATCAATGATTAAAGGGAATGCTGGAGATGAAGTTAGGACAAGATCCTGAACCTGTAAAGATAGAATGCTTATGATGTGAAGACAGAGAGTTGGAGAGAAGACCAAGACTGAAGACTCAAGGCCAAAGACTTCGTCAACATCCAAGGGGGAGTCTGTTGGTACACTGAATGTCTGATGACTACGTATGAATTGAGTCTTAGGTCTCGATAGGTTAGTTTGGAGCTCGGAAATGAAATAGTGATTTTAGATTGTAATTCCGCCCCAAATGGAGTGAAATCAGGTTCTTATGTAAACATGTTAATTCCGCTCCTATAGGTCTAAGAAGTTAATTCCGCTCCTAGGTAATGTAGTGATTCCGCTCCTAGAGGGTTAGATAGGTGATTCCGCTCGTAATGAGCATGTTGTTTGGAGTGGAATCAGGCCGACTATATATAGGGGTCCGGCTGTTGTCATTAGGTAACTTCGGAGCGGAATTAGATCTTGTGTACGGTAACGAAACTCTGTCAAAATCAAGTCAGAAACATGTGTAAACATTGGAAATTGAAAATAGAAAGAAGTTAAATGGATCCGAAAGCTGTTGTGACTTTGTATATGTTGATTCCGCCTTCATATTCAGAGATGAACTACTTTATTGACGTTTAGGGTCACGCAAACGATCCAACAATCCTCTTTTGTATAAACCTTTTTGTGAGTAATCTCCTTTTTGCAAACTGTTTTTACAAAACCTCATGTAATTAATAATATATTAAACAGTGATTGAGTATTTGTATTCTATAATTATCGTCGGTATGTTGGGGTTTTGTATACAAAATTTGGTATTACCTTGCGAGGAGTAACATGACCACAAGTCAGGTTGACAGTACCGTGGGTGGTAATTGAATAGATGGAAACAAATGTAATTGCGCGACCGCCCTCAATACTGTACAATGGTTTTACTTAACTTGATTAAACTGGGATTCACTCACCAGTATTTCCCACTGACAAAATGTTTTTAAACGCGTTTCAGGTAACACAATGTGAAAGCCAAATAGAAGCCAGCTGGACAGCACTGAAGGCTTGGAAAAGTGGCAATAAAGTTACCTAAAATAAAGAGATGTTTTATGTTTTATTTAAATAAAATAGGGTTTATCCCTATGAAGATGTGTGTACTTAAAAACTTGGGAATATTCCGACGTGTTTAATATATTAAAAGCGTGGTATTTTACTCTGATAAAATATTTCCTAACTACGATCCTGATGTAATTTCCGCTGCCAAAATGATAAACACTTGGATACCACCGAAAATGGCCGCGGCCGCCCGTTCCCGGGTTGTTAGGGGACGGGGGTTGCGACAAATACCCACTAAAAAGCGAAGCTCTGCCTCTATTTGAAGTCGAAAGCCGAACACGCGCAACATCTCCGTTTGGTTCTCGAACTTCTCCAAGGGAATCGCCTCTAGGCCAAGTTCTCCAAGTGTGAATTTTGGCTCGAGGAGGTTCAATTCCTCGGTCACATTGTCAACAGCCAAGGTATTCACATCGATCCCGCGAAGATTGAAGCAGTTAAGAGTTGGATTACACCGAAAACCCCGTCTGAAGTTCGTTCTTTTCTCGGATTGGCGGGTTATTACCGTCTATTTATCGCTGGTTTCTCTAAAATCGCTGTTCCTCCCACCTCTCTTACATATAAAGACAAGAGTTTTGTTTAGGGAACCGAACAGGAGGATGCCTTTCAAACTCTAAAGTGTATGCTTTGCAACGCTCCCGTACTCGTGCTACCCGATGGAAACGACGACTTTGTAGTTTATTGCAATGCCTCTAACCTAGGTCTTGGTTGTGTTCTTATGCAACAGGACACGGTTATCGCGTACGCCTCTCTTCAGCTCAAAGTCCATGAGAAAAACTACACAACCCATGATCTCGAACTCGGTGCAGTTGTTTTTGCGTTAAAGATTTGGCGACACTACCTTTATGGTACCAAGTATACGGTCTTCACCGACCATAAAAGCCTACAGTGCATCTTGAACCAAAAGGAACTGAACATGCGCCAACGCAGATGGGTTGAACTTCTCAACGACTACGACTGTGAGATTCGCTGCCACCCAGGCAAAGTGATGTATTGTAAAATACATCTTTATTCGCGTCAGGTTTTAGTAGTTAGATATTTCGTTTTTGTCCGTTTTTAGCATAGAATGTACATACTTTTGATTGTTTTGTGTCTTCCAGGTCTTAACAGCAAAAAGGAGCAGAAAAGCGTTAAATTCTGGAAAGGGAAAGACTGGAACGGAAATTGAGAAGCTCGGGAGCGAAAACGAAGCGAAAATCAGTTCTGAAGCACTGAGGCGGGCCGCGACAACTTATGGTTACATATCAGGCGGGCCGCATGAACTTAAAGATTGTTTCCGGAGATTTACACGCGCGCGGGCCGCGTAGACTTACCTTCACCTATGAGGCAGGCCGCGTGGAATATGTTTACGTGAACCGACTTGGAATCAGCAACGGTTGTAGGGTTTTGTGGATTATAAAACATTATCATCATCAACAGCTGATGACATTACGAATTTTAGAGTTCTTGGACAACTTTGGAGGCTGTTTTAAGGAGTTTTGAAGGTTCAGGAAGCCAAGGAATCATCAGGGAACATTCGGGAGCACTCGGGATCGAAGTTTACGGGTTCTATCATCTTGTTTCTTCGTTTTTCGTTTGTTTTTTATTGTTTAATGATGAATTCAGATTTGATTATGATTATGAACTTGTTCTTGAACATGTTTAGCGGCTAGATTTCTTGTTACTACCTAGACATGGTTGAATGATTGCATAAGTTTTGATTATTCTTGGATTTTTGAATGCTATGGGTAGTTTATAAATTGTAAACGGTTTGTTCTATCAGTTAGATGTGTTTGCGTGCTTGATGTTATTTAATTATTGATTATTGCTTCGCATGAATCTTGGTGACGGTCTTTATCACATAATAGAGTCTTGCTAGGTTTTAGATTTTGGTGACTGTCTATATCACGTAATAAATCTTGAATCTTTAGGGTTAAATTGGCCAATAAACCTTAGAAGTAATAATTGGTATTTTTATAAAATCAAGTGTTCTACTAATCGTCAAGAGCTGTAAGGTGGGAGATTATTGCTAGGTCTAAGTGATTAAACCGCAAGGTGGGTCCTTCTTAGGAAGTTAACCTTTTGGCTGATGTCTAGCAAGTCTAGCTGAGAAAACAAACCTATCCTAGGTTTAGGTCTCGTAAGGGAGTGAGCCTTGTAGGATACTTTTATAAACCCATTAGATGTCTTGTAAAGGAGTCTAATAACCGGTAATTTAACAACCTTTAGGGGATCTTAGCGTGCTCTTGAGAAGGATTAGGGGTCCTTAGATTTCCCGAGAGGTGAGAATTTTAAGATCCCGGTTCCATAGCAGACAACTTCCAATTATAATCATAACTAAAAGCAATCAGGATTCCTGTCTAGGTAGTTCCTTCATCATCCTTGAGTTCAGCTTACGTGTGAGTTCGTGTCTAGTTCATTTAGTTAATTTAGTTGATTTTTAATTATAATTTTAGGATATTTAGAAACCCCCCCAGTCAACAAACATTTAGTTAAGTCCGTGTCAGTCTCAGTCTAGATAGAGTCGTGAGCGTAATCAGTAGAGTCTCTTGGGTTCGATACTCGGACTTCCTTAGGCTATATTGCATCGATCGGTACACTTGCCGGTTGTGTGGTTTAGGGTTTAGAGAGTCTTAGTTTTATAAATTTAAAACTTAGAGAGTCTAGTTTAGGGTTTAATTTAGTTAACCCATTTTCAGCACATCACAAAGCAAATGTTGTTGCCGATGCTCTTAGTCGACGAAGCTATTTACATAGTGTTCGTAATATTCAAGCCCAACACGACCTTGAAGCCCTCATTCGCGACGCTCAACAGGCCTGTTTTATCGAACGCACCTTGAAGGAAGAAAGAATTCTCGGAAACGAAAGCCAACTAGTGAATAAACCAAATGGTATTTTTCACTATCTCGATCGCGTATGGATTCCTAGTCGCAATAATCTCCACGAGATTTTGCTAACTGAAGCCCACAAATCCTGATATTCCATTCATCCTGGTGCCGACAAGATGTACCAGGACCTCCGTGCCAGGTATTGGTGGTCAAGAATGAAGAAGGATATCGCTCTCTATGTTTCGAAATGCCTAACCTGCTCGAAAGTCAAGGCCGAACATCAAAGACCCTCTGGTTTACTCGAACAACACGAAACTCCGATGTGGAAATAGGAAAGTATAGCCATGGATTTCATTACGAAACTTTCACGCACGCCATCAGGTCACGATAGAATTTGGGTTATCGTTGACCGTCTTACGAAATCCACTCACTTCTTGCCGATACGAGAAGACTTTAAGATAGAACGATTAGTACGAATCTATACCGACGAAGTCATTTGTCGACACGGGACACCTCGTGACATCATCTCCGACCGCGATGGTCGATTTACTTCGTGTCTCTGGGAGACATTCCAATCCGCTCTCGGTACTACCCTTAATCTCAGTACTGCTTTCCATCCCCAGACCGATGGTCAGACTGAGCGCACGATTCGCACCCTTGAAGACATGCTTCATTCGTGCGTTATAGATTTTGGTGGTAATTGGGATTCGCATTTACCTTTAGTCAAATTCACGTACAACAATTATCAATCTTGCATTCAAATGGCACCCTTTGAGGCATTATACGGAAGAAAATGTCGATCGCCTATTGTATGGCATGAGATCGGAGAAGCGCAAATTACCGGTCCTGAGTTATCACAAGAAACAACTAACAAGATCCTCCAGATCCGAGACAATCTCTTGAAAGATAGGAGTCGTCAAAAGAGTTACGCCGATAAACGCCGCAAGCCCCTTGAGTTCGAAGTTGGTGATCACGTACTCTTAAAGGTTTCACCTTGGAAGGGGGTGATCCGATTCGGCAAGAAAGGAAAGCTAGCGCCTCGATACGTTAGTCCCTTTAAGATTCTGGAAAGAATTGGCAAAGTGACCTATCGACTCGAATTACCGGAGGAACTCAGCAATGTACATCCACCTTTCCAAGTCTCGAACTTCAAAAAGTGCTTAGCCGAAGAAAACCTGCATGTCCCTCTCGAGGATTTGCAAGTGAACGAAACTCTACACTTAGTGGAAAAGCCAGTAGAAATCATGGACCGAGAGACCAAGAAACTCCGACGCCCTAGCATTCCTATAGTGAAGGTTCGCTGGGAAGGCAAACGTTACGCCGAGTTCACTTGGGAACTCGAAAGTGATATGAGAGCTAAATATCCACATCTCTTCGTTACGCCTTTGCCTTAATTTCGGGACGAAATTCCCTAAAGTAGGGGAGGCTGTAACAACCCGACTTCCCGAAAAGTCAAGTTCTTACTTAGATATGTCATTTATTGCTTAATTGACTTTGTACTCTCGAGATTTCAACTACCGCCATGGGTTGACTATTTAAACTATATTTTACAATGCATTCACAAGGCCTAATCACAACGCAGCTATCGCATTTAACGCATCTTATCGCATATCACATCGCATGTTTATACTAAACGCTATCGCATCGCAATTTCAACGCAACTCGAAACGCTGATTTACTTTATGCATTTTATGTGTTATGTGTGTTATTTGTGTGATTATTTGTTTAATGTTATGTGGTTATCTCATCGCACCGCCTACTCACAACTCACTTAAACGCAACGAAACGCTTAACACACGAAACGAAAGTCGGAAACCAACAAAGCGTAACTCGGCTGGTCGAATGACCACCCGATCGAATGAACATTCGTCTGGATGACCATCCGATCAGATGGCCATCCGATCAACTAGCCATCCGACCCATCACTCCACCGCACTAACTCTCCTCTCTCACACTATAAATACCCGTACACTTCACTGTTCACTGATGTGACAGCTCTATCCAACCCAACTCGCTCCCAGCTCGTTCTCAAGCACTTTCCTCTCGATTCCAGGTTATTTCGTAAGTATTTCTCCTTAAATATTGTACTTCCATCATCACTACACACTTCTCCATCATCTTCTCCATCAAAATCTTACATTTTTCTCCATGAAATCACCTGATTTGGACTCTTTGAAGGTGACCTCATCTCGGTTGCGTATGCAAACTGTGGTGTGACATCATCCGGTCAAGGTTGGCTCAGATCTAAAGGATTTCTACATTAATCACAACACGATCTAAACATTTTCCCACTGATTCCATCTCTTTTCAAACTTTTCTTCAACTTTTCTTCACGCTGTACTCAAAACCGATGGAATCTAGGCTCATTCAGGCTCTCTACTCATTCTCTAGTTAAGAACCGGTCTGAAAACGAATTTCCACCGGAGAGACGACCGATTCATGGGTTGAATAAGAGACTCCATCAAGAACAGTTAGTCTGATCATATGGGGTGATTCCCATCCGATCGACTGAGTTGGACTTGGTGTGGTTTCCCGTTGTTTGATACGTCGTCACGCCGTCTCCGTTAAAACTCAAACTTTTTAACTTGGAAAACTTGTAAAATTTTCAAAACATCAGGTCGCCCAATCGAATAGTCACCCGGTCGGATGACCATCCCATTGAATGACTATTCGACCAGGTGACTTGTTCTTTATAGCTTTCAACACTTAAACAATTTGACTAAACTTCAAACTTCAGGTTTCTCGATCGAATAGCCATCCGATCGAATGGCCATCCGTCCGGATGACTTGGTATTCATACTACAACGAAAACTTCAAAAGTTTTGAAACGATTTACAAACACACTAGCTCATTCGAATGATCAACCGTTCGAATGGTCATCCATCCGGATGACCACTGTTCAATGCACAGGCTAACTCTAAGCGCTCCCTTCAATCCAATACAGTTCGTGTTTAGCAACTACAAACGCACTGTGAGTATACTCAAACCCATCTTTTTTTAACGCACTTTTGGGTGTTACATACGTTCGCTATCAACATACACCAACACACACCACAAATGCTTTTAAACGCTAACCGCTCTCGCATGTATTACGTGTCTCGATGAATGCTTGTATGTTATGTTTACACAGTGATTGTTGCCTGACACCTTAGAAACGATAGTACTATAGTTTGGACTCAGCACCTGTCGTGGACAGGGGTTGTTAAGGGTATTACTTCACATGGTCACAATGGTGATAATGTGTTGCGCATTCTACACTCGAAGTAATGTCGGTTGCATACGTCATTGTCGATAGCTTACTTGATTCACATTTCTACGTGTTACATGCTGCTTATGCGTAAACGCTTTCGCTTTACTATATACTATGAAAACTTGTGTACTCACCTTTACACTCTGTGTATTGACTTTATTTTAACGTATGTGACAGGTTAATAGAATGTTATGTCTGCTGTGATGAAACAAGTAGGAGGTCTAGAAACCCACAATAAAATCTGAGTTGTCGGAACATCTTATTTGTTTTTAAGACTATTATATGTAATGACTGTATATGCTTTATATGTTAACGGTATGAGACGTTAACGTTAAATATATTGTCACTTAATAGTTGTTATGGATTGTCTTGAACAATCTGTTTCGCTCAGTGCCGCGCCCCGATGTTTCCGCCATCGGTTGGGGTGTGACAGTGGGGGGGATTAGGTTTTTTTAGGTTATTTTGTTGTGTTCACATTGGTTATCGCGGTTCTCACAATAAAGGTGGTTCTTAAATGAACCTTACCCTATATATATATATATATATATATATATATATATATATATATATATATATATATATATATATATATTAACTTATTTATTTATTTTTATTAATAATATAATAATAATAATATATAATATTAATAATAGAAGCTTATGAAGAGTAATTATAATAATATATATAGTTTTTTGTACTTTTATTATTTAATATTATAATAATAATTATTTTCTTTACTTTTTAAGTTAAACTAGAATTGAGACCCGCCGCAATGTGGCGGGGATTCTTTAGTTATAACTAAGTCGACCTAGGACTCGCACGTTATGTTAAACCTGTCAAACGGGAAAAAAATAAATGATGTAAAAACGTTCACCCATACACGCACGTTGTTTCGTGTTAACTCGCAAAATTTAGAACGAAACGTAAAAACGTTAAACTAAAGACGCACGTTGTGATGTGTTAAGTCACAAAATTTAGAACCAAGCATAAAGCGGAAAATTTGCAGAAAATGAAAACTATAAAGGATTAAAGTTGAAAGTAAAAAAAGTTGTGAGGATAGATCGTACAAAGATAAAAGTTTTGGGTTAAAAATAAAAAAACAAATAGTTTTGGGCTAAAAGTAATTTATGAAATACTTTTGGGTGAAAAGTAAAAAAAATCAATTTTTTGTTGAAAACCCCTAAAGCCAAGGTTACGACAACCATATACATAACCATTTTTTCTTTGGAAAACCCCCAAAGCACACCTCGCGTTACGGCGGGGAGTAAAACAGTGTCAATTAATACTAATGTCACACAACCGTGATCGACCACCAACACTGACTCGACCTAGGATATGCGTGTTGCGACGAACCTGTCAAACATGAAAAAATTGAGGTAAAAACGTTGAACCACACATGTACGTTGCGCTGTGTTAACTTGCAAAATTTGAAACAAAACATAAAAAAGTTGAACCACACTCATACGTTGCGTCGTATTAACTCGAAAAATTTAGAACTATACGTAACGAAACGTAAAAACGTTAAACCAAAGACGAAAAATATAATTGACAAAAGTTATGAAGTTAAATTGCAAATAATGAAAAGTTTTGAGTTAAAGTTAAAAAAATAAATTTTGTAGGGTTAAAATGGCAAAAGACAAAAACATTTGGGTTAAAACAAAAAAAATCAAGTTTTATTTTTGAGAAATCCCCAAAGCACAAGTTACAAGTCTTTACGCATGGAAAAGTTACTTATTTATATAGGGAATAATACATTTTCATATTATTCTTAACTTTAGTGATTTTTTTTTTTTTTTTGTATCACGGGTTTGGTTAATCTTGGTGTCAACCAGTATTTAACCAGTACTAGTACTAGTACACTTTTATTTTGTAAGACAAAGGATATGTATAAAAATTGTATATCTTCTGCTAGATATATAAGTAGAGAATAATAAAGCATATAAAAGTGGTATGTTTGAAGTTAATTATAATAGAAATCTAAAATAGTTATAACTCTTCTACTATTTAATATAAACAATACAAAGTCAGATGTATTATTTCGTGTTTCATCTCACTAATTTTTCTCTGTACAAATCCTTCCATAATTTTAAATAAAGTAATACTTTATAAGGTAGGAAATAGTAATTTAGAGTGGAGATACAATAGGAAGTTTATTTGGCTAAGAAGACTAGGAAGTGATCTTGACCATCCATTTAGTTAATCAAGAGCTAAGATTAAATGATGAAAATTGAAGGGAAGAAAAGAGGCGCATGAGTTTCTTTACGGGTATTCTAGTCAATGCAAGACAATAGTTTCTCTCTCCTCCAATTCCCCCCATGTTTTAAACGTTAATAACTCTTTCATACGACATTATTTTTTTATAAAAATTGCACAAAAAACGAGCGTTTTTTTATCTTTAAAACGAGTATATTATTGCTATATTTTCAAAAAAAAAATTAAAACCCAGTTGCGTAAAACGCAATAGAAAAACCCCCAGTTACGTAAAACGCAATAAAAAAACATAAAAATGACATTTTTCTAAAACGCAATGCACCAAAAACACAAAGAAATGTCTTATTTGTAAAACGCAATGACCAGAAAACACAAAGAAAAGTCTTATTTCTAAAACGCAATAGCCTAAAAACTCAAAAGAAAATGTATTTTCTAAAACGCAATGGACTAAAAACACATTTAATGTGTTTTACCTAAAACGCAATGCACAAAAAACACATACAAATGTCTTATTTGTAAAACGCAATGGCCAGAAAACACTTAAAATGTCTGTTTTCTAAAACGCAATGGACTGAAAACACATAAAAAATGTTTTTTTCTAAAACGCAATGCACCAAAAACACAAAGAAATGTCTTATTTGTAAAACGCAATGGCCAGAAAACACTTAAAAATGACTCATTCTAAAACGCAATTGCCTAAAAAAGAAAAGAAAGTGTTCTCTGTAAAACGCAATGGACTGAAAACACCTAAAAAAGTGTTTTACCTAAAACGCAAGTCACCAAAGACACTTCAAGAATGTGTTTTTCTAAAACGCAATGGCCAGAAAACACATAAAAATGTTTTAGTTCTAAAATGCAATTGCCTAAAAACACCAAAGAAAGTGCTCTCTCTAAAACGCATTGATCCATGACAATAATTTTGTCTGTGCTGTGAATTGTCTGTGCTGTAAACTGTCTGAACCAATGCAGTTTACGAATGCAGTTTCCAGATGCAATTTACAGAAAATTAATTTTTCTGATGCATTTTTATTACAGCAATTTAATCGAAAAAAAGGCTAAGAAGTGATATTGACCATCCATTTAGTTAATCAAGGGCTAAGATTAAATGATGGAAATTAAAGGGAAGAAAAGAGGCGTGTGAGTTTGTTTAGGGGCATTCTACTCAATCCAATGCAACAGTTTCTCTCTCCTCCAATTCCCCCCATTTTTTAAACGTTAATAACTCTTTCATACGACATTATTTTTTTATAAAAATTGCACAAAAAAACGAGCGTTTTTTTATCTTTAAAACGAGTATACTATTGCTATATTTTCGAATTTTTTTTTTAAAACACAGTTGCGTAAAACGCAATGAAAAAAAAACCTAAAAAATTACATTTTTCTAAAACGCAATGCACAAAAAACACAAAGAAATGTCTTATTTGTAAAACGCAATGGCCAGAAAACACAAAGAAATGAGTTATTTCTAAAACGCAATAGCGTAAAAACTCAAAAGAAAGTGTAGTTTCTAAAACGCAATGGACTGAAAACACATAAAAATATGTTTTACCTAAAACGCAATGCACCAAAAACACAAACACATGTCTTATTTCTAAAACGCAATGGCCAGAAAACACTTAAAATGTCTGTTTTCTAAAACGCAATGGACTGAAAACACATAAAAATGTGTTTTATCTAAAACGCAATGGCCAGAAAACACTTAAAAATGTCTCATTTCTAAAACGCAATGGCCTAAAAAAAAAAAAAAGTGTTCTCTGTAAAACGCAATGGACTGAAAACACCTAAAAATGTGTTTTACCTAAAACACAATGACTAAAAACACTTCAAAAATGTGTTTTTCTAAAACGCAATGACCAGAAAACGCATAAAAATGTCTTAGTTTTAAAACGCAATGGCATAAAAACACCAAAGAAAGTGTTATCTGTAAAACGCATTGGACAATAGTTGTCTGTGAATTGTCTCAACCCCAGCCAGGGGCTGCCGCCCCTGGGACCCTGCAACCAGGGGCTGCCGCCCCCGGACCCCCGCCAAGATCGTAAAACGCAATGACTAAATCAAAAACCCAAATCGTGAAAATGAAATTAAAGAATTTCTTACGTGGATCGAAGCCGATTTCTTCATCGATTGACGAAATTTGAATGATAGAAACACTTATCAGCGATTGAATCGAACGGATCGAGTGATTATCTTCAAAATCACGGGAAAAAACGAGATTTTGAATGAAATTAAACTGGGTTTTTAAAAAAAAAAAAGATGAAGAACACGTTGATCGGGTGTTTGAATCATTGATTGATGACGAAAATCGCCCTATAATGTAGTGATTATTGAGATAGTAATTGAAGAAAAGGTTGGAGATGATGGGTTTTGAAAATGGTGGGTTTTGAAGTAACTGGGGAGAAGAAGGAAGAAGAAAGGATGGGATTAACTAAAATATCATTTCTCTTTATTTTAAAATTTGTCACATGTCATACTCCTATTGGTTCCTATCCTTCCTAGCCAAAATAAACTTACTATTTGATCCCCACCCTAATAATAATAAAGTAATTAATAGCCGATCTAAAATGATAAATCGTATCTAAATAATAAATCATAAGTATATCAAATTCTAACTAGTATATTCTAAATAATAATAATAATAATAATAATAATAATAATAATAATAATAATAATAATAATAATAATAATAATAATAATAATATAAGCATTGTTCTATATATTGGAAATTTTATTTAATGTATTTTTTCACGATATATTTAGGAGAGAAGCATAGCAGTTTTTTGGACTGCCAAACAAGAAAATCAGGAAAACGCTCTCTATGGGTTCTCGCCGGAAACCAATTCCGGTAGAGATACAGGCAAGGCTAACCAAGTTTTTCGTCTCTAATCTTCCGGATCGGTGTAGTGGGGTCGATGTGGCGGAGGCTCTCAGAGGTATGGGTACTATCTTTGATATTTAAATCGCTCGTAAACGTAATAAGGAAGGGAAGAGGTTTGGCTTTGTTACTTTTTTGGACGTGAAGAATAGGGAGGAGATGGTTAAAGATCTATCGGCGGTTAGGATGGGGGATTTTCGGTTGAAGTTTAACATGGCAAGATTCGTATTGGAAGAAGGGGAGATTAACCAACAAAAGGACTATTCGGTTCCAGGAGGCTTTAAATCACAGCCTAGACTGGATGGTGGAGAATATGTTTTTAGGAAGGATGCCTTTGTCAATGGGTTATCCTTTAAAGATGCTTTTGCGGGTTCGGCGAAAGGTAAGTTGGTTGAGGTGGATGACAAAACGGAAGCATTGGTTGATATGCATGGGAAAGCGGTTGTCGTTCGCTTGAAGTCCTTGTATGCTTTACAAAATATTCGTTGTATATTGAAGGACCTGAAGTTGCATGAAGGGAGGGTTCTGTGCTTGGGAGGTTTGATGGTGTTAATTGATTTTAGTTCAAAGGACCGGGCGGTTATGGCGAGGGATGAAATTGTTGGTGTTCCAGAACACTTTGGGGCTCCGGAAATCTGGGAAGGCCAAAGCATGGTGTTCGAACGTATTGCTTGGTTGAGAATTTATGGAGTGCCTTTGTGTCTTTCGGACAACAAGGTGGTTAACGAGGTTTGAGCTTATTCGGCAAGGTGATCAAAGGAGCTAGAGTGGAACGTATTGGGTTGGACAATTCTTTTCAATTCCTTGGGGTACTTGTGAATCATGGAAACCGTATTCAAGAAGAGGCGTTCATACGGTGGAGGGGGAAACGTTCAAGGTTTGGGTGGTGGAGGATGGTAATGATTGGTTGGAGGATTTCATCGTTGATCCGGTGTGCCAAGACGGGGATAGTAATATGGAAGAGGAATCCAGTAAGTCGCTTGACAATTCCAGTTCACGTGATCGGCCGGAAACCGTTACTCCGGTGAATGCTATTAATGCGGAGGAGGTTTTTTCGGGAAACTGTGATATGGATTTTAATGCAGAAGATCATTCCAAAGTTGACTTGGAGTTTCCTTTTTTAAATAAGGAAAGGGAGGATAATAATCAGGGAGTTAATTCTTTGGATTTGGGTAATGGGCTCAAGAGGAAAAAGGTTAAGAATATGATTAACATGGGCCTGTCCAGTTCTGGTGGGTATTATAGTAGTAACGAACGGCCCAATAAGGAGCCTAAGAAAGTTGGGGATGTTGGGCCTGTTTTTAATGAAGATGACCCATTTGAGTTAGACCCAATCATTTTGGGTATTGATTCTAATGTGGTCAAAACAAGAGGAGAAGGTCCTGTGAATATTTCTAATTCTTTCCAGGCATTGATGGAGGAAAATGATGTCGATATTCACAATCAGAATGGTGTGACTAGGGATGCTGACCGTCCGTTCGAAGGTTCAGGGTACAGGTCCACTGATTGCACTGAAGCGGAGGTTATTGCGGAGGTTTCTGGTACAAAACAGCTTGGGGCTAAACTGGGAGTTCAACTAGAGGGCTTCGATGGTCTGATAAAGAACTCGGTTCAAGGCGATGGGGTACAATCAGGTTTGAAATGAATTGCCTTTCTCTTAATATTAGAGGTTTAGGGGTTGGGAGTAAGCCGAAGGGAGTTAGAGAATTGGTGGGCAGATTCGGTATCGATGTCTTGGCGGTACAAGAATCTCTGCTTACGAGGGATAAGGCTTTTGATTTTGATAATTTGTGGGTTTCTGGAGATTATGGTGTTGATTCGGTTCATGCTAGTGGTAGGTCGGGGGGTTTGATTAATATGTGGAACGTTAGAAAGTTCACAAAGGTGGGTTCGGTGGAAGATAGGAATTTCCTCGTTACTTCAGGGTCCCTGGTTGAGGATGGGTCGATTATTAATTTTGTAAATGTTTATGCGCCTCAAAAGGCCAATCAAAAAAAGATTTTATGGGAGCGGTTAAAAGGTTTAATTCAGGCTGGTGAAGGGATGTGGGTGTTGATTGGAGATTTTAACTCGGTTAGATGGGAGGAAGAGCGAAAAAATTCTAAATTTAACTTTGGTATGGCTAACGATTTTAATTGTTTCATAGAGGAGGCTAATCTGCAGGAGTATACTATGCGTGGGAATAAGTTCACATTCTTGGCAGGTACGGGGAATGATTGTAAAATGAGCAAGATTGATCGTGTTCTTGTATGTCAAGAGTTTTTTAATAGGTGGCCTGGGGCGTGTTTGAGGGCTCTTTCTCGTGAATTGTCTGATCATTGTCCTTTGGTTCTCTCGGTGTATGATTCTAACTTTGGAGCGAAACCATTCAAATGGTTCAACTCCTGGCTAGATAGGGATAGTTGTGAGCAGGTTGTTGTTGAAGCGTTACATGGTTTTTCTGGTTCTGGGCCGGCGGATGTGATGTTACACAAGAAGTTAGGTGCGGTTAGAAATGGGTTAAGAAAGTGGTGGAAAGAGATTTCTAAAAAAGAAGAGGATGCTTTGGTCTTGTTAAAAGAAGATATTAAAGGGCTAGAGCGTCTTATGGAGACTCGGGATTTAGAAGAGGAAGAAGTTTGGGTTTGGGAGGAGAGCAAAAAGGAATTAGAGAAGAATTTGTATCTTAAAAATCGTGATCTTCAACAGAAATCTAGAGTCAAGTGGGCGTCTTTGGGGGATGAGAATTCGGGTTTTTTTCATCGGTGTATTAAAGGTAGGAGGGCGGCTAATGCTATCCCGGGGTTGTTAGTGGATGGGTCTTGGGTTTCTAAACCGGCGTTGGTAAAAAAGGAGGTATTGAGCTTTTTCAGAAATCATTTTAAGGAGACGTGCCCTCGTAGACTGAGTTTTTGTTGTGACTATTTGAAACAGGTTTCGGAAGAGAGTATTGGAGATCTGATAGCTCCGTTCTCTAAGGAAGAAGTCAAGGCGGCTGTGTTCGAGTGTGGTGCAGATAAAGCACCAGGGCCTGATGGTTTTAATTTTAGGTTTATTATGCACTTTTGGACCCACCTGGAGGAAGATTTCATGGCTATGTTTGAAGAATTTTATAACTCTGGTACGATTAGTAAGGAGTGCAGCTCTTCATATATTACTCTTGTTGCAAAAACAAAGACTCCTGTGGGATTGAAGGATTATAGACCAATTAATTTAATTGGTGTTATTAGTAAGAGTATCTCTAAGGTTATTGCAGCCAGGATGAAGAAAGTCATAGGGGAAGTCATCTCTAATTCCCAATCGGCGTTCCTTAAGGAGAGATTTATTCTTGATGGGCCGTTGGTTTTGAATGAGGTGGTTGGATGGGTCAAGAAGAATAAAAGTCAAGTGTTTCTGTTAAAAATTGACTTCGAGAAGGCGTACGACAATGTGAGTTGGGATTTTCTCCTCTCATTATTGGATCGTATGGGGTTTCCGCCTAGGTGGAGTATGTGGGTGAAAGGGATTTTACAGTTGGCTCGTTCTGCGGTGCTAGTTAACGGATCCCCGACTTTTGATTTCGGTTGCCAAAAGGGATTGAGACAAGGGGATCCTTTGTCGCCTTTCTTATTCCTTATTGTTATGGAAGCCTTGGCTTGTTTAATTGCCAAAGCGAGTGACTTGGGGGAGTTGGAAGGTGTGAAATTACCTAATGGGGGCCTGGTTTTATCCCATATGTTGTATGCGGATGACGCGTTGATATTGGGTAAGTGGAAGGCTAGCAATGTGATTACTACGAATCGAGTACTTCGGATCTTTTATCTATGTTCCGGGCTGAAAATAAATATTCACAAGTCTGTGATTTTTGGGTTGGGGGTTGCGGAGGAGGAGGTGATTCACATGGCGGACCTTCTAGGGTGTAAAGTTGGCAAGTTGCCTTTTACTTATTTAGGCATCAAGGTGGGAGCGAATATAAATCGGATTTCCAATTGGGAGTCGGTTGTGGAGACGGTCCGGTATAGATTATCCTCGTGGAAGTCTAAACTTCTTTCCATTGGGGGTCGTCTTACTTTGATTAAATCGGTGTTAGCCAGTTTACCGGTGTACTATCTTTCTATCTACAAGGCCCCAGTCGCAGTCATTGATGCCATTGAAAAGTTGATGAGGAGGTTCTTATGGATGGGGTGCAAAGAGGGTAGAGGTATGTATTGGGTTTCATGGGAGGTTGTCACGAAGCCTAAGAAAGAAGGGGGTTTGGGTATTTCTAAGCTTTGTGATGTCAACACGGCATTACTTGCTAAGTGGGCTTATAGATTTAAAACCAATAGTGATGGGATGTGGAGGAGGACTATTGATTGTTTGCATGGAGGTAGAAATAGGTGGGTTTTTTTGCCTTTAAAAAATTCACTCACCGGTTGTTGGAAGAACATTGTTCGGCTCTTGGAGGATTTAGTTATAAATGGGGTGTATTTTAAGTCCTGTTTGAGAGGCAAGTTTGGGAATGGTGAGGCGCTTAAATTTTGGAGTGATATTTGGATTGGTGCTGTCCCTCTAAAAGAGAGATGGCCTGCTTTGTTCCTGTCGGATAGGATGAAAAACGGATGTGTTGGTTCTCGTTTTATGAGGGAAGGGAACAAGGTGACGATTGCTGACTCATGGGTAATGGAAACAAACACAGTTCAGGCGATTTAAGAAGCGCAGGACGCTGTTTATTTGCTGTCCCAGGTTAGGTTGACTGATGGTATGGACTTGTGGTACTGGGAGCCGGATAAACAAGGGCTGTTCTCTGTTTCTGCAGTAAAGAAGTGGCTGAATTCGAGCAGAAGTAGATAGGCTGGTATGGCTTTGAAATGGGAAACTTGGGTCCCTATTAAAGTTAACGTTTTTATTTGGAGAATGGAGATTGATCGTCTTCCGACCCGTGAAGCTTTGGTTAAGAGAAACGTTTTTATTTTGAATCGAGCGTGCCCGTTGTGTGATACAGGGATCGAGACGGTACAACACTTATTCATTGATTGTGGTGTTTCATTCGGTGTTTGGTGCAGCGTTCGGAAGTGGTGCAAGCTTCCTGGGTTTTCGGTGAGCTCGATCAAGGATGTGCTTGAGATGGACGGGGCTGTTGTGGATTCCAAGTGGAAGAGGAAGACCTTAAGAGGTATTTTGATGATTGCTTGTTGGGTTATCTGGAAGGAGCGCAACAAGAAAGTTTTTCAAAGTTTGCAGCCTCGGGTTTTGGATATGGTGGCTTCGGTGAAGGTTACTTCTTTCTTTTGGTTTAAACATCGTACTAGGTTCAAAGATGTGGTTTGGAATGATTGGGTGAAAGACCCGTTGTATTGTTTGTAAGTTTTTGTGGGCGTCCTTGTTTTGAGGACGCGCCCTTGTGTTTATGAAAGTTTATGTTAAAAAAAAAAGTAGTTTTTTGGAACTAATATATGTCAGAATTATTGATTTTTCTCTTTTTATAAAATTAAAAACATAAAATTCAGAATAAAAAGTTGTGTAAACTTTAAAGTTTAAACTACAAATAACAGGTGTACAATTTTGTTTTGTTTGTTAGCATTTTGGTCCATGGCGCCTCTTCCACGATCAAAGTGGAATACTTGACTTCAACCATACTCCATCTTTATATCATTACATGATAAGGAAAATGATGAGAAGCTATTACAATTGGATGAGCACGGTACCTGTTCGGCACCGGTATCGAAAGTACCGATACCTAAAAACAGAAAAAAGTGATACCGGTAACGAATATATCGGTTTGGTACCGGTACTTACCAGTGTTTTACCCGCAAATACCGGTACCAAAAAACGAACAAAATGGGAACCGGTACCGATACCGAATATACCCGGTGCAATACAGTTTGATACCGGTACACGGTACCAAATGTTCATCCCTACGTCACAACCTCTTCTTGGATAGCAAAGCATTCCTGCTAAAGGTAAAGCTATAGATCAATTTTGAGTTTATACATTATAATATTTGTGTCTAATAACTATATGATGTAATAAATTTGTTAAATAATAATATAGTCAAAGATTTTAAAGTTTTATAAAATAAAAAAAAGAGCTAAGATTTACCAATAGAAATGCAAGCCACAATGATTTACCAATAGAAATGTAAATAAACAGTAAACTACAAACACAAAGGATGATAGATTGCACCCGTGGCCCATTCAATGTAGTTGGGCCAACCCACTACACTTTTCTCTCTTAGCCCAAAACTATTTCGAGATACCCACATATAACATATTCTATACTATCTTAAAAGACAAAGTCAGTGGAATTTCCACCGGCTTTGCCTTATCCCCTAAACTTTTACAATATTACATTTTCAACCTCCTCAGCTTTGCTACGGCTTCTCCACTTTTGGAATAATCAATTTTAGTCCCTTATCTAACTTTATTATTCTTCTACTTTGACAATTGACATTTTTAGCCCCTAGCTTTTTACTAAATTAAATTTCATTTGACAACATTCGTTTTTTTTTATTTCTTTTGTTTACCCGTATTATTTTTTACCTAAAAAAACTATTTTTCCGTGCATACTTTTATGTACGTATTTGTATAAATTTAAGGGTGTCTATGTTTCGACATAAACTTTTTACGAGTTAGATCAAATATAAGACGTTTTCGTTTAAAAAACTATTTTTACGTGCATATTTTTATGTATGTGTCTATATCAATTCGAGTTGGTCTACATTTTGATATACTTTTTTGTTGAATATAATACGTTTTCTTACTTATTTTATGTACGTTTTCATAAATATTGTACAAAAGAGAGTAGAGTCAAATTGTGGTTTTTTTTCTTTTTTTTTTCAAAGCTTTAACTAATCCTATAGAATAAGTTATGATTGTACGAGATAGATTCAATTTACTTTACGTTATGATCCAATCGCAATACTTATATAGGTTACATTGAGTTCAATCAGATATGTCAAAACACACGTTTTCGTATGGTTAACGCATCACCTAATTATGTACTAGATAGTTAGAAGTTGCTTAAGGTGTAAATTTCTTATCCCTGTACTAATTGTAGGGTCTCTAAACTCTTGGTTGTTTGTACGAGTGTTGGTTTTTCGATAGTTTCATATGTTTATATGTATTCTTGAACTATATGTTTTTTTTCCTTGCTTGTATGCATATATATTTTTCTTTGATTATATGCATCCTTGAAATCCTTGCTGCTATTTTTATGTTTGGAATCGAGAGCTTTGCGCTTTTGTATGCATGTGATAGATACAGCTGTTTTGATGTCATTATCGCATGTTTCTTAAGTGATTTGCATGGCATTGATTGTGTGGCAATGTGACATAAATACATCATTATGGCATTGATTGTGTGGCAATGTGACAGCTGCAGCAGGTCGTCTCCATTATATGCTTGCGAGTAACACTTGACCATTACGAAATCTGAGCTTGGCAGGTATTTCCTATCCATGGTGGGGTGCTACAATGGCCAAACACTTGGGGCATAGGCCTGATTATGCGAGTGAAGAAGACGTGCACGAGGATATCTAGTCGAAAATGAAGTAAAAAGCAGTTGAAATGGAGTTAGTTGTTGAAGTTGCTTCATTCGAGATTAGAACTGTTAAACTTTGATCAATAAGAGGAGGCCGATTGAGGGCTTCCAGTATAGCAAAACTTTGATGAACGTGTGGTAATTTGAGCCAACAAGCCACATGGATACTGACGGAGCTTGACCTAAAGTTCTATGGGGCCAAAAGTCTTGGGACCCAATTTTTATTCCTATCACTATGTTTTGGGTTACATATTCAGTCGGGACAAACAATAATAACTCCAAACATCTAATTAATCTACATTCATTCAAACTTCAAAGGACCGTATAAAACTTATGATGGTGCGAGAGAAATGGTAAGCACCTAAAAGAAGAATTAAAACTCACCCCTGACGACCTTTAAGATGACATATGGGGCTGCTCACTGATCCCTCAAGTATCATTTGTATAAAAACTAGTTTCAAACTTTATTAAAAATCCACTTCAAGTTTAAAAACAAGTATAAAACTTTACTAATAGCCTCATTCTTCAGTCTTCACGTCTTTTTTTTAAACTCAATACGACAATACCTATAAAAAATTTTGACAAAAAATTGGTAGGGGCCGGGAATTTTTAGGCAAAATAATTTGTGGGGGCCGACCTCTGTATTTATAAAAAAAATCGGACGAAAATCGCAAATTAACATTACTAACCGAAACATCGTCGGGGACCCTGGGCCCCTTGTAAGCTGCGCCCTTGCGCATGGAGGCGTTCCTATAGGCTGAATTATGGTGCTGAGGTCGACGACTGATAAACTATTTGTTAACTGGAGGCACGTTCTGCACTGATGACACAAGAGTCATGCAGACTGCTTCAATATTACTAGTATAGGTATGTTTCATATTTCTCTTTCAAACGACATATAAACAAACATACTCCAGTTTTCAACCGTTGAAGTCGAAACATATCTAAATTCTGAAACAGTACCAACACAAAAAGAAAACCACAAGCCGTAAACCAGACCATTTTCTCGAGGCCATGATCCGTGCCTCATATCCGGCTCAACCTTCTATAATAAAGACCCCCCGCCAACACCTAGTAAAGATAGTAACTATATAATAGATACATACACCTTATCTACCCATTTTGAGACCATGGTGTTTTGTTTATTGTATGAACAAAATATGATGTACGCAAGATCAAGGAGCAAAGTCAGCATTATCTGAATTGAAAGTGAAGATATCAATCGGGGTGGTAGTGATATCCTCTTGGATTCTACCGCCCCCGTTAGGCCATCCTTGATTGTTGTCGAGGTAAACAACCACCACGGTAATATCATCGTGAAAATGGCGCCTCACCCCCTTTTCAATTCTCATTATATCATCGTATCTCATCTCTCTTTTCTTTGCTGCCACGTCTATTGCAGCTCTTATTAATCTCTTTGCTATTCCCTGAAATAAATCAAAGTGGTTGTGAAGGGTTAACATAACTAGATGGATGAGTCGAGATTTGGATTATTTTGATCTTTAAGGGGACCAATGGATAAAAGGTTTCAGGTCAACCCAACCCAGTTCATTTCAAGTGGGTCAAGATTCGTTCAACATGAATACATTATTTCCCAAAAGAGTAAAATGCCATTTTCATCCTGAGGTTTGGCCAGTTTTGCAACTTTCGTCCAAAGGTTTGTTTTTCCACATTTGGATCCAAAAGGTTTAAAATCTTGCCATTTTCATCCGGCTCGTTAACTCCGTCCATATTTCTCCGTTAAATCAAGGGTATTTTCGTCTTTTTTGTTTACTTAAAAGGGTAATTCAGGCTTTTTTCAAGGGTAATCGGTCTTTTTACATAAAGCGATAAAGACCGAATTGCCCTTTAAGTTAACAAAAAGGACGAAAATAACCCTAACCTAACAGAGAAAAATGGATATGAGTTAATGAGCCGGATGAAAATGGCAAGATTTAACAAAAAAGACGAAAATAACCCTAACCTAACAGAGAAAAATGGATATGAGTCAACGAGCCGGATGAAAATGGCAAGATTTCAAACCTTTTGGATCCAGATGCAGAAAAACAAACATTTGGACGAAAATCGCAAAACTGGCCAAACCTTAGGGGCGAAAATGGCATTTTACTATTCCCACAAAAAATGGACAAAATTGTTTTGGGTCAACACAGACTGGTCCATTTCAAGTTTCAACCCACACAAAAAGTTAGTCATTTTAACACGAATCCGTTTTGACCCGTTACTCGACCCGCCCATGTACCCACTACTTGATATTCTCCAAATCCTTACAGACGAGAGAAAAAAACTTACATTTCTTGGATTTTTATGAACAATTTCAACAACGGCATCGTCACTGAGTTGTTCCCACAAACCATCTGAAGCAAAAACTATGAACAGGTCTTGCGGCCTCAACTTGTGAATCAATATCGATGGTTCTGCTGACATCACAGCTCTTTTTAAAGGTATAGGAGCTGCATACTGCTGGAATAGAGGATTCCTGTTAAACTCCGGTTTCTTCAAGTACACATCACCAATCGATCTCGACACCTAATCACATAGTATAAGAAACATTAAATGGTATGACATTTGAATTGAATATTTGAATTATAAGTCAAACTTATATAACAGAAAAGTGAGAAAACCAAGAATAAACGAGATTAGTGCCTGAATAATGCCTTTTAATCTCCAGACCCCACGAGTATACACAACAATGTGTGGATCATCGGGATGAAGAGCTTTAACTTCCTTTCTGACCTCCTCTTCCCCAACATTATGGTCAGTCGTTAACCGTTCTGCGACAACGGTTGAAGAATTTGAGATCCTGCTCCCCGCTACTTGCCGACCCAGCACCGCCCGTGAGTCACCGACATTTGCCACATAAAGGGTACCGTTTGAGATCAAACCAACAAGACAGCATGAACCTACGGATACAATCTGGGGTCTATCCAGCCAGGATTCTCTCACTAAATTCACAAAAGCTGTTTCGGTTGCATCGAATGCCTTTTCTATCACCTCTTTGGATAATCCTCCGTGTTCAGCAGAAAATCCTGAGATGTTAATATGGATGGTCAATATATCGTCATCTTGTAATCACACTCTCTAATCCTACTTATAAATTTACACATTTAGTCCAACATGGGACGAGAACCCAAGCCTCTAGTTTGCTAAACATGACCATGTATTTCAACTGGTTCGTATTGGGCATTTAGGTCGAAATAGATCCAATTTTTTACTCGTTTCATTGATCAATTCTCCACTAAAACAAATCTAGTGGTTGCAGAGAATTTGAAGAAATTTAGTTTACTGATCTTCAACTGTGAAGGCTCTCCCTATTTTAGGCGATTGGATCAGTCGATCAGAACCAAGTGACCTATCTCAAGTCTGTTAACGGCTTTCAGTTAAAAGATCTTTACAATCACACTACAAATAAGCCTAAAAAAGCAAAAACACACCAAACATCGATCTATAAACCAAAAATTGAACAGATGATTATTGATGAATTGAGACGCTTCGGGACCACCGTGAACATCAAATATTTATAAACTAAATCATAAATAATCGTTTTCTAGTGACCTATCTCAGGTCTGTTAATAGCTTCCAGTCAAAACATCTTACAATCAAACAACAGATAAGCCTAAAATAGCAAAAACATAACAAACATCGATCTATAAACTAAACCTGAACAAAATTAGGGTTAATAGAGGCGAATTACTCTGTAAGCAAGTGAAGAGATGATTAGTGATGAATCAAAACGCTTCGGGACCACCATGCATATCCGTCTATAAACTAAATCAGAAATAGCTGTTTTCTAGTAGTAACTTAACCCAACTACTCAAGTCTGTTAACAGCTTCCAGTCAAAATATCTTACAATCCGACTACCGATAAGCCTAAAAACGCAAAAACAAAACAAACATCGATCTATATACTATAACCAGAACAAATCAGTGATCAATCTATAAACTAAATCATAAATAACTGATTTCTAGTCACCTATCTAAGTCTACAAACAGCTTTCACTCGAAATATCTTGCAATCAACTACAAATAAGCCTAAAAACAACAAAAATCGATCTATAAACCAAAACCTGACGAAAATTAGGGTTAACTGAAGCGAATTACTCTGTAAGTAACCGAACATATGATTAGTGATGAATCTGGACGCTTCAGGACCACCGTGACCGTCGTAAACACCGACGTAAGTCGCAGAAGGTGACGTCAGCACTTGAGCTTGATCTTCGAGCGTTGAATTCGCTTGAAACAACGGCAATGGAGTACTCGCCGAAGCGTGTGGCTTCAAGTCGATGTTCCATAGAAGTCCGTCGTCACCGCCGCTGCCGAAACACCGCTCCAGCGGCCTGTAACAGGACTCTAGCATCGGAGCTCAACTGCCTGTTTCTCTCTCTAGAAGTAGTGTTTCTCTCTCTAGAACGCGTTTTTAACACAGAGTGAGAGAGAGGTTGTTGTGGTTGTTTGTTTGGTGGTTGGGTTTTTGATTATTTTGTTTCTTGCAGTGTAAAAGACCGAAAGAACAGACGAGAGTGTGAACTTGGAGAGAACGCTAGTGGATTTTTTTTATTTTTTTTCTAGAATAAGTATACATTTTTTAGACCATGGGCGTTATGTGACAAATGGCAAAATGCGTAAGAGATGGACTTTATATCATATAACGCCTTCAATTTATACATCCATATGTATGTATATATATGTGTGTGAGTAGAGAAGGTTGGGCAACGGCGTGATGATTTTCGCGTGGATTCAAAATTCAGACCACATAGCGCCGGCCGTAGTGGTGTGCGGCGGCGCTATGTTGCCTTTATCCGCTATGTGGCGCCCTACTACGTTCGGCCTTACATTTAAAATAGGTTTACATTTTTTTTTATATTTAAAAAGTGGTATAAGTTATGTGGCTTTTGGTTTTCTTTGATAGTTGGTGTGAATATGAGTTTGATAAGGTAAGAAAAAGACCGAGTCTAAATGTTTTAAGTGACGTCTTTAGTTGTATGAAATATACCTAAATGTAGGGTTGTAGTCTTGTAGATCCTTCAAATTCACACTTTTAAACCAAACATTCTTAAATAGTGTTGAATTTTATAGTCTCAAATCTAAATCGTTAAACCAAACATTATAAAGTTCTATCACTAATTTGGTGGTGTTAAACCGAACACTATGAGGTTCTACCATCAATTCAGTTTTCATCAAGTTATGAACCGTTAAACATTTTAGAAAAAAAAAAAAAAAACTATTTGTAAAAATAATTTAATCCAGTTAAAAAAGAACGAAACAAGATGTGGAATGAATGATTGAAAGGAAATTATGGATCAATTCTTACAAAAGGCTATCTTTTTTCATTTTAAGTAAAGGCCATATAAACACACTACTACATAAAAAAAATTATCCATTACATAATCATTTAATATAGCACAACATTTGAAAATTTTAAAACAAAATGAATTTCACGCTATCAGGGGATGAGCTTAGTGGGAATCGGGGGTGCACCCGCCCCTTCCAATGTTTCAGTTAGAGATGTAAAATTTTTTATTTTTCGTCTGAAAATTTTAAAATTATATAGGATCCTCCCACCCCCCCCCCCCCCCCCTCTCCAATAATTTTGCTTAAATATTTATACAATACATAAATTGGGTCCCATCCCATGACTTTCCACTATCCGAAACTTTTGATCAAGCTCCACCACCGTACACTATTAAAAGTCGCATAAATATAACATGTAGTCACTAGTCAGTCACATACTTATCAGTTTTAATATTTACAAAAAAAAAAAAAAATACTAAAAGTATAATTTAGAAAAAGAAAAAGAAAGGGGTCGTTTGTTTACCTCTTAATGAGGCTCTTAATGGTTTAGACATTTTACTGATTCAGACTGTTTGTTTCATGAACAGAAGTCTGAATGGTTCACATATTTGCCTCCGAATGGTTAAGATTTATGCAGCGTCTGAATGGTTAAGACTTCTAATCTGAATTGGTCAGACATTTGCCTCTTAACGGTTAAGTATCATACATGCTCTAAATTGTTCAGACCTGTTACTTGTTTAGCACTTAATGGTTCAGACCTCTTACTAGTTCTGCACTTAACCATTTAGATGTTGTTTCCAAAGTGAGAACATAAAGCAAGGTGTGGGAGGAAAAAGGTGGACTGATAAGTGGGGAGATAAAATGCGAGTTTAACGGGACGAAAACAAGCATCCGTAGAATTCAACGTTAGCAGTTGAGAATAAGTGGGCCCGGGCCGCCTTTGACTTTGACCCAACCGTCCCTTTTGAATTCAACCTAACTAAATATCACACATTTCTTTATTTTTTTAATTGTTATTACAATTAACAATTTGCCGTTCAAAAAAAAATTAAAATTAACAATTTCCAACAAAAAAAAAAAAAAAAAAAAACTTTTTTACGTGTATATATAATTTGTATTTTTTATATGTTAAGAACTAGAACTATTGCATAGTATGAAACTTGTCCCACATCAAGTATGAGAGACGAATGAGTTTTCTTACTCACAAGATTAGTGTGTTAAGATAAGTTTTTGGTTTGTAACACAATACGTAAGTCGTCTATTCAATCCATAATCATCTCTTTTTCTTGTATTACCATAATGTATGCACACGTTTAATACGGTTCGTACGGTATTACCGAATGAGTTTTCTTACTCACAAGATTAGTGTGTTAAGATAAGTTTTTGGTTTGTAACACAATACGTAAGTCGTCTATTCAATCCATAATCATCTCTTTTTCTTGTATTACCATAATGTATGCACACGTTTAATACGGTTCGTACGGTTCTCTACTAAATAGTATTGATTTAAATAGAAGTTAATTTTCTAGAGATATATTTTTATTTCCTCGTGAGTAAATTATTATAGTTTCAGATGAATTCACACATACACTGTAGGTGAATATACTATAGATTTAATAATATTAGAGTAAAGTCCTATTTGAGTCCTTGTGGTTTGTGCAGTTTAACCATTTGAATCCAAAAACCAAAACTGTCTTGATTTGAGTCCCTGTGGTTTCTAATTTTAACCATTTGAATCCAAAAGTAAACAACATCCAAATCATAAACATTTGGTTTTTGGATTCAAATGGTTAAAATTAGAGACCAAAGGGACTCAAATGGTTAAAATTAGAGACCACATGGACTCAAATCAAGACAGTTATGGTTTTTTGATTCAAATGGTTAAACTGCACAAAACACAGGGACTCAAATAGGACTTTACTCATAATATTATAAGTAATGTATATATGGATTAAATTATGTATTCGACGACAAATAAAATGAATTTATAATCGAATGATTATCATTTCATATAAAGGAATCCATCAACGTTCATGAAAATATTCAATTAGGATATTGAGTTGTATAATATTATAGAAAACGACTCAACCTATAATTGTAGCATTTTCATAGAAACTAGTTATTTTTCACCCGCGCGTTGCGGCGGAGACCCAATGATTGCAAAACGCGTGTCAGTAACAACAAGCAGATACCGAATATCAAAACATAAATAAAATGACGTGGTAAGTATAGGACCCACACGTCCTACACGTTGGAAATTCGATTGTTTTCAATTCAGTTATTACGGTGCTATCACGTTAAAATATGGATGAGCTCAGTTATTACGGTGCTATCACGTTAAAATATGGATGAGCTCGGTACCGGTAACGGCACCGAAAGTACCGATCCGGAAAATCATCGAAATTAGGTACCGGCACCGAAAATGCTCGGTACAATACGGTATGGTATTTGAAGGTAAAAATCAATAAATACAGGTATGGTACTAGACCGGTATCGAACCGAAAGTAACGATTCTGAAAACGCCAAAAGGTGGGTACCAAATTGGTATCGAGAATGATTTGGTATAGTAAATTTGGTACCGATACGATACCAGTTTGATTACATGATTTGATACGATTTGCTCATCAATAATCTAAATATACAAGTTAATTTTACATGCTACATTTCATTCATTACAGAAAAAGACAAAAAAAGAAAGCAAAATAAGTTGTTGTGTATATAAAACCTCATTCAAACAAAATACAGTTTACTTACTGTGTGTATGAAAAATAATATAAACGGTGTAATTACTTGCATTGCTACGTTGCTACAGGATTTGATGAGCTCGGTACCAACCGTACCGAAAATACCGTTACCGAAATCTCCAAACGTGGGTACCGGTACCGAATATACCTAGTATGGTACGGTTCGGTACCGGTCGGTACTGGTACGGCACCGGTATTTGAAGGTAAAAACCGGTGAATACCTGTGCAGAACCTGTTAGTGCGTACATCTGTCGACTTCGTCTTGTATCGAGTCTTGTATTAGATGTGTTAGATCAGGGCACGTTGTACGAGAAAATAGGAGATTGTAAAGTGTGTTTATAGTGTTTTCGCTTGAAAGAAGCCATTTCGCTTGAAATGACATTTGTCAGTTTCAAGCGAAACCAACTTATGGCATCTCGCTTGAACTGATTTTTGTCATCTTCAAGCGAACTCATGGCTCTATAAATAGCATTCAAGCGAATTCATTTGGAAGAGTTCCTGAAAATCATACCGAGGTGCTGCCGGTTTGAAATCTGATTGTATTTAGTGTTATATCAATCTACAAGGTGTTTAAAGTGATTTGCAAGCTGTGTCGAAGTCTGTTTCTTAGTTTCCGCATCTGAAACAGATAAGAACTTCTCTGAACCGACTCATTCGGGTCATCACAACGATCCTACAATTGGTATCAGAGCTCAGGAGGAGGAGTTTTGCAGGTTACAGCTGATTTTCGTTGCATTTTCTTGCTTCTACATCTTCTTTCTTTATTCGAACAAATTTTCACGGTCAAAATCGGATCAACTTTTCACAGAATGTGTAAAAATACATATTAACAAACCCTTGAGAGTTTCACATTAAAATTCGGACTAAAAATGGGTAAAATTGACATTCGAAGTGGTTTCGCTTGAAAATACCATCTGTTTTCGCTTGAAATATTGTGTTCATTTCAAGCGAACTAAGTCATTTCGCTTGAAATAGAAGGGTTCGCTTGAAAAACCTGGTATTTCGCTTCAGTCAATTTCCTCTTGAAAGTTCTTGGGGTTTTCGCTTGAAATAGTTCGCTTGAATAATCCGCTTGAAATTGTTTAGTTCGCTTGAAAGCTACAAGTTGGTAATCTCGCTTGAAGACTCTATTTCGCTTGAAAAGTGCTGTGTTTTAAAATTTTACGGAATCATGAGTGAAGAATTTTACAACGCGTTTGCAACATCACCGACTACTCTGGCTTCCATTGCTCAAAACATGAATTTAGAAAATGAGACCGGAACTACTCAAAAACCCCCGAAGCTAATGAGCATTGAAGAATATTATGGATGGAAATATCGTTTCGAAAACTGGGTTCAAGCCAATCATCTTAGATCATGGGAATGTATTTTGAAGAAATATGTGTTACCACGTACTGAACTGCAAGTTGAAAAAGAAATCTCTGAATTCAATGACAAAGAACGTGATATGTATCGGGCTGAAAAAATGATGATTAGTTTGTTACAGCAAGCCATTAAAGAAGACATCTTTATCTTGCTTCAACATGATAAGACCTCAAAGTCAATTTGGGATGCTCTTAAAGTCAAGTTTGAGGGTAGTGAACGGATGATTAAAAGCAAAAAGGCACTGCTCAAGAAAGAATTTGATCTTTTTACAAGTTTGCCCGGGGAAGATACAAAGAAGCTTATTGAAAGATATTGCCACTTAGTTCGATCCATGTCGATGTTGAGCATAACTAAAGATCGTGAAGAATGGGTTGACAAGTTAGCGGATGCGTTACCGCAAAAGGAATGGGGTACATACTTGATGATCTTGAAGAACACTGGGGTTTATGATGGGTTAACAATTTCTCAGTTTATCGAGAAGATTGAGGGTCAAGATTTGGAACAGCAGAAGATCGCAAGGATGAACAGTCCAAGTGGTCAACAGGATGTAAAAATGTATTACAAAGGCAGTGTTCCAGAAATTGAAAGAAGCCCGAAAATCCAAACTGCGTTTAGTGCTGGAGATTCATCTGAAAAAGTTGATCAAAGTTCTAAAAGTAGCAGTGGTTTCTCTTCATACCCGAGTGTCAATCCAAAAGATACAACATCAAGCTTCCATTCTCAAAGCACAAAGACATGAAATGGTTGTGTGATACAATGCAACATTGCTTTGAATCTTCCTGATGGTCAAAGTTTCTCTGAAGAAATTACGAAAGATCACATGGCTCTACTTGGTTCTGTGCTACTATCCTATGAAGGCTTGGTTGCAGGGAGGATCGGAAATCCTATGCTAACAAAGGAGGATTACGATCAGATTGATGCAGAAGAAATGGAACTAATGGACATCAAGTGGTGTCTAGCTAGTGTCCTTAGACGAGCTGAAAAGTTCAAGCTGATCACTGGAAGAAATGATTTTCTTGATGCACATGTTTCTACTTTAGGTTTTGATAAATCTAAAGTTACTTGTTTTCGATGCAGGGAGAAAGGTCATTTCAAGAGGGAATGCAAGAATAGAGAGGCAAATGATGCAAAGAATACGTTCGGAAATGATGATTACTACCGGAAAGCCATATATCAACAAGTTGGTCAACAACAAGAACCGCAGGTGGCTCATGGTAGAAAAGTGATTGAGGATTCAAAGAGAGCATGCTTGGGAAATCAAGGAAATTTCAACTGGGAAAATTACATTTCATCCGACAACAAAGCATGCCTAATCAATCAAGAAGATGAAAAGTTACCTGAAGGTTTCAGCTGGGATATGTTTTCGGATGCAAATGGGAATTTCAAAGCTTTCATTGCCAAGATTGTGAAAAAACCAGACATGTTCACCGAGTGGATGAAATCCATTGGTGTTAATATGAAAAATGAAGATGAAAAATCTGTTTCATTAGAAGAAAGCTCACAGAGTTCAGATGAAAGTTTACAAAGTGATGAAAGTTCAGAAAAAGAAATTGTTTTTGATCAAACACCATCTGATTCTGGTTCTTCGGATGATAGTTCTGACAAATCAGTAGAGTTTGATCAATCACAAACTGATGATAGTAGTGATGATGAAGAAGAAAAACATATTAATATTGCAAAAGTTCATCTCTCTCCTGAAAGTTTTCATTTTTATTTTGCAGATTGCTTAAAGAAGCTGAAGGAGAGACGTGCAGCAAAAGAACAAAATCAAATGAAGACTGAAAGTGTTGTCGAGGAGGTTGTTGAAACAGAAAAGGTAACTGAAGCAGAAAAAGTGGTTGAAGTGGTGAAAACAATTGAAGTAGAAAAGATTGTGGAAATTATCAAGCCTTGCTCAAAGTGTTTGGAACCATGCAAGGAATGTGCAGCAAAAGAAGAGAAGCTAGCTGAGTTTGAGAAGATGAAAGAACAATTACTGTTCAATCTCAATTATGTGAAGGAGTCGTATGACATTTTAAACAGAACAGTAACTGGTCTTCAAAAGACAAATTCTGAAAAAGAAAATGCTTTGACTATGCTGAATGCTACAATGATGACAAAACAAAAAGCAATTAACCATTACATTGAAGAAAATGCTGAGCTAAAGCAAGAGTTGGAAAAAGAGAAAATTGAGAATGAGAGAATCAGACGTTTGTTGCAGAGTTATTCTAGTTCTGATTATCTTATTGATCGCATTTATCCAACTATTGCAGGTTTCGAAGCATTCAAAGACGACAAGCCAAAGAAGAAGGATACTGGTAAGAAACCGAGTGTTAGCTATAACAAGTGTCCGCCTCCAATCTGGGAAGGTTATTTTCCCAGAAAACCAAATGAGGAACAAGTCGAAAAAGCAGTCAATGTAAAGTTAAAAACCGAATCAACTGATGAATTACCAGAAAACATTGACGTCACGTTCACCTCGTCTGACACTGATCATGAGTCTGACTTAATAAAAAAAGGTGGTCGATCAGGTGTTGGATACTGATGAGGAGTCTGAGTCAAAGTCTGAGTCTGGAGGGTCAAGTTCGTCAGTCAACAGTTCAAAACCGATGGTTAAAAGGGCTTACAGTAAAGAGTTTTTGTTATCAAAATCAAATTTGAATGATGAAACATTCGAAGTTGCATATACTTTGAATGATTCTGACAAAGAGTTTCCAATAAGAAGTGTTAGAACTGAAATGATTAAAAAGGTTTTCAAAATGACAGAAATTAACATTTCTGAAATAAAAGATTTAAATCTTAATGAAAAACCTAAAAAAATACACTTCAAGAGTTCAACAGCGATTAAACAAGAAAAAGGGTTACAATTCTGGTTCTGGTTTTCAAAAGAAACCAAACCATAATGGTAGCTACAAAAAGAAAGGTTTAGGTTTTATTCCACCTAAAAATTATAAAAATGATAAAATTTCTAAAACAAGTACAAAATTTGTTTCAGTAGGAAATGCTGAGGAAGAACAGAAGAAACCTTTCTGGAGACAATCTAACCAGGAGTTTCTTGCTGAGAAGAAGAGGACAGGAACTGGAGTTTTTCATCCAAAGGAGATAAGAACCTGTTATCAATGCCAAGTTGTTGGTCATATTGCCCATAATTGTCCAAAGGTTATCAAAAAAAAAAAAAAAAAAAAAAACAGGGAGTCTCTGAAAAACTTAAAGGAAAAATTGTTGAGAAAAATGAATCACCAACTGAAAAATCTAAAATTTTTGAAAATTCAACATATGAAGTTGGTGAGTGTTCAAAGAAAAATTTTTACAAAAGAAGAGCAAAAGACAACCAAATGTGGGTTGTAAAGAAGGGTGATGTTAAAGTCGACGATGAATCTGATTCCATAAAATCAGAGGAGTCACAAGTTGAAGATGATGTTAAAATTCCATCTTTGACATTTGAAAAAATTAAGCAACAAGTTGGTAAGGTTGAGATCTCAAATCAATTCTTTTCTGATCAAAAGGAATTTGATATTGAGAAAACATTCAATGGAAATGTTAAGAAAATTTTTGGGAAAATGGTCGAGGGAAAGGTCAAAGGGGTTAAAGATTTTTATGCAACAAAGAAAGCAACATATAACCCTACTGAACAAGAGTTAAAAACACCAAAGGTTGGTAAGACTTGGGTGGAAATTCTTTTCCCTTGAATAATCAAGAATTGCCGGAGATCCCAAGTTTGTAATCGTGGATCAGGAATCGGCATTTTTATTAGAAAATATTTTTGAAAAGTTATAAAATTTTGAAAAGTCATACTGCAAGAATTGCTGGAGCTTCCAGGTTGGTAAGTGTGAAGCAGGAATCAGCATCTTTGTTGGTAAAATGAATTTGTGTAGACGTTTCATTCCTACATCTGGTACAGAGGTTTGTCTTGACAAAGTAATTACTCAAGGTCATTAATTTGAACTTGATGTAATTCTCATACATGTGGTTAAAAATGGACAATGTGATGAACCAAACCCCTAACCTACAAGTGGTAAAATCAACAAAACTTATTTTCTGGAAAAATCATTTTGGTTAAAACAAACTTAAGTGTTTTGAAATCATAATGAGAAAATAGTTTTGTGAAAGGGGGAGTTCTGATTGTTTATGCCTAGTGGATGGCGAATTGATGCGATTTGATATCGGTTGTCAAGTTGTGTACAGTTTATTTTCAATTTTCTGTTAATGTGTTTGCATTTTAGGGGGAGTAGAAAATTTCAGAAAATCCAAAAACATTAGAAAATTTGAAAAAGACAAAAACATGATAAAATCAAAAATGAGTTTTGGTGTCAAAGAAGAGGATATGATAGTACATCAGTAGACAGTCACAGTATGCTAAAGAAATGTAATGTTTAAATAAGCGTTAAACAGTCCCACTGATGATATGTCGATAGGTTTTTACACATTTAGTAAACTTTTTCGGGATATAAACTTAAATTCAAACTTGCTTATTTCGTGGGGAACACTACTTGGATATATTGGTAACCCCTGAAATCTCGTTTGAAAGGTCCCTCTTTCTGAGATACTAGGTCTTTATGCTCAGTGATATCTGGGGTATTAGTCCGGGACTTCTGCTGAATGGAAGTTCTGACCTAGTCCTCGAATAATACTTTTCGCATGCTTGAAATATAGCGCCACCCTCAGCATAAATGATGAGACAATAAAATTGCTAATCAATGTTGTTGTAAAAAAGATCCTCTAAAGGGGACACACCAAAAGTTGAGTCATGATCTCTCTGCTGAACGGTAGTTCTGACCTGAGCTCTCATGATTCTTCATAATTTATTCTCCTTACAGATATCATCTGTGGTATACTCACCTGTAAGACTGAATATTGGGATCTGGATACGGGAGTATATTCAAGAGGTGGGACACATGAATGAGTTTAAGTTCTTAAAACACCTAACTCATATCCTGAAATAGTTGAAATTTGTGTGAAAATTTAAGTGGATCAGTATATCGGAAATCTAAGTGAATTGTTTAATTCTTAATGTGTAACTAAGCTCAACGGTACTTGTGACGTGTCATAAACTGATATGATCCTTTTGCACAAACTCACAAAAATATTGTATGTAAATATTTCTTTTTTGCGTTTCTGTTCATTAAAAAATCCAAAAAGATTTTCGGTGTGTTTTAGCATAAATTTTGGAAAATTCAAAAAGATTTTAGACAACTGATGTTGGAAAGCCGATTTTCAAAATTCCAAGTGTTAAACATGATGAACAGGTTTGGGAAAGAGTGTTTGAAAAGGTTAATTATTTTGAGAGGGGGAGTAAATGCTTGAATGAGAAAAGTTTTTATGAAAACATTTCTGCAAATGGTTCATCAGGATCTAAATGTTAAATCATTCTAAGTGATTTGCAAGCTGTGTCGAAGTCTGTTTCTTAGTTTCCGCATCTGAAACAGATAAGAACTTCTCTGAACCGACTTATTCGGGTCATCACAACGATCCTACAGAACCGGTACCGAAAATACACCGGTTTGGTAAATTTGAGACCGGTACCTATACCCGATACCATTTGCTCATCTCTTAATGATGTTACCATTCTAATCTATTCTAATTCTAATTTTAATTGAAAATTCTAATTCTACTTTCTACTGTTCATTAAGTTTTGATTTTATTATATACTAGTGAGATTCTCCCGCGCTTCGCGGCGAGAATTCAGTCGGTATCAGCTTGGTTCGTTACGTTACCCGCACTCGTTATAGTAGTCGAAAGAGAAAAGACTACATTGATCGAAAACAATAAAAACATATATCGATATCGGAACTGATGTTGTTTAGTTGATAACGATTCTGCTCGTTTGCATTTTATGTTTATTTTATTTGGAAAATTGGAAAATAATAATCACATCTTTCTGAAATTGGCCGATGATAATCCCAAGTCAGTTATTAGCCAATAATAATCCGACATCGTCCAATTTTTTTTGTAAAATAGTCCGCCATTAAGACAACTTAATGGAGTTAAGTGTTTATCCGAATTACAAACCGATGTTTTAGGGCTTTTGATCAGAACGAGGATACGAGTCGATTGATGTAAAACTTACCTCGAAATACTGCCCCCAACCCACGAAAACTGTGCTTCAATTTGGGTGTTTAACTTCCAATTAACAAAATTCAAGCCATTTCGAACACAATTTCGATGTAAGTTTTACATCAATCGACTCGTATCCTCGTTCTGACCAAAAGCCCTAAAACATCAGTTTGTAATTCGGAAAAACACTTAACTCCGTTAAGCTTATTTTAACGGCAGACTATTTTACAAAAAAAAAAATGGACGGGGTCGGATTATTATTGGCTAATAACTGACTTGGGATTATTATCGGCCAATTTCAGAAAGATGGGATTATTATTTTCCAATTTGCCATTTTATTTCAACATTGCGATTTTTATTTCTAAAACAGATACCGTACCGCTATTGTAACAAACCGAATCGAAACCGATTAAACAACATCTGTGTCAATACCATATTTATTTTTATTGTTTGAAAACATAAGTTAATAAGAAAACAATATAATAATGAAAACCTAAAATAAAAAACAATACCAAACTGAACCAAATAACATTGATATCAGTGTACATTCATTTTATAAGAAAAAAAATTATTTAAAATCAATTAAATTAATAAAAACAATATAATAACACAAACTTAGAAAAAGAATATTAATAAAAAACTTTGAACCACTATTTATCGACACTTTCAAATAATATGTATAATGTATAATAGATTACATTGTTAATTAATATAAAAATATAATTATTTTTAAAATAACAATAGCTTAGGAGTTAGGAATACGGCAAGTTGACCTTTTCAATGGTTGTTGTCGAAATTGTAGCAAATTGAGGTATAATAATCAATAAAATAGCTTTTGTAGGCGTAAATGGAGAATATATCATATCTACTTCAAATCAAAGATTCATAAAATAAGAATTCCATTCTTCCTTTGACCTTAACAACAAAGCAACGGCACCAAGACCGGCAACAACAAAGTTTAGGATTAATGTTTTTGTATTACTCCTGTTTTTAATGGTTTTAATCATTTAAATCTAAAATTAAAATGTTTATCGCCCTGAGTCCCTAGACGTTTTTTATAACATTTTGAGTCCAATTTTTTTAACAAAATTGGACTCAAAACGTTATAAAATGAACAAAATTGTAAAACGTGATATATTTATTCTACATGATGAGTACAACAACTGACAATGGATGAAGATAATGTCACGACGAGTCGATGACTATTCTTGCTTATCGTGTACATATTTTCATTTACTTCTATATAATAAGTTGTTGAAGTATATGAAAACTACGAATACACAATGGTAATAAATGTTGTTAGATGTGAGTTGATACAGACAACACACATATTGCATAACATATTTTTAGGCATAATCTAGCTTTGTCGTAATCACAACTCAATGTTAAACTACATTTCTAAGCATGCATTCACAACAAATTATGTTGAACAAGTTGTTAACTACTAAACGTTTCACCTTTGGATGAGTTGATCAGGGGCGGATCTACCCTTCAAGAAGGGGTAACCTCCGTTACCCCTTGACGTTCCGATGGTAGTGTAAATTTTGGAAAAATTTAATGTTTTTTATTTATTTCGTTACCCCTTTTCTTTGAAACGTTGTCCCTATAATAATTTTCTAGATCCTTCACTGGAGTTAATAGTGTCTGAAGTTGTTCTAGCATTATTAGTTTAGTGACCACATACGACATTTTTAGCACAACATAGATCGAATGTAATATATGTTTCTACAATTTTGCCTAAATAAAGAGATGTTGGCAAGAGAAACATAAAGTAAACTATTTTGAAAAGGTATACATAAGCCACTACTAAAGTGATCATTTATGATTTCTTTTTTCCCAACATTTCTTTCTATCAAGATAATACATACCACAAGCAAGCATAAGACCACCCGTAGTGGGGCGTTATTTAAAAAAAAATTTGAAAAAAACGCCCTAAAACGCCCCCTCCCCCACTACAGTAGGCGTTATACAACGTTTTTTTTTGAAAAAAAATGTGGCTGGCGTTTTATTTAAAACGCTGAAGGTGCAAGACTCTTACTTTGACTGGCCAATCCGTGTGGTTTCTTTTTAATTTGATTCTGACATGTTTGACAAAAAGTGAGGCATTAATTGCTTTTAGTCTGACATTTGTCAACTTTTTTTTTTTTTTTATCCTTTTTTAATAATTGGAAGGGGGTTATTGGAATAATGCCCCACTACACCACTTTATGCTATAATGCCCCATGCTGACTGGGATGACACGTGTCGGATAATGCCCCATGGTGAGGGCATTATAATTCTTCACCACTACACATGGTCTAACAGACCACCAATTTGCATATACTGTTCACAAAATAAAAAGGTGGAAAACAACTTTAAGGTGTTGTCAACTTATGAAAAGCTACAAACTGTTAGAAATATATGATTGTTGGATTGATTTGTTTCCAATTTCTCATCACGGCAACAAAATTGCGAATACACGTCGTCCTAGAAAATTTCTTATGATGTAATAGTTAAAAGGCGTTCAAAGGCTTGTAAAATTTATTTAACCCGTATAATACGAAGAAAAAATATGAGAACTACTTAAAAAAAGACTCATTCCCTTGCATACAAGCACCAAACAAGAAAAAGACCCCATCATTTTTTGTCTGAGCGTCATAAGCAAATGTGGCTATAAAGTGGTATATTTGACAACGTTGGACGACACCATTCACATGGGTTATTTATAATCCAACAAAACAATTAAGGGGCTGTTTGGAAACATCTGAATGGTTAAGTGCTGAACCAGTAAGAGGTCTGAACCATTAAGTGTTGAACCAGTAAGAGGTCTGAACCATTAATAGCTTGTATAATGCTTAACCATTCAGAGGCAAATGTCTGAACAATTCAGATTAGAGGTCTTAACCATTCAGACTTTGTATAAATCTTAACCATTCAGAGACAAATGTCTGAACCATTCAGACATCTGCTCGTGAAACAAACAGTCTGAACCATTAAGTGTTGAACCAGTAAGAGGTCTGAACCATTAAGAGCATCACTAAGAGGTAAAAAAACAGCCCCTAAGATTATAAATACGTTCTATATGATTTTGCTATTACTTTTTTTCTAAGGGTGAAATTTTTGTTTCTTATGAGACTTGAATTCAAGATTTCACACAAGTTTTATGTTTGAGTTAATTGCCCGGATGGTCTCTGTGGTTTCACATTTAGTCCTCATCTTTTGGAAATAGCAGGTATGCTCCCTATGGTTTGTCATTTTGTTACTCGGATAGTCCCTTGACATTTACTCACGGGACTATCCGAGTAACAAAATGACAAACCATAGGGAGCATGCCTGCTATTTCCAAACTAATTGACATCTACTCAAGGGACTATCCAAGTAACAAAATAACAAACCATAGAGAGCATACTTGCTATTTTTAAAAAGTGAGGACTAAACGTAAAACCACAGGGGCTATCCGGGCAATTAACTCTTATTATTAATATATGAAAACATTATTTAGGACGGCGACATTACATTACATGAATCTGTCACATGCCTGGCAGGTGATATAAATATCTAGAATGTAACAAAGGCAAATAAAAATCTAAAAGAAACGACCCCACCACTATAAATCCAGTTTCTTTTGTTGGACACGCATATTACACGCTTATATTACAAGGACAAAAGGGAACACACGGCCTCTTTTAGCATAAAGAATCGATAAATGATTAAATATATTTCTATGTAAAGTTTATAAGTAAATAATAAGTAAATTAATTAAGTAATTCTATATTATAGTAGTCAGTTAGACCTATGTATTATATGGGTAGGGCTGTAAATGAACCGAACGTTCAGCAAACAGTTCTTGAGTCGTTCGGCGGGAAGTTCGTTTATGTTTGTTCGTTCATTTATTAAATGAACGAACGAACACACACAAAGTATTCCGTTCGTTACGCTAAAAAACAGAGGTTGCGTTCGTTTGTTTACGTTCGTAAACGTTCGGTAATGTGTTCATTTATGTTCATTAGTTTATATTCATTTGTGTTTGTTCACTTAAAGGTTTTTATGTGTTATATATTTATCTAGGTGGTTTTAGTTTTTTTTAACATTTTAAAACCCTAAAAAGGTTTTTATTATTTATCTTAGTGGTTTTAGTTTTTTAACATTTTAAAACCCTATTATACGTCTCCATCAACATCCATCGTTTGACCATTTCAATTTCAGTTTGTCTTAAAGCTTGAGGAAAACTTCTTAATTTTCGTGTTAGTTGTGTCGTTTATGACAATTATGTTCATATGATTATGTTAATTGTTAAGTATTTATTTACTTTTTGTAGATTCTTCATAACCTTTGTGATTAGAAATGCAAATTTTATTCTAAGATGAATATTTTGATGTGTTGCAAAACACCATCATTTATCTATGTATTTTAATAGTTTTTGAGTCATTGTTAGTCTTTATAGGGTTGTATTTTATTATTTATATTGTTACAAGCCCCGATACGAAAAGAATTGAAAAGAGCAAAACGATGATTAAAAAAAGAAAGAAAAAAGAGACAACATTTAATAAATAAAAATAAAAGAGATGCAATAAACTAGAATTTATTTCTAACAAATCTATCTATACTTTCTATAAAAGAAGAAATCTGAGTGACATAAGAAAAGCTGATGTGTCAACCATAGAGGCTGTCCAACAATCATTTTCTTATGTCATTACTGCATCATAAACCGGAATATATAAATCACTTTAAAATACATTTAATTTAATTTCAAAGCACTGTCTTGTGTATTCAAATATTAAAAGGTCTGGCCCACATTCCAAAGGGCAAAGCACTGCCCATCTATAAGAAAGTAGCAGATGGTTTCTTTGGCAAACATATACGTTAGCAGACGTTTTGAAATTGCGGGTAATTTCAAATTCAAAATGCATGGGGATATGTAATTTACAATTAATGCATGTCACTCACTCACTTTTGTCAATCATCTTCTTATATAAACTGATTTATATTCTCATTTCACTCTTCATATTAGAAACCACATTTCTAACCACATTTCTAATGTATCTCTCCCTCAAATCCCTTCTTCTCAATACTCGACATTTGTTCATAAAGGATAAGAGAAAACGGAAGCTCTCTCTGACCCACTTTCAGAACAAATTTTAGGGATATGTGGTTTGCCTTGATGATGGTAATGTGATATATATGATTATGTTTGTTTTGGTTTTTGATTTTTACTAAAGTTTTTTTATATGAGTTATTATGACTAAATTTGTGAATGATCTGAGCAGATGATGATGATGATTGTTCTACGGTTGTTTCCAGCATCATTGTTCCAACATCGTTTAAAGTATGTTTTTTTTTGCTGCTCTAATTTTGAAATTTTGAATTTTTATTTTTGAAGTGATATACTCTAATTCTCGCTTTATATTTCAGTCTAATCACAGTCGTTTGAAATTCGTACAATCATCTGCGGGTTATTTTATGTTTGTGTTAAAAGAAGCATAAAGTTAAATTAAACACAAAGAAAGATTATTAAATGTACATTTAAAAAAATTTAGGCTTATGACTAAATGATGATTACATTTGACTTGGGCAGATGATGATGATGTAGAACCCTCAGTAGTTCCTACTAAATGCAAGAAAGGATCTGCTACTGCTGTAAGATAATTTAAGCTTATGAATAGAGATTTGTTCTTTCCTGCCTTTTTTGTATTAAAAGCAACATAAAGTTTGGTTTAAAGCAGTTCTTTTTTAAGCAAGTTGAGGATTAAGTATATGAGGATAGGGCTACTCTTCAACAGCTGAAGAAGTGTTTTCATGTACTGCATCTTGGTCTGTTCACGAGAGACCAGGTTTCCAGAAACCTGATGGTGATGCATTCAGTACTTCCGTGGAGTTCATGGCGATTGTCGAAGATATATATTGAGAAGTTCGGTATTCGATGGAGTTGAAGCTAAAAGCACTAAATTTTTGCTGTTAGATTCGTAAATTTCTTGGTGTTGTTAGATTTTAAAGTTTCGTTGTTCAGTAGTCGATGTAATTGTTGATCTTTTAATCTACATAATTAAATTTTAATCATATTAATGTTTGTGGATCATTTTATTTTTACTAATTTTAAGCTGCATAAGTATTATTATGTAATTTTTAATATCATCTGATTATTGCAGATCGGTACTTTTGATGTAGAAGTGAAATTGTCTCTGAGTTTAATTAGATTATATTGATGTTGAATCAATATCTGTTAGTGCATAGATCTGTCAAAGTTAAAGTTTGGCAAAAGAGAACATCTGCTCTAAATCATCATCTGCTGATCTAACGGCTGTTTGACTTGCTATTGTTGGCAATATCTGTTGTTGCCTAACAGATGTTCGCAATATCTTTGTCTGCTGGAGTTGCAGAAGCATTTGTTTACTATGTAGAGTATTGCTGGTCTTTAAATGAATAGATTTTTTATTTGAAATTTTTTATCTGACTTAAAATACATTTAATTTCAAACCACTGCTCTATATTCAAATGTCAAAGGTCTGGACCACATTCAAGAGGGCAAACCACTGCCCATCTCTTAGAAAGTATAACTTAGCAGATGTTTCCTTTTGCAAATATATATCTTAGCAGATGTTTTGAAATTGCCGGTAATTTCAAATTCAAAATGCCTGGGGATATGTACTTTGAAATTAATGCATGTCACTCACTCACTTCTGTCTTATCGTAAAGGCGTCTTATGGTAAATGAAGAGGTTAATTGTAATTATAATAACGTGTTTAATTTTATACTTTTCCCATGGAATGCACTTTTCAAATGTTTTGCATTAAAAGCCTAACGATTGTCGCATCATATTCTTTCATCTGACGATGTATTTAGTCATAACCGCCTTCATTTGGGTAAAATACATTGGGCAGAGGTTTTCATCATTAGCGTTTTCATCCATCTACTCAATCATCTTCAAAAGTTTTTTGTTTATCAATATCATTACAATTTCTTTGGCTTTCAAAGACGCATTGGTTCACTACAAAATGGAAAACATTGGGTTTCAAGTGATTGTTGACAAAATTTTCACAAGGCTCTCTGCAGAAGATATTGGTCGTTTGAAATGTCTTTCCAAGAATTTTTATAGGGAACTGTCAAGTCATGGATTTGAGATGATGCATGATCTCCGAAGTGGAGATTCAGTAGAAAAGAAACTACTCTCCTTTAAAGACACGTCAATTGTCGTTGACGATGTATTTGCTGGTACTTTGGATGTTATTAGAAGCAAAACGTTAAGTTTTCCTAACAATGTCCACCCTACCTTCTTACGTATTCTATCGTCATTTAATGGATTGTTGTTAGTTTGCTATGAAGGGATTTGCTGTGAGTTGATTCTTTGGAATCCAACTACCAGGCGCTATAAGGTTTTGTCTGACAACTATTTAAATTACAATCATGATCGAAATTCTGATACTGGTGGAATTTATTTTGATCAATTCAATGATCTGAAAGTGCTGAACATCAGATGTTACCGTAATGTACCTACTGCTCGTGTTTACTCACGATGTCGTGAGTCATGGAGAACAATAAATTTTGGTAGTGTAAATAATTATGGGGTTCAAGCAGTTATTCATGGTCTACAGGAGTTTATGCTGATAAAACCATATATTTTGTCGCAACCCCCGTTCCCTAACTACCCGGGAACGGGCGGCCGCGGCCAGTTTCGGTGGTATCCATGTTTTTATCATTTTGGCAGCGGAAATTACATCAGGACCGTAGTTAGGAAATATTTTATCAGAGTAAAATACCACACTTTCATAATATTAAACACGTGGGAAAAATCCCAAGTTTTAAGTACACACATTTTCATAGGGATAAACCCTATTTTATTTAATAAAACATCTGTTTATTTTAGGTAACTTTATAGCCACTTTTCCAAGCCTTCAGTGCTGTCCAACTGGCTTCTATTTGGCTTTCACATTTTGTTACCTGAAACGCGTTTAAAAACATTTTGTCAGTGGGAAATACTGGTGAGTGAATCTCAGTTTAATCAAGTTAAGTAAAACCATTGTACAGCATTGAGGGCGGTCGCGCAATTACATTTGTTTCCATCTACTTTAATTACCACCCACGGTACTGTCAACCTGACTTGTGGTCATGTTACTACTCACAATGTAGTAACAAATTTTGTATACAAAACCCCAACATACCGACGATAATTGTAGAATACAAATACTTAATCACTGTTTAAATATAATATTAATTGTATGAGGATTTGTTAAAACAATTTGCAAAAAGGAGATTACTCACATTGCTGTCTTAGGGTCTTCCTTAAGGATTTCCTGGTGATTATCTATTAATTACACAAATGCATACGCGTTAGTATAATAACCCACTATTTACATTAGTAATACCCTCCCCGAGACGGCATTCAAACGACTACGTCGGGCCGAACCACGACAGCCGTTACGGAACCCTGGATCAATCGGGCAGCGTATCTAATACGTAACCGGGGTTATGATACTTACAACGAGGCAGAACTTCGTTATTTAGGGGGTATTTATGCCTGCTATAGTGCTTACACTACAGCAAATTGAGAGAGAAAGTTGTTTGTGGTGCGAGTTGGAACTGAAGGCCTGAGCTCCCATTATATAGGTCTGGTCGACCAGTTACTCGCGGCCCACGAAGACTCAAAGGTCTTCTTACGCGGCCCGCGACATAGGTCTGTAGGGCCTAGCTATGACCGGTCATCACTCGTAGCCTCGACATGTGACAACCCTCAAAATTTCATGTATCCGTACAATTTATTTATGTTAATTAAAGTGCGTGATGACTGTGCTGAACTACTTAACTGCTTTCTGATTACTGTGTCATACTTACATGTGCTTGTTAACATACTAGTCTTGTGCAGAAAAGTTACCAAATAACCCTGTATGCTTTCCCAAGTGTTGGGAATTAAAAGTGTTACAAAAAGAAACATAAAAGACACTAAACGATATAGCTTAGCATTTTAACGAAACGATATCTAACCGAACAACCGGACATTACCCGGAACACTGAAATATTGCAAAAAGCATTGTTTTTATCTTTTTGAACTAGTTATGGTTCCCGTACACCATAACACCCACCAAATATCTAGTAACTAACTCAAGTAAACATACACTTGATTTCTAACTAATAAGTAATCAACTAGTTACAATTTTGCAATTAACCCCCCCTCCTAGCCTAATCGACCACATGTCTAAAGTGGTGGGATTTCTTTGAATTTTTAATTAAGATATGTTTGTACTCTAAGAAACATTTTATCCAAGGGATTATGTTGTAGTATGGATTATAAGAATGCAACATGGACCTAACTTCATTACTTACACACATCAAAACACACCACAAAACTCTCTCTTCTCCTCTCTTGGTTCGGCCGAGATCAACAACCCCACCATCACCATCATTCAATCTTCATCATCCAATTTTACATATACTCAAAGGTGTTAGAAGGTGCACAAAGAAGCTAGGAGCTTTCGGAAGTTCAAAGACCTTCTTCGTTTGCTATTAACCACCACTTTTCTTCTCTTGAACATCCCTAGCCTTGAGCTAGTGGTAAGAACATCCTACACTTCATATTACATCTCATTTAAGTGGTTAAAGTAGGTTACATGATGATAAACTTAAAGAACACTAAGAAACTTGAACTTGAAACATGAACAAAATCTAAAGTTATGAAGAAATCATGTTGTTTAGTGTTGACATGCTTGTAGATATGATGTTAATCATCATGTAGTCTTGCTAGATCATGATTAGAAACATAATCTAGCAAGATGAGAGGATGAACATGTTAAAGGTTATGGATCATCCTCACTAAAGTCTTGAACTTGAAAGAACAACTTTGTTTTCTTGAAAAGTAATAAACAAAGTAAGTTGTTAAACACATAGATCTAAATATTTATGAATGATTTTTAAAGAAACCAAGTTAAAATGCAAGTTTTACTAAATCTTGATTCTTACACAAATATACATCATTTTGGTAAACACATGTGTAACAAGAAAAATACATAAAGAAGCATTTTTAGGAAATATGAACATAAGTTGTAAAGATCCATATTCTTTAAAAATGGAGTCTTTAAAGAAGCAATCACACTTTAAAGGGGTGCAAGACTTACTAAATACACTAGTAAGTTACTACACATTTTTATAAACTTTCAAGTTCATGATGTAGAAATTAATGCTTGTTTTTAACAAGATTGATAAGTAAAGATTGTATATTGTTGGTTGAGGAATTGTTTGGATGAATTCTTGAAAAGAAAATGATATGCTAATAAGCATGGACACCTCCGTTTACAAAGGAAACTCTGGCGAAATTTTCTAAAAATTCCAACACTTAGAAAATATTTTTCTAAACAAGCGTTACAAGTGTATTTTATAACTTATGTTTCGAATATAAACTTCGCCAAAATTTTTGTAACAAAATACAAAGTGTCGGAGGTTGGTTTTTGTAAATAAAAATGGGTAAATATATATTTTGAATATGTATCTTATACTAGAACACTTGTGTGGATACTTGTTTATTTTGTGAGATAGTTATATTACTTTAGGGTAAAATAATCTAACTTAACGATATAACTTGACATTTGAATTGTGTGGTATGTGATAGAAGTAATGAGTAAATAAACCGTACGTAGGAGACGTGTTATGCATGAGAAACTGATTGTTATCCGTACCTTATTAGGACGTGCTTGATTTCTGATTATTAGAGTAACTAATCTAACCGAGCAAACCAATGTGAGTTCACACACTTTCTAAGGCATGGGATTCCTGGTGGTTTGGGAATGGGTTAAAGAATTAAAACGGAACCTACATATCCTCCTTGGGTAGGATATGTACGGCCATCCTCCATAGGTAGGATGCCAATATTAGTCCTGCGTATTCTCCTTGGGTAGAATACGTACGTTCGTCCTCCTTGGGTAGGACAACAACCTTAAAACTTACTAGACAAAACTCTATCATTAAGTCCCTCATTTTATATTGACTTAATCGCCGAGGCCAATGGCGAGCGGGTCATTAGTGAATAGCGCTATTAGGTTTAACAAACCTCACACCGTGCCGTTCGGACGGGCGTGTACTAATGGACTATGGCAAACTGTCAATGATGATAGACATTGACGTAGGGCACAACTATTGTTCGTCAGTTGTCGATATGGTAACGGTCTAGTGGTTCACATGGGGAAGCCCCCACTGATCATGGATATGGTTTGGGTAATAAAGAAGGAACTGGTTAATCATACTTTCAACTATGGGGTAACCCCCACGACAATTAAGCCAACGAAAGATAAACCATGTTTTCGGAAACAACTTAAAACTAAACAACCAACCGTGAACTCACTCAACTTTGTTGTTGACTCGTTGTTACATGCCTTATAGGTCGTTAGATGCATATGGAGCTTGCAGGAGGAGGAAGTCGTTGTGGAATATGGATGTTATGTCCCGTGCTAAACATTTAATCCTTATGAACTTATTAAACCTACGTTTTGGACTTTAAACTTATGAACTATGGAACTTATGATTTGGACTTACGTTTTATGCTTCCGCTGTTAACTTAAAGTTGGTTACTGTCTTATGGTCACCAATTGTATTGTGGTTGGTTTTAATTACTTAATTACGTTGTTCAATATGATTGGTGGCTCGATCCTGGTCATGTCACGCCTCCAAGCGGTGATACTCCGCAGGGTGGATTTTGGGGGTGTGACAGATTGGTATCAGAGCCATTGGTTATAGCGAACTTGGTTTTAAAAAGGGGAAAAGCTTTTTGACAAAACCAGACTATAACCTGTACAGTGCTCAACGATCAACAACGACGCTTCGCTCCACGTGCAAGACTCAACACTATAGGTAATATGGTTTATGTTTGTATTGCCTATCTGCTAGTAGCGCATTTGATCATGGTATGCTTTGTTAGCGTAACAACTATTGCTTGAAACCCTGTGTGTTTGCTCTCTTCTGTCACTCCACACTTACGCACTTTCGCGACACCACTTCTTACTTGTGTTTCCTTCGATGTGAAGATCATGAGTGGACGCCTAAACTTGACTCAAGCCCAGCTGACGGCTATAATCAACGAACGAGTTGCTGAGGCACTCGCAGCAGTCCCTGCAGGAGGTATAACCTGCCATATCAACCCATCTTAGGACGTTTAGATCCTACCTTCGCAAAGCAACCCTCGTGCTTAACCTTGTCTTTTATTCTCGCGCAACAGGTCAACATGCTCAGCCTCCTGTGTGCACGTTCAAAACATTCATGGATTGTCGACCTAGTACTTTCAGCGGCACAGAAGGAGCTGTAGGCCTTCTTCACTGGTTCGAGAAGCTCGAGTCTGTTTTTGAGATGTGTGAATGCCCTGAAGATCGTAGGGTGAAATTTGCTACTGGAACGCTTGAAGGTGCTGCGTTAACCTGGTGGAAAGCACAGGTTCAACTGCTAGGGCTGGCGGTTGCTAATGCCACCCCATGGAACGGTTTCAAAGAACTGATCAAAGAAGAGTACTGTAGTCGTGACGACATCCACAAGCTAGAGGTGGAATTTTTTAATTTGAAGAAAACGGGGTCTGAAATCGAGGCATACACAAAGAGATCGAACGAATTAGCTATCTTGTGTCCCACTATGGTGGATCCTCCCATCAAACGTATTGAGCTGTACCTCAAGGGTCTTGTACCAGAAATTCAGAGCCACGTGACCTCAGCTAATCTTGGCACCATTCAGCAAATCATCAAGTTGGCTCATCGTCTCACTGATCAGGGAGTTGAGCAGAACAGGCTGCCCAAGCGTATTAGCGCTACTACTACTGATGCTCCCAGTGATAACAAGCGCAAGTGGGATGGAAATTCGGGCAAGGGTTCTACTTCAGTTCAGTCTCAACAGCGAAAGACTGATGACTACCAGAGTCCTAGTCAGCAATCTTCTAGTAATCAAGGACAGGGTGGATACCGAGGGAACCACCCCAAGTGCAACCGGTGCAACAAGCATCATAGCGGGCAGTGCTACAAGGGTCGTTGTCTGAGGTGCAACAAGTTTGGTCATGAAGCAAAGGATTGTAGGAGCACGCGACCAGCAAATCAGAATCGCCAACAACAACAACAAGCTCCACAGAACCACCAGCAGCAGCAACAGCAGGGCAATAAAGGATGCTTTCAGTGTGGCGCTGAAGGCCACTTTAAGAGGAACTGTCCTCAACTGAACCAGAATCAGAACAACAACAACCAAGGAAACGAGAACAACAATGGAGGCAACAACGGGGGTAACAATAATGGCAATGGTGCCAGGGGACGTGTTTTCGTGCTGGGTCAGGGTGATGCAAGGAACGATCCCAACGTTGTGATGGGTAAGTTTCTTCTGGACGACTTCTTTGTTACTGTTTTATTTGATTCGGGTGCCGATACTAGTTATGTGTCCTTAAAAGCTAGCCAAATGCTTAAGCGCACTCCAACACTTTTGAACACCAAACACACGGTAGAACTAGTAAACGGTAAAAGTCTTGAAGCCACACACATAGTTAAAGGTTGTAACCTCGTCTTAGCTGGTCAGGCCTTCTCTATCGATCTTATTCCTATCGTACTTGGTAGTTTCGACGTCGTTATTGGGATGGATTGGCTATCTCATCATCAAGCGGAGATTATTTGCAAGGAGAAAATCGTCCGCATCCCTTGTTCTGGTAAAGAACCTCTCATGATACATGGTGACAAGGGTGGTGCTGTTGTGGGCATCATCTCTTTCCTAAAGGCCCAGAAGTGTTTGCGAAAGGGCCACACTGCCATTCTAGCACTCGTTACTGACGCATCAATGGAAGAGAAGAGAGTTGAAGACATTCCTATTGTGCGCGATTTTCCTGAGGTATTTCCCGAGGAATTACCTGGTCTTCCGCCTCATCGACAAGTCGAGTTTCAAATCGAGCTAGCTCCTGGAGCAGCACCAATAGCTCATGCACCTTATCGACTAGCTCCGTCAGAACTTGAAGAACTGTCCACGCAATTACAAGAACTCTTGGAAAAGGGTTTCATACGTCCTAGATCTTCGCCTTGGGGAGCTCCAGTATTATTCGTGAAGAAGAAAGACGGTACCTTCAGAATGTGTATTGACTACCGCGAACTCAACAAGGTGACCGTGAAGAATCGTTATCCTCTCCCACGCATTGACGACTTATTCGACCAGTTGCAAGGGTCGAGTTTCTATTCCAAGATTGACCTAAGGTCAGGCTACCATAAACTGAGAGTCCGAGACGAGGATGTCTCTAAAACAGCATTCAGGACTCGGTATGGGCATTTCGAGTTTCTGGTTATGCCTTTCGGATTGACGAATGCACCTGCAGTCTTCATGGATCTCATGAACAGAGTGTGCAAACCTTACCTGGATAAATTTGTCATAGTATTCATCGACGATATCCTGATCTATTCAAAGAGTCAGGAAGAACACGAACGACACTTGAGACTTATTCTGGAACTTCTTTGAGCAGAGCAACTGTATGCCAAGTTTTTGAAATGCGACTTTTGGCTTCGTGAAATCCACTTTCTAGGCCACGTGGTAAACAAGGATGGGATTCATGTGGATCCATCCAAGGTTGACTCGATCAAGAACTGGCCTGCACCCCGTACACCAACAGAAATCCGCCAATTCTTGGGTTTGGCAGGTTATTACAGAAGGTTTATAAAGGATTTCTCAAAGATTGCGCAACCTCTCACTTCACTGACTCAGAAGGGTGTCACCTATCGATGGGGTGATGCACAGGAATCTGCGTTTCAGCACTTAAAAGATAGACTTTGTAGCCCGCCTATCCTCTCATTGCCTGAAGGCACAGATGGTTTTGTGGTTTATTGCGACGCTTCCATCCAAGGACTTGGTTGCGTGTTGATGCAACGTGACAAGGTCATTGCCTACGCATCACGCCAACTAAAGGTTCACGAAAGGAACTACACTACACACGACCTGAAATTGGGAGCAGTTGTTTTCGCACTTAAGATATGGAGGCATTACCTGTATGGTACCAAGTGCACCATTTACACCGATCACAGGAGTCTCGAGCATATCTTTAAGCAAAAGGAGTTAAACATGCGACAACGCCGATGGGTCGAGCTCTTGAATGATTACGAATGTGCGATCAAGTACCATCCGGGCAAAGCCAATGTTGTGGCCGACGCCCTCAGTCGAAAGTATACTATACCTAAGCGTGTACGTGCATTACAGCTTACCATTCACTCTAGCCTTCCCACTCAAATTCGTGATGCTCAGGTCGAAGCATTGAAAGCAGAAAACGTCAGGGCTGAGTCCCTACGAGGATCAAGGAAATGGTTAGTACAAAAGGAAGACGGCGCCTATTATGTAAACGGGCGCATCTGGGTTCCACTTTATGGAAACTTACTTGAGCTTGTGATGGATGAGGCACACAAGTCTTGTTATTCGGTACATCCTGGTTCGGATAAGATGTACCACGATCTCAAGACTACGTACTGGTGGCCTAGCATGAAAGCCCACATAGCAACCTACGTTAGCAAATGTTTGACTTGTGCAAAAGTCAAGACCGAATATCAGAAACCATCAGGCCTACTTCAACAACCAGAGATACCTAAATGGAAATGGGAGCAAATTTCCATGGATTTCGTTACTGGCCTGCCTAGATCTCAACGCAGAAATGATACCATTTGGGTGATTGTGGATCGACTGACCAAGTCTGCACATTTCCTGGCTATCAAGGAAACGGATAAGTTTTCTACTCTAGCAGACATCTACCTAAAGGAAGTAGTATCGAGGCACGGAGTGCCAACCTCCATCATTTCTGATCGTGACTCACGTTTCACGTCTGAATTGTGGCAAGCTATGCACAAGTCCTTTGGATCTCGATTAGACATGAGCACGACATATCATCCACAGACGGATGGGCAATCTGAACGCACCATCCAAACCCTTGAAGACATGCTTCGGGCATGTGTAATCGACTTTGGTAATGGCTGGGAAAAACACCTCCCGTTAGTGGAGTTTTCGTATAACAACAGTTACCACACCAGTATCCAGGCCGCTCCGTTCGAGGCATTGTATGGACGAAAGTGTCGATCACCTCTTTGTTGGGCAGAGGTTGGCGACAGTCAAATCACAGGCCCAGAACTTGTAGTGGATACAACCGAAAGGATTGCTCAGATACGACAACGAATGGCGGCAGCTCATGACTGTCAGAAAAGCTATGCTGATAAGCGCAGGAAACCACTCGAGTTCCAGGTTGGGGATCGAGTGCTACTCAAAGTCTCACCTTGGAAAGGTGTAGTTCGTTTTGGCAAATGAGGCAAACTCAATCCGCGCTATGTCGGACCGTTTGAAATCATCGAGAAAATTGGCAAGGTCGCTTACAAGTTGAATCTACCTGAAGAACTCAGCGGAGTTCACAACGTATTCCACGTGTCAAATCTGAAAAAGTGTCTGTCAGATGAGACCCTCATAGTTCCCTTAAAGGAGCTCACAATTGACGACCAGTTGCGATTCGTCGAGGAACCAGTTGAAATCACAGACTGAGATATTAAGGTCCTCAAGCGAACCAGAATACCTCTTGTCCGAGTTCGTTGGGATTCCCGTCGTGGCCCAGAGTATACCTGGGAACGAGAAGACCAAATGAAACTCAAGTACCCCCAGCTGTTTAAGAAAAGTGCAACCACTACGGAGGCTGAAGCTACTGCAGAATTTCGGGATGAAATTCCAAACCAATGGGGGGATGATGTGACACCCCAGCAAAACCAGGAAACCACGCAACTTAACTAGCTTCCTCAGTAACCATGCGCTAAATTTCGGGATGAAATTCTCTTAACAGGGGGAGAATGTGACAACCCTCAAATTTTCATGTATCCGTACAATTTATTTATGTTAATTAAAGTGCTTGATGACTGTGCTAAACTACTTAACTGCTTTCTGATTACTGTGTCATACTTACATGTGCTTGTTAACATACTAGTCTTGTGTAGAAAAGTTACCAAATAACCCTGTATGCTTTCCCAAGTGTTGGGAATTAAAAGTGTTACAAAAAGAAACATAAAAGACACTAAACGATATAGCTTAGCATTTTAACGAAATGATATCTAACCGAACAACCGGACATTACCCGGAACACTGAAATATTGCAAAAAACATTGTTTTTATTTTTCTGAACTAGTTATGGTTCCCGTACACCATAACACCCACCAAATATCTAGTAACTAACTCAAGTAAACATACACTTGATTTCTAACTAATAAGTAATCAACTAGTTACAATTTTGCAATTAACCCTCTCCCCTAGCCTAATCGACCACATGTCTAAAGTGGTGGGATTTCTTTGAATTTTTAATTAAGATATGTTTGTACTCTAAGAAACATTTTATCCAAGGGATTATGTTGTAGTATGGATTATAAGAATGCAACATGGACCTAACTTCATTACTTACACACATCAAAATACACCACAAAACTCTCTCTTCTCCTCTCTTGGTTCGGCCGAGATCAACAACCCCACCATCACCATCATTCAATCTTCATAATCCAATTTTACATATACTCAAAGGTGTTAGAAGGTGCACAAAGAAGCTAGGAGCTTTCGGAAGTTCAAAGACCTTCTTCGTTTGCTATTAACCACCACTTTTCTTCTCTTGAACATCCCTAGCCTTGAGCTAGTGGTAAGAACATCCTACACTTCATATTACATCTCATTTAAGTGGTTAAAGTAGGTTACATGATGATAAACTTAAAGAACACTAAGAAACTTGAACTTGAAACATGAACATAAGCTAAAGTTATGAAGAAATCATGTTGTTTAGTGTTGACATGCTTGTTGATTGTTGATTGCTTGTAGAAATGATGTTAATCATCATGTAGTCTTGCTAGATCATGATTAGAAACATAATCTAGCAAGATGAGAGGATGAACATGTTAAAGGTTATGGATCATCCTCACTAAAGTCTTGAACTTGAAAGAACAACTTTGTTTTCTTGAAAAGTAATAAACAAAGTAAGTTGTTAAAGACATAGATCTAAATATTTATGAATGATTTTTAAAGAAATCAAGTTAAAATGCAAGTTTTACTAAATCTTGGTTCTTACACAAATATACATCATTTTGGTAAACACATGTGAACAAGAAAAATACATAAAGAAGCATTTTTAGGAAATATGAACATAAGTTGTAAAGATCCATATTCTTTAAAAATGGAGTCTTTAAAGAAGCAATCACACTTTAAAGGGGTGCAAGACTTACTAAATACACTAGTAAGTTACTACACATTTTTATAAACTTTCAAGTTCATGATGTAGAAATTAATGCTTGTTTTTAACAAGATTGATAAGTAAAGATTGTATATTGTTGGTTGAGGAATTGTTTGGATGAATTCTTGAAAAGAAAATGATATGCTAATAAGCATGGACACCTCCGTTTACAAAGGAAACTCTGGCGAAATTTTCTAAAAATTCCAACACTTAGAAAATATTTTTCTAAACATGCGTTATAAGTGTATTTTATAACTTGTGTTTCGAATATAAACTTCGCCAAAATTTTTGTAACAAAATACAAAGTGTCGGAGGTTGGTTTTTGTAAATAAAAATGGGTAAATATATATTTTGAATATGTATCTTATACTAGAACACTTGTGTGGATACTTGTTTATTTTGTGAGATAGTTATATTACTTTAGGGTAAAATAATCTAACTTAACGATATAACTTGACATTTGAATTGTGTGGTATGTGATAGAAGTAATGAGTAAATAAACCGTACGTAGGAGACGTGTTATGCATGAGAAACTGATTGTTATCCGTACCTTATTAGGACGTGCTTGATTTCTGATTATTAGAGTAACTAATCTAACCGAGCAAACCAAGGTGAGTTCACACACTTTCTAAGGCATGGGATTCCCGGTGGTTTGGGAATGGGTTAAAGAATTAAAACGGAACCTACATATCCTCCTTGGGTAGGATATGTACGGCCATCCTCCATAGGTAGGATGCCAATATTAATCCTGCATATTCTCCTTGGGTAGAATACGTACGTTCGTCCTCCTTGGGTAGGACAACAACCTTAAAACTTACTAGACAAAACTCTATCATTAAGTCCCTCATTTTATATCAACTTAATCGCCGAGGCCAATGGCGAGTGGGTCATTAGTGAATAGCGCTATTAGGTTTAACAAACCTCACACCGTGCCGTTCGGACGGGCGTGTACTAATGGACTATGGCAAACTGTCAATGATGATAGACATTGACGTAGGGCACAACTATTGTTCGTCAGTTGTCGATATGGTAACGGTCTAGTGGTTCACATGGGGAAGCCCCCACTGATCATGGATATGGTTTGGGTAATAAAGAAGGAACTGGTTAATCATACTTTCAACTATGGGGTAACCCCCACGGCAATTAAGCCAACGAAAGACAAACCATGTTTTCGGAAACAACTTAAAACTAAACAACCAACCGTGAACTCACTCAACTTTGTTGTTGACTCGTTGTTACATGCCTTACAGGTCGTTAGATGCATATGGAGCTTGCACGAGGAGGAAGTCGTTGTGGAATATGGATGTTATGTCCCGTGCTAAACATTTAATCGTTATGAACTTATTAAACCTACGTTTTGGACTTTAAACTTATGAACTATGGAACTTATGTTTTGGACCTACGTGTTATGCTTCCGCTGTTAACTTAAAGTCGGTTACTGTCTTATGGTCACCAATTGTATTATGGTTGGTTTTACTTACTTAATTACGTTGTTCAATATGATTGGTGGCTCGATCCTGGTCATGTCATGCCTCCAAGCGGTGATACTCCGCATGGTGGATTTTGGGGGTGTGACACGACATACCACCCGACACATGGTAGCACCGGGTGCAGCCTAATCTTCCAACTGTCGCGCCCCGCGTAGACCAAGGAGAGGTCTTACGCGGCCCGCGAGCGACACTATTTTCTGGTTTTTATTTTATTTTTAATTATATAAGGTATTCTGGGCTGGGTTTTCATATACGGGGTGTATTTTAAGACATATTTGGATATTTTAAATATTTTTAAGGTGTTGAAAATATTTTGAAGGGTTGTTATATCCTACCCACCTTGTTTTAGAGCTCGTCCTCGAGATCTACTGGAATAGGTGCGGGTATTTCCTTTGCATTTCCGATTCAAGTTCCCACGTGTATTCTGGTCCTCTTTTAGAGTCCCATTTTACTTTGACCAGAACTAATCTCTTGTGCTTGAGATTCTTGACTTTCCTGTCTTCAATCTGTAGAGGTCTTTCTACAAATTTTAACTGTTCATTTACCTCTATATCCTTAAGAGGTACTACTAGTGATTCATCTGCTAAGCATTTCTTGAGGTTAGATACATGAAATACATCGTGTATTCCTGCCATTTCCTCTGGCAGTTGTAGCTGATAGGCTACAAGTCCTATTCTTCTAATAATCTCAAAAGGTCCAACATACCTGGGGCTTAGCTTTCCCCTTTTGATGAATCTTACCACTCCTTTCCAAGGAGAGACTTTCAATAACACTTTGTCTCCTACCTGAAATTCCAATGGCTTTCGCCTGTTGTCAACATAACTTTTCTGTCGATCACGTGCGGCTTTCAATCGTTCCTTGACTTGAATGATCTTGTCGGTTGTTTCTTGTACTATCTCAGGTCCGGATAGTTGCTTTTCTCCAATTTCTGCCCAACAGACTGGGGTTCGGCACTTTCGTCCATAAAGTGCTTCGAATGGTGCAGCATTGATACTTGTGTGATAACTGTTATTATAAGAAAATTCTATTAATGGTAAGTGATCGTCCCAATTACCTCCGAAATCAATTACACAAGCTCTAAGCATGTCTTCCATTGTCTGAATTGTCCTTTCACTTTATCCGTCCGTTTGAGGATGATAAGCTGTGCTTAGATTCAACTTGGTTCCCATTGCTTTTTGGAAACTTGTCCAAAAATGAGAGGTAAAACGGGTATGCCTATCAGAAACAATTGATAAAGGAATTCCATGTAATGAAACTATTTCATTTACATACAGTTTAGCTAATTGTTCCGAACTGAAAGTTTCCTTCATTGGTAGGAAATGAGCTGACTTGGTTAGTCTGTCTACAATCACCCAGATTGTATCATTACCTTTTCTTGTTTTGGGTAATTTGGTAACAAAATCCATTGTTATCAATTCCCATTTCCAAACTGGCATTTTTAACTGTTGCAACAATGCAGAGGGTTTCTGATGTTCAGCTTTAACTTGTGAACAGGTTAGACACTTTGCAACATATACTGCTATATCCTTTTTCATTCCTATCCACCAAAAAATCTTTCTTAAGTCCTGATACATCTTATCACTTCCAGGATGCATCGTATACTTAGACTTATGAGCTTCTTCTAATATCCGGTGGCGTAGGTTTCCTAATTTAGGTATCCACATTCTTTTCTTATGGAATCTCTAAATTCCATCTGTTCCTTGTTCTAGTTCCTTAATCATTCCTTTCAATTTTTCAGTATCATCCTTGATTACTGATTCTTGTGCCTTTCTAATTTGTTCATTTAAATCTACTTGCAGATTTAGTTTAAGTGAACGTACTCTTTTTGTTTTTTCGTGATATTTTCGACTTAAAGCATCAGCTACTACGTTTGCCTTTCCTGCATGGTACTGTGTTGGGATTGAACCCTACCAAGAGGAACAGATAATTAAAGCCAAAACTGGATCAGAGCAGTGGATCCAGAATAAGCAGATGTTTACATACAAGTCTCTCCCCTTGAAAGTGATTTCAACATCTGCTGACCTCCTATCTACTGATCGTGCAAGCTACTGACCGTCAAACTGCTGCTCAAGTAAAGACCTGATGAAAGACTAAAGCTCTGCTGATTCAATCTACTGCCTTGAGTCAAGCACTGCTGATCCGGACAAGTACTGCTGGGTTCACAGCAGTGGAAGGTTGCAGCAGCTGTTCTATAGTCTGTTTGTAATGTAATGTAATAGCAGTAGTTAGCATTGCAGTGTTTGTATTGATCAGAGGTTAGAGTTTGTTAGGAGGTTAGATGTCACTTTCATGGTGACGTCAGCATTAGATGCTCAGTGGTTTGCTAGTGCCTATAAATAGAACAGTGCTCTGTACTGGTCTATTAGCTCTTTGCAACACCGTCTTCTTTGCATGAACAAACACTGAGCTCTGGCTGAGGGGGAGTTTGTATTCAAGCATTACCTTGTAATCGTTGTTGAAATGAAATTCAATCATTCGGTTCTTTGTTGAAAATGTCTTGATCAAAGCAATACTCTCGTTTGATTGTATGCAAAGTTTGTTTCCATATTAATTCCGCTGCACAACTCATCCATTTCCATTTTAATTCAAACAGAAAATACAATCAAAACCAAACTCAGATCCAACAATTGGTATCAGAGCTTGGACAGTCAAATTTGATTTAACAATCATTTTGACATAAATAGTTCAGCTCAAAATCGTTGATATCGATAGTTTGTTCGTTTGTGTTGAAAAACAGAGCAAGGTTTAATCACCATTAAAGTTGATTAATCAGTGTCTGTAAAACAACCAGGATGACGTCACAATCACAAGATGATAAGAATAACATTGGCTCGCTTTTTAAACCACCCATGCTTAAAAGAAATGAATACAACATCTGGGAGCGAAGGATGGGTCACATCCTTGCTCAACAGAACACTGGATGTTGGAGGTCTGTTGTTTTTGGTCCCCATGTTCCTACGGTGCCAAGTGCTGAGGATCCAAAGAAGAACGTACCAAAACCTTATGAAAACTTTACTGAAACTGATTTTCAAAAGTTCGAACTGGATGCCAAAGCATTTAGCATCATAGCATCTGCATTACCAAATGAGATCTATGCTGGACTGTTACATTGTAACAGTGCCAAAGAGCTATGGGATGCGTTGAAGGAACAGTTTGGTGGGACAGAAGAACTTATTGAAAACAATAGGGAAATTCTGAATCAGCAGTATGAAACCTTCTGTCACATTAAGGGTGAATCATTGACCCAACAATTTGAACGGTTCAGTTGTCTCATCAGTGAGCTAAGGCTTGTTAAGGTTGAATTTCCAAAAACAACCCAAAATAGCAGGTTTCTTAGATCACTACCTGATAAATGGGACACAATAGCATTTGTGACTAGAAACTCTGTTGAGTTCAAAGATCTGACCCTGACCCAACTTCATTGTAGACTCCTGACCTATGAAAGGGAGTTGAACCAGAAAAAGAAGTTGCAAGAGTCTGGAAAAGCCACTGATGATTACTCATTCGGTAGCACAACTCTTCTTGGTCAGGAAGAATCTGGTAGCAGTAGTAAGGAACAGGGTTATGATCATTTCATTGATATAACAGCTGGTGGTAACTTTACCAACCCTGATCCTCACTCTGCAAATTATGCTTTTACTGCAAACATAGAAAACCGGATGTCAGATAATTTGTGTTTTGAACTCAATGATTTACAACATTTTGATCCCACTGAGTTAGAAGAGATGGGCATCTTGCACCAATTGGCTTTGCTCAGTGTTAGAACTAGCAAATTCTACAAAAGAACTGGGCGAAAATTCCCAGGTTTACATGGGAATCTGAGGGTTGGGTTGGATAAATAAAAAATCAAGTGCTACAAGTGCAATAGGCTAGGTAATTTTGCTAGGGAATGCAGGAGTCAAACTACTGGTCCTATAATCACTCATCCTAGTTCAAACCCTAGACCTCAAAATCAAAGCACTGTGCATTATACCCAATACACCCCTGCATCTCATGTTAACACTGCTCATTATGCTGCTGCCCCTGTGCCTGTGCATTATGTCCAAACCACTGTTCCACAGATTCAATATGTTCAAACCCCTGTCCCCCAGGCACAAGTGCAACCTATTGCACCTCAACCAGCTGCTCCAGCAGTGGTATAACCAGATCAGCAAAGCTTTTTCACTCAAGGCTTTGTTGATTGGAGCAGTATGCCTGATGAGCTTGGTGATGAAAATTTTGCACTCTATGCTTCTATTGAACCTTCTAATGATGAATTTTGTTTGATGGCATTAGAGTCAATACCAGAGGGGATTGAAATTGAAGGTGAACAGCTAAGTGATGAAACAGTGGATGAGGTGACTGAAGCAGTTGTTAAAGCAGTTGCTGGTGAATTGCTGCTGGGAGAAAATTCAGAAACCCTGATTGAACCACTGACAGACCCATGGTCCAAAGAAGACAAAGAAGAAGAGAAAGATGAGCAACCAGGTGAGAAAGAAGAAAGAGCTGATGATGAAGAAAATCATCAATGTGATTGTGCAATGATGGCTGCTGCCAAGGTATCACCTCAAGTTCTTGAAAAACTGTGTTCTGACAATTGCATTATTGCTTTTGCTAACATCAAAGAGGTAAATGAAAACCTTCGGGATAAAATCTTAACTGATGAAGTCAAATTTGAAAGGTCTCTAAAAGAACTTAAAAACAAATTGACTGAAAAAGAAAAAGAGATCAGCAGTCTGAAAGAAGAACAAAGCATAACCAAAACCCAACTCCAAACTATGGTAGAAAAATACCAAGTTTGCAAAAAGGAGTTGGAGTCCACCCAGATCACCTGTGAAAGATGGGTGGAATCATGCAAAGGGTATGAGGTTATGCTTGAAAAACAGATAAAAAGCAATGTAAAATTTGGTGTTGGTTATAGAAAACATGATGATGAAAACACTGCTTTTGGAAAATCTGTTCAAACCACTAATGTAACCACTGAGTTCATCCCCACAAACAAGAATGGCCAAGAAGTGAAAATCACTGACAAACTTGGTAACAAAATCACACTTGACAGACCAATGGGATCCTCTACTTTTGAGGAGCTTGAAGATTATCAGTTTAAACCAAAATGGTCTGATGAGTGTGATATTCTTGAAAATTTCAAGCCAATGGACTTTACATCAACTGATGGTGTTAAAGCTCCAAAAGCTAAAGTCATTCCTCTCAAGGACATCCCAACAGAGGTTAAAACCTCTGCTGCAAAGGAGTCTGAAAAGAGAAAGAAGAAAGAAAAAATTGATAACTTGTTTTGTGAATTCTGTGAGAAAAAGAATCATCTAACAAAAGACTGTTTTCATTTAAAAGCTTATGATTTGAACAGAACAAGTGTCATTGTTTCAGCTGAAAGCTGCATTGTCTGTGGTAAAATAAACCACAAAACTCAAGCATGTGTGTATCTCAAAAACTTTGATGTGAAAAAGAATGAGTACATTGCTAAAACATCCTTGAGTCCATCAACATCATCTGTCAAATTCACCAAGAAACAACCATTGTTTGTGCCAGTTCAAACAGCTGTCACAAAACAGCTGAACCAAACATCTGTCAAAAGAGATGTTCAGGTTACTGATGCACCCCCTGCCAATCAGTTCAGAAAAGACAAGGAAAAACAGTCTTACCAAAGGATTCCACACATTTATGAGGCCTACAAAAGGCCCTCTAAACCTAAAGTGAACAGGCATCCTTTTGGGTACCAACAGGTGATTGGTCAAGACCCCCAACAGTGGTTAGCAAGAAACAGTACTAAAACTGTCCAAACCCCTGACCTAACCACTGTCCATCATTCTGCATCCATCCCAGACACTGTTGAGACCCCATCCAAAGCCCTGTTGGCTTTGGAGACCCTAATGAACTAATCCTTTTACTTCATGTGCAGGGAGCTTTTGCATGCTTTGATAGTCTTTGGTATGTAGATAGTGGAGGCTCCAGGCACATGACAGGATGTAAAGCCCTCCCCAAAGACTTTAAAATCCATGGAGGGGGTGATATATCCTTTGGGAATAATAGTAAAGGGAAAGTTCTGGGGTCTGGTACAGTGCAGTCAGGAAATGTAAAATTTGAAAATGTCAATCTGATAGACAATCTAAAATTCAACCTTCTGAGTGTGTCCCAAATGAGTGACAAAGGATTTGGTTCATTCTTCACAAAAGACTGTTGTAGGATTGTTGGACCAGAAATGGTCAAAAAGATTGAAGCAATAATAAAAACTGGTCAAACAAAACTTGTTGCTCAAAGAAGTGGCAATGTTTATGTTGTTGATATGTCAAAAGAGTGTCCCAGAGCTGATGCCTGTCTGTTCTCAGCTGCCTCTAACAAAGAGACAGAACTTTGGCACAGAAGACTGGGGCACACAAATCTTAAGACAATCACTGAAATTTCAAAAAATGGTTTGGTGAGAGGCCTACCACAAAAATTGTTTTCATGTCCTGAACATTGCATTTCCTGTTTAAAAGGAAAACAGCATAAAAGTTCTTATAAGTCCATTGAAGAGTCCAAAACAACCCAGTGTTTGCAATTGCTACACATGGATTTGTTTGGCCCAGTTCAAGTCATGAGCCTCAAGAAGAAAAGATATTGTTTGGTTATTGTTGATGACTTTTCTAGGTTTACATGGACTTTCTTTTTACACTCAAAAGATGAGACTGCAGGAATCTTGCAAGACTTTGTGACACAGGTTGAAAAGCAATTTGACCTTCCAGTGAAAAACTTCAGGAGTGACAATGGCACAGAATTTAAAAATAAGGAGTTGGATTCCTTATGTGTGAAGAAAGGGATTGTAAGGCAGTACAACATCCCTAGAACACCAGAGCAGAATGGGGTAGTGGAAAGGAAGAACAGAACTTTGATTGAGGCTACCAGAACCATGCTTGCTGATTCAGGTTTGCCATTAACTTTCTGGGCAGAGGCAGTAAATACTGCTTGCTATGTCCAGAACAGAGTTTTAATAAACCCCAGGCACAAAAAGACTGCTTATGAAATTCTGTATAAAATCAAACCACTGATCTCTTACTTCAAGGTGTTTGGCTGCCCATGCTTTATTTTGAACTTAAAAGATTCCATTTCAAAATTTGCAGCCAAAATTGATTGTGGTTATCATCTGGGATACTCAACCACTGCCAAGGCCTACAAAGTGTTCAATACACGGACCAAGGCAGTGGAGGAGACTTTGAATGTAAAGTTCAATGAACTTTCATTAATGAAAATCCCAGCAAATCCTACAGATCTGTTTGATCTTGAAAAATTTACTTTTGAAAATACTGCTGTCAAGACTAACAGTGCAGGTCCATCAGAGGATTCAACACCAGACTATGGGTATGAAATCATCATTCCTCAAAAGTCTGTCAAAATAGGAAGAGCATCAGTTGTTCAAAACAGCTGTCAAAGCTCAACCACTGCTACCTCAACAGTTGTTGACCAAAGTAGCCCATCAACCACTGCTTCCACATCCTCAAACACTGCTGACAAAAGTCCCCAAACAGTGGATAAAAGTCAGCATGTGTCCTCATCATTACCACCAATTCCACCACCTTTTGAAGCCACTGCTGGATCATCAAAGTCCCCAGCAGTGGTTAGCTCAGATGATACACATTTGCAGCCTTCACCAACAAATGCCATCATACCATACCAAGGAGATTTAATCTTCTTGAGATCTCATCCACATGATCAAATCATTGGCAACATAAATGAAGGGGTGCTCACAAGAAGCCAAACCCAAAACATTTGTCTTTTTGCTGGTTTTCTATCACTCCATCAACCAGTCAAGTACCAAGAGGCACTAAAAGACAACAGCTGGGTAGAAGCCATGCAAGAGGAGCTCCAACAGTTTAAAAGAAAACAAGTATGGGAGCTTGTACCACTGCCAGAAGAGGTTAGTCCCATTGGCACAAAGTGGGTCTTTAAGAACAAAACTGATGAAAGGGGTATTGTTGTCAAGAATAAAGCCAGGCTTGTGGTTCAAGGTTACAGACAGGAAGAGGGGATTGATTATGATGAAACATTCGCCCCTGTTGCAAGATTGGAAGCCATTAGACTGTTCCTGGCCTTTGCTGTCAACCACAACATGAAGGTGTTTCAAATGGATATCAAAAGTGCTTTCCTCTATGGTACAATTCAAGAAGAGGTATATGTTTGTCAACCTCCAGGTTTTGAGGATCCATTTTATCCAGATCATGTCTACAGGCTAAACAAAGCCTTGTATGGCTTGAAACAAGCACCAAGGGCCTGCACAAGGAAGTCCACATCAGGAGGGTGCCGGTTTCTAGGTGATTGCTTTGTTTCATGGCAAAGCAAAAAGCAAGCAGCTATTTCAACATCCACTGCTGAAGCTGAATACATTGCTGCTGCAAGCTGTACAGCCCAACTCCTGTGGCTTCAAAATCAGTTGCTGGATTTTGGTATCACTGCCTTAAAGACACCACTCATGTTGGATAGCCAGGCAGCAGAAAATATCATCAAAAATCCAGTTTCCCATTCAACCACCAAACACATCGACATCAGACATCACTTTGTGAGGGATTGCTATGAAAAAGGTTTGATTTCTCTGCATCATGTCCCAACTAAAGACCAGTTGGCAGATGTGCTCACAAAAGCACTTGATACAGCCACCTTTGAAAGCTTGGTCTCTAGAATTGGGATGCTAAACATGGAATAACAAGCAACATCTTGTTTTTCTATGTATAAAAGCACTAAAATGTTTTCAGAAAATCAAAAATCCACCCTTAAAAATAGCTAAAAATGAAATTTTCATTAAAATCCTTAAAAGTCTGCCATTAACCACTGCTTGTTCAAAAGTCTGCTCTGCTTCAAAGTCTGCCCACTGCTGAAAGTCAACCCCTGTTCTCTCATTTCTTTGATAAACACTGTTGTTCAAAAGCAGTGTCTTATCCACTGATATGCTATCCACTGATAGTAAAAATCATCCACTGCTTCCATAACCACTGTCTTCACCAGTAACTTTCATAAAAGTACTGTCCTTCATTTCATCAGGGTTTGTCACGTGGGCAGTACATTGTAGTCAGACCTTTTGTAACCGCTGCCACGTCAGCATTCACTTTTTCCTCTATAAAAACCCCCACTTCACTTCAAAAACAGGGTTTTACTGTCGAATTGAATTCTCAAAAATTCTCTTCTCAAAACAGTTTTTCATCTCATTTCTTCACAAATTTCTTCGATCATCATCCTCAAAATGACAAAATCGAAGCCATCTGCAAAACCCTCCTCCAAATCATCTTCGAAAGCGACCTCTCAAAAGGCCAATCCCACCGAACTTCCATTCAAAACATCTCACAATCTTCTGGGTCTTCTCACAAAACCCGGCACCACAGATGCTTTCGATTCCATCCTTGCTACCATCTCCGCATCAAAGTACAAAACTTTGTTAACAGCGGATGCACCAATTTACTTGACAACCCAAAGAGAGTTTTGGAAGAATGCAAACCTTGAAAAACAAGGAGACACTGTAATAGCCATCAACTCTTCTCTAAAGGGAAAAGCTATCAAGATTACACCATCATCAATTTCAGAGGTCTTTCAACTCGATGATCAGGAAGGTACAATTTCTTTCCCCAAAAACGAGTTAAAAATTGACTTCATTGAGAGAGGGTATGCAGACACAATGATGAAGAAAGCTACCTTACAAAAGGGTTTCTTTCCTTCTGCAACAAGGTTTTTATTCCATACCCTCCTATTGTGTGTTTCAAACAAAACCACTTCTTTTAATGAAATACCATTTAAGATTCAAAATCTGGGATATGCTATCCTTCAAGAAGAAAATTTTAACTTTTCTCGGGAAATCTTTAATGATTTGGTTAACAATGTTGAAACAAAATCATTCTTACTGTTTCCAAGGTTTTTAAGTTATTATTTTGAAAAGAAATTCAGTAAGGATGATATTGTTGTAATAAACCAAGGTGATTATTTTCAAATGAACAGCTTAACTGCTGAAACTTTTACAAGAATGTTAACACCTTGCAAAACACAAGCAGAGGTGCCTGAGCAGATTTTAGCAGTTACAACTGTTCCTCAGGTATCTGCTGCTGAGCCCACTGCTCAAGGTGATCAAAGTGGCAGCACAACTGCTTTGAAACCCACACCTAAAATCACCAAAAAGCCACAGAAAAAGAAAAATTCAAAACCCCCCAAACCAATCAAAAAGGCAACTCTGGAGGATGAGATACCAGAGCAAATGCCTGTGACAACACAAAAGTCACAAGAAACCACTGCTGCTTCTTCCTCACAGCAGTTGGTACAAATATCTCAACCCATAACCAATACTCCTCCTGCTTCTTCACAAAAAGAACAGGTTGTACACATAGGGCCACCACATCATGATGCTCTGGAATCGCTTGGTTCCATCATCCACAGCTCAATGCCCGGGGCAAATCCTGTTTCTACACCAAACCTCACATCCACAATTCCCTCACCAACTAAACTGCTGTTGGATGCAATTGATTTGAACCAGGCACTAACCAGTCCTTCTTAATCACCTATCAATGAGAACATACCTCAACAAATGACTGGGTCTGATGTATCAATCTTTGCTAACCCACCAACACAACCTGAGGAGGTTACACCCCTTGAGTTACACGTAACTCTTGGTGGTAATCCAAGTGAAGCAGCCACTACAACTGTTGAACCCACTGGTTTACAGTTGGACAGTGGTTACATTAATAAGACTTCCTTGGAGGCAATTCCTTACATAGCACCTCTGTCAACCACCAGTAGATTTATTTATCCTACTGGCAACATCAAAAGGTTGTCAAGTGTTGAAGGAAGAAGACCCCAGTACCAAGAAAAAGGGGCATCAGTGGTTAGTGTTTGGAGTACACTCCCTACCTCAACCACTGATAAAACCACTGTTAGTGGGAAATCAGATGATCCCATTAAATTGGGTGATGATTTAAAATATCAGGATTTGACGGATTGAGTTGACAAATTGGATACATCTGTTGCAGATATTAAAAACATGCTACAGCAGGTGTTGAAAATACAAAAGATGCAATCCACTGTTGTTCCACCTCAAACACCTGCTCCACCACAAGATTTTGCTACAAATGAGCTCTGGAACCTTTTCAAACCTTTTCTCCAACAACAAAAAGAAATGGCTGATCAGCAACATGAACTTCATGTCCAAAAGCTGAGAAACATTATGGAGTCTAGGTACAAGAACACTCAAGCAGATATTAAGGTAATCAAGGCCCATTTATTGGAAACCACTGGCACTGCTCCTCCAACAGTACTTTTCATTGATCAACTTCCAGAAGATAATGCCAAAAAGGGGGAGAAAATTCAGGAGTGGAAGAAGAAGGGAATAGATGATGGTCTTTACATTGAACCTGAAAGGGATGCTATGACCAGAAAAATTCCTGTGCCAGATGGTAGTAAAAAGGTTGATGCAACTCAAGAAGCACTTGATGAAGGAGTAGCAAGTGTAAAGAGGGATAGATTGGCAAAGGATATTTCAAGGTGGAATGAGGAGAAAAGGGCTTTCATGGAGCTGTATGCGCAGGGTTGTTCTGGGTCAAAGGATATTAAAAATCCTAAGACAAAAAGGAAACCTAAGTCCATCCCATCCAGAATTCCAAAGCATGTTCCAAAACCACCATCCAAAAGCCATCTGCATCAAACCTCCACCCAAACAACTGTTGTAACTCCTGTTGTATCAACTACTACTGGTACTTCAATGGTTTCAACATCTGTTCTCACTTCAACACACACCACAACCACTACTTTACCACCACCACTGTCACCACCAAAAACAATCTCACCACCACTTTCACCTGCTGACAAAAAGCAGAAGACAACATATGTTATAACATCTGTTGTAATGACAACAGTGGTTGAAACACCAGTTGTTTCAACAGCTGTTAGTCAATCACAAACCACTGCCACTCAATCTACCACCACTGTTCCATCTAAAACATCATCAGTCCCTCCTAAACCAAAAAGGAGAAGGCTAATTTTAAAAGACGATGACACATCTCCATCACCAACATCTTCAAAATCTCTGTCACTTGTCACAATTCCAAAACCCATACCTCTCTCTTCAGCTCAAATTCTAAAGCCATTACCTCCTACTGGTGTCTCATTTCCTCTGGAACTCATTGTAGTCAGGGAAGAAATCAAATCTTTTTTATTATGAGGATGACCCAGCCAAAAGGAGTTTGCCATCAGTTGCAGGATATCCCAGGCCTAACAATATTGAAGAATATTTGAAACTCAAGGCCAAGCAAGCATAGGATATCGCAATCAAAAATAGAAAAGGGAAATCTGATAGAGAATTTCAGTAAAGCTATCAGTTTCTACTTACATAGGTCAGTGCAATGGAGCAATTTGCCAAAAATGTATGTCGACAACTCTCAGAAAGGGCAGATGAGTCCTTGAGAAATGACTACATTGAGAACATCATGACCTACAAGAAATACAAGGGGGAGAAACACATGTACAAAAACTGGACCATTCCTGAGCTTGAAAAAGAGGCAGCCAGGATTCAAGACATGATAAAAAATAAGGTCAAGCAGACTCCTCCTGAAAAATTCAAACAATTTGAAGCTGATAAGATCTTAGAGTTGAGGAGAATGAAAGAGGAGCTGATTGCAGCTGATTATGGGTCAAAGAACTCTGTGACAAAGTGGGGAGAAGATAGGGTCAGGGAAACCTACAAAAGGTTAGAGGAACTTAGAAAGAAAGATCCAAAAGTTCCACAAAAGCCTGACTACTCCAAGGCAGAGGTCTCAAAAAGACCACCAAAGCTGCAAATCAAAAGAACCACTGCTCCAGCTGGTGCTGCCATCTACAAAAGAAGGAGTAAAAACCAGTCAGGTGCTGAATCAATTCAAGATCTAAAAGCTGGAAGTGCTATAGTAAAAGAGGGCATTAAATTAATGATCAAAGAAGATCTTGAATTGGAACAACCTGCAAGTACTGCTCAGCCAGTCATGAATAGGCCAGCCTCACCAAATACCTCTGCAAATAAACATCTCCCAAGAAACCCACCAGGCTCAAAAATACAAAAGTGGGAAACTGATAAACAGACCTACGTATTGACTTTGCTCAGGTCTGGTGGAGAAGTGAAGAAAATATCAAGGGAACAAGCTCTTGGCCTGAGTCTTGAAGATTTGCAGGATCTCCTTGATCTTCCACTTAGCAGGGATGATGAAGACACAGATGCCCTAGACTTTGAACTACAATTTAAAGGTCAGATAAGGGAACTGCTGATGAGGCAATAAACACTCCACAATAATGAAGAGTTTTGGCATTATCTGTTCCAGGGGGAGATTGTTGGGATTGAACCCTACCAAGAGGAACAGATAATTAAAGCCAAAACTGGATCAGAGCAGTGGATCCAGAATAAGCAGATGTTTACAGATGTTTACATACAAGTCTCTCCCCTTGAAAGTGATTTCAACATCTGCTGACCTCCTATCTACTGATCATGCAAGCTACTGACCGTCAAACTGCTGCTCAAGTAAAGACCTGATGAAAGACTAAAGCTCTGCTGATTCAATCTACTGCCTTGAGTCAAGCACTGCTGATCCGGACAAGTACTGCTGGGTTCACAGCAGTGGAAGGTTGCAGCAGCTGTTCTATAGTCTGTTTGTAATGTAATGTAATAGCAGTAGTTAGCATAGCAGTGTTTGTATTGATCAGAGGTTAGAGTTTGTTAGGAGGTTAGATGTCACTTTCATGGTGACGTCAGCATTAGATGCTCAGTGGTTTGCTAGTGCCTATAAATAGAACATTGCTCTGTACTGTTCTATTAGCTCTTTGCAACACCGTCTTCTTTGCACGAACAAACACTGAGCTCTGGCTGAGGGGGAGTTTGTATTCAAGTATTACCTTGTAATCGTTTTTGAAATGAAATTCAATCATTCGGTTCTTTGTTGAAAATGTCTTGATCAAAGCAATACTCTCGTTTGATTGTATGCAAAGTTTGTTTCCATATTAATTCCGCTGCACAACTCATCCATTTCCATTTTAATTCAAACAGAAAATACAATCAAAACCAAACTCAGATCCAACATACTGGATATTGCAATCATAATCACTAAGTATCTCCATCCAGCATCTCTGTCTCATATTCAATTCCTTTTGTCCGAAAACATACCTTAAACTCTTATAGTCAGTGAAAATGGTAAACTTACTACCGTAAAGGTAATGTCTCCAAATTTTAAGGGAAAAATTATAGCTCCCAATTCTAGATCATGGGTTGAATAATTTTCTTCATGATTTTTAAGTTGTCTAGATGCATAGGCTATAACTGTCACACCCCCAAATACCACATGCAGTGACCCTGCTAGGCGTGTGACGTACCAGGATCTAGCCACCAATCACATTGGACTAACCATAAGATGTTTAACAAAATTCCCATTCATTAAGTAAAACATTCATAAAACATAATCCAAGTTAAATAGTATCAGCGGAAGCAAATAGTAATTCATTGTTTAAATGTTTCAAAACCCAATGTATATGAATTCAGTAAACAAGACATGCATATCCAAGCAATGCGACCCAGGACCACTCCAGCCATCCAGATAGCAAGTTCCTTATCCAGAGTACCTAACGACCTGTGAGCATGCAACAAGTGTATCAGACAAAGCTGGTGAGTTCATCGTTTTATGAAAACGTTAGTTACCAAGTGTTTAGTTCAGTTCGTTGATTACAATGTTGATAATACCTCGAATACAAGATGGCTCCTGATTTATTTTGCCCGTTCCCAAATAATCCTATCAAAGCATTAGGCATGACTGGGTCATTAGTTCACACCCGTCCTCTCAGGTACGGGGTGAGGGTGCCAAACCTAGATAGCGCTACCAACTAATACCCCGTTACCTCTCAGGTAACAAACAAGATGGGACTTAAACGTGATAGGATGAGTATATTATCCAACATTCCAGATTTTACCCACAAGACGAATTCCTCTCAGGAATACCTAATTGATTTACCCAAAAACCTATCCCTCTCAAGGATACCCAATGACTGTCCCAACCACTGGGACGCATGGTCAAGAGAAATGAACTCACCTTTGATTTACTTGGTATGTTAATTTACCCGTCCAAGTTGGTCAACCCAAACCCTACCGTGGTTACCAAACAATATCAGTTTCACAATCAATCAAATCATATCGCTTATTTCACACAGTTTGCATCTACCATGAAATTAACATATACCACGTATCAAGTACTCACTCCTCATGTATGTCCACATCCCATGTGTAAATCCCAAATTGCATCAACAGATGAATTCATTACCCATTCAACCTAGGTCAATACCCTCATCACTAATTGATTTTTAATATCATGCAACAAGTAATGTCTTTCAAATATAAGTGCCTAACATCGTACATATCATAGCTATCTCCTGTCCCGTTTAATTACTCCTACGAAGAACAATCTAAGTGACGAAGGTTAGACCTTCGTCGAACTGAAATATGACGAAGTATACATACTTCGTCGAGACGGGGGTCGGCGAAGTTTCCATTCTTCGTCGATACGGGATCTGACGAAGTATTCAATCTTCGTCGATTCAAAGTTCGGCGAACATCGTAAAGGTTCATCAAGATCAAGCAGTTACAACCTCTGAATATCGTAACCGTAGTTAGCACATAATAACAGGAGCAATGGATTACACAATAACAGTTTCATAAATTATCAATCATTAACACCCTACGAATTCTAGTTCATCGACTGATATTATAAGCATTTCCAGATTCTAAACTTCATTATGGTATCACAACAACCCTAATATTCCTGTTACCCAGATTGTAACTATCCTCATGATGAGCCATGTAATTCGGATTAACGGCAATCTATCACAAGTAATTCAAAGAGGAAATCAAAAGGACATAATCATAGCATGTTTCTATCATCATTCAAAATCATACAAAAGCCACGATCCTTTGAACTATCGATTAAACCGTTTGCACACGACTAAGAACAATCAATCAACAAAAGCTAAATCAAGAACGGATCCACTAACCAAGAGGGTGTATCGCCAATTAGTGATGAACATGAATACTTCTAGAGGAGAATTTCGATCAAAGATAATAATACTTTGAATGAGGGTGTTGCCGTCGAGTGAGAAAGAGAGGAAGAGATTAGGGTTTGAGGCTTGATAATGCCGTTTATGTTGGCAAATAATAATTATAACCCTTGGGCTCAAACTGGGCCATGCATCACTCTGGGCCGATGACGAAGAACATATAGTTCGTCGTGAACTATTGATGACGAAGGGTATAGTTAGTCGCAAACTATTAATGATGAAGAACCAGCCGACGATGGATCTTATTTGAGAGGTTACCAAACAATAGTTCAACTATTCATCTAATATGCAAGTTACAACACAAAAAATTATGAAGAGATAGTGCGAAACAAGTAACGTGTCAAGGAAAGACCTTGAAAACTCGGGTTGTGACATCATCCCCAACTTGTAAGAAATTTCGCCCTGAAATTTGACAAGCAATCCAAAATGGCAAGATGTTAACTCAAGATGATTGTGGATTTCCCGCGGGTACCACATCATCCCCAACTTGAAATTGAATTTCGCCCCGAAATTCACCGGTTGCATCAGATTTAGATTGGTCGGTTGGGAATAAGTGTGGGTACTTGAGCTTCATCTGATCTTCGCGTTCCCACGTGAACTCCGGTCCTCGTCTTGAGTTCCAACGAACTCTCACAATTGGAATCCGACTATACTTACGAACCTTAACTTCCCGATCCATGATTTCGATGGTTTCTTCGACAAACTGCAATTTGTCGTCGATCTTTAGTTCTTGAAGTGGTACCACAAGTGTTTCATCGGATAAACACTTCTTTAATTGTGAAACATGGAAAACATCATGAACGTTACCCAACTCAGCGGGTAACTCTAGCTTGTAAGCCACTTTACTAATACGTTCCAAGACTTTGAATGGCCCAACATAGCGTGGATTCAGCTTTCTGCGCTTCCCAAAGTGCACCACACCCTTCCAGGGTGAGACTTTCAACATAACACGATCGCCTACAGCGAACTCCAAGGGTTTCCAACGCTTGTCAGCGTAGCTTTTCGGACGGTCACGCGCTGCCGCCATACGATTTCTGATCTGGACAATCTTTTCGGAAGTTTCGAGAACAAGTTCCGGACCTGTGATCTGGCTGTCACCTACCTCAGCCCAACAAAGAGGAGAACGACATTTCCGGCCGTATAACGCTTCAAACGGAGCGGCTTGTATACTGGTATGGTAGCTATTGTTATAAGAGAACTCTATCAAAGGCAAGTGTTTCTCCCAACACTTGCCAAAATCAATCACGCACGCTCGCAGCATGTCTTCAAGTGTCTGGATGGTTCGTTCACTTTGACCATCTGTCTGTGGGAGATAAGCAGTGCTCATGTCGAGACGTGAGCCGAATGATTTGTGCATCGACTGCCACAAATCTGATATAAAACGCGGATCACGATCAGATATAATAGAGGTTGGCACCCCATGCCTAGAAACCACCTCCTTTAGATAAACAGCAGCTAATTGTGAGAACTTATCTGTTTCTTTGATGGCAAGGAAGTGTACTGATTTCGTGAGACGATCGACAATCACCCAAATGGTATCGTTTCCGTTTTGAGTTCTTGGCAAACCAGTGACGAAATCCATAGCAATTTGCTCCCATTTCCACATGGGTATTTCTGGTTGTTGAAGCAGTCCAGACGGTTTCTAGTATTCCACCTTGACTTTCACACAAGTCAAGCATTTACTTACATACGTCGCAATGTGAGCTTTCATCTTCGGCCACCAATACAAAACTTTGAGGTCCTGATACATCTTATCCGAACCTGGGTGAACAGAGTATCAAGACTTGTGCGCTTCGTCCATCACAAGCTCTCTAAGATCTCCAAACAATGGAACCCGTATCCGTTCCATGAAATAGTAAATGCCGTCAGATCTCTCCACAAGTCGCTTCTCCATGCCCCGTAAATACTCTGCTTTAATGTTCTCTTCCTTCAACGCTTCAGCCTGAGCCAAACAAATCTGTTCAGGAAGATTTGAGTGAATAGTGAGCTGTAGAGCGCGGACACGCTTGGGTTTCGTTTCCTTCCGACTAAGGGCATCAGCTACAATGTTAGCTTTACCTGGGTGATACTTGATGGCACAATCATAATCGTTTAAGAGTTCTACCCAGCGACGCTGTCGCATATTCAATTCCTTTTGGTCGAAAATATACCGGAGGCTCCTGTGATCGGTGTAGATAGTGCATTTGGTACCGTACAGATAATGCCTCCATATTTTCAACGCGAAAACCACAGCCCCCCAACTCCAAGTCGTGAGTCGTGTAATTCTTCTCATGAATCTTCAACTGCCGTGAAGCATAAGCTATCACCTTCTCACGTTGCATCAGGACGCAACCGAGGCCCTGAATAGAAGCATCACAATACACCACAAAATCCTCTGTACCTTCGGGTAGAGACAAGATTGGTGCACTACAGAGTTTTTGTTTCAAGAGTTGGAAAGCATCCTCCTGCTTTGTTCCCCAAGCATATACCACACCTTTCTGTGTCAATGAAGTAAGGGGTTGAGCGATCTTCGAGAAGTCTTTAATAAATCTTCGATAGTACCCAGCGAGACCAAGAAATTGCCGCACCTCTGAAGGATTCTTTGGTGCCGCCCAATTTCTGACAGCATCAATCTTTGCAGGATCCACGTGTATCCCCGATTCATTAACAATGTGGCCAAGGAAGTGTACCTCTCGAATCCAGAAGTCACACTTAGAGAATTTCGCGTAGAGTTGCTCCTTCCTCAGGAGCTCCAAAATAAGACGTAAGTGTCGCTTGTGGTCCTCCTTGCTCTTAGAATAGATTAAGATGTCATCGATAAACACAATGACGAAATCGTCGAGATACGGTCTACACACACGATTCATAAGGTCCATGAAAACTGCCGGTGCGTTTGTCAACCCGAATGGCATAACAGAAACTCATAATGGCCATACCGCGTCCTAAAAGCTGTTTTAGGGACATCCTCCTCTCGGACTCTCATATGATGATAGCTCGATCTTAAATTGATCTTCGAGTAAAAGCTTGACCCTTGCAACTGGTCAAACAAGTCGTCGATACGCGGTAAAGGATAGCGATTCTTGACTGTCACCTTGTTGAGTTCTTGATAATCTATACACATACGAAAAGACCCGTCTTTCTTCTTCACAAACAAAACTGGGGCTCCCCAAGGCGATGAACTGGGTCGGATAAAACCTCTATCCAACAGTTCTTGAAGTTGATTTGACAGCTCTTGCAACTCTCCTGGCGCAAGACGATAAGAAGCACGAGCAATCGGAGCTGCTCCTGGCGATCAATCTGAAATTCCACCTGACGATGTGGAGGTAAGCTAGGTAGCTCTTCAGGAAACACGTCAGAAAACTCACGTACAACTAGAAGGTCCTCGATCTTCCTTTCTTCAGGTTGAGAATCAATAACAAGCACTAGAATAGCAGGGTAGCCCTTTCGTAGACACTTCTGGGCTTTCATGGCTGAGATGATGCCAACTATTGCACCACTACGATGACCTTGAACCGACAAAGACTCTCCACCGGGGATAGGGATACGCACAATTTTCTCTTTACAGAGAATTTCCGCTTGATGCTTAAACAGCCAATCCATGCCAACGACCATGTCAAAACTTCCAAGAGTAACGAGGAGTAGGTCAATGTCGAACACTTGACCCATGAGGTCGAGTTTACACCAATGTAGGACATGCGAAGCTTCAATCGACTTACCATCGGCTAATTCTACAACGTGTCTATTTACAAGAGGTGTAGGACTCAATCCTAACTGACGACTGAACCCCAATGACACTGAACTCCAATCGGCACTAGAGTTGAATAAAATAGAAGCAAATAGATTGTTCACAGAAAACGTACCGGTCACAACGTTGCCATCATTGCGAGCTTCCCCAGCACCAATAGTAAATACTCTTCCTCGCGCACCGTTCCCACCATTGTTCCCGTTATTGTTATTCCCAGTGTTGTTGTTGGTTCCAGCATTCTGATTCAGTTGAGGGCAATCCCGCCTAAAATGTCCCTCGTCTCCACACTGAAAAAAGCCCTTACGATTTCCCTGATTCTGTTGAGGCTGCTGCCTCTCCTGTTGCTGTGGCTGCTGTTGCTGTGGGGGTTGCTGCTGCTGCTTTGGAAGTGAGACCCTGCAGTCTCTAGCCATATGGCCTACCTTGTTGCACCTGTGACAGACTCGGGTGAACAGCCCGCGATGGTGAAAATTACACTTGTTACACTTTGGTAGCTTTCCCGCGTAGGAACCCTGATTCGAATTGTTGCTTTGGTTCTAATTAACAGAAGATGACTGGCTAAAACTACGATTGACACTGTTGTCTGGCTTCTTTTGTGACTGAACCGAGTTGGACACTTTGTCCACATCATTCCATTTGCGTTTGCCATCATTAGCAGGAGTAGTAGCTGTAGCAGTAGCAGCGGTAGCAGAAACATGCGGTGGTAGCGAGCCACGCTCCACCTCTTGTGTGAGCTAAGCGGATGATCTGGGGTAAGTTGATGAGATTTGCAGCAGTGACCAAACTCTTTACTGCTGGTGCTAGACCCTTGATATACAACTCAATTCTTCGGGGTGGGGGTCGAGATAAGTTAGGACACATATTCGCAAGTTCGTGAGATCGTTTCGTGTACGCCTCGATCTCAGGTCCCTCCATTTTCAGGTTGTAGTACTCGTTTTCCAGTTTCTGTATTTCATCACGAGGACAGTACTCCTCTCTCACCAACTCTTTGAAATCCTCCCAAGTGGTGGCATTTGCCATTTCAATGCCCAGCATCTGAACATGGGCATTCCACCAAGTCAAGGCACCATCCTCGAGTGTGCCTGAAGCATACTTCACTCTGTCCCCAACAGGATAGTTACACATTGCGAACACCGACTCTTCCTTCTCAAACCAACGCAGTAGCCCCATAGCCCCTTCAGTCCCACTGAACGTCTGTGGCCTACAATCCATGAATGTCTTAAACGTACAAGCAGGCGGATTATTTTGATTCTGATTCACTTGTTGACCAGCTTGATAGGATGCCAAAGCCTCAGCCACCCGTGTGTTAATCAAGTTTGTCAACTCAGCCTGAGTCATCGCAATGTGACCACACCCATGGCCTCGTCCACTCATGATTCTATATAAGAGAAGGGAAAAGGTTAAGAGTCGAGATAAAGTGGGAGTCGAACCTCACGATGACTTCTACAGACTACAAAGTTTACATCTGACAACAGAGCGGAACCTCTTTCACACTCGTTAAGCCTCACTGGGACTCACATGCACCCCTCATTATTATTATGTGTGCACCCATAATAGTAATGCGATTTGCCTGTATATCTCAGCTCCTCCCAACTCATGCTAAAAGGTTCCTCAAGTTCTCGCAACAAGATAAAACACCACCAAAATAAACCACGAAAATCTAACGGGGTATCGCACTGTGACTCTATTAATCACATAACTCAGGTAAACACACATGAATTTAGTCTAAAATGCTAAGTGTGTGCAATCGCATGCAATATCATACATAAGTGTATACTAGATGTACTAGGCAATAAATAAATGAGAGACGAACTTTGCAATCTGGAGCTGAGTGGCATGGTCGATTTCGAAGCTGTTCGGTTATAGTCTGGTCTTATAAAACGTTTTAAAACCTGGTTCACTATAACCAGTGGCTCTGATACCAAACTGTCACACCCCCAAATACCACATGCAGTGACCCTGCTAGGCGTGTGACATACCAGGATCTAGCCACCAATCACATTGAACTAACCATAAGATGTTTAACAAAATTCCCATTCATTAAGTAAAACATTCATAAAACATAATCCAAGTTAAATAGTGTCAGCGGAAGCAAATAGTAATTCATTGTTTAAATGTTTCAAAACCCAATGTATATGAATTCAGTAAACAAGACATGCATATCCAAGCAATGCGACCCATGACCACTCCAGCCATCCAGATAGCAAGTTCCTTATCCAGAGTACCTAACGACCTGCGAGCATGCAACAAGTGTATCAGACAACGCTGGTGAGTTCATAGTTTTACGAAAACGTTAGTTACCAAGTGTTTAGTTCAGTTCGTTGATTATAATGTTGATAATACCTCGAATACAAGACGGCTCCTGATTTATTTTGCCCGTTCCCCAATGCTCCTATAAAAGCATTGGGCATAACTGGGTCATTAGTTCACACCCGTCCTCTCAGGTACGGGGTGAGGGTGCCAAACCTAGATAGCGCTACCAACTAATACCCCGTTACCTCTCAGGTAACAAACAAGATGGGACTTAAAGGTGATAGGATGAGTATATTATCCAACATTCCAGATTTTACCCACAAGACGTATTCCTCTCAGGAATACCCAATTGATTTACCCAAAAACGTATCCCTCTCAGGGATACCCAATGACTGTCCCAACCATCGGGACGCATGCTCAAGAGAAATGAACTCACCTTTGATTTGCTCGGTATGTTAATTTACCCGTCCAAGTTGGTCAACCCAAACCCTACCGTGGTTACCAAACAATATCAGTTTCACAATCAATCAAATCATATCGCTTATTTCACACAGTTTGCATCTACCACGTATCAAGTACTAACTCCTCATGTATGTCCACATCCCATGTGTAAATCCCAAATTGCATCAACAGATGAATTCATTACCCATTCAACCTAGGTCAATACCCTCATCACTAATTGATTTTTAATATCATGCAACAAGTAATGTCTTTTAAATATAAGTGCCTAACATCGTACATATCATAGCTATCTCCTGTCCCGTTTAATTACTCCTACGGCGAACAATCTAAGTGACGAAGGTTAGTCCTTCGTCGAACTGAAATATAACAAAGTATACATACTTCATCGAGACGGGGGTCGGCGAAGTTTTTTATTCTTCGTCGATACGGGATCTGACGAAGTATTCAATCTTCGTCGATTCAAAGTTCGGCGAACATCGTAAAGGTTCATCAAGATCAAGCAGTTACAACCTCTCAATTCCGTAACCGTAGTTAGCACATAATAACAGGATCAACGAATTACACAATAAAAGTTTCATAAATTATCAATCATTAACACCCTACGAATTCTAGTTCATCGACTGATATTATAAGCATTTCCAGATTCTAAACTTCATTATGGTATCACAACAACCCTAATATTCCTGTTACCCAGATTTGTAACTATCCTCATGATGAGCCATGTAATTCGGATTAACAGCAATCTATCATAAGTAATTCAAAGAGGAAATCAAAAGGACATAATCATTGCATGTTTCTATCATCATTCAAAATATCATCATTCAAAATCATACAAAAGCCACGATCCTTTGAACTATCGATTAAACCGTTTGCACACGACTAAGAACAATCAATCAACAAAAGCTAAATCAAGAATGGATCCACTTACCAAGAGGGTGTATCGCCGATTAGTGATGAACATGAATACTTCTAGAGGAGGAGTTCGATCAAAGATAATAATACTTTGAATGAGGGTGTTGCCGTTGAGTGAGAGAGAGAGGAAGAGATTAGGGTTTGAGGCTTGAGGCTTGATAATGCTGTTTATGTTGGCAAATAATAATTATAACCCTCGGGCTCAAATTGGGCCACGCATCACTCTGGGCCGATGACGAAGAACATATAGTTCGTCGCGAACTATTAATGACGAAGTACCAGCAGACAAAGGATCTTATTTGAGAGGTTACCAAACAATAAATAATTCTTACATTACACACTAAACAACTCTACATCATAATAGTTCAACTATTCATCTAATATGCAAGTTACAACACAAAAAATTATGAAGAGATAGTGCAAAACAAGTAACGTGTCAAGGAAAGACCTTGAAAACTCGGGTTGTCACATCATCCCCAACTTGAAAGAAATTTCGCCCTGAAATTTGACAAGTATTCCAAAACGACAAGATGATAACTCTGGATGACTGTGGATTTCCCGCGGGTACCACAATAACCTTTTGACGTTGCATTAACACACATCCATAGCCTAACTTAGAAGCGTCACAATAGACTACAAAGTCTTCAGTTCCTTCTGGTAACACTAATATGGGTGCATTGGTTAGTCTTTTCTTAAGAATTCTAAAGGCTTCTTCTTGTTTTGGTCTCCATTCAAATTTAACGGATTTACAGGTTAACTTAGTTAAGGGAATGGCTATTCTAGAAAAATCTTGAATAAATCTTCTATAATAACCGGCCAATCCTAAGAAACTTCTAACCTCGGTTGGTGACTCAGGGGTTTTCCATTTAGTAATTGCCTCGATCTTGGTGGGATCCACATGAATTCCTTCATGATTAACTAAGTGTCCAAGAAACTGTACCTGTTCCAACCAAAACTCACACTTCGAAAACTTAGCATAAAGTTTTTCTTTTCTCAATAAACTTAGAAGTGCGTGCAAATGCTTTGCATCCTCCTCTTTACTCTTAGAGTAAATGAGAATATCATCTATAAAGACAATTATGAATTTATCCAAATATGGCTTACATATTCGGTTCATCATGTCTGTTGTGGGTGGAATTCTGAGCCCATATCCTGAGAAATATCTTGGGTTATATCTTGGTTATATGATATCTGTTCACATCCGGGATGCTGATTCAGGATATTGGTAACATCCTGAATGGTATCCTCAGGATCACTAACGGATTATATGCAGGTACGCGGGTTAGAAGCTAGCAACGTTCACAAGGACTCATTCCGCGGAAGACTCGGTCCAAGTCGTTCAAATAAAGACGTTGAAGCCGCATTACTCGGTCTACAACGTTAACAATGGAATATTCAGAGCATCCCATATTTATAGGAATTTTCGTTTGTAATTCATTACTATAAATAGGTGGGTATATCAGATCGAATAGGACATCACATCAACACTCACTACACTCTTACACTTGTTCTCTAGCAATTTTCACTTTCGCACAAAAGCATTGTAACACTTAGCGATCTGGTCAATACCCTGCACTGTATCCTGACGTTCAAAGCAATAAGAAGAACAAGGCAACTGCGATTGTCAGCTCCTGAGGTTTTATGCCGGCGATCTAGATTGATCAAGGGCTTTCCTCGTATATCTCGTGTCATCCCCTTTACTTTTTGCTCTTTGTTTGATCGTAGATACAGCTCAATATCCTGAGCCGTATCCTGAATACTATTTTTCCAAACAACTTAATCAGCATATTTTCAACACACTTTTTAGCACACTACCTCACTTAACTAATTTGATCACTTAATTGCTTCGGTAATTTTTTACCAAAACAATTTGGCGCCCACCGTGGGGCGAGTGGTGCTCTCTTTACTAAAAATCTTTGTGAAATCGTTAATCGGTTTTCTGTTTTCAAAACTTTTTGCCACATTGTTTACAATGGCCTCAAGATCAAACATGAGCTCCTCCACTATGTCTGCTACAACTTCTGCTACTACTGGTCCGGTGCTTCCACCACCTCCTCCAAGGATGCAATCTTCTTCACAACCTCAGGATATTATCCCTACTCGGAGTATTCAAGCATCTGTTCCCATTTTAGCTTCTAATGATGAAATTCTAACCTTATTTGGAAGTGTGCAGGAACAAATGAGGCAGCAACAGGAAACAAACCAAATGCTGTTAAGGGAAATACAACTCCTGAAGTCTGGCTCGAGCAGATCTGCTGAGGATATCATCACTCCATTACAACCCAGAACTTTTAACTTCAGTTCGGCTGTGTACACTGAGGATAATAGGGGGAATATTGTGCCCATCCTTCCTCAGAATCATACTCCTGAAATACCCTCCTCGGTCAGGATGTCAACCATGAGGAGCTCAGGATATGCTTCAGGATATGGGCAGAATCCTCAGACGGGTAACGTGTCGAATAATAATAATACTCATGCTGCTAACAATAGTGGATCTTTGCAGGATACAGGTGTAACATCAGCATTTACTAGGGAGCTTCAGAAGTTGAAGGACATGATATCCAGTGTACCTGGAGTGGTCCAGCCATTCCCGGAAGTGTCCCAAGACAGCCATAGGATATCTCGCTTTGCATATCCTATCTGTGATGCTGAGATTCCAAAGAGATTTCAAACCCCCAACATGAAGCTTTATGATGGAACTACGGATCCTGAAGAGCATATTGCCCAATATAGGGAAAGAATGGAGATTAACCCTATCCCTCCGGAGCTCAAGGAAGCATGCTTGTGCAAGGGTTTTGGTTCTACCTTAACAGGATCAGCCTTGAAATGGCTCCTAAATGTTCCTCCTCATTCGATTACATCATTTGCTCACCTAGTGAATTTATTTAATAGTCAGTTTTCTTGTAGTAGAAGCTTTGAAAAACTAACAAGTGACCTCTACAGGATAACACAGGGGCCTCAAGAATCCCTAAGGGATTATGTGAACAAATTCAGCCGGGAATCCTTAGACATTCCGCATCTTGATGTTGCAACAGCTGTGCAAGCTTTCAAGATGGGGCTGCAAAAAGATTCCCAATTTTACCAAGACCTTGTAATGAACCCATGCAGGAACTTGGATGAAGCACGAAACAGAGCCCTAAGATATATTCGATTGGAGGATGACAGAAAGATGCAAGAGAGGATGAACTCATCCAACACCTATGAGTCAACTAATAGGAAGTCAGAATCCTCATTTAAGCCATATCGCTCTAAGCCATATGGTAGAAATGAAAACAAGAAAGTGAATGCTATCGAAGACGAGGATCCTGCAGAATATCCTGAATTATCTGAATATTGTTTTTCTGTTAACATTCCTGAATTGATGTATGCCATGCAGGGTTTAGGAGATAAGGCTAGGTGGCCTCGAAAGAATCAACAAAAAGCCGATTAGAAAGATAAGTCAAAATGGTGTGCCTTCCACGAAGATTCTGGACATGTAACTGAGGATTGCATTGCTCTAAGAAAAGAAATAAGCTATCTTCTAAGCAAGGGATATCTGAAAGATCTCTTAGGAAGAAAGAAGAATAAGGGTCAGGATACTGAGAAGGATCCTGAGCGAGCAGCGTCACCTCCCGCGGATGCCAAGATAATCAACTTTATTTCGGGAGGATCCGACATTTGTGGGACTTCGTATTCGGCGGCGAAGAGACATGCAAAAGAAGCTAAGGCTGAAAGGGGAGACAGACCTGTCAGGATGACTACCCTCACAACTGACAAAGTGATCACATTTGATGGTGATGACAGGGATACTGTCCAGGATCCTCATCATGATGCTCTGGTAATAACATTATATGTGGCTAACCATTTCGTACGCAGGATATTGGTTGATAATGGCAGCTCCGTCAACATAATCCAACTAGAGACTCTGAAGATAATGAATGTATCTCCTATGGATATCACTTCGAAGTCCACCGTGCTTGTTGGGTTCAGTGGAGAGGCCAGGAACACAGTGGGAGAGATAAAGTTACCAGTATATGTTGAAGGAGTCAACTCGATACAACGTTTCTGTGTGATGGATTCTCTATCCTGCTATAACATCATACTGGGAAGACCATGGATTCACGATATGAAGGCTGTGCCATCAACATATCACCAATGCATCAAGATCCCTACCCCTTGGGGAGTTGTCAAGGTTGATAGTGATCAGCAGAAGGCGAAAGAATGCTACTCGTCCTCGATGAAATCCTCAACCAAGCCTAGTACAGCATAGCAATTAAAGATGCGGGCCCAGGATATCGTGGAGGATTCGGAGCAGGATGTGAAGAAAATTATCCTGGATCAGGATAATCCTGATATCTCGGTGCTCGTAGGAACCAATATCCCTCAGGATATTGAAGAGCAGTTAACTAACTTTTTGAAATGCAGGATGTCAACGTTTGCATGGAAGCATGAGGATATGACAGGTATATCCAAAGACATTATCACTCACAAGCTTGGAATTGACAGATCATTCAAGCCTGTTCAGCAAAAAAGAAGGAAATTTGCTCCTGAGCGGAATACGATTATCCAAGAGGAAGTTGAAAGATTGTTGAAGTCCAGGATGATCAGAGAAGTCAAGTTTCCAAGATGGCTAGCAAACGTAGTCGTGGTACAGAAGAAAAATGGGAAATGGAGAGTCTGCGTAGACTACACAGACTTGAACAAGGCTTGTCCTAAAGACCCATTTCCTCTTCCTCACATTGATGCAATGGTGGATGCTACTGCCAGGCATGAAATGTTGACCTTCATGGATGCATCCTCAGGATTTCAGCAGATTCAAATGGAGCCTTCTGACCAGGAGGATACTGCCTTCATGACACCAACAGGTATTTATTGTTATACGGCTATGCCTTTTGGTTTGAAAAATGCAGGTGCAACATACCAGAGATTGGTAAACATGATGTTCAAAGATAAACTGGGGGACACCATGGAGGTATACATTGATGATATGTTGGTAAAATCAAGGAAAGCTCAGGATCATCTCCAGGATATTAAAGGAGCATTTGATATCCTGGATCAATATAACATGAAGCTAAATCCTGCTAAGTGTCATTTCGGAGTGGGGGCAGGAAAATTTCTAGGATATATGGTGACTAAAAGAGGAATAGAGGCGAGCCCGGAGCAGATTAAAGCCATCTTGGATATTAAATCACCCTCAAATATGAAGGATGTTCAACGATTAACAGGGCGAGTGGCAGCATTAAACAGATTTATTTCAAGATCCTCAGAGAAATGCAAAGAGTTTTATGATATCCTGAAGAAGAACAAGAAATTCGAATGGGGTGAGAAGCATGAAGCAGCCCTGCAGGATTTGAAGCAATATCTTTCAACCGCACCTCTACTGATGAAGCCTGAGAATGGTGAACCATTATCCCTATACCTCGCAGTATCAGGGAATGCTGTAAGTGCCGTCCTTATAAAGGATCATGAAGGTCAGCAATATCCTGTTTATTATGTTAGTAAAAGTTTGTTAAATGCTGAAACTAGGTATTCTCATTTAGAAAAATTGATACTAGCATTAGTTATGGCATCAACGAAGCTTAGACATTACTTTGAGACACATAGGATTCATGTTAAAACAAATTATCCTGTCAAAAATGTGCTTAGAAAACCAGAGATGTCAGGCAGGATGGCCAAGTGGTCAGTAAAGTTGAGTGCTTATGATTTAGTATATGAACCTAGAAATGCCATAAAGTCTCAGGCTTTAGCTGACTTTGTGGCTGATTTCAGTAGTGACATTCAGGATGAGGTAGACCTAGAAGTCCAACAGTTAGGAGAATCCTCAGGATCCTGGACATTATATACTGATGGTGCATCTAATGTAAGAGGAGTAGGATTAGGAATACTACTAAAATCGCCACAGGGGGACATATTACCCCAGGCTATTAGGTGTGAATTCCCTGCTACTAATAATGAAGCAGAGTATGAGGCTTTAATTGCAGGATTAGAGTTGGCTAAGAATATGAGTATCAGGAATTTGCAAGTATATGTTGACTCCTTGTTAATTACTAACCATTTTAATGGATCCTATGCAGTTAAGGGTGTGAAATTAATCGAATACCTCGATATTCTCAAAAAATTAGCAGGATATTTCGATGTTTTTACACTTGAACAGGTACCAAGGGAGGATAATGCTGAAGCAGATGCCTTAGCAAATATGGGATCATCGATCAGGATACCAGAAGGGACCCAAATACCGATATTACATATCTTGTATCCTGCAACGAATCCTCAGGATAAATAAGTAGCGGGTATTCAGGATCCTGGAGCAGAGTATCCTGAAAAGGATCCTAAATCCTGGACGGCTACAATAATGAGATATCTCAAGGAAGGACACATCCCCGGAGATGAAAATCCTAAGGCATTTAGGATGAAGGTATCACGATTCACTATTATAAATAATGTTTTATACAAGAAATCTCTTGCAGGACCGTATTTGAGGTGCTTGGAGAATCCTGAAGCCAGAGAAGTACTTCAGGATATACATGAAGGGGATTGTGGTAACCACACTGGGGGCAGGTCATTGTTCTCGAAAGTATTAAGGACAGGATATTATTGGCCAACAATGAGGAAAGATGCTGCAGAATATGCTCGAAGGTGTGATGCATGTCAAAGGCATAGTAACATACTACATCAACCAGCTGAACCACTATATCCTGTAGCTTCCCCTTGGCCATTCATGAAATGGGGGATGGATATAGTAGAGAAGTTACCAAAAGCTCCGGGAGGAAAAGTCTTTATGCTAGCAATGACGGATTATTTCTCTAAGTGGGTTGAAGCTGAAGCATTTGTTCAAGTTAGAGACCAAGAAGTAGTGTCCTTCATAAAGAGGAATATCCTGACCAGGTTTGGGGTACCAGCTGAAATCATTTCTGATAATGGGTCCTAGTTTATAAGCAAGAGGACTACTGACTTTTGCAAGAGTTGGGGAATCAAAATGATCACGTCTACTCCGGTACATCCTCAAGCGAATGGACAAGCTGAATCCTCAAACAAGATAATTGTCAGTAACTTAAAGAAGAGACTTGGAGCCAAAAAAGGAAGATGGGCAGAAGAATTACCCTTTGTTTTGTGGGCTGATAGGACAACGGTAAAGAATGCAACCGGCCAAACCCCATTTTCCTTGGTATTTGGAGCAGAAGCAGTGATTCCAACGGAAATAGCGATACCTACTGCAAGATCTATACTACAGGATCCTGAACAGAATCCTGAAGCCTTATGTCAAGATTTGGATACTATAGATGAAAAAAGAGATGCAGCAAGGCTAAGGATGGCAGCATATCAACAAATAATATCCAGAGCATATAACAAGAATATAAGGACTAGGAGATTTCGAGTTGGTGATTGGGTGCTAAGAAAGGCTTTTCAAAATACCACTAATCCTGCCGATGGCAAGCTAGCTCCAAAATGGGAAGGACCATATGAAGTTGAGTCAGAAACAGGGAAAGGAGCATATCGACTCAAGAATATGGAAGGGGATATGCTACCGAGATCCTGGAATGCAATACACTTAAAGCTCTATTTCAAGTAAGAATAGAATTTAATTTCTATCTCAGAATGGTATGTATTCTATCTCTTTTAAATATATTTGTTTATTATCTTGAACCCAATACTGACTTAAGCATCGGAGGGGTGTTAGCCAAGCTAACACCCACCTTAGTTTACAGTTGTTTTTCAGCATATGTTTCAGGATATAGCTCCAGGATATGCACTCAGGATAACTCAAAAGATTAGAGGATTGGCCCCCTCTCTCATGTTCAAGGGATCCTGATCCCTTCAAAGGTTTAAAGGTATTCACCTTTCTTTCGAATTGGGTTTAAACACCTCGCCTGGAGCGCAAGTTATCTAGGTATAGTTCAAGGTAGCGGGACCAGTTCATGTAAAAGTGGCTGACAATTTCGTTACTGTTGGCTATATCCTGGATCCTGAAGGTATCTGAGGATTGATCACCCTCTCTCACGAAAGGGTATTTTCATACTCTCTAAGGTTTAAAGGTTTTCACCTTTCTAAGATTTGGAGTTTATACACTCTCGCCTGTAGCGCATGAAACTCAGGGTTTATCCCCAGGATATCAGGGTTTATTCCCAGGATATTAAGGGTTTATCCCCAGTATGCTAAGGATTCATTTCAGGATATCAAGGGTTATGCCTTGGGGTATTCGGAATTTATTCAAGCCAAAGTGTGAATACATTTGCATTTCTGTGTCAAACACAGGGGACATACATTATACTATTCAAAGGATGGATCCAAGTTTGTAAGTGTGCACTGGGGACATACTTATGATGGAAGATTGAAATCGATTCTTTAAGAATTCCTGGTATGATCTCTCCTTTTTATTTGGATAATTTATAGATTGTATTTCAGTATCCTGAGCAGGATATCTTTCAGGATACACTTACAATGGGTTCCCAAATATGATCAAACAAAACTATTTTTATAAGTAAAATTCATGTAATAAAGGTGTAATAACAAGAATAAAGCTAAAGGGAAGTTATATTAACATATCAAAAGATGTGCTCTTGGTTTCACCTTAAACTAAGGACCATCCACCAAGAGCACAATTAGTTCCTTACCATATTTACCTAACAGTTGAAGGTTTTGTCTCAAACCGAGACCCATCCACCTCCAACTGTTATATTTTTCAAAAGCAAAACGTACTAACGATGATGACCAAGGGCTTCGTCCTGAAACTCAGGATCCCTCCACCAATGGCCATCACATTGTTTAAGTGCAGAAAAGTAAAATGCAGGAAAAGTAAATTGTTTGAGGTTACAAGCCAACAATCAAATTTAAAAAGGTGGGCTCCGGCCTTGGCACATATATCCATCATCGCCCACCTGAGTGCCCTCACACAGCGGCATCTTCTCCAACCTTCTCTGCCTTCTCAGCTTCAGCATCCTGAGCAGCATCTTCACCAGCATTCATCCCAGCATCCGCTCCAGCATCCTTCTTGTCTCCAGCCTTGTCTGCCGCCTCTGCCGACTTTGAGGATTCACCAGCTTCAGCAGGAAGTGGCACAGCTTTGCCTCCAAGCTCCTTCAGCTTGGCCACCCAGGATTCAACCGGCTAGGATGGGCATACAAGGCCTGTCTCCTTGGCCTCGTAGGCCATCTTGATGCGAGCTTGTAGCAGAGAGACGATAGCAGAGGCTTTGATTCCTTCCCGGAAAGAAACCATGGCCTGCTCGTGATCCATTTGGACAGTGGCAAGTTTGAGCTAAGCATCTTGGGTGACCTTCTTCAGCATGCCCTCGTAGTGCCGGGTCTTTGCTTCAGCAATGGCACCTTGGTCGGCAACAGTACTTTCGAGCTGTTTAATCCTGGCTTCATGGAGTACAGCAGTACCACAGGCATCGTTGTACAGGTGGAGCAAATGTTGGAGGCCCTGCACACCAAATTCAGGTATGAGTCAGAATATATTAACCAGGATATCCTGTCAGGATATCATATCAGGATATATGTACAGGATATATAGCAGGATATTACCTTGTTGAGGAAGGATGTCATTGGCTCTAAGGAGTCAGAAAACCTGAGTTCATCATAGGAGAACCCTTCTGGACCTGGAGCACTGATTTCATGACCTTTCCTCTTTTTTGTTGTGGAAGCACGAGTCCTCGGATTACCTTTAGGAGCCGGGAGTGGCTTGGAGCTGGTGGCAGCAGGGGTCTCTTTCTTGACCGTGACTGGAGTAGGGTAGCTGTCAAGTTCTTTAAGGTCTAGGTAGACTGGAACCTTGCTGGAGTCTGCATACAGGGAGTAAAAATTTCTCCTAAGCATATCAAATACAAAAATGTATGTACAGGATATTTTGCAGGATCCTTACCAGACATGTTTGCATTAGAAAGAGGACTTGGAGATGGTGGAGACGGCTTGAAACTTCTTTCAGCCTCTGGAAGGAGTCTGATGGCGTCAATCCTTTTTTGTGAATCAACAAGGGGAGGTGCAATCTTCCTCAAATCAGCTGCATACACAACAGAAAAAAGAAAGTTGATCAGTTCAGGATATGAAACAGGATAAGAGGCAGGATCATCCTTAAACCCTAAATCCTACCCTTTTTCAACCATTTCACCGGATATTCCGTTCCACCAGGGATTGAGTCTCTTTTTACAAAGAAGAACTTAGATTGCCAATTATCCTCGTTCCTGGTGGCACGAAGTATCAGCGGGTCGCCGGAGGTGGAATAAAATAAAAATCTACATGATCCGTGGCATCTAAGCCGGTAAGCTAGGGGAAGATCATGAACAGAAAGATCAGGGATGTGGTTTTTCTTGATCTGGTCAAGAACAGACAGAACACGCCAAAGCATCGGCATTGTTTGGCTAAAGTAGATTTTTGTAATGTTGAAGAATTCGGTGATAAAGTCCGGAAAGGGGAACAGTAACCCTAAGGTGAAGGGAAAGGCACTGAAGCATATCCACTCGTTGGAGACCATATCCGACCGGATTTCCTGGTCGAACGGCCGGAATACCGTTCCTTCCGGAAAGATACCGGAGGATTTGAGAGCCGACAAGTGGGCACTATCAAAAGAGCATATTTCTTTCTCCGGTTCTTGGAGAAGATTCTGCTGGATAAATGTGGGAGCTGAATCACCAGAACTGGATCTTGTCTGTCTCGGCATTTGATCGCTTGATTTTTTGACCGGAAAAGGAGGATGAAGATGAAGATGAAGATTAGAGAGAGAATGTTACCTTTTTCCTTATCGGTAGTGATTAAAAAAGAGAGATGTGGATGAGAAGATATAGGGTGCAATGAGTAAATATAGGCTGAGTAGTTGCAAACGGTCACATCATGGGTTTTATCTCTTAATTGCCTCGATCTTTGTGAAAAATGTAACCGTTAGTCCAGGATACTAAACGGTAACATTTTTGGGGACAATTGTTGTGGGTGGAATTCTGAGCCCATATCCTGAGAAATATCTTGGGTTATATCTTGGTTATATGATATCTGTTCACATCCGGGATGCTGATTCAGGATATTGGTAACATCCTGAATGGTATCCTCAGGATCACTAACGGATTATGTGCAGGTACGCGGGTTAGAAGCTAGCAACGTTCACAAGGACTCATTCCGCGGAAGACTCGGTCCAAGTCATTCAAATAAAGACGTTGAAGCCGCATTACTAGGTCTACAACGTTAACAATGGAATATTTGGAGCATCCCATATGTATAGGAATTTTCGTTTGTAATTCATTACTATAAATAGGTGGGTATATCAGATCGAATAGGACATCACATCAACACTCACTACACTCTTACACTTGTTCTCTAGCAATTTTCACTTTCGCACAAAAGCATTGTAACACTTAGCGATCTGGTCAATACCCTGCACTGTATCCTGACGTTCAAAGCAATAAGAAGAACAAGGCAGCTACGATTGTCAGCTCCCGAGGTTTTATGCCGGCGATCTAGATTGATCAAGGGCTTTCCTCGTATATCTCGTGTCATCCCCTTTACTTTTTGCTCTTTGTTTGATCGTAGATACAGCTCAATATCCTGAGCCGTATCCTGAATACTGTTTTTCCAAACAACTTAATCAGCATATTTTCAACACACTTTTTAGCACACTACCTCACTTAATTGCTTCGGTAATTTTTGACCAAAACAATGTCCATAAATGCGGCTGGGACATTGGTTAATCCAAATGGCATGACAGTAAATTCATAATGGCCATACCTTGTTCTGAAAGCGGTCTTAGGAATGTCCTCTTCCTGTACCTTTAGTTGATGATATCCTGATCTTAAATCAATTTTAGAGAAAAATTGAGCTCCTTGCAATTGATCAAACAAATCATCGATTCTCGGTAATGGATACCGATTTTTAATCGTGACTTTGTTCAATTCGAGGAAATCAATGCATATACGCATTGACCCGTCTTTCTTTTTGACAAATAAGATCGGCGCTCCCCATGGTGATGAACTCGGCTGTATGAATCCTTTCTCCAACAATTTGTCTAACTGTTTCTTCAGTTCCTGCATTTCTGCAGGTGCCAAACGGTAAGGTGCCTTGGCAATTGGTGCTGTTCCTGGTAGCAGGTGAATCCTGAATTCAACTTCCCTGTCTGGCGGTAGCCCTGGTAATTCTTCTGGAAATATATCTGAAAATTGAGATACTGCAGGGATATCTTTTAATTCTTTTCCTTTGGTGTTAGTGATTATGGAAATCAAATACACAAATGACCCTTTTCTTATATAGCTTGCTGTTTTCAACACAGAGATGAATTTTGTGGATCTAGAGAGTTTATCTCCTTTAATTATGATCTGTTCACCCCTTGGTGAATTTACTTGGATTGACTTTTGATCACATAGAATACTGGCTTTATTGGCTATTAACCAATCCATTCCTTATACAACATCAAATCCTGCCAGATCCATTGGGTAAAGGTTTGCAATAAATTTTTGATTTAAAAATTCTATTCTTGCTCCCTGCAAGATTTCAGAAATCTTAATAGTTTCTCCATTTGCTGTCTCTACTAGACATTCTTGTGGAAGTTTAGTTAATGGTTGATTGAGAAGTTTGCAAAATGAAGTATTAATAAAACTTTGGTTTGCACCAGAGTCAAATAATACTTTAGCAAAAACATCATTAACTAAAAACGTACTAGCGATTACGTCCAGGATCATCTTTGCTTCTTCTACAGTCAGAACAAATGCTCTAGCATTTTTAGTATTCTTGGTGTTCGGAGCTGGAGCTAGTTTTGGACAGTTCGGCTTGATGTGACCTTTTCCCCACAGTTGAAGCACATTCCATTATTAGGTTTCTTCCTGTAATCTTCTTCCTTGTGTCCTGGTATCTTGCAGAAATTGCAGTAGGTAGAGCATTTTCCTGAATGCTTTTTCTTGCAAGCCTTGAGTACGGTGCAGAGGTAGAACCTACAGTTTTCCCACGGTTGGAATTTCCATAACGAAAGTTTTGGGTAAGCCTTTGAGCTAGGTTTCTCCTCTGATCCTCTTCTCGTGTACGCACTAATTCATCAGTCAATGTGTTTGCTAGTTCTACAGCTTCTTCTATGGTTTGAGGTCTAGCTGCCTTGACTACATGCCTAATGTCACTGATTAATCCCCAGATATAACGGGAGATTAATATTAGTTCAGGTGATGCAAGGGTTGGCACTATTCAAAGAATAACGTAGTGTACCCCTTACTATCTACTCCAGTCATTCTAAGGTTTAGAAACTTATTTGCTATCTGTTCCTTTTCATTAGGAGGGCATAATTTCCTTTCTACCATATTTTTGAATTCCTCCCATTCCATATTGTAAACTCTATCACTTCCCTTAGACTGGAGGATAGTGTTCCACCATTCTAAGGCTGAATTCTTAAATAGATTGGAAGCAAACATTATCTTATCCTCTTCAGCACACTTGCTTATTTTTAAGATTGCCTCAGTCTTTTCTATCCAGTGTAGAGCTGCAACGGTCCCTTCATTGCCCGAGAATTCCATTGGTTTACAAGACCATAATTCTTTATAAGAACAACCATAAGACATGGTTCTCCTTCTTTTGGGAATGGGCACTTGAAGTATGGGTCCATTGTTTACGCTGTGTTCAGATTCAGTTGGTCGCTTACTGCCATTGTTACTTTTATTATCTGCTTCCCTAACTGTTTTGATAATATATGGCATTGCGTCTATAATCCCTTGTGCCACTACGTGTTGAATGGCACTGTTATCCACTTGGTTTCCATTATTATCATTGTTCGGGTTATCGTTGTTATTCTGGTTTTCCTGGTTCACTTCGTTGTCGATCTGAATTTTATACATTTGCCACATATTAATATCACAAGATAATATTTAAGGCAAACACATATTGATCAAAATCGTCGAACATTGCGACTTACTCTATTTTATAGTATGCATCTAATACAGACTAGAACTGGAATTTAAAAATTACAATACTAATATGCATCACTAACCACGAAGTGGTCTATACTACAACATATATATTACCATTATATATATATATATATTTTTCATAAGCACATATTATATATTATTATTATTATTATTACTACCACCATCACTGATATGGGTTCATCCAGAACTCCATATTTCGCTCATCATATTTCCAGAGGAGTCGTTCTCTGACCTGCCTCATCCTCTCGCTACTTTCTAGAATCTCCTCACCAAAGGTTCGGAGTTCTTGCACATTCTCTGCACTCATTGGGGGTGCATGTGCTGGTACTGGATCTGGGTACTGTGGCATGGGTTCTTCCTAGGGATATGGATTCTCTAGGATTTCCCTAATGTATTCATCATTATCATAATAGGGATCTAGAGGGTCCAGACCTGGGTAAGCAGCTAGGTTTGGCATGGGTTCTTCTGATATTGGGTAGCGTAGCTGATAATCCCTATGATCGTCATACCACGGGTCGTAGTCTGGGTCTAAGGGATTGGGTGCGGGTACTCTTGGTATCTCAGTTGGGTTAAAGGCTGGTGCTGGGATTTGGTTTTCCGGGTTAACTTCAATCTCAATTGGTTGTGTGGGAAACAAGGGTAATGGTTGGGGTGCTATGAGTTGCTCCAGGTTTGGGTCGGCAGCTGTGGTTGCTAAAATATGGAAGTTTGCTAAACTCCTATTAAGCATATCTTGGGTGTGAGCATATGTTTCTCTCTTAGCGGCTGCTAAAAATCGCTGTTGTTGTAAATTTTTCATTCTCTTCCTACGTTCATGCGCTCCCCTACTGAACCATCCTCTCTTTTTAGGAGGGAATGGCTCTTCAGACTGAGCCTTAAACACGAATATCCCATCTTCATTGTCAGCTGAATACCCTGAGAGGGTAGGCTGTGAAGAGGTGCCTTCGCTCCTAGGTGAGCTGGACAACTGACGATAGGCGTCGGAGGGTCCTTGATCGCTCATATTGTAAACTAACAAATAGTCAAATAACACACAACAATAAAATACAGATATGCACGTATTTCTGTAGATAATTTCCTAACACTTTAAATAATATCTTGGTGTCAGCAGAACAATTTTGTGGCTGAATCAGTGGCTTAGCTCTGATACCACCTTCTGTCGCAACCCCCGTCCCCTAACTACCCGGGAACGGGTGGCCGCGACCAGTTTCAGTGGTATCCAGGTTTTTATCATTTTGGCAACGGAAATTACATCAGAACCCTAGTTAGGAAATATTTTATCAGAGTAAAATACCACACTTTCATAATATTAAACAAGTGGTAAAAATCCCAAGTTTTAAGTACACACATTTTCATAGGGATAAACCCTGTTTTATTTAATAAAACATCTCTTTATTTTAGGTAACTTTATAGCCGCTTTTCCAAGCCTTCAGTGCTGTCCAGCTGGCTTCTATTAGGCTTTCACATTTTGTTACCTGAAACGCGTTTAAAAACATTTTGTCAGTGGGAAATACTGGTGAGTGAATCTCAGTTTAATCAAGTTAAGTAAAACCATTGTACAGCATTGAGGGCGGTTTCTTGCAATTACATTTGTTTCCATCTACTTTAATTACCACCCACGGTACTGTCAACCCGACTTGTGGTCATGTTACTACTCACAATGTAGTAACAAATTTTGTATACAAAACCCCAACATACCGACGATAATTGTAGAATACAAATACTCAATCACTGTTTAAATATAATATTAAATGTATGAGGATTTGTTAAAACAATTTGCAAAAAGGAGATTACTCACATTGCTGTCTTAGGGTTTTCCTTAAGGATTTCCTGGTGATTATCTATTAATTACACAAATGCATACGCGTTAGTATAATAACCCAATATTTACATTAGTAATACCCTCCCCGAGACGGCATTCCAACGACTACGTCGGGCCGAACCACGACAGCCGTTACGGAACCCTGGATCAATCGGGCAGCGTATCTAATACGTAACCGGGGTTATGATACTTACAACGAGGCAGAACTTCGTTATTTAGGGGGTATTTATGCCTGCTATAGTGCTTATACTACAGAAAATTGAGAGAGAAAGTTGTTTGTGGTGCGAGTTGGAACTGAAGGCCTGAGCTCCCATTATATAGGGTTGGTCGACCAATTCCTCGCGGCCCACGAAGACTTAAAGGTCTTCTTACGCGGCCCGCGACATAGGTCTGTAGGGCCTAGCTATGACCGGTCATCACTCGTAGCCTCGACACACCACCCGACACGTGGCAGCACCGGGTGCAGCCTAATCTTCCAACTGTCGCGCCCCGCGTAGACCAAGGAGAGGTCTTACGCGGCCCGCGAGCGACATTATTTTCTGGTTTTTATTTTATTTTTAATTATATAAGGTATTCTAGTCTGGGTTTTCGTATACGGGGTGTATTTTAAGACATATTGGGATATTTTAAATATTTTTAGGGTGTCGGAAATATTTTGAAGGGTTGTTATATATTTCATGGTTTCAAATTATTGGTATCCACTAGGTGAGAGGAACATCGTTGCTTTTGATGTTCTTTCTGAGACTTTCAGAATGCTTCATTATCCAGAGAGTATCACAGTCAATCCTTGCCAAGGGCATTTTTTGACCATCGCAAAGAGACTGCATTTGATTGTTATTGGAAAGTCTGCTGAGCTAACTGCTGATTTGCTCAGATATGAAGAAGGAGGCTGGATGAAGGTGTTTGCTTTCAATAATCCTCGTGTAGTTGATTATGAAGATAGGCGCCGGAGGAGTAATATATTTGAAGACAACAAGTGGCTGATAACAAGCATCTAAGGGGATATGGTTGAAGTTGATCTGAGCAATGAAGTTCTGAAATACCTCCAACATGTTGACAATTACAATGGTCCGAAATGAGCTTTATTTATCGAGACTACTGTTTCGCCCATTGAATAGAAATTAGTATGCTGTATTTTTCTGAATGTTGTTTGTTGTTTTGAACTTTGTTTATTATATAGTTACCTTTGTTTAACACTTATAGTTTTTATATAATTAGTTGTTTTAAAATTATTAGTCATGTTTGTTATTTAAAGTAACTAATGGAATATTTAGGTTTGAGAGTGTAAAAGCTTGTAATATTGGCAAAGGTCTGTTTAAATGATCAAAGCTCTGTTATTGTGAACAGATGTTTGGAAAAAAAAACACTGGTTGATACATCTGTTAACTTTGGTCAACAGATGGATGAAAACAGATGTTGGGAACTACTGTTGGGATAAAGCAGAGTGTTGTGGAGAAAACTGTGGTTAAAACTGCTGTTTGGTTAAAACGGTGGTTTAAAACCACTGTTGGGTTAAAATAGTGTTTTGTGGAAGTTGAAGGGGATTGAAATGACTGTTGGGTTAAAATATTGCTTTTTGGAGAAGCAACATGCTTGAATGCAAATGTTATTTTGTTTACAAAAGATTAATAAATTGTATAATTTTGTATTTTTTTATATTCTAAAGTTTAAGTATTTAAGGTTGAAGTTGAAGTTGGGGAGATATGGTTGAAGTATACTTCCAACATGTTGACAACTACAGTGATCCGAAAGGAGCTTTATTTATCGAGACTACTGTTTCGCCCATTGATTAGAAATTATTATGTTGTATTTTATTGAATGTTGTGTGCTGTTTTGAAGTTTGTTTATTATATAGTTACCTCTGTTTGACACTTTCATATTTTATATAATTAGTTGTGTTAAAATTATTAACCATGTTTGTTATTTAAATTAACTAAATGAATATTTAGGTTTGAGAGTGTAAAAGCTTGTAATATTGGCAAAGGTCTGTTTAAATGATCAAAGCTCTGTTATTATGAACAGATGTTTAAAAATAAAACAGTGGTTGATACATCTGTTGACTTTGGTCAACGGATGGATGAAAACAGATGTTTGGAATCACTGTTGGGATAAAGAAGAGTGTTGTGGAGAAAACTGTGGTTGAAACTGCTGTTTGGTTAAAACGGTGTTCAAAACCATTGTTGTTGATACATCTGTTAATACAGTGGTTGATGCATCTGTTGACTTTGGTCAACAGATGGATGAAAATAGATGTTTGAAACCACTATTGGCTTAAAACACTATTTTGTGGACAAAAAGTGGTTTCTTTTTTTTCAAACAGTGGTTTGACTTTGGTCAAACAGACTTTGGTCAAGACAGACTTTTGAACCACTAAGAATCATAGTTTTGCAAACAGTGGTTTGACTTTGGTTAAACAGACTTTTTGAAAACAGTGGTTTGACTTTAAGCAATCATCAATGGAATTGGTCAACTTTATTTGCAAAAATTGGTTTTAACTTTATTTGAATTACAAGTACCGTATAATTCTCATTCTTATTGCAAGAATTGGCTTGGATCTAAAGTTAATAAAATATGGTATGCATGGTTTTCTAAGAAACGACTTGTGTTTAGTCATGGCCAGCTCTATATTGCTGTATCTAGAGTAAAAAGTAGGAAGGGGTTGAAAGTTTTGATTTGTGATAAAGAGAAACGAGTCTGTACAACCACTACTAATGTGGTTTACAAAGAAGTTTTACAAAATCTATGATGATACTTGAAGGGGTAAGGTCCTAAAAACCTTGGTTCGAGTACTTTGGGACCATACCACAACCTCATCTTTCTAACCTTCTTTAGACCTTGCGCGGCCACACACTGGTCTTACCAAAAGAACTTAGAAGAAAAACAGCAAACCACATCTGCGCGCCAAAAGGAAACTAGCGAATCCTTGCGCCTCTCTTCATAACAGACAGGGATAAAAATCTCAGTAAGCACTCTCGCATAAATAAAACCAGACTTGGATTTTTATTTGCTTCACTGACACCACACAATAAGAAGTCACACTGGATTACAGCTGTAATCTTCTGGAAGGCTCAATCGTACACCACCAGACGGTTATAACCCCCTGGCCACATGTCATCATCCCAGGCTCTCTTGAAGTCACGATGATGGCACGGAATTGAAGAGAGATCTTCACTTGCCCACTTTCCACGTGGCAATACCCCAGCCGTTGATCAAAGATCGCGATCCGTGTGCTCCTACATCCGATTAAGAGATTAACGGAGAGAAAAATAACCGCTTACGGAGATTAGCATTTTCCGTCAATATTTCAATAACAGGTTTTCCCGCCCAAACTTCGGCTATAAATAGAAGGATAATTCAGGTATAATCTTCAAGTCACATTCACTTCACTTATACTTCTTCCTCTTCATATACCGATACTTATTCTCACGCCGGAGGGTGGTCACGGAGAGAACCCCCATTCTCCCCGTGGCGAGTCTAACGGTGGTTGTTTTGCAGTTATCGTGAAGAGAAGAAAATCCGTCACCCCTGAACCGAACGAGGAGAAACCAACCATTTTATGCAGAACCTAACCCCCTGGTTTATCTGATTCCGGTCATTTAACCAGTGTTTCTTCAATACTAAACATCTGTCAACCTGGCAATGTCTGTTGGGTATAATGGAGGAACTGTTGTTAGGAAATGTTTGTTGGAAAGCAATACAACTTTTTGAAAGCATCTGATACTTACTCTGCAATAAGCCTATCCTGAGAACACATGCTGCGAAAAATGTTTATATCTGGCGTTGTAGTAACAAGTTTGCAGCTCTCATTTTTAATGAAAATACTAAATTCTTTGTTAATAACATTATTCTCTTAACATTTGTTTACTAACCTTTGTAATTTCTGTTGACTGACCTTTTTAACATGGGGTGACTAACAACTGATACTTACTATCTATCAATCTGGCAAGCTTTGTTGGAGATAATGGATGATAGTATTTAGGAAAGTCTGTTGGAAAGCAACAGAGGTTTTTAACAGTTAATAGACAACAGTGGTTTGCTATTAACATAATGGAATTGCTATTGAATAAACCTATTGACCATTAGTTTATATCAATTTTGTAAGTCTGCACTAATTATTTTTTACTCTCTGTCAATATGTGTTATGCATGGTTTTCTAAGAAACAACCCGTGTTTGCACACGGGTCTTACCGCTAGTCTACTATAATAAAAGAAACCAATAAGTGACACGTGTCATTCATTGAAGGCGTCTACATTTGTAATTTCCTGCCTTTTCATAGTTATCTTATATCAATTAATTAAATAATAAATAATCAATTAATATTAAATCTTGTCTTACTTTGAATGTAGGATAGAATCATCCTATTTTTTCTAATAATATGTTATCTTCAAATTCAAGTTATAAATTAAAGATATTTTTTAAATAATAACACAAAACAATAATCTTAAACTTAAAAAACAATAATACGCTCATATAAAAAATTTAAAGTACAAACAAAATATACAAAATAACTTATTAGACATTAGATCAAACTTAAAAAAAAACACTAATTAGGAGGAGAAGCTAATAATATAATTCTGTTTTTGATTTTTCAAATTGGGGTTCTAATTAATTCGAATTAAACTTAACCAAGTTTGTGATTTGATTCGAATTAAACCGAACCAAATTTATGATTTTTTAAACGAATCCAATAGCATATTATTTACTATACAAAATTACATTTATTTAACCCGTGTAATACATGGTGTTTTTAAATATATAACTTTTTTTATTATTTAGTATATATTCGCCCCGCTTGCGGTATACAAGGTTACAAAATTACATTTATTTAACCCGTGTAATACACAATGTTTTTAAAGATATATTTTTTTTATTATTTAGTATATATAATTGGATTTATTCAACCCCTACAATACACGGATTTTTATTATTTGGTATATAAAATTACATTTATTCAGTACAATACATGGGGTTCGTAGAGATATAGTTTTTTTTATTATTTAATATATAAAATTACATTTGTTCAACTCGTGTAACAAACGAGAGTTTTAAAGAATAACTGTTTTAATTTAGTATATAAAATTACATTTATTCAACCCGTGTACCACACGGGGTTCTAACCTAGTATATGTGTATTTAAACAAGAATTCTTGATGATGGTGAATTGGTGTACGTCAACAAATTTGCAAGTAATGTATTGAATTTATTTTGTAGGCAATATTTAACGGAGGTGAACTTTTATGCTACAAATTTGCAGGTCACCACACTTAACAAATAATATAGAAAAGATGAGAGATGCAATTATATACTGAAGACTAGGTTAAAGCTCGTGTGATACACGGGGTTGAGTAACATAAAAAATTGAAATAAAAAGTTATAACAAATAAATACATATTGTAATTACGAATTCTTTATTTATAATTACATATCATATTTACAATCTCAACTAAGAAATCTATAGATACAAACACAAATTACAAATCTCTAAAAACTTCTTTATATACAACATTAAGTGTCGTATTCGTAAGTTTACCATCTTTATAAACAATTACGAGTTTGAGTCATAATTATCGATAGCGAATAGCGACGAGCTACCTATATGCTACGTAGTGATAGCGACGAAATAGTGCCTGTGATGTGTGTCGGTGTGAGTATATTTTTATGTATATTTTAAGCCCTTTTTAACACATTAGTCAAGTTTTAAATTTATAAAACACGATATTTTACTAACACTAAACACACATATGGGCAAGTGCACCCATCGTGAGCGTAGTATAGTGTTGGTAAGATACCGAGGTCGTCCAAGGACACAAGAGCTTTTAGTACCGGTTTATCCTCAACGTCTAATCAAATCAAAAATTTAGAAAAAGTTTTAAACATGAAAATAAAAACTAAAAATACTGAAAAATAAAATAAAATAAAATAAAAACAGATAGACAAGATGAATCACTTGGATTCGACTCGCCTTTAGTGTAACCTTTGATGATTTCCGCACTTTTGCACTTTTTAAGAGATTATCTTAGTTATAGTAGTAGGCCCCTCTTTTGAAGGTGACGTTACCCTCAACCTAGTAGTTTGTGTCAGCAAGGATACAATCCTAAAGGGTTGGAATATTGGAAGATAATTAATTAAGTTATTAATGCGAAATGCGGTAGGCCCCTCTTTTGAAGGTGACGTTACCCTCGGCTAAGTGGTTTGAGTCAGCAGGAATACAATCCCAAATAGCCGGGTTAATGTATTAATAATAGTTTACATATGAGGGGATCAAGCCATTCGCACCCCCGCCATCCAATACCAGTGGGTATTGAAGGAGGTCCTAGTAAGCTTGACCCAGGTCCTTGCAGGATCTATACACTGAACAAGGCAAGAACCTTACCAAACCATTCCCTTAACCCCCGACCAGGTAGCCAACATATCTCCATATAGACTGTGGAGATATGAATGGTGTAAATCTTTTATTTTATATAGACAGTAAAATAACGCCAAGATACCACGGACAAATGATAAGGAAGTTTCACCTTCAACATAAGAAACTAGTTATTAAAGTCATTAATACAAAACCAAATAAAAAGTGCGAAAAGATAAAAAAAAACAAAAGTATTACACTAAATGCTTGTCTTCACCAAGTGATGTAAGAGACTTAGGCAAACATGGCCTTTGATTGTCAAGAACTCTTACTATCAATCTTGGATCCCGAGACTACTACACACACTCTATGATGGATGATGGATGATGGTGGTGGATGTGGGTTGTAGTGGTGATGGAGTGTGGGTGAAGTGGGAGAGAGGTGGTTTGTCAAGGGATGCCTTTGAAGTGAACCAAGCACCTCTATTTATAGCCTGCACAGAAACCCGGACACGGCCCTGTGTCCATTGAGCACAGCCCCGTGTCCATCCATTTTCTCTTTCTTCAATAATTGCAATTTGTCTGCATTAGCTCCACACACCCCGTGTCCGCTGGGCACGGCCCCGTGTTGTCACACCCCCAAAATCCACCCTGCGGAGTATCACCGCTTGGAGGCGTGACATGACCAGGATCGAGCCACCAATCATATTGAACAACGTAATTAAGTAAATAAAACCAACCACAATACAATTGGTGACCAAAAGCTACTTAACCAAGTTCAAATTAAACAGCGGAAGCATTAAAGATAAAACCCAAAACATAAGTTCAATAAGTTCATAAAGTTCAAATGTTAAGCACGGGATATAACAGTCCATATCCCACAATGACCTCCTCCTCGTGCAAGCTCCATAAGCATCTAGCGACCTGTAAGGCATGTAACAACGAGTCAACAACAAAGTTGAGTGAGTTCACAGTTGGTTGTTTAGTTTTAAGTTGTTACCGAAAACATGGTTTGTCTTTTGCTGGCTTACTTGCCGTGGGGGTTACCCCATAGTTGAAAATATGATTAACCAGTTCCTTCTTCATTACCCAAACCATATCCATAATCAGTGGGGGCTTCCCCATGTGAACCACTAGACCGTTACCATATCGACTACTAACGAAAGTAAGTTGTGCCCTACGTCAATGTCTATCATTATTGACAGTTTGCCATAGTCCATTAGTACACGCCCGTCCGACTGGCACGGTGTGAGGTTTGTTAAACCTAATAGCGCTATTAACTAATGACCCGCTCGCCATTGGCCTCGGCGATTAAGTCGATATAAAATGAGGGACTTAATGATAGAGTTTTGTCTAGTAAGTTTTAAGGTTGTTGTCCTACCCAAGGAGGACGAACGTACGTATTCTACCCAAGGAGAATACGCAGGATTAATATTGGCATCCTACCTATGGAGGATGGCGGTACATATCCTACCCAAGGAGGATATGTAGGTTCCGTTTTAATTCTTTAACCCATTCCCAACCACCGGGAATCCCATGCCTTAGAAAGTGTGTGAACTCACCTTGGTTTGCTCGGTTAGATTAGTTACTCTAATAATCAGAAATCAAGCACGTCCTAATAAGGTACATATAACAATCAGTTTCTCGTGCATGCATAACATGCATCCTACGTACGGTTTATCTACTCATTACTTCTATCACATACCACATAATTCAAATGTTAAGTTACTTTGTTAAGTTATATTATTTTACCCTAAAATAATATAACTATCTCACAAAATAAACAAGTATCCACACAAGTGTTCTAGTATAAAATATATATTCTAAATATATATATTTTACCATTTTACTTGTAAAAATCAACCTTCGATACTTTGTATTTTTGTAACAAAACTCATGGCGAAGTTTATTTTGAAAAAATAAAGTTAAAACGTATTTGTGAACACTTGTTAGAAAATAATTTCTAAGTGTTGAAATTTTTAGAAAATTTCGCCAGAGTTTCCTTTGTAAATGGAGGTGTCCATGCTAATAAGCATATCATTTTCTTTTCCAAAAATCATTCAACAATCAACAACAATTTACCAAGAGCAAACTATCTTATTTACAAACCAACATGAACTTGATGTTTCATAAAAACGCGTAGTAACTTGGTATGGCGTTTAGTGGGTTTAGTTACCCTCCAAAGTGTGTTTACTTTTGTTAAAATCTCATTTTCGGGATTTTTAGATGTTCACAACTTGTGAACATATTTTGCAAAAAATATTTGTTTACAACATTTTCTTGTTTCACTAGTGTTCTCATACTTATTTCTTTCCAAAAATAGTGTAAGAATCATGATCTTTCAAAAGTCGTCTTTTTAACTTAGTTTATTTAGGAAAAACCGTTTCTAAACCTCGGATCCATACGATCATCAACTTACTTTGTTTACTAACTTTTCAAGAAATCATCTTGTTATCAAGTTCATGTTTAAACAAGGAGGTGATTCTTTTATGTAAATCACTAATCACCTCCTAACTTGTTAACTTAAGTTTTTAATCTTTCTTTAACAAGTTCCCCCATGATGTTTAACATCATGTTACTAATAATCATAAAGCAAGCAACAAGTAATCAACTACATAACAAAACAACTCTATTTCATCAAGATTTCATCTTATTTCATCATCATGTTGGCTTTATGTTCAAGACTTTTGTTTATGACCTTTTAGTGTTCTTGAGATTTCATCATAATATAACTATTAACCACCATAAACATGAAGTAAATAAGGATCAAAGAAGCTTACTACTAGCTCTTAAGCTAGGGAAGAAACACTAGAGAAAATGAGTGGATAAAAGCTCGTGAAGAAGGTCCTTGATGATCCGTGAGTTCCACACCTCGTGATTCACCTTGATACACCTTTGTATATGAATGGAATGGATGAAACAAGCTTGAATGAAGGTGATGATGGTGGTGGTGAGTTCGGCCGAAGCCAAGGGAGAAGAGAAGAGATAGAGTGGGTTTGAGTTTGTGAAATGAAGTTGTGTTATGATCTTAAGGTTAATATAAACTTCCATCCAACATGTCTTTAACCCATGGATTTAATGTCCCCTTTAGTACAAGACAATATCCATTAATTTATTCACAAAATCTCCTAAATAGGCCATAAGGCCGATTTTTACTAGCTTGGGGAAGGGGCCTAATTGTAAATTTGAACTAGTTGGTTACCTTGTAATCCATAACCAAGTATATGGTTATGTTGGTTAGTTACTAGATAATTTAGTGGGTGTTAGGGTGCTCGGGGATCATAACTAGCTTGGTAATAATAAAACAACGTTTTTAATAATAATTTAGTGTTCCGGGTAATGTCCGGTTGTTCGGTTAGATGCCGGTTCGTTAAGGTGTCAAGTTATTCCATATAGTGTCCTATATATATCTTTTTGTAACATTTTTAATTCCCAACATTTAGGAAAGTATATAGAACTATTTAGTAACTTTTCTGCACAAGACTAGTATGTTAACAAGCACATGTAAGTATGACGCAGTAATCAGGAAGCAGTTAAGTAATTTAGCACAGTCATCAAGCACTTTAATTATCATTTAATAAATCGTACGGATACATGTAATTAGGAGGGTTGTCACATTCTCCCCCTGTTAAGAATATTGATGTGTGTAAAATGCAACATATAAATTACATCAAATGAGGCATAAAACTAACCCTTTTTATGTACTAATATTGGAAAAAGAGTGTTTTTGTCTTCCTTTTGTATTTTCAGGATTAAATGAGCTCAAAAACACAAAAGAAGCAAAAAGACAGCTAAATCCAACATAAATACAAGAAAAGGAACATTAGTGGACTGCCCGACCCCTCAACGGCATCTTCCCAAGCAAAAGAGAGAAGACAGAAGACTGAACACGGCCCGTGCTCAGCCAGCACGGGGCCGTGCCCAAGAAGCAGCAGAAAAGACAAACCTATAGAAGCTTCTATTGCCCACCACGGGGCCGTGCCCAGTGAACACGGGGGCGTGTCGAAAGTACAGCAGGCGCATTTAGTGTAATTGCGAATTACAATTAATGAGGAGAGAGAGTGTCAGACGGGCACGGGGCCGTGTTCAGCGGACACGGGGCCGTGCCCAGCTCTCTGTTCAGCCTATAAATAGGAGTGCTTGGATTCATTTCAACTCATCCCTTGGCACACCACCTCTCTCACACTTCATCCACCACCCACCACCATCACAACACCATCATCCACCACCATCATCCATTGTCCATCGTAGAGTGTGTGAGTCGTCTCGGGATCCAAGATTGATCGTAAGAGTTCTTGACAATCAAGGCCATGTTTGCCTAAGTCTCTTACATCACTTGGTGAAGACAAAGTGTCTAGTTTAATACTTTTTATTTCTAATCTTTTGCACTTTTTATTTGGTTTTGTATTAATGACTTTAATAACTAGTTACTTATGTTGAAGGTGATCTTTCCTTATCGTTTGTCCGTGGTGTCTTGGCATTATTTTACTGTCTATATAAAATAAAAGATTTTCACCATTCATATCTCCACGGTCTATATGGAGGTATGTTGGCTACCTGGTCGGGGGTTAAGGGAACGGTTTGGTAAAGTTCTTGCCATTGTTCAGCGTTTAGAGGTCCTGCAATGGACCTGGGTCAAATTTAGTAGGACCTCCTTCAATACTTCACGGTATTGGATGGCGGGGGTCCAAACTCTTTGATCCCCTCATAAGTTAACTACTATTAATACTATAACCCGGCTATTTAGGACTGTATCCCTGCTGACTCAGACTACTTAGCCGAGGGTAACGTCACCGCCAAAAGCGGGGCCTACCACAATACTGCATTAATAACTTAATTCATTATCTTCCAATAATCCACCCTTTTAGGATTGTATCCTTGCTGACTCAAACTACTGGGGTGAGGGTAACGTCACCTTCAAAAGAGGGGCCTACTACAATAACTAAGATAATCTCTTAATTATGTGCAAAAGTGCGGAAATAATCAAAGGTTATACTAGATACGAGTCGGAACCAAGTGATTCATCTTGTCTATCTGTTTTATTTTTATTTTTATTTTCAGCATTTTAGTTAGTTTTTATCTTTTCTTAGTTTAAAACATTTTTCTAAACTTTTTATTTTGATTAGACGTTGAGGATAAACCGGTACTAAAAGCTCTTGTGTCCTTGGACGACCTCGGTATCTTACCAACGCTATACTACGCTCAACGATGGGTGCACTTGCCCATATGTGTGTTTAGTGTTAGTAAAATATCGTGTTTTATAAATTTAAAACTTGGCTAAAATAAGTGTTAAAAGGGCTTAAAATATACACCTAAAATATACGACACTTCGCACGCATCAAATATTTCATCCCGAAATTTAACACGTGTTTACTGAGGAAGCTAGTTAAGTTGCGTGGTTTCCTGGTTTTCCTGGGGTGTCACATCATCCCCCCGTTGGTTTGGAATTTCGTCCCGAAATTCTGCGGTAGCTTCAGCCTTAGTACTGGTTGCACTTTTCTTAAACAACTAGGGATACTTGAGTTTCATTTGGTCTTCTCATTCCCAGGTATAATCTGGGCCACGACGGGAGTTCCAACGAACTCGAACAAGGGGTATTCTAGTACGCTTGAGAATCTTAACATCTCGATCAGTAATTTCAACTGGTTCCTCGACGAATCGCAACTGGTCGTCGATTATGAGCTCCTTTAAGGGGACTATTAGGGTCTCATCTGACAGACACTTTTTCAGATTTGACACGTGGAATACGTTGTGAACTCCGCTGAGTTCTTCAGGTAGATTCAACTTGTAAGCGACTTTGCCAATTTTCTCAATGATTTCGAACGGTCCGACATAACGCGGATTGAGCTTGCCTCGTTTGCCAAAACGAACTACACCTTTCCAAGGTGAGACTTTGAGTAGCACCCGGTCCCCAACCTGGAACTCGAGTGGTTTTCTTCGCTTATCAGCATAACTTTTCTGACGGTCACGAGCTGTCGCCATTCGTTGTCGTATCTGAGCAATCTTCTCGGTTGTATCTACTACAAGTTCTGGGCCAGTGATTTGACTGTCGCCAACCTCTGCCCAACAAAGGGGTGATCGGCACTTCCGTCCATACAATGCCTCGAACGGAGCTGCCTGGATACTGGTGTGGTAACTGTTGTTATTCGAAAACTCCACTAACGGGAGGTGTTTTTCCCAGCCATTACCAAAATCGATTACACATGCCCTAAGCATGTCTTCAAGGGTTTGAATGGTGCGTTCAGATTGCCCATCTGTCTGTGGATGATATGCCGTGCTCATGTCTAATCGAGAACCAAAGGACTTGTGCATAGCTTGCCACAATTCAGATGTAAAACGTGAGTCACGATCAGAAATGATGGAGGTTGGCACTCCGTGCCTTGACACTACTTCCTTTAGATAGATGTCTGCTAGGGTAGAAAACTTATCCGTTTCCTTGATGGCCAGAAAGTGTGCAGACTTGGTCAGTCGATCCATGATCACCCAAATGGTATCATTTCCGCGTTGAGATCTAGGCAGACCAGTAACGAAATCCATGGAAATTTGCTCCCATTTCCATTTAGGTATCTCTGGTTGTTGAAGGAGGCCTGATGGTTTCTGGTATTCGACCTTGACCATAGCATAAGTCAAGCATTTACTGACGTAGGTTGCTATGTTGGCTTTCATACCAGGCCACCAATACGTAGTCTTGAGATCGTGGTACATCTTATCCAAACCAGGATGTACTGAAAACGAGACTTATGTGCTTCATCCATCACAAGCTCACGTAAGTCTCCATAAAGTGGAACCCAGATGCGCCCGTTAACATAGTAGGCACCGTCTTCCTTTTGTTCTAACCGTTTCCTTGATCCTCGCAGGGACTCAGCCCTAATGTTTTCTGCTTTCAATGCTTCAACCTGAGCATCACGAATTTGAGCGGGAAGGTTAGAGTGAATGGTAAGCTGTAACGCACGTACTCGCTTAGGTATAGTATCCTTTCGACTGAGGGCGTCGGCCACAACATTGGCTTTGCCCGGATGGTACTTGATCGCGCTCGACCCATCGACGCTGTCGCATGTTTAACTCCTTTTGCTTGAAGATATGCTCGAGACTCCTGTGATCGGTGTAAATGGTGCACTTGGTACTGTACAGGTAATGTCTCCATATCTTAAGTGCGAAAACAACTGCTCCCAATTCCAACTCGTGCGTAGTGTAGTTCCTTTCGTGAACTTTAAGTTGGCGCGATGCGTAGGTAATGACCTTGTCACGTTGCATCAACACGCAACCAAGTCCTTGGATGGAAGTGTCGCAATAAACCACAAAATCATATGTGCCTTTAGGCAATGAGAGGATAGGCGCGCTACAAAGTCTATCTTTTAAGTGCTGAAATGCGGAATCCTGTGCATCACCCCAACGATAGGTGACACCTTTTTTAGTCAGTGAGGTGAGAGGTTGCGCAATCTTAGAGAAATCCTTAATGAATCTTCTGTAGTAGCCCGCCAAACCCAAGAATTGGCGGATTTCTGTTGGTGTACGGGGTACAGACCAGTTCTTGATTGAGTCTACCTTAGATGGATCCACATGAATCCCATCCTGGTTTACCACATGGCCTAGAAAGTGGACTTCGCGAAGCCAGAAGTCACATTTCGAAAATTTGGCATACAACTGCTCTGTTCGAAGGAGCTCCAAAATAAGCCTCAGGTGTTGCTCGTGTTCTTCCTGACTCTTCGAATAGATCAGGATGTCGTCGATGAAAACTATGACAAACTTATCCAGGTAAGGCTTGCACACCCTGTACATGAGATCCATGAAGACTGTAGGTGCATTTGTCAATCCGAAGGGCATAACCAGAAACTCGTAATGCCCATACCGAGTCCTGAATGCTGTTTTAGAGATATCCTCGTCTCGGACTCTCAGTTGATGGTAACCTGACCTTAGGTCAATCTTGGAATAGAAACTCGACCCTTGCAACTGGTCGAATAAGTCATCAATGCGTGGAAGAGGATAACGATTACCTTGTTGAGTTCGCGGTAGTCAATACACATTCTGAAGGTACCGTCTTTCTTCTTCACAAATAACACCGGAGCTCCCCAAGGCGAAGAGCTAGGGCGAATAAAACCCTTGTCCAAGAGCTCTTGTAGTTGCGAGGACAGTTCTTCAAGTTCTGATGGAGCTAGACGATAAGGTGCTCGAGCTATGGGCGCTGCTCCAGGAGCTAGCTCAATTTGAAATTCAACTTGTCGATGACGCGGAATGTAAGGACTCTTAAAATTGTCCTAAACTAACCCACAGGTAAAAACCCGAACCCCTGAAACACCACTGTATATGAAAAACTAAGAAAATCAGAATTTGTGGGTTTCAGGCGGGCCGCGTAAGGGTTAGGTTAGCCTTACGCGGGCCGCGTCAATATGTGGGTTGACCGGATAAGTGTTCCCGAGCAACGTGGTATACACATGGCGACCCTACTCATAACCAATCAGGCCTACGCGTAGAATAGGTGGTTAGGCGGGCCGCGTAAGGTTCGAGCCAAGGTTTACGCGGGCCGCGTGAACCTTAAATTTTCCTAATTATCATTCTGTAATTATATGATTCTATCTTGACTATCTGTTATTTTCCAGTATGGGTAAGCAAAGAATTTCAGATATCTATCATAAATTAGATAGTTCACCAAAATATAAAGGAACTACATCCCAATCAAACTCCTCCAGATACTCAGCAGATACTAGGGAAGGAATATTTGTTCGTAATGCACATTATGAGGAACCACTTACCCCTAATAAAAGAAGCTGTGGATTATTAGAAAAAGTCAAGAGAAAATGAAGAAATCACAGGAAACCCAGGAAATAGGCAACAACCCACCTTGGGAAGATGAATTAGACGAAAAATGGGCAAATCTCTACATGTTAGCTACTGTAGCAGTAAATGTTAACTTATAAGTCAAATCACCAAATCAGTCTTAGCACATGCGACATTTACAAACCAGAAACTTTATAATAAAACACTAGTATAATTCGAAAGTTCAGTTGTAATAAATATCTAGCAATAATTCGTTTTAAATAAATTTTAAGTTTTCTAAATTACCATTCTGTGATTCTGTGATTTACAAAATTTTAACTTAGGATTTTGTGTGTTTCTTCATAACTGTTAAAACAGCATGAATGAATTATCTGAAGCCCTAGAGAATCTGAATCTCTACCCTGTGAAAATAGAAGTTTCCAGAGATTTTACTGGTTACTTGGCTGATGTGGAAAAACCTATGGAATTTCATGCTCCGGCTCCGGAAAAGTCAAAACCAAAGAAAAGAAGAAGATTTGTGGGATGGAGGCGTGTACGCCGAAGGAAACCAACAACTAGGAGAATTCCTAAGATAGAGAATCCCATGGATAAAGGAAAAGGGATCGAGATTGAGGGAGATTCTAGACAAGCAGGAATGGAAATTGGGGAAAGTTCTAAGCAAGTTGAGGAATTGCCATTCCAGGAGGAACTGGATCAAATACTGGCAAGCTGTGATATCCTTAGGCCTATCAATACAAATCTTTTCCCTTATCCTGCTGAAACCCAACTTCCAATAAACCTGGAACCAGCTATCCCAGAACCTTTAATTCACACCCAACCTCAAAGAGAAATGGACGAATGGTGGACCAATGATTGGGAGTTCCAAAACCTCCTAAATAATCCCTATACCTTTTTCCCTCAGTTTGACCCAGAACCTGCACCAAACCCACCAATGAGCAATGAAAACTTAGCTGAACTCCGCCATTTTGGCGAAGAGTTGATGGATGCAGGGAATAGGATCCGGGAGATAGGAGGACAAATCTCCTGGAAATACGACGAGAGGGAACATCGCTTTTAATATGCCAGCTGACGAGGAAAAGGGGGGGGGGGGTTGTGAAACTGTGTTTGTATAATAGTAATAAAAATCAGTATGTGTAATAATCTAAAAATAAAACGGTGGTAAGATAACAGTGTGTACGGAGGCATAATATAATATATAAAAATGAAGTCGAGAAATCGATAACTTTTGGTTATACGTGTTAATGTGATTATGTGCAATTGTTTGGTTATGCTTAATTATTAATTATTTATTTTATGCTAATCACTTATATAAATTAATTACCAGATGGCAAACGCTGGTAATGAACCAGTTAACGAAGTTAATCAATCTAAGCAAAATCAGGAAAAACAATTGCTGAATAGGCAAGATATCGAGGATATCGTTGCTCAAGGAATAGCCAATACTATTCCAGCAATACTTGCTGCTGCTCGAATTCCAGTTGAACCTCAAATTATTCCTAGCAAACGTACTCATGAGGACAACTTCAGCAATAGTGTAAACGGAGGCGGCAACAACAACAATAACGATAATATTCTGCAAGCCCTGATTCTCAAGAAAATGAAAGCTGCAACGTCTGGTTGCACTTACAAAGAATTTCTTGCCTGTAAACCAGCTGAGTTTGCAGGTAACGAAGGGGCGACTGTAGCACTGCGTTGGTTAGAGAAAACCGAGGCAGTGATTACCATAAGCAAATGTGCTGAAGAAGACCAAGTCATGTATGCGTCAAATCTTTTTAAAGAAGGGGCGCTAGAATGGTGGAACACCGTGCTACAAGCCAAAGGAAGGATGGTGGCATATGCTATGAATTGGGAAGAATTTAAGAGTCTTGTGGAAAGAAAATTCTGTCCCAAGTACGAAAAGGAACAAATGACAAATAAGTTCCTGATCCACCGGATGGTGGATGTAGACTGTCGAGGGTATACTTCGACATTCTTCGAGTATGCTAGAGTGGTACCAACCCTGGCTTCGCCAGAGCCGGTACTTATTTCCCGCTACATTTGAAATCCGTAATATCGTCAAGGCTGCGAAAGCCCGCACGATTGATGATGCGGTGGATTTAGCCAATACTCTGACTGACGAACTGGTACGGACGCGAGAAGAAAATAGAAAGAAGAAAGTGGCCCAAAAGATTACCCAAGGATTTCGTGTGGGTAACCGTAACAATTTCAAGCGAAGGGGAACCGGGCAATCTTCCACTGGTCCATTTTGCAATTCTTGCAAAAGGAAGCATTTTAGAAAATGCAAGGGATATTGCAATTTTTGCAAAATTCCGGGGCATCAAGAAGAAGACTGCAGGAAGAAGAAATTCACAGTTTGTTACCACTATGGAGAAGTTGGACATCTTAGGCCAGACTGCCCGAAATTGGTCAAACCAGCTGACAATAAAGCTAAACCTGCAGAAGGAACTACCAAGAAGAACGTAAGAGCCTTCCAACTGACTACTCAGGAAGCAGAGCTAATCTCGGATGTGATAGCTGGTACGTTCCTAGTTCACAACGTTTATGCAAAAGTATTATTTGACTCTGGTGCAAACCAAAGTTTTATAAATACTTCATTCTGCCAAGCACTTAATTTACCCTTAACCCAACTTAGGCAGATTTTTACAGTCGAAACGGCAGACGGAAATTCTGTTAACATAGATAAGGTTTTGCAAGAAGGGAAAATAGAACTTTTAGGTCAAAAAATTTATGCAAACCTGTTACCTATGAAATTAGCCGGATTCGATGTAGTGTTAGGAATGGATTGGTTAGTAGCCAACCATACTCAAATTCTTTGTGATAAGAATTCCATAGAAATTCATACACCCACAGGAGAATTAGTGGTGATTACAGGAGATAAGCCACGAAAGCCACTGAAATTCATTTCAGTAATGAAATTGGCTAGTTATTCCAGAAAACAAGAAATGGTGTACATGATTTCAGTAATCATTAACACGAAAAATAAAGAACTTAAAGACATTCCAGTAGTATCAGAATACTTGGATGTATTCCCAGAAGAACTACCTGGATTACCACCTGATAGGGAGGTAGAATTTAGAATTCATCTAATCCCTGGAACTACACCGATAGCTAAAGCACCTTATCGGTTAGCACCCACCGAAATGCTAGAATTGAAAAAACTGTTAGATGAATTACTAAGCAAAGGATTCATACAACCTAGTTCATCCCCTTGGGGAGCGCCAGTGTTGTTTGTAAAGAAAAAGGATGGTTCGTTGCGAATGTGTATCGATTATAGAGAATTGAATAAGGTTACAATTAAAAATCGATACCCATTACATAGAATTGATGATCTTTTTGATCAACTTCAGGGAGCTAAATATTTCTCTAAGATCGATTTGCGCTCCGGATATCATCAGTTAAAGGTATAGGAAGAAGACATACCTAAAACTGCTTTCAGAACTAGGTATGGTCACTACGAATTTACAGTCATGCCCTTTGGGTTAACAAATGCCCCAGCAGCATTTATGGACATGATGAATAGAATCTGTAAACCGTACTTGGATAAATTTGCAATTGTCTTCATCGACGATATACTTATTTATTCCAAAAGTCAGGAGGAACATTGTGAGCACCTGCATGTACTCTTAACCTTGTTAAGAAAGAAGAAGCTTTATGCCAAATTATCGAAATATGAATTTTGGCTTCAAGAGGTACAATTTTTAGGACACATGGTGAATCACGAAGGCATTCACGTAGATCCTGCTAAGATAGAAGCAATCACCAAATGGAAGGTTCCGCAATCAGCAATGGAAGTTAGAAGTTTTATAGGGTTAGCCGGATATTATAGATGGTTTATTAAGGATTTTTCTAAGATAGCCGTGCCATTAACTAAGCTAACCTGTAAAGCAACAAAGTTTGAGTGGGGACCTAAACAAGAAGAAGCTTTTAGGATTTTAAAGCAAAAGCTAACCAATGTTCCAATTCTAGCTTTACCGGAAGGAACAGAAGATTTTGAAGTATATTGTGTTGCTTCAAAGTTAGGATTAGGATGTGTGCTAATGCAACGCAAGAAGGTAATTGCGTATGCATCAAGGCAATTGAAAAAGCACGAGGAAAACTATACGACTCATGACTTAGAGTTAGGAGACATAATTTTTGCCCTTAAGATTTGGAGACATTATCTGTACGGAAGTAAGTTTACTGTCTATACAGATCATAAAAGTTTAAGATATATATTTGGGCAAAAAGAGTTAAATATGAGACAGAGAAGGTGGATGGAGATCCTAAGTGACTACGACTGTGATATTCAATATCACGAAGGAAAAGCCAACGTAGTTGCTGACGCCTTAAGTCGTAAGTATCATGAGAAACAACGACGAGTTCGTGCTCTTAGATTAAGTTTACAATTAGACTTAATGGAACAACTGAAGAATGTTTAAGAAACAACAATCAAGGATGATGCTGAAGGAATGAAAGGAAGAATAAAGGAATTAGAGCAAGGAAGTGATGGAATTTGGAGATTCCATAAGAAACGAATTTGGGTACCTAAGAAGGGAGAATTAAGAAATAAGATTCTAGAAGAAGCTCATAAATCTAGGTATACCATACATCCTGGTAACAATAAGATGTACCAAGATTTAAGAAATAATTTCTGGTGGATTGGTATGAAAAAGGACATAGCTAGATATGTTTCCAAATGTCTTACTTGTTCACAAGTTAAGGCAGAACACCAGAAACCTTCAGGTCTACTACAACAATTAGAAATGCCTGTATGGAAATGGGAACTCATAACAATGGATTTTGTTACTAAGTTACCCAAAACTAGAAAGGGTAATGACGCGATTTGGGTAATTGTGGATCGATTAACCAAATCAGCTCATTTTCTACCCATAAAAGAAACCTTTAGTATGGAAAGGTTAGCAAAGCTGTATGTAGATGAAGTAGTATCCTTACATGGAGTTCCATTCTCCATTGTATCGGATAGGGATAGTCGTTTCACTTCTCACTTCTGGACAAGTTTCCAAGAAGCAATAGGAACTCGACTAAATCTAAGCACTGCATATCATCCTCAAACTGACAGACAAAGTGAAAGGACGATCCAAACCCTGGAGGACATGCTTAGGGCATGTGTGATAGATTTTGGTGGAAACTGGGATAACCACCTACCCTTAATTGAATTCTCCTATAACAATAGTTATCATTCAAGCATTGAAGCTGCCCCGTTCGAAGCACTGTACGGACGAAAGTGCAGAACTCCAGTTTGTTGGGCAGAAATAGGAGAAAGTCAATTATCAGGTCCGAAGATTGTGCAAGAAACTACCGACAAGATCACTCAAATCAAGGAAAGACTAAAGACGGCTCGAGATCGCCAGAAAAGTTATGCCGACAATCGACGGAAGCCATTAGAGTTTCAAATCGGAGACAAGGTACTTTTGAAGGTCTCTCCTTGGAAAAGGAGTAGTTCGATTTGGTAAGAAAGGAAAGTTGAGTCCAAGATACGCAGGACCATTTCCAGTAATTCAACGTATAGGACCAGTTGTGTATCGTTTACAACTACCAGAAGAGTTAGCAGGAGTACATGATGTATTTCGTGTATCCAACCTCCGGAAATGTCTATCTGACGAATCTTTGGTAGTACCTCTTCAGGATATAGAGGTAAACGAAAAGTTAAAATTTGTTGAGAAACCTCTTCAGATAGAAGACAAAAAGGTTATGTTTCTTAAACGCAAACGATTAGTACTTGTCAAGGTCAAGTGGGATTCAAAAAGAGGACCTGAGTACACTTGGGAGCTGGAATCGGAAATGAAGCGAAAGTATCCTCACTTATTCTAATAAATCTCGAGGACGAGAGTTTAAATAAGGTGGGGAGGATGTAAGGACTCTCAAAATCGTCCTAAACTAACCCACAGGTAAAAACCCGAACCCCTGAAACACCACTGTATATGAAAAACAAAGAAATCAGAATTTGTGGGTTTCAGGCGGGCCGCGTAAGGGTTAGCTTAGCCTTACGCGGGCCGCGTCAATATGTGGGTTGACCGGATAAGTGTTCCCGAGCAACGTGGTATACACATGGCGACCCTACTCATGACCAATCAGGCCTACGCGTAGAATAGGTGGTTAGGCGGGCCGCGTAAGGTTCGAGCCAAGGTTTACGCGGGCCGCATGAACCTTAAATTTCAGCTATAAATAGCTTAGCTCCTGAGCAGTTCGATGGTGTCGAAATTCAAACACAAAAACGAATTATTACTGCTCTGAAGTCGAAATTACAAATTAGTGGGGTGCTGCTACGATACTGGGTATTAACTCGATCGCTGCTACGATACCGGGTATTAACTCGATCGCTGCTACGATACCGAGTATTAACTCGATCGCTCTTATGCTGTAATTTATAACTATGTGTTATTTTATCAAATTAGAGTGACTCGCCAGCATTTCCCCGCTGATAAAATATTTTTAAAACATGTTTCAGGCGACCTGCTGTAAATCAAGGAAACGTGCTACGGAGCACTAACAAGCTTGAAGAGGTGGCTCAGTTAAAAATGAATAAACATGTTTTAATAAATCAGGGAATTTCCTAGTTAAATTCCTCTATTGTAAATTACGGGGTTTATCCCGAATTATGGGAATAAAATAATGGGGCATTTTCGAGTTTTAAAAGATCCAGTTAAAAATCTTCCGCTGTCGCATCATAGATACCACGGGTTCCTGTCCCGCGGCTCCTGACCGGGTCAAACCGAGGTTGGGGCCGTGACACGGAAGACCAGGTAATTCCTCAGGAAATACCTCAGGAAAGTCGCGCACAATAGGAATATCTTCTATCTTCTTTTCCTTCGAAGATGTATCGGAAACGAGGGCTAGAATAGCAGTGTGGCCCTTTCGCAAATACTTCTGGGCCTTAAGGAAAGAGATGATGCCCACAACAGCACCACTCTTGTCGCCATAAATCATGAGGGGTTCTTCACCAGAACGAGGAATGCGGACGATTTTCTCCTTGCAAATAATCTCCGCTTGATGATGAGATAGCCAATCCATCCCAATAATGACGTCGAAACTACCAAGTTCGATAGGAATAAGATCAATAGAGAAGGTCTGACCATCTAAGACGAGGTTACAACCCTTAACCATGTGTGTGGCTTCAAGACTTTTACCGTTTGCTAGTTCCACCGTGTGTTTGGAGTTCAAAAGTGTTGAAGTGCGCTTAAGCATTTGACTAACTTTTAAGGACACATAACTAGTATCGGCACCCGAATTGAATAAAACAGTAACAAAGAAGTCATCCAGAAGAAACTTACCCATCACAACGTTGGGATCGTTCCTTGCATCACCCTGACCAATCACGAAGGCACGACCTCGGGCGCCATTGCCATTATTGTTACCCCCGTTGTTGCCTCCATTATTGCCTCCATTGTTGTTCCCGTTTCCTTGGTTGTTGTTGTTCTGATTCTGGTTCAGCTGAGGACAGTTCCTCTTAAAGTGGCCTTTAGCGCCACACTGAAAGCATCCTTTATTGCCCTGCTGTTGCTGCTGCTGGTGGTTCTGTGGAGCTTGTTGTTGTTGTTGTTCGCGATTTTGATTTGCTGGTCGTGCGCCCCTGCAATCCTTTGCTTCATGACCAAACTTGTTGCACCTCAGACAACGACCCTTGTGGCACTGCCCGCTATGATGCTTGTTGCACCGATTGCACTTGGGGTGGTTCCCTCGGTATCCACCCTGTCCTTGACTACCAGAAGATTGCTGACCAGGACTCTGGTAGTCATCAGTCTTTCGCTGCTGGGACTGAGACTGAACTGAAGTAGAACCCTTGCCCGAATTTCCATCCCACTTGCGCTTGTTATCACTGGGAGCATCAGTAGTAGTAGCGCTAATACGCTTGGGCAGCTTGTTCTGCTCAACTGCCTGATCAGTGAGACGATGAGCCAACCAGATGATTTGCTGAATGGTGCCGAGATTAGCTGAGGTCACGTGGCTTTGAATTTCTGGCACCAAACCCTTAAGGTACAGCTCGATATGCTTGATAGGGGGATCCACCATAGTGGGACACAAGATAGCTAATTCATTCGATCTCTTTGTGTATGCCTCGATTTCAGACCCGTCATCTTCAAATTGAAAAATTCCACCTCTAGCTTGTGGATGTCGTCATGACTACAGTACTCTTCTTTGGTCAATTCTTTGAAGTCATTCCATGGGCTGGCATTAGCAACCGCCAGCCCTAGCAGTTGAACCTGTGCTTTCCACCAGGTTAACGCAGCGCCTTCAAGTGTTCCAGTAGCAAATTTCACCCTACGATCTTTAGGGCATTCACACATCTCAAAAACAGACTCAATCTTCTCGAACCAGTGGAGAAGACCTACAGCTCCTTCTAAGCCGCTGAAAGTACTAGGTCGGCAATCCATGAATGTTTTGAACGTACATACGGAAAGCTGAGCATGTTGACCTGTGGTGCGAGAATAAAAGACAAGGTTAGGCACAAGAGTGGGTTCGTGAGAGTAGGATCTAGTCATCCTAGGATAGGTCGAAATGGCAGGTTATACCTCCTGCTGGAACTGCTGCGAGTGCCTCAGCAACTCGTTCGTTGATTAGAGCCGTCAGCTGGGCTTGAGTCAAATTCAGGCGTCCACTCATGATCTTCACATCGAAGGAAATACAAGTAAGAAGAGTTTCGCGAAAGTGCGTAAGTGTGGAGTGACGGAAGGGAGCAAACACACAGGGTTTCAAGCAATAGTTGTTACGCTAACTAAGCATACCTTAATCAAATGTGCTACTTAAACGAGCAGGTAGGCAATACGAACATAAACCATATTACCTATAGTGTTGAGTCTTGCACGTGGAGCGAAGCGTCGTTGTGGACCGTTGAGGACTGTACATGTTATAGTCTGGTTTTGTCAAAAAGCTTTTCCCCTTTTTAAAACCAAGTTCGCTATAACCAATGGCTCTGATACCAATCTGTCACACCCCCAAAATCCACCCTGCGGAGTATCACCGCTTGGAGGCGTGACATGACCAGGATCGAGCCACCAATCATATTGAACAACGTAATTAAGTAAATAAAACCAACACAATACAATTGGTGACCAAAAGCTAGTTAACCAAGTTCAAATTAAACAGCGGAAGCATTAAAGATAAAACCCAAAACATAAGTTCAATAAGTTCAAATGTTAAGCACGGGACATAACAGTCCATATCCCACAACGACCTCCTCCTCGTGCAAGCTCCATAAGCATCTAGCGACCTGTAAGGCATGTAACAACGAGTCAACAACAAAGTTGAGTGAGTTCACAGTTGGTTGTTTAGTTTTAAGTTGTTACCGAAAACATGGTTTGTCTTTTGCTGGCTTACTTGCCGTGGGGGTTACCCCATAGTTGAAAATATGATTAACCAGTTCCTTCTTCATTACCCAAACCATATCCATAATCAGTGGGGGCTTCCCCATGTGAACCACTAGACCGTTACCATATCGACTACTAACGAAAGTAAGTTGTGCCCTACGTCAATGTCTATCATCATTGACAGTTTGCCATAGTCCATTAGTACACGCCCGTCCGACTGGCACGGTGTGAGGTTTGTTAAACCTAATAGCGCTATTAACTAATGACCCGCTCGCCATTGGCCTCGGTGATTAAGTCGATATAAAATGAGGGACTTAATGATAGAGTTTTGTCTAGTAAGTTTTAAGGTTGTTGTCCTACCCAAGGAGGACGAACGTACGTATTCTACCCAAGGAGAATACGCAGGATTAATATTGGCATCCTACCTATGGAGGATGGCGGTACATATCCTACCCAAGGAGGATATGTAGGTTCCGTTTTAATTCTTTAACCCATTCCCAACCACCGGGAATCCCATGCCTTAGAAAGTGTGTGAACTCACCTTGGTTTGCTCGGTTAGATTAGTTACTCTAATAATCAGAAATCAAGCACGTCCTAATAAGGTACATATAACAATCAGTTTCTCGTGCATGCATAACATGCATCCTACGTACTGTTTATCTACTCATTACTTCTATCACATACCACATAATTCAAATGTCAAGGTACTTTGTTAAGTTATATTATTTTACCCTAAAATAATATAACTATCTCACAAAATAAACAAGTATCCACACAAGTGTTCTAGTATAAAATATATATTCTAAATATATATTTTACCATTTTACTTGTAAAAATCAACCTCCGATACTTTGTACTTTTGTAACAAAACTCATGGCGAAGTTTATTTTGAAAAAATAAAGTTAAAACTTATTTGTGAACACTTGTTAGAAAAATAATTTCTAAGTGTTGAAATTTTTAGAAAATTTCGCCAGAGTTTCCTTTGTAAATGGAGGTGTCCATGCTAATAAGCATATCATTTTCTTTTCCAAAAATCATTCAACAATCAACAACAATTTACCAAGAGCAAACTATCTTATTTACAAACCAACATGAACTTGATGTTTCATAAAAACGCTTAGTAACTTGGTATGGCGTTTAGTGGGTTTAGTTACCCTCCAAAGTGTGTTTACTTTTGTTAAAATCTCATTTTCGGGATTTTTAGATGTTCACAACTTGTGAACATATTTTGCAAAAATATTTGTTTACAACATTTTCTTGTTTCACTAGTGTTCTCATACTTATTTCTTTCCAAAAATAGTGTAAGAATCATGATCTTTCAAAAGTCGTCTTTTTAACTTAGTTTATTTAGGAAAAACCGTTTGTAAACCTCGGATCCATACGATCATCAACTTACTTTGTTTACTAATTTTTCAAGAAATCATCTTGTTATCAAGTTCATGTTTAAACATGGAGGTGATTCTTTTATGTAAATCACTAATCACCTCCTAACTTGTTAACTTAAGTTTTTAATCTTACTTTAACAAGTTCCCCCATGATGTTTAACATCATGTTACTAATAATCATCAAGCAAGCAACAAGTAATCAACTACATAACAAAACAACTCTATTTCATCAAGATTTCATCTTATTTCATCATCATGTTGGCTTTATGTTCAAGACTTTTGTTTATGACCTTTTAGTGTTCTTGAGATTTCATCATAATATAACTATTAACCACCATAAACATGAAGTAAATAAGGATCAAAGAAGCTTACTACTAGCTCTTAAGCTAGGGAAGAAACACTAGAGAAAATGAGTGGATAAAAGCTCGTGAAGAAGGTCCTTGATGATCTGTGAGTTCCACACCTCGTGATTCACCTTGATACACCTTTGTATATGAATGGAATGGATGAAACAAGCTTGAATGAAGGTGATGATGGTGGTGGTGAGTTCGGCCGAAGCCAAGGGAGAAGAGAAGAGATAGAGTGGGTTTGAGTTTGTGAAATGAAGTTGTGTTATGATCTTAAGGTTAATATAAACTTCCATCCAACATGTCTTTAACCCATGGATTTAATGTCCCCTTTAGTACAAGACAATATCCATTAATTTATTCACAAAATCTCCTAAATAGGCCATAAGGCCGATTTTTACTAGCTTGGGGAAGGGGCCTAATTGTAAATTTGAACTAGTTGGTTACCTTGTAATCCATAACCAAGTATATGGTTATGTTGGTTAGTTACTAGATAATTTAGTGGGTGTTAGGGTGCTCGGGGATCATAACTAGCTTGGTAATAATAAAACAACGTTTTTAATAATAATTTAGTGTTCCGGGTAATGTCCGGTTGTTCGGTTAGATGCCGGTTCGTTAAGGTGTCAAGTTATTCCATATAGTGTCCTATATATATCTTTTTGTAACATTTTTAATTCCCAACATTTAGGAAAGTATATAGAACTATTTAGTAACTTTTCTGCACAAGACTAGTATGTTAACAAGCACATGTAAGTATGACGCAGTAATCAGGAAGCAGTTAAGTAATTTAGCACAGTCATCAAGCACTTTAATTATCATTTAATTAATCGTACGGATACATGTAATTAGGAGGGTTGTCACACGTGTGCAGAAGCGTATCTGTACTATCAAGATTTGCTTGGATTCTGCGAATCTTAGCGTTGACCACGGTCGTGTTGAGCTGGGCACGCCCCCGTGTTGGGAAATAGAAGCTTCTATTCTTTTGTCCTTTCTGCAGACACCTGAACATGCCCCCGTGTCTGCTGGGCACGAGGCCATGGTCGGCCTTCTGTTTACTTGTTTTTGCTTGGGAAGATGCTGTCGGGGGGTCGGGCAAGCCACGTTTATTCCTTTTCTTGTAATTATGTTAGATTTGGCTGCATTTTTACTTCTTTTGTTCATTTACGCTCATTTAATCCTGAAAATACAAAAGGAAGACAAAAGCACACTTTTTACAACATTAGTACTAAAAAAGGGTTAGTTTTATGCCTCATTTGATGTAATTTATATGTTGCATTTTACACACATCAGCCTGCTATTTTGTATTTAGCGATAAGGTAGTTAAAAGTTAAAGAAATAAAAAAAATAGCTATTTGTATTTTTTATATATATAATGTTAATTTTATACTTTTTACGTATAGATTTTGAAGTTTAAGGACTAAATGTAAACCCGTGATGATAGTGGGGGTTATATGTTAAACTACACAAACTAGTTTTACACTTTTATGTAAATTTTTACAAGTTTTAGGGACTAAATGTTAACTAATGAAAAGACAGTGGGGTTAAAGGTTAAAATCCAAAAAGTTATTTAACCCTAAAAAGCTAAAACACGGAACACACACGGCCTCTCTTTTCTCTTCTTCTTCCTGACTTCTGGTAGGTTTCCGGCAGAAATTACAGCACCGGAGCCGGAATTAGTGGTCGAAATACCGCTATAATCACGCTATGGAGTTGCTAACTAACATATTGCGAGATATGGGCGATTCGCTACGAAGCGCGCGATAGCGAACGCTATGTTCGCTATCGATACTATGATTTGAGTCCATCTCTGCTTTTAACTCTGGACAAAGCGACGTATAGCTGACCATAAGAAAAGACTGGTTATCTGATAAACAGACATACTTTAGATAAAAATTGACCTTGACTTTTATTTATCGTCATAACGAAGCATACAACATAGAACTTAACTATGTAGTCCAGAGATCTTATTTAAAAAAAAACAATTAAACTTTTTTTGACAACTGAATCTACTAATCTTAAAATATATGAGTTTGCATGTCATTTAACACGTATGGATGGAAAAAGACTTTTGTTCCTGATAATTTTATCCAAAGAATGTGAAAAGATTGGTCTTTAAGTAAAGATGTAAGTTTTTTTTAGCTTTGGTACTTTCTTTACCAAGATCTAATCAACAAACTTTTTTTAGCTTTGGTACTTTCTTTACCAAGATCTAATCAACAAACTTCTAATAAATTCTTTCTTTTGTGTGTTTGGTGTCATTACTTTGGATGATCACTTGATTATTTATTTAGAATTTTAATTGAAAGAAGTGGACTGTTTAATTATTATCATTACAAGGGTTTATTATGTAATCATGTGATTGGTTGCCATTTATTCTACAAATGAGTACAAATTGCTATGAGATGTAGCTATGCATCCTTAAATCACCATATTATAACTTTATGATCTCACTTTCATGTTTGATTAGATCATGAAACTATGAAATGAACATGAATCGTCAATTTCTAAGGAAAACTTATAACACAGTGATGACCGGTTATAGTTAACACTTTAAGAATTGTAGTGATAACAAGATCTCAAATATTTATTGGAGGTTATGAGGTTGCTGAAGCAAGACGCGTAAGAGAGATACGCCTTTCATGCTGTTGTGGTATTGGTGTGGGATGGTACTTGTAAGTCGTCACCTTTATCAATTCAGATATATTGTTGATTATGATTTGGCATGTAATAAGGATTGATATGTTAATTCGATTTAATCTTGCTAAAATCTTTATGAGCGTTCACACTTGGTTTGTTCATGGCTATTATACCCTGGTATGTTGGAGCATGTGCGTCAGATATAATTGCTATGAGAAACCTGGATATATTGCATGCCTAATCGCTGTAGAGATTTCCACTTCTCATATCTTTGGTTGTTTTTTACCCGTTTAACCCATTCCAAAGGTATTTTATATCTCGCTCTTTACATTATCCAACAGCTTCTGAGTATGACTGCATACAAGGCCTTTCTTTTATGTTTGTTCCCCACTCCGTATTTATGTATTTTAATTAGTTTTTTGAAGGAAAAAGCATAGATTGCAAGTATTCCACACTAATGTGATATTGCCGACCATATGGCGTTTACCACCTCGAATTGCACGAATAGATGTTCCGCCTCTTTTGGTTCATTGCCGCACATGATGGACTAGACTTCAACTCCTCTTTTATTTTTTATTGATATGTCACTATCTCTTCTAAAGAGATGAGTGTGATGGTCATTAGAATTTGTGTTTTATGTTTCAATGACTTTAATGAGTGTTGGTTTTCAGCCTATTGAAATTGAAAATGTTATTAAAAAAGGGAAGTTGGTTTTTAGCCTACTGAAAATATTATTCACATTTTGCAGGGAGTCAAGAATATCGTGCTTCTGATTTAAGAGATAAGATAGGAAGACAATGGTCTTCACCTCATAGAAACTCTCTTGCAATATAGCAGCCGTTCATGTGATTTGGATTTGTAATTGTGGTGATTATACCACTTCTTATTAGTACTTTTATGTATAACAAGCTAGGTTATGGTGAAAAAATATTTAGTTATATCGGCCCTAATATATAACAAGGGTTCTTTTGTTCCTATCATAAACTTTTTGGTTGTGTATAAAATTTGGCCGTTCAAAAAAAAGGCCCTAAATGAAACTTTTCACACATGGCTTTTAAGTTTTACTTGCAGTTATTTTCTTTAGTTTACTTTATTACTTTGTTAATTAATATGGTTATGATTGGGAATATACATAAAAGTTGGGCTTCCTAACTTTTGGGAATGTAGGCTTAGGGGATGTTTGTTTGTGTCTGAATGGAACCATTCAAAGGTTCACATCTGATTCGGTTAGATGTAGAGGTGTTTGGTTCATTAAGACATCACCTCTGAATGGAGCCATTCAGATCTGAATGGTTCAGACAAATTTGATATCTTAATGGAATTTTGACAAGCTTGCCCTCATCCACACTGCCCCTTCATCTCCACACCTACCGAATCAACATAACCGCCACCACTGTCGGCCGGCCTGAAGCCGTCGCCTCACCGTCATCAACGTCAACGGCCTATCCTCATCATTATCATCGACACCTCTATTAACGTCATTCATCACCGGAAAACCAAAGGAACCTGAGTCAAAATCTAGATATAAGAAAAAGCACACGAGTTGCCTGAAACGATAACTTACCGGAGTCGAAACACCGCCGCCGCTTGCGGCGTCGCTGCCACCGTCGCTACTCCTTTCCGGTCTCTCTTTCCCTCCGACTCTTCTCTCTCTCTCTCTCTCTCTTCTCGTTCCTGTCCTCTCCCTCTGCTCGTTTTCAGGTGGTTGCGTAGGAGAGTACAAGGAAGGTGTGTAATGGTAGGAGGTTAGGCTGGTTGTTTTTGAGTTAGGGTTGTAAGAATGTTGATGGTGATGAGGTTCTATGTCTGTGTTTTATGTGTGTGTGATATTAGTGAAGGTACTGTGTGTGATATTAGTGAAGGTACAGAAAGAGGAGATAGTTAGAGGGGTAAAAATGTCATTTTACACAGTCATTTAGATGTGCAACCAAACAGCACTTTACTGGTTCAGCACTTACTGGTTCAGAGCCTCTTACCCATTCAGACCTCTTATTCATTCAGCACTTATTGATTCAGATGTTGCCAAAAAGCCCCTTAAAGATAGACAATACTAGAGTTGGGCCTCCTGACTTTCTTGCATTAGATGCTGAATACTATTTATGAGTTAATATTAAATATTAAATATTTAATCTTTTTCTCTATCTTAAATATATTTGATTTTTAGTTATGAGATTTTTTAATACTATGCTGTTTAAGTTTTAAAATATTATTACTTTTAGAATTACATTTCAACATGTAAGATTTTTTCGTTTAATGTTCTCAACATAAAACTTCAAAATATTTGATTTTGAAAATGTTTTAAATTTATTTTGCAGTACGGTTACAGTATTGTTTTTTGGTTATAGGATGATAGTTAATTAGTTATATGTTTGATATTCAAAGTCAAAGTGTAGCCTTTGATCAACTTTGTTTTCTTTCTCTTATATATGATTAGCATTTTTTTCGTTGTTTTCTTTCTCTTATATATGATTAGTATTTTTATCTTTTCAGACGTTGTTAACGTTTAATTAATATACCTTATTCGTCACACATTTTTCAATTTTTAAAATTTATATATACAAATGTGTTTAATAAAATTAAAATGCCCGACCCCGTGAGTATTCATAGGGAATAACCTATTATTTGATTTGATTTGCTTCGAGATTTATAACTTTATTTTTCATTTTATGTACTTTTAGAAACATATATTTGGGGCAATTTTTAATCATGTACAGACCTCTATAAAATACATGTATAATTGGTAGTGTAGCTTTTCAAGACTCATGATGATCAGTTAGTAAATCCTACCAATAGCAAAAATAAAGTAGGGTCAGAGAAGAGTAAGATATAGACAACATTACCTCTATCTCATAAGAATAGAGAGGCTACTTCGAGTGAGACCCTTAGCTTCGTAGTAGTTTTACATCAAACTTTGGACATAAAACACATAATACTCAACAATCAGGACAGATGTTAATTAGTGCATTACCCCCTTGTCTTTCGGCTATCAGCGCAACCATATAATACATGATTAACCATCCGCCATGTTGAAAGTATACACTTTTATTTTCCAGTTATATTACAAACTATTTATTTTATGTTGTTTTAATACAATTTTCTTTTATTCTGTATTTTATTGGGCCTGATGGACTGCTCAAGAGTTATTTTGGGCTTATAAGACTAAAAGACTAAATGGACTGTCAAGCAACAGATTGGACTTAGTGGGCTGGGCTCTCCAGAGTAAAGACTTGAAGCAGTGTGGAGTAGTGGTGCACAAATCGGGTTTTCGGGTAGGACCGGGTTTCGGGTAGTATCGGGTTTTAAAAAATCGGGTTTTTTTAAAAACCGGGTCCGGGTCCGGGTTTTCTACCAAAAATGTATACCCTATATACCCGGGTCCGGGTAGGGTTCGGGTCGGGTTTTATAAAACCCGGGTACTATAATACCCTATTTCCGGGTTCGGGTCCGGTTCGGGTATTCATCGGGTAGGGTTCGGGTATGCACCGGGTTGGGAAAAAACCCGCACCGGGTATTAAAAAACCCGCATCGGGTTGGGAAAAAACCGCATCGGGTAGAGCGGTTGCGGTTCTGGCTAGACATGCTCAAATCGGTTTTTTTACTAACCTAAACCGGTTAACCGGTTGGGACTGTTATTGGGCCAAAAAAACAAAACCGGTTACGGTTAATAACCGACCGGTTAATAACCGGTTATTAACCCCGAACATCAAGACCCGGTAATAACCGACCGGTTATGAAAAACCGGTTAACTTGTGAACCGGTTAATAAAAACCGGTTTTTTCGGTTATTTTATAAAACATGCAGAATTTTATAAAAACATGCAGAAATTTAAAAAAAAGGCTGCAGAATCATATACAAAACATGCAGAATTTTATAAAAACATGCAGAATCATTTAAAAACATGCAGAAAGTTATAAAAACATGCAGAATTATATTAAAACTGCAGAAAGTTAAAAAAAATGCTGCAGAATTATATAAAAACATGCAGAATTTTATAAAAACATGCAGAATCATTTAAAAACATGCAGAATTATATAAAAACATGCAGAATTATGTAAAAACATGCAGAATTATATTAAAACTGCAGAAAGTTAAAAAAAATGCTGCAGAATTATATAAAAACATGCAGAATTTTATAAAAACCTGCAGAAACTTATACAAATCCTGCAGAAACATATTTTAGCCTGCAGAATTATATTTTACCTGCAGAATTATCTAAAAACATACAAAAAAGCTGCAGAATCATATACAAAACCTGCAGAATTATATAAAAACAAGATTCATTACATCAAAGTGCATACATAATTTTGTAAAATCATAAGAACTAGAAGTCTTAATGCATACATAATTAAACAAGATTACATCAAAATCGGGTTTTTTTAAACCGGGTTTCGGGTATAAACCGGGTTTCGGGTATAAACCGGTTCCGGGTTCGGGTATTTATAAAACCGGGTTTCGGGTATAAACCGGGTATAAAAAAAACCGGTTCCGGGTTCGGGTTTTAGATCAAATATGCATACCCGGTCCCTACCCTACGGGTAGGGTCGGGTTCGGGTTCGGGTATTAAAAACCCGGGTTTTATAATACCCGGTTCCGGGTTTTTTTTTCGGGTCCGGGTCCGGGTTCGGGTTTTTTGTGCACCACTAGTGTGGAGCTCCAAACATTAAAAAGAAACTCTATTAAAACTTGTTAATGTAGTTTAACTTTATCTATAGATTAAATATTATGTATGTTAACAAAAAAAGCATGAATACATAACCAAACAAATATTTCAAACATTTATATTTGTAACTTTGCAAGAAAAGAATATCTAGAATCATCAACTTTTTTTTTTTTTTTTGTAAAAGTGGGGACCCAAAATTCACAATCACCTTTTAACTACATTCCAATATTCAACACCCCTTTCTAGACCCATTAGTGGCCAAGAATCATCATCATTCATCAACCATTATAACCCACAACTCTAAACCAATATTTTCTCCTGTTTGTTAACCAATATGGTTCACAATGTCACCAAAAATTTGATTGTGAGTGTATATATAATCATATATCATTGTATAATAAGATGAGTACCATGTGGTTGACAACATGCCTAAATGAGAAAGAAACTGCCAAGGTCCAATCTTTGTCAAACTGTCCAATACCATTTGCACCACCACACACATATACCACAATCCTGACCTCACAAATTTGTTGATAAGCTACATATTGCTCATTTTTTTACCATTTATTGATACCCATTATGAGTATGGTGTTAAGTATTTATGTACACAAGTTTTCAATCAAGAACATCAGCAACTAGCATGGACATTAATTCAGTTCAACCTTATGAAACAAGAATGGAATTTGCATAGTTTTTTTTTTGTGAATTTTTAAGGTTTTTGTTTATTTTTATGTGTAGGGCATGATTGAGGTGCCAAATCATCAACATGGTGGATGTTTATCAAGAGGGAGGTGAGCTGCCCATGACACTTCACATGCCTGCTACTAAAAAGGAACTTACCTCTGATGCCATGAAGAGAATTAGTGAATGGTTTGCTTTCTAATCTTTGTCTACTTACTTTTTAGTGTTTGTTTGGTATGAAAATCTATGAGAGTTTATTATATATAGTAAGAAGCATTGTCACACGTTACGCAAATCCCTCATCGTATGTTATTTCCACAAGAGAGATGCTGGGCCACATTGGCAGATCTTGAACTTAGTTTTGGTAAAATCAGAGGGGGCCGCACTTAAAATCAGAGAGATACTGGGCCAATATTTTACACTACATAAAAAAAATTCGGTAAAATTTACACTACAAAGCGAAAGGCCCGTGAAAAGCTCCACCCTTGCTAGGCCACGAGAAATGCCCAGTCTCGAATATCATCTAACGCGTTTTGGGCGCAGTGACTGTGGATGAGAGGAGAATCATAGTTAAGCGTGCTCTGGTGGGGGTAATCCAGGGCGGGTGACCTCCATGGAAGCCTCCACTCGAGCAACCAAAAACATATACAGAGCTCTTTGTGGGTAAAACGGACAATATTGGTTGGTATAACAGGCCGAATGTTACAATCATAGATGAGAATCTTTGAAAACATTTTTATTCAAAATTTTCAGGATTTCATCACAAGATGTCCCAAGTGATGTTATTGTTAGTGTAGGAGGTGTTTCTTTTCCAACACACAAGGTACACTTTTTTGTATTCTCTTGTTACAACTTATTACTCACATTTTAATATAATTTCCCAACTTCTTGTATGTAAAGATTCAAGTTTGGTTTTGAAACATCGGTTTATCGGGTGCAGTTTGCTTTAATCTCAAAGTGTGGTTACATTAAGAAACTGTTATCCGACACCAAAGACGCTGATCTTTCTGTAGTCGAAATCCCCGATATCCCAGGCGGGCCTGAAGGATTTGAACTCGCCGCAAAGTTCTGTTACGAAACACATTTAGAATTATCTTTAGACAACATTGCAATGGCAAGATGTGTGGCAGAATATCTTGAAATGACCGAAGAATACGCAGTAGGGAACCTTGTATCGATAACTGAAGGGTACTTAAACAAAACCGGGCTTCAAAACTTATCGGGTGCAGCTTCCATTTTGCAGTCATCAGCAAATCTGTTACCGGTGTCTGAAAAAGTGAAACTGATTGATCGTTGTGTAGACACTATCGCGTGCATGGTGACCGATGAAAGTCAAGTTTATGTTGTTGATTGGTGGGCTGAAGATTTGATCGGTCTTAGAATTGATATGTTTAAACGGGTTCTTCTTGCTTTAGTTTCGAGGGGGTTCAAACAGTTTGCGCTTGGTCCGGTTTTAATGCTTTACGCGCAAAAATGTCTTCGAGGTTTGGTAAGATCCCTTGCTTGTATGTGCATAGAACTTGACTGCATTTTGGTTATAAGCTTTCAGATTGTTTTCGATGCGTTGGAAATTTTGACGCGTTTACTAGTTAATGGGTCGATGTAGATTGTGTTTTTATTTTAAACGGTCGAAAAAGACATAAGTTTGCTAAAAGGGGACTAGTCAAATGTGTGAAATGGTTGAAGTCGCCCAAAATGTCTATTTTTAATGCATACAACCTCTTAAATCAGATTTATTCCTAGATTTATCATTTATTTATCATATATATAAAAAGGAACTAACCTGAATGGTAAACGATAAAATGTCATTAGGTTTGGTCACTTTCGTCCAAATGTTTGTATTCTGCATCCGGATCCAAAAAGTTTGAAATCATGTCATTTGCCTAAAAAGATAATTTTTAATGCATACAACCTCTTAAATCAGTTTTATTTCTAGTATTATTGTATATATTAAAAAGGAAAAGTCCAGAATAGTAAACGATTCTTTAAAAGTATTTACTTAAACTTTTTATATAATATTTAATTTATCATTAAATTTTGCATTAGTTTTTATGGTTTTCAATCGATCTAAAACACATGTTGATTATTATACCGAGTGCATGTACGCCACGGTACCAACAGGGGCGCATCTTCTAGTGGGCTGGAGGGGGCGGCCGATCCCGAACTTTTCGCTCAGTAGTGGAGAGTACGTAGTTTTCGTATAGAAAATTTTGGGTATATACGTTTTCGACCCCCCGGATTTATAGACATTTTTGGGCATATACATTTTCGAGTTTCGACCCCCGGGTCAAAAATCTCAAGCTTCGCCACTGAGCACCAGTACGTAAACGAATCGAAATCTCGCCGCGAAGCGCGGTGAATCCCACTAGTTTTATACCATTACCAGTATTCTTGTATAGTTACCACCAAATATTGAACACATTTTCATTAATCAAACAGGACTTCTACTCGAAATCAAGGAAAAATCTTGACCCAAAACAAGAACATGAGAAGAGGATTATTTTAGAAACAATAGTTAGCCTCTTACCGCGCGAAAAGAATGCAATGTCTATAAGCTTTCTTTCAATGCTGATTCGGGCTGCCAAATATCTAGACACGACGGTTGCGTGCAGGCTAGATTTGGAGAAACGAATGAGCTTACAACTCGGGCAGGCGGTTTTAGAGGACATATTAATTCCTTCTTTTTGCTTTGATGGTGACACATTGTTTGATGTTGATACAGTGCAACAAATCATGATGAATTACTTTGAATATATGTCTAAGGATTCGGGTGATATGAACCACGCTTATCCGTCCCAAAGTGACAATGAGAACGTCGGCATGCTGATGGAAAGCTTTCTTGCTAAAATAGCGTCTGATCGGAATTTGTTGGTTTCGAAGTTTATAAACTTTGCTGAGTGTATTCCAACGGAGGTACGGGTGACAGAGGATGGAATGTATAGAGCTATTGATATTTACCTTAAGGTATGATCTAATTTTCATATTGTGTTACCATTTACAAATTACATGTATATGATAACTTTAAGGGCAATTCGGAAAGGTTTGTTTTTCCCTAAAGTTTGGCTAGTTTTGCAACTTTCGTGCAAAGGTTTGTTTTTCCGCATCTGGATCCAAAAGGTTTGAAATCTTGCCATTTTCATATGGCTCGTTAACTCCGTCCATTTTTCTCCGTTAAATCAGTGGTATTTTCGTCTTTTTTGATAACTTAGGAATCAAAAATACGGAGATACGAGCCTATAGAACAGATCCCGTTCAAGTAAGGTCGTAAAAAAATGTACCCAAGAAGTTTTTTTTGATAACTTAAAAGGCAATCCGGTCTTTTCTCTTGATGTACAAGCATTTAGCATTATGTACAAGTATTCAAAAAGAACGAAAATACCCTGACTTAATGGAGAAAAATGGATGGAGTTGACGGGCTAGATAGAAATGGCAAGATTTCAAACCTTTGGATCCATATGCGGAAAAGAAATCGCAAAACTGGCCAAACCACATGAACGAAAATGGCATTTTACTCAACGACAGAAGAATGTATATTAATGGTCCAGTTATTTCTCAACTTCATATGTATTTCTACATCTAGAGTTGCAATTTGACCAAATTATTATGTTCAAATCTTTAGGCTCATTCTGCTATAAGCGACATGGACCGAAAAAAGGTCTGCAGTTTAATGGACTGTCAAAAGCTATCGCGTGAAGCCCGAGCCCATGCAGCCCAAAACGAGAGGCTTCCAGTTCAAACTGTGGTTCAAGTTCTTTACTACGAACAACAACGTTTACGCGAAATGGACAGCAGCAGCCCAATCACCGATCTTGTAACCTCCCACACTACCCTCGAATCTCAAAAATCAGTATCAGATGAAATCTCGCGCTTGAAAAAAGAAAACCAGGAGCTGAAATTCGAGCTTATAAAGATGAAAACACGATTGAAAGAGATCGAGAAGTCAAATGTTAATAAACCGAAGGGAAACAATGCGAATGAAAGCGGTGGTAGTAAGGGTAAGCCACCATTGCCTAAAAGGTCGTTGATAAGCTCGGTGACGAAAAAGCTTGGGAAGATCACACCTTTTCTTCATGCTGATGGGTTTTTGCCTTCAAGTACTAGAGGCAGGAATAAACCGGTTAAAGATAGAAGACATTCAGTAGCTTGATATGCTGTTTTTTGATGGTTTCAGTGTTGGTGCATATATTTTCATCAGTAAATAATTTCTGTAAAACACAATTTTACATGATATATCTATACATGGGAGTGTGTGTTTTTTTTAACTTTGAGAAAGTGTTACCGGAAAACTCATGGGACCCCGCCAAGACCCAACTAAGTGCTAACCAATGAGGTGAGTGTTGTTATAAACTTATGGAATAAAGTTGCTAGTTTCCTAGCTCAATTGTGTAGATCGTGATATTCAAGTGTCTTAGGCATAAAGGAGCCACAATGATCCATCTGGAACTTGGTGGTTAAACTATACTGTAGGTGGTCTTGCGAAAAAAATAGCTTGCCGTGAGGATAATAAAAACTTCACGCCTCCCTATCTTCGTAATTTTGTCTATACAAAAGAACAAATGTAAAACTAAACGATGGTCTATTCAAGAAAAAGATTTTTGACAAATTAATTGTTGCTAACGGGTCCAAGAGCCTCGTTTTTAAGGTTAGCAACATAGCATCGACGTTCAGCTTGAAGATTTCAATCAAAATGGTGTTCAGAATTTCCTTATGCAACCTTCAATTGTTGCAAAAGGTTTTCCTTAATGCCGATCATTCCAACCCATAAAAAAGTTGGTGAAAGAGTAAGGGTTTATGCAGAGGCAGTTTAAAAGTAAACAAACTGTTTAGCTAAGCAAATATAAACACCCTCAAACACAATAAGTAGATAAACAATTTCAATAACCAGTGCTTAAATAGTTGGCTCTCGTTACGTCCAAACATGCAAAATCACAGGCCACTTTATGATCATTGTCAACTAGAGCAAAAAAGATTTATCAAACATACCTGCAACCAGTGCACTAAATAAAACCTCATACCTACTTTCTTCCTCTGTTCAGCCTCTGCAAGTGGTAATTAAGTGTTCCCCATGGTTTTCTTTTTTTGCCCATCTGCAAAACGAGAGAAATTAAGTACTAAATATAAGTCAAATGTCTCAAAGTATTAAGGCAACTGTAATAATCAGTGTAAGATAATCAACTATAATTATATTATACGCTGTTGGAGATGATCTTTGAATAATCCTTTATTGTTTGAGTTATAGGAATTAGAAATCAGTGAGCGTTTGACAAAAATTTACTTTTAATAAAGAAAATTGGATTTTAATAATCCCAACTTTGACCTATTGACCCGAATTAACCCCAACTCAGAAAATGTTTACACTTTACAGACAGTCCCAACTTTGAACAAATTTTTCGTCACTAATCCCTTACTAACTGAAAGTTAAACCAGTTAGTTTGCGGCTTTGTGCTGATATGGACTACTTATGTGGCAAAAAAAGTCAAAGTTTTGATGATGTTGGCTGCTTATGTGGCAAGCTTTTGATGACATGGATAGCTTATGTGGCAGTCCACGTCTGCAAAAAGTAATTGTGTTAACTTTCAGTTAGTGAGGGATCGCTAGAGGAAAATATGTTCAAAGTTGGAACTGTTGGTAAACATTTCCTGAGTTGGGATTAAACTCCAATTTCCCTATTAATAAACCAAACGATAAAATGACCAAAAATGACATTCTCGTGAAAAGAAGGGTAAATAGGTAATTTTGTTTTGCCGTTCAATAATCAGTTTTGTTGCACTTGGTATAGATTATAGAAACTGATATTGATTCAAAACTGATAATCTGAAGCGAAAAATGTTTATCTAAACTTTGAAAACCGATCACTAAATATTCAGGTTAAGAACTTAAGTCCAAACACCCCTCAAGTGTCGTGTATTTGCTAATTCGCACCTGAGTCTCCATGCACGAAGCGAGTAATTGGCGTTGACGAGTGCATTTTTCATCAACGTTATGATTAAGGGACAAACACCCAAGATAACCCAGCATGTCCTTCATACAAGGTTTCGCCAGACCACCAAACTTCTTTGCATTTATATGTAGCTCACCAGCCTTTTTGCCCATGTTTTTCGAGTATGATCTGTAAGATGATCGAATAACAAGACTTTAGGTATTTAAATATCGATAAAAAGACCATTAAAAAGCTATGGCAGATGAGCATTCAAATTTCAACAGGTTCTACAAAGACCTACTGCAGACTTATATATATATATATGGGGGTTGGTTAACGTACAATATTCCTTAACGTACGCTGCATACGAGATGAAATTACGCACGTTATAAAACTCAAAACCCTAATCACGCATGTTGAAAAAACATAAGCACACATGTTGAAAACCATAATCACGCATGAACAAAATCAGAAATCATGCATGGGGTAAAACCCTAATCACGCATGTTATTATTACATCTCGTACGTATTGTATGTTAAGGGATATTGTATTTTATACCTTCACTATATATATATATTAGAGGTGGCAAAATGGATGGGTTGGATTGGATTGGTTGTTGGGTCAGGATGGGTTTGGGTTAAAATGGGTTTGGGTCAAGATGGGTAAAAGAAAGAAGAAGGTCAGGATGGGTTTGGGTCAAGATGAGTTCGGGTCAGGATGGGTTTGGGTCCAGATGGGTTGAGAATAAATCAATAATAATAAAAACTGAAAAAAGTTATAAAAAAAATTATTAAAATTATAAAAAATTAAAAAAACGAAAAAAATTAAAAAAAGGAAAAAAAATTAAAAAAACGATCTGCACTTTTCCTGCATAACATACCTGATGTTATGATGTACCTTCGATCTCTGTTTGATGAGTCTACTATATTTATTGATAACCAGTGGTGTGCTATGTAGTTTATAAAATGTATATCGCTACAGCAACAATCTAAACTTTCTCTTTTATTACACTTGAATACTTTCTTGATGCTCCTCAGTCTGTTTGGGCGCCTGACCCGTTTGACGTGTTTCGTTGTTCGCGTAGACTATTTTCGCATCAATTGTGTATAGTGCATATATAGGAATTAAAGAAAGACTTAATTATGCTATTTTTGTACAATGTGTGACACAATCCAGGATATCTGTTTTATAAGACAAGAAAAGACTGTGTATCTATTTCAACCCGAATGCGACATGCTTCCATCCATAATAATCGACCTAAATCGTATGGAAAGAGACAAAAATAAATGATGAAAGTGGCAAAATAATAATCTGGATCCATTCACAGAGTCATTTTCATTTTTGGGGTCTAATTTTATATAAAAAGGAATAAGTATGCAGTATGCACAAAATGTAATTCCTATTGCTTCTTCTGAAGTTACCAGCAAACAGATGATAATAATTATACAACTAACAATTGATGATTTCTCATTCAAGAGTTTGTTTAACAGTGTGAATCCATCAGACGAAACATCTAATTCGTAGTTTCAAACCAACACAACCCAAATACAATCTGTAAGCTAAAACCCCACAATAAAACAAAGCAAGACAAACTAACAAATCCACACGACAGTCGACAACAAAGCGAAAAAGAAACCAAATTTAGGATCCTAATGTGATCCCATCATACTAACCAACATAGGGTCAAACCAACACTCGAACAGTAACTCCATTTTCAACCATCAACGAAAGTTAAAGCAAATTAGAAGGCAAAACAAGACCAGAACATGTAGAAACTTGCTTAAAGCAACAACCACATTAACCTCGATCAATCATACCATAAACTACAGTTTCCCAAAACAAGAATCTAAGTATCCAACAACTCGGGTAGTACAAAACTACAAAATCCCAATGTGAATCCATCAAACAAGACAACATACAACTCAAACGACATCTAAATCGTCATGAATATTCACGGATTCCTAAATAGGGTTTCGATGTGTATTTGAAATTGAACAATTAAGAATAAGTTTAGAATGCATAGTGAATTTACAGAAAATAAATCAACCAAAAGTGAAATTCATACCTTTCAATCGATCAAGAAGCGTAGAATAGATTGTTAATAGGTTGATTTAAGGGAGTATTTGGGTAGAAACTGAGAGCGTGCTGGTAGAGTAGAAAAGATGAGAGCGTAGATGAGTTGTTAGGGTAAAAAGATATTGGCCCATCCTGACCTGGTCTGTTTTAATTCTGATTTTCTTATTACCCATCTAGACCCATTAATAATTTTAATCAACCCAAAATGACCCAGCAGCTTAAAATTAAAGTCCAAATTGACCCAAGTTTAGGTATTTGGGTAGAAATTGCCAGGCCTAATATATATGAATACATTATTTCCAAACATAAAAAGTTCATTCAGCAAAATGCTCAAAGCATTCTCTTATTTCCAAACATAAAAAGTTCATTCAGCAAAATGCTCAAAGCATTCTCTAAAATTCAGCAGCAGATAACAACTATTATAGCTTAAGAAACTTAAATTGCTGACTCCACATCATCTCACTGGCTTGGATTTAAAAGGAGAGAGGCGCACAAAAGCGACGAGGTCTAAAACCGGGCACAAAGCACAAAAGCAGTGGGCTTTTCGTATTAAGGCGCAATGTGATTACAAGTTTTTTTATATATCACATAGGTTTTTAGCATCCCTTTTCCAAAATGTAGCTATAAATATGGTTTATATATAACTATAACTTTACCTACATGTACAAGCCAAAAAACCTATTGAACAACACTTTGATACATAAAAACACTCAAAGTACAGAAGCGTGCGCCTCAGACCCCGAAAACTGCGCTTTTCTTGAGCTTTGTGGAAAAGGCACGCCTCGGGTGACATAAAGCGCTAATGCCTGCGCCTCGTGCCTCAGGTGCGCTTTTTAAAACCCAACTCACTAGTGATTTATACCGTGCCATAGATAATTTCATAAGCCTCCTTCTTAACAGTACTAACATGCATAATCAATCATCATGCACGCATACGCACAGATTCATGTGTCCGCTATCGATCAACAAGTGACAATGACCACTAAAAAATCTAGTACACAGCACTTCACTGTGATATCGTATCAAACAAATCATGAGCAAAAGAAAATAACCTTTTCTCTATTTTTAATGCTTTTAGTTATGCCCTGGCATTTCTAGAATGAGAATGTTATCTCGTAAAGATTGTCATTCAAATGACTTCTAAGGAATCCAAATTCCAATGTTTGGAGGACGATGTGCCGTGTCGCATTTTGTTTCATCATCTAGCGTTATCTAACTTTACTTGTACTTTTTAGTCAACTTACCATGTATAGTCAAATTCAACATTGTATTACAAACAATGAACACCGGAACGTCCTCAAGTCCTACATTCTAACTTTAGTTCATCAAAACTACAAAAACCTTAGATATGTGGTGGTTAAAATCACAAAATCTGGTGATTCAGCAATCATTAAACTTCAAAACTGAAACATAATTCGCGTAATTAACAAAAGTGTTCACTTAATCTATTCAACTTTCTGATATCATAATTAAACACATTCCTATCGATTCGAATGTCACCAAAACCCTAATTCCGTAAAACAAACTGAATCTAAAAGAAAAAAAGCAACGTATTACGCATCATTTCAATACAGAAATACTACAACGCGAATCGTAACAATAACATATACGATTACATCTAAACTAATTGGAATTAAAGAGTTCAATATTGAATCATGAAGTGAGTGCTTACGAAGAAAGGAGATACTTAGGTCTGAAAATCGGAAGAAAATACGGAGACCGGAACCTTGCGGCGGAGCGTCTGGTGGAGATCGTCGACGGCGAATGGTGGAGGCGGTAGGGATGGATGGAGTCGAGACGAAACAAATTAAAGATCACGAATTTCACATTAGACCTTCAACTTAGCAATAGTTACAATCATGGTCTTTTCTTTTTTCTTCGATAAATAAAGCATCAATCAATACGGATTTCACATTAGACATCGTACCGATATTGCCATAACAAAAAAAAGTAAATTCCACCACCCACGGTTTTAATGGTTTGTATAATGTAATATGTTGGGTATGGTGACGGGATGAAGACGGTGGGGGCGGGATGGGGTGTGCCGGGCGTCGTCGAGAAGAAAGAAAAGGGGCCCACATGTTTGCTCCGTCGCAAACGGCTGAATTCGGACGATGGGGACGGGACGGAGGGGGGCGGCATGGGGTGACGATGGGGACGTGGCGTCGCCGGTGGAGGACGGGGCTGAGGACGGTTCCATACCGTCTAGCCTTACGTTTAAAAGTCAAAATCTATACTATATAATAAAAGAAACCATTTTGGGGACACATGTCAATCATTAGAGCCATCTATTTTTTAGCCTATTAAAATTATATAATTATTTAAAATTAAATAACTATTTATGAGATATACGTAGAGATATACTATTTAATATATATAATTATGAGATATACGTAGAGATATATATAGATTAAAAACTTATTTAGAAAATATACTATTAATATTAAATTATTATTTTATAATATATTTCCTTAGATATAGGAATAGGTTACATTATAAAAAAGTTATATTTAAAAACTCTCATATATTACACGGGCTGAATAAATATTATTTTATAAACCAAATAATAAGAAAATTATATTTAAAAATACCAAATAATAAAAAATTATATTTAAAAAAACTAATGGATATACTCGGTATGCGATAGATATGGTGATTACAAAGATGATTATTGAAAAGAAGATACAGTGGTCAAACATGTTATTCAAGAAGCAAATAAGCAGCCATTTAAAATAACTCATAAAATAAATAAAACATGTGTTAAAAGAGAGGACTAAAGTTATTAAAACTGTTGATGGTCAAGAGGATGGTCAAGAGAACTGCTTACCTGAGAAGTCGTGTTCATGTTTTGTTTGTACAAATTATCTTTCTGAAAGGGTTTATTTAAGGATTGAGGTATTTATGTTTGCTAGTTATCAATGGCGTAGCTTTGTAGGGGCGGGAGGGGGCGGCCGACCCCCCGAACTTTTCGCTCGTTAGTGGAGAGTATTTAGTTTTCGTATAGAAATTTTTGGTATATACGTTTTTTACCCTCCGGTTTTATAGATATTTTTGGTATATACGTTTTCGACCACCCGGTCGGAAATCTCAAGTTTCGCCACTGCTAGTTATAAATAGATACTATAGCCAAATTTAAATATTATGTTTATAAAAATACAATTATGTTATTTATGTGACGAGGTTTAGCAGTAAGATTTTGGTAGGTTTAGCAGTAAGATTTTGGTATATTTATATTTGAATTTAAATATATAATATAGGTTACTTGTTGTATAATAAGATTTTGGTAACGAATATTATTTTAGACATTTATATTAGTTGCAGATAATCATTGAAGTTATGATAGATATGTAACTATTTCATACATTTTTACGATGATGCTATTTGGTACATTTTTATATTAGTTAAATAGGTAATCACTAAATTAAGAAGATTATTATTTACTATTATTATTTATGATTAAATATTAAACTAAATAATATTTAGTATGAGGGTTATCTATAATTAATTAGAAGGGATTAAACTAAATAATAATTATCAATAAGAGACATGGCCTAATATGATGACAAGTGTCCCTAATATGATTTCTTTTATTATATAGTATAGATTTTAATATTTACGTTTATACTTTTACATCCAAATTTAGGTAACATATTTAAATTGTCTATGACTCTTTATAATCAGTAATATGTTTTAAATATATTTAACTTTTTATAATCAGTAAATGTTTTAAATATGTTTATTTTAAATAAAATATTATATATTTTTTAGAGTAAATTACCATTTTAGTCCCTGAGTTTTGTCCAAATTTGTCATTTTAGTCCAAATAGTTTTTTTTTTTTGCCTCTGGATCCCTGACTTTTACATTTTGTTGCCATTTTAATCAATTTGTCTAACTCCATCCAAAAACCCATTTTGTAACAGGGGTATTTTGGGGATTTCCTTAAAAAATGTTTTCAGTTGCCATTTTGATCCAATTCCAAAAAATAAAAAAAATCCAAAAAAAAAAAATCCAAAAAAATCTAAAAATCAAAAAAATTCTAAAAAATCATAAAAATTCTAAAAAAAATCAAAAAAATCTAAAAATAAAAAAAAATCAAAAAAATCATAAAAATTCTAAAAAATCTAAAAAAATCTAAAAAATCAAAAAATCATTAAATGTTTCGGCACGAACCGTTTCGACCCGTACCGTTTCGAACCCGAACCGTTTCGAGCCGAACCGTTTCGACGCGAAGCCTTTCGACGCGAAGCGTTTCGACCCGTACCGATTCCACCCGTACCGTTTCGACGCGAACCGTTTCGAACCGAACCGTTTCGACCCGTACCGTATCGAACCGAACCGTTTCGACGCGAACCGTTTCGAGCCCGTACCGTATCGAAACGGTTTGCATCGAAACGGTTTGCATCGAAACGGTTCGCGTCGGAACGGTACGGTTCGAAACAGTACGGGTCGAAACGCTTCGCGTCGAAACGGTTCGGCTCGAAACGGTTCGGGTTCGAAACGGTACGGGTCGAAACGGTTCGTGTCGAAACGGTTCGGTTCGATACGCGGGTCGAAACGGTAGGGTTCGAAACGGTTCGCGTTGAAACGCTTCGGTTCGATACGGTACGGGTCGAAACGGTTCGGTTCAGTTCGAAACGGTTCGCGTCGAAACGGTTCGGGTTCGAAACGGTACGGGTCGAAACGGTTCGTGTCGAAACGGTTCGCGTCGAAACGGTTCGGTTCGATACGGTACGGGTCGAAACGGTTCGGTTCGAAACGGTTCGCGTCGAAACGGTTCGGTTCGGTTCGATACGGTACGGGTCGAAACGGTTCGTGTCAAAACGGTTCGTGTCGAAACGGTTCGCGTCGAAATGGTTCGGTTCGATACGGTACGGGTCGAAACGGTACGGGTCGAAACGGTACGGTTCGAAACGGTTCGCGTCGAAACGGTACGGTTCGATACGGTACGGGTTCGAAACGGTTCGCGTCGAAACGGTTCGGTTTGATACGGTACGGGTCGAAACGGTTCGGTTCGAAACGGTACGGGTCGAAACGGTTCGTGCCGAAACATTTAATGATTTTTGGATTTTTTAGAATTTTTTTGATTTTTTATAATTTTTATGATTTTTTAGAATTTTTTTGATTTTTATATTTTTTTTAGAATTTTTTTTTATTTTTAGATGTTTTTTGATTTTTTTGGATTTTTTTTTTATTTTTTGAAATTGGATCAAAATGGCAACTAAAAACATTTTTTAAGGAAATCCCCAAAATACATTTGTTACAAACTGGGTTTTTGGATGGAGTTAGACAAAATGATCAAAATGGCAACAAAATGTAAAAGTTAGGGACCAAGAGGCAAAAAAAACTATTTGGACTAAAATGGCAAATTTGGACAAAACTCAGGGACTAAAATGGCAATTTACTCTATTTTTTAAATATGTTTTATAAAAATAAGAATATGACTTAAGATGTAATTTTAAGGAGAGAAAAATTATTATTATTTAATAGGAGAGAAAATGCAGGAAATCAAAATCTGAAATTAATCAGACCTCAACTCGTGTATTACATGAGGTTTTTTAAAGATATAAGTTTTTATTATTTACTATAAAAAATTATATTTATTCAACCCGTGTAACACACGGGGTTTTTTAAGATAAAACTTTTTTTTATCATTTACTATACAAAATTACATTTATCCAACCCGTGTAATACATGAGTTATTTAAAAATATAATTTTTTAATTATTTGATATATAAATTCAACCCGTGTAATACACGGGGTTTTTTAAAGATATAACTTTTTTTATAAATTACTATACAAAATTACATTTACACAACCTGTGTAATACATGAGTTTTTAAAAATACTAGTGGGAGACCCGCGCGTTGCTGCGGAGTTAATAACGCGTGACATGAACAAATCACAACTTACCACCAGCACTTACCATCTACAATACCGTATTTTAAGAAAATAAAAGTTATAAAAAAACAATAGATTTGTCAATTAAACGAATTCACTGTAGAACTGATAAAGCTGACCTCATATCTGTTGCACCATGGTTAGTAATTTGAGTCAAGAATCTGTCATTTGTGAATTCTTTTTTAACGAAATGAATTGTAAGTTTCTTGATGCAGGATAAAGATACCTTACCCGCTTCAATGGGGTGCACCAACATTTGAAGCAGGGCATGCTTTTGGAATGATGGTTGCGGTTCTGGTCTCCCTTGTTGAGGTGAATATTCAATAAAATGGGCCCCGCAAAATTAATTAAATGAATTCAACACCATGTTCTTTTCATCCCCAACGGTGGTATTGATGGTGTCGTTGTTTCTTGACAACACGCTAGAGTTGAAAGACAGTGCTAAAGACCGAGGGATGCCATGGTGGGCCAAGTTTAGAACGTTTAAAGGCGATAGTCGAAACGAGGAGTTTTACACTCTCCCGTTCAATCTCGACAGGTTCTTTCCACCATCATGAGTTTAAAGATTAAGTGTAGCTTTGTCATTTTGCAAGATTTAGATTGTGCTGATCACAATCCCTTTTGGTTGGGAAGAGAGGGTGGGCAGCTAAGAGTTAGTTTATGTTGTATTATTTTCATGAGATCATGATATAGCATGGTGTTCTAAGTTTCTTGTAAATTTTTCGCCTCAAGTTTTGTTAGTTTATTTTTTTAATGAGATGCTACTCGAGTTGTAAGCAAGTTTAGCCTTTTATCTATTGAGTCGAGCTTAACATAAAAAACTTTGACCTGTCACACCCCCAAAATCCACCATGCGGAGTATCACCGCTTGGAGGCGTGACATGACCAGGATCGAGCCACCAATCATATTGAACAATTCAATTAAGTAAATAAAACCAAACATAATACGATTGGTGACCAAAGCTAGTTAACCTTGTTTGGTTTAGACAGCGGAAGCATAAACGTGAGTTCAAAACATAAGTTCACAGTTCATAAGTTTAAAGTCTCAAACATAAGTTCCATAGGTTTATAAAGTTCAATTATTAAGTATGGGATATAACAACCCATGTTCCACAACGACTCCTTCCCCGTGCAAGCTCCAAGCATTTAGCGACCTGTAAGGCATGTAACAACTAGTCAACAACAAAGTTGAGTGAGTTCACGTTTGGTTGTTTAGTTAATGAGTTCGTATCAGGAATCGGAAGTTCGTTTCATAACCAAGTATTACCCATTATTCTTGATTCCCAAACCTTTACGATATTTAGTGGGGGCTTCCCATTATGTATGTTACTAGACTAGGCGTATCCATAAGAGTCCTTCCCAATCCGAGGACGGTGTTAAGTATGAGTGTACGTAGGTTTTACGTACGTGTCCTTCTCATCCGAGGACAGTAGTGAGTGTGAGTGTACGTAGGTTTTACGTACGTGCCCTTCTCAATCCGAGGACAGTAGTAGGTGTGAGTGTACGTAGGTTTTACGTACGTGCCCTTCCCAATCCGAGGACAGTAGTAGGTGTGAGTGTACGTAGGTTTTACGTACGTGCCCTTCCCAATCCGAGGACAGTAGTAGGTGTGAGTGTACGTAGGTTTTACGTACGTGCCCTTCTCAATCCGAGGACAGTAGTTGGTAGTCTAGTAGTGTTGGTAATATAAATAGAGTGATAGTACGAGTAGTTATTCAATCCCATTCCCAACCACCGGGAATCCCATGCCTTAGTAAGGGTGTGAACTCACCTCGGTTTGCTCGGTTAGATTCTCAATACAGCTAACAGTCAAGGTCGGTCAATCACGTCCTAGTATGATTTACCAGTTAGTCATTTAGTGGCTTTCAAATAGAACACAAAGTTCCTACACGTATCTATCACACAACATGCATCACTGTAACGGTTTATGCCCATCTAAGTTTCCCGTCCATTCCCCACTCAAAATCAAACATACGATAATGCACATAACATATATGACATGTCAAATCATTCACAGATAGCATACTCGACATTTAGACACGCAAATCACTACTTATGTCTTTTCAGCATTAATACTCAAAACCGGCTGTTTTCGGACATTTAAATAAAATAGTTAGATTGTTCCAAAAATTCCCAAATTTTTATAGAACATCATAAACATTCCATATTTTATTGTGTAAAAATATCGGGGTCCGGTTTATCACCAATATTTTATAAAAATTCATATTCGGGACTGAACTCAGATTTATGTATTTCTGACCACAGTCCACGAAACATTTTATTACAAATTCATCGTAAGTCCGATTTGCGAAATTCCAGTGGGGTAATTACAAATACTTCAGTTATCATCTACAGTAAAATTTTCATGGTCCGATTCATCACAAAACTCAGGTTATGACCGAAAGTACGACGCCCATTTATTGCTGTCAAAATTCAGCTTAAGTAGCTGTTACAAATTAACACTTTAAAAATAGTAAACGGAGTCCAAAAATTACGATTCCGGTGCCATTAGAACCGTATTTCATAATAACATATTTTAGATTCAAAATATCGATTTTTCGTTGAGGTTAAGACCTGTTTACAGCCAACAGAAGTGGGCTGTAAAAGTTAGACAGATTCTGATTTCAAGTGTTTAACCATCTAAATCATGTTCGATCGATTCCGTTAACGAGTTTAGTGACCACAACAACATCATATACTAATATCATTCAGTAAAGCATCAGATAATCACCCAATCATCATAACCACACAAGATCTACATGATTTACACACATATTCATCCATTAACCACCTTGTTCATCACTTTAGTAAACTTTTAGACTTTGATCTTATATGTTCGTAATTTTTAACCGACGAAACTTTTATTAACCACTCTAGACAAGATCAAGAAGAGGTTTAGAGTCACTTACTACTAGCTCGAGGCTAGGGAAGATTCTAGTCGAAAATCGAGTGGATAAAAGCAATAGAATGAGGTCCTTCGCGTTCCGTTTGCACCAAGCTTCCTAATACGCGATCCTCGACACTTGTATGGACTTGGAATTACTTGAACAAGATCGAAAATGATGGATGGATGGTAGTGATGTTTGGCCGTAGCCTTTGAGAGAGAGAGAGAAGTGTTCAAGTGTTGAAATGTGAAGTGAAAGATCATGAGTGTAATGACAAGAACTTATAGGTAAATTTGAAGGTAATTGTCCATTAGATAATATGCCTCCTAGATATTCAACATTGAAGATTTTGCCAAATCCCAAGTACTAAGTATGTCCCCCATGGGGACGGTTTTGGTTAGAGGGGGGGGGGGGGGTCTTGGTTGGTTTGTAACTAAGTGCCAAGTATTAGTTAGGTTAACTAAGTTAAGTTAAGTGTTTAACTTAGTTAGTTGTATGTTACACGTTATGGCGGGTGTTAGGGTAATCAGGGACCCTAACTGGCTCGGAAAAATATAAATAGTGAAAGTAATAATATTTTCATGTTCCGGGTAAAGTCCGGTTGTTCGGTTTGACACTATTCCGTTAAAGCGTTTAATTAATCCGAAAGGTGTCCTATTTATATATTTTGTAACGTTTTTACTTTCTAACACTTAAGAAAATATAACGGACTATTTAGTGACCTTTCTGTACACTATTAGTATATAAAAATACGTGTACGCATAACACAGATATCAGAAAGCAGTTAAGTGATGCCACACAGTCGTCAAGCACATTAATTATTATTAATAAATTGTACGGAATACATGTAAATTTGAGAGTTGTCACATTCTCCCCCTGTTAAGAGAATTTCGTCCCGAAATTTAGCGCGTGGTTACTGAGGAAGCTACTTAAGTTGCGTTGTTTTCCAGATTTTTCCTGGGGTGTCACATCATCCCCCCGTTGATTTGGAATTTCGTCCCGAAATTCTGCGGTAGCTTCAGCCTCAGTAGTGGTTGCGTTTTTCTTAAACAGCTGGGGGTACTTGAGTTTCATTTGGTCTTCGCGTTCCCAGGTATACTCTGGGCCACGACGAGCATTCCAACGAACTCGAACGAGAGGTATTCTTGTGTGCTTGAGAATCTTAACATCTCGACCAGTAATCTCTACTGGTTCCTCGACGAATCGCAGCTGGTCGTCGATTGTGAGTTCCTTGAGAGGAACTATGAAGGGCTCATCTGACAGACACTTCTTCAGATTTGATACGTGGAATACGTTGTGAACTCTGCTGAGTTCTTCAGGTAGATCCAATCTGTAGGCGACTTGGCCAATTTTCTCAATGACTTTGAACGGTCCGACATAACGCGGATTGAGTTTGCCTCGTTTGCCAAAGCGGACTACACATTTCCAAGGTGAGACTTTGAGTAGCACTCGATCCCCAACCTGGAGCTCGAGTGGTTTTCTTCCCTCATCAGCATAGCGTTTCTGACGGTCACGAGCTGCCGCCATTCGCTGTCGTATCTGAGCAATTTTCTCGGTGGTATCTACCACATGTTCTGGGCCAGTGATTTGGCTGTCACCAACTTCTGCCCAACAGAGAGGCGATCGGCATTTGCGTCCGTACAATGCCTCAAACGGAGCGGCTTGGATGCTGGTGTGGTAGCTGTTGTTATATGAGAACTCCACTAGCGGGAGGTGCTTTTCCCAGCCGTTACCAAAATCGATTACACATGCCCTAAGCATGTCTTCAAGGGTTTGGATGGTGCGTTCAGATTACCCATCCGTCTGCGGGTGATAAGCGGTGCTCATATCTGAACGTGAGCCAAAGGACTTGTGCATTGCTTGCCACAGTTCAGAAGTAAAACGTGCGTCACGATCAGATATAATAGAGATTGGCACCCCGTGCCTTGACACTACCTCCTTTAGATAAATGTCTGCAAGAGTAGAAAACTTATCCGTTTCTTTGATGGCCAGAAAATGTGCAGACTTGGTCAGTCGATCTACGATCACCTAAATGGTATCGTTTCCGCGTTGAGATCTAGGCAGGCCAGTAACGAAATCCATGGAAATTTGCTCCCATTTCCATTTCGGGATCTCCGGTTGTTGGAGTAGGCCTGATGGTTTCTGATATTCAGACTTGACTCTCGCACAAGTCAAGCACTTACTGACGTAGGTTGCTATGTGGGCTTTCATGCCAGGCCACCAATACGTAGTCTTGAGGTCGTGGTACATTTTATCCGAACCAGGATGTACCGAATAACGAGACTTATGTGCTTCATCCATCACAAGCTCGCGTAAGTTTCCATAAAATGGAACCCAGATGCGCCCGTTAACATAGTAGGCATCGTTTTCCTTTAGTTCCAGCCGCTGCCTTGATCCTCGTAAGGATTCAGCCCTGATGTTCTCTGCTTTCAATGCTTCGACCTGGGCATCTCGAATTTGGGCAGGAAGGTTAGACTGGATGGTAAGCTGTAATGCTCGTACACGCTTAGGTAAAGTATCCTTTCGACTGAGGGCGTCAGCCACAACATTGGCTTTGCCCGGATGATACTTGATAGCGCATTCGTAATCATTCAAGAGTTCGACCCATCGGCGTTGTCGCATGTTTAACTCTTTTTGCTTGAAGATATGCTCGAGACTCCTGTGGTCGGTGTAAATGGTGCACTTGGTACCGTACAGGTAATGTCTCCATATCTTAAGTGCGAATACAACTGCTCCCAGCTCCAGATCGTGAGTAGTGTAATTTCTTTCGTGAACTTTAAGTTGGCGCGATGCGTAGGCAATGACCTTGTCACGTTGCATCAATACGCAACCAAGTCCTTGGATGGAAGCGTCGCAATAAACCACGAAATCATCGGTGCCTTCTGGCAATGAGAGGATAGGCGCGCTACAAAGTCTATCCTTTAGATGTTGAAACGCGGACTCCTGTGCATCACCCCAACGATAGATGACACCCATTTGAGTCAGTGAAGTGAGAGGTTGCGCAATCTTGGAGAAATCTTTTATAAACCTTCTGTAATATCCGGCCAAACCCAAGAATTGGCGGATTTCCGTTGGTGTGCGGGGTGCGGGCCAGTTCTTGATCGATTCAACCTTAGATGGATCCACATGAATTCCATCCTTGTTTACCACGTGGCCTAGAAAGTGGACTTCGCGAAGCCAGAAATCACATTTCGAAAACTTGGCATACAACCGTTCTTTTCGAAGAAGTTCCAGCATAAGTCGTAGATGTTGCTCGTGTTCCTCCTGACTCTTAGAATAGATCAGGATATCATCGATGAACACAATAACGAACTTATCCAGGTAAGGCTTGCACACTCGGTTCATGAGATCCATGAAGACTGCCGGTGCATTCGTCAGCCCGAACGGCATAACCAGGAACTCGTAATGGCCGTAACGAGTTCTGAATGCTGTTTTGGAGACGTCCTCATCTCGGACTCTCAGCTGATGGTATCCCGATCTCAAATCAATCTTGGAGTAATAGCTCGACCCTTGCAACTGGTCAAACAAGTCGTCAATACGTGGAAGAGGATAACGATTCTTCACAGTCACCTTGTTAAGTTCGCGATAGTCAATACACATCCCGAAGGTACCGTCTTTCTTTTTCACGAACAAGACTGGAGCTCCCCAGGGTGAAGAGCTAGGACGTATAAAACCCTTTTCCAAGAGTTCTTGTAGTTGTGTGGACAGTTCTTCGAGTTCTGATGGGGCTAGACGATATGGTGCTCGAGCTACTGGCGCTGCTCCAGGAGCTAGCTCGATTTGAAACTCAACTTGGCGATGAGGAGGAAGACCAGGTAATTCCTCCGGAAATACCTCGGGAAATTCGCGCACAATAGAGATGTCTTCAATTCTCTTCTCTTCCGTGGATGTGTCAGTAACGAGTGCTAAAATGGCAGTGTGGCCCTTTCGCAAACACTTCTGGGCCTTAAGGAAAGAGATGATGCCTTCGACAGCACCACTCTTGTCGCCACGAATCACGAGGGGTTCTTTATCAGAACGAGGAATGCGGATGATTTTCTCCTTGCAAACAATCTCCGCTTGATGATGAGATAACCAATCCATCCCAATAACGACGTCGAAACTACCAAGTGTGATAGGAACAAGATCGATAGGGAAAGTCTGACCAGCTAAGACGAGGTTACAACCTTTAACTATGTGTGTGGCTTCAAGACTTTTACCGTTAGCTAGTTCTACCGTGTGTTTGGTGTTCAGGAGTGTTGGGGTGCGCTTAAGAATTTGGCTAACTTTTACGGACACATAACTGGTATCGGCACCCGAATCGAATAAAACAGTAACGAAGAAGTCGTCAAGAAGAAACTTACCCATCACAACGTTGGGATCGTTCCTTGCTTCTCCCTGACCAATCACGAACACACGACCCCTTGCCCCGTTGCCATTGTTGTCTCCCCCATTTCCGCCTCCATTGTTGTTCCCATTGTGGTTCCCATTTCCTTGGTTATTGTTATGGTTTTGATTTAACTGGGGGCAGTTCCTCTTAAAGTGGCCTTCAGCGCCACACTGAAAGCATCCTTTATTTCCCTGCTGATGCTGTTGCTGGTGGTTCTGTGGGGCTTGTTGTTGTTGTTGGCGATTCTGATTCGTAGGCCGTGGGCTCCTGCAATCCTTGGCTTCATGACCCATCTTGAGACACCTCTGACAGTGTCCCTTGTTGCACTGACCACTGTGGTGTCTGTTGCATTTGTTGCACTTTGGGTGGTTTCCTCGATATCCACCCTGCCCTTGACTAGCAGAAAAGTGCTGACCAGGGCTCCTATGGTCCTCAGTCCTTCGTTGCTGAGACTGAGACTGAACAGAGGCAGAGCCTTTGCCGGAATTCCCATCCCATTTTCGTTTATTGTCGGTAGGTGCATCAGAAGTAGCAGCACCAATACGCTTGGGTAGTCTGTTTTGTTCCACTGCCTGGTCGGTGAGACGATGAGCCAATTTGACGACTTGCTGGATGGTACCCAAGTTGGCTGAAGTCACATGACTTTGAATCGCTGGTGCAAGGCCCTTGAGGTAAAGCTCAATACGTTTGATGGGAGGGTCCACCATAGTTGGGCACAGGATGGCCAGTTCATTCGACCTCTTGGTATACGCCTCAATCTCAGATCCTGTCATCTTCAGATTGTAAAATTCCACTTCTAGCTTGTGGATGTCATCCCGACTACAGTACTCCTCTTTGATCAGCTCTTTGAAACCATTCCAGGGCGTGGCATTAGCAACTGCCAGTCCTAGTAGTTGAACCTGTGCCTTCCACCAGGTTAACGCAGCTCCTTCAAGTGTTCCGGTAGCATATTTCACCCTACGGTCTTCGGGGCATTCGCACATCTCGAAAACTGTCTCAAGCTTTTCAAACCAGTGAAGAAGGCCCACTGCTCCTTCGGTGCCACTGAAAGTGGTAGGTCGACAGTCCATGAACGTCTTGAACGTGCACACAGGAGGTTGAGCATGTTGACCTCCTGCAGGGTTAGCTGCGAGTGCCTCCGCAACTCGTTCGTTGATCAAAGCCGTCAACTGGGCTTGAGTGAGGTTGATACGTCCCTCGCGTCCGCTCATGATCTTCATAACGAAGCAACGTAAGTGACGAAAGTGTCGCGAAAGTGTGTAAGTGTGGGACGACATTAGAGAGTATGCACACGAGGTTCAAATAGCAATTATCACGTTATCTAATGCACAGTGAGAACTATCTAACCGACAATATAACATAATCATACCACTTATGGTGTCGAGCCTTGCACGTGGAGCGAAGCGTCGTTGTGGATCGTTGAGCGCTGTACAGGTTATAGTCTGGTTCTAACAAAAACTTTTTCACTTATTAAAACCAAGTTCTCTATAACCAATGGCTCTGATACCAATCTGTCACACCCCCAAAATCCACCATGCGGAGTATCACCGCTTGGAGGCGTGACATGACCAGGATCGAGCCACCAATCATATTGAACAATTCAATTAAGTAAATAAAACCAAACATAATACGATTGGTGACCAAAGCTAGTTAACCTTGTTTGGTTTAGACAGCGGAAGCATAAACGTGAGTTCAAAACATAAGTTCACAGTTCATAAGTTTAAAGTCTCAAACATAAGTTCCATAGGTTTATAAAGTTCAATTATTAAGTATGGGATATAACAACCCATGTTCCACAACGACTCCTTCCCCGTGCAAGCTCCAAGCATTTAGCGACCTGTAAGGCATGTAACAACTAGTCAACAACAAAGTTGAGTGAGTTCACGTTTGGTTGTTTAGTTAATGAGTTCGTATCAGGAATCGGAAGTTCGTTTCATAACCAAGTATTACCCATTATTCTTGATTCCCAAACCTTTACGATATTTAGTGGGGGCTTCCCATTATGTATGTTACTAGACTAGGCGTATCCATAAGAGTCCTTCCCAATCCGAGGACGGTGTTAAGTATGAGTGTACGTAGGTTTTACGTACGTGTCCTTCTCATCCGAGGACAGTAGTGAGTGTGAGTGTACGTAGGTTTTACGTACGTGCCCTTCTCAATCCGAGGACAGTAGTAGGTGTGAGTGTACGTAGGTTTTACGTACGTGCCCTTCCCAATCCGAGGACAGTAGTAGGTGTGAGTGTACGTAGGTTTTACGTACGTGCCCTTCCCAATCCGAGGACAGTAGTAGGTGTGAGTGTACGTAGGTTTTACGTACGTGCCCTTCCCAATCCGAGGACAGTAGTAGGTGTGAGTGTACGTAGGTTTTACGTACGTGCCCTTCTCAATCCGAGGACAGTAGTTGGTAGTCTAGTAGTGTTGGTAATATAAATAGAGTGATAGTACGAGTAGTTATTCAATCCCATTCCCAACCACCGGGAATCCCATGCCTTAGTAAGGGTGTGAACTCACCTCGGTTTGCTCGGTTAGATTCTCAATACAGCTAACAGTCAAGGTCAGTCAATCACGTCCTAGTATGATTTACCAGTTATTCATTTAGTGGCTTTCAAATAGAACACAAAGTTCCTACACGTATCTATCACACAACATGCATCACTGTAACGGTTTATGCCCATCTAAGTTTCCCGTCCATTCCCCACTCAAAATCAAACATACGATAATGCACATAACATATATGACATGTCAAATCATTCACAGATAGCATACTCGACATTTAGACACGCAAATCACTACTTATGTCGTTTCAGCATTAATACTCAAAACCGGCTGTTTTCGGACATTTAAATAAAATAGTTAGATTGTTCCAAAAATTCCCAAATTTTTATAGAACATCATAAACATTCCATATTTTATTGTGTAAAAATATCGGGGTCCGGTTTATCACCAATATTTTATAAAAATTCATATTCGGGACTGAACTCAGATTTATGTATTTCTGACCACAGTCCACGAAACATTTTATTACAAATTCATCGTAAGTCCGATTTGCGAAATTCCAGTGGGGTAATTACAAATACTTCAGTTATCATCTACAGTAAAATTTTCATGGTCCGATTCATCACAAAACTCAGGTTATGACCGAAAGTACGACGCCCATTTATTGCTGTCAAAATTCAGCTTAAGTAGCTGTTACAAATTAACACTTTAAAAATAGTAAACGGAGTCCAAAAATTACGATTCCGGTACCATTAGAACCGTATTTCATAATAACATATTTTAGATTCAAAATATCGATTTTTCGTTGAGGTTAAGACCTGTTTACAGCCAACAGAAGTGGGCTGTAAAAGTTAGACAGATTCTGATTTCAAGTGTTTAACCATCTAAATCATGTTCGATCGATTCCGTTAACGAGTTTAGTGACCACAACAACATCATATACTAATATCATTCAGTAAAGCATCAGATAATCACCCAATCATCATAACCACACAAGATCTACATGATTTACACACATATTCATCCATTAACCACCTTGTTCATCACTTTAGTAAACTTTTAGACTTTGATCTTATATGTTCGTAATTTTTAACCGACGAAACTTTTATTAACCACTCTAGACAAGATCAAGAAGAGGTTTAGAGTCACTTACTACTAGCTCGAGGCTAGGGAAGATTCTAGTCGAAAATCGAGTGGATAAAAGCAATAGAATGAGGTCCTTCGCGTTCCGTTTGCACCAAGCTTCCTAATACGCGATCCTCGACACTTGTATGGACTTGGAATTACTTGAACAAGATCGAAAATGATGGATGGATGGTAGTGATGTTTGGCCGTAGCCTTTGAGAGAGAGAGAGAGAAGTGTTCAAGTGTTGAAATGTGAAGTGAAAGATCATGAGTGTAATGACAAGAACTTATAGGTAAATTTGAAGGTAATTGTCCATTAGATAATATGCCTCCTAGATATTCAACATTGAAGATTTTGCCAAATCCCAAGTACTAAGTATGTCCCCCATGGGGACGGTTTTGGTTAGAGGGGGGGGGGGGTCTTGGTTGGTTTGTAACTAAGTGCCAAGTATTAGTTAGGTTAACTAAGTTAAGTTAAGTGTTTAACTTAGTTAGTTGTATGTTACACGTTATGGCGGGTGTTAGGGTAATCAGGGACCCTAACTGGCTCGGAAAAATATAAATAGTGAAAGTAATAATATTTTCATGTTCCGGGTAAAGTCCGGTTGTTCGGTTTGACACTATTCCGTTAAAGCGTTTAATTAATCCGAAAGGTGTCCTATTTATATATTTTGTAACGTTTTTACTTTCTAACACTTAAGAAAATATAACGGACTATTTAGTGACCTTTCTGTACACTATTAGTATATAAAAATACGTGTACGCATAACACAGATATCAGAAAGCAGTTAAGTGATGCCACACAGTCGTCAAGCACATTAATTATTATTAATAAATTGTACGGAATACATGTAAATTTGAGAGTTGTCACATTCTCCCCCTGTTAAGAGAATTTCGTCCCGAAATTTAGCGCGTGGTTACTGAGGAAGCTACTTAAGTTGCGTTGTCACTCTTGCTTCAAATTCCTTCCAATCTATAGTTTAATTCTTCGACAAGATTTCTGCAAGTCTCTTCTTGCTTGGTCTTAACGTCGTCGCATGCCCTCGACCGTAGTATGTTCTAAAACCAGAGACCAGTGAAGATAACTGACTTCCTGAATCCGTATAGCAAATATGTCTGCAATGGCACACGCAATAAAATCCAGTGCTGCTAGCTATAAACAAAAGTCAAAGTAATAGTTAAAGGGTAATAATGTTATTAATTTAATAACTTTAGTTTAAAGATGATAAAGATTGGTTATTTACCTGAGAAGAAAAGTTTTTAAATGGTGCGAGTTCGGTAGGGGAGAGAAGATCTTCAAAACTATAAAGCGCTGAAACAAAAGGATTCAAAACTATTACGTTAAGGATTTTCACGTTCAGCCTCCGGTTTCTAAATGGAATATTTTAACAATAACAATGCACCATTTGCTAATAAAACGATCTTCGTTAAATACATGCCACTGTTCTTCCACCCATCTGTTAGCTCTGTCTTTTAGTTTAACAAAACAGAAAGAAAAACTTCAATCAATAAACAAAGTAAGAGCACAATGAAAAATAAAATATTGTTTTATTCAGGCCCCATTTGAGGCCTGCTTCAGTTCTGCAAAAGCAATATCTATCAAAACCAACTGATTTTTCATCCTTCCTTTCGTGTCAGCGAGTTAATAGATGAATCGAAAGATGATAAATAAGACGATGATGGGTTTTCAAACCAGAGGGAGGATGGAAAAATGCGCCGCTATAAAGAGTTTAGGGTTTCAAACCAGGTCGCTTTCTGGCTTGTACACTATACTCGATATACACAAGCAATCCGACCCATTTCGATCAGTGTACAAAATACCCTTTTGACCCGTTAACTTGATCAAGAAAATATAAATATCAAGTATGGTGTATGTGCATGTAAAAAAGTAATAAAGCTAAGTACCAATTTGCCCTTCGAATCAATAACTCACATGTATTATCGAGTATAGTGTACAAGCTAGAAAATGACCTCCAAAGCATTGACCTGCAATATTGACAAACAAATTGTTGATAATAATTGACTTGCACCAAAAAAACAAAGTGTAACACCATCAAAACTTGTTGCTCGATTCAAAAATAAGATGGGCACTAACATCAAAAGTAAAAAAAAAAAATTAAAAGACTTGCTTGTCAAAAACAGTGGCGGACCCAGGAATTATTTGCTGGGGGTGCGGATGAAAAGAGGGTAGAATGTCAACACATTCAACAACTTGAATTATCACAATAAATGACCAAACAACAAAGATTTAGCAACTCAAATTTTGTTTTTCGGTAACACGAACACAGTAGATATAGCATCAAACATTCAAGAAACCAGTATATATGCACTACACAAGCAAAGCACTCAAATCACCATCATAAGAAGCCATTTTTCACACAAAACATAGGTACTTTATGATCAGCCAAGGAGCCACAACCAGGACAACGATCCCAATCACCGACAGTAGCATGCACAAACAGGAGCAACCGCCCGTGGCTCGCTTGTTCAGAATAGCCAAATTCTTCTGCACTCTCTATTTTCCCAAAGACACCCAAAATACAAATTGTCAGACACCACCTCATAATATGCAACGATCAAAAGATTTGTAAAAAAACATATTAAGTGTAACCTTGAGTCGGGAATGTGTAACTTCTACATGTTCATCCAGGTCATCCTGCATACCAGAAAATAGCAAATAAACTTTTAAATCACTTTCAACAAGGTGTGGTAAGTTGCGACATTTAATAAGAAGAATGGCATACAATGAGTCTAGTGTGCAGGTCAAGTTCCTCGTTGACTGCTAAAGCAATATGTTTGGTACTTATCACTGTTTCCTCCAGTTTCTCTAGCCCTTCATCTTGTTCTATAATGGAAATATTAAAATAACATGATTTATAAACATATAACTTGTAAAGAAAATAACGTTGTTCCAAGTGCAAATATCAAAATAAAGGGTTGTGATATTGAAAAAGCTTGCCTCTCATAATTTGTCTCTGAAGCCCAACAATACCAGAGTTGTCTAAACCAGATACTCTGGTCATGGCATCAACAATACCAGAGTGGTCAGCTTTTGACGAAGACGTTGTGGATTTCCAATGTTACAGTAAGCTATTATTATTATTATTTTTTTTTTTGTAAAGGGTTACCCCGGTGAAATACAGTAAGCTATTATTGATGTAGTTATAATTGTTTCATAATTAATATTATTATTATTATTATTATTATTATTATTATTATTGTTGTTGTTGTTGTTATTATTATTATTATTTAAATGTATCATCATTTGTATTGATGGTTCATCGGTTAGAGCCATCTTCTTAGCAATATAGCTTACCTCCTAACCAACTACGAGTAGCTAGCTCCCATAAAAATGTGCATTGCTGCAACAGTCAGGAACCAATAATCCACGGAGGTTTTAATTTCATCACAGTTAGTAATTTTTACCTCCATAGTAGGTTTTCCTCCGGGTGTTCCCAACAGCGCAATCTTTTTAAGAGTGTCAATGCCTTGTATTACCTTTCCAAAAACAACCTGGAACCTGCTATAAACCAAATAAAAACAAAGTTTAGTAACAATGATAGAGTCGTAATATGACTAAAACGGTATGAGCAAGTGTTCGATTTGACTAAAAAAATAATAAAAACAAGTGCTCGGTTTGACTTACAAACAGATGCACAATAAACAGCAGTTCTCACAGGCCACAAAGTCTCACTCTCTTGGATCTTATCAATTATATCCAACAGCAATTCTGAAGGCAAGTCTGCCCACTGACCTTGATGACCATCTCCACCAGAGCTACATCCAACGCAATATGAGACCTAGTTGGATTCCTCCACTATCTCCCTTCAATCTCTCTCCTCGATATAATCCTGATCCCATCTCGCATCCCCTCAGCTCGCGCACAAGTCCTTTGAATGATATCTTGAGAATTTATCATGCCAATCTATACACCTTCCCTATAATCATAAATCAAGAGTGAATCTCTGAACCATGAACTATAAACTATGAAAATTTAAAAAAAAAAAGGAAAGATACTTAATTTCACTTAATTTTTGTTCAATCGAACGATCAGATTATTAATCCAGCATGAAACGCCTAAAATTTACTTAACTAATAAAAGCTAGAGAACCTAAATTCTTGTGATTATCATCATTAAAATCGTAAATATAATGATTTAAAGGAAACAACTCACTGGTTTTATGGCAAGCAGGGTGATTCCAGAGGGCGTGTTGCTTCGATTTCAGTCTAAACATCAAGATCAGATCGTGCCAAGCTTCTAAAGAACCAAAAATCATCTATTAAACTTAAATTCATAATGAAATCAAGCAAGATCAGTGGAGAGGAAAGACGAAGTGATCTTACTCTGGTAATACCCGCCAGAAAGAACCCTATTATGTCGCCGTCGCCAGTGTTCAATCCACTGTTGTTGCCTTCACCACCACCACCACAACCAACCGCCACTTCCACTTCCACAACCACCACCAACAACCGCCACTGCCACAACCAAACTGCCGCCACCACAATGCAATGTCACTAAGAGAAAGATGAGTGGTGATGATGCTTTAGAGAGAGAGAGAGAGAGGAGTTTTACAGAGAGAAAGAAGAGCGATGGTGATGTTTTTAGGGAGAGAAAGATGTGTCCGTTTTCCCTCTTTCCCGTTCTCTCTCCCCTCGGTCTTTCACTCTCTAACCCCTGCTCTTCTCTAAATACGCGAGAGTGACGATTGAAGTAACAGGTTATCAATGTATCAGTTTTCATTGGTGAAATCTCTTAATTGCCCCCATGGCGTCTTAATTTTTTTTTTTAATTTAGCTTGTTTTTCCTTGTACCTAATGCTTTAAAATTTATACCTTTGGTAAAATTACAATATTGTACATCACTTCTCCTTTTTATAATAGTATAGATAACTTTTTTTATTATTTGATATATAAAATTAGATTTATTAAACCCGTACAATACACGGGGTTTTTTAAATATATAAATAATTTATTATTTAGTATTTTTTTTCATTATTTGATGTATAAAATTATATTTATTCAATCTGTACAACAATACAAGGGGTTTTTAAAGATATAACTTTTTATTTTTTAGTATATAAAATTATATGTATTCAATCCATGTAATAAACAAAGTTTTTAAAGATATATTATTTTATTATTTGGTATATAAATTCACATTTATTTAGCCGGTGTAATACACAGAATTCTAATCTAGTACTTATATAAAATTGAGTGGCCTAGTGTGGTCACTGGAAAAATGAGGGATCATTATTAAACTTAGGATTGAGTAAATTGCAGTTTTACCCCCTGAGGTTAGGGGCCATTGGCACTCTTACCCCCCTAAGGAAATAAATGCAAAATTACCCCCTACTGTTACCTCTTATGTCGCACAATTACCCCCCGGCTTGAAAGTCAATGACAGATCTGTTGACTCTTAGTTGAAATGACTATATTACCCTTCCATTTTACCCCCCAACATTTCTGTTAAGTCGCACAATTACCCCCCATTGGTAAATTACTAATTTGTCCTTCCTTATTACCTCCTGTACTTTGAGTTAAGATACAACATTACCCCCTGCAACTTCCAAAAACCTTACCGCCAAAATCAAAAACCTGATCTATGATTCTATAATCATAAATCTTAACATGTTCTATGATCTGAAACCTAATTCTGAATCAATTCACATGTAATCTGCTTCTGAATCATATAAACACCTAATTCTGAAAGTGTTTCACATGTAATCTGTTGCATACCTGTTGCATACATGTAATCTGCTTCTGAATCATATAAACACCTAATTCTGAATCAAGCATACCTCAAGCATACCACTGATTAAGCATACCTGTTGTGGTGACTATTAACCACTGATTAAGCATACCTGCTGCACATTTTTACTATTAACCAGACTAGAATATGTGGTGACTATTAATCACCATAGAAGCTGTTATGACTACTAACAATGTATCAAACCACTGTTATGATTGCTAACAGGTTGTTGATCAAATGCACAAAATGTATATCCTAATCAAACTATCAAATGCACATTTTGATCATGTAAGATCATCTAACTGCCATAACCATGTTCTTACATCTGCACATATAACTATCATCAACTATGATCATGTAAGTATGTAACTGCCATAACCATGTTCAGTAACTTCACATACACCTGTTGATACAAACTAGGTTCACTGTCAGCAAAAAATGGTTCACATGTCCAACTAGGTTCACTGTCAATTCAAAAACCATGAAGAACCTTCAGCATTTGAATTCCATAAGCCAAACTTCACATACACCTATTGATACACCTATTGACCTTGGCAGTCATTGTACAAACCTGTATATGCATTGTACAAACCTGTTTGACTTTCAACATACACCTATTGACCTATATGCATTGTACAAGCCTGTTTGACTTTCATAAGTCAAACTGCACATCCACATTACCCATATGCATTTGTAGAAGCCTGTTTGACTTTCAACATACACCTATTGACCTATTTGACTTTCATAAGTCAAACTGCATATCCATATTACCCATATGCCTGTTTGACTTTCATAATACACCTATTGACCCATGCACATTTGTACAAGCCTGTTTAACCCACATTTGTACAAGTCAAGCTTCATATACCAACATTAACAGTCAGTCTATGATCAAGCATACCAAAAACCAACATCAACAGTCAGTCTATGATCAAGCATACCAAAAGATCCTAATATATAACCCACATTAACAGTCAACTACACTACATATTAACCCAAAACATCCTAATATATTAGAGTTCATAAGTAAACTAAACAACCATTTCCTGCTGCGGAAGAAACTGGAAGTGCAAGAAAGGGCGGCCCCGCATTTTCACCACCACGGAAACCACAATCGAGCGGAGTGAAAAACGAACCCTCATGTCCACTGCAAACAAAGAAAGATGATGTTTCAATAACCCCCTGTTTCTAACTTCTTCACAAAGATCGATTTTATACCAGACAGCAGAGATAAAAAGGATGATCGGTCGCCGGGAACCAGCTGCGTCGGCGGAGGTATGCTCGCCATTGTGGTCGCCGGAGGTGGAGGTGGAAGGATGGGGTTCTCTGCTTCACTCATGGTTAAGTGGTCGCCGGTTGTGGAGGTGAAGGTGGAAGCCGGTGGTGGAGGTGGAAGCCGGTTGTGGCAGTGGTGGATGGATCGCCGGTTGATCGCCGGTGGTGGATTGATCGGATATGGAGGTGGAGGTGGAAGTGAAGAACCTTAGGGGGTAAGATTGTGAAATAGTGTTGAGTTTAAGGGTTATTATACTATATTAGATACTAATGAACGTGAAATTACCTATTTACCCTTTGACTCTTATTGACCGGTAAACATATTTGAGCTTAGGGGGTAATTGTGCGACATAAGAGGTAACAGTAGGGGGTAATTTTGCATTTATTTCCTTAGGGGGGGTAAGAGTGCCAATGGCCCCTAACCTCAGGGGGGTAAAACTGCAATTTACTCCTTAGGATTTAAATGAAAAAAACCCATTAAATTGTGATGTATAAGTTATGATTTGTTGAGCGACGACTTGAAACTACCTATGAGGAGAAAGAGCCTGTGGTGGTAGATACAACTATTTTTATAGATACTTTGTAAATCAAAAAATATAAAAATTACCTGATTCGTGGTTTTTTTTAGAATGACAAATTAATTTATTTAAAATCTCTTATACCTACGCTTTACAAAATTTAAATCATCCCCCTTTGAAGATATTTTTCCACCACATCATGTCCTTGAGGTCACTTGGCTCAAGTCTTGTGGATGTTATCAAACTTCACTTGATATAGAGATAGCACGAGAGGGTATAATATGGGTGAAACTATCTCATGATCTCAACTATAAAAGATATACTAGCTTTAAAGAAGTTGCGGTGAATTTCTTTTATTATTTACTCTGTGTTTACATGTGTTTTGAAATCACTACGAACGTGTTGCAAACAGAAATGCTGACAAGAATAAAAATAAAATGTAGAAAAAAAAACACTAAAAGATAACCGAAATAAAATCAACCAAAAAAGTTGTATGGTAACGATATTGTTCGTATGAAACCCGTGGTCAGAGATGAGCAAATTGTTCTGGGTACCGGTACCAAATTTGCCGAACCGAAAGATCTTAAGTACCAGTTCGGTACCGACTTTTGGCGTTCTTGGTACCGGTTCACTACCCTTTTTTAACTTCATATACCGGTACCATAACCGGTATTTTCGGTATCAGTACCGATTCTGTATCGGTTGGCACCGAGCTCATCCCTACCCCATCTCCATCCCTGAAACTAAAAAAAGAAAAAAATTAAAAGTTGAAGAAAATCAACAAAAAAAAAAGTTGTATGATACCGTTGTTCGTACGGTAATCGTGATCTGGGATGAGCAAATGGTATCGGGTAGCAGCACTGAATTTCCCGAACCAAAAGATTTCTAATATCAATTCGGCACCAACTTTTGGCGTTTTATGTATTAGTGACGGTTTTTATCTTCATGTACTAATACCGAACAGGACCGTCCCGGTATTTTCGATACCAGTACTGCTTCGATACCGGTTGACACCAAGCTTATCTCAACCCCTAATATTAAAAAGAAAAAAGATTAAAGTTAAAAAGTAAAAAAAATAACTATTATTATAATATTAAAATAATAAAAATATTAAACAACTATACATTATTATAATATTAAAATCACTATTCATTTCAATTAGTTTATTAATATATAGTAAAGTAATAATAAGAAAAGATTTTGAGATCACTATATATTTAAATGAGTCAATTGCAAGATTTGTCCTTTATCTATATACCAAATTTCAGGCGGTGTCTTTTATCTTTAAAATTGATCAGTTTTGTACTTATTGTTTCAAAATTTTGCACGGAATGTCCTTTATCTCTAACCCAGTTAGTTTGTTCAGTTAAACCAGATCATGTGCAAGGCACATGAAGGCATAATTGTCTTTTTATCCTATTATTTAAAAAATATCTTAAAAGATGTATATATATATATATATAGGAGAAGGATCCGTTAGGAACCACCCTTTATTGCGAGAACCAGTGTGAACACAAACAGTAATTCCTAAAAAAATCTAAAAAACACCCAAATTTTTTTTTACTATTTTTTTTGGAAAAAAATCGCTATATTTTGTTAATAAAAAAATAAACAAAAATTAAAAAAAAAATTCGAGTAACAGTTATCCATGCACATGTGCATATGTATCATTTCTTTGTCAAATTCCGTAATTCATTACAAATATTAGTCAATTGCACTTTCATTTACACTACCACGTGTAATACACTACTTTTTACGTTAACAATATTATAAATGCACATGTGCATCTATATGTATCAACATGAAATAAGGTGTTTTGGTACACTACTTTGAATACACTTTCTCTTTCATCTATCATTCCATCCATAATACACAAACATGCACATGTGCATATATATCATTTATTTGACAAATTTCATAACTCATTATAAATATTAGACAATTGCACTTTCATTTACACTACCATATGTAATACACTACTTTCTACATTACCAATATTAGAAATGCACATGTGCATCTATATGTATCAACATGAAATAAGGTGTTTTAGTACACTACTTTGAATACACTTTCCCTTTCATATATCATACCATCTATAATACACTACCATTACCTTCTATCATCCATAATACAATATCATTACCTCCTACCATCCATAATACAATACCATTACCAATATTTTGACTTTATTATATGTATATCGACACCATTTATACCATCTAATCATCATATTACATCATAAAGTAACAATTATAGCAAAACCATCAACTACTAGATATAATTAACCAAAAAACATGTATATGGGTCTACTTCTCCATTCAAAATCATAAACTTTCTGTACCAAAACATATTATATCATGGTTATACCTAATGATGCACATGTGCATTTTAAATATTGGTAATGTAAAAAGTAGTGTATTACAGATGATATTGTAAATTAAAGTGCAATTGTCTATTACTGATAACGTATTAAGGAATTTGTTAAAGTAATGATACATATGCACATGTGCATGGATAACTGTTACTCAGATTTTTTTTTTGTAACTAAATATAGCGATTTTTGTTAAAAAAATATTTAAAAAAATTGAGTGTTTTTTTGATTTTTTTTAGATTTTATTTTGTGTTCACATTGGTTCTCGCAATAAGGGTGGTTCTCAAATGAACCTTACCATATATATATATATATATATATGACAAAGATCCGTTAGGAACCACCCTTTATTGCGAGAACCGCGAGAACCAATGTGAACACAAAAAAAATGCCTAAAAATAGCTAAAAACACACAATTTTTTTTATTTTTTTCATATTTTTTTTTTATAAAAAATCGCTACTTTTAGTAGCAAAACAAAAATTTTAATGTTTTTTTTTAATTTTTTGCTACTAAAATTAGCGATTTTAACATAAAAAAATATTTAAAAAAATTGTATATTTTAATTTTGATTTTTTAAGGTTTTTTGGGTGTTTAGTTTTTAGCATTTTAGCTTGAAGGGGGTGGGGTGCAGAGGGGGGGGGGGGGTTAGATTTTTTTAAGGGGGGGGGGGGGGGAGGTGGGGGTTAGGTTTTTTTAGCTATTTTAGGTTGTATTCACATTGGTTCTCGCGGTTCTCGCAATAAAGGTGGTTCTCGCATGAACCTTACCCTATATATATATCCGCTAAAATGAAAACACCTCCAGTTGTAAGAACCGCGGGAACCACTTTCTGGCCATTAGATCTTCAAAATTGATGGATGAAATTAAAAGTAGTTAAAAATAATATTAAATTATTTTTGTCTTATTATGTCTTTAATATTTTAATCTAAAAGGGTATTTAAGTAATATTGTTTTTTTGTCTTATTAATTTTATTGTTTTTTATTACATTTTTGTCCTATTGCATTAATTGTTTTTTTCCAAATCAGATTTTTTTATTAAACAACATTTTAAAATAAGATTTTTTTGTGACACCCCAGGAAAACCATACAACTTAACTAGCTTCCTCAGTGAGTACTTACCAAATTTCAGGACGAAATTTCTTTCAACTTGGGGATAATGTGACAACTCGTAATTTAGAACCCTTCATTGTATCTCGATGTAACATGCTTGAACGTTATGTGTTTATATATTAGCAAATGAAAGTTGTGAATTATCTTGATGTGCTATGTGTTGATAATATGTACGTATAATGTATAGCTATGTATATGTGGGTATGTAATAAGCCGAGACTATGAACCCAACTCGAGACCACTCGGTCTCGAGTGAACAGTGTAACGGTTGGGCCATGCTTCTCTTTACCCCACCCGAAAACCCACTAGGGTGAACCAACTTAGGGCTAGTATATTGTAACACCTGTGCCTCCACGGCCATCAAACAAATACTGTATCAATGAAATATTGTATTTCATACTTGGGACATGTACAAATATGTGTATCCTTTGCACATTATCAATTCTTGTTCGATTTCAAGCTTTAAATCGCTTTCTAGAAGGTTATACGCGCACTGATGCGTAAATATAACCCGTTTAATGCAACGAACGCTCCAGAATAGTGAAATAGGCTTAACATACCTTAAACAACCTTTACATAACTTAGAAATAAGTTTTGAAGGCTTTGGTATGTCAAAAACAAGTTAATTCACTTACAGGGACTAAACTTGACAAACTGCGAAAGTATGCCAATTTGAGCTGTAACGAACATTCTGGAACATGACCATAAGTTAAACATATCATAAATATCCTTTACATAGCTTAGGAATAGGCTTTGATGGGTTCGGTATGCTAAAATAAACTTTTGGGTCATTCAGGGACTAAAAGCGTCAAAAAGTGCACAAGTTTGCATTTTCGCGCATAACTTACGTTCTGAATACCTCCGGACATCCAAAAATTTATGTAAGCACTAAAATACTTTATTTTAGTGTTTGGCATGAGAAAAAAAATCCATTTGTCGCGCAATTTAGATCGTTTATCGCGCTTATGCGCATTCCGTCGTAATTAACCGAACATCGCGATCGTACGACCAAACGAACTGACATCCGGCATATTTTTGAGCATGTTTCATGCCCACAATGTTTAGGCATCCTTGTGGAGCCTTGAAAATGATTTAACGAGCCTTAAACACGTCGGAAATGGCCTGAATACGCAACGGGGACTGAAAGATAAACATTTGAAGGTGTTTGCTGATCAGGGGGACCCTAGCGCGACGCCTAGCCCCCTTGGCGTCACGCTAGGCCTCTTCTGATCAGCAAAAGCCATTTTTAACACAAGTTAGCAGCCCCTAACACTCTCCAAAGGTCAACTGCCACATGTTAAACTCTTATGGTGGCCAAAATCAGTAACCACAACATTACAACAAGTGTAGGGATGTGATCATTCCCTCTTCTCCAAGAAATGATCCTAACGGTAAACCGAAAACTATAAATACCCACCTCCACCCTTCACTTTTCCTCACAAGAATCTGATCTTATGTGCTCTAAGTTGAAACCTTTGTTTCATACCTATTTTGATCTAGATTAGCATTCGGGGACCCTTTGTAAGTGTTCCTTCGTTCTTTTATTGCTTTTCGAGTCCGAAAGTCAAACTTTGTTTGACTTTCTGCGTTGACCAGTTTATGGTCAATGCGAAGTTCGTTTGAACTTCGCAACGTGATTGTAATCACGATGGTTATAGTCTCTTGTGACTATGCCTAATGATTACCACGTTGTCTAGGGTCGTAAGGGTAAGCGATCTAATAAATCGCTTATACCTTCGAACCCAACCCATTTGGTCGATCATTAGGATCCGAACAAACACATTAGGTGACCATAGTATATAGGGAATAACCTTCCGAGGTTATACCTTATGGTCGCTTCGTTTAAGTAGTTGTATGATATGTAGTTTATATGCCTAAGGTAAATTACCAAAATACCCCTTGATGCCAAAATTTGTTTTAAACATATGTAACATAACTTTTGATATCTAAACTGATTTGACAACCATATTAGACATGTTAAGGCATATTTTACTTGTCATAGGACTAGTTAGGCGTTCCGAACGCGTTTTACGCGAACGACGCGTTAAAGTAGCATAATCTACCTAAACGGGTCGTAATGGGTCACAAACACTTAGGTTAAGTTTCGTTTTAGTATGTGGGCTTTGTTAAACCATATTACACGAGTCTCCATACTCGTTTGGTTTACGAACCCTCATTCTATCCGATCCTCCGATATTAGGTCCGGTTTATTAACATAGTTACCTATATTAGGTGTCGTTTGATTCCGTGATCTCTAGCATTGCTTGGTGGTTATCTTAGGACTTCTGAGCAATCTCAAGTGAGTACATAGACCCCTCTTTTACTGTTTTCCAAACATTTTGGGGTGGAACACATGTGCCTACTTGTTACTTTCGTGCTTTCCATGTTTTCACATCATATACTTGCTATGTTCATTAGTACATTTATAGTACATGATTTCATTGTCTTACATTACATTTTATGCTATGTATGTCCATTTAGTTCATACTTAGTACATCGTTTCACATCACATCACATGCTATGTATGTTCATTTGTTGCATACTTAGTACAGTTGTTTTCATCACATGCTTACATGTTGATATGATATTTGGATTGTCTTGATGGATCAATATACATTCATTAACACCGATCACGCCGTTCGTTAGTAGGTAGTGGTACCATAGGAATTGACAACTCCCGTTCCGGACATCCTGGGTAGGTGGGGATGAAAGGAATGACATAATTCGATATACATTTACAACAAGATAAACCTTTAATTTGTTTAAGGGTTTATCGCCACAGTCTCAAGGCTTGGATGTATGCATTCTCACAATACCGCATAGATATTTGTATCAGTATAACATGCATTTCCACAAAACATAGCTTTGATTTAAACCGTGTTTTACTTCAATACTTTGTTTTTGTGCATATGGTTTAGTTGATATATTTCACTAGCCATACATATCATTTTGATTACACATTACATGATTTACATTTGACACATAAACATTATTGACATTGGTTACACATTACATGATTTACATCTGACACATAAACATTATTGACATTGGTTACACATTACATGATTTACATTTGACACATAAACATTATTGACATTGGTTATACATTACATGATTTACATATTGACATAAACATTTTGACATATTATTCAATACGTTTGGCAATTGGTTTAAACATAGACATCTTACATTGGTGGTTTGTTTGGGTAAGTGATTTGAGTAACGAGGCGTGTGTAATATGATACAAGCATGGTGGATACGCCGCTGGTACTTCCTATATATAAGTGATTGTTTGGTATTACATATCGTAGCGTTATTTGAATCATTTCAATTTGGACATATAACATTTTATACAAATAACATACTTTTCACAATACATTGTTTTACAAACAACTTAAATTATACAAACTCATTTTTATATGGTTATTCATTTAACCATACATTATTCTCTTACTTATACATATCATCTGATCTTATCGTTTTTAAAATGATTTACAAGACAAATCAAATTACAAGGTTCATGACTAAACATTTTCTTAAACAATAAGTCATGAATCCTATTTTCATAAACCTATGTATCTCACAGGCATTTTTATGTTGACGTACCTATTTTCACATGTGTTTCAGGATATGATGCATAGGATTTATCAAGATACACTTAGGCGGACTTGGGCCTTAGCGACAATAAAAGATGCAAGACTAGTTATTTATGTTATGTTTCTTTGATTGTCAAGACATTGTAACTACTTTAATAATTAAAACAATATTTCAATTTCCATGTGTTATGAAACAATGATTCTGTTACAACACTCCCCGACGTTTTCCGCCACGTTTTGTTGTCCTACGTGGTCGGGGTGTGACATATATAACTCATGCTCCTAGCCAACCTTGCCTTTTCCTTGAGCAACTCACACTCACTCTCACACACACTCTCCTACATTCTCTCTCACCAAAACCCTAGAACCACAAACTCCTCTCCTCTCTTTCAACCGGTAGCACCAAGACTCTCGGCTCAAGCTCTAGATCATCGCTCGGTTAGTATTTTATGTTTCTAGATGTTACAATGCTTGGTTGGTTATTGACATACATGATAAAGGTGTTGATGTGTGATGATATAGGTTAGTTAGGTGTTTTATTTCGGTTGATGATGTATGATGATGTTATATGATGATGTAATGTTGTCTTGGTATAAATAATATGTGATTGATCATGAATGATTGTAATCGGCTCTATATGGGTTTGGATCCGAATGGTTTGGCTATGTTTAGGTATGAATGAGGAGGTATTGCTCATGAAATCGGATTTGCATATGTGTATTAGATGATGTTCATGTTAATCGGATTTCGTACTAAGGACTCTAAGAATCGAATGCTTGATTAACCGGCTATTATATATATTATGATCGAATGATTGTTGAGTTGTCATGATTAGAATATATGATAGGATAGGGTTGTTTGATTAATCATATTGCAAAATGTTGAAAACCCTAAAATGATGAACAAGTTTGAATGTTAATATGAATATTTGAATATGCAATGAACAATTGAAAGATGCCTTGTTTAATCCATTTGATCTAGATATTAGACAAAGAAACATGTTTGTGTGTTTTTATTGGATAGTACACAATTTCATGCACATGAAATTGCAATGCTATTGGATAGTACATCGAAGGTTCTAGAAGGATTTCGGTTATCAGGTATGAAAGTCGAGACCCTCGGTCTCGACTCGAGACCTTTAAGCTACAGCTCGAGACCGCAGTGATTGCGACTCGAGACCACCACGTGACAACTCGAGACAAGCTTCAAGGACTCGGAACCAGCAAGGTCTCGACTCGAGATCTCATGGTCTCGAATCGAGACTGAACTCGAGACCTCTAAGTTTCCAACTCATGCCTGCACCACTCGAGACCAGCCATTCATGACTCGAGAACTCCTGGTTGTGACTCGAGACTGCATGTTCTCGAGTCGAGACCACCTTGTCTCGACTGGGTTGCTTGTTTCCGTTATTGGGCCGAATTGTTTGGACTATTCACGCTTATTACTGTTTAACTGGGTTATGTGTTACTATTAATTGGGCTGTGTGTTAACTGTTACTGTTTAAGAACGTGGAAAGGCCCAATAACTTAGAGGATAAATATATGTCATGTATGCTATGTGTTAGATACGTGTAGGATATACGTGACTCCTTTACACCCAAACCTGACCTATACTGGTGACCATATTAGGACGTGGTGACCAGCATACTTAACCAAGTAAACTAAACTGCCGAGCAACCCAAGGTGAGTTCACACTCTCTACAAAGCATGGGATTCCCAGGGGTTGGGAATGAGGTTAAGGAACATGGATTCCTCGTCCTTTATTGGGTAGGACAGTGCTGGTTCAGGAATATGATTCCTCGTCCTCTTGGACAGATAACTTTCACTAGACCAAAACTCTATCACGAAGTCCCTCCTTTTTATATCGACTTAATCGCCGGGCCAATGGCGAGCGGGTCATTAGTTAGATAGCGCTATTTAGGTTTGACAAACCTCACACCGTGCCGCAGAGGACGGGCGTGAACTAATGGATCTGGGCACGTCAATGATGATAGACATTGACAGTTCAGGGCACATAACATGACTACAGTCAGCAGTCGATATGTAACGAGTCTAGTAGCATATACATGGGGTAGCCCCCACGGCTAAAAAGCCAGATAACATAAACATGGGGTAGCCCCCACGGCTGGATTGCCAGGGTAATTGGGTAAACAAATCACGTTTTCAACTATGGGGTAACCCCCACCGCAGGATGCCAGATAAAGGAAACTGTTTTCGAAACAACCTAAAACGAATACCCAACTGTGAACTCGCTCAACATTTTTGTTGACTCGTTACTACATGCTTTGCAGGTCAATAGGTACTTAGCTGGAGCTTGCATGGAAGGGAGTCGTTGTGGGACATGGACGGCTGTGTGCCATGTTAAACTTTGAAACAATTAAACTTATGTTTTGGTTTTAAACGTTATGCTTCCGCTTGCAACTTAAACTATGTTTTGTTTGGACACCAATTGTATTGGTTGGAGTTTTATAATCACTTACATGCTTGTTCAATATGATTGGTGGCTGGATCCTGGTCAGTCACGCCTCCAAGCGGTGGTATTCCGCAGGTGGATTTTGGGGGTGTGACATTTTTGATAAAAAAAATTACGCGCGTTTTTTTACGACCCGTTTTTTACGCACGTTTTTTTACGACCCGTTTTACGCTCCGTTTTTTCACACCGTTTTTGCGACCGCGTTTTTAAGTGCCGTTTTTATGCCCGGTTTTACGCACCGTTTTTTGCCGCACCGTTTTTTACGTCACGTTTTTTACAAGCCGTATTTACGCCCCATTTTTTACGTCCCGTTCTTACGCGCCGTTTTAACGTCCCGTTTTATGTCCCGTTTTTACGCGCCGTTTATTCTGCCCGTTTTACGCGCCGTTTTTTGCGCCCCGTTTTTTTCATGCCGTTTTTGCGACCGGGTTTTTACATGCGGTTTTTTACTCCCGGTTTTAAGCACCGTTTTTTAGCGCGACGTGTTTTACGTCCCGTTTTTACGCGCCGTTTTTTTCCCTATTTTTTATGTCCCGTTTTTACGACCCGTTTTACACGCCGTTTTTTTACGCCCCCGTTTTTTACGACCCATTTTACTCCCCGTTTTTCAAGCCGTTTTTGCGACCGCGTTTTTACGCGCTGTTTTTTATGCCTGGTTTTACGCGCCGTTTTTTACGTCTCGTTTTTACGCGCCGTTGTCCCGTATTCACGCCCCTTATTTGTGCGCCGTTTTATCACCCGGTTTTTAAGAGCCGTTTTTTACGCCCCGTTGTCACGCGTCGTTTTTTGCGCCCCCTTTCTTACACATGCGTTTTTAAACTTTTTTACGGTTTTAAACTTTTTCTTTTACGAATTTTTTTTTGCGGTTTTTAATTTTTTTTTACGAAAACTTTTTTGACGTTTTACGTTTTACAATTTACATAACACAATGTTTGAAAAAAAATAACTGAATTTTGAAAAAAAAATAACACAATGTTTTACGTTTTACATATTACGTTTTACAATTTACATTAAAAAGTTTACGTTTTACAATTTACATTAAAAAGTTTACGTTTTACAATTGACATAAAAAAGTTTTACGTTTTACATAGAAGTTTACGTTTAAAGTTTACGTTTTACGTTGTACGTTTTACAGGTTACAAATTTTTTTTTTGCGTTTTACGTTAAAAAGTTTACATAAAAAAGTTTTACGTTTTACGTTAAAAAGTTTTTACATAAAAGTTTCGTTTTACGTTTTACGTTAAAAGGTTTACGTTTTACGTTTTATGTTAAAAAGTTTAAGTTTTACGTTTTAAGTTTACGTTTTACATTAAACAGTTTTTACATAAAAGTTTACGTTTTACGTAAAATTTTTATAGTTAAAAGTTTTTACATAAAAAAGTTTTAATGTAAAACGTAAACTTAAAATGTAAAACTTAAACTTTTTAACATAAAACGTAAAACGTAAACTTTTTAACGTAAAACGTAAACTTTTTAACATAAAACGTAAAACGTAAAACGAAAACTTTTATGTAAAAACTTTTTAACGTAAAACGTAAAACTTTTTTATGTAAAAACTTTTTAACGTAAAACGTAAAAAAAATTTATGTAACTTGTAAAACGTACAACGTAAACTTTAACGTAAAAACGTAAACTTCTATGTGAAACGTAAAACTTTTTTATGTCAATTGTAAAACGTAAACGTAAAACGTTATTATGTAAAGCGTAAAACATTGTGTTATGTAAATTGTAAAACGTTAAAAAAAAATTTCGTAAAAAAAAATTAAAACCGCAAAAAAAGTTTTCGTAAAAGAAAAAGTTTAAAACCGTAAAAAAGTTTAAAAACGCACGTGTAAGAAAGGGGGCGCAAAAAACGACGCGCAAAAAAACGACGCGTGACAATGGGGCGCAAAAAATGGCTCTTAAAAACCGGGTGATAAAACGGCGCGTAAACAAGGGGCGTGAATACGGGGCGTAAAAGCGGCGCGTAAAAACGGGACGTAAAAAACGGCGCGGTATAAAACGACGCGTAAAACCGGGCATAAAAAACAGCGCGTAAAAACACGGTCGCAAAAACGGCGTGAAAAAACGGGGCGTAAAACGGGTCGTAAAAAACGCACGTAAAAAACGGGGGCTAAAAAACGGCTTGTAAAACGGGTCGTAAAAACGGCGCGTAAAAACGAGATGTAATAAAACGGGGAAAAAACGGCGCTTAAAAACGGGACGTAAAACACGGCGCGCTAAAAAAACGGTGCGTAAAACCGGGAATAAAAAACCGCACGTAAAAACCCGGTCGCAAAAACGGCGTGAAAAAAACGAGGCGTAAAAATCGGCGCGTAAAACGGGCCGTATAAACGGCCCGTAAAAACGGGACATAAAAACGGGACGCTAAAACGGCGCGTAAAAACAGGACGTAAAAAATGGGGCGTAAAAACGTCTTGTAAAAACGTGACGCAAAAAACGGCGCGGCAAAAAACGGTGCGTAAAACCGGGCATAAAAAGCGGCACTAAAAAACCCAGTCGCAAAAACGGCGTGAAAAAATGGAGCGTAAAACGGGTCGTAAAAAAACGCGCGTAAAAAACGGGTCGTAAAAAAACACGCGTAAAATTTTTTTATCAAAAAATCTGATTTCAAAATGTTGTTTAATAAAAAAAAATTCTGATTTAGAAAAAAAACAATTAATGCAATAGGACAAAAATGTTATAAAAAACAATAAAATTAATAAGACAATAAAAACAAAATTACTTAAATAGGCTTTTAGATTAAAATATTAAAGACATAATAAGATAAAAAGAATTTAATATTACTTTTAACTACTTTTAATCTCATCCATCCATTTTGAAGATCTAATGGCCAGAAAGTGGTTCTCGCGGTTCTTATAATTGGAGGTGGTTTTCATTTTAGCGGTCCCCTATATATATATATATATAGGGTAAGGTTATTGTAAAAAATGTTAAAAGTGTGAGAAATATTGTGGAGATGACATGTGTCATCAATCTAAATTAATTCAAAACAGTAAAAAAGTAATTTTATCATTGATTCAATTAAGGAAAAATTACAAGTTTTGTCCTTTATCTATATACTACTTTTCCGGCGGTGTCCTTTTCAACGAATTTTGACAGGTTTTGTCCTTTATAAGAAATTTTGTTGCAAGTTACGTCCTTTGAGCCTAACCCAGTTAAATTTTTCTGTTAAATTTTATTACACATAGGTAATTTAGTCTTTTTACTATTTGTAATTTATTCTTTAAAAAAATTCAAATATATATGTAAACAATCAATTTTTTTTAACGGAAAAATCACTTTATATATATATATATATATATATATATATATATATATATATATATATATATAAACGGGATGAGGAGAAAACGCTCAAAAGTGTGAGAACGGTGAGAACGCTTCCTGGCCTAACACGTGTCACACCGCTTAGAGAAAGGCGGAGGGGCTTTTTTGTCCTTTCATATTTCTTTTCTATTAACGCGTGTCCCTTGATCTTTCCATTTTTTGGCGTTTATTAAATACGCGGCGTTTTTATTGTTTTTAGATCAGAACTATAGTAAATATTTTGGCGTTTTAAGTATTGTTTTGGCGTTTTTATTGATTTAGAAAACATCAGTAATTTTCTTGATTTTATTATATCAAGTGTTTTGCTATCTAGGATACATGCCTATAATGTGACAGACAATTATGGCGTTTTGAAAAGATAAATAATTTTCAATTTTCCATGTAGTGGCATTAATATAACTATAATGTTTTTTGGCAATAAATGATACCGTCTCTTTATTTTACTGTTTCTTTCAATTTTCATCTGTCAATTAGTGTTGATTTTTGCAGTAATACTTTGTGTGCGTTTTTGGCTTTTTATATAGCAACCTCGTACTTTGCTAGCATTCGTTCTCACACTATCAGGCGTTTTGGTGTTTGTAGATTTTGGCGTTTTATACTCTTTTTTTTAAATAGTAGAGAATTAGATGATAAACAACACAAAATTACATAACAAACAATAGAAAATGAAAAAAAAAATTAAAAATTACAATCTAATTTCTCATTCAAATCTTCACTGTCATCAGCCTCTTCTACTTTAACCATTTTGGCGTTTTGAACATGTTTTTGAATGCCTTATGTAGATCCTTATTTTCCTACACAACGGCCGTCTTTAGAAGATGCTTATTTTTGAGGCATCCTTTATGGTGGGTGGTTATATACTTTGTTTGATGACATGTTGAAGACCAACGCCTTCTCTAATGTATTGATCCATTCATGTCATCCATATATCCATCAAGAACAAAGTGACATGATTTCATATCAGTGTCATCAGTCTCTTTGTCTTAAATATTTGTCCATCTCATTCAGCAAAAGATTATAGAGATACCCAACTCAGAGAAGAATCCATTCAGTGAAACTTCATTCAGATCAATACTCAATATAGCAGTATCGAGGTTCAGCATCTGTGGCTTTTTTAAGTATTTTTTTGGCGTTTTTAAAGTGAATGGTTTCTAGGGAATATGGCGTTTGTTTCTAGTTTTGTGATAAGTTGTTTGTGCAGAGAAGTCTCTCTTTATAGGATGTTTTTTGCGCGTAGTTTAGGCGGGATTTTATTTATAATAAATGATATTAATAAAGTAGCCGTCTTTTCAGTTTTACTGTGTATTTTTCCTGTTTTTTTGTTCAACGTTTTTAGGTTTGGCGTTTTTGAATGGGTTTAAGTAGTTTTTGGCGTTTTTTTTAATTTTTAGTTTTTTTAATTAATACTTCTGCAAGTTACTTTCATTATAGTTTTGGAGTTTTTGGCGTTTTTACTCCATTTATGGCGTTTTTCATATGCTTTATGACTGTTTGGCGTTTAATTAAGATAATGTATTTTTTTTATTCTAAGTTGAAAAATACATAGCAAACAACAGAAAAAGAAAATTAAAAAAAAAAAACAATTCATCTTTCAATTCTTCACTGTCATCAGTCTCTTTCTTCTTTGAATCATGTTCGCTGGTGGTTTGGCTTAGCCATGCTTGTGTTTTTTTGGCCGTTTGGAAAGACAAAATGACATGAGTTTTTTTTTGAATATGTATCTTCAAACAACTCAGTAGTGTCATTCGTCTTTTCATGCCATTTAAATATTCATAAAGAACAAAACACAGAAAATGACATAAGTTTGACCCCAACATCTTTTTGTTTATGATTTGTCCATCTCATGCAGCAAAATGTTATTTGAGTCACATCACCTCATGGAAGAATGCATTATCCCACACTTTGGCGTAGAATAATATTTTGAATATACAAGAAACGATATTTGGCATTTTTGGCGTTTTACTGAGGAAATAGTGTATCTGAAAGAACCGTAGATCTTTTGGAATCTTTTGATGTTTGAGTGTTTTTAGCGTTTTCTAAGATGAATGGTATATAGTAGAAAATATGGCGTTTTTGAGTAGTTGTGTTTGATGTTTTGGGAATTTTGGCGTTTGTAAGTTGAATGGTATATAGTAGAAAATATGGCGTTTCAGGTTCTGGGGGATGTGTTTTTATGTCTTGGATGTTTTTTTGTTTATATAGCGATGTGATTTAGTCCGTATTGGCGTTTTATTCATCATTGTGGCGTTTTGGTATAGAGGTGTAAAGACGCTTTTACCCTTAATGAGGCACGTCCACGTAATAAAATTGATGTTATTTACGAAAACGCCACCGCGCCAATCTAGTCCATAGATTGTTTTAATCGGACGATCCATAAGCGTTCTCACCGTTCTCACACTTTCTACCGTTTTCTCCAAAATCCCGACCCTATATATATATATAAAGAGCCAGCAAGAAGCTGAGAAACAACAACCAAACGGAAACAAAACAAACACATAACAACATTACATGATTCCTACAACATCGAACATTTCCCAGCTATCCCAAGTAGGCTTTTTAAGGTTCGATCGGTTGCAAATCCACAGAAAAGTGTCCTCCTTTATGAACTCGAACGTATTGTTGATCGGGATGAAGCAGTCTTCAAAAACTTTCGCATTCCTAGTTCTCCAAATCCTCCACACAGTGGCATTGACAATGGTTCGGACTAATTTTTTCCACACCCTCCCACCCGGGGAGTCCTTTATGAAGGTAACCAACTCGGAAAGAGAAGAGCATTGATGAGGGAATTTTATCCGAACCCAAGCCAAAACGTTCCACCAAATGCATCTAGCCCATAAGAAGTTTAAAAAATGTGGTCCGGATTTTCAACTTCAATACCGCATCGGGGACACGAAACGTCAGGCATCGGGACTCCTCAAAGGGCTAAACCTTCTCTAGAAGCTATCTTGCCAATAAGAGCTCTCCACAACAGGAAATTGGATTGGGGGGGGGGGCAACTAATCCAATCGAACCCCGGAACGCTGCTCGAAATGGCCCCCACGGAACCTTCGATATCCTGCCTAATTTGTTTAACCGATAAGAGCTCCACCGAATTGTTTCTCCATTTCCAGCTCCCATTTTCCATAATCAGATTATTGGTGATGTTGATGCCTATTTTACTTAGTTCCTTACTCATACTTCCTATAACCTTCCAAACCCCAGCAACCGATTTTTTTATGGGAATGATCTGGTCCGTCGTATTGTTATTGTGAATCGAAGCAACAACTTTGGCCCATAGCTGATTCGGGTTAGACTTGAACCTCCACCACCATTTTGTCAACATCGCAAGGTTGAAATCCCTGATTCTCCCAACTGCTAACCCCCCGTACTTCTTAGATTTGGACACCAAATCCCATTTGACCCATCTGAGTTTCTTCCTCATATCCGTTATACCCCAAATGAAATTTCTTCGAATCTTGTCAATCGTATTAATTATACATTTTGGGGCCAAGAACAAAAATAAATAGTAAGACGGGAGGCTCCCTAGAATCGTCTTAGCTAATGTCAACCTACCCGCAAACGACAAGTGCCTCGCTTTCCAATTCGATAATTTTGACTTCAACCTTTCCATTACTGGAGCCCAGAAAATTTTCCTCTTCATATTCGCCCCAATAGGAACTCCCAGATACAAAAAGGTAACTTCCCAGCTTCACAATTCAGCAATGTAGCCATCCTAGTCACCTCCGTCTCGTCCACTCCAATCCCATACAACGTGCATTTTCTTTGGTTAACTTTCAGCCCCGTAATCAGCCCCAACCACCTTAGCAGCCGCCTCAGAGTCACCACATTTTGATTCGACCACAATCCCAAAAAAGGACATCATCCGCGTAGCATAAATTGGAGATTTTCGGACCACCATCGGGTAGTTGGATACCTTGGAACAGCCCAACTTCAACCGCCCTTTCCATAAACAGATTTATGATTTCCATAGCAATAATAAACAGGAAAGGGGAAAGGGGGTCTCCCTGACTGAGACCTCTTTTGAACTTAAATTCAGTCGTGGGCGACCCGTTAACTAGAACCGAACCTTTACCGGACTTTAGACAACCTTTCATCCAAGAAATCCATTTTTCCATAAACGACATATTCAACATCATTAGGAAAAAGAATTTCCAATTGATCGAGTCATAAGCTTCCTCAAAATCTACTTTGAAAAATAAAATTTTCGTTTTGTTTTTCTTGGCCCAAGCCACCGTCTCGCTGATAATTAGGGGGCTATCTAGGATGTTCCGTTCACCAAAAAATGCCGATTGAGTCGGAGAAATGACCTCGTTGATAACCTTCTTAATCCGGTTCGCTAGAACTTTCGCAATAATCTTATACATCGACCCAAGCCGGTAATTAGAAAGCTCGTGTGGGTCTTTAGCTTTTGTAATCAGAGCAATAAACGAGGAGTTGCACCCATTACTAAATATGACATTATTATAAAATTCGCCCAATACCCCCATAATAAGATGCTTCAGATCATTCCAAAAAACTTTGAAGAATTTGAGCGTAAATCCATCCGGGCCCGGAGCCTTACCTCCGTTGCAATCTTTAATGGCATTCCACACCTCAGATTCCGAGAACACGTCGACAAGGGATGAGGCACTCTGGGGAGAAAATAAAAAAATGGAGGTCCGAAACTAAAGCTGCCGAAGACAAGGAGGTCAAAGATATGACAAAGACCATAAACGAGATCGAAAGAAAGGCTGTTGCTGGGATATTATCGGCAGACCATCACCATTAAAACTCGGCCGCCGATTAATAGGTTCCGAAAACAATTTTTTAAACAAACTTCTTATCTCAGACTTGAGCTCCATCGGGTCCGAGATGAGACTGCCATTGAAATTGAGCCCATTTATTCTACTGCTGACCAAATTGACATTAACCATCTGATGGAAGAAAGTGCTATTCCCGTCCCCAAATTTCAACCAATTGATCCGGGCTTTTTGTTGGGCATTTTTAGATTTGATCAACTCCATAATATTAACCTTTAAACAAACGTAAAGCATGTCTAAAACCCCTAAAATAGTATTTTATACTATGCGTCTAGCTTAAAGAAACCCTCGATATTTAGGTTTTGGCGCCTTCACGACATTGATTGATACGACAATACAAAGTCAATAAAAATAAATATACAAACTGGATCAAGCATTCATGCTGCATTTTCTTTTTAAGACTTTTGAACATAACATTTTATATTATTATTAGTATCATTACATACAACATAGAAAGTTATGATCAACCAATACGTCCATCATCTATCTTCTAACACAAAAAATCAGGGCACAATAAGTCTAAATTCCTCAACATAAATTATTCATGAACAATAATAAAATTTTAGAGCATGAACTATCAACAACACAGGCAGCCAAAATGAACAATAATAAATAAAGAAATGACACAATGAGAATCGCTTCCATTGGATTACCTGTTGGATATAACATAATACAAATCACCTTCTTTGGAACAAGATTCAACCTTCTCAGTTAACTCCTTGACAATCTTCGCCTCTTCGTGTGATGTGGCGTGCAGGGCAAGCAAAGTGATCTGTTATCCATGAAGGAAGCTGAATCAACAATGGTCATGATGAAGGTGTGGAAGCAAGCAGATCGTGAAGGAGAGTTGAGCGGAAATGTGATAGGAAGATGATGTTAGGAGATTTACGGAACCCTAGATTGCAGGGGGCGATTTGATCTGGAAGGAAAGGGCAGAAATATAAAGTTGTTTGTTTTTTAACATCAACCCTTTCGTTTTTATACCCGTTTTCACAACAATTCAGAACCTTCTAAAATGATATAAAGTTGCTTGTATTTGTTCTGCAAGAGGCTGAGTTCTTCAATCAAATCAGACGTAAGGGTGCGGAGGGGGGAGCAGCAATTTAGAATTTTGGTAGAGGAGTTCTTTGATTAAAACCCTAATTAATAAATTTTTGAAACGTGCGGATCCATTAAAAATTATCCCGCCTAATTAAATTTTCATGTTGCCACTGCTAATATTGTCGCAATTAAAAAATAGAGGATGATTTATAGACGTTTTTATAATACTTATTAAAATTATTTGATATTTTCCACAAATTTGCTACCGAAAGTAAACGGTAGCAAATTTTCCTACCGTATCATACTAAATACACGTATTTGCACTTTTGTGGCAAATCAATCACTAAATTTGCTACCATTTTTTTTCAGTAGCAAATTTTGGTCACAATTGCCCTTTTGTCTGGTAGTGTTGCCCCATGCTTGAATCACCCTCGAAACAACCAAAAAAATGCTTGCTTTTAAACACTCCGTCGTCGAGAATACCCTTGCATCCCACAAAGCTAATAACCTGAGCGGCTATACAATGTCACTAATTTGTCTTTGAATATTCAGATGTCAATCAATATAGTTAATATTCAGTTGCTAATTCGATAACGCAATTATCATGGTAGAGTTGCAACAATCTGTCATGTTTGGCTAATCTTTTTGAAACAACTTATTGACTTTTCCCTCTCACATACACCCTTATTGTCAAACACCATTTTGGAGCTTATGACTTTTCAAAAAGCCAATAAGTCAATAAATTGTCTCAAAAAACTTAGCCAAACATGCCCTATATGTCGCATCGAAAAAAGTCATCCGTTTTATATTATTATATTCACTAATGACTACACCCGAACTTTTATTTAATAAGTCATTTAGAATATTCACATCAATCTGTGAATTGCAATATTATTGAAATCAATCTGTAAGTCATTTAGAATATTCACATCAATCTATGAATTGCAATATTATTGAAATGAAGTTTCGATGATACTTATGCATGAAGTAACGTTACATCCCCTTATTCATTTTTGTCAAAAAAATAAAAATACTCATGTTGGGTTTACATTCTTATGGTAAGTCCACCTTGGGTTATGTTGGCCGGCTCCTCCTTTGGGAGGTCACCGGTTCGACTCCCACTGTGGTCTTAGGGGGGGACGTCCCAATGATGGATCGTATCCTACCGAGGCATGGTGCGGTCTTGAGGGCAACCCGGTTTTACCCAGCTGTTACCCCAGCGAGTCTCTCGTGTGGGGGCAGTATGGTTTCCGGGCGGAAGTCAGCTTGCGCGGCGGCCGGGGCCCGATCGAACATCGCGTCCGAGAGTGCGGGGCTGACGGGGGATTGTCTTCGACATGAACCCGGTGACCAATAGGTCCAGTATATAGAAAGTCATATTCCAAAAAAAATGGTAAGTCCAACTGGAAGAATATGAGTGATGTGATATAATACAACTTTTATGCATGTTATATTATAAAGAGTAAACTGCCATTTTGGTCCCTGTGGTTTGGGCATTTTTGCCATTTTAGTCCAAATCTCAAACTTTTTAAATCTGGGTCCCTGTGGTTTCATCTTTATTGCCATTTTAGTCCAAAATTCAAAATCCCCCCTTTTTTTACTGTTAAAAAAAGTTTGAGATTTGGACTAAAATAGCAATAAAAATGAAACCACATGGACCAAAATGGCAGTTTACTCTTAATTTTGGACTAAAATGGCAATAAAAGTGAAACCACAGGGACTCAGATTTAAAAAGTTTGAGATTTGGACTAAAATGGCAAAAGTGCCTAAACCACAGAGACCAAAATGGCAGTTTACTCTATTATATAAAAGTGATTAAAAGTTTTAGTTTCTTCTATGAACCAACTTTACAAATGCCAAAAGTTGTGATTGTAACAATGAAGGGTGTTTTATACATTATGAAAATATAAATATAAATACAAAATCGACTCAACTATCTAAAATCTTGAAATTATGAAAATATAAATATAAATACAAAATCGACTCAACTATCTAAAATCTTGAAAAACAAACTAATGACATGTTAAATATTTTAAAATAAAAAAACATAAACTCATTTCAATCTTGATTAGGGTTTTCTATTCAGAAGGGGAGCGCGGCGCAATTTGTTGCTCGTCTACCTGCTATCCTTATGTAATTTGTCCTGGTGATTGAGATGAAATTTATCTCGATTAGACTGTAATCACTTACGATTTAGGGTGACCATGATTAATCATTGTTTCAGTACTATATAAATCTTAAAAACAATGATCTAATGAAATTTTGAATACTTTAATATAGAAAATCTAAACTCAATCCAATCTCGATTCCACTGTAATCAATATATTTTTACAATATATAATTTAGGGTGACCATGATTCATCATCGTAACAAGTTTACATAATGGGACTAATAATAAGGTTATAGGGTTGGATGGTTTTTTTTGCATGGCTTAAAAACTGTTTGGTGTTTATCATATGAAAGTAATAAACGAAGTTTGTTAATAGGGATCATATCTATCAAATAGTACTAGTTGGAAAGCCCACGCATTGCAGCGGGTGTCCCAAGTAATATCGAATTCATTTATGATATCTATTACGAACCATTGCCCATTATGGGTTTTTGACAAAACAAAATGAGACAGCATTCAAAGACATGATTGTCAAATAAATACAATATTGATTTCATATATCGTTCCATAAAGTCTTAAATGCAAATGTCTGGTTTAAATCCCAAATTCGAAAAGTTACCCAGTTGTATTCAATCAAACCAAGCACTTGCCCCAACAAACAAACAAACAACAGAAAAGGGCATATAAAAAATCACAATTACACATTTCATTGATACCAAAACACAAGCATCGAAACATAACCTTCAGCAAAGGGTTTGATCAATCATACAAGGGGATCCTTTTGATGCATACCCACCATAATCCCACATATTTGTCATAATCAAATATTTAAATGTCCTGTTGCAAAACGACCAAGGTAAACGTTCATTTGCTTCGTTAGTATCTTACATAATAATTACTTCACTTTATACAACAAAAATAATACAATATTTGTCAAATTTAACCTTGCAAGATAAAATCAAACCACGGGGCAAAACTCTAAAAAATGCATGAAGTCGAAATTGGGTTAATTACATGATAAATGACAAGTTAAATAGATCAATACCACCAATGTTGTTGATTACTCTGCACCAGGTGTGTTATTGATTTTGAAAAAAGTTGAAATATTAAACTTATAGTTAGCGGCTTGGCCCATAACTTTCATCAAACCCGGACCATGAACATCACTAAGCACATCCAACACCTAAAACTTTTATTATAATTTATTCTAATATACCAACGACGTTGTTTCTAGTGAAACAGATGTAAAAAATCAAAAGAGTTTGCTGCTACTTAGTGCTTTTCGTTAGATTTAAGCAAATAATTATTGAGTTAATTAAACTTCTATCTAGGAATTATATACGAAAAAGTATATAATATAGTCCAAAAATAACAATATAATTATGGTACACTACTCGAGTAAAGTTTGAAGTATACAAAGAAATAGGTCTGACCTCCAAATTCAAAGTGTAACATCCTTCTTCCCTGTGGTTATTTCTTATTTACATAATGAACACGGATATTTCTTCCATCGAGTACCTGATAGAAAGACGTAACAACATAAGCATTATAACGAATTGTTCGATTATCAACAATAGCAAGATAACGTATCGAGTATAAATCCAATGTTACCTTACCTGACCATCCAATTCTGCTAAGGCTTTGCTAGCATAATCCTAAGAAATGAAATGCACAAAATCATATCCTTTTGATTTGCCACTCTTGTGATCACATATAACTTTTTCTGCAAAAATGTCGACATTATTATATAACTATTTGTTTGGAAGTTATATTAACTATTAGGATAAGTAAAGTTGACAAAATGAGCGAGTTGGGTAGCAGGCCAAAACATTTTATTTAATTTGTCTATGGATCCAAATACTCAAAAAGTATAAACCTTAGACCTTTTATTTACACACTCTAAACCATTTTTGTACCATTCTCTTACAACTTGGTGGACAGTCAGCTCTGCAAATGTATCCCAGATAAAGGCTCACAAGTCCCACCATAAAAATAGTCAGTTGCGGCACAATAGGTAGCCCTATGTCTCTCACTTCTCACCAAATCATGCAACTCAAACCCATCAATAGTTTAGTTAAATCTTGTTGGGTCATAATCACAAGACTTATTACATTCTCATAAGAGCACACTATTATCACATCTAAGGCTGGTAAAACAGAGGTCAGGTAACGGGCCTAACCATGTTGGGGTTAAAACATGCTGGTTTAAAAACTTATCAATTTGGTTCGAGTCAAGACATGTTATGGCAAAAATGGGCTCGCGTTGAAATGAGTCATTTTGGAGAAAAAGAGTATTAGAATGGGTTCTCTCGCCACGTTTGTCTGTATAGCGCTAGTAGCGATGGGTGGCATGGTTCATCTAACCTATATGGACACCAACTGACATCATCTATTTTTCTAAAACTTTTTACCTTTTTAATAGTCTTTTTAAACTTAACTGAGTTGCGAGTTCGCCACTTTCATCATCATCATCGTCATCCAGTAGATTGTGCCTTGTAAGTCTTAATCAACCCAAACCGACCCGCTTCTAATCGTACAATTACACAAACAATAATCAAAACGTTCGTCTCCACCAGCCATTGCCTTCTCATTCTATATAAATAATCAAAACGTTAATCATAATTACACAAACATATAATTAACACTATTCTCTAAACTTTAAAATTGTTGAACAGTTTAGATGGGTGAATGTATCAAAAATCGACTTGTGTTGTATTCCCTCTAATAGAAGTCTCGGGTTCGATTCCCGCTTTCATTGGTACCCCTTAAAGACCATCTGTCCAGGCCAAAGTGCGCTTTACCTGGTCCCATTGGGTTAGCAAGATATTGGTGGGATCCATGAGTTACCAGTGACGGGGTCTGATGGTCATAAATAGTGTTACAAATTGAGCGATGAAGATTAATGATACAAAATGAGCGATGAAGATGGATGTGATAAAATAAAATGCTAACAATTTCGAATAGAAGAGTATTACCGTAAAAATAATCAATAGAAGCAAATCAAATTTGCTACCCCATCGCTCTAATCCTACGTAAACAAATTAAATGTAAGTTGTATTGCAAGCAAATAACAAACCACAAAGGATCTGTTTCTCAAAATCAAAAGATATCTGAATAGACAAACACCTTTGACCGGAAACATATAAGATGAAATCAAAGCATGCAGTTCTATAATCAAAATGCTATTAAATACATGATAAGAACAATCAGAAGTTGTTAATATACCTTTTGTTGATGAGTCTTAATCAGCTCCAGCTGTCTCTCAAGGTTTAATTGGGTCTCAACAAGTTTTGCAACTTATGCCTGTATAATAAGCAGTTTATGTAACACCCTAGTTACTGATTAACAATTTTGCATGAATTTACCAACACTTAGATGTGTAGTTAAGACTACACATGCCATAAAAATACGGGTTTATTAAAGCTTTTACAATTCATAAGTTATTCTACATAACGTGATCGAATTTGTTGTTTAAAATCTACAACGTGGCAAAGTGCGGAAGCGTGTATCATTATCGTGTTCGGTTCTTCGTTGAGCTTGATCTTCTTCCGGCATCCAGTAAGTACCTACATTTCATGAAAACATGAAATGCTTTAGTCATATAGGATTTAAAACGCATCTAAACGAATCCGGGAACTTAAACTAAAAAAAATATATTTTTTTGTTTCTGGGTCCACCGTAAATTACGGTGGGACCGGTAACCCTTGGGAGTTTAGCCTTCCACCGTAAATCAGTATGTAACCACCGTAACATTTTAAGCTCCACCGTAAATTACGGTGGCACCGTAATTTACGGTGGCACCTGCATTTCAACCCTTCTATTTTGCCGTTTATTGATACGAAATCTTTCGTATCTTTCAAACCGCTTATCCGTTTGAACTACCGTTTCTTCCTACATGTTTGTAATTTGATTCTCCATCATATGGAGTTAAAATCCGACATTCGGCTTAACAAAATTTAAGACTTTTAAGTCTTCGGCCTATTACCCTTTATGCCAATTTTTTGACCCGTTCGCCATTTTATCAAACAAACACGTTTACCTGATCTAGAAACTCAAGAGAATCATAATTTCAATATTTCCTATCAACTAAATCATAAATCATGGGCTTCTTACCTAGTTAGAACCCGTTTATGTTCAAATGCTTATATTGACCCATTAAGGTATTTAAGCACTTTAAGCTTAAAATCTCTTTCGTTCATTTCAAGCGTTAATTACAACATTCTAATCAAGAAAATCTTCCACCACAACTATAATTGTGGTGGACTTAATGAGGTGATCTAAATAATCCGAGTTTTTCTCATCCGAATGCTAAATTTACGACAAAGACTCATATAGAGTCATTTGACCAAAGATTTACATCTTTCGCTCCTTACACTTATTCCAATTATTATTTGATCATAAAACATCGTTTCAAAACTACCTTTAAAGGTTGTTTATTAGAATTAGCCAACAAGGGTGTTTTAGTCAATTTTAGCCATTCTTTTACGACGAAGGACTATTAGTGCTTGTTTGAACCCCAAGGTCCGACCTTTTAACCATATTCTTGTTTAGAAACCAATATGTTTATAAACACCACAATCATAACTCGATTTATTCGCTTTACCCAAAAGATAACCAAATATCTTATTTTAACCTTGTCTAACTGTTATAAAACTCCAAATTCTACATGATGAGTTGTATTACTATACATACCTGGCTCGGATCAATATATTGACCCGTTTCAATACTTTTCCTTAGTGGCTACTAAGTGATAGCGATGTAAGCATCCATGTGCTATTTATTTCCTAAATTCATGCAACTTGACAACCCATTAGTCGATATTGTCAAAGGGTGATAATTTCACCTTTTGACCCGTTTGGTCTATATGACCAATTACCATTATCAAATTGTCAAAATTACCATTTTGCCCTTAATGGTTATTATGATTTAACTTATATGATAACCATTAAAAGTACATGCTTCATTCGTCATAATATGATCAAATTACCGGTTTAACTCATTTTTTTAGCCATCACCATGTTTTCTTGTCATATTTGATTATCTTGTTCCGTATGACCACACGTCGGAACATCATATCTCAATTAGGTATTTTTCTTTTTCGTAACTAATACGACGCAAGAATATTATAAATATAAGACTAGTGTAAGATATACTTACCTTGCATCCGAATTATGTTTTTCCTCCATTCTTGATTTGTTTGACCCGCTTCCTTTCCCAAGCCTCCACCTAGCTCGTTAGGCGTCAAACTATTTTCAATCATTTGCAAGGCAGTTAAATTAGTCATATAAATCACGACTATTCCACCTCACCTATTTACTATGCCGAAGCTACTATTCGACTTCATGATTAGCTAACTTAGCTTATCAAAGTTTAACTACTTTTTGATCACATGTTTTGCACAATTAAGTCTAATCAACATTATGATTAGAACCCGCTTTACCCCATCTTTCACGTAATTAATCAAACAAGGAAATTACGCGTTTCATTCGAACTCTCAACTTACAATCATTCACTTAGGCATTTTAACAAACACCTTGTGGGCATATTCTATAAAATCAACAATCGATTTTCATAACTAGTTATTTAGCCAAGCTTAACATCAATTAAGCATGTTCAAATCTATTTTTCATATTAACAAAATCTGCATTCACTTCCTAGAGCTCAATTACACTAGAACAACAATCAAAATTCTAGTGTTTAACATATTCTTACAAAACCCACTTATCACCTTCAATGGTGATTGTAAATTCTCAAGAATTAAACAAAATTTCTACAAGTAATTGACTAGGGTTTATCCCTAATCACTATCTCATTCCTATTTCATCCAAGCAACCATCATGCATCATAAATTTCGAGTTTCAAGTATTGATTCAGAATTTCAACTAGAATCATTCAACGAAATTTAACATACCTTATGATCATTTCACTGAGGTGATCATTAATCCATGCTTGGATTTCAATTTGAGTGTGATTTGCCCTTTCAAATTGCTTGAATTTTAGCTTGTTAGGGTTTTGAAGATGAGGGCTCCTGGCTCCTCTAGAAATGTCGACCAGAACACACACTTTGAGTGTGTGTTTTGGTGTTTAACTTTTGTTTTAATAAAACAAGTTTCCCCACTTAACAATATTAGTCCCTCATGTTTCCTTTTGATCAAATGAAGCTATAACTCACCATTAGTCATTTAATCACATGCTACTAACTAGGTTAATTATTCCTTGTTACTTTAGCGGGTTTCGGGAAGTTATAACCCGTTATGTTTTTAAGTCCCGTTAAATCTCGGGCCTTTTAAGCTTTTATTTCTTTAAAGCTTTTATTCACTTTTCATTTATTATTAGGATTAATTATTTAAATCCTAATATTTACCGGGTAAATTTTGCCACTAACGGTACTTTACCCGTCCTTCAGTATTAACGGAGTTTAATTACCAAACCCGTTTTCGGGGTGTTACAAGTCTACCCCTCTTAAAGAGGTTTCGTCCTCGAAACCTTTTCTTACATAATTCATTGAATTTAAACTCAATGCATTTGTTCCGAGAAATCCTTTAAACATTACTTTTATTTTTAACCAATTATTGATATCACCCGAAATGTATGATAATATCCTTTTGGTTATTAATCATCCATGTATCTCATATGTCATCGTGCTGCTTGAAATAACGTAATCTCGTTATTTCCACTAGTTTAGTTAACTTAGCGATATCCGTCGCTTTCATATACTATCGAATTCTTTATGAATCCGTTACTTTTACCCGTTTAATATCTTTAATGAAATCTTTCACCTTTAGCAACAAATTCTTTTATTTTCAAATTTATTTATTCGGTTCTGTTATACCGAATCTATCGATTACAAGCAAACCAAATTTATTTAAATGACCTTGACCGGTCTCACTACTTAGACTTATTAGTCCAGTTACTTTTTACCGCTTGCTTGGTCATAATGTGATTCTACTTCACATTACCTTTCTTGACCGTGGTCATGTCACATCATGGTTTAATTTATATCAACCTCTTCATTTTCGAAAATATCACTTTTCGAATATTTCGTCTTGCGCCTATCAGTGTCAAGACTTGTATCTTTCATGCTTACTATTTAAATTCCTATCAGAATTTATGTTTGTAAAAACATTATTTCTTACTAAAACCGAAGCTTTAGTTTTAGGATCCTCTCTCTAACTTTTGTCAATTATCCATACCAGAATATTGACAGTCTGTAATTTATTCTTTTACAGTCTTAGTTTTATGCGAGGATTTTCAACTGGTTCTATCGCTTTGTTAAGTAACCCGTAGGTTCTTTCACGTAGCCTCGTAGGCTATTTCCTTAGGTCTTCACCCCCTTTTTACTGAAAACACTAAGGTTTATTTCCTTTTTCTTTTCGTGACCCAAGGGTCATTCTGGTCCCGTAGACCTTAACACTGTGTTTAATCCCGTAAGTTATGATGATCCCGTAAATCATCTTTTATTTGTATCTACTTTCAAATGTATATATATATATTCATATATAGCTTCAAAGCATGTCTTGCTATGTTTAAAATCGTATATTTTCGCTTATGAGCTTTAGTTGACCTTGACCGTAGTCTGAGGCTTCATTTGTTTATTTCCGGGCGAAATTTTCTGACTTTGTCCTTACGTTTGACGTTTTACAAAAACGACCCGTTAAGGGACATATTCGCATTTTCCGGGTTCGAGTGTAAGTACACTCCCTCCCAATGCTTGTATAAATCATTTTACATGTTCGCGTCTTCTGGGTTCGAGTGTAAGTACACTCCCTCCCAATACTTTTATAAATCATTTTACACGTTTGCGTTTTCTGGGTTCGAGTGTAAGTACACTCCCTCCCAATATTTGTCTAAATCGTTTTACATGCTTGCGTTTTCTGGGTTCGAGTGTAAGTACACTCCCTCCCAATACTTGTCTAAATCATTTTACATGCTTGCGTTTTCTGGGTTCGAGTGTAAGTACACTCCCTCCCAATACTTGTCTAAATCATTTTACATGCTTCTTTGTCCCTTCACTCGGGCTCATTATCCTAATGTAACACGCTTTTGTCACTCGGTTGTGCGTTTACATTATTATCAAATGTTTTGCTTATTTGATTCTTTTGGGTACTTTTTAATTAGTCCCGTTCACCCCGTCCGTACTACATCGGATGTAAATGTGTCCGCTATAAGAAACTCATGGTATCATATGTCACTACTTACTTGGCCAGAGTAAGCGGTTAACACATGACATACACGACCTTTTTATAGTTTTCACATTACGCCCTATGTAAATAACGCCTCAAATTATCTCCATGTTTATGATTTCATTTGGTAAAACTTTATTTAATTGTTAGTTAACAATTATCAGTTTTAGTCGTTTATCCTTGAACATGTACAATGTCCCTTATTATAAACATTTATTCACATTCATTGATGTGATCATTACTTTTCTCAATAGGATTTATATTGAGAATACTTACTTGGATGATCACTCTCGTCCAAGTTTCTATATAAACAAGTCTTGTTATTCATTTGTTATTCATCATTGTGAATAACACATTTCCTATTAAATTTCTCTTGGAAACCAGGTTTTCCAAGTTCTATCATATGTGTATGCAACCGTTATTACTTACGTGTTTGTTGCATATAACGACTCGTGCGATTAAATTTAAAAGCGTGCACCTGGTAATGCTTGCCCTAACGGGCTTCTCTTGTCATCCGTCTTGTTCGCGACCGTTACGCGATTTAGGTCCTTGGTGAGTATGCTCTTCCTGTCATACCTCGGACCGTTCCATCATCATATCCATACTTTGTTCACTCCCGTCATCTTCAGACGCGAGTGTCCTTCAATTAAAACATTCACAAGAGTTAGTAGCATCTACTTCAATACTCGCCCGTATTCTAATACAAAGCTTTTTCTACTATACGCGTCAACGCGCGTATTTTCGTCAACTATATCAATCGTTTTAATTGGGGTAACGTGTATCACACGATAGCCCTATGTGTTGTTTACAACACTTTAGCATGCTAAGCTGTTAACATACTTGTACTAACCGGATTTGCGATCAAGCCTCTAACCGAACACCAATCTTTATTAAGAGCATAAGGTTTAAGTCCAAGCACGGTTTCCCCCACCATACTTGAATCTCTTAAACCAAGGCTCTGATACCAACTTGTAACACCCTAGTTACTGATTAACAATTTTGCATGAATTTACCAACACTTAGATGTGTAGTTAAGACTACACATGCCATAAAAATACGGGTTTATTAAAGCTTTTACAATTCATAAGTTATTCTACATAACGTGATCGAATTTGTTGTTTAAAATCTACAACGTGGCAAAGTGCGGAAGCGTGTATCATTATCGTGTTCGGTTCTTCGTTGAGCTTGATCTTCTTCCGGCATCCAGTAAGTACCTACATTTCATAAAAACATGAAATGCTTTAGTCATATAGGATTTAAAACGCATCTAAACGAATCCGGGAACTTAAACTAAAAAAAATATATTTTTTTGTTTCTGGGTCCACCGTAAATTACGGTGGGACCGTAATTTACGGTAACCCCTGGGAGTTTAGCCTTCCACCGTAAATCAGTATGTAACCACCGTAACATTTTAAGCTCCACCGTAAATTACGGTGGCACCGTAATTTACGGTGGCACCTGCATTTCAACCCTTCTATTTTGCCGTTTATTGATACGAAATCTTTCGTATCTTTCAAACCGCTTATCCGTTTGAACTACCGTTTCTTCCTACATGTTTGTAATTTGATTCTCCATCATATGGAGTTAAAATCCGACATTCGGCTTAACAAAATTTAAGACTTTTAAGTCTTCGGCCTATTACCCTTTATGCCAATTTTTTGACCCGTTCGCCATTTTATCAAACAAACACGTTTACCTGATCTAGAAACTCAAGAGAATCATAATTTCAATATTTCCTATCAACTAAATCATAAATCATGGGCTTCTTACCTAGTTAGAACCCGTTTATGTTCAAATGCTTATATTGACCCATTAAGGTATTTAAGCACTTTAAGCTTAAAATCTCTTTCGTTCATTTCAAGCGTTAATTACAACATTCTAATCAAGAAAATCTTCCACCACAACTATAATTGTGGTGGACTTAATGAGGTGATCTAAATAATCCGAGTTTTTCTCATCCGAATGCTAAATTTACGACAAAGACTCATATAGAGTCATTTGACCAAAGATTTACATCTTTCGCTCCTTACACTTATTCCAATTATTATTTGATCATAAAACATCGTTTCAAAACTACCTTTAAAGGTTGTTTATTAGAATTAGCCAACAAGGGTGTTTTAGTCAATTTTAGCCATTCTTTTACGACGAAGGACTATTAGTGCTTGTTTGAACCCCAAGGTCCGACCTTTTAACCATATTCTTGTTTAGAAACCAATATGTTTATAAACACCACAATCATAACTCGATTTATTCGCTTTACCCAAAAGATAACCAAATATCTTATTTTAACCTTGTCTAACTGTTATAAAACTCCAAATTCTACATGATGAGTTGTATTACTATACATACCTGGCTCGGATCAATATATTGACCCATTTCAATACTTTTCCTTAGTGGCTACTAAGTGATAGCGATGTAAGCATCCATGTGCTATTTATTTCCTAAATTCATGCAACTTGACAACCCATTAGTCGATATTGTCAAAGGGTGATAATTTCACCTTTTGACCCGTTTGGTCTATATGACCAATTACCATTATCAAATTGTCAAAATTACCATTTTGCCCTTAATGGTTATTATGATTTAACTTATATGATAACCATTAAAAGTACATGCTTCATTCGTCATAATATGATCAAATTACCGGTTTAACTCATTTTTTTAGCCATCACCATGTTTTCTTGTCATATTTGATTATCTTGTTCCGTACGACCACACGTCGGAACATCATATCTCAATTAGGTATTTTTCTTTTTCGTAACTAATACGACGAAAGAATATTATAAATATAAGACTAGTGTAAGATATACTTACCTTGCATCCGAATTATGCTTTTCCTCCATTCTTGATTTGTTTGACCCGCTTCCTTTCCCAAGCCTCCACCTAGCTCGTTAGGCGTCAAACTATTTTCAATCATTTGCAAGGCAGTTAAATTAGTCATATAAATCACGACTATTCCACCTCACCTATTTACTATGCCGAAGCTACTATTCGACTTCATGATTAGCTAACTTAGCTTATCAAAGTTTAACTACTTTTTGATCACATGTTTTGCACAATTAAGTCTAATCAACATTATGATTAGAACCCGCTTTACCCCATCTTTCACGTAATTAATCAAACAAGGAAATTACGCGTTTCATTCGAACTCTCAACTTACAATCATTCACTTAGGCATTTTAACAAACACCTTGTGGGCATATTCTATAAAATCAACAATCGATTTTCATAACTAGTTATTTAGCCAAGCTTAACATCAATTAAGCATGTGCAAATCTATTTTTCATATTAACAAAATCTGCATTCACTTCCTAGAGCTCAATTACACTAGAACAACAATCAAAATTCTAGTGTTTAACATATTCTTACAAAACCCACTTATCACCTTCAATGGTGATTGTAAATTCTCAAGAATTAAACAAAATTTCTACAAGTAATTGACTAGGGTTTATCCCTAATCACTATCTCATTCCTATTTCATCCAAGCAACCATCATGCATCATAAATTTCGAGTTTCAAGTATTGATTCAGAATTTCAACTAGAATCATTCAACGAAATTTAACATACCTTATGATCATTTCACTGAGGTGATCATTAATCCATGCTTGGATTTCAATTTGGGTGTGATTTTCCCTTTCAAATTGCTTGAATTTTAGCTTGTTAGGGTTTTGAAGATGAGGGCTCCTGGCTCCTCTAGAAATGTCGACCAGAACACACACTTTGAGTGTGTGTTTTGGTGTTTAACTTTTATTTTAATAAAACAAGTTTCCCCACTTGACAATATTAGTCCCTCATGTTTCCTTTTGATCAAATGAAGCTATAACTCACCATTAGTCATTTAATCACATGCTACTAACTAGGTTAATTATTCCTTGTTACTTTAGCGGGTTTCGGGAAGTTATAACCCGTTATGTTTTTAAGTCCCGTTAAATCTCGGGCCTTTTAAGCTTTTATTTCTTTAAAGCTTTTATTCACTTTTCATTTATTATTAGGATTAATTATTTAAATCCTAATATTTACCGGGTAAATTTTGCCACTAACGGTACTTTACCCGTCCTTCAGTATTAACGAAGTTTAATTACCAAACCCGTTTTCGGGGTGTTACAGTTTAGGATTAATTCAAGGCAAGAACAACAAACCAAAAATTGTCTTCAATATACATGCGAAAGAACCTGGGAGGTGTAATGACTGTTAGAATAGTTTATCTAATCATAAGAATTAATGTGAATATGGCACCTAAGTTTAAAAAGAACATCCCGGTTCTGCAAGATTCTTTTGTCCCATTTACTTGTAGTACTCAAGCTCCTTAAATACACAACCACATATACGGGTCAAGAAATTAGACTTCCAGGATCAAGAAACCATACTACTGATACAAAACTAATTTTGACTTTGAAACCCTATAAATTAGACTTTTAAGATCAAAAAATCAAAGTTCAAAGATCCAAAAATAAGACTTCCAAAAACTAATTTATGATACAGAACACTAAAAATCAGACTTCCAAGATCTAGACATATATTAGAAAACAGTGGCGGGTCGAAAATTACAACGCGAATGTGCTCTCAAAACCATCTAGAATGCATGACGTTGTCGTCTTATATGTTGAGCTTTTCCGGGAAGATTTACGTTACCTTTCATCACTCTGATATGGCCACCGATCACCACCCGAATCAGCCGCGTGCATCGTTGCCATCGTCTTGTTTGTCACCACATTGATGTTGTATTAACACCGATGATCGAGTTCTTGTGCACCATTAGCATTCAATCATTCTATAAACTTTTAAACTCTTGCATACCATTGAAGTATTTTATATCATGAGATATATGCACAAAGAAAACCAATTTAGGTATCGTGCACATAGTTTTGTTCTAGTAATTGAAAGCAAAATTAGATTGCAGGAAATATCTCCATATATCTCACACAGTAGGGCCATGGTCAGTGTTTATGAAACAATAAGAACACTAAAAATTGACGGATATGAAGAAACTAAGACCATAACTTACTAATGAGTGAACCCTAGAAGAGCGAAAAACGAATGACAATCATAAGAACTTACCAATTCAATGACTCAACTGAAGTGTGAGAGTGGGTGGAACCCTACTGACCACAGGATATTGTGCCGGAGTTGTAGCGACCCGACTGGAAGAAGTTTGACTGAATCTCAGACCTTCTTAACAAGATCCTTTAACCGATTTCTTCCTTGAAGCTGTCGGAGTCCGGGGGTATTTGGGGACGACACATTATAGCAGTAGAGGATGACGGAGATATGGGGAAACACTGTCCGACACTGCCGTCATTTGGCAGGCTGTGCGGTCATCGATTTAGGGTTGAAGGAGGTTTCGATTTCTAGTGAATCAGAGAGAGATAAGAAGGAAATCAAGAATGCATCAATATTGAAATGATCGGTCGGAGGTTTGAGGCGTTTGGTTTAGCCAGGGAAGCTGAATTCCAATGATGAAATCCCTAAAATGACCTTCAGGCGTCTTAGCCTGTGACGCCGACGAACAGAGGCGGTGGTGAGTCTGGTTGGACGGTGGTGACAGCGGTGGTAACAGTGACAATATATTTGTACTCGTGGAGCCACAGTGGGTGGGTGTTGTGGCTTGCGGGAGACAATTGAACGATCTAATTTTCATCATAAATCCTCAATAATTTTCATCATAAATCCTCAATAACTATCAAAGTAGGTTTAGAATTTGGACAGTTTGTGTTCTGGAAGATTACATTAATAATATTCATGAAAAAAAATCAATTAATGACATTGAGGTGCCAAAATCACTAAAATACCCCTAAAGTGTCTTAAATTTTTGAATAATTGGCAAATTTACCCCCTCTAAAATAGCTTGGCTCTTTTGTACATGTTGCTTGAAGATGTGTACGTATGGCAAAATTACTAAAAGGGTAGAAAACTCAATTCTCTTAATAAAGGTATATATATGTATATATATATGGATAAATTACACTTTTCATCCTTTATGTTTGTATCGGATTGCAACGGATAGCCTTTAACTTCAATAATTACAGACACAGTCCTTTTTTTGTTAAAAGCATTCCACCATAGGTCCTTTAACACTAACCTTGTTAAAATTATCAGTTAAGTCTAGTCATGTGCAAAGCAAATAAGGGTATTCCTGTCATTTTACCCTACCATTTTATTTAAAAGTATATTTATATTTATTTATAAATAAAACAAAAACCTAAAAAAAAACATGAATATAAACCCAAACTCACATCATCTTCTTTATCTATTGAACCACTGCCCTAGCATCACCATTCACCACCGCCACCACCACCGTCGTAAGCACCGCCACCGCCCTAGCACCGCCACCGTCTAACATTATTCATCTCTTCGTCTTTATCCCTCTTTTCTTGCTCGATTGCAGCAGTGGAGAGATGCTAGAGGGGGTGACGAGAACCCAGATATAAGAAATTGCAGATCTGTAAAAATATCTTCTACTCTGTTTCTTGAAATCTTGGCAACGAATTCGATGGATTACTCTGAGAAACCGATCGAACAAAGGGCTTTTGATTCATTGGGATTAGGGTTTGATTTTGCTAGTGATTTTAGATTAAAGTTTGCAAAATCTTGAGTGGGAGATTGGTGGAGTTTGATGAATCAAGAAAAAGGGATATTGTTTTGCCTGGATGTGGTGTGACTGTTTCTAGAGTTTCTATTGATATTCATTGTGATAAAGGGGAACATGATAGGTTTAAATATGATGTTTTGGAGTTTAATCAGGTGAGTTATTGTTGGATTTGCATTTGTGGTCTCTGATTGTTTGGTTGGTTAGCTAGAATTTTTAAATTTTATAAAACAATTGGTTTAAGTGAACTCAATGTTTGTGCTATGATTGTTTCGTTGATTTTGTTCTATTAGTTATGGTGTTGATAATATATTTATGATATTTTTGTTGTTATCAAGCTACATCAAATCTAGGAGATTGTGCCGGATTGGTGGTCGGTATGAAGGTGACAAGCGACGATGGTAGTTACAGGTGGTGGGATTTCTTTGCTGGTCGGTGGGTTTTCTTGGTGGCCAGCATTGACAGCCATAGATGGTGGTGATGGTGTTTGGTTCAAGTTACAGATAGAGGGGGGAGATTGTGGATAAGGGCTTTTAATTTAAGCTTTATTATAAATATATTTTAAATAAAAAGGCCAAATGACTAACCTACCCTTATGTGCAAGACACATGTTATACTTAACTAAAAATTTTAACCTGGTTAGTGCTAAAGGACGAAAGGTGTAATGCTTTTAACAAAAAAAGGATTGTGGCTGTAATTATTGAAGTTAAAGGTTATCCATTGCAATATGATACAAACATAAAGGACGAAAAGTGTAATTTACCCTATATATAGATATAGATTAGATAAAATAGGAGATTTAATGCTCATGTGAACCGTGATCATGAAGATGTACTTATTGTCAAAGATGATTTTCAACTTTCTCTTGATAGTTTTTATCTTTTATGTATTAAAAATAGTTAAAATAATTTTATAAAAAAAAAAAAGAAACTATGAAAAAGATGTACTGAAAATCTATACTCTATAATAAAAGAAACCAATAAAGGGACACATGTCATTTATTTGAGCCATCTATTTTTTAGTTTTCTTATCTCTATCTCCTAATTAATTATAATTAATATTAATTGAAAGATAATTATAAAATAAAATATATCTCCTACTTAATTATAATTAATATTAATTAAAAGATAATTATAAAATAAAATTTAATATAAATGTAAACAATTCGTATAGAAGATAATATAATCTTTTGAAATATTTATTAGATTTCAAAATTATTTATCTTGAAATTAACAAAAGACGTACACTAAATATAAATTAATATAATGTAAAGAGTTAAATGTCATTTTAGTCCCTATTGTTTGGGCCATTAAATGTCATTTTAGTCCCTATTGTCTGGACCATTTTGTCAGTTTAATCCAAAGGTTTTATAATACACAAGGTTTATAAAGATAAAACAATTTTGTCGATTGGTATATAAAATTACATGTGCTCAACCCATACAATACATGAGGTTCTTAAAAATGTATTTTTTTTCATTACTTAATATATAAAATTATATTTACTTAACCCATACAATACACATGGTTCTTAAAGATATAACTTTTTTCATTATTTAATATACAAAATTACATTTATTCAACCCATGTAATAAACAAGATTTTTAAAGATATATTGTTTTATTATTTGGTATATAAAATTACATTTATTCAACCCATGTAATAAACGAGATTTTTAAGGATATATTTTTTTATTATTTGGTATATAAAATTATATTTATTCAACCCGTGTACTACACGGGGTTATAACCTAGTAGTAAATATAATAAACTAGGTTATAACCCCGTGTGTTACACGGGGTGAATCATAATTATAATATTAAATAAAAAAATATGTTCATAATATGATCTAAGTATATATAATATAGAGTAATATGCAGACCAAATACGAAATAAATATCGGAGTTTGTATAGCCATTCATAATAATATGATATGTTATTTGTTTTAGGATTTGTCATAGGAACTTCAAATTTTGTACCATTACTAATATTTGTTGTGACATTTTCTTGTTCAAAGGTAAAGTGTCTGATTTTATCTGATAATAGATTATTCAGAATTATTAATGTTTTTGAATTCCGCCTTTGATATGGATTGAACTCTTCTGATAGACTCGTTTAGATCGATTCTCGATCCTACAATGTTAGCATAATATTATATTTTCTACCATCTAAATATAGTTTCTTCACTTTCGCTATTACCAACATTAATATAAAGCTATAAACCAATATGAATTGTACGAAATAATTACTTTTACACAATTAGTAAGGAAACCAATAAAAACCATTGATAATGTAATATGCCTCATGGGGGAGGTTCATTTGAGAAAAAAAATTAATTGAGAAGAAAAAGAACAAAGGGTACAATTGTAAAATGTTAAGTAGTTTTTCATTCATCTCATTTATTACTCTATTTAAGTAATTAATTACTCATAAAGATTATCATTCTTTACACTAATTTTTTTTGCCTACACGCATAAAAAATTATCCTACACGTATAAAAAATTATCCTACACGTTTCGAAATTTATCATACACATATTTGAATTTATCCTACACAACTCGTAATTTATCCTACACACCTAGTAATTTGTCCTACACTCTATATTTTATTTTTTTATTTTTTGAAAAAAATATATGTTTTGAAAAATAAGTTACAAATTTAATATAGTTAGCTATTAAAGAGGAAGACTAGAAATTAATGATCTATGTAAGTTTACACCCTTATACTAAAATTAAATGCAAATATTAAATGAATTAAAATGAAACATTTTTATTGGTTGAAACTTCTTCTTTTTTCTTCTTACAAAAAAATTCTTCTCATTTGAACCCTCCACTATGTCTCATACCATTTGAAAGGTCTGAAAAAGGACTCCTTGACACATAAAAGTAATGTAAATGAATAGACAAAAATTGAATCGACAAAACCAATTAACTATAGTTGAGAAAATACTATGTATAGTGTAATACTTTACATGTACAATTGAACCAATGAAACATATATATAAGTGAAAAAATAAAGACATGAGACAGTATACGACAACTAAGTAAATGTAAATTTAAAAAAAAGGTTATGACATTCCGAATGTAAAGATACCTTTCACACACCTCTACATCTTAGTTACAGTAGGAAAAAATATGTATGTTAAGAGTTACCTTGTTTTAAAACACATATATCTAGAATTTTTTAAAATAATTTAAAAAAATTTTCATTTGATTAAAGGGGAATAAATTATTACTTATTTGACATGGTAAACTTATCTAAATGTATTCTATGTGACATAGATAATATGATGAAGAGTAAAATAACATACCTAGTATGTAGAATGAAGTAGGGTTTAATTCTAAATATCGGATGTAGTATATTGAATATTAAATAATGATTTTTTCTATTCTTGACAAAACTTTAATTATCACAAAAATCTAATCTGATTCCAGAAGGGAAAGTAAAACTTAGGAAATTTATATTAACATTAAAATAAGGGTTTTTTTCTAAAAAAACTTTTTTTTTAATTTCCATTATCTGTCGGTTATTAGATAGTAAATAAAAATAATAATTATAAACTTTTATATAAACAATTAAAACTATCTTTATCTTTATAAATAATAAAAACATTAATATATAGTTTTTTTTTTTATTAATTAATATATGGTTATCAGTTATCCTTATTCTTATCATCAAAATCTTTTAAATTTAATAATTAATATATGGTTATGATTCCAGAAGGGAAAGTAAAACTTAGGAAATTTATATTAACATTAAAATAAGGGTTTTTTTTCTAAAAAAAACATTTAATTGATTAAATGATTACTAATTTTGTGGGGTTTTATTTTAATAATTTCAAATCAAGATTAAATCCTTAAATTATCGATTAGATTTAAACACATTTTAGACTTTAGATTTACAATCAAGATAAAATTCTAATATAATATTTAAATCTTTTTAATTTGAAATTTAAAATTTATCTATAAATTATCAATGTCCTCATTGAATGACATGTGTACAAAATCATGTTTCTTTTATTATATAGTATAGATTATTATAAAAACTAAAAATTACTTATATATCATACCATGTAACTAGTAACTCATAACACCCTTAGACGGTTATTGATTGAATAAACCATTAATGAGTAACTAATTACGTAACATGTCACAATTCTGTAAGCATGGTTGTAAAATAAGATTTCCAAGGCGGAGTACTTCTCAACTAGTCACTACAAGGTAGGCTGTCGAGATGACTCTCTTCATTTCCGCCTAATTACTTGTTGGCTGGCATATCATGTATACCCGTACACGATAAGACATGTCACGATAAGACACGATACACGAAATCCCATACACGAACTCGACACGATAACTTATCGTGTCCTTTTTTTCAAACATGAACACGACACGATATACACGAAAATTACCTGTTAATACCTGTTAGCACGACTGTTCGACTGTTATACATGAAAATTACCTGTTAACACGAACACGACATGCTATCTGAGAGTTACAGAGGGAGTTTAGGGGTTTTTTTTTTAATTGAATGAGGAATGAAATTAGAAAAGAATTAAGGAACCCACACGCACATGGCTGATGAGTTTTATTTAATTTGATTTCTTATCGTGTACTAACGAGTATTAACAGGTAACACATGTATTTAACCTGTTTATACACGAAAATTAACAGGTAATCTTGTGTCTACCTGTTTGGTACACGATACATGTTAAGACCATACACGATACATGTTAACTTCGTGTAGGTTCGTGTAAAATTGCCAGCCCTACTTGTAATCGATCAAACGTGGTCAATCTCGGCTAGAATCGGATCTATTATGTCAACTCGGGCCGAGTTTGACTTAAAAGAAGTAAAACATAATTTCTATGCCTATCATATTAAAGAATTAATATAATTTCACGCAATTTGTTATAAATATTAGTAAATTTATGTTATTTGATATATATTTAATTTCCGAAACTAATTTCTTTATAATTTAACATCTCGAGTACTCTACGCCTAGGCCAAGTACTCTCAACTCATCAGTCAACCGACTAGGAAGCGTCTAGCAAGTTTTGCAACCTTGTCTGTAAATGAAGGATTCTTTTTCTTTCTATCTTTTATTTTTGTAAATATATCTTAAATCAAAATATCGACTTATAAGTCTGAATCTTCACTATTAACTATTTAATATTTCATTTATTCAAACTGAGAGGTTTCTAACTTAGTTTTGAAATAAATGAATTACAAGTATCAATTTATAACTTTTTTATGTTATATATCGAATGTGTCAAGCACGAACAAAAACACCCATAGGTTAGATTTTAGCCCATATTCATCTCTAGATTATATCATAGATTTAGTCATCCACAACCCCTATCATATCAACGAATTCATACCCAAATAAAACAATAAATAAATAAATAAATATCTAATCAAAACCAAATATTTCCCCAACGTTCAAGAAACTTAGTGCTAGCCCACAACTTTGATACCATATCAATAATCAAATGATCAAATTTAAGCACAAAACAATCCTAAAAATCAACACAACATATATAGATTCTCTTACCCAAAACAACAAAAAAACAAGAAAAAAATTAAAGCCAAATAGCTGGCTTTATCTTTACCTGCCTTATTTAACAAAGCTTACTACTAGCTATCATCTTCCAAACACATACATACACCTTCATCAACCATCATGGGTCGGGTCACTATTATTCAAGTATTAGCTCTCTCTTCACTTCTCATCATCTTCCCAAACTTGGCTTCTGCTCAACTCAAGCAAAACTACTACGCAAACGTTTGCCCGAATGTAGAAACAATCGTTCGCAACGCTGTCCAGGCTAAGGTTGGACAGACATTCGTTACCATCCCAGGAACTCTTCGTTTGTTCTTCCATGATTGTTTCGTTCAAGGGTGTGACGCTTCGGTTATGATAGCATCCAGCGGGTCCAACACTGCGGAAAAAGACCATCCGGATAACCTGTCGTTGGCTGGAGACGGGTTTGATACGGTTATTAAAGCTAAAGCGGCGGTTGATGCTGTCGCGAGTTGTAGAAATAAGGTTTCGTGTGCGGATATTCTTGTCATGGCTACGCGTGATGTTGTTGTGATGGTATTATTGATTTTGTTTCATGTAGGTTTTTAGATGTTTATAGTAGTTAGTTTGGATATTGATTGTTAATGATTGATGGTGGTTGCAGGCGGGAGGACCGTCATATGCGGTGGAGCTCGGGAGGTTTGACGGGTTGAGTTCGACGGCGGCTAGTGTGGGTGGGAAGCTGCCTAAACCAAACATGAATTTGGATCAGCTTAATGCCATGTTTGCCGCTAACGGGTTGACCCAAGCCGACATGATTGCTCTCTCAGGTAAAAAGGTGTTGATTTCAACGCGTTTATAATGGGTCGATTCAGGTTATGCTATCACTGTTGTGTCTAAATAGGTAGATGGGTTGGGTCAAACGGGCCGGATGTCGGTCATGAATACTTTTAACACAAAACCTCCTAAATTACATTCCTTTTGCAATTGTACTTAACTAGCGGGTGAAACTCACGCTTTGCGTCAGAGATGTTAAAGTTTATATGGCTCGATTTCGACGACTAAAAAAAGTTTATTTACATATTGCAAAAAAGTTGTATGGTGTAACCCAAAACGTAAAGTCGTGTTTTATATAGATCGACAACCATAACAACGAAAATCATTGCTAGGTGCACACACGGTGGGATTCTCGCATTGCGACCAATTCACAAACAGGATATACAACTTCAGCAAGCAGAGCCCAGTGGACCCAACTCTAAACCCAACTTACGCAGCTCAATTGCAGCAACAGTGTCCAAAAAACGTTGACCCACAGATAGCCATAAATATGGATCCAAACACGCCCAATACATTTGACAACATGTACTTCAAGAATTTGCAACAAGGAAAAGGATTGTTCACCTCTGACCAGGTGCTATTCACTGACTCAAGGTCGAAACAGACGGTGGACTCGTGGGCCTCGAGCACGAAAGCTTTCAATAACGCATTTGTTGCAGCGATGACTAAACTGGGTCGGGTTGGGGTTAAGAATGCCAAGAATGGGAATATCAGGCGAGATTGTTCTGCGTTTAATTGATGTTATACTCATATATTACTAAGCTGATTGCATAAATTAAACACTGTATTTACTTATTGCGGGAATACTTACATGATTGAATCTATGAAATAAGAAAGAAAAAAGAACGTTAATAAATAATTGATTGTTATAAGCATACTTGTCACAAGTCATATCAATAAAAATTGAAGAAAAATCACCTACACTTGTGTATAATATTTATAGCTTGCTCAACTCAAGAAAAAAAGATTTGAGAACATACTGTAAACAAGAAAAATGAGTAAACTATAGATAATAACTAAAACCCACTAGAATATTCGACGCGGTCAGTAATCTTACAAACTAGTCATAACGTATGCTTTAATGGACAGCGGTCCTGTCCCCGAGAATCAGCATTGAGATGTATATACTATTAGACTATGAGCCCACACTATCTAGGGTTCTCTATATCTTGTAACCTAATTGAGCCCGTGGGCCCATAGTCTAATATATACAACCTAACGTCTTTTATCCAAAACTTTTGTGGTTTCCTACTCTTCCACCACGCACGAGTTACAGTACAGTTTCACTTCCAGAATCCAACAACACGTTACTTATTCTCAAAACCAGACAAACAAATCTTCTCGAGTCGTATAGACCAATCTTCTCCAAGCATCTTGGGGTTGTTCATTGCTGCCATCTGTAAATCCAACAATGATGTAGTAAACCTTTTTCGGGGCTCGTGTAAAGACCTTGAGCTAGCTAACTCCAGACTCGGTTTTATAACCCGTTTCAAATAAGATTCCAGTCCATTATTCAATACGTTGACACAATCCATAGAGATATCCAAATTCTTCGTTTTCAACCTATGCTTTAATCTGTGCTCTAACGAATTTCTACTTAGTAATTGACCAGTGTAATGACACGTCTCCATGTAATAACCAGAACCCGTATCACTACACGACACTTTTCGTGTTTCATTCGAGTGTATATTAACGCCGAATGGAGCTGTAATTGGGATTCTCTGATAACTAACCCGCTCAGAATCAACTTCAACCGGTGGCATGAGGCCTCTTATCGTTGCCACATCATCAGCCACATGATTCTTGTCACCGACTCCAAGAGGGCTCGGTCGATCTTTAAACTTTCTTTCACGAAGAACCGGAGTCCTTCCTTTTCTTGGAGACCGAGGGAATACATCTTTACAGATCGATTGAAGACCACCGTTTGAATCTTTAAAAGCCAACGCATTGTCACGTTTGACTTGTTTAGGAGGCGGCGTGTTACAGACGGCTGCGTTTTTTAATATCGCACGGATAAGTTCATTGTGAAGACGTATATTCTCTCTGCCAATCAAACGAACACACAGTTTATCAAACTCCGATTTCCCAACCTTTAAACTCAGATACCGCGTGAGAAGGTTGAAATAATTTTCAAACTTTTGCGCACCGAGACTCCTTTCCATTTGAATCTTGAGGTCGAAAGTATCAACCCTCGAACAATGCCGAACCGCTGGCATTTTCGTAATATACTCGGTTATCTCACAATCATCAAAACATCTTTATAACAAAATATGCACATCTCTAAATAATCCAAAAACCACATCCCTCATAAACCTACTAACTTCTAACTGACCGTTGACTTCTAGCAAAAAGTCAACTACAAAAAAATCCTGCAAAAAACAACAAAATCTACATAAAATGATTAAAATTCAACTAAAACAAAACTTATTCTCACTTCATTGAATCAAATTCACTGTCAATTTCATTAATTTTGTTACTATCAAGCTCAAAATCAACATAAAATTTATCCTCACTTCTAACTGCTCGTTGACTTTTACCAAAAAGTCAACTACATAAATTCTGCAAAGAAACAACAAAATCTACATACAATGATAAAAATTAAACTCAAACAAAACTTATTTTCACTTCATTACACCAAATTCACCGTCAATTTCATAGATTTTTGTTACAATCTAGCTCAAAATCAACATAAAAATTATTAACAATTTATACAAATTCTGATAGCCAGATTCAATTAACATGAAATCAACAAGAATACAGTCAAACAAGTGATGATTATATAGACAAAAACTGTATGAATTTCATGATTGAATGGAGAACTGTAGACGATGAATCGAGTAATGGAATATAAGTGAAGATTTGATGAAAATTGAAACGGAAAAAGAATGTAAATAGTAGGCTGACCTGATTGATGAAATGGGGAAGTTGAATTTGAGTGAAATTGAAAGGGGCGTGATTGATCGAGTGAGAGAGATTAGGGTTAGGGCTCGTAAGTGTGTTTGGGGGTTTTTGGAAGACACGTGTGAAGTTGTAAGTGGAGTTTGGGTTATGATTGGGGGTTTAAAACATGCATCATCCTATATATATAAGGGTGAAGGGAGTGACACGGCAAACCCATCGGCAAAGGAGAATGCCGATCAGGAACACCGCCGCCCTCCCTTATTTACCGCGCGGCAAACTGAAGAATCGGTATGTGCTCACCGATCGACAAAGGCAAACGCCTTAGCAAATGTTTTTGACTTTAATGAATATGCAGACAAAAAAGGAATATTCCTTTGACTTTAATGACATTTTTAGTTAAAGAATAAAGAAAGTTTGCCACTTTCAACTGTCTACACCACTGCCAACACTTTTTATCAAAGTTTAAACTTTTTACCCTCTCTGACGTGGCACACTCTGATTGATCTATTTTAAAGTTTGCCACTTTCACCTATTTAACCACTCCCTTCACCCTAAAACTCAAATATGTTAAACTAGTATTTTTAACCCAGTCGGGGCGCGGTGACAGTGTTGAAACTTAAAGTAATTCGAATTCATACATTCATATATATAACTTAACTCGTTTTCGAACAAATTTTATGTTAAAATGTAGACTAAGACCAAGGGGTATGGGGGCCGGCTTAGGCCCGGCGAAGGTCCCCCACACTGCCCCCTTGGCCCGGCTTGTTAAAACCGGCGTGCACAAGACGATGAAGACGGGCCTGCAATCTTGCCTCTCTCTCTATATCTCTCATCTTTGTCTCTCCTCTCTCTCTAACTCCAACTGCAATCTTGCCCCATCCTCCACCCCCTAGGTTCATCCTCTCCAAGCCTTACCTACGTGGCGGTGACGTGGCGGCCCATCCTCATGGGGATGAGCCTCCCATACCCACTGGTCTAACTAAAATCACACATAAAAATAGACACGAAAACTTATAATATTAGATCTGACTCATTAATAAGCACACAAGAAAACAATGTTTTATGTTAAATAATGGTACCACATATTGCGGCGATATCGAAACTTAAAGTAACTCGAATTTTTACCCCTATTGAAAACGTAGACCAAATATTATGTTTTACCACGCATATAAAAATAAGTTTGTAAAACTCGAGTGTGTTAAAATAACATTTACAAAACTTTTAAGAAGTTGAGCAGGGCATGTCACACCCCCAAAATCCACACGCGGAGTATCACCGCTTGAAGGCGTGACTGACCAGGATCAAGCCACCAATCATATTGAACAATGTAAATAGTGAGTGTAATTCAATCTAAACAATATGAAAGGTGTTCCCAAAAATCAAAGTATAGCATCAATGTTTAGCGGAAGCACAAAAGTAAACCCAATCATAAGCATAAGTATGAAATGTCATAATGTTTAACAAAACATTCACGATCCATGTCCACAACGATCGCGCCTCCCGTGCAAGCTCCATATGTACCTAAGATCCTGCAAGGCATGTAACAGAGAGTCAACAACTAGTTGAGCGAGTTCACAGTAAGTAAGTTCGTAATAGTAAGTTTGTTTCGTAACATGTGGCACTACTAGGCCGATAGTATGTTCTATTAGTGGGGGCTTCCCATGTTTGCATATACACTAGACTAATTGTAACCATAAGTGTTCTTCACAACCGAGAACAGTAGTACGTACAAAGTTTACGTAGGTTTTACGTAAGTGTCCTTCACAACCGAGGACAGGGGTACGCGGGGGTTTACGTAGGTTTTACGTAAGTGTCCTTCCTGACTCCGGAAGATAGTAATATGTACTTGTTTACGTAGGTTTTACGTAAGTGCCTGACACAACCGAGGCAGTAGTGAGTATAAGTTCACGTAGGTTTTACGTGAGTGTCCTTCGCAACCTGAGGACAGTGATGAGTACAAGTATACGTAGGTTTTACGTATGTATCCTGCGCATCCGAGGACGATGGTAGATAGTCTAGTAATAGTGTAAGTACGGGTATCTATTCAAATCTCATTCCTTCAATCCCCATTCCCATACCCTGGGAATCCCATGCCTTAGTAAAAGTGTGAACTCACCTTGGTTTGCTCGGTATGCTAAAGTATATGCTCAAAGTAAATCAATCACGTCCTAAAGTACGCACGTATACATAATTAGTTTGTATTCACGAAGTTCATGCATGCATATTCAGTCATTAAGTAACACAGATCACGTAATCAAAACCATGCAAGTCATGCATATCTCTTATCAGCAGTTAACTAGCTCCGTTAACTTTAACAGAATTAAACTAAGGTACAGTGCAGATTTCATATTCGGCGAAACACCCCTGTTTCGCCGTACATTCCCTTCGACGAAACCCATCCCTTTCTTCGTATTTAACCATGGCGAAACACAATGCTGTTTCGTCGGTTACCCATGGCGAAACACAATCCTGTTTCGCCGCACATTCCGTTTCGTGAACCAATCAGTTACGTAAAATCCCCAATCTTAATCTCATAAACAGTTACATAAATCAAGTACCAAAGAAAACATTCAATCAAATCTTCAATATTCAAAGCGGTAATCACCAAACCACCCAACACCTGATTACATGCTCATCAATCATTGACTAAATATGATCAGTAGTCTAGGTTCCTTAGATCTATACACAAAATCATCATTAAAATAACCATTCATGGCCGACAAGTTTATATTGTTGTCATGTTGCTATTAGACCAAAACATATAGTGGCTGCAAGTTTTATGTGACTGGACCGATTGTTTGCATGCTCTATATAATTGTTTATTGTAATGTATGTGTGAAGAATCATGTGCAATTGTCAGAGATTATTCGAAATATAGGGAATCATCAATTAAATATACATATAGCAGCCAATCTATTTACATGTGCACCCATGCAAACAATTACCTAAACCCTATGATTCACATGCAATCGTGGTTACAGTAGTCGACAACATTATTCAAATCATGCAATCACAATCATCATCCAGTAACCAATTCAACCTACACGTATACATATTAACAGATTGATCAAGTCATGGATAAACAAATCGTAATATCATGAACATCTAACTCAAAATATCGGATTAGTTATTCTAAATATGAAAGACACTAACCGAACTACAATGATCGACCCAGAGATTTGACTTCGAAAGAGACAGCCGTCGGGTTCCAGGAAAGTGAGAGAGAGGAGGTGTGATTAGGGTTTTCTGAATGGTAGGTTCTCGTAACAGTTGGGAATCGAAAATATATGTATCAGACCATCACTGGGCCAAAGCCCATCATTATTTTCGTTGATCCTCTAGTGGACGAAAACACAAAGTGTTTTCACCACTATAGTGATTTCATGGGTGAGGGTATTAGGCCAAGATCTCATATTTAATTCTAAACCCTAAATAACACAAATCACTTTATTGTTAAAACAATACACATACATATCTCATAGGTATTAATTGTACATCACATATATAATCAATACTTTGTGATCGAGTATAAAGTTGATTAGAAACCTTGGAAAACTCGGGTTGTCACATTATCCCCAACTTGAAAGAAATTTCGTCCCGAAATTTAGCATGTGGTTACTGAGGAAGCTAGGTGAGTTGTAATCGTTTACTGGTTTTCCTGGGGTGTCACATCATCCCCCCGTTGATTTGGAATTTCGTCCTGAAATTATGTAGTAGCTTCAGTCTCAGTAGTGGGTGCACTGTTTCCGAATAACTGGGGATACTTGAGTTTCATTTGATCTTCTCGCTCCCAGGTAAACTCTGGACCACGACGGGAGTTCCAACGAACTCGTACAAGAGGTATTCTAGTGTTCTTGAGGACCTTAACATCCCGGTCCGTGATTTCAACTGGTTCCTCGATGAAATGCAACTGTTCGTCGATAGAGAGCTCCTTCAAAGGAACTATGAGGGTCTCATCTGACAGACACTTCTTCAGATTCGACACGTGAAAGACGTTGTGAACTGCACTGAGTTCAGCTGGTAAGTTCAGTCTGTAGGCCACTTTGCCTATTTTCTCTATGACTTCGAATGGTCCAACGTATCGTGGATTGAGCTTGCCTCGTTTGCCAAAACGAACAACACCCTTCTAGGGTGAAACTTTGAGTAGTACTCGATCCCCAACCTGGACCTCGAGTAGTTTCCTGTCTTTATCTGCGTATGCTTTCTGACGGTCACGAGCTGCCGCCATGCGTTGTCGTATTTGAGCAATCTTTTCAGTAGTATCAACTACCATTTCTGGACCTGTGATATGACTGTCACCCACCTCTGCCCAACAAAGAGGTGATCGGCATTTACGCCCGTACAATGCCTCAAATGGAGCAGCTTTAATGCTGGTGTGGTAGTTGTTATTGTACGAGAACTCCACTAACGGGAGATCTTTTTCCCAGCCGTTGCCGAAATCGATTACACATGCTCGAAGCATGTCTTCTAAGGTTTGAATAGTGCGCTCAGACTGCCCATCCGTCTGAGGGTGATAAGCTGTGCTCATGTCTAATCGAGAGCCAAAAGATTTGTGCATCGCTTGCCATAGTTCTGAAGTGAAGCGTGCGTCACGATCTGAGGTAATGGAGGTTGGCACCCCGTGCCTTGAAACCAGTTCCTTAAGATAGATGTCTGCTAAGGTAGAGAACTTGTCTGTTTCTTTGATAGCCAAGAAGTGTGCAGACTTTATGAGTCGATCCACGATCACCCAAATAGTATCATTCCCACGTTGTGATCTAAGTAAGCCAGTAACAAAATCCATGGAAATTTGTTCCCATTTCCATTGTGGTATCTCAGGTTGTTGGAGTGGACCTGAAGGTTTTTGATATTCCGCCTTGACTCTTGCACAAGTCAAACACTTGCTCACGTAAGTAGCTATGTGGGCCTTCATGCTAGGCCACCAGTACGTAGTTTTCAAGTCGTGGTACATCTTATCTGAACCAGGATGTACTGAATAGTGAGACTTATGAGCTTCATCCATTACAAGCTCGCGTAAGTTACCATAGAGTGGGACCCACATGCGTCCTGTTACATAGTAGGCGCCGTCTGCCTTTTGTTCTAACCGCTGCCTTGAGCCGCGTAAGGCTTCAGCCCTGACGTTTTCTGGTTTCAATGCTTCTACCTGAGCATCTCGTATCTGGGAAGGAAGACTGGACTGAATAGTGAGTTGCAACGCTCGTACACGCCTAGGTGTTGTTTCCTTTCGACTGAGGGCGTCGGCCACCACATTGGCCTTGCCCGAATGGTACTTAATAGCACATTCGTAATCGTTCAACAGTTTAACCCATCGTCGTTGTCGCATGTTCAATTCTTTCTGCTTGAAAATATGTTCGAGACTCCTGTGATCGGTGTATATAGTGCACTTGGTGCCGTACAGGTAATGTCGCCATATCTTGAGTGCAATAACAACCGCTCCCAGTTCCAAATCATGTGTAGTGTAATTCCGTTCGTGAATCTTAAGTTGGCGCGAAGCATAAGCAATGACTTTATTCCATTGCATCAACACACATCCAAGACCTTGGATGGATGCGTCGTAGTAGACTACAAAATCGTCCGTGCCTTCAGGCAATGAGAGGATAGGTGCGCTACAAAGTCTATCCTTTAAGTGCTGAAATGATGTTTCCTGTGTATTACCCCAACGATAAACAACACCTTTCTGTGTCAGTAATGTGAGCGGCTGTGCAATCTTTGAGAAGTCTTTGATGAACCTTCTATAATAACCCGCCAAACCCAAGAATTGGCGTATTTCGGTTGGTGTGCGAGGTGCAGGCCAGTTCTTGATCGAATCTACCTTGGATGGATCGACATGAATCCCATCCTTGTTTACCACATGGCCTAGAAAATGGACTTCACGAAGCCAGAAGTCGCATTTTGAAAACTTAGCGTATAGTTGTTCCGTTCGTAGGAGATCCAAAATAAGTCGTAAGTGCTGCTCGTGTTCCTCCCGACTCTTCGAATAAATCAGGATGTCGTCAATGAAAACAATAACAAACTTGTCAAGATAAGGTTTGCACACCCTGTTCATAAGGTCCATGAAAACCGTAGGCGCGTTCGTTAACCCAAATGGCATGACCAGAAATTCGTAGTGACCGTAGCGTGTTCTGAACGCTGTTTTGGAGACGTCCTCATCCCGGACTCTCAGTTGATGGTAACCCGACCTCAGATCAATCTTCGAGTAATAGCTCGACCCTTGCAGCTGGTCGAATAAGTCGTCGATGCGTGGAAGTGGATAGCGATTCTTCACGGTCACCTTGTTCAGTTCGCGGTAGTCTATACACATGCGGAAGGTACCATCCTTCTTCTTTATAAATAGTACTGGAGCTCCCCAGGGCGAAGAGCTAGGACGTATGAAACCCTTTTCCAAGAGTTCTTGCAGTTGCTTAGACAGTTCTTCCAGTTCAGTTGGAGCTAAGCGATAAGGTGCTCGAGCTATGGGTGCTGCTCCTGGAGCTAGCTCGATCTGAAATTCGACCTGGCGATGTGGCGGTAACCCCGGTAACTCTTCAGGAAACACTTGAGGAAAATCGCGTACGACTGGAATATCCTCAATCTTTTTCTCTTTCTTCGATGTATCAGTAACGAGTGCTAAAACAGCTGTGTGGCCCTTTCGTAAACACTTCTGAGCCTTCAAGAAGGAGATGATGCCACTCACGACACCACTCTTGTCGCCTTGAACTTCGAGAGGTTCTTTGCCAGGACGGGAAATACGAATGATCTTCTCCTTGCATATGATCTCTGCTTGATGTTGTGATAACCAATCCATACCAATATCGATGTCGAAACCATCACAACGTTGGGGTCATTCCTAGTATCACCCTGACCAATCACGAACACTCGACCCCTGGAACCATTGCCGTCGTTATTACCCCCCATTGTTGCCTCCATTATTGTTCCTGTTTCTTTGGTTGTGATTCTGATTCTGGTTCTGGTTCAACTGTGGGCCGTGTCTCTTGAATTAACCTTCAGCACCACACTGATAACATCCCTTGTTACCCTGCTGTTGCTGCTGATTCTATAGATCTTGTGGCTGTTGTTGTTGGTTCTGGTTTGCAGGACGTGAGTTTCTACCATATTTGGCTCCATGACCAAGCTTGTTCCATCATTAACAATGATTGCGGTTGCACTGTCCGCTGTGGTGCAAGTTACATCGTTTGCACTTAGGGTGGTTTCCCCTGTATCCACCCTGCCCTTGACTATTAAAAGGTTGCTGCCCAGGACTTTGATTGTCATCAATCTTTCGCTGCTGTGCCTGGGACGGAATCGTAGTCGAGCCCTTGCTAGAGGTTCCATCCCACTTTCATTTGTTGTCACTGAGGGTAGCAGAAGTAGTTGAAGTAGTAGTGGTAGTAGTAGCGCTGATACGTTGAGGCAGCTTGTTCTGTTCCACTGCCTGTTCTGTGAGACGACGAGCAAGACAAGTATTCATCCTGGATGGTAACAAGGTTGGCAGAAGTCACATGACTTTGAATCTCTAGTACTAAGCCTTTGAGGTACAGCTCAGTGCGTTTGATGAGAGGATCCACCATAGTTGGACATAACACTGCCAGTTCGTTGGATCGTTTCTTGTACACTTCTATCTCTGACCCCGTCATCTTCAGGTTAAAGAACTCCACTTCCAGCTTGTGGATGTCATCACGACTACAGTATTCACGTTTGATCAGTTCCTTAAAATCATTCCATGGGGTGGCATTAGCAGCCGCCAGCCCCAGCATCTGAACTTGCGCGTTCCACCACGTTAGCGCTGTGCCTTCGAGAGTACCAGTGGCGTACTTCACTCTGCGAGTCTCAGGGCATTCACACCTCTCAAATACGGATTTGAGCTTTTCAAACCAATGGAGGAGTCCAACTGCTCCTTCCGTGCCACTAAAGGTAGTAGGACAACAGTCCATGAAAGTTTTGAAACGTGCACACAGGTGGCTGAGCGTGTTGACCTGTCGTGTGCGTAATAGTAAACATACTTAAGCACGAGTGTTGGGTTACGAGGGTAGGATCTAAGGATCCTAGAGTAAATGGTGACGGCAGGTTACACCTCCTGCCTAGGCAGCTGCAAGTGCTGCAGTAACTTGTTCACTGATCGAAGCCGCCAACTGGGCTTGAGTTAGGTTAACGCGTCCACTCATGATCTTAATATCAAGGAGAACATGAGTGAGAGAGGTTTGCGAATAGTGCGATAACAGCAGAGGGTGAGCACACAAGTGTTCTCAAATAGTAACGAATAGTAGGCAATGTAATCTAAGCATACCGCGAGCAAAGTTCTACGTAATTCTAGCATGTAGGCAATAAACATAAACCTTATTACCTAGGATGTTGAGTCTTGCACGTGGAGCGAGGCATCGTTGTGGATCGTTGAGCACTGTACTGGTTATAGTCTGGTTTTAATAAAAACGTTTTCCCCTTATTAAAACCGAGTTCTCTATAACCAATGGCTTTGATACCAATCTGTCACACCCCCAAAATCCACACGCGGAGTATCACCGCTTGGAGGCGTGACTGACCAGGATCAAGCCACCAATCATATTGAACAATGTAAATAGTGAGTGTAATTCAATCCAAACAATATGAAAGGTGTTCCCAAAAATCAAAGTATAGCATCAATGTTTAGCGGAAGCACAAAAGTAAACCCAATCATAAGCATAAGTATGAAATGTCATAATGTTTAACAAAACATTCACGATCCATCTCCACAACGATCGCGCCTCCCGTGCAAGCTCCATATGTACCTAAGATCCTGCAAGGCATGTAACAGAGAGTCAACAACTAGTTGAGCGAGTTCACAGTAAGTAAGTTCGTAATAGTAAGTTTGTTTCGTAACATGTGGCGCTACTAGGCCGATAGTATGTTCTATTAGTGGGGGCTTCCCATGTTTGCATATACACTAGACTAATTGTAACCATAAGTGTTCTTCACAACCGAGAACAGTAGTACGTACAAAGTTTACGTAGGTTTTATGTAAGTGTCCTTCACAACCGAGGACAGGGGTACGCGGGGGTTTACGTAGGTTTTACGTAAGTGTCCTTCCTGACTCCGGAAGACAGTAATATGTACTTGTTTACGTAGGTTTTACGTAAGTGCCTGACACAACCGAGGCAGTAGTGAGTATAAGTTCACGTAGGTTTTACGTGAGTGTCCTTCGCAACCTGAGGACAGTGATGAGTACAAGTATACGTAGGTTTTACGTATGTATCCTGCGCATCCGAGGACGATGGTAGATAGTCTAGTAATAGTGTAAGTACGGGTATCTATTCAAATCTCATTCCTTCAATCCCCATTCCCATACCCTGGGAATCCCATGCCTTAGTAAAAGTGTGAACTCACCTTGGTTTGCTCGGTATGCTAAAGTATATGCTCAAAGTAAATCAATCACGTCCTAAAGTACGCACGTATACATAATTAGTTTGTATTCACGAAGTTCATGCATGCATATTCAGTCATCAAGTAACACAGATCACGTAATCAAAACCATGCAAGTCATGCATATCTCTTATCAGCAGTTAACTAGCTCCGTTAACTTTAACAGAATTAAACTAAGGTACAGTGCAGATTTCATATTCGGCGAAACACCCCTGTTTCGCCGTACATTCCCTTCGACAAAACCCATCCCTTTCTTCGTATTTAACCATGGCGAAACACAATGCTGTTTCGTCGGTTACCCTTGGCGAAACACAATCCTGTTTCGCCGCACATTCCGTTTCGTGAACCAATCAGTTACGTAAAATCCCCAATCTTAATCTCATAAACAGTTACATAAATCAAGTACCAAAGAAAACATTCAATCAAATCTTCAATATTCAAAGCGGTAATCACCAAACCACCCAACACCCGATTACATGCTCATCAATCATTGACTAAATATGATCAGTAGTCTAGGTTCCTTAGATCTATACACAAAATCATCATTAAAATAACCATTCATGGCCGACAAGTTTATATTGTTGTCATGTTGCTATTAGACCAAAACATATAGTGGCTGCAAGTTTTATGTGACTGGACCGATTGTTTGCATGCTCTATATAATTGTTTATTGTAATGTATGTGTGAAGAATCATGTGCAATTGTCAGAGATTATTCGAAATATAGGGAATCATCAATTAAATATACATATAGCAGCCAATCTATTTACATGTGCACCCATGCAAACAATTACCTAAACCCTATGATTCACATGCAATCGTGGTTACAGTAGTCGACAACATTATTCAAATCATGCAATCACAATCATCATCCAGTAACCAATTCAACCTACACGTATACATATTAACAGATTGATCAAGTCATGGATAAACAACTCGTAATATCATGAACATCTAACTCAAAATATCGGATTAGTTATTCTAAATATGAAAGACACTAACCGAACTACAATGATCGACCCAGAGATTTGACTTCGAAAGAGACAGCCGTCGGGTTCCAGGAAAGTGAGAGAGAGGAGGTGTGATTAGGATTTGCTGAATGGTAGGTTCTCGTAACAGTTGGGAATCGAAAATATATGTATCAGACCATCACTGGGCCAAAGCCCATCATTATTTTTGTTGATCCTCTAGTGGACGAAAACACAAAGTGTTTTCACCACTATAGTGATTTCATGGGTGAGGGTATTAGGCCAAGATCTCATATTTAATTCTAAACCCTAAATAACACAAATCACTTTATTGTTAAAACAATACACATACATATCTCATAGGTATTAATTGTACATCACATATATAATCAATACTTTGTGATCGAGTATAAAGTTGATTAGAAACCTTGGAAAACTCGGGTTGTCACATTATCCCCAACTTGAAAGAAATTTCGTCCCGAAATTTAGCATGTGGTTACTGAGGAAGCTAGGTGAGTTGTAATCGTTTACTGGTTTTCCTGGGGTGTCACATCATCCCCCCGTTGATTTGGAATTTCGTCCTGAAATTATGTAGTAGCTTCAGTCTCAGTAGTGGGTGCACTGTTTCCGAATAACTGGGGATACTTGAGTTTCATTTGATCTTCTCGCTCCCAGGTAAACTCTGGACCACGACGGGAGTTCCAACGAACTCGTACTAGAGGTATTCTAGTGTTCTTGAGGACCTTAACATCCCGGTCCGTGATTTCAACTGGTTCCTCGACGAAATGCAACTGTTCGTCGATAGAGAGCTCCTTCAAAGGAACTATGAGGGTCTCATCTGACAGACACTTCTTCAGATTCGACACGTGAAAGACGTTGTGAACTGCACTGAGTTCAGCTGGTAAGTTCAGTCTGTAGGCCACTTTGCCTATTTTCTCTATGACTTCGAATGGTCCAACGTATCGTGGATTGAGCTTGCCTCGTTTGCCAAAACGAACAACACCCTTCTAGGGTGAAACTTTGAGTAGCACTCGATCCCCAACCTGGACCTCGAGTAGTTTCCTCTGTTTACTTCAAAACACACACACAGCATGAAATTTTGCCGCGATAACAGGGTAATAACTCGATCACTGCTACGATTCAATGTCCGATCAATAGAAACCAATCCGATGGATGTTTAAGTGATGCCCGTATTTGGGCTATATTTTGTCATTCGTCATGAGGGTTTCAATCTCATGAGTTGTCGTAAAAGTTGTATTAAGTTACTGACCTAGTTTTCGTGTGCATTGTTATTTGAATTAGGTTAACAAGGCTAAATCAGTAGGCTAAGCAATGCCCGTCTAAATTTGCAATGTGAGTCATTCTCTTTTTATCAAATTGCTTTACAAAACCCTAAATGTTTTCAAAGTTATAATTACAGGGATTAAGTCTTTGTAATCTTCAATTACTGCCGGTATATGGGGTTTTGTATACGCCTCGCTTGCGGTATGCACATATAATGTATATATGTGTGGGCCATCGGGGGGAAAAAGTAAAAGTGCACTAATTTTAACGTTATTTTACTAATTTCGTGAAAATAACGTTAAAAGTGGAGGACGGTTAATCATGCATCATGTGGTGGCGTTGATAGCTGAAAGACAAAAGGGTACATGCACTAATCGGTCTTTGTCCCGATTGCCGAGTGTTATGTGCCTTATGTCCAAGGCTTGATGCAAAACTACTATCGAGCTGGGGGTCTCACTGGAAGCAGCCTCTCTATTCCTACGGGGTAGAGGTAAGGTTGTCTACATCTTACCCTCCTCAGACCCTACCTTTGCTTTGCTATTGGTGGGATTTACTGAGTATGATGATGATGATGATGATGATGATGATGATGATATGGGGTTTTGTATACATTACTTGATACCCGTCACCATTGGACAACGAGTTAGCCAATGGGTGATCTGACCATAGTCACAGATACAGTCGAGTGACAAATACCGATTTGGGGTAATTGGTTGATAGAAACAATGTAATCACCCTTAATACTGTATATTATAACAATGTGTCGTTTTGTGCAACTTGAGTGACTCGCCAGTATTTCCTTCCTGATAAAACATTTTTAAAACATGTTTCAGGTGATCTACTGTGATCAAGGAAAAATTGTCGCGTAGCACTACAAGCTTGAAAAAACGGCTCAATAAAATAAAGAAACATGTTTTTCTAAAATAAGGGATTTCCGTGAGAAATCACCTTTATTGTAAATTATGGGTGTTATCCCCAATTTGTGAAATAAAATAAATTGGGTATTTTCAAGTTTTTAAAAGATCCTGTTAAAATTCCGCTGCCAACATAATAGTTATCGCGGGTTTCTATCCCGCAGCTCCTGAAACGGGTAAAACCGGGCGGGGGGCCGTGACAGAAAAATGTGGTATCAGAGCCTTGCCACTGGTTCAAGCCAAAGAAGTGTTCTGCTGACACTTAAGTTTTAAATTCTGTGTTAGGAAATAACTTATGTGATTATGTATTTTTGTGTTATTTGACTATTTGTTAATCTACAGTATGGGTAAGCAAAGAATTTCAGACATCTATCGTCAATTAGATAGCTCACCAAAAGATAAGGGAACCTCATTTCAACCAAATTCCTCAGGATACTCAGCAGATACTGAGGAAGGAATATTTATTCGCAAGGCACAGTCTGAGAAACCACTTACCCCTAAGAAAAGAAGTTGGATTATTAGAAAAAGTCAAGAGAAAATAAAGAAGTCACAACAAAAAGGAGTGAAAATTAATAAGGAAACTCAGGAAACAGGTAATGACCCACCATGAGAAGATGAATTAAATGAACAATGGGTAAATCTCTACATGTTAGCCACTATAGCAGTAAATGCTAACTTATAGTTGAACCGCCAAACCAGTATTAGCACCCATGCCACCTATGAGCCAGAAACTTTAAAGAAACTTCGCCCATTAGATAACAAATTAGTAGAGGAAGGAGATAGAATAAACTTTACATAGAAGCATATTAAGCATAATATTCTTAGATAAATTAAAATAAATTATGGATGCACAACTACTAGTATAATTTGAATTCCAGTTGTAGTTTTTAATAGATCCATATATATATAAAAGTCGCTATGTTTGCCGTTTTAATCAATTTGTTTGTATAATCATACTTAAATAATTGTACTAGATATTAGTCAGTAGTAATTAATACTTGATAAATGAAACAACGAAGTGAACCAAGAGAAACCAGAATAAATGATAATAATGGAAACCTAAAATCTAATACTTTGTAGTACAAGAAATTCTCAATGCCTTAGTATAAGCTTTAAAATAAGCTAATTAATTAAATAGATAATTTGTGATGGATATTGGTATGGTATGAGGATAATAACTAGAAAAGTGCAAATATGATAAATAAGCAATAACACTTGGCCACTGTTATATCTTATTTATTAGTATTACTCGATTCTAGAATATGATCCATCATAAGAATACTAATTTCCTTGTTTCTTGATGTAAGCCATGCACTTTTAAAATCATGATTTGAGAAAATCCTATTTAAGGGAATTACAATAATAAATACCTCTCCGGAGAGACCGGGTGAGATGAGGTATATGTTATGATAATGAAAATCCCTAAATAATACCATGACTTGATCTGTTTTTGGAAATATGAATCTGTTAAATACATGTGACCTTATGAAGGGCATGTATATTACAGTATGTGAAATATATGATATAGATATGTATATCTATGAGGAAATCTAAAGATCATAATGATTGACAATTAGGGATAAATCACAGACAGATGTGTCAATTATAATTTTAGATTTAATCAGGAATCTCTCGTATATATTTGTAAATTCAGATGACAAACATTATTTTGTTTAAATCATCACTTTCATAATTAGTACGGTAAGAGGAACAGTAATAATTCTTTAAAGTTGGAATACTACCAAAAGTATAAAGAATGTCTAGTAGAGACAGCAAATGGAGAAACTGTTAGGATTTCTGAAATCTTGCAAGAAGCAAGAATAGAAATTTTAAATCAGAAATTTATTGCAAACCTTTACCCCATGAATTTAGCTGGATTCGATGTAGTATTAGAAATGGATTGGTTAGTAGCCAACCATGCTCGAATCCTTTGTGATAAGAACTCCATAGAAATCCGTTCACCCACGGGAGAAGTAATTATGATTACAGGGGATAAGCCGCGTAAACCCATGAAGTTCATTTCAGTAATGAAAGTTGCTAGTTATGAACGAAAGCAAGGAATAGTGTATATGATTTCGGTAATCATTAGCATTAAGGGTAAGGAACTTAAGGAAATTCCGGTAGTATCAGAATACTCGGATGTATTTCCAGAAGAACTACCAGGATTACCACCAGATAGGGAGGTAGAATTTAGAATTCATTTGATTCCTGGAACTATACATGTAGCAAAGGCACCCTACCGATTAGCACCCACTGAAATGTTAGAACTGAAAAAGCAATTAGATGAATTGCTCAGTAAAGGATTTATACAACCTAGTTCATCCCCTTGGGGAGCACCAGGGTTGTTCGTAAAGAAGAAGGATGGTTAGATGCGAATGTGTATCGATTATAGGGAACTGAACAAAGTTACAATCAAGAATCGATACCCATTACCTAGGATCGATGATCTTTTCGATCAACTGCAAGGAGCTAGATATTTTTCTAAGATAGATTTATGCTCCGGATACCATCAGTTGAAGGTACAAGAAGAAGACATACCTAAAACCGCTTTCAGAACTAGGTATGGTCATTACGAGTTTACAGTCATGCCCTTTGGACTAACAAATGCTCCTGCAGCATTTATGGACATGATGAATAGGAACTATAAACCATATTTGGATAAATTTGTAATTGTCTTCATCGATGATATACTTGTTTATTCCAAAAACCAGGAAGAGCATTGTGAGCACCTGCATGCACTTTTAACTTTGTCAAGAAGGGAAAAGCTTTACGCTAAATTCTCGAAGTGTGAATTTTGGCAACAGGAGGTGCAATTTTTAGGTCACATGGTGAATCACGAAGGTATTCACGTAGATCCTGCTAAGATAGAAGCAATCACCAAATGGAAGGTCCAACAATCAGCTACGGAAGTTAGAAGTTTCCTAGGATTAGCTGGATACTATAGGCGATTTATTAAGGATTTCTCTAAGATAGTTGTGCCATTAACTAAGCTAACCTATAAAACAATTAAGTTTGAATGGGGACTTAAGCAAGAAGGGGCTTTTAGGCTTTTAAAACAAAGGTTAACCAACACCCCAATTCTTGCCTTACCAGAAGGGACAGAAGATTTTGAAGTTTACTGTGATGCTTCTAAGCTAGGATTAGGATGTGTGCTAATGCAACGCAAAAAGGTAATTGAGTATGCTTCAAGGCAATTGAAGAAGCACGAAGAGAATTATACGACTCACGACATAGAGTTAGGAGCCATAATTTTTGCCCTTAAGATTTGGAGACATTATCTGTATGGAAGTAAGTTCACAGTCTATACAGATCATAAAAGCTTAAAGTACATATTTGGGCAAAAAGAATTGAATATGAGGCAAAGAAGATGGATGGAAATTCTAAGTGATTACGACTATGATATCCAATATTCCGAAGGAAAAGCAAATGTAGTCGCAGATGCCTTAAGTCGTAAGTATCACGAAAAACAAAAGCAAGTTCGTGCTCTTAGATTAAGTTTACAATTAGACTTAATAGAACACTTGAAGAATGTTCAAGAAACAGCAATCAAGGATGATGCTGAAGGAATGAAAGGAAGAATAAAGGAATTAGAGCAAGGAGCTGATGGAATTTGGAGATTCCACAAAATAAGGATTTGGGTACCTAAGCAAGGAAATTTAAGAAATAAGATTTTAGAAGATTCTCATAAATCTAGGTATACTATGCATCCTGGTAATAATAAGATGTACCAAGATTTAAGGAATACTTTCTGGTGGATAGGAATGAAAAAGGATATAGCTAGATATGTATCTAAGTGTCTAACTTGTTCACAAGTTAAGGCAGAATACCAGAAACCTTCAGGGTTACTTCAACAATTAGAAATGTCTGTTTGGAAATGGGAACTAATAACCATGGATTTTGTTACTAAGTTGCCCAAAACCAGAAAAGGTAACGATGCGATTTGGGTAATTGTGGATCGATTAACCAAGTCTGCTCATTTCCTACCCATGAAAGAAACCTTTAGCATGGAAAGGTTAGCAAAGTTGTATGTAGAGGAAGTAGTATCCTTACATGGAGTTCCACTCTCTATCGTATCGGATAGAGATAGTCGTTTCACTTCACATTTCTGGACAAGTTTCCAAGAAGCCATGGGGACGCGATAAAATTTAAGTACAGCTTACTATCCTCAAACAGACGGACAAAGTGAAAGGACGATCCAAACCCTGGAAGACATGCTCAGGGCATGTGTGATAGACTTTGGTGGAAACTGGGATGACCATCTACCCTTAATTGAATTCTCCTATAATAATAGTTATCATGCAAGCATTGAAGCTGCCACATTCGAAGCACTGTATGGACAAAAATGCAGAACTCCAGTTTGTTGGGCAGAAATAGGAGAAAGCCAATTATCATGTCCCGAAATTGTATAAGAAACTACCGACAAGATCACTCAAATCAAGGAAAGACTAAAGACGGCTCGAGATCGCCAGAAAAGTTATGCAGACAATAGACGCAAGCCGCTAGAATTTCAAGTTGGAGACAAGGTACTCTTAAAAGTTTTTCCTTGGAAATGAGTAGTTCGGTTTGGTAAGAAAGGGAAACTAAGTCCAAGGTACATAGTACCATTCCCAGTAATCCAACGAATAGGACCAGTTGCCTATCGTTTACAACTACCAGAAGAGCTGGCTGGGGTACATGACGTCTTTCATGTATCCAACCTCAAGAAATATCTATCTGACGAATCCCTGGTAGTACCTCTTCAAGATATAGAGGTAAATGAGAAGTTAAAATTTGTAGAGAAACCACTGCAGATAGAAAACAGAAAGGTCAAGTTGCTCAAGCACAAACGACTAGTGTTGGTCAAAGTCAAGTGGGATTCAAAGAGAGGACCAGAGTACACTTGGGAACTGGAATCAGAGATGAAGCGAAAATATCCCTACCTGTTCCAGTAAATCTCGAGGATGAGATTTTAATAAGGTGGGGAGGATGTAACAACTCTCATTTAAATTAATATTTCTTATATTATTATGTCTAATAGGAAACCCTAATTGAGACCCCCAAGTGATACTGCATGACCCCTAAAATTTTCAGAACAGTTGGAATCAGGATCAGGGCCCCTAAAACTCAAAGGGGGGTATTCCCTAATTAGTATTATCCTCACAGTTTGTTGTCAATTGCGAATTTCGTCGAACGACTGACTCAGCTAGGCTAGGAATACACGAGGCTACCCTATGCTAGAAGGGTACCTGTCGCGCCACGCGACGGCGCCGGTTTTTAAGTATAAATGCAGGGCATTGGCACTTGAATTCTGGCGTTGGTTCGACGTAAAAATTCGTTTCATACGCTGAGATATCCTCTGTTTACTTCAAAACACACACACAACACGAAATTCTACCTCGATAACAGGGTAATAACTCGATCACTGCTACGATTCAATGTCCGATCGATAGAAACCAATCCGATGGATGTTTAAGTGCTGCCCGTATTTGGGCTATACTTTGTCATTCGTCGTGAGGGTTTCAATCTCGTGAGTTGTCGTAAAAGTTGTATTAAGTTACTGACCTAGTTTTCGTGTGCATTGTTATTTGAATTAGGTTAACAAGGCTAAATCAGTAGGCTAAACGCTGCCCATCTAAATTTGCAATGTGAGTCATTCTCTTTTTATCAAATTGCTTTACAAAACCCTAAATGTTTTCAAAGTTATAATTACAGGGATTAAGTCTTTGTAATCTTCAATTACTGCCGGTATGTGGGGTTTTGTATACATTACTTGATACCCGTCACCATTGGACAACGCGTTAGCCAATGGGTGATCTGACCATAGTCACAGATACAGTCGAGTGACAAATACCGATTTGGGGTAATTGGTTTATAGAAACAATGTAATCACCCTTAATACTGTATATTATAACAATGTGTCGTTTTGTGCAACTTGAGTGACTCGCCAGTATTTCCTTGCTGATAAAACATTTTTTAAACATGTTTCAGGTGATCTGCTGTGATCAAGGAAAAAGTGTCGCGTAGCACTATAAGCTTGAAAAAGTGGTTCAATAAAATAAAGAATATGAGTTAAATGCCATTTTAGTCCCTGTGGTTTGGGCCATTTTGCCAGTTTAGTCCAAAGGTTTCATTTTTAACCTGTGGGTCTAAAAAGGTTTCATAGTTGCCATTTTAGTCCACTGGGTTAACTTCATCCATTTTTTCTGTTAACGAGAAGGCCAATTCAGTCATTTTATATGGCTGAATTGCCCTTTTAGTTAACAGAATTACATACAAAATGACCAAATTGGCCTTCTCGTTAACAGAAAAAATGGATGAAGTTAACCAAGTGGACTAAAATGGCAACTATGAAACCTTTTTGGACCCACAGGTTAAAAATGAAACCTTTGGACTAAACTGGCAAAATGGCCCAAACCACAAGGACTAAAATGGCATTTAACTCAATAAAGAAACATGTTTTTTGTAAAATAAGGGATTTCCGTGAGAAATCACCTTTATTGTAAATTATGGGTGTTATCCCCAATTTGTGAAATAAAATAAATTGGGTATTTTCAAGTTTTTAAAAGATCCTGTTAAAATTCCGCTGCCAACATAATAGTTACCACGGGTTTCTATCCCGCGGCTCCTGAAACGGGTAAAACCGGGTCGGGGGCCGTGACAAATGCCATTTTAGTCCATGTGGTTTGGACCATTTTACCAGTTTAGTCTAAAGGTTTTATTTTTCATTGTTCAATATAGTCGGTGGTCGACAATTTTCACCACCCGAAGTTTTTATGTTGAGGATCTACTAGTGATCAATGGTTTTTCCTCATATAAAGCTTTGTGTTCAATTACATTTAAACCCTTATATTCATTTCCATCATTGTTAATTATCTAAGCACTCTACCTCACATTTCAGATTTGGTTACATTATCCTTAATCTGATTTTTGACAAAGACAATATATATATATTGGAACACATGATCAAAAACATCCCAAGGTTGCATTCAGACTACAAGATAAAGGAGGTTGACGTATAACTTTCTAATAGTTCTTTGAAAAATTGCATTTGCAGGTGCAAGAATAAAAGAACTACCTATAAGAGTATGAAGTTTAGCCGCTTCAAGAAGCTTGGACTTGGCTTTGATATACTCTTTGAAGGATAGAATACAGGCTAGTAAAATATTGTGTCAAGTAAGAACAAATGAATTTGTAAACTTATGTGTATATTATCTTCATGTATTCATTATGAATAGAAAGGGTTCAATCCATAGGAACACCATAATATTCGAATATTTGGAGTGTATAACATACTAATGTGAAATTCAATCGTCACGACATTTCATTTATGCATAAGTTTGTGTTTGTTTGAGAAGTGCTTAAGTTAATCATGGATGTCACTAAAAATGGGGGAGGAATATTAGTAATTTCAGTGGTATTGGATTGACTTGTTGACTGAGTTAATATTATTGATTATTAAACGAGTTAGGAGATACGAGAGTGCGTGGATTTTAATAATATTTGGTGTAAACATCGGTTTTGACATCCTAATTATATTATAAGCATATACCATAAATATATTTCTATTATATTTATTTTATGTGTTTTGGGCTTTTACTAAAAGTTGGGATTGGAAGCAATTTAAAAGTTGCGATTGGTCCCTGTTCATTAATTGGATCCAATTATTGTTTCTTTAATACAACAATTGGGCTTGTGGTATTGGATTAGTCAATAGAGAAAATGAAGAAACACGAAACTAATTACGAGATTAATCAGTTTGGTTTATGTTCCTATCATAGTGGTTAATCTTCTTATGGCCTTCTGAGCTCCTTAATGACTGGGTAATCCTACAAAACAGAACACCGTTACTCGTTAAGAGGGGAATATGGGGGTTTCCCTCTTAACCGGGCTCTGGCGTGAGAATAAGCGACCGTTTGGAGGAGATAAGTGTGTATTAAGAGTGAGAGTAGAGGGAGTAGAATGTTTAACCTGTGACTGAGGTCTCTATTTATAGCCGGAGAGGTGTAAGAGGATGTGGGCTGATGGGCCTTGGGCTGGAAGGCGACAACTTAGAGGATATGCTCTTTGTCTCACTGGTGTCGACCGTTAGTGGCTTCTATGAGTTCCCTGGTGTTGGCGCACCGTGATTGGAGCCACGTGTCGTGGTTGTCGGCCTGGCCGCTTTTCTGCCATCAGCAGGTAAGTGGAGATCGTGGGGCAGTTGTCTCTTACCCGTGATTGGTGCCACGTAGGCGTCCTTAGGTACTTTTTGTCTCCTGCACGTCAGACGATCGTGGAGCACGATTGGGCAGAGCCTGGAGGATGCGGATTGGCTCCTCTCATCTGCCACTTGTACTTTTTGTACCTTCTGAAGTGGTCCTGCGCTATAGCTTCTATGTGGTCCTTGCTGAGCATGAGACTAGCACACGTAGGATTGTAGGTGCTGCAGACTCTTTTCAAAATGCTAAGTGTTGATCTTACTGCTCTTTCTTGTATAGACCTCGCGCGAGTTCAATCCTTGGTGAAGTATCACGCGCGAGGCTGAGACAAAAGATCTTGCTGATTTAGGAGTATGGTCCTGCGCGCGACCTGGTGGAAGGTTTGCACGGCTTTTTGGGACCATACCCCTTCAAGTCCCCCCAGTCCAGTGCTGCACCATGCGCGAAGTGAGTGGTTGGAGCTCTGGACTTGAAAGAAGAAGTGCTAATGATTGAAAATGCTTGCTTGTTTTTGGTGGATGGCGCGCGTGTAATTATTTGTTGGTTACTACGGCGCGACTACCGGATTTTGCTCAAGGTGGTTCACTGCCTTTGGCGTAGGCGCGCAGGGTTGTTGAGTTAGTGTTAATGTTGCGCGGCCTTAGTAGCTTCTGCATGAAGTTTGCACTAATTTTGGGCGGGAAAATCCCCGAAATTTGAAATCTGACAACTTGGTGAGAAACATCGTTGATGGTGACGTTTGAGTGAGCTCCACGCGTGCGTGGCAAGTGTCACTCCGGGATTCTCGCCTTACGTGTCGTCTTCTGATTGGTCACGTGCGCGGCGATCTCGGCACGTTTACCCATCGCATTAAATGCGATGGGTATATATATCTGATGAAGTGGAGGAGGAACTTACTTCTTTTACTGTTTCTACTCTTCCTCTCCACATTTCTTCTGTTTCTTTAAATATTCAAGTGACCGATAGCAGATCTTCAAGATTATGTTCATCACATCTTCAAAGATCTTCCCGGAATTTTTATATTCAGAGTTCATGGCTGAAGAACATCCCGAAGAGAATCCCGTTGAAGAAGGTCCCATTCCCATCCTTAAGTGGGATTTAGGGTTATTCGAGCAGATCACCAGGAGTTTCCGGTTTCCACCGGAATGGGATGCCCGGTACCCCGGCCAAAATCAAACGGCCGCTGATGCACCGCCGGGGTACATCACGTTATTTGAAGATTTCTTTCATTAGGGCAACTTCCGGTTGCCGGCGACGAATTTTATGGTCCATATTCTTCAGTTCTATGGGTTACATATCTCGCAGATGAGTCCTCCTGGGATGGTTAGGGTTCGACATTTCGAATTCCTCTGCCGATCTCATAGTGTTGACCCAACGGTAGAGAGGTTTAGGATTTTCTACCAACTTATCAGGAATCTGGGCTTCTACTCATTCGCCAGTCGAGGGGCGGCGAAGAAGATACTCCTGAACCCTCCCAAGAGTTTCCATGACTGGAAACCAAAGTTCTTTTATATTCGCGAGGAGGTGATCCCGATCGCCATGACTTTCCGTGCATGGTCCGAACCAATCTTGAAGGAAGATCTGGCGATCCCCAAGAATGAGGCTTGGTACCAGAAGCTTACTGCCACCCCAAACCGAGTGTTTGGTGAGAACGTCTTGGTAGCGGCGCGGATGAGTGACCAGTGGCCGGTAGATAGCAAGGACGCTCCAATTTTGATGTTCAACGATAGAGGTTAGTAATTTTCTTAGTTTCTTTGATTTCTTGTTTCGTAACTTGTGTTTATTTATGTAATTTGACGTGTAGAAGCGCATCTGTATACAGCTGCCTTCCCCACTTTTGGTGGATCTATGGGTGTGCGCCCGCTGAAGGCTGGAGAAGAATACTGGTATGACCAGATTAAGGGTCATTTTATGTACCCAGTTGCTGATGCTTTCGCCGATCCACCTACTGCAACCGAAGGTGCGCATATACCTAACCCTCGTCCCTTGCGCGCTTTGACTTCTGCTGGGAAAGAGATTGTTTATCTTTCCAGCGAGGAGTCTGTCGGATCTTCGAATGGAGAGTTAAGTTCCTGGTCTACCATCTTTGCAGGTGTGTTGCGCGACCTGGGGATTGACCCAGAAGAGAAGAAGAAGAAGAAAGCCCCTAAACGAAAGAAGGTGATCAATCTTAAAGCTGAGGTGACCAGCAAGAAAGGTGGCAGTACCCGCGCCACTACTGATGCTGCTGACAAAGGTACACTACGCTTTCACCAGAGTAACTTGGAAGATTACGTTATTATCCGTGATTCACTGGAAGGTTTGTCGCGTATAGGCGAGAAGAAATCAGGAGGAGCTGGTTCGAAGAGCTCAGGGAGCGCGGGTTCTCGCAACCCAGATGCTGGGGCGACTCCGTCCTCTGTTACGCATGATGAAGAGGAAGAAGAGGAAGAGGAGGAGGAGGCTGCTGCAAAGTTAATCAGCAGGAAGAGAAGTAGAAGTGAGACCACAGCTGGTGTGTCCGTTGCGCCGAAGGCTGGAGGCGTTCCCTTGATTGGGAAGCAGAGCAACTTGCGCTCCCTTTACAAATTTCTCCTGGTTAGTTTTCCTTAGCTTATTTGCTTCTTGTTTCTTCCTCTTTTTTAACACTTAGCTTCTGCAGAGGCCAAGAAGAAGACCCCTGAGAAGAAGGGTGTCGCGTTTACGGAGCCCTCAGAGCCGGCGCAGAAAAGGCCCAAGGTTACTATTAAACCTTTCAAGACTGCTGGAGTAGAGTCTGAGAAGGATAAACAGGCTGCTGAGGGGGAGAAAGCGAAAGCTATTGGGGAAGAGACGAGGAAGAAGGCTGCGGAAGAGAAGAAAAAGAAAGCTGAGGATGAGAAGATGAAGAGAGCTGCTAAAAGAGAGGAGAGAGGGAAAAATAAGGAAAAGGAGAAGGAAAAAACGGCTGCCGACAAGCCTGTTGGAGGTGAACCGAAGGATGCCGGGGCCGCTGCTAAAATCGCGCATGATGAAGCGCAGGGTCCGGAAGCCGCTCGCATTACGGGGGTTGACCAGCCCCTTCATGAGAAGGAGAAACGGAAGGAGAGCACCCGGGGTAAGGGGCCAGAGGTCATTCAGCCGACCAAGCCTGTTGGGGGATCGGCTACTGCTGCGGGCGGCGCAGGTTCTGGTGGTGCTGGAGCGTTTGTGCCTCAATCTCCCATCGGTCCTAAGGATACTTTCGGAGATCTTTATTACAAGACTTACACTGAGGAGGCGCGTGGTGATGCTCCTCATCAAGTTCCCTGGGGTCTGAAGCAGAGGGATACATTTCTGGACTTCGCGTCCTGTCGTGATTGGTTCTTAAATTCTTTCCCTCCTGGTGAGGTTAATCGACAAAGGGCGCGAAGCCACGTTGGGTTGTACCAGGCGTACGTTGTTGGAGAGGCCAACGCTTGCTCCGCCAATCACCAGATCATGCGAGAATGGCGTACCATGATCAAGGAGAGGGTGGAATGGGAAAAGTATCATGAGCGCCTGTTGAAGCAGGTTAAAGATTATGACAAGGCTAAGGCTTCCCTTGTTGAAGAGAGAGCCAAATTTGAGTCTGATAGGAAATCAGAAGAGTGGGGCCGTGAAGGCCTTAAGGGAAAGCTTCGCACCTTTGAGGATCTTCTGGCAAAGGAGAAAGCTGAATGGAAGAAGATTTGTGAGAAGGATAATCAGCGCATGTATGCGGCTCGCTCGAAGATCACTGATCTTGAGGGTAAGGTCGCTGAGCTGACCGAGAAGGTCGAGGATGCGCAAGCTGCTAAGGATCATGTTGAGGTTCGGAAAACCTTCACCTTTTATATCTTTATGCTTTTGTTAGCAGACTTAAGTAAAGTCTTTTACCCTTTGTAGGTTAAGCTGGCCGAGGTGAAGGCGCAACTGTCTGGTAAAGACAAGGATTTGATGGCCAAGGACGTCGAGATTGCTGAGTTGAAACGCCGCCTTCAAGAGCAGGTTGACAAAAGCGAGTCCTTGGAAATCGATCTTGAAGCGGAGAAAGTTAAGGCTGCTACTGCTGAGGAGGCCAAACAGAAAGCTTAGGAAGCGCGAGACATTAGTACATCTGCTCTCAATGTGGCGCAAAACAACTATTCCGAGGCTCAAGGCATCGTTGATACTTTGGTCTCCGAGGCTGAGTGGCTGCGCGGCAGAGGATTAGTTCTGGTATGGTTTCTCTTAGCATTGGCTGTATTTATTGAAGCCTAGTGTCTTATTTATTGCCTCTACTGTAGATGGCCAACTCCATCTTAAATGCTGGGGAACTGGACAAAGTTGTTGCTGCCTTTATAGATGCTTCTTGCGCGGTTGGTCATCGTGGAGGTTATCTGGAATGTGCGCAGCATGTTGAAGAGGTGTTTGGGCAAGAGTTTGACACCAGTCATTGCTCGGTGACCGATGAAGCTGATGCCGAGCTGGGTCGTGCAGAAAGTTGTCACACCCCGATATTTCCACGTTTTACTGGTGGGCCCGGTCGGGGAGTATCATGACGTAGTTGGTAACATTATAGTCAAACAACACAATATTTAAAATGCACAGCGGAAGCAAAACATAGTTATATTTCAACCGAATAATATTGTAATATCAAGTATCACAAACAGTTGAAAATAATCCACAGGTGGATCAAAATAAAAAGAAACTTTGTTCAACAGACTGAAATGCATCCAAGCTTGCGAGACTCTTATTGATGCTAAGGAGAAAGCCAGCCTATTACGAGTAGTACCTGCACTTAATCTTTTTGGGAAAATACGTCAGTTTACACTGGTAAATACAATTAACCGACTCATTTTGAAAAGGTTTAAAAATTGATTTGAATGCACGTGGCACAAACGTTTTATAACTTGGGATAATTATTTGAATATAATACTTGTAAGAGAATTACATGTTTCTTATGCGTTTAGTAGCCCGGATCGACACCGGGTTAGAGCTTAATAGACACACCACATGATATAGTCCCGCGGCGGGTTATTCCCGAAGGCGGCGATTATACCTGTTATGGGTGAAATTCTGAGCTCATATCCTGGAAAATATCTTGATCTATATCTTATCTGTTTACACCTGGGATGCTGATTCAGGATATGGGTAACATCCTGAACGGTATCCTCGGGATTACTAATGGATTATGTGAAGGTACGTGTGTTAGAAGCTAGCAACGTTCACAAAGACTTATTCCGCGGAAGACTCGGTCCAGGACGTTTAAAGAAAGACGTTGAAACCTTATTACTCGGTCTACATGTTGGATCTGAGTTTCTTTTTGATTGTATTTTCGTTTGTAATTAAGATGGAAATGAAAGAGTTGTGCAGCGGAAATAAGATGAAAGCAAACTTTGCATACAATCAAACGAGAGTAATACTTTTATCAAACATCTTTTCACAAAGAACCGAATGATTGAATTTGTTTCAACAACGATTACAATGATTGATGTAAGAATGCAAACTCCCCCTCAGCCAGAGCTCAGTAGTTTGTTCGTGCAAAGAAGACGATTGATCAAAAGAGCTAATAGAACAGTACAAAGTACTGAACTATTTATAGGCACTTGCAAACCACTGAGCATCTTAGCTGACGTCACCATGAAAGTGACATCTAACCTCCTAACAAACTCTAACTACTGATCTATAAACACTGATGTACTAAACTACTGCTATTACATTACATTACATAAAAGACACTTAAACTGCTGCTGCATCCTTCCACTGCTGTGAACCCAACAGTGCTTGTCCGGATCAGCAGTACTTGACCCAAGGCAGTAGATAGAGTCAACAGAGCTTTGGTCTTCCATCAGTCTTTGACTTTGGTCAGTAGATATAAAGCAGCAGTTGTAGGTCAGCACTTAGTATGATCAGCAGATAGGAGGTCAGCAGATATGAAACCACTTTCAAGGGGAGAGATTTGCATGAACCAACTGTAAACGTCTGCTTATTCTGGATCCACTGCTTTGATCCAGTTTTGGCTTTACATTATCTGTTCCTCTGATAGGGTTCAATCCCAACAATCTCCCCTTGGAACAGATAATGCCAAAACTCTTCATTATTTGTGGAAATTTTTATTGCCTCAACAACAGCTCCCTTATCTGACCTTTGAATTGTAGTTCAAAGTCAAGGGCATCTGTATCTTCATCATCCCTGCTGAGTGGAAGATCAAGGAGATCCTGCAAATCTTCAAGACTCAGGCCAAGAGCTTGTTCCCTTGATATTTTCTCCACTCCTCCACCAGACCTGAGCAAAGTCAATACGCAGGTCTGTTTGTCAGTTTCCCACTTTTGTATTTTTGAGCCTGGTGGGTTTCTTGGGAGATGTTTATTTGCAGAAGTATTTGGAGAGGCTGGCCTATTCATGACTGGCTGAGCAGTACTTGCAGTTTGATCCAAACCAAGAGTTTCCATGATCATTTTCTTTATACCCTCTTTTCCAAGGTCTTCACCTTCCATTAACTCTTTGATGGTTTCAACAATCAGTTGTTTGTGTGGCCTTCTTTTGTAGATGGTAGCACCAACTGGAGCTGTGGATCTCCTGATTTGCAGCTTTGAAGGTCTTTTTGAAACCGCTGCTTCAGGATAGTTAGGCTTTTGAGGAACTGTGGGATCTTTCTTTCTTAATTGTTCCAACTTTTTGTAAGTAGCCCTGACCATATCTTCTTTCCATCTAGCAACTTGTCTTTTGTTACCATAATCAGCTGCTACCAATTCCTCTTTCATCCTCTTCAGCTCTTCCTGTTTGTCAGGTACATTCTTTCTAAATTTTGCCCAGTTAGGAGGAGTGTGAGTGACCTTCCTTTTTATCATGTCTTGAATTCTTGCAGCTTCATCTTCAAGCTCAGGAACAGTCCACTCTTTGTACATATATCTCTCTCCTTTGTACCTTTTGTGAGCCATAATGCTTTCAATGTAGTCTTTCTTCAGAGATTCAGCTGCTCTTTCAGAAATTTGTTGACTAACATTTTTTGCAAATTGCTCTAGGGATCTGACTTGTGTGAGCAAATATTGATAATTTCTTGAAATTTCTTTGTCAGACTTCCCTTGTGTGTTTCTTTTTGAAATATCCTCTGCTTGCTTGGCTTTGATTTCCAAGTATTCATCAACATTTTTAGGCCACGGATATCCTTTTATTGATGGCAACCTCCTTTTGGCAGGGTCATCCTCATAGTAGAAGGATTTTATTTCATCTCTAACAGCTGCTAGTTCAAGAGGAAATTGAACACCTGCAGGAGGTAAGGGCTTGTACATTGGAACTGAAGAGAGAGGAACAGGTTTTGGTATTGTGACAAGAGCTAAAGATTTTGAAGATGTTGGTGATGGTGAATTGTCATCATCTTTGAGAACTAGTCTTCTCCTTTTTGTAGGAGGGACTGATGATGCTTTGGATGGAACAGTGGTGGTAGATGTATAGGCAGTGGATTGTGATTGACTAACAGCTGTTGAAACAACTGGTGTTTCAACCACTGTTGTCATTACAACAGATGTTATAACATCTGCTGTCTTCTGCTGTATGTCAGCAGGTGTTGTTTTTGGTGGTGATGATGATAAAGCAGTGGATGTTGTGTGTGTTGATGTGGTGTGTGTTGATGGAACAACTGTTTGGCAAGCAGTAGTTTTTGTAACTCCTGATGCATCAGCTGTTTTGTGTGGTGGTTTTTGAGCAGACTTTGAACGTCTGATAGGAATGGATTTGGGTTGCCTCACTTTTCTAGTAGGCTTCTTCTTTTCCTCAACAGGATTTTCATGATCCCTTGACCCAGAAGTACCCTGTTCTGGATGATCCATTCTGTCCACCCTGGCTTTCCTTTTGGCCTCTCTATCTCTCTTCACACTTGCAATTGCTTCTGCTAGTGCATTTGTTGTCACATCAATCTTCTTGCTACCATCTGGCAAAGGGATCTTTTTGGTCATGTTTGAATTTTCTGGTTCAAGATAAAGACCATCTTCTATACCCTTCCTTTTCCACTCCTTAAATTTCTCCCCCTTTTTGGCATTATCTTCTGGGAGGTCATAAATGAAACGTATGTTTGGAGGAGCAGTGCCAGTGGTGTGCAAGATCTGAGTTTTGAGAGCCTTTAAGTCAGCCTGAGTGTTCTTGAATCTTGACTCCATTGCATTTCTCAGCTGTTGTACATGTTTTTCATGTTGCTGATCTGCTAGTTGTGCTTGGTGTTGGAGAAAAGATTGAAATAGATTCCAGAGCTCATTTGTAGCAGGTGTCCTTTGTGGGGCAGGTGCTTGAGGTGGAATAGCAGTTGTGTGTACCTTCTGAACCTGTAACACCTGTTGGAGCAGATCTTTGAGTTCTGCAACAGAGTTATCAAGCTTTGCAATACGATCCGTCAATTTCTGGTACTTTAAACCATCACCCAAGTTAATGGGATCATCTGATTTCCCACAAGCAGTGGTTTTATCAGAGGTAGATGTAGGGAATATACTCCAAACATTAACCACTGATGCCCCTTTTTCTTGGTACTGGGGTCTTCTTCCTTCAACACTTGACAACCTTTTGATGTTGCCAGTAGGATAAATAAATCCACTGGTGGTTGACAGAGGTGCTATAAAAGGAATTGCCTCCAAGGAAGTCTTATGAATGTAACGACTGTCCAAATGTAACCCAGTGGGTGTAACAGTTGTAGTGGCTGCTTCACTTGGATTACCACCAAGAGTTACTTGTAACTCAAGGGGTGTAACCTCCTCAGGTTGTGTTGGAGGGTTAGCAAAGATTGATACATCAGACCCAGTCAGTTGTTGAGGTATATTCTCATTAATAGGTGATTGAGAAGGACTGGATAATGCCTGGTTCAAATCAATTGCAGCCAACAGTGGTTTTATTGGTGAGGGAAATGTGGATGTGATGGTTGGTGTAGAAGTAGGATGTGTCCCGGGCATTGGACTGTGGATGATAGAAACGAGTGTTTCCAGAGCATCATGATGTGGAGACCCTATTTGTACAACCTGTTCTTTTTGTGAAGAAACAGGAGGAGTTTTGGTTATGGGTGGAGATATTTGTACCAACTGCTGTGAGGAAGAAGCAGCAGTGGTTTCTTGTGACTTTTGTGTTGTCACTGGCAGAAGCTCTGGTATCTCATCCTCCAGAGATGCCTTTTTGAGGGTTTTGGGGGGTTTTTGTGTTTTTCTTTTTGTTGGCTTTTTGGTGATTGTAGGTGTGGGTTTCAAAGCAGTTGTGCTGCTGCTCTGATCACCTTGAGCAGTGGGCTCAGCAGCAGATACCTGAGGAGCAGTTGTAACTACTAAAATCTGCTCAGGCACCTCTGCTTGTGTTTTGCAGGGTGCTAACATCCTTGAAAAAGTTTCAGTAGTTAAACTGTTTATTTGAGTAGGAGCACCCTGATTTATTATAGTTAAATCATCCTTACTGAATTTCTTTGAAAAATAGTAACTTAAAAACCTTGGAAACAGTAAGAATGATTTTGTTTCAACATTATTAACCAAATCTTTAAAAATTTCCCGAGAATAGTTAAAATTTTCTCCTTGAAGAATAGCATATCCCAGATTTTGAATCTTTAAAGGGATTTCATTAAAAGAAGTGGTTTTATTTGAAACACATAGTAGGAGGGTATGAAATAAAAATCTGGTTGCAGAAGGAAAATAACCTTTTTCTAAGGTTATTTTCTTCATCATTGTGGCTTCATACCCTCGCTCAATGAAGTCAATTTTTAACTCGTTTTTAGTGAAAGAAATTTTACCTTCCTGATCACCGAGTTGAAAGACCTCTGAAATGGATTGTGGCGTGATTTGGACAGCTTTACCCTTTATATAAGAGTTTATGGTGGTTGCAATGTCGCCTTGTTTTTCAAGGGTTGCATTTTTCCAGAACTCCCTTTGGGTTGCCAAATAGATTGGTGCATCGGCAGTGATCAAGGTTTTGTACTTTGATTTTGCCATGAGATCAATGATGGAATCGAAATCTTTTGTGGTTCCTGGTTTTGTGAGAATACCCAGGAGATTGTGAGATGGTTTGTGTGGAATTTCAGTGGAGATTGCCTTTTGAGAGGCTGTTTGCGATGAAGATTTGGATGAGGGTTTTGAAGATTTCTTTGATTTTGTCATTTTGAGGATGATTGATCGAAGAAATTTGTGAAGAAATGTGAAGAAAAACTGCTTTGAGAAGAGAATTTTTAAGAATTCAATTCGACAGTAAAACCCTGTTTTGGTGGTGAGTGGGGGATTTTATAGGGAAGAAAGTGAATGCTGAGGTGGCAGCCGTTACAAAAGGTCTGACCAATATGTACTGTCCACGTGACTACCCCTGTTGAAAGTGAAGGACAGTACTTTTGTTGAAAGTGACTGATGAAGGCAGTGGTATGAAAGCAGTGGATGATTTTTACTACCAGTGGATAGCATATCAGTAGATAAGACACTGCTTTTGAACAACAGAGTTTATCAAAATAATGAGAGAGCAGGGGTTGACTTTCAGCAGTGGACAGACTTTTGAAGTATAGCAGACTTTTGAACAATCAGTGGTTAGTGGCAGAATTTTAAGGACTTAATGAAAAAACTTCATTTTTAACTATTTTTAAGGATGGAGTTTTGATTTTCTGAAAACATTTTGTTGCTTTTATTCATAGAAAAACAAGATGTTGCTTGTTATTCCATGTTCAGCATCCCAATCCTAGAGACCAAACTTTCAAAAGTGGCTGTATCAAGTGCTTTTGTGAGCACATCAGCCAGTTGGTCTTTAGTTGGGACATGATGCAGAGAAATCAAACCTTTTTCATAGCAGTCCCTCACAAAGTGATGTCTGATGTCAATATGTTTGGTGGTTGAGTGGGAAACTGGATTTTTGATGATATTTTCTGCTGCCTGACTGTCCAACATGAGTGGTGTCTTTAAGGTAGTGATACCAAAATCCAGCAACTGATTTTGAAGCCACAGGAGTTGGGCTGTACAGCTTGCAGTAGCAATGTATTCAGCTTCAGCAGTGGATGTCGAAACAGCTGCTTGCTTTTTGCTTTGCCAAGAAACTAAGCAGTCACCTAGAAACTGGCACCCTCCTGATGTGGACTTCCTTGTGGTGTGACATCCAGCAAAGTCACTGTCTGAGAAACCTGAAAGCTTGATGTTCCCATTAGCTGGATACCAGATACCAAGTGTGGGAGCACCTTTTATGTATCTGAAGATCCTTTTTACAGCAATGAGATTTGATTTTCTGGGAGCTGATTGACTTCTTGCACAGACACATGTTGCAAACATGATGTCTGGTCTAGATGCAGTTAGGTACAATAAAGACCCAATCATGCTTCTATAAAGTGTTTGGTCAATCAGCTCATCTTTTTCATCAGACATGACCAGCTTATTTGTTGCCATGGGTGTGCTGCATGGTTTACAATCATTCATATCAAATTTGGTTAAAAGTTCTTTAGCATATTTGCTTTGATGAATGAAAGTTCCATTTTGCAATTGCTGTACTTGGAGACCAAGAAAGCATTGCAGCTCACCCATTGCACTCATTTCAAACTCAGCTGTCATGAGTTCTCAAAACTCTTCACACATTGAGTTACATGTGCTTCCAAAAATAATGTCATCCACATAAATCTGGACAATCATTAAATCCTTCCCTCTCCATTTTAAAAACAGTGTTTTATCAATGGTACCTCTTTTGAAACCATTTGAGAGTAGGAAGTTGGAAAGAGTTTCATACCAGGCTCTTGGTGCTTGTTTTAAGCCATACAAGGCTTTGTTTAGCCTGTAGACATGATCTGGATAAAATGGATCCTCAAAACCTGGAGGTTGACAAACATACACCTCTTCTTGAATTGTACCATAGAGGAAAGCACTTTTGATATCCATTTGAAACACCTTCATATGGTGGTTGACAGCAAAGGCCAGGAACAGTCTAATTGCTTCTAATCTTGCAACAGGGGCAAATGTTTCATCATAATCAATCCCCTCTTCCTGTCTGTAACCTTGAACCACAAGCCTGGCTTTATTCTTGACAACAATACCCCTTTCATCAGTTTTGTTCTTGAAGACCCACTTTGTGCCAATGGGACTAACCTCTTCTGGCAGTGGTACAAGCTCCCATACTTGTTGTCTTTTAAACTGTTGGAGCTCCTCTTGCATAGCTTCTACCCAGCTGTTGTCTTTCAGTGCCTCTTGGTACTTGACTGGCTGATGGAGTGATAGAAAACCAGCAAAAAGACAAATGTTTTGGGTTTGGCTTCTTGTGAGCACCCCTTCATTTATGTTGCCAATGATTTGATCAGGTGGATGAGATCTCAAGAAGATTAAATCTCCTTGGTATGGTATGATGGCATTGGTTGGTGAAGGCTGCAAATGTGTATCATCTGAGCTAACCACTGCTGGGGACTTTGATGATCCAGCAGTGGTTTCAAAAGGTGGTGGAATAGGAGGTAATGAGGTGGACAACTGCTGGCTTTTATCCACTGTTTGAGGACTTTTGTCAGCAGTGTTTGAGGATGTGGAAGCAGTGGTTGATGGGCTACTTTGGTCAACAATTGTTGAGGTAGCAGTGGTAGAGCTTTGACAACTGTTTTGAACAGCTGATGCTTTTCCCTTTGTGGCAGACTTTTGAGGGATGATGATTTCATACCCATAGTCTGGTGTTGTATCCTCTGATGGACCTGCACTGTTAGTCTTGACAACAGTATTTTCAAAAGTGAATTTTTCAAGATCAAACAGATCTGCAGGATTTGCTGGGATTTTCATTGATGAAAGTTCATTGAACTTAACATTCAAAGTCTCCTCCACTGCCTTGGTCCGTGTATTAAACACTTTGTAGGCCTTGGCAGTGGTTGAGTATCCCAGATGATAACCACAATCAATTTTGGCTGCAAATTTTGAAATGGAATCTTTTAAATTCAAAATAAAGCATGGGCAGCCAAACACTTTGAAATATGAGATCAGTGGTTTAATTTTATACAGAATTTCATAGGCAGTCTTTTTGTGCCTGGGGTTTATTAAAACTCTGTTCTGAACATAGCAAGCAGTGTTTACTGCCTCTGCCCAGAAAGTTAAAGGCAAACCTGAATCTGCAAGCATGGTTCTGGCAGCCTCAATCAGAGTTCTGTTCTTCCTTTCCACTACCCCATTCTGCTATGGTGTTCTTGGGATGCTGTACTGCCTTACAATCCCTTTCTTCACACAGAAGGCATCCAACTCCCTATTTTTGAATTCTGTGCCATTGTCACTCCTGAAGCTTTTTACTGGAAGGTCAAATTGCTTTTCAACCTGTATTACAAAGTCTTGCAAAATGCCTGCAGTTTCATCTTTTGAGTGCAAGAAGAAAGTCCATGTGAACCTAGAAAAGTCATCAACAATAACCAAACAATATCTTTTCTTTTTAAGGCTCATGACTTGAACTGGGCCAAACAAATCCATGTGTAGCATTTGCAGACACTGGGTTGTTTTGGACTCTTCAATGGACTTATAAGAACTTTTATGCTGTTTTCCTTTTAAACAGGAAATGCAATGTTCAGGACATGAAAACAATTTTTGTGGTAGGCCTCTCACCAAACCATTTTTTGAAATTTCTGTGATTGTCTTAAGATTTGTGTGTCCCAGCCTTCTGTGCCAAAGTTCTGTCTCTTTGTTAGAGGCAGCTGAGAACAGACAGGCATCAGCTCTGGGACACTCTTTTGACATGTCAACAACATAAACATTGCCACTTCTTTGAGCAACAAGTTTAGTATGACCAGATTTAATTATTGCTTCAATCTTTTTGACCATTTCTGGTCCAACAATCCTACAACAGTCTTTTGTGAAAAATGACCCAAATCCCTTGTCACTCATTTGGCACACACTCAGAAGGTTGAATTTTAGATTGTCTATTAGATTGACATTTTCAAACTTTACATTTCCAGATTGCACTGTACCAGACCCCAGAACCTTCCCTTTACTATTATTCCCAAAGGATATATCACCCCCACCATGGATTTTAAAGTCTTTGAGGAGGGCTTTACATCCTGTCATGTGCCTGGAGCCTCCACTATCTACATACCAAAGACTATCAAAGCATGCAGAAGCTCCCTGCACATGAAGTAAAAGGATTAGTTCATTAAGGTCTCCAAAGCCAATAAGGCTTTGGATGGGGTCTCAACAGTGTCTGGAATGGATGCAAGATGATGGACAGTGGTTAGGTCAGGGGTTTGAACTGTTTTAGGACAGTGTTTCTCTAACCACTGTTGTGGGTCCTGACCTATCATCTGCTGGTAACCAAAAGGATGCCTGTTCACTTTGGGTTTAGAGGGCCTTTTGTAGGTCTCATAAACGTGTGGAATCCTTTGGTAAGACTGTTTTTCTCTGCCCTTTTTGAACTGATTGGCAGGGGGTGCATCAGTAACCTGAACATCTCTTTTGACAGATGTTTGGTTCAGCTGTTTTGTGACAGCTGTTTGTACTGGCACAAACAGTGGTTGTTTCTTGGTGAATTTGACAGATGATGAGGATGATGGTGGACTCAAGGATGTTTTAGCCATGTACTCATTCTTTTTCACATCAAAGTTTTTGAGGTACACACATGCTTGAGTTTTGTGGTTTGTTTTCCCACAAACAATGCAGCTTTCTGCTGAAACAATGACACTTGTTTTGTTTAGATCATAAGCTTTTAAGTGGAAACAATCTTTTGTTAGATGATTCCTTTTCTCACAGAATTCACAAAACAAGTTATCAATTTTTTCTTTCTTCTTTCTCTTTTCAGATTCCTTTGCAGCAGAGGTTTTAACCACTGCTGGGATATCTTTGAGAGGTATGACTTTAGCTTTTGGAGCTTTAGCACCATCAATTGATGTAAAGTCCATTGGCTTGAAATTTTCAAGAATATCACACTCATCAGACCATTTTGGTTTAAACTGATGATCTTCAAGCTCCTTGAAAGTGGAGGAGCCCATTGGTCTGTTAAGTGTGATTTTGTTGCCAAGTTTGTCAGTGATTTTCACTTCTTGGCCATTCTTGTTTGTGGGGATAAGCACAGTAGCTTCATCAGTGGTTTGAACAGAGTTTTCAAAAGCAGTGTTTTCATCATCATATTTTCTATACCCAACCCCAAACTTCACATTGCTTTTTCTCTGTTGTTCAAGCATAACCTCATATCCTTTGCAGGATTCCACCCATCTTTCACAAGTAATCTGGGCAGACTCCAACTCCTTTTTGCAAACTTGGTATTTTTCTACCATAGTTTGAAGTTGGGTTTTGGTTATACTTTGCTCTTCTTTTAAACAGCTGATTTCTTTTTCTTTTTCAGTCAATTTGTTTTTAAGTTCTTTTAAAGAGCTTTCAAATTTGACCTCATCAGTTAAGATTTTGTCCCGAAGGTTTTCATTCACCTCTTTGATGTTAGCAAAAGCAATTATGCAATTGTCTGAACACAGTTTTTCAAGAACTTGAGGAGATACCTTGGCAGCTGCCATCATTGCACAATCACATTGATGATCTTTATCATCATCAGCTCTTACCTTCTTTTCACCAGCCTTTTCTTCTTTCTCTTCTTCTTTGTCCTCTATGGACCATGGATCTATCATTGGTTCAATCAGAGTACCTGAACTTTCTTCCAACAGTACTTCATCAGCCACAGCAGTAATCACTGCTTCAATCACCTCTTCCACTGTTTCAGAGTACTGCTGTTCCTCCTCAGCTTCAACCCCCTCCTGTATTGACTCTAGTGCCATCAAACAAAACTCATCATGTGAAGAATCATTAGAAGCATAGAGTGCAAAATTTTCATCACAAAGATCATCAGGCATACTGCTCCAGTCAACAAACCCTTGAGTGAAAAAGCTTTGTTGATCTGGTTGTGTTGCTGCTGGAGCAGTGGTTTGAGGTGCAACAGGTTGCACTTGTACCTGTGGAACAGGGGTTTGAACATATTGGATTTGTGGAACAGTAGTTTGGACATAATGTACTGGCACAGGGGCAGCAGCATAGTGAGCAGTGTTCACTTGTGCTGCTGGGGCATATTGGGCATAATGCACAGTGTTTTGGTTTTGAGGTCTAGGATTTGAGCTAGGATGAGTAATTATGGGACCAGTATTTTGACTCCTACATTCCCTAGCAAAATGTCCCAACCTATTACACTTGTAGCACTTGATTTTCGATTTATCCAACCCAACCCTTAGATTCCCATGCAAACCTGGGAATTTTCTCCCTGTTCTTTTGTAAAACTTGCTAGTTCTAACACTTAGCAAAGCCAGTTGGTGCAGGATGTCCATTTCCTCTAAATCAGTGGGATCAAAATGTTGCAAATCATTTAGTTCAAAGCTTAAATTATCTGACATCTGGTTTTCGTTTGCAGTGAATGCATAACTTGCAGAGTGAGGATCAGGGTTGTTAAAGTTAGCTCCAGCAGTTATGTCAATGAAATGGTCATAACCCTGGTCCTTACCACTGCTCCCAGATTCTTCTTGACCCAAAAGAGCAGTGTTACCGAATGTATAATCATCAACGGTTTTTCCTGACTCTTGTAACTTCCTTTTCTGGTTCAACTCCCTTTCATAGGTCAGGAGTCGACCATGGAGTTGGGTCAAGGTCAGATCCTTGAACTCAGGTGAATTTCTGGTGACAAAGGCTATAGTGTCCCATTTTTCGGGCAGTGACCTGAGGAACCTGCTGTTTTGAGTTGAGTTTGTAAAAGTGGTATTAACAAGCCTCAGTTCACTGATGAGACAACTAAACCACTCAAATTGTTGAGTCAGTGATTCACCTCTAACATGACAAAACGTTTCGTACTGTTGGTTCAGGATTTCCCTATTGTTTTCTATAAATTCTTCAGTACCTCCAAACTGTTCCTTAAGTGCGTCCCACAATTCTTTGGCACTGTTACAATGTAACAGTCCAGCATATATTTCATTGGGCAGCGCTGATGCTATGATGCTAAACGCTTTAGCATCTAGTTCGATCTTTTGAAAATCAGTTTCGGTGTAATTTTCAACTGGTTTTGGAACGAACTTTTTAGCATCTTCAGCGCTTGGCACTGAAGGAACATGAGGACCAAAGGTGACAGACCTCCAACAACCTGTGCTTTGTTGAGCGAGGATGTGACCCATCCTCCTCTGCCAGATGTTGTACTCATTTCTTTTTAGCATAGGTGGTTTAAAAAGTGAGCCAATGTTGTTTTTATCATCCTGAGATTGTGACGTCATTCTTGTTGTTTTACAGACACTGAGAAATCAACTTTAATGGTGATTTATCCTTGCTCTGTTTTTCAACGGACGAACAAACGATCAGTATCAACTGTTATGAGCTGAACTATTTACGTCAAAATGATTGTTAAATCAAATTTGACTGTCCAAGCTCTGATACCAATTGTTGGATCTGAGTTTCTTTTTGATTGTATTTTCGTTTGTAATTAAGATGGAAATGAAAGAGTTGTGCAGCGGAAATAAGATGAAAGCAAACTTTGCATACAATCAAACGAGAGTAATACTTTTATCAAACATCTTTTCACAAAGAACCGAATGATTGAATTTGTTTCAACAACGATTACAATGATTGATGTAAGAATGCAAACTCCCCCTCAGCCAGAGCTCAGTAGTTTGTTCGTGCAAAGAAGACGATTGATCAAAAGAGCTAATAGAACAGTACAAAGTACTGAACTATTTATAGGCACTTGCAAACCACTGAGCATCTTAGCTGACGTCACCATGAAAGTGACATCTAACCTCCTAACAAACTCTAACTACTGATCTATAAACACTGATGTACTAAACTACTGCTATTACATTACATTACATAAAAGACACTTAAACTGCTGCTGCATCCTTCCACTGCTGTGAACCCAGCAGTGCTTGTCCGGATCAGCAGTACTTGACCCAAGGCAGTAGATAGAGTCAACAGAGCTTTGGTCTTCCATCAGTCTTTGACTTTGGTCAGTAGATATAAAGCAGCAGTTGTAGGTCAGCACTTAGTATGATCAGCAGATAGGAGGTCAGCAGATATGAAACCACTTTCAAGGGGAGAGATTTGCATGAACCAACTGTAAACGTCTGCTTATTCTGGATCCACTGCTTTGATCTAGTTTTGGCTTTACATTATCTGTTCCTCTGATAGGGTTCAATCCCAACACTACAACGTTCGTGGTGGAATATTCGGAGCATCCCATATTTATAGGAATATTTGTTTGTATTTCGTTACTATAAATAGGAGGAACACCAGATCAAATAGGACACGACAATTTCACTGCAATCACACTCACTACACTCTAACACTTGTTCTCTCGCAATCTGTACTCTCACACGAATTCATTGTAACAGCCATAAGATATCTCGTTTTGCATATCCTATCTGTGATGCTGAGATTCCAAAGAGGTTCCAAACCCCCAACATGAAGCTTTACGACGGATCCTGAGGAGCATATTGCTCAGTATAGGGAGAGGATGGAGATCAACCCTATCCCTCCGGATCTCAAGGAAGCATGCTTGTGCAAGGGTTTTGGTTCAACCTTGACAGGATCAGCTTTGAAGTGGCTCTTGAATGTTCCTCAACATTCAATTACATCTTTTGCTCATTTAGTAAATTTATTTAATAGTCAGTTTTCTTGTAGTAGGAGCTTTGAAAAATTGACAAGTGATCTCTACAGGATAACGCAGGGGCCTCAGGAATCCCTTAGGGATTATGTGAACAAGTTTGGCCGAGAATCACTAGACATTCCTCATCTTGATGTTGCAACAGCTGTGCAAGCTTTCAAGATGGGGTTGCAAAAGGATTCCCAATTCTACCAAGACCTTGTAATGAACCCATGCAGGAACCTGGATGAAGCTCGGAACAGGGCCCTAAGATACATTCGGTTGGAAGATGACATAAAGATGCAAGAAAGGATGAACTCATCCAACACTTATGAGTCAACTAACAGGAAGTCGGAATTCTCATTCAAGTCGTATCGGCCCAAGCCATATGGCAGGAATGAGAACAAGAGAGTGAATGCTGTCGAAGATGAGGATCCTGAAGAATATCCTGAATTATCTGAATATTGCTTTTCTGTTAACATTCCTGAATTGATGTATGCCATGCAGGGTCTAGGGGACAAGGCAAGATGGCCTCGAAAGAATCAACAGAAAGCAGATTGGAAAGACAAATCAAAATGGTGTGCTTTCCATGAAGATTTCGGACATATGACCGAGGATTGCATTGCTTTGAGGAAAGAGATAAGCTATCTTCTAAGCAAGGGATATTTGAAAGATCTCTTAGGAAAAAAGAAGAATAAGGGTCAGGATACTGAGAAGGATCCTGAGCGAGCAGCCTCACCTCCCGCGGATGCCAAGATAATCAACTTCATTTCGGGAGGATCCGACATTTGTGGGACTTCGTATTCGGCAGCAAAGAGACATGCAAAAGAAGCTAAGGCCGAAAGGGGAGACAAACCTGTCAGGATGACTACACTCACAACTGACAAAGTGATCACATTTGATGCTGATGACAGGGATACTGTCCAGGATCCTCACCATGATGCTCTGGTAATAACGTTATATGTGGCTAACCATTTTGTACGCAGGATATTGGTTGATAATGGCAGCTCCGTCAACATAATCCAACTAGAGACACTTAAAAGAATGAATGTATCTCCAATGGATATCACTTCGAAGTCCACCATGCTCGTTGGGTTCAGCGGAGAGGCCAGAAACACAGTGGGAGAGATAAAGTTGCCGGTGTACGTTGAAGGAGTCAACTCGATACAACGTTTCTGTGTGATGGACTCTCTATCCTGCTATAACATTATACTGGGAAGACCGTGGATTCACGATATGAAGGCCGTGCCATCAACATATCACCAATGCATCAAGATACCTACCCCTTGGGGAGTTGTTAAAGTTGATAGCGATCAGCAAGAGGCGAAAGAATGCTACTCATCCTCGATGAAATCCTCAACCAAACCTAGTGCAGCATAGCAATTAAAGACGCGGGCCCAGGATATCGTGGAGGATCCGGAGCAGGATGTGAAGAAGATTGTCCTGGACCAGGATAATCCCGATATTTCGGTGCTCGTGGGAACCAATATCCCTCAGGATATTCAAGAGCAATTAATTAACTTTTTAAAATGCAGGATGTCAACGTATGCATGGAAGCATGAGGATATGACAGGCATATCCAAAGATATTATCACTCACAAGCTTGGAATTGATAAATCATTCAAGCCCGTGCAACAAAAAAGAAGGAAGTTTGCTCCTGAATGCAATACAATTATTCAAGAAGAAGTTGAAAGATTGTTGAAGTCCAAAATGATTAGAGAAGTCAAGTTCCCAAGGTGGCTAGCAAACGTGGTTGTGGTACAGAAGAAAAACGGAAAATGGAGAGTCTGTGTGGATTACACAGACTTGAATAAAGCTTGTCCTAAAGACCCATTTCCTCTCCCCCACATTGATGCAATGGTAGATGCCACTGCTGGGCGTGAAATGCTGACTTTCATGGATGCATCCTCAGGATTTCAGCAGATCCAAATGGAACCTTCTGACCAGGAGGATACTGCCTTCATGACACCAACAGGTATTTATTGTTATACAGCTATGCCTTTTGGTTTGAAAAATGCAGGTGCAACATACCAAAGATTGGTAAACATGATGTTCAAAGACAAACTGGGGGACACCATGGAGGTGTACATTGACGATATGGTGGTAAAGTCAAAGAAAGCTCAGGATCACCTCCAGGATATTAAAGGAGCGTTTGATATCCTGGATCAGTATAATATGAAGCTGAATCCTGCTAAGTGCCATTTTGGAGTGGGGGCAGGAAAATTTCTAGGATATATGGTGACCAAAAGAGGAATAGAAGCGAGCCCGGAGCAGATTAGAGCCATCTTGGATATTAAATCGCCCTCAAATATGAAAGATGTTCAACGATTAACAGGGCGAGTGGCGGCATTAAACCGATTTATCTCAAGATCCTCAGAGAAATGCAAAGATTTTTATGATATCCTGAAGAAGAACAAAAAATTCGAGTGGGGTGAGAAGCATGAAGCGGCCCTACAGGATTTAAAGCAATATCTTTCAACCGCACCTCTACTGATGAAGCCTGAGAATGGTGAACCATTATCCCTATACCTCGCGGTATCAGGGAACGCTGTAAGTGCCGTCCTTGTAAAGGACCATGAAGGTCAGCAATATCCTGTTTATTATGTTAGCAAAAGTTTGTTAGATGCTGAAACTAGGTATTCTCACTTAGAAAAATTAATACTAGCATTAGTCATGGCGTCAACGAAACTTAGACATTACTTTGAGACACACATGATTCATGTTAAAACAAATTATCCTGTCAAAAATGTGCTTAGGAAACCAGAGATGTCAGGCAGGATGGCTAAGTGGTCGGTAAAGCTAAGTGCCTATGATTTAGTATATGAACCTAGGAATGCCATAAAGTCTCAGGCTTTAGCTGACTTTGTGGCTGATTTTAGTAGTGACATTCAGGATGAGGTAGACCTAGAAGTTCAACAGTTAGGAGAATCCTCAGGATCCTGGACATTATATACTGATGGTGCATCTAATATAAGAGGAGTAGGATTGGGAATACTACTAAAATCGCCACAGGGGGACATATTACCCCAGGCTATTAGGTGTGAATTTCCTGCTACCAATAATGAGGCAGAATATGAAGCTTTAATTGCAGGATTAGAATTGGCTAAGAGTATGAGTATAAGAAATTTACAAGCATATGTTGACTCTTTGTTAATTACTAACCATTTTAATGGATCCTATGCAGTTAAGGGTGAGAAATTGACTGAATATCTTGATATTCTCAAAAAATTAGCAGGATATTTCGATGTTTTTACACTTGAACATGTACCAAGAGAGGATAATGCTGAAGCGGATGCCTTAGCAAATCTGGGATCATCAATCAGGATACCGGAAGGGACCCAAATACCAATAATACATGTTTTATATCCTGCAACGAATCCTCAGAATAAAGAAGTAGCGGATATTCGGGATCCTGGAGTGGAATATCCTGAACAGGATCCTAAATCCTGGACAACTCCAATTCTGAAATATCTTAAAGATGGACACATCCCCGAAAATGAAAATCCTAAGGCATTTAGGATGAAGGTATCACGATTTACTATTATAAATAATATTTTATACAAGAAATCTCTTGCAGGACCATATTTAAGGTGCTTGGAGGATCATGAAGCCAAATAAGTACTTCAGGATATACATGAAGGGGACTGTGGTAATCACACTGGGGGCAAATCATTATTCTCGAAAGTATTGAGGACAAGATACTTTTGGCCAACAATGAGAAAAGATGCTGCAGAATATGCTCGAAGATGTGATGCATGTCAAAGGCATAGTAACATACTACATCAACCAGCTGAACCACTATATCCTGTAGTTTCCCCTTGGCCATTCATGAAGTGGGGGATGGATATAGTAGGGAAGTTACCAAAAGCTCCGGGAGGAAAAGTATTTATGTTAGCAATGACGGATTATTTCTCTAAGTGGGTCGAGGCTGAAGCATTTGTTCAAGTTAGAGACCAAGAAGTAGTATCCTTCATAAAGAGAAATATCCTGACTAGGTTTGGAGTACCAGCTGAGATCATTTGTGATAATGGGTCCCAGTTTATAAGCAAAAGGACTACTGACTTTTGCAAGAGTTGGGGAATCAAAATGATCACATCTACTCCGGTACATCCTCAAGCGAATGGACAAGCCGAATCCTCGAACAAGATAATAGTCAATAACTTAAAGAAGAGACTTGGAGCCAAAAAAGGAAGATGGGGTGAAGAGTTACCCTTTGTTTTGTGGGCTGATAGGACAACGGTGAAGAATGCAACTGGCCAAACCCCGTTTTCCTTGGTATTTGGAGCGGAGGCAATGCTTCCAACAGAAATGACGATACCTACTACAAGATCTATGCTACAGGATCCTGAACAGAATCCTGAAGTCTTATGTCAGGATTTGGATACTATAGATGAAAAAAGAGATGCAGCAAGGCTAAGGATAGCAGCATATCAACAAAGAATATCCAGAGCATACAATAAGAGCATAAGGACTAGAAGATTTCAAGTTGGTGATTGGGTGCTGAGAAAGGCTTTTCAAAATACCACTAATCCTGCCGATTGCAAGCTAGCTCCGAAATGGGAAGGACCTTATGAAGTCGAGTCAGAAGCAGGGAAAGGAGCATATCGACTCAGGAATGTGGAAGGAGATTGTTGTGGGCTAATTTCTGGGCTCATATCCTGAGAAATATCTTGGCTTTTATCTTGATTGAATAATATCTGTTCACATCCGGGGTGCGGATTCAGGGTATTGGTAATATCCTGAATGGTATCCTCAGGATCACTAACGGATTACGTGCAGGTACGTGGGATGGAAGCTAGCAACGTTCACAAAGACTTGTTCTGCGGAAGACTCGGTCCAAACCGTTCAAAGAAAGACGTTGAAGCCTTATTACTCGGTCTACAACGTTCGTGATGGAATATTCGGAGCATCCCATGTTTATAGGGATATTTGTTTGTATTTCGTTACTATAAATAGGAGGAACACCAGATCGAATAGGACACAACATTTTCACTGCAATCACACTCACTACACACCAACACTTGCTCTCTCGCAAATTGTACTCTCTCACGAATTCATTGTAACACTTAGAGATCTGGTTGATATCCCGCACTGTATCTTGAAGTTTAAAGCAATAAGAAGAACAAGGCAGCTGCGATTGTCAGCTCCCGAGGTTTTATGCCGGCGATCTAGATTGATCAAGGGCTTTCCTCGTACATCTCGTGTCGTCTCCCTTACTTTTTGCTTATTATTTGCTCACTGTTTGATCGCAGATACAGCTCAATATCCTGAGCCGTATCCTGAATACTGATTTTTTAAATAATTCAACAAGCATATTTTCCCTAAACTTTTTAGCACACTACCTCACATTACTAATTTGATTACTAAATTGCTTCGGTAATTTTTGACCAAAACAATTTGGCGCCCACCGTGGGGCAAGTGGTGCTATCTTTACTATAAATTTTTGTTAAATCGCTAATCGGTTTTTTATTTTCAAAACTTTTTGCCACATTGTCCACAATGGCCTCACGATCAAACATGAGTTCCTCTACTATGTCTGCTACGACTTCTGCTACTACAGGTTCGGTGCTTCCACCACCTCCTCCAAGAATGCCAGCCTCTACACGACCTCAGGATATTATCCCTACTCGCACTGTTCAAGAATCTGCCCCTGTTTTAGCATCTAACGACGAAATTTTAACCTTGTTTGGAAGTGTGCAGGAACAAATGAGGCAGCAGCAGGAAACAAACCAAATGCTTTTAAGGGAAATACAACTCCTGAAGTCTGGCTCGAGTAGATCCGCTGAGGATATTGTCACTCCATTACAACCCAGAGCTTTGAACTTCAGTTCAGCCGTGTATACAGAGGATAACAGGGGGAATATTGTGCCCAGCCTTCCTCAGAATCATACTCCTGAAATACCCTCCTCGGTCAGGATATCGACCATAAGGAGCTCAGGATATGCTTCAGGATATGGGCAGAATCCTCCAACGAGTAACATATTAAATAATAATAATACTCATGCTACTAACAATAGTGGATCCTTGCAGGATACAGGTGTGACGTCAGCACTTACCAGGGAACTTCAAAAGTTGAAGGAAATGATATCAAGTGTACCCGGGGTGGTCCAGCCAATCCCGGAAGTGTCTCAAGATAGCCATAAGATATCTCGCTTTGCATATCCTATCTGTGATGCTGAGATTCCAAAGAGGTTCCAAACCCCCAACATGAAGCTTTACGACGGAACGACGGATCCTGAGGAGCATATTGCTCAGTATAGGGAGAGGATGGAGATCAACCCTATCCCTCCGGATCTCAAAGAAGCATGCTTGTGCAAGGGTTTTGGTTCAACCTTGACAGGATCAGCTTTGAAGTGGCTCTTGAATGTTCCTCCACATTCAATCACATCTTTTGCTCATTTAGTAAATTTATTTAATAGTCAGTTTTCTTGTAGTAGGAGCTTTGAAAAATTAACAAGTGATCTCTACAGGATAACACAAGGGCCTCAGGAATCCCTTAGGGATTATGTGAACAAGTTTAGCCGAGAATCACTAGACATTCCTCATCTTGATGTTGCAACAGCTGTGCAAGCTTTCAAGATGGGGTTGCAAAAAGATTCTCAATTTTACCAAGACCTTGTAATGAACCCATGCAGGAACCTGGATGAAGCTCGGAACAGGGCCCTAAGATACATTCGGTTGGAAGATGACAGGAAGATGCAAGAAAGGATGAACTCATCCAACACTTATGAGTCAACTAACAGGAAGTCAGAATCCTCATTCAAGTCGTATCGGCCTAAGCCATATGGCAGAAATGAGAATAAGAGAGTGAATGCTGTCGAAGATGAGGATCCTGAAGAGTATCCTGAATTATCAGAATATTGCTTTTCTGTTAACATTCCTGAATTGATGTATGCCATGCAGGGTCTGGGGGACAAGGCAAGATGGCCTCGGAAGAATCAACAAAAAGCGGATTGGAAAGACAAATCAAAATGGTGTGCTTTCCATGAAGATTTCGGACATATGACCGAGGATTGCATTGCTTTGAGGAAAGAGATAAGCTATCTTCTAAGCAAGGGATATTTGAAAGATCTCTTGGGAAGAAAGAAGAATAAGGCTCAGGATACTGAGAAGGATCCTGAGCGAGCAGCCTCACCTCCCGCGGATGCCAAGATAATCAACTTCATTTCGGGAGGATCCGACATTTGTGGGACTTCGTATTCGGCAGCAAAGAGACATGCAAAAGAAGCTAAGGCCGAAAGGGGAGACAAACCTGTCAGGATGACTACACTCACAACTGACAAAGTGATCACATTTGACGCCGATGACAGGGATACTGTCCAGGATCCTCACCATGATGCCCTGGTAATAACGTTATATGTGGCTAACCATTTTGTACGCAGGATATTGGTTGATAATGGCAGCTCCGTCAACATAATCCAACTAGAGACGCTTAAAAGAATGAATGTATCTCCAATGGATATCACTTCGAAGTCCACCGTGCTTGTTGGGTTCAGTGGAGAGGCCAGAAACACAGTAGGGGAGATAAAGTTGCCGGTGTACGTTGAAGGAGTCAACTCGATACAACGTTTCTGTGTAATGGACTCTCTATCCTGCTATAACATTATATTGGGAAGACCGTGGATTCACGATATGAAAGTCGTGCCATCAACATATCACCAGTGCATCAAGATACCTACCCCCTGGGGAGTTGTTAAAGTTGATAGCGACCAGCAGGAGGCGAAAGAATGCTACTCATCCTCAATGAAATCCTCAACCAAACCTAGTGCAGCATAGCAATTAAAGATGCGGGCCCAGGATATCGTGGAGGATCCGGAGCAGGATGTGAAGAAAATTGTCCTGGACCAGGATAATCCCGATATTTCGGTGCTCGTGGGAACCAATATCCCTCAGGATATTGAAGAACAATTAATTAACTTTTTAAAATGCAGGATGTCGACGTTTGCATGGAAGCATGAGGATATGACAGGCATATCCAAAGATATTATTACTCACAAGCTTGGAATTGATAAAACATTCAAGCCCGTGCAACAAAAAAGAAGAAAGTTTGCTCCTGAACGCAATACCATTATTCAAGAAGAAGTTGAAAGATTGTTGAAGTCCAAAATGATTAGAGAAGTCAAATTCCCAAGGTGGCTAGCAAACGTGGTAGTGGTACAGAAGAAGAACGGAAAATGGAGAGTCTGTGTGGATTACACAGACTTGAATAAAGCTTGTCCTAAAGATCCATTTCCTCTTCCCCATATTGATGCGATGGTAGATGCCACTGCTGGGCATGAAATGCTGACTTTCATGGATGCATCCTCAGGATTTCAACAGATCCAAATGGAGCCTTCTGACCAGGAGGATACTGCCTTCATGACGCCAACAGGTATTTATTGTTACACAGCTATGCCTTTTGGTTTGAAAAATGCAGGTGCAACATACCAAAGACTGGTAAACATGATGTTCAAAGACAAACTGGGGGACACCATGGAAGTATACATTGACGATATGGTAGTAAAGTCAAAGAAAGCTCAGGATCACCTCCAGGATATTAAAGGAGCGTTTGATATCCTGGATCAGTATAATATGAAGCTGAATCCTGCTAAGTGCCATTTCGGAGTGGGGGCAGGAAAATTTCTAGGATATATGGTGACCAAAAGAGGAATAGAAGCGAGCCCGGAGCAGATCAAAGCCATCTTGGATATTAAATCACCCTCAAATATGAAAGATGTTCAACGATTAACGGGGCGAGTGGCAGCATTAAACAGATTTATCTCAAGATCCTCAGAGAAATGCAAAGATTTTTATGATATCCTGAAGAAGAACAACAAATTCGAGTGGGGTGAGAAGCACGAAGCGGCCCTACGGGAGTTAAAGCAATATCTTTCAACCGCACCTCTACTAATGAGGCCTGAGAATGGTGAACCATTATCCCTATACTTCGCGGTATCGGGGAACGCTGTAAGTGCCGTCCTTGTAAAGGACCATGAAGGTCAGCAATATCCTGTTTATTATGTTAGCAAAAGTTTGTTAGATGCTAAAACTAGGTATTCTCACTTAGAAAAATTAATACTAGCATTAGTCATGGCATCAACAAAACTTAGACATTATTTTGAGACTCATAGGATTCATGTTAAAACTAATTATCCTGTCAAGAATGTGCTTAGAAAACCAGAGATGTCAGGCAGGATGGCTAAGTGGTCGGTAAAGCTAAGTGCCTATGATTTAGTATATGAACCTAGGAATGCCATAAAGTCTCAGGCTTTAGCTGACTTTGTGGCTGATTTTAGTAGTGACATTCAGGATGAGGCAGACCTAGAAGTTCAACAATTAGGAGAATCATCAGGATCCTGGACATTATATACTGATGGTGCATCTAATATAAGAGGAGTAGGATTGGGAATACTACTAAAATCGCCACAGGGGGACATATTACCCCAGGCTATTAGGTGTGAATTTCCTGCTACCAATAATGAGGCAGAATATGAAGCTTTAATTGCAGGATTAGAACTAGCTAAAAGTATGAATATCAAGAATTTGCAAGTATATGTTGACTCCTTGTTAATTACTAATCATTTTAATGGATCCTATGCAGTTAAGGGTGAGAAGTTAATCGAATACCTCGATATTCTCAAAAAATTAGCAGGATATTTCGATGTTTTTACACTTGAACAGGTACCAAGAGAGGATAATGCTGAAGCGGATGTCTTAGCAAATCTGGGATCATCAGTCAGGATATCGGAAGGGACCCAAATACCAATAATACATGTTTTATATCCTGCAACGAATCCTCAGGTTAAAGAAGTAGCAGATATTCGGGATCCTGGAGTGGAATATCCTGAACAGGATCCTGAATCCTGGACAACTCCAATTCTGAAATATCTTAAAGATGGACACATCCCCGAAAATGAAAATCCTAAGGCATTTAGGATGAAGGTATCACGATTCACTATTATAAATAATATCCTATATAAGAAATCTCTTGCAGGACCATATTTAAGGTGCTTGGAGGATCATGAAGCCAAAGAAGTACTTCAGGATATACATGAAGGGGACTGTGGTAATCACACTAGGGGCAGATCATTATTCTCAAAAGTATTGAAGACAGGATACTTTTGGCCAACAATGAGAAAAGATGCTGCAGAATACGCTCGAAGATGTGATGCATGTCAAAGGCATAGTAACATACTACATCAACCAGCTGAACCACTATATCCTGTAGTTTCCCCTTGGCCATTCATGAAGTGGGGGATGGATATAGTAGGGAAGTTACCAAAGGCTCCGGGAGGAAAAGTATTTATGTTAGCAATGACGGATTATTTCTCTAAGTGGGTCGAGGCTGAAGCATTCGTTCAAGTAAGAGACCAAGAAGTAGTATCCTTCATAAAGAGGAATATCCTGACTAGGTTTGGAGTACCAGCTGAGATCATTTGTGATAATGGGTCCCAGTTTATAAGCAAAAGGACCACTGACTTTTGCAAAAGTTGGGGAATCAAAATGATCACATCTACTCTGGTACATCCTCAAGCGAATGGACAAGCCGAATCCTCGAACAAGATAATAGTCAATAACTTAAAGAAGAGACTTGGAGCCAAGAAAGGAAGATGGGCGGAAGAGTTACCCTTTGTTTTGTGGGCTGATAGGACAACGGTGAAGAATGCAACTGGCCAAACCCCGTTTTCCTTGGTATTTGGAGCAGAGGCAATGATTCCAACAGAAATGACGATACCTACTGCAAGATCTATGCTACAGGATCCTGAACGGAATCCTGAAGTCTTATGTCAGGATCTGGATACTATAGATGAAAAAAGAGATGCAGCAAGGCTGAGGATAGCAGCATATCAACAAAGAATATCCAGGGTATACAATAAGAGCATAAGGACTAGAAGATTTCGAGTTGGTGATTGGGTGCTGAGAAAGGCTTTTCAAAACACCACTAATCCTGCCGATGGCAAGCTAGCTCCGAAATGGGAAGGACCTTATGAAGTTGAGTCAGAAGCAGGGAAAGGAGCATATCGACTCAGGAATGTGGAAGGGGATATGCTACCAAGATCCTGGAATGCAATACATTTGAAGCTCTATTTCAAGTAAGAGTAGAATTTGTTTTCTATCTCGGAATGGTATGTGTTCTATCTCTTTAAAATATATTTGTTTATTATCTTGAACCCAATACTGACTTAAGCATCGGAGGGGTGTTAGCCAAGCTAACACCCACCTTAGTTTAGAACTGTTTTGCAGGATATGTTTCAGGATATAGCTCCAGGATATATACTCAGGATAAGTCGAAAGATTAGAGGATTGGCCCCCTCTCTCACGTTTAAGGGATACTGATCCCTTCACAGGTTTAAAGGTATTCACCTTTCTTTCGAATTGGGTTTAAACACCTCGCCTGGAGCGCAAGTTATCTAGGTGTAGTTCAAGGTAGCGGGACCAGTTCATGTAAAAGTGGCTGACAATTTCGTTACTGTTGGCTATATCCTGGATTCTAAAGGTATATGAGGATTGATCACCCTCTCTCACGAAAGAGTATTTTCATACTCTCAAAGGTTTAAAGGTTTTCACCTTTCTAAGTCTAGGAGTTTATACACTCTCACCTATAGCGCATGAAATTCAGGGTTTATCCCCAGATATCAGGGTTTATCCCCAATATGCTAAGGATTCTTCTCAGGATATCGGGGGTTCTGCCCTTGGGCATTCGGAATTCATTCGAGCCAAAAGGTAAACACATTTGTGTCTTTGTCAAACGCAGGGGACACACATTATTCTAATCCGAAGGATGGATCCAAGTTTATAAGTATGCACTGGGGACAAATTTATGATAAAGGATTGGAACTGATTCTCTAAGAATCTCTGGTATGATCTCTCCTTTTTATTTGGACAATTTCTGGGTTATATTTCAATATCCTTTTCAAGATATCTTTCAGGATATCACCCAGGATACATTTATGATATATGTTCAAAACAAACAATTTTCACAAGTAAAATTCGTATGTTAATGACAACAACGATAAAGTCAAAAGAAAGTAGTTATATTATTAACATACCAAAAGATGTGCTCTTAGTTTCACCTCAAAACAAGGCCCATCCACTAAGAGCACTAGTAGTTCATAACCATATTCACCCAACAGTTGAGGGCTTCATCTCAAACCGAGACCCATCCACCTTCAACTGTTGTATTGTTCAAAAAGCATGCAGGAAATGTAAATTGTTCAGGTACGGAAAAGTAAAGTGCGGAAAAGTAAATTGTTTGTGGGACTACAAACCAACATTCAAATTCAAAAAGGTGGGCTCTGGCCTTGGCACGTATATCCGTCATCGCCCACCTAAATGCCCTCACACAGCGGCATCGCCTCCAACCTTCTCAGACTTCTCTGCTCCAGCATTTTTACCAGCATCCTGCGCAGCATCCTGACCAATGTCCATCTCAGCATCACCTCCAGCATCCTTCTTCTCTCCAGCTTGGACCACTACCTCCGTTGACTTGGAAGACTCACCGGCTTCAGCAGGAAGTGGCACAGCTTTGCCCCCGAGCTCCTTCAACTTGGCCACCCAGCATTCAACTGGCCAAGATGGACAAACAAGGCCTGTCTCCTTGGCCTCGTAGGCCATCTTGATGCGTGCTTGTAGCAGGGAGACGATAGCAGAAGCCTTGACTCCCTCTCGAAAGCTGATTAAGGCCTGGTCATGGTCCATTTGAACACTGGCAAGTTTGACCTCAGCATCTTGGGTGACCTTCTTTAGCAAGCTTTCATAGTGCCGGCTCTTTGCTTCGGCGATAGCACCTTGGTCGGCAACGGTGCTCTCAAGCTGCTTGATCCTGGCTTCATGAAGTGCCACAGTACCACAAGCGTCATTGTACAAGTGGAGCAAATGCTGGAGGCCCTGTACGTTGATCACAGGTATGGGGTTAGAATATATGATGACTAAGATGTCCTACCAGGATATCCTGTTAGGATATACGTGCAGGATATATGTGCAGGATATACATGAAGGATATGCATCAGGATATTACCTTGTTGAGGAAGGATGTCATTGGCTCTAAGGAGTCGGAGAAGCTGAGTTCATCATAGGAGAACCCTTCTGAGCCTGGAGTACTGACCTCAAGGCCCTTTCTCTTTTTCGCTGCGGAAGCACGGGTTCTCGGATTGATCTTAGGAGCCGGGAGTGGCTTGGAGCTGGTGGTAGCAGGAGTTTCCTTCTTGACTATGGCTGGAGTTGGGTAACTGTCAAGTTCATCCAGGTCTAGATAAACTGGGACTTTGCTGGAATCTGCACACAGGGAGTAAATTCTAAATCCCTCCTACAAATAACAGATAAGAAGCATATGTTTGCAGGATATCTTGCAGGATCCTTACCAGACATGTTGGCACTTGAAAGAGGACTTGGAGTTGGTGGAGAAGGGTTGAAACTTCTTTCTGCCTCTGGGAGAAGTCTAATGGCGTCTATTCTTTCTTGAGAATTGGCAAGAGGAGGAGCAATCTTCCTGAAATCAGCTGCATAATAAAGAAGATAAGTTAGTTCAGGATATGGAACAGGATAAGCGGCAGGATCATTCTTAAACCCTAAATCCTACCCTTTCTCAACCATTGTACCGGATATTCCGTCCCACCAGGGATTGAGTCCCTTTTTACAAAGAAAAACTTGGATTGCCAACCATCCTCGTTCCTTGTGGCACGAAGTATCAATGGGTCACCAGAAGTAGAATAAAACAGAAATCTACATGATCCGTGGCATCTAAGCTTGTAAGCCAGGGGGAGATCATGGATGGAAAGATCAGGAATGTGGTTTCTCTTGATCTGGTCAAGAACAGTTAAGACACGCCAGAGCATTGGCATTGTTTGGCTAAAAGAGATTTTTGTGATATTAAAGAACTCGGCGATGAAATCCGGAAAGGGGAATCGAAGCCCTAGGGTAAAAGGGAAAGCACTAAAGCATATCCACTCGTTGGAGACCATATCTGACCGGATTTCACGGTCAAACGGTCGGAATACGGTTCCTTCCGGGAAGATACCGGAGGATTTTAAGGCTGACAGGTGGGCACTATCAAAGGTACAGGCTTCCTTCTCCGGTTCTTGGAGAAGGTTTTGTTGGTAAAATGTAGGGGCCGAGTCACCTGAACTGGATCTTGTTTGGCGCGGCATTTGATCGACTGAATTTTGCGCCGGGGAGAAAAGATGAAGATAAGTATGAAAGATAGAGAGAAAATGTACCTTTTTCCTTGACGATTATGAATAAAAAAGGGATGAGGGTGAGAAGATATAGGGCATGATGAGTAGATATAGGCTGGGTAGTTGCAGACGGTCACATCACAGGTCTTATCTCTTAATTGCCTCGGTTTGCGTAAAAAATGTAACCGTTAGTAATGAGGATACTAAACGGTAACATTTTTGGGGACAATTGTTGTGGGCTAATTTCTGGGCTCATATCCTGAGAAATATCTTGGCTTTTATCTTGATTGAATAATATCTGTTCATATCCGGGGTGCGGATTCAGGGTATTGGTAATATCCTGAATGGTATCCTCAGGATCACTTGTGACAACCCGCACTAAACCAGGTATCCGTACAACTTAATTAATGATTAATTACTACTTGATTACTGTGCTTGTTTGAACTAGCTGATAAACTGCTACCTGCATACTGATACATGCACTTACTTGCATCATACTTTATTTGCTGTCACTACATTATTTACATACTGGACCCTAGTGACAAACATGATGCACAAAAAGCACAGTAGCACTAAACGGATACACGGCAAACATGCTGATATGACCAGCATCAGGCAGACACTGCCTCTAAGGCCTGTTAAGAGCCTCATATATTTTGGCTACACTGGTAGTGAGTGTAGGAATATAAGGGTTATGGTACCGCGTCTCTAGGGATAAGATACACTGATTCGGATGTGCCAAAAACGTACTTTAAGTACCAAACACAGCACTTTAATAATTAAACCAGCTTCTAGCTGACTAATAAAGTGCCAGAACATGAGAAAATATTACTAGACACTTTCTAAAGTGTCGGGAAAACAAATTGTGTCACTAAAAATGTTAATAACGACACTTTAAAGCGTTACAAAAGGCTTTAACGGATTACTATCCAACCGGACACCCGGATTTTTACCCGGGACATGAAAATATTACTATTTTCACTATATATATTTTTCTGAGCCAGTTAGGGTCCCTGATTACCCTAACACCCGTCATAACGCGCCTTATATAACTAACGAGGTTAAACACTAAACTTAACCTATTTAACCTAAACTATATCCTAACTATCTAGTTGTAACCGAACCAAGACCCCCCCCCCATTGTACACGGCCCCAACTAAGGGGGACAATACTTGGTACTTGTTTATTATTATAATCACTATGTTTAAAATCTAGTGAACACTAAGACCTTTGGATAATAACACCTTAAGATCCTATAAATACATGCTTATACTCATAAGGTAACCATCACACAAATCACCAACAAAAGCCACTCTCTCTTGCCCTCCTCCATCTCGGCCGAACACCACCCTCACCACCATCATACTTTCGGCCCTTGATCTCTTCATTCCAAGCATATACAAGCTTCACAAGTCACGTATTAGGAGCCTCGGAGCAAGCGGAACACGAAGGACCTCTACCGTTAGCTTTTATCCACCCACTTTCCATCAAGAATCTTCCCTAGCCTTGAGCTAGAGGTATATCATTTAAAACTTGTTTCTACACTCATCTAAAGTGGTTAAAAGAAATTATGACGGTTGAATCTCGTTAAAATGAAAGATGATGATCAAAAGTCTACTAAAAATACTAAAAGTGGTGGTTAATAGCTAGTAACTTGTGTAAAAGATGTAGTATTTGGAATTTGTGTTTATCTAGACCCGATCTATGATGTGGTAGCTCGGATCTTCGTTTAACCCGACTTTGTAAGATCATGGATCTTCACATAAGCTCGTTTTTGGTAACCACAAGGGTTAAAAGGCGAAACTCTACCACACAAGATACATGAACTTGTGTAAAAATATTTTACTTGTGTAAAAGTGATTTAACCGGTACAATGGTGTTTAAAACTAGCGGATCTATGTATCTGCAAGTGGTATTTTTGAAGAACCACACATTTAAGAAACCATGTATTTTAAAGAAAGGAGCTTACACTAACAAACATGATTTTATAAACCACAAGTGTGTAGACACTTGTGAAATGAAAAGATCCGACAAATAACTATTTTTGGGAAAAATGACTAGAAGTTGTAAAGACGGATTCCTCTAAACACGGGGTTTTTACGAGATCAAAGTTACTTTATATAAAGATCTACATATATAAAGGGGATTTACACTATAGATTCGGAAAAACTGCAAGTTCATGCGATTATGCGATTTACATACTTGTCGACTAGTTTGATGTGTCGGAAATTGTTTGATTGAATAAAGAAGTTGTTGAATTGATTTGTTAAAAGAAAATGATACGCTTGAAAGCGTGGCCACCTCCAGTTACAGAGGAAACTCTGGCGAAATTTTTATAAAAACCTAACACTTAGGCTTATTTACACGACAAGTGTTAGAACTACTTTTGGACATATTTCGAAACATAAATTTCGCCGGCACTATATTTTACTAAATATTCGGAGGTGGGGTTTTCACAAAGATTAACGTGATAAATATATTTGTCACAACACTGTTTATGATTATTTTGTGAAATACATAAATATTATTTTAGAGTGAAAATAATATTTACAAGCGTTAATGATTCCAAAACTTTACGAACGCTTCCACAAACATATAAGTTACACCGGTAATTACATTACCACAAGATTGATAAAACGTAACTTACGCACATGTATTGTATCCCCCATCCTTGGGAAGAAGAATAACTACCAAGTGTATACGGAACATAAACACGAAATAGTTGTCTAACTATTTCCCAAAGACATAAACTGTAAAGCTAAGGCACGGCCGTCCGTCTAATAGAATTAGCACTTGTAGGTCGTTGCACAGCTTACTGTATTGGAGACACTTGGTAGAGACGCGCATTCACTGTGAGTTCATGTCCCCCTTTTCTCTAACTGTTTTCAGTTTACTTAACTGCGGGGGTGAAATACATGTTACTATGATTTACGAGTACTTTACAACGGTATGTTTAACGTAAGGAGGTGTTATACGATCATGTGAGTGGATAGGAACAACATGGGGCCATTAGTCCTCATGGAGGGACCGAGGGACAGGAGCGGTAGATCTATCTGGGTGTAGCGAGCCCAGCCCCCGGCCAAACTAGAAACGGACCGTGGGGTGACTTTGTCCACATACTTTGCCGTGGCGAAATCTGCTAGGTTTGAGTCTCCCTATTTGCACTTCACATATGTCAGTGGCCTTGCAAACCATTGGTGATCACAAGTCCTCTTACACTGCTACATACCACAACTATTTTTATACTCGCAAGTGTTTTACATACTCACTTACACATGAACTCGCTCAACATTATTGTTGATTTTTCAACTTACATGTATTTCAGGAAATTAACGAGATCTGGCACGGTATGGCATGTTTTCCGCTGCACTAGTTTCCAAGGTCATCCGGGGTTTAGGGGATGTGTCTCTTTCCTGGACAAGACACAGCCCTTAAACCATGTCTATGTTATGTTTCAAGTTTGTAATGTTGGATGAACAAGATTATGTTTGTCAGGGTATGTTAAAACAGATGGTATTGTGTTGGTTTTCAAAACTTAATGGATGGTCTTGCATGTTTTTAACTCATATAGCTTTGGTATGATTAAGCTATGGTATTAAGAAGTCACACCAAAATTAACCACGCTTCCGCAAAGCCAGGGTGTGACAGCTTGGTATCAGAGCTCTGATCATAGCGAACTAGGATTCTTTCTCGAGTCTAGACTATGATCACTAGGGCTCTCACGAAAACATTTTTCTGCATACCACTTAAGTCCAGATCCAAAACTTTTTACAAACAAATGTTGAGCACATTTTACTAATTATAGGCTCAGCTTGGAGGGCTGAGGATCGGTCTGGAGGATCGAGGTGATTAAGGTAGTTGAGCACGTTGGTTTGTTATAGGATCGATCTGGAGGATCGAGGCTCGGTCTAGGTGACCGAGGTAGTGGGCTAGCAAGGCTAGGAAGAAAAGGCTCGGCTTGGAGGGCTGAGGATCGATCTGGAGGATCGAGGTTTGGTTTAAGTGAAGGATAGAGCAGTCTTGTAGACTGGATGGTATTGGCTAGTAAGACTAGGAGGATTATGTGATGCTTTACTTGATGACTTATGTGATTACTTGATTTATGATTGACTATTTGTGCATGTTTGTGTATATATTACAGACACATGGATTCTGCAGACACGGGTGGTTCAGGCACCACAGGCCCGAGGCCTATCGTTTCAGACGACATTGAGTCATTGGAGCACGAGGTTTATACGTCGGACTTCACCAACACGGATGATGATGACTTTCAGCCATTCGCCTTACCCGACGGCGTTGATGAGCCCCCAGTTGATCTTCCAGCCGGGGATCTACCACTCGTTGTGATCCCTGCTCCAGTACCCCTTGCATCATACCCTGTTTTACCCATCGACGACGAGGAGGACGACGTCGATATGTTTGAGGAGGAGCCTTTGGAGGATGCTCAGGGCGAGGCCCTACCTGCTGTTGCCCCTTTACTGATCGCAGATGCTCCGGCTGCGGAGTCACCTGCTCATTCCCCAGTCGCGGACTCCTTTGAGTCTGTGGCTTCTGCACCCACACATGCTCATAGTGCGCAGCACTTCTCCCATGGGTCCGATTCGGACCAGGCTTTTTCTGTTGCTTCCATACCTGGACTTGTTTTTGACCATGACGACGAGGGGGATTCAGATCCTGTGTTTCCACCGGGATTTGATCCTGACCGTGACTTAGAGTTTGTTCCGATGGACGAGTTGATGGAGGATCCAGCAGATCCTATTGACCCTTTTGATCCGATTGATCCCGGTTTCGATTTTGACATGGCGTTTGATGACTTGGAGCCTGCCATTGCTCCTGAGCAGGCAGCCGCTCTTGATCCTTTACCCATTGTTGCTGTACCAGTTGACCCCCCTTTTGCGCACTTGGCACCTGATCACCCTGTTGTAGCCCCTTTACTTGATCCTGTTCTACCAGAGCCCGAGCAGGCCCAGTTTGCAGCCCATATGGATCCACCGGATGAGTCTGCACAGCATGGCTGGATACCGGCAGACGAGGACGTTCCCCCATTCCCTCCACAGATTCCTGTTGCACCACATATTGACTTTTCATTTCAGGTTCCTATGTTTATACCTCCAGCAGGGCCTGGAGAGGGTTCTTCAGCTCACCCTGATGGGCATGTACCGATGCCCATGCCTTTCATGCCTCAGATTCCTTTTGTTCCACCCACTACAGCTCCTTTTGGTGTGGCACCCTTTGATCCCACACGTGAGCCACTGCTGTGGGCACCGTTTTCCCCTATGCCACCCACTGATCCATACCACAGGTTCCACGTGGGCCACACCATTGAGGATGTATTGATGTCGTTTGTATACCAGCATGAGTCGCATGAGCAGCGACTACAGGAGTTGGAGAGAGCCCATCTGCAGCCATGTCAGTGCCATGGCCGGGTACCCTCTCCGTTACAGCCGTTTCGACCTTTACCCCCTGACTATGCTGCTCGTCTTACTACTTTGGAGCAGCAGATTGCTTCCATTATTCGCACACAGCAGGCGATGGAGGCGGACTGGTTACAGTTGCGCCGTTTGTTTTATACCCATTTTCCCCCTCCTCCACCACCATCTGCTTAGAGCTCATCGGTGCCACTTGGGTAGGCGAAGTGAGAAGGCGGCGATTGCTTTTTGACTGCACAGCATTTTGGGGAGACTACGTTATGACTTGACTTTTGTTATGTACTTGATGTTGTATTGATACTGATGTAGCTTTTGACAGGGGTTATGTAGCCCCTAGTGATTGATGATTGTATGTATACACTTACGATGTGGTCTCATTTATATGGAAATCGCAGTTTTCTCACCATATTTGGATTCGCTTGATTACTTGTTTATATTTTATGACATGGGATGTTGTGTGATTGATATTTGTGATATGTGATAACATGAGATGTTATGTGATTATACTATTACTACCGTTATATACGTACACTGTATTACGAACTGATTTACGTACTACAACAACGGAGCCTTACTATGGCCTAACCAACTTAAACCATCTTTTAGAAGATGCCGCCAAGACGCGAACCAAACATGCCAACTAACGAGGCAGAACTACAACAAATCATTGCCGCTGCCATAGCACAGTACGCAGCATCTCAGCCAGGAGCAAGCGGAAGTGTTAACCAAGGCAATAACAATCCACCTCACGGTAATACCACGCCATTCGAACCTACCATGTCCTAGCTGGACATCTTTAGCAATGATGCTAATGCCAAACACATGTTTTAACATACGTGCAGGATGCACCTACAAGCAGTTCTTAGACTGCAAACCAGTTAACTTCGATGGCACAGGAGGTGCAGTTGCCTTTACCCGCTGGGCTGAGAAAACCGATTCTGTCTTACGCATGAGCAAGTGTGCAGAGGATCAGCAAGTCACATACATTTCAGGGCTGTTTCTAGATGGAGCCCTATCCTGGTGGAACCTACAAGTGCAAACACTAGGCGAAGCTGCCGCCTACGCCCTGACTTGGGCCGAGTTGAAAGAACTGATGCGCAAAAAGTACTGTTCACGCGCAGAAATTCAAAGGTTGGAGACTGAATTTTGGCACCTAAAGATGGATGGACCAAAAATTGCAGAATACGTCCAGAGGTTTCACGACTTATCTCAAGTGGTTCCTTACATGGTTACGCCAGAATACAAGCGAATCGAGCGCTTCATTTGGGGTTTGGCTCCCCAAATAATAAGCATGGTAACCTCCTCCAAACCAGCGACTATCACTGAAGCCATCGATTTGAGCGTGGCTCTCACCGAGGAGGCGATTCGTCTAAACAAGTTTGATGAAGTCAAGGCAAAGAAGACAGAGACTCACGTTGAGTCCTCAGGGGATAACAAAAGGAAGTTTTCAAACTTCAAACAAGGCGTCAGTATGGCAGTAAAGAAAGGAAAATCAGCTGGCAGTACCAAGAGAGGAAAAGGGTACCAGGGCACCCAACCCAGATGCAACAACTGCCAACGCCACCATACTGGCCATTGTAACATGAGAGTTTGTGAATCTTGTGGAAAACCGGGCCACTCAAAGGAATCATGTTGGGCTAGTACAGGCCGCGGAGGCCAGGGAGGATATGGAAATAGGAATGATAACCGTGGTGGAAATGGAAACCGCCTACCAGGAAACTTTGGAGGAAACAGAAACCGAGGCAACAATGCAAACCAGGCTGGCAATGCCAACCAGAACAACACCCCAGCTGGAAATGGGGATGGAAACGGGCAGAGACTCGGATGCTATAACTGCGGGGAAATTGGGCATTTTAAGAAGAATTGCCCAACGTTGAATCAGGCCCGTGGTAGAGTGTTCCAACTAGAAGCTAGGGAAGCACGCCAAGATCCAAATGTTGTTACGGGTACGTTCCCTATCAATCAACGCTATGCATCCGTTTTATTTGATACTGGTGCCGATTATAGCTTCGTATCGTTAGAATTTAAGAATATGCTTGGGTTAGCTGCTAATAAGTTAGACATTCCCTACTCGATCGAATTAGCTAATGGAAAGTTAGTTGGAGCCGACGAAGTAATCAGAGGTTGTGTGATAGAATTAGGAGAACGCGAGTTTACTCTGGATCTACTACCAGTCCAACTGGGAAGCTTCGACGTGGTGGTAGGAATGGATTGGTTATCCAGAAACAAGGCTGAGATAGTATGTCACGAGAAAGTTGTTCGTATCCCAACTGATGATGGTGAGACAATTGTGGTTCACGGAGAGAAGCGTGACACGCCGCTAAGATTTATCAGCTGCTTGAAAGCAAGGAAGTGTTTACAGAAAGGATGTGTTGCTTTTCTGGCACACATCGTAGACAAGAAGGCTGCCGAGCCAAGGATCGAAGACATCCCTGTCGTAAGGGAGTATCCAGAAGTCTTCCCAGAAGACTTACCCGGACTGCCACCTCAGAGGCGAGTGGAGTTTCACATTGACTTAGTTCCAGGCGCCGCGCCTGTGGCTAAGGCACCATACAGACTTGCTCCATCTGAGATGCAGGAATTGTCGACACAACTTCAAGAGTTGTTAGACAAGGGTTTTATCCGACCAAGCTTCTCGCCTTGGGGAGCTCCGGTCTTGTTTGTCAAGAAGAAGGACGGAAGTTTCCGCATGTGTATTGACTACAGAGAATTGAACAAGCTGACGATCAAGAACAGGTATCCTCTGCCAAGAATCGACGATCTGTTCGATCAACTTCAAGGTTCAAGCTGTTACTCTAAGATCGATCTTCGATCTGGATACCATCAACTGAGGATACAGGAGGAAAGTATCCCGAAAACAGCCTTCCGAACTCGTTATGGACACTACGAGTTCCTCGTTATGCCATTTGGTTTAACAAACGCACCTGCAGTCTTTATGGACTTGATGAATAGGGTTTGTAAGCCATACTTAGACAAGTTCGTGATTGTATTCATCGACGACATCCTGATTTACTCAAAGACGAAGGCTGCACACGAACAACATCTTAGAACCATATTGGAGCTGCTAAAGAAGGAACAGCTGTACGCCAAATTCTCCAAGTGCGAGTTTTGGCTACGCGAAGTCCAGTTTCTCGGACATGTGGTTAATGGGGATGGAATTCATGTTGACCCCACAAAGATCGAGGCGATCAAGGATTGGGAAACGCCAAGGACGCCAACCGAGATTCGGCAATTCTTGGGTTTGGCTGGCTACTATCGGAGGTTCATCGAGGATTTCTCGAAAATCGCTCAACCTTTGATGCTCCTCACGCAGAAGGATAAGACGTTTGATTGGGGAATCAAACAGGATGAAGCGTTTCAGATATTGAAGGATAAGCTTTGTAACGCGCCAATCTTAGCTCTACCAGAAGGCACTGATGACTTTGTGGTATACTGCGACGCATCGCGTCAAGGATTGGGTTGTGTGTTGATGCAACGCCAAAAGGTCATTGCTTACGCATCACGCCAACTGAAAGTGCACGAAAAGAATTATACCACACACGATTTAGAGCTTGGCGCAGTGGTTTTCGCTTTAAAGATCTGGAGACACTACCTGTATGGTACGAAGTGCACAATCTTCACAGATCACAAAAGCCTACAGCATATATTCAACCAGAAGGAGTTGAACATGAGGCAAAGACGATGGGTTGAATTGTTAAACGACTACGACTGCGAGATAAAATATCACCCAGGGAAGGCGAATGTAGTTGCCGATGCCCTAAGTCGTAAAGAAAGAATCAAGCCCATAAGGGTTAGAGCTTTGGAAATGATTATACGAACCAATCTTTCTTCGCGCATTCGTGCTGCACAAAAGGAAGCTCTCAAGGAGGGAAACCTTGAGGAAGAATATCTCCGTGGAATGGAGAAGCTTTTGGTACCAAACAAGGAAGGAACGTTATGTTTTGAGAAAAGGATTTGGGTTCCTCTGTTTGGTGGATTAAGGGAAGTTATTTTCGACGAAGCGCACAAGTCACGGTACTCTATCCACCCTGGATCGGATAAGATGTACCAGGATCTCAAAGATTACTATTGGTGGCCTAGGATGAAAGGCGACGTTGCTGTTTACGTGAGCAAATGTTTAACGTGCGCTAAGGCCAAGGCGGAATACCAGAAGCCTTCGGGACTTCTGCAACAACCTGAGATTCCCAAGTGGAAATGGGAACAAATCTCAATGGATTTTGTTACAAAACTGCCAAGAACGCCAAGAGGCCATGATATGATTTGGGTGATTGTTGACCGCCTAACAAAGTCCGCACACTTTCTGCCAATCAAGGAGAAAGACAGTACTAGTAAACTTGCGGAAATTTACTTGAGAGAGATCGTAGCACGTCATGGAGTACCTCTCTCGATCATCTCTGATAGAGACGGAAGGTTTGTGTCAAGAATATGGCAATCCTTCCAAGAATCTTTTGGCTCACAATTGAATCTGAGCACTGCGTTCCATCCGCAAACTGACGGCCAGAGCGAGCGAACGATACAAACTTTGGAAGACATGCTGAGGGCATGTGTTATGGATTTAGGCGGTAGCTGGGATAAACACTTACCTTTGGTCGAATTTTCATACAACAACAGCTACCACACCAGTATTAGTGTCGCGCCATTTGAGGCCCTATACGGACGCAAGTGCCGATCACCACTATGTTGGTCTGACGCAGGTGATAGGCAGCTTGCTGGTCCCGAAATCGTCCAAGAGACGACAGACAAGATCGCGCAAATTCTTAAACGCATCGAATCCGCTCGCCACAGACAAAAGGCCTACGCGGATCCAAACCGGAAGCATGTGGACTTCCAAGTCGGAGAAATGGTGTTGTTGAAAGTTTCACCCTGGAAGGGGGTGGCACGCTTTGGAAAGCGTGGGAAGTTAAATCCGCGCTACATTGGTCCTTTCAGAATTCTGGAAAGAATTGGGACAGTAGCATACAAGTTGGAACAACCTGCTGAACTGAATGGTGTTCACGATACATTTCATGTATCCAATCTAAAGAAAAGTCCAACTCAAATTGACGTTGCCATTCCCATCGACGAGATTCATATTGACGACACGCTCCACTTCGTTGAAGAACCTGTTGAGGTCACGGATTGGAAAGTTAACAAGACCCGCCGGAGCAGTGTCAAGCTCGTCAAGGTTCGTTGGAATGCCAGACATGGTCCTGAATTTACCTGGGAACGTGAGGACCGGATGAAAGAGAAATACCCCCACTTATTTCCTAAGAACTCTGCATCTACAAGCAGAACTTAAATTTCGGGACGAAATTTACTTAACGGGGGGAGAATGTGACAACCCGCACTAAACCAGGTATCCGTACAACTTAATTAATGATTAATTACTACTTGATTACTGTGCTTGTTTGAACTAGCTGATAAACTGCTACCTGCATACTGATACATGCACTTACTTGCATCATACTTTATTTGCTGTCACTACATTATTTACATACTGGACCCTAGTGACAAACATGATGCACAAAAAGCACAGTAGCACTAAACGGATACACGGCAAACATGCTGATATGACCAGCATCAGGCAGACACTGCCTCTAAGGCCTGTTAAGAGCCTCATATATTTTGGCTACACTGGTAGTGAGTGTAGGAATATAAGGGTTATGGTACCGCGTCTCTAGGGATAAGATACACTGATTCGGATGTGCCAAAAACGTACTTTAAGTACCAAACACAGCACTTTAATAATTAAACCAGCTTCTAGCTGACTAATAAAGTGCCAGAACATGAGAAAATATTACTAGACACTTTCTAAAGTGTCGGGAAAACAAATTGTGTCACTAAAAATGTTAATAACGACACTTTAAAGCGTTACAAAAGGCTTTAACGGATTACTATCCAACCGGACACCCGGATTTTTACCCGGGACATGAAAATATTACTATTTTCACTATATATATTTTTCTGAGCCAGTTAGGGTCCCTGATTACCCTAACACCCGTCATAACGCGCCTTATATAACTAACGAGGTTAAACACTAAACTTAACCTATTTAACCTAAACTATATCCTAACTATCTAGTTGTAACCGAACCAAGACCCCCCCCCCATTGTACACGGCCCCAACTAAGGGGGACAATACTTGGTACTTGTTTATTATTATAATCACTATGTTTAAAATCTAGTGAACACTAAGACCTTTGGATAATAACACCTTAAGATCCTATAAATACATGCTTATACTCATAAGGTAACCATCACACAAATCACCAACAAAAGCCACTCTCTCTTGCCCTCCTCCATCTCGGCCGAACACCACCCTCACCACCATCATACTTTCGGCCCTTGATCTCTTCATTCCAAGCATATACAAGCTTCACAAGTCACGTATTAGGAGCCTCGGAGCAAGCGGAACACGAAGGACCTCTACCGTTAGCTTTTATCCACCCACTTTCCATCAAGAATCTTCCCTAGCCTTGAGCTAGAGGTATATCATTTAAAACTTGTTTCTACACTCATCTAAAGTGGTTAAAAGAAATTATGACGGTTGAATCTCGTTAAAATGAAAGATGATGATCAAAAGTCTACTAAAAATACTAAAAGTGGTGGTTAATAGCTAGTAACTTGTGTAAAAGATGTAGTATTTGGAATTTGTGTTTATCTAGACCCGATCTATGATGTGGTAGCTCGGATCTCCGTTTAACCCGACTTTGTAAGATCATGGATCTTCACATAAGCTCGTTTTTGGTAACCACAAGGGTTAAAAGGCGAAACTCTACCACACAAGATACATGAACTTGTGTAAAAATATTTTACTTGTGTAAAAGTGATTTAACCGGTACAATGGTGTTTAAAACTAGCGGATCTATGTATCTGCAAGTGGTATTTTTGAAGAACCACACATTTAAGAAACCATGTATTTTAAAGAAAGGAGCTTACACTAACAAACATGATTTTATAAACCACAAGTGTGTAGACACTTGTGAAATGAAAAGATCCGACAAATAACTATTTTTGGGAAAAATGACTAGAAGTTGTAAAGACGGATTCCTCTAAACACGGGGTTTTTACGAGATCAAAGTTACTTTATATAAAGATCTACATATATAAAGGGGATTTACACTATAGATTCGGAAAAGCTGCAAGTTCATGCGATTATGCGATTTACATACTTGTCGACTAGTTTGATGTGTCGGAAATTGTTTGATTGAATAAAGAAGTTGTTGAATTGATTTGTTAAAAGAAAATGATACGCTTGAAAGCGTGGCCACCTCCAGTTACAGAGGAAACTCTGGCGAAATTTTTCTAAAAACCTAACACTTAGGCTTATTTACACGACAAGTGTTAGAACTACTTTTGGACATATTTCGAAACATAAATTTCGCCGGCACTATATTTTACTAAATATTCGGAGGTGGGGTTTTCACAAAGATTAACGTGATAAATATATTTGTCACAACACTGTTTATGATTATTTTGTGAAATACATAAATATTATTTTAGAGTGAAAATAATATTTACAAGCGTTAATGATTCCAAAACTTTACGAACGCTTCCACAAACATATAAGTTACACCGGTAATTACATTACCACAAGATTGATAAAACGTAACTTACGCACATGTATTGTATCCCCCATCCTTGGGAAGAAGAATAACTACCAAGTGTATACGGAACATAAACACGAAATAGTTGTCTAACTATTTCCCAAAGACATAAACTGTAAAGCTAAGGCACGGCCGTCCGTCTAATAGAATTAGCACTTGTAGGTCGTTGCACAGCTTACTGTATTGGAGACACTTGGTAGAGACGCGCATTCACTGTGAGTTCATGTCCCCCTTTTCTCTAACTGTTTTCAGTTTACTTAACTGCGGGGGTGAAATACATGTTACTATGATTTACGAGTACTTTACAACGGTATGTTTAACGTAAGGAGGTGTTATACGATCATGTGAGTGGATAGGAACAACATGGGGCCATTAGTCCTCATGGAGGGACCGAGGGACAGGAGCGGTAGATCTATCTTGGTGTAGCGAGCCCAGCCCCCGGCCAAACTAGAAACGGACCGTGGGGTGACTTTGTCCACATACTTTGCCGTGGCGAAATCTGCTAGGTTTGAGTCTCCCTATTTGCACTTCACATATGTCAGTGGCCTTGCAAACCATTGGTGATCACAAGTCCTCTTACACTGCTACATACCACAACTATTTTTATACTCGCAAGTGTTTTACATACTCACTTACACATGAACTCGCTCAACATTATTGTTGATTTTTCAACTTACATGTATTTCAGGAAATTAACGAGATCTGGCACGGTATGGCATGTTTTCCGCTGCACTAGTTTCCAAGGTCATCCGGGGTTTAGGGGATGTGTCTCTTTCCTGGACAAGACACAGCCCTTAAACCATGTCTATGTTATGTTTCAAGTTTGTAATGTTGGATGAACAAGATTATGTTTGTCAGGGTATGTTAAAACAGATGGTATTGTGTTGGTTTTCAAAACTTAATGGATGATCTTGCATGTTTTTAACTCATATAGCTTTGGTATGATTAAGCTATGGTATTAAGAAGTCACACCAAAATTAACCACGCTTCCGCAAAGCCAGGGTGTGACATCACTAACGGATTACGTGCAGGTACGTGGGATGGAAGCTAGAAACGTTCACAAAGACTTGTTCTGCGGAAGACTCGGTCCAAACCGTTCAAAGAAAGACGTTGAAGCCTTATTACTCGGTCTACAACGTTCGTGATGGAATATTCGGAGCATCCCATGTTTATAGGGATATTTGTTTGTATTTCGTTACTATAAATAGGAGGAACACCAGATCGAATAGGACACAACATTTTCACTGCAATCACACTCACTACACACCAACACTTGCTCTCTCGCAAATTGTACTCTCTCACGAATTCATTGTAACACTTAGAGATCTGGTTGATATCCCACACTGTATCTTGAAGTTTAAAGCAATAAGAAGAACAAGGCAGCTGCGATTGTCAGCTCCCGAGGTTTTATGCCGGCAATCTAGATTGATCAAGGGCTTTCCTCGTACATCTCGTGTCGTCTCCCTTACTTTTTGCTTATTATTTGCTCACTGTTTGATCGCAGATACAGCTCAATATCCTGAGCCGTATCCTGAATACTGATTTTTTAAATAATTCAACAAGCATATTTTCCCTAAACTTTTTAGCACACTACCTCACATTACTAATTTGATCACTAAATTGCTTCGGTAATTTTTGACCAAAACAGAGATATGCTACCAAGATCCTGGAATGCAATACATTTGAAGCTCTATTTCAAGTAAGAGTAGAATTTATTTTCTATCTCGGAATGGTATGTGTTCTATCTCTTTAAAATATATTTGAACCCAATACTGACTTAAGCATCGGAGGGGTGTTAGCCAAGCTAACACCCACCTTAGTTTACAATTGTTTTGCAGGATATAGTTCCAGGATATATACTCAGGATAAGTCGAAAGATTAGAGGATTGGCCCCCTCTCTCACGTTTAAGGGATCCTGATCCCTTCAAAGGTTTAAAGGTATTCACCTTTCTTTCGAATTGGGTTTAAACACCTCGCCTGGAGCGCAAGTTATCTAGGTATAGTTCAAGGTATCGGGACCAGTTCATGTAAAAGTGGCTGACAATTTCGTTACTGTTGGCTATATCCTGGATCCTAAAGGTATATGAGGATTGATCACCCTCTCTCACGAAAGAGTATTTTCATACTCTCAAAGGTTTAAAGGTTTTCACCTTTCTAAGTCTTGGAGTTTATACACTCTCGCCTGTAGCGCATGAAATTTAGGGTTTATCCCCAGTATGCTAAGGATTCTTTTCAGGATATCAGGGGTTCTGCCCTTGGGCATTCGGAATCTCTTCGAGTCGAAATGTAAATACATTTGTGTTTTTGGCAAACACAGGGGACACACATTATTCTGATTCAAAGGATGGATCCAAGTTTATATGTATGCACTGGGGACAAATTTATTGGAACTGATTCTCTAAGAATCTCTGGTATGATCTCTCCTTTTTGTTTGGACAATTTATAGATTATATTTCAATATCCCTTTTAAGATATCTTTCAGGATATCTCCCAGGATACATTTATGATATGTGTTCCTAAAAATGTTCAAACCAAACAATTTTCACAAGTAAAATTTGTGTGACAATAACAATAAGGTCAAGAGAGTAGTTATATTATTAACATACCAAAAGATGTGCTCTTAGAGCACTAATAGTTCATAACCATATTTACCCAACAGTTGAAGGCTTCATCTCAAACCGAGACCCATCCACCTTCAACTGTTGTATTGTTCAAAAAGCATGCAGGAAATGTAAATTGTTCAGGTACGGGAAAGTAAAATGCAGAAAAGTAAATTGTTTGTGGAACTACAAACCAGCATTCAAATTCAAAAAGGTGGGCTCTGGCCTTGGCACGTATATCCGTCATCGCCCACCTAAATGCCCTTACACAGCGACATCACCTCCAACCTTCTCAGACTTCTCCGCTCCAGCATCCTGACCGGCATCCTGCGCAACATCCTGACCAATATCCATCTCAGCATCACCTCCAGCATCCTTCTTCTCTCCAGCTTGGACCACCACCTCTGTTGACTTGGAAGACTCACCGGCTTCAGCAGGAAGTGGCACAGCTTTGCCTCCGAGCTCCTTCAATTTAGCCACCCAGGATTCAACTGGCCAAGATGGACAAACAAGGCCCGTCTCCTTGGCCTCGTAGGCCATCTTGATGCGTGCTTGCAGTAGGGAGACGATAGTAGAAGCCTTGATTCCCTCTCGAAAGCTGATCAAGGCCTGATCATGATCCATTTGAACGCTGGCAAGTTTGACCTCAGCATCCTGGGTGACCTTCTTTAGCAAGCTTTCATAGTGCCGGCTCTTCGCTTCAGCAATAGCACCTTGGTCAGCAACGGTGCTCTCGAGCTGCTTGATCCTAGCTTCATGAAGTGCCACAGTGCCACAGGCGTCATTGTACAAGTGGAGCAAATGCTGGAGGCCCTGCACATTAATTATAGGTATGAATTTAGAATGTATGCTGACTAAGACATCCTACCAGGATATCCTGTTAGGATATACGTGCAGGATATATGTGAAGGATATACGTGGAGGATATGCGTCAGGATATTACCTTGTTAAGGAAGGATGTCATTGGCTCTAAGGAGTCAGAGAAGCTGAGTTCATCATAGGAGAACCCTTCTGAGCCTGGAGCACTGACCTCAAGACCCTTTCTCTTTTTCGCTGCGGAAGCACGGGTTCTTGGATTGGCCTTGGGAGCCGGGAGTGGCTTGGAGCTAGTGGTAGCAGGAGTCTCCTTCTTGACTATGGCTGGAGTTGGATAGCTGTCAAGTTCATCCAGGTCTAGATAGACTGGGACTTTGCTGGAATCTGCACACAGGGAGTAAATTCTAAATCCCTCCTATAAATAACAGATAAGAAGCATATGTGTGCAGGATATCTTGCAGGATCCTTACCAGACATGTTGGCACTTGAAAGAGGGCTTGGAGTTGGTGGAGAAGGATTGAAACTTCTCTCTGCCTCTGGAAGAAGTCTGATGGCGTCTATTCTTTCTTGAGAATTAGCAAGAGGAGGTGCAATCTTCCTGAAATCAGCTGCACAAAAATGAAAATTTATTAGTTCAGAATATGAGACAGGATAAAAGACAGGATCATTCTTAAACCCTAATTCCTACCCTTTCTTAACCATCTCATCGGATAATCCGTTCCACCGGGGATTGAATCCCTTTTTACAAAGAAAAACTTGGATTGCCAACCATCCTCGTTTTTGGTGGCACGAAGTATCAATGGGGGACCGGAACTAGAGTAAAATAGAAACCTAGATGAGCCATGGCATCTAAGCTTGTAGGCTAAAGGGAGATCATGGACATAAAGGTCAGGTATGTGGTTTCTCTTGATTTGGTCCAGAACAGATAAAACACGCCAAAGCATTGGCATGGTTTGGCTGAAAGAAATTTTAGTGATGTTAAAAAATTCGGTGATAAAGTCCGGAAAAGGGAATCGTAGCCCTAAGGTGAAGGGGAAAGCATTGAAACAAATCCATTCGGTGGAAACCATATCTGACCGGATTTCTCTGTCAAAGGGTCGGAATATGGTTCCATCCGGAAAGATACCGGAAGATTTCAAGGCCGACAGATGAGCACTATCAAAGGTGCATGTTTCATTCTCCGGTTCTTGGAGAAGATTCTGTTGGATGAATGTGGGAGCCGAGTCGCCTGAACTGGACCTCGTCTGCCTAGGCATTTGGTCGCCTGAATTCTTGCCGGAGTAAAATGAGAGATGGTTATGAAGATGAGAGAGAGAATATTACCCTTTTTCTTGTCGATTGTGGGTAAAAAAGAAGATGAGGATGAGAAGATATAGGGTATGATGAGTAAATATAGGCCGGGTGGTTGAAAGCTGTCACATCAGACGTCTTATCTCTTAATTGCCTAGGCCATTGTAAAAAAATGTAACCGTTAGGATATCAAACGGTAACATTTTTGGGGACAATTGTTATGGGTGAAATTCTGAGCTCATATCCTGGAAAATATCTTGATCAATATCTTATCTGTTTACACCTGGGATGCTGATTCAGGATATGGGTAACATCCTGAACGGTATCCTCGGGATTACTAATGGATTATGTGCAGGTACGTGTGTTAGAAGCTAGCAACGTTCACAAAGACTTATTCCGCGGAAGACTCGGTCCAGGCCGTTTAAAGAAAGACGTTGAAACCTTATTACTCGGTCTACAACGTTCGTGGTGGAATATTCGGAGCATCCCATATTTATAGGAATATTTGTTTGTATTTCGTTACTATAAATAGGAGGAACACCAGATCAAATAGGACACGACAATTTCACTGCAATCACACTCACTACACTCTAACACTTGTTCTCTCGCAATCTGTACTCTCACACGAATTCATTGTAACACTTAGCGATCTGGTTGATATCCTGCACTGTATCCTGAAGATTAAAGCAATAAGAAGAACAAGGCAGCTGCGATTGTCAGCTCCCGAGGTTTTATGCCGGCGATCTAGATTGATCAAGGGCTTTCCTCGTACATCTCGTGTCGTTTCCTTTACTTTTTGTTTATTATTTGCTCACTGTTTGATCGCAGATACAGCTCAATATCCTGAGCCGTATCCTGAATACTGATTTTCTAAATAACTCAACAAGCATATTTTCTAGCACACTACCTCACATTACTAATTTGATCACTAAATTGCTTCGGTAATTTTTGACCAAAACAATACCATATTATTTATTTATGCACTGACGGGTGTACACCTACACGCGCGTGCTAAGGTCGTGGCCATTTCGTAAAATGATGCCAAGGATATCCGGGACATGGTCATTAACCCCCAAAGGCTTTAAGCAAACAAAACATTTCCAAACGGATCATATCAATGATTTAACCTCTATTCGATTAAAGATTCAATGCCCGACCAAGCGGTATTTTATATACCGTACCCCAAGCCCGTATAGGGAAAATAAGTTAAAAGTATTTACCTGAGCAAAGTAATAATCACAACAAGCAAGTGCACGTAGCTTTAACCGGGTCTCCTATTCTGGAACGAAGGTTTATAATAACCTATTAGAATCCTAACGGGTCTTTAATTAAGCCTAAACTTAGACCGGTTAGTTTTAAAGAAGATACAGTTCGTACGCATGATTAAGCGAAGACTAGAATAGAATGTGATTTAGACCTGACAAGTTTGAAGACTTGTATAATATGGTTATACTAAACATATTCTGGATTTTGAGATAAAAGTGATAAGGTTTGACCCGTTTCGGCTAATTTATGCAAACTAGTTACATAAACCGAACCGAACGCGCAAGAAGCGTAACGGGTAACCAAAAGAGTCAATACAGGTTTCCTAAGTTAATATGCCTTAAATATGTTGTGATATCAGTAGGATACCTTCCATTATGCCCGAAACGAGTTTAATCTCAATTTAAGCCCCGTAGGGGTATTTTGGTCATTTTAAAGATTATAAAAGAGATTAATTTTAATTCTGAGACTCGGGTCTAAATTAATCAGCAAAACAACTTAATTTAACAGGTTATATCAGTTGGTGATAAGTCTTATATGCCAAAATGGTTTTAAACCCATACTAGGTGTTTAATGTGTATATGTGTGGGCGCTTAGGGGGCAAAAGTGAAATTGCACTAATTTTAACGTTATTTTACTAATTTCATGAAAATAACGTTAAAAGCGGTGGACGGTTAATCATGCATCATGTAGTGGCGTTGATAGCCGAAAGACAAGGGGGTACATGCACCAATCAGTCTTTGTCCCGATTGCTAAGTGTTATGTGCCTTTTGTCCAAGGTTTGATGCAAAATTACTATCAAGCCGGGGGTCTCACTGGAAGCAGCCTCTCTATTCCAACGGGGTAGAGGTAAGGCTGTCTACATCTTACCCTCCTCAGACCCTACCTTAGCTTTGCTATTGGTGGGATTTACTGAGTATGATGATGATGATGATGATGATGATGATGATGATGATGATGATGATGACTAGGTGTTTAATACGCGTTAAAAAACGTTTTAAGCGATTTCCAGGTTAAACAGGAAATCTGAGTTTTCTGATCAGGTTATAAATTTCAAAATACTTCATTTATTATATAAAATCAGTAGCAATTGGATTGGTGTCAAAATACTATGTAGAACTCATTTTTTAAACAAAAAGGGTATAATCGGTATTTACCGAATAAAGGCCATAACCTTAGGTTATGAGCAGGTTAAAAATAATTAAAAATCTTCAAAAATCTCAAAATATTATATTACATCAGTGGGTAAAAGGTTTGGTGTCAAAAATTGGGTTTAGATAGGCTTCATGCTAAATGCGCCGTTTAATTAACAAAAAGCTTTCTAATTACGCTATTGAGCATAACTCCTAATCTAGACCTCCAACTGATGTGAAATTTTAGGGACATGTTTATAAATTATTAATAAAGATTATTGTCCTTTCACATTTCCAAAATTCTCGTTTTATGGTAAAAAGGGCATTATGGTCAACATTAAGCAATTAACGGAAACGTGTAAACGGATTGGACAATCAACGAGCCAATCACAGAGGGTTATACCATCATGTAACCTGGTCCTAGGGAAGCTCTAAGGCATATCCAAACTCATCTAAATCGGGTCAGAACTGAAGTCAAAGCAAAAGTCAAAGTTTTGCGACTTTCGGTTCCGAACCGAGCCTAAACAGAAAATTGTCAGATCAAACAAGCTTAGACCAGTTCTTATACTTAATTACCAAGTTATATGAGTGATAAAATAGGTTACACGCCTTCTGCATCGCTAATTATGCGTTAATTCGAAAATTATGGTTCTGTTGACTTTTTATAAACAACTTTGACCCGACATTTGATCTAGTTAGAGCGGGAATCAGAGGGTGCCCTTTTAAGGGTTTATTGCCCACATAATTACCAACTTATAACTACTTTCAATTTGACTAATCACTGGACCATTAGTGATTAATCGATAAGTCAAACTTTAATTACGACGGTTTGACTTTTAAGCTAATAACTAAGCAAAACTCGATTAAGGAAGGTCAAGGATACTTACCAAGGTCCTATGCACGACCAGTGATGCTTAGGGAAAGGCCTTGAGCTCCAGAAATGATCAGAAGTGAAGGTATGAGTGAATGATCAAGTTTGCACACAAAAGGGCTTTATATAGTGATCTTGATGGCTTGTGATCATGACAAACAATGCTATAACTGATCATTGATCATTCACAAGTGTCCTTAAGGTCTAAAAGCAAGTAGGGGTCGCTCATGGAAGTGAAAAATACCAATGTAAGTCCGTTACTCGCTCATAACAGGCAGCTGTCAACATTCTGTTCGCTGGGCATGCCTTACGGACCGTAAGGCTGACCTTTACGGTCCGTAAGCCCTTTACAGCAGGCAAAATTTTTTTGCCCTTTCAAGCTTTGAATAGGCACTTAGGTATCTCGAATTTGGCCTCTATTATCAGTAGGGGCCTCTTGATCATGCCTTGAATAGTTATAACCACCTTACCATGTTGTATGATTATCTTGGGCTTTATCGAATGGGTCACGAATGAAGGTTTGTCGTATACAATCTCATAGGATCCCATTCTTTCAATTTGGTTCAATCATTGTTAGCATTAACCGGATTAGGATGCTTATCAGACGTTTATAACACAGGTTAAGGGTTGGAATTTATACATAGGTCGCTCAGAGGTAGTTATTAACATGTCGACGCGTTTAACCCCTCGTATACGAATTTTATCATAACTTCCTCATATGATAACGAAACTTGGTGAAATTTTTATCATGCATTCTAGTGAGCATAATTAATCGTTACAAAGTTTCGGGTTTGCTAAAAGGCCACTCAGAGGTATACTTTAAACATGTTGACACATTTAACCCCTGTAGTTTGCAATCTCTCACTTTCTTTCACAATTAGCTTTGTATGATCCATGACTCATTCGTTTAAGGGTATAAACATCATGTATGGTTATTGTAAAGTATATTTATCCATTGTTGACATTCTAAACCCTTATATTCACATACTTTCCTTGTTTGTCAACTCTAGTCCTTCTAAGGTAATCCTTTACACGTTTAAAGTTTATGACACGTGTCAATACTTTATTGGACATGAATTTTTGAGGTGTTACATCCTCACCCCCTTAAAAGAAATCTCGACCTCGAGATTTGCTAAAATGTTGTAAGTACTTTTTGTCGCATAATGGACTTAACTTCTATAACATATATGGAGTCTTTCCAAGCTCCCAAAGTGACCCCTATATTAGGTACATGTATCCTTTTGGAGCTTCTTAACCTGTCGATCCTCAATCGATACAGGATGCTCATCACATCATAATTATGCATATCATTATGTGATAGTGCTTCTTGACTTATTGGCGAAACACATCCTTTAGTCACTAGCGTGCAATGTATTGTGAGCTCCGCCAAGCTCCTTAAATAGGTTTTAGCTTATAAGCTACTTGATCTTGATACATTCGATTTCCTTCGAATGATTCTATATATTCAGAGCTTGACTATCCTGATAATTTAACAAATTTGGCACACCCTTCCTGGGTGATATATTTTGTTGAACCTTATTCCTTAACAAGAATTTAGGAGGGTTGCTACTTTCATTTATTCTTGATTTTCTGCCGAATACTGGAAACTTACAGATGATTAGGGATTTGTATGATCTTATTCGTTGTTTCCAATGCAACTTTCAGATCCTGATAAGTGGACTTCCCAAAGTCTCGTCCATCCAACGGATGTTTTGATATTTCATCTATACAAGGTCTCCAAAGGAGCCACCTTGATACTTATATAACAACTATTATAGAAAAGCTTATCTTAAGGTGAGATGGGTATTCCAACCATTGCTCAAAACTAATCTTAAGGAGTAGCTAATCCTTACAGTTAGTCGAACAAATCGACGATCCTGGGCAGCTGATGGCGATTCTTAATCGTTGCCTAATTAGGGTTGCGGTAAACAATGCATAAGCAAAATGAACCGTCTTTCATAGTTAACTATACCGAATTCTCAGGATATTGAGTTAGGCTATATGAACCCTCTATTTTAAAACTTAGTTAATCAGGGTTTCGATTCTTCCAATGATGGTACTAGCCGTCTTGGAGATTTCATAATAATACAACCTTAAATGGGATATAAACCTTAACTCTACCTGCCTCTCAGGGGTAAACAGGGTAATCTGAGGAGAAGATAATCAAGATACAAGGAGGTCACATAGATTTTACAAATCTCAGGCTCTAATTCATCCATCATTGCTTGTGTCAAATAAGTGACACATTTATGTTACAAGTCCACGAATTCCTTAATCGGGAACATTTACTTGGACAATTCCATTATGGGTATCTTCTTTGAATACCATTTGTTGACTTTAATACCATATGAACATCGGGATATCTTTGTGGTCCCATGCATTAAACCTCCACTGATCAGGAATGGAAGCAATCTATGGGACATATTAAGATACACTAATCCTCATATGGCGCTTTTATCATACCCTCTGGTATTCACAATCGATAGAGATCAAAGAAATATCAATTATGTATGCTGATGCACATCCTCTAGAGAGAGGATACTTCTAAAATTCTATGATTGGAGGTTCCTGATAGGAACAGAAGAAATGGTTCTTATGATTTGCCTGTGAGTTTTTCCTTATACTTAATATCTGGGTCTCTTAGGGGAAAATTTTCTAAAAGTTTGCTAAGCTTATGGTCTTATGAGAGACTTAGCAGCACCTGAACCCAAACGTAACTCTTAGCAAATAAGTCACAATAAGGGATTTATCTAGTGTCATTATTAATGTGAACTGCCTCTAATCATAAATCAGGAGGGTTAAGCGCCTCCATTCTTAATCCTTTTAAACTTAGCTGCAAAATCTATGATAAATTTAGGGCAGTCTCAGCCTTGACTGGTCGTTTCTTAATCTATATAACGTGAGTAGCTGAGGTAGATCCATAATGGATTTATAACAAGCAGGCTTTGAAATCTTAATGTGCCTTCTTATTGCCGATGCTAACCAACAATATTTGCATTAAGCTTAGATTTTTGGGTAGACTGATTAGGGCACTATCTCAGCCAATGCATTAAAATTTGTAACATACATTAAGCTTAGATTTTTGGGTAGACTGATTAGGGCACTATCTCAGTTCTGTTTAGACATAATGGAAAACATGAAAACATACCTTTGATTGCATCAGTACAGGCCAGCAGAGAATCCAGATGGAGATGCAGCAATAAGGTTTGACATGATTGTCATCTTGGTCTGGTTCCTCCTTAGGGTGCAATCTAATGATGGTGGTAAGGGAAACCGAATAAGGGAGTTCGGTTAGGAGATGGAGGTTCGATATTGATGTTATGAGAGTAATTAGGTTATGTGTCTAACCCTAGAACCTCTACATAAGTCTCCTTATATATGCACCCAGGAGGAAACCCTAATTAGTTAATAAGGGTAATTAGGCCCATCAACAATTACCAACTAATTATATAATAGGATTGTTATATATTTTGATCCATATAATGTAAATGATTATAATGGCTACTAGATTAAATATAATATAAAATATTTAATCTTACATTCTCCCACTTAGCCGAGTAATCATTTACTATGAGTATTAGATAAGCCTGATCAGGAGTTAACACTCATTTTAGCCTTAAACAAGTACTATAGCAGAGAAATACAACCGTTGAATCATTATGCGACTCAGGACCCCCATTAATCATACTATAGCCTTAATTTAAAACCTAATCGTTATGATCAAAATACGCATAAGCCCTTTGTTTGATTTGTAACTTTATTTGTCTATATGCCATTATGTCGACTTGACATATTCTTAGAGACATACAAAATCAAACTGATGAGGAAAATTAACTAATACTTATTCATTCATAGTACGATATGCAATTGCGCACGGCCAATAATTTATACCCGTCTATGAGCTCTCTTAATAAGACTTATTGTAAGGACCGTGTTAGCGACCTAAATGAGTCGGTTCAGAGGAATTCCATCAAATACAGGTGCGGAAAACAAGTATTTGACCTATAAACAGCTGAATCTTCATTTTAACACTGATTTGTATTGATATGAAAGCAATTACAATCAGTTCTCACACCGGCAGCACCTCGGTATGGAAATCTCACAAAAACAACTTATCAACTTCTGATTTCGCTTGACACTAACTTCCTATATATAGACTTCAAGGTTTCGCTTGGGATGGACATCAGCATGTCTCAAGCGAAATCTGATGAAATGATTTCGCTTGAGATGCTTCAAGCGAAACCTTCAACTTAAACTATTGTTCAAGCGAAATCTCACTAATTCTATCACATTTTCTCGTTCTACGAGCCCTGATCTATTCTAGCTAGTCTAAGACTCGATACAAGACGAAGTCGACAGATGTAGTGCACCAACAGACTCCCCCTCAGATGTTGACGAGTCGACTATTGAGTCACACCAATGCTGTGTCTTCACATCTACATTCTTGATCAGTCTCTGGGCTTTTCTCTCTCTATCTTCTTTTCCAGAATCACCTAGCTCTATCAGACTCCCCATCACTATTTGCTGGCATTCATTTGTTCTTCAGCAACATCTGCTTTAGGATCGATGTCTGACTCAAATGTTGTTTACAAGATCATTGCCTGGCTTTTATCTAATTCTCTTGATCAGATCTCTTGATTCCTTAAGTTCATCAGCATCAGCAGCTAGCAAACTTTTGGATTCATGATCAGATTCTGACTTTTGTAAGCTTTGAATGAATTATCCTGGCTCACCTGTAACAATCTTAACCCAGAAATAAATTTTCTAAATTTAACAATTTAAATGTACCAACAATCTGATATAATCAGATAATTCTCTCTCATATCACAAACCAATGATGAACCAAATGTAGGTTTTAAAATAACAATTGTGAGAATTTTAACAAACATTTTGACATTTTAAGATTCACTCCCCCTCACAACCAAGTCATCATGTTTAGCACTTGAAATTTTGACAATCAGCTTTCCAATATCAGTTGTCGAAAATCTTTTTGGATTTTTTCAAAATTTATGCTAAAACACACCAAAATCTTTTTGTAATTTTTGATTGTAAAGGAATGCATTAAAGAAATATTTACAAACAATATTTTTGTGAGTTTGAGCAAGAGGATCATATCAGTTTCTGAGACAGATCACTAACACCATTAAGCTTCATTTCATTTTAAGTTCTAAACAATTTACCTAGATTGTCAGTATGTTTGTCCACTTAAATTTTCACACAAAGTTCAACTGATCCGAGATACATTGTTAATATTTTAAGCACTTGAACTTATCCGTGTGTCCCACTACTTGAATATACTCCCGTATCCAGATCCCAATATTCAGTCTTACAGGTGAGTATACCACAGATGATATCTGTCAGGGGAATAAATTATAGTACGAGGGCCGTGAGAGCTCAGGTCGATACTCCCGTATACGCAGAGAGATGACGGCTTCGACTTTTTGGTGTGTCCCCTTTAGAGGATCTTTTGTTTCAACAGCCATGATTAGCATTTTTCAATGTTTCATCATTTTTTAGCTGAGGGTGAGCTATATTTCAAGCAAATGTAAAGTATTCTCCGGGGACTAGGCCATTGCTTCCGCAAAATCAGAAGTCCCGGGATAATACCCCAGATATCACTGAGCATAAAGACCTAGTATCTCAGAATAAGGGACCTTTCAAACAAGATTTCAGGGGTTACCTATATATCCAAGTTTGTGTTAACCCACAGAACAAGCAAGTTTGATTTTAGGTTTATATCTCGTCACAATCTACTAAATGTGCAAAAACCTACTGACATATCCACAGTAAGATTGTTTATCACATTTTTTCTTTACATTTCTTTAGCATGTTGTGATAGTCCACTGATGTACTATCATTTCCTCTATATGCAACAAAAACTCATTTTTTTAATTTTATCATGTTTTTGTCTTTTTCAAATTTTCAAATGTTTTTGGTATTTTCTGGAAAAAAAATTTTTACTCCCCCTAAAATGCAAACACATTTTAGGAAATTTGAAAATAAACTGTACAATAAAGTGACAACTGATATCGAACTGCATCAAATCTCCATTCACTTGGCATAAACAATCAGAACTCCCCCTATCACAAAACTATTTTCTCATTTAGATTTCAAAACACTTAAGTTTGTTTTAATCAAAATGATTTTTCCGGAAAATAAGTTTTTATGATATAATCATTTGTAGATTCGGGGTGTGGTTCATCACATTGTCTATTCTTAACCACTTGTAGCAGATCAAGTACAAATTAATGTCCTTGATTTACCACTTGCAAGTATGCACCATTTATATCAATTGTAAAAATTACCACATGTAGAACACAATATCACTTGTAGGAATGTTACGTCTACATCACCATTTTACCAATCAAAATGCCGATTCCTGCTTCACACTTACCAACCTGGAAGCTCCGGCGTAGTCATACAACCTATAAACATCCAAACACTATCAAAAACTTTCAAACAAAAACTTCAAACATTAGAAAGATGCCGATTCCTGATCCACGATATAAACTTGGGATCTCCGGCATAGTCCTTAGACTATCATGGAAAACAAACTTCCACCCAAGTCTTATTTGACTTGGTGTCTTCCAATTCCTGAGCAGTAGGGTTGTAGGTTGCCTTTTTAGTTGCATAAAAATCTTTAACCCCCTTTACTTTACCATCAATCATTTTCTTGAAAATTTTCTTAACATTTTCATTAAATGTTTTTTCAATATCAAAATCTGAACTTTCTACTTTACCAACCATTTGTTTAATCTCTTCCACACTCAGTGATTTAATGTCAACATCATTCATCAAATCTTTAATCTCATCTTGTGGCTCCTCTGATTTTGTGGAATCAGATTCATTGTTAGATTTTCATCTGATTTTTTAACAATCCATTTTTGATTGTCTTTTGCACTCTTTTTGTACAATCTTTTAGAATTTTCACCAACTTCATTTTTTGAATTTTCAAAATTTTTGAAGTTTATAGTTGGTGAATCATTCTTTTCAACCACTTTTTCTTTAAGTTTTTCAGATACTCCCTGTGTTCTATTGACTTTGTTTGGACAATTGTGAGCGATGTGTCCAACCACTTGGCATTGAAAACAAGTTCTTGTGTCTTTTGGTTGAAAAACTCCAATTTGATGAAAAACTCCAGTTCTTGTTCTTTTTCTTTCAGCAAGGAACTCTTGATTTGATTTTCTCAAGAATGAGCTATTTGACTCCTCTTCATAGCTTTTACCTGCAACATATGTCATTTTTGATTTAAAATCTCTAACATATTTTTCATTTTTACGATTTTCAGGTGGAGTAAAACCAAGACCTTTCTTTTTGTAACTACAATTTTGATTTGTTTTCTTTTGAAAAATAGAATCAGAATTGTAATTCTTTTTCCCTTTTTTCTTGTTTAACCTTTGTTGAACTCTAGAAGTGTATTTTTTAGATTTTTTAGTAGATTTTAGATCCTTAATTTCAGAAAAATTAATTTCCGTCATTTTGAAAACCTTTTTAATCATGTCAAAACGAACACTTCTAATCGGAAACTCTTTGTCAGAGTATAATTTGTCCGAATCATTTAAAGTATATGCAACTTCAAATGTTTCATCATCCAAATTTGCCTTTGATAACAAAAATTCTTTACTGTAAGACCGTTTTTCCGACAACTTTGAACTGTTGACTGACGAACTTGAACCCCCAGACTCAAGCTTTGACTCAGACACCTCCTCAGTATCCAACACCTGATCGACCACCTTTTTGATTAACTCAGACTCATGATCAGTATCAGACGAGGTAAACGTGATATCAATGTTATCTGGTAAAACGTCAGTTGTCTCGGATTTTAACTTTATATTGACTGCTTTTTCGACTTGCTCCTCATTTGGTTTTCTAGGAGAATACCCTTCCCAGATAGGAGGCGGACACTTGTTGTATTTAACAGTCGATTTCTTACCAGTCTCATTCTTTTGCTTCTCATCCTGAAATGCTTCAAAACCTGCAACAGTAGGATAAACTCGATCAATAACATAATCAGAACAAGAATAACTCAGTAATAACCTTCTGATCCTTTCATTCTCAATCTTTTCTTTCTCCAACTCTTGCTTTAGATTAGCATTTTCTTCGATGTAATGATTAATTGCCTTTTGCTTTGCCATTAACGTAGAATTCGTCATCGTTAAAGCTTTTTCTCTTTCAGAGTTTGTTGTTTGAAGACCTGTCACAGTTTTGTTCAACACACTATACGATTCTTTCACATAGCTGATGTCAGATAGTAGCTTTTCTATCAGTCTTTCTCTATCAAACAGAGTCACATCTTTTTCTTCACAACTCTTGCAAATTTCCAAACATTTCTTACAAGGCTTTTCAACTTCAACAATCTTCTCAACCTCAATTGTTTTTACCACTTCAATTACTTTTTCTACTCCAGTTACTTTCTCAGTTTCAATTACCTTTTCTTCATCCACACTTTTAACTACTTCAGTTTGAACAACATTTTCAACCTTCTCATCTTGTTGTTGTTCTTTTGCAGCTTGTTTCTCCTTCAGTTTCTCCATGCGATCTGCAAAATAAAAATGAAAACTTTCAGGAGAAAGATGATTTTTAGCAATATTAATATGTTTCTCTTCCTCATCATCACTGCTACTCTCCATCGGTGTTTGATCAAACTCTACAGATTTTTCAGAATCAGCATCTGAAATACCAGAGTCAGATGGTGTTTGATCAAAAACAACTTCCTTTTCTGAAGTATCCTCATTTTGCACACTCTCATCTGTACTTAATGACTCAGAATCAGCATTTTCTGAACTTTCTTCAGATGTAATCGATTGTTCTTTCACTGTTTCACCAATTGATCTCATCCAAGTAGCAAACACATCTGGTTCTCTAACAATCTTTGCAATGAAAGCTTTGAAATCCCCCTTTTCATCAACAAACATATCCCAGCTGAATCCTTCAGGTAGTTGTTCATCATTTTGATCCACTATACATGCTGTGCTGTTAGAAGAAATGTAGTTGCTCCAGTTGAAATCTACCAAACATCCTTTCTTTGAATCTTCAATCTTTCTACCATGAGCCGTCTGTAATTCTTGTGTCTGACCAACTTGCTGATAAATGGCTTTCCGGTAGTAATCATCTTTTCCAAATGGATTTTGAGCACCACTAACTTCTCTGTTCTTGCACTCCCGCTTAAAATGACCTTTTTCCCTGCACCTGAAACAAGTAACTTTAGATTTATCAAAACCTAAAGTAGAAACACAAGCATCAAGAAAATCATTTCTCCCGGTAATTGTCTTGAACTTTTCAGCACGTCTAAGAACACTTGCAAGACACCATTTGATATCCATTAGTTCCATCTCTTCTGCATCTATTTGGTCATAATCCTCTTTGGTAAGCATAGGATTTCCAATTCTACCAGCCACTAAACCTTCATATGATATAAGCACGGAACCAAGTAATGCCATATGATCTTTTGCAATGTCTTCAGAAAAACTTTGACCTTCTGGAAGATTTAAAGCTATGTTGCATTGAATCATACAAACGTTTCCCATCTTTGTGCTTTGAGACTGAAAACTTTCTGATGAAGTCTTTGGATTGACACTTGGATATGATGAGAATCCACTGCTTTTGTTTGAGCTTTGATCAATTTTTTCTGTAGTATCCCCAACACTGTATGCAGTCTGAATTTTCGGACTTCTTTCAGCTTCTGAATTCGGAACACTACCCTTGTAATACATCTTTACATCTTGTTGACCACTTGGATTATTCATCCTAGCAATCTTCTGCTGTTCCAAATCCTGACTTTCAATCTTTTCAATAAACTGAGAAATTGACAACCTATCATAAACTCCAGTATTCTTCAGTATCATCAAATAAGTTCCCCACTCTTTCTGAGGTAACGCATCAGCAAGTTTATCCACCCATTCTTCATTTTCCTTTTTAATGTTCATCATTGACATTGTTCTCACTAAGTGACAATATCGTTCAATGAGTTTCTTCGTATCTTCTCCGGGCAAACTTGTGAACAAATCAAATTCCTTTTTAAGCAATGCCTTCTTGCTTTTAATCATACTCGTACTGCCTTCAACCTTGATTTTTAGAGCATCCCATATTGATTGTGATGTTTTGTCATGTTGAAGTAGTATGAAGATGTCTTCTTTGATGGCCTGTTGAAGTAAACTGATCATCATCTTTTCAGCTCTGTATATTTCCCGTTCTTCCTTACTAAAATCTGAAAGCTGTTTTTCAGTCTGCATTTCGGTTAGTGGTAGAGCATACTTTGTTAAAATACATTCCCATGATCTCAAATGATTTGCCTGCACCCAGTTTTCGAATCTATCTTTCCATCCGTAGTATTCTTCAATTCCCATTAGCTTCGGGGGTTTCTGAGTAGTCCCCATTTCATTTTCAGAATTCATGTTCTGAGCAATGGAAGATGAACTAGACGATGTTGCAAAAGCGTTGTGGAAATTGTTGTCCATGTTTCAGACACTTTCAAGCGAAATACTATCTTTCAAGCGGTACCTTTCAAGCGAAACAATTAAACTGAACAACTCTCAAGCGAAGTTCTTGAAGCGAAATACTTTGAAGCGATCCTGAAGAAAGAACCCTGAAGCGAACACCTTGAAGCGAAAATCTTGAAGCGAAAACGAACTCTGTTTGAAGCGAAATGTTAAGTGTCGCTTGAAGTTTCAAGCGAAATCGTCCAATAATACTGAACTGTTCAAGCGAACTTCATTCAAATGTCGATTTTGATCACTTTTAGGTCGAATTTTGCTGTGAAACTTTCAAGGGTTTGTTATCTAGTAGTTTTAAACAATCCGTGAGAAATTGAATCAATTTTGACCGTGAAATATTTCTGAACTAAGAAAAGAAGGTGTAGAAGTAAGAAATTTTGATCGATTTCGGCTGAATTTTGCAGAACTCCTCCTCCTGAGCTCTGATACCAATTGTAAGGACCGTGTTAGCGACCTAAATGAGTCGGTTCAGAGGAATTCCATCAAATACAGGTGCGGAAAACAAGTATTTGACCTATAAACAGCTGAATCTTCATTTTAACACTGATTTGTATTGATATGAAAGCAATTACAATCAGTTCTCACACCGGCAGCACCTCGGTATGGAAATCTCACAAAAACAACTTATCAACTTCTGATTTCGCTTGACACTAACTTCCTATATATAGACTTCAAGGTTTCGCTTGGGATGGACATCAGCATGTCTCAAGCGAAATCTGATGAAATGATTTCGCTTGAGATGCTTCAAGCGAAACCTTCAACTTAAACTATTGTTCAAGCGAAATCTCACTAATTCTATCACATTTTCTCGTTCTACGAGCCCTGATCTATTCTAGCTAGTCTAAGACTCGATACAAGACGAAGTCGACAGATGTAGTGCACCAACACTTATGGATAATAGCCCTTCAGTTATAGGATCCTTAAGCATATCATGAATGTATTCGATACAAAACTTAGTTTCCTCAATTCGTTCATAAACGAATAATTAATTACGTATCGAAATTTAATGCAGCACCTCTTGAACTGTTACTGTTTAAGGAGTCATGGTAGCTGACTTTACAACACTAAGTCTTCAAAACATTAATTATATGGAGTTAATAAACTTATGAGTCCACTGATAAATTTCCAACAACATTTAGTGACTATATTATGTCGTTATAACTTAGGTTGTTGATATCAGTGCATTATGACTCCTCCATGAGATAAGTTTTGTCTGCTGACATAAAGATATACCCGAAATTACATTTTGTCATCTTTGAATATCACAAAGTTAAAGTAATCAACCGGTTTTAATTCTCACTTCTTCTTTAAATTGTAGTCTCTCGTTTCTTTTAAAGATATTGTAATACTCCATTAGATGCTTCACAATAATCTAGACATATCTAGTGTGTTGCAATGTGAGTAATATCCAAACGAGTATAGACTTAAACTTACATAAGGCTTCCAATTAATGAAGCGTAAGGAAATAATCTCACTTATCCTATTATCCTCTAAAGGAAAGCAGTATTGATGGTTACATATGTAAGGACCCATTTAATGTTAAACTTATGGAACATAACTAATATCCCATTGGGTCTATCTCAGTATGTTATGATATCAATCACGTAAGAGATATCTCTGAGATTTATTATATCAAAGTTTGTGTTAACAATGCTTTGACTTATGTAACATATACTTGTCAAAAGAATGTCATCTATATAGACAAGTTTATTTTAGTTGCTCCCACTCATCTTGAGGTAGGTACATTAATCCACTTGATTCTTGATGAAAATAATTACGTTAGCTTTTCATCACATTATGATGTTTGCATTAACCCATACATGGATTATATTGGCTTACAAATAAAGTGTTCTTTAACCTTCAGTTTAGAACTTTCAGGTTGTTTTATGAACATGTAAATGTGTCAGCCAGTTTGTTAGGGAAAATTGTTTTTAATGTTCATCTAATGTAGCCTTAAACTATTATAAGCTACTAGAACAGTGATGATCCTCAAAGAAATCTTTGATAATTTATCTCTTTCTAAGTATAACATTTGACAATCAATCATGTTTCTTAGTGTCTTAACGTTTGTATCAGGATTTGGTTTAGTTATGAACACTCTTAGGTAATTCAATCAAATCCCAAACGTTATACGAACACATAAAATCAGTTTTACTAGAAAACTGTTTTATTCCATTTAGAAGATTGATTGACACTAATGGCTTAATTTGAAGAGATAGGATCAGTAAACATTTCCAAAATCCATTTCAACTTCAGTTAGGGAGGTTATGTAATCATCAAAGTTAGTAGGCTTTTAAACCTAGATGACCTCCTGAGTTGATTATTGGGTTCATTAGAAGTTTCAGTTTTATGGATTAGCTCTTGGTTAGGTTGCTATCATTTTCATTCTAAGTTTGTAAGCGTTGGTGCAGTATGGTGTACAAGAGGTGTAATCGGAGTTAAATTCGGAGTGAAATTTAATGACACTCTTCCCCCCGCCTCTTGTATTCCTTGCAAATCATGATAAGGACTTTGACTGCTCCCACTAACCTTAGAAAACTTTAGGAACTCAACATGCTTAGGGTCAATATTTAACGACCAACAAATTCTAATAGAGAAAACAAATTAATGACGTTAGTCGTTGTGATTTCTCTTATTGAGGATTATGTTAGTTTAGGTAAGAAATCTAAGTGTGACCACAATTAAGCAACAATGAAACTTTTGTAAGAGTAGCATTAGATTTTAAGGAGACAAGTATTGATGGAACAGTGTCGTGATGGAGCGGTGTCTTGTACAAGAGGTGCAAATTGAGGTAATATGAAGTTTTCACTCCCCCACCTCTTGCAACTATTGCAAGTTATCATTAAGACACTTAATGCTCCCACTGATCTTTAATATCTCTAGAATGCTACAAGAGAAGTTTCAATGAGCTACGTGACGTGGGAACCAATCACATATACGTTAGACTTTATTTGATTTCTTTAATGTCCAGATATCATAAGAAACTTTAGGGACATATTTAATCGAAATCTTATTAAGTACATACATGAATAGATTTCTTCTAAGAACGTGAGCCATATGCGACAAAATTTAGATACAAGTTAATAGTCTTTTAAATGATAAATGAATTATGTCTGAATATTCCATTTGGAATAAGTTCCACGAATGTCAATGAATGACTTTTGATGGACCCATACTTATTCCTTAAGCCAAGTAATATTTAGGGCTGTAACGTCATGATTTAAAATCACTTAGAAAGAGATTAGATAAAAAATCATCCTCATTAACCATGTCATGATTTCTCATGAATTTTGGTTATAATGGATGAAATTTGTAAGTCTCATTTTCCTTTTGTCAAATTCTCATTTACATGATGACAAAAGTTGTGAAAAATGTAAGGTATCATCTAGTTTTATCTTAGTAATGTTTCAATCCAGATATTTAGAACAAATAAAATGAGAGTTTAAGGTAAGTATGACTTTATGCTGACTATGCAACCCTCGCAATCTTCATAACATAGCCTAAGTAATGATACTGTATTCTGATTAATCTTCAGAATATGTAAGGTATCGAAAAGCTTTGTTAAAAGACTGCTTATTATGGTTCTTATAGCCTTAACAATTAGTTTTGTCACTAACTCTCATGTTAGTTATTTGTCGAGTTCTGGTAAGGAAACGTATGGAACTAGAGTCAACTAATCATGTGTTAATTGGAATATTAAAATTACCAGACTTAAATATCATTATTAAGTGACTATCTAATTAATTTATCCAGCTGTTCTTTAGAATAATGGATAGTCTCGTTGCTTATGCCTAGTCTAATGACATAATTATACATTGAGATTTTCCCTTGAAGAACCTTAGAGGTGGAATTAACACTTGTAATTTGTCTATGGACCTTAGAACAATCCTCTTTTAAAGTTTAAGTGGTTGTAAGGTGAGTAACAACTTATTTTCCAGCGTCAAATATTTATTTCTTTGTACATATGTTGCTGATCAACACACTCGTTATACTTTGGTACTTTTGAGAGTTATAGTTGATCTATAAGGCATCAAATTGTACAAGTGAAAATCTTAGTATGTAATGTACTGGAAAAATGTACTTATTTCCATGCGTAAGCCCTTAACTTTATGGGTCATGTTATTGTACATTATTATGTATTCACATATACCACTTAGCTTTATAGTTTAAAATTTTTAAATGAAGGCATGCATCTTAGGAGTTCTTGTGATTATTCCATAATAATAGATTAGTCTTAGGAAAGACTTAATCTGGAATAATTTTAGTGATAGCAATTTTGTTAGAGAGTTCTTGATTATCATAAGAGACATCATGTTTGATTTGTCCTATTCATCATGCTCTACTTTTCTTCTGTAGTGCTTTATCAGAAGAGAGCAATAGGATTATCGTGTCTTAAGAGATAATCAAGAATTTAATTTAAGAGTTAATTCTTATAGAAACTTTAAATAAAGTAAAACATTTTAGGCATAGGAATTAGAGTGGATGAGATATAGATTTATAGAAGAAAATTATAGTGAGTAAAATTATGGGTACTAAGAATAAGGCAGACGAAATGATCATAAAAAATTAATTAAGGATCATTAATATAAGGATCATTGTGTGAAGAGGTTGTGATATGTCTATTACTAACATCAAAATAATAGACTATTTAAAGTTCTACTTAAACGAAGACAAATCAGCTTTGGCCAGAAGTGTAATCATTTAAGCATGTGTGCAAAGTGGTTGTAACAAATCAGCTTTGGCCAGAATTTGAGACAATCACTTTAGTTATGCACTTGTTAAGTGTGCCATCTATGAAGGAATTAAATCAGCTTTGGCCAGATATTAAGACATTCATGTTTATGATGCACACTTAACATAGCTTTCGTAATACTTGGATGATAAGTAGATGTATCAAGTCAGCTTTGGCCAGAAATGATACATCAGAAGCTCATTCAAGTAAAGCCATTTTGGTTTTGTAAAACATTATTTGATCCTTATTAATTAACTAAGTAATTACAAAAACCAATTATTTAGTAGCAAACCACCCGTTAGCGCGGATCGAACTTGTGCGATCAGTAATGCCCAAAACTTGTGCGATCAGTAAGGCCCAAAACTTGTGCGATCAGTAAGGCCCAAAACTTGTGCGATCAGTAAGTCTTGACTTGTACAATATGCTTAATTAGTTGTACAAATCTTGTGCGACTGTCTTGTGCGATCAGATCATCTCTTATGTGATCTGATCTTGTGTGATTATCTTATGCGATCAGATCATCTCTTATGTGATCTGATCCTGTGCGATCCAGTTGCTGTTTATTGTGACAATAAGTGAAAACTCGAAATTTTAGGGATTGTGAGATATGATTTCCTGTTTTAAGATGATCTAATTTTATCAAAATATTTCGAAAAATTATAACTGTATATCTTTTAACAGTTTTCGAATAAACTTAAAAGATAAAATTGGACCAAACATGGAAAAACACTCATCAATCCTAAATACATTCCAAAACATAACATAATTTTCGAATTTTCCTAAGAACATGATGAACCCTAAAAAATAAATATAATTCTGGAACCCGAAATCTGGGATTTTAATGAGTTCGGAATAGTAACTTAACACATTTGATTTCGGAACAATGATTTAAACATCGTAACATAAGATCCGAAAACAATTTTTTTAGGAATGACTCGAAACAGAGCTTCGAATTTTATTAGGTTTTCAAAATTATGTTTTCCAGATTTTAATTCCAGAATGATGGATACGAAAACAGAACTGAGTAATCAACATATGCTCTGATACCACATGTTGGTCAGTTCTGTTTAGACATAATGGAAAACATGAAAACATACCTTTGATTGCATCAGTACAGGCCAGCAGAGAATCCAGATGGAGATGCAGCAATAAGGTTTGACATGATTGTCATCTTGGTCTGGTTCCTCCTTAGGGTGCAATCTAATGATGGTGGTAAGGGAAACCGAATAAGGGAGTTCGGTTAGGAGATGGAGGTTCGATGTTGATGTTATGAGAGTAATTAGGTTATGTGTCTAACCCTAGAACCTCTACATAAGTCTCCTTATATATGCACCCAGGAGGAAACCCTAATTAGTTAATAAGGGTAATTAGGCCCATCAACAATTACCAACTAATTATATAATAGGATTGTTATATATTTTGATCCATATAATGTAAATGATTATAATGGCTACTAGATTAAATATAATATAAAATATTTAATCTTACACCTAGAACTTTTATGGCGAGAGTCAGAAAATTCTTATCTCATCTTTTTCCATTTCGTGAAACTGATATTAGGTTTTCCTAATAAGGTCCTTAAAACGTGGTCCATTCCATAATGTATATAAGAGGATCTTTCTTGTGGACTTCACTAATGTCCTCACTAATTATGGGTATTGCCATCGAGTGACCGTGATGCATTCTTCGCCGTGTCTTTCCCAGCATAACCACTGATACGCCTAATGGTTTCTACTTCATCCAACAATTTCCTGCAATTGATGGCCCCTTTTTACTATTGAAGTCTCTTGACTTCTAAGAGACGAAGTACTTTTAAGTACATCCTAAAAGGAAAGGGGCTTCTTGCCTCATATGATTTTGTTTGGGTTATTATTCGCATTTGAAGCATGAATATAACTCTTCTTATGAGTAGGGACATGTGTTTTAAAGCGAACATCATTCGGCTTCTTAAACCTTTTCATGACTTTTCTCATAGCCTTTCTAACAGCTGCGTTAATTACAATTTTGGAGATTAACTCCTTCAACAATGAGGTTCACATTTGATGCACCATTGAGATTTGTCGCATCTCTAGCATCGCGACTGTTGTTTGTCTCCTCTGAGCTTTCCATACTCGAAGCTTTGGTATTAAATACCAAATTCAACAAGTGCTTGGGCACTCCATGCCCAGTATCTCCTTGAATGGTCAAAGGCTCACCATAAGGAGCCTTGATAACTACTTGCTTCTTATTATACACAATATGGGTTTGATTTTCAAGACGACCAATTCATTCCTATCACCATATCGAGTCCCTATATTTTAATGGAACAAGGACAGTGGAAGAGAATGATTCCTAATGGATATAAACATCCCTCTAATATTGCTGTAGCAGTCTCTGAGGTACTATCGGTCAATTTTACTTTATACTTAACGCTTAGAGTTTTAACAGGCAGATTTAATGATTTTTAAAATCTATTGTCTACGAAAGACTTATCTGAACCTGAATCAAATAATACTCTAGCATGAGCGTTATTGGTAAAGAGAGTACCTGTTGTGACATTTTCATCCTGAATAGCCTCTTGAGCATCCATCTGGGAGCTTCCATTTTTGGTCTTCTTAGCCTCCCCAGGCTTCTTGGTTTTGTTTAGGCAATTAGTTTTGATGTGCCCTATTTCATTGCAACCATAGCAGGTTGCGTCCTTTATGTCTTGGCACTCCAAAGTCTTGTGCCCTTCCTTATTACAAATTCCACAAGGCTTAGCTTGCGCATTTAAAGTGCCTTTTCCTTTAGTCACCTTCTGTGGGCAGCGGGTCTTTATGTGCCCTTTTTCGCCACAACCATGGCAGGTCGCATCTTCCATCTTCTTGCAATCCAAGGTCTTATGCTCCTTGGACTTGCAGATTCCACAAGGTGAAGGTTGAGATTCAAATATACATTTCCCGAGGTGGTATTTCCTACAGGTTTTGCATCTGGTCTTTTCACTGGTCCGCTGGTTTTCCTTCAAATCCTTGCATTCATGGGTCTTGTGATCCATCTCCTTACAGATGACACATCCCCTGGTCTGATCATAGAAACATTTTCCGAAGTGCTTCTTCCCGCAGGTTTTACATTCGGGTTTTGCCTCCTTTGGTTTGGACTGGTTATAGCTTGAACCGGTCTTACCCTTTTTGTAACCCTTATTTGGGGTATTATCGCACTTTCGCTTATGATCCTTTAATATACGGTCCACGACTTTGTTTACGACTATATCTAACATAGCCTGTAACTCGGTGCCCGTTAAGTTCAGTCTTACATTATCATTCTGATCAACTGGATGATTGTGAGCTTCAGAGGAGTCAGCCATGGTGAAGCTTTGAAGGCTACAAACCAAGTAGTAATAATTGGTTTAATTATACGGTGAATTGTCGAATTTGATGATTAAATAGCTATGGTGTAAATAAACCATATAGGCAAATAGATAGTATTTAAATTATTTGATTATGTTTTTCCTAGGTTTTTAAATAAACCATCCTTGGCGTGTAAACGGAATAGAATCCTTCATATTTATTAGACAGGGGATATAAATCACAACTGTCAAAGTCGTACCGACATTTTATATCTAGCACAGCTTGTTCCAAAGGACTCTTGATGGCACAGGGGCCTTATCACTAGGGAAAATTTAAAACATAATCGGTGATTCCTTTGGATCGGAAAATTTCATAGTTCATTGTCTTGACAAGAAGTTATGAAATAAAACTATCTTTTTCATGCATTCGTCTTTGCCCGTAGGTATACATCCCAAAATGGATGTTTTGATGTGTACATCATGTTCGACGTTTATTAGCCATGATTCCTATTGATCGCTTATGCTAAAAGGGGTTTGGAAGTTCCTAATATAAAGATGACAAGTGTGATTTTATTGCATCACCTTTGTCAGGAGTGTTAACATGTTTTCAGATGTTAACAAAGATCTGAATCTCTTTTAAACAGGTTTTACCATCGTAGCCAGGTCTTTAATAACATTCAAGCTAGGTTATACCTTTTAAGATTCTCTTTTAACATGTATACTGGCAGGGAAGGAATGATACTTATTTTATTCAGGATTTTTTTTAATCTTAAATCCTAATTTATAAGTTAATAATAGCACAAATGGCCTAGTCACGTAGACAAGTTTAATTTATAAGCCCATATTTTATGGAATCGAGGCATTAAGGTTTGGATCAAAGTTCATTACCTTTTCTTGACAGGGAGTTGTAGGCTACGACTGTCTTTAGTCTCAGAGGACGTTAATTATAGCCCGTAGGCACTTCATCCTTAAGGGATGATTATATAAATAAGGGAAATTAGAATAACCCAATTTAAGAATGACTTATGTGATTTTTATCGAACCACGTCTGCCAGGAATGTTAACATGTTACAGATGTTAACAAGGATTTGAATCTTTTGAATAGGTTCTACCATCTTGGCCTTGTCATACAGGCTAGGTTTACCTTTGAGATTCTTTTAATATTTAACGCAGAACAATCCTGAATTGAGATGTTAATAAAGATCTGAATCTAATTGAGGAACTGCCATCTTGGCCCTGTCTTAAAATGACACATAGGCTAGGTCTTGTCATTTTTAGAATTTGCCATTTTATTATAATGGTAGATCTTATAAAAGGAATGTTACTATTCATATTTTATGTTCATATATAATGATGTAAATAACCTTTGGATAAAACGTTCCAAGGATTTTTAAAAGAGGTACAGAATTGCCCTGGACGGGACTTGAGAGGATGATGTTGTCCATGAAGGGGCTGAAAGATAAGTATGCCCTTATAAGGACTTACTAAGGAAACGAACTTTAGTAAAAGGAGTTTCTTCTTCATATTATTTCTGAATGTTTTCTCCTTGGTTGCACGTTTATCCTAGTAGCAGCACGAAGCTCAGCCTTCCCTAGGCTCCAATTGGGGAGAATTTCCACTATGGCTTCTTTGCTTAGCGACGTATTAAAAATATAGAATTTAAAGCAAAAATTCTCCGAATAGAGATGAGGGTATTCCTATGTTAAGTCTAGACTCAGAAAGTCAAGGAATGTGCTACTGAGTCACTGAGATTAAACACAAAAGACTGGTGTTTAATTCACCCAATGTTGGCTCTGATACCAACATGTCACACCCCGATATTTCCACGTTTTACCGGTGGGCCCGGTGGGGGAGTATCGTGACGTAGTTGGTAATATTATAGTCAAACAACACAATATTTAAAATGCACAGCGGAAGCAAAAGATAGTTATATTTCAACCGAATAATATTGTAATATCAAGTATCACAAACAGTTGAAAATAATCCACAAGTGGATCAAAATAAAAAAAACTTTGTTCAACAGACTGAAATGCATCCAAGCTTGCGAGACTCTTATTGATGCTAAGGAGAACGCCAGCCTATTACGAGTAGTACCTGCACTTAATCTTTTTGGGAAAATACGTCAGTTTACACTGGTAAATACAATTAACCGACTCATTTTGAAAAGGTTTAAAAATTGATTTGAATGCACGTGGCACAAACTTTTTATAACTTGGGATAATTATTTGAATATAATACTTGTAAGAGAATTACATGTTTCTTATGCGTTTAGTAGCCCGGATCGACACCGGGTTAGGGCTTAATAGACACACCACATGATATAGTCCTGCGGCGGGTTATTCCCGAAGGCGGCGATTATACCATATTATTTATTTATGCACTGACGGGTGTACGCCTACATGCGCGTGCTAAGGTCGTGGCCATTTCTTAAAATGATGCCAAGGATATCCGGGACATGGTTATTAACCCCCCAAAGGCTTTAAGCAAACAAAACATTTCCAAACAGAGCATATCAATGATTTAAAGAAGATACGGTTCGTACGCATGATTAAGCGAAGACCGGAATAGAATGTGATTTAGACCCGACAAGTTTGAAGACTTGTATAATATGGGTATACTAAACACATTCTGGATTTTGAGATAAAAGTGATAAGGTTTGACCCGTTTCGGCTAATTTATGCAAACTAGTTACATAAACCGAACCAAACGCGCAAGAAGCGTAACGGGTAACCAAAAGAGTCAATACAGGTTTCCTAAGTTAATATGCCTTAAATATGTTGTGATATCAGTAGGATACCTTCCATTATGCCTGAAACGAGTTTAATCTCAATTTAAGCCTCGTAGGGGTATTTTGGTCATTTTAACGATTATAAAAGAGATTAATTTTAATTCTGAGACTCGGGTCTGAATTAATCAGCAAAACAACTTAATTTAACAGGTTATATCAGTTGGTGATAAGTCTTATATGCAAAAATGGTTTTAAACCCATACTAGGTGTTTAATACGAGTTAAAAAACATTTTAAGCGATTTCCGGGTTAAACAGGAAATCTGAGTTTTCTGATCAGGTTATAAAGTTCAAAATACTTCATTTATTATATAAAATCGGTAGCAATTGGATTGGTGTCAAAATACTATGTAGAACTCATTTTTTTAAACAAAAAGGGTATAATCGGTATTTACTGAATCAAGGCCATAACCTTAGGTTATGAGCAGGTTAAAAATAATTAAAAATCTTCAAAAATCTCAAAATATTATATTACATCAGTGGGTGAAAGTTTTGGTGTCAAAAATTGGGTTTAGATAGGCTTCATGCTAAATACGCCGTTTAATTAACAAAAAACTTTCTAATTACGCTATTGAGCATAACTCCTAATCTAAAGCTCCAACTGATGTGAAAATTTAGGGACATGTTTATAAATCAGTAATAAAGATTATTGTCCTTTCACATTTCCAAAATTCTCGTTTTATGGTAAAAAGGGCATTATGGTCAACATTAAGCAATTAACGGAAACGTGTAAACGGATTGGACAATCAACGAGCCAATCACAGAGGGTTATACCATCATGTAACCTGGTCCTAGGGAAGCTCTAAGGCATATCCAAACTCGTCTAAATCGGATCAAAACTGAAGTCAAAGCAAAAGTCAAAGTTTTGTTACTTTCGGTTCCGAACCGAGCCTAAACATAAAATTGTCGGATCAAACAAGCTTAGACCAGTTCTTATACTTATTACCAAGTTATATGAGTGATAAAATAGGTTACACGCCTTCTGCATTGCTAATTATGCGTTAATTCGAAAATTATGGTTCTGTTGACTTTTTATAAACAACTCTGACCCGACATTTGATCTAGTTAGAGCAGGAATCAGAGGGTGCCCTTTTAAGGGTTTATTGCCCACATAATTACCAACTTATAACTACTTTCAATTTGACTAATCACTGGACCATTAGTGATTAATCGATAAGTCAAACCTTAATTACGACGGTTTGACTTTTAAGTTAATACCTAAGCAAAACTCGATTAAGGAAGGTCAATGATACTTACCAAGGTCCTATGCACGACCAGTGATGCTTACGGAAAGGCCTTGAGCTCCAGAAATGATCAGAAGTGAAGGTATGAGTGAATGATCAAGTTTGCACACAAAGGGGCTTTATATAGTGATCTTGATGGCTTGTAATCACGACAAACAATGCTATAACTGGTCATGGATCATTCACATGTGTCCCTAAGGTCTAAAAGCAAGTAGGGGTCGCTCATGGAAGTGAAAAATACCAATGTAAGTTGGTTACTCGCTCATAATAGGCAGCTGTTAACATTCTGTTCGCTGGGCATGCCTTACGGACCCTAAGGCTGACCTTTACGGCCCGTAAGCCCTTTACAGTAGGCAAATTTTTTTTTCCCTTTCAAGCTTTGAACAGGCACTTAGGTATCTCGAATTTGGCCTCTATTATCAGTAGGGGCCTCTTGATCATGCCTTGAATAGTTATAACCACCTTACCATGTTGTATGATTGTCTTGGGCTTTATCGAAAGGGTCACGAATGAAGGTTTGTCGTATACAATCTCATAGGATCCCATTCTTTCAATTTGGTTCAATCATTGTTAGCATTAATTGGATTAGGATGATTATCAGACTTTTATAACACAGGTTAAGGGTTGGAATTTATACATAGGTCGCTCAGAGGTAGTTATTAACATGTCGACGCATTTAACCCCTCGTATACGAATTTTATCATAACTTCCTCATATGATAACGAAACTTGGTGAAATTTTTATCATGCATTCTAGTGAGCATAATTAATCGTTACAAAGCTTCGGGTTTGCTAAAAGGCCACTCAGAGGTATACTTTAAACATGTTGACACATTTAACCCCTGTAGTTTGCAATCTCTCACTTTCTTTCACAATTAGCTTCGTATGATCCATGACTCATTCGTTTAAGGGTATAAACATCATGTATGGTTATTGTAAAGTATATTTATCCATTGTTGACATTCTGAACCCTTATATTCACATGCTTTCCTTGTTTGTCAACTCTAGTCCTTCTAAGGTAATCCTTTACACGTTTAAAGTTTATGACACGTGTCAATACTTTATTGGACATGAATTTTCAAGGTGTTACAAAAGTGCTTATGATCACCTATCATTGCCCGTCATGGACTTGGTTGCAAAGGCTTTAGAGCATGATGACTGGTGTCACCGCTTAAAGACCATTCTCGACCCACCAGAAACTGTTGAATTATCTGATGAAGAGGAAACAGTAGGCAATGATGGCGATGGCGAAGGTGATGGTGATGGCGATAAGCACGACGATGATGATGCTGGTGATGGATTTGAATAGATAGTGTTTTCAGGCTTTGTGCCTTGTAATTTTTAGGTTTTGAATGTAACGAGTTGCGTGGTCGTGCTTGTTTTGGATCAAATGAATGATAGTTGGGTTTTATGCAATTGTTGCGCGGTTGTGCTTATTAATTATGATGTTTATGTTTACTCTCTGTCCCGATTCAATTATTGGACTATTGTTAGAAACTTTGGTTAAGTTAGTGCGAATAAATGTAAGTGTGGCTCTTGTGCGAGTGTAACTGCCCGGTCTCGCGCTATGTTCGAGGAGGACCTTGGAGGCATAACTCAAGAGCTCGTAATTTACTGAAGTATTTTCGTGCTAATCAAAAGTTTAACATGCATTTGTAACGTAAGGGTCTTCACGATAAAGGAAAACATATCGTATGCTTTCATTAATTGAGAAACAGGCGCTTAGGCCAACATATATTGCATATAAGTAACATAAGGGGCGTTTAGCCAACATAGGAAATTAAAAAGGCGCGTGGCCAACATTAGTGAGAGAGGGTGCATGGCCTAGACTAGTTACATATAGCACTTGCGCAGTTGTTGCGCATTCCATGTGCGCGGGATGATGTGTCCATCCAGGGTGCGCAATTTGTATGCCCCTTTTCCTAGCACTTCGTGAACCAAGTATGGGCCTTCCCATTTGGGTGCTAGTTTTCCTGGGCGTTCAGCGTTCGAAGCTTCGTTGTCTCGAAAGACGTGTTCTCCTGGAGTGAAGGTACAAATGCGGACTCTCGCATTGTAGTACCTTTCCAGTTGTGTCTTGTACTTTACTTCTTTAATACGCGCAATCTCGCGTCTTTCTTCCAGTAAATCAAAATCGAGACGGCGCTCTGCTTCATTATCAACCGTGTTGACTGCTGTCAAGCACGGTGAGGGGAGTCCAACTTCCGCCGGGATAACTGCCTCCGAGCCGTATACTAGGCTAAAAGGAGTTTCGCCGGTGCTTGTCTTCGGCATGGTTCGATGAGCCCACAGGATGCTTGGGAGCTCATCTACCCAGCCTCTTCTCTTTGTGCCCAGTCGGGATTTTATCCCCTTGACGATACTTTTGTTAACACTTTCCACTTGACCATTGCCTTGAGGATACGCAACGGAGGAGAAGGTATGTTCAATCTTCATTTCCTTCATCCAATTTTGGAATCCTCAGAAGCAAAATTGGTACCGTTGTCTGTGACGATTTTGAGTGGAAGACCAAATCTGCAAATGATGTGCTCCCAAATAAACTTGCACACCATTATTGCAGTGTTTGAGGCGAGAGCCTTGGCCTCCACCCACTTAGTAAAATAATCAACGGCCACGATTATGAACTTCACGGCTCCTGGAGCATCACGGAAAGGTCCCACGATATCAATTCCCCACTGCTGAAAAGGCCAAGCAGTGGATACAGGGATAAGGTCGTTCTTTGGGCGCAGGGTTTTTGGAGAGTGTCGCTGACAGGAGTCGCATTTGCGCAACTCCTTCAGGGCATCGACATGCATCCCTGGACAATAATATCCAGCGTTCATAATCTTCGTGACAACCATGCGCGGTCCTGCATGGATGCCACAGATCCCTTCGTGAATCTCTCTGATCAAGTAATTCGCGTCCTGGGGGTCCACGCAGCGCAATAAGGGCCCCAATAAAGACTTTCGGTATAGAATACCACTATTCATCTCATAATGCAGAGCTTTGTTCTGAATCTTCCTTGCCTCTGCTTTGCTCTCATGGAGTATTCCTTCTCGCAGATACTGAATTATAGGGGTCATCCAAGATGGCTGCCATACTTCGATCACATTTACCTGGCGTAGCAGGACTGATGGATTTTTGAGTACCTCAATCCTGACATCTTTGGCGAGATGTTGAAAAGAGGTTGAAGCAAGCTTGCTCAAGGCGTCTGCTGGTTTGTTTTCGGAGCGATTGATGTGGACTACCTTGTAAGATTTGAACTGTTGAAGCAACTCTTTTGCTTGATCTAAATACAGGGCCATAACTTCGCCCTTTGCATCGTATACACCGTTAATTTGGCTGGCTATCAAGAGTGAATCAACGTGTGCTTGTAGATTTTTAGCTCCCATTTTTATGGCGAGGCGTAAGCCTGCCAGAAATGCCTCGTACTCCGCCTCGTTGTTGGTATTCTTGAAATCCAACTTGATGGCGTAAGTAAATTCATGCTTTTCAGGGCTCACAAGGCGCAATCCGGCTCATGCGCCATCTTCGTTTGAGGCCCCATCTGTGTACAGCAACCATAACTCATTGGACGTATCTTTTTCAGGAGCTTCGACAATCTCACATTCTTTAATTTTATCAACTGGGATTTCCGTGATGAAGTCCGCTAGAACTTGACCTTTGATGGCCGGGCGCGGCCTGTACAAGATGTTGTGTCCCCCCAGCTTGATCGCCCATTTTGCTAGCCGCCCAGACGTTTCTGGTTTTTGCAATATCATGCCGATGTGAAAGTTGGTGAGCACCGTGATCACGTGCCCTGTAAAATATATGCGCAGCCTTCTAGAAGCATGTAGTAATGCAAGTACCAACTTTTCCATTGTTGAATATCTCGTTTCTGGGTCGGTGAGCACCCTGCTGACGTAATAAATTGGAGTTTGAACTCCATTTCTCTCTACCAGTAATACCGATCCCACTGCCTTTGTGACAACTCGTATTCCAGAACCTTTCCTTATACTTTCTTGTAACGTATGTAAACACTGTGTGAGTATATGAACCTTGTGATTGATTAAATGTTATGTTGTTATGATTATGTGATGATGTGTATTGTATAGTATTAAGCCGATCGTACAACGCTATTCGAATCGCACAAGCCTTTGGGCTTAACTACTCTCGGCCCACTTCTCTTGAACTTGAACCGAATGGGCAGCCATGTTAAGGGTTCGGCCCACTTCACCATACGTATACACACCCTTAGAAAGTTGTTCTCACTTGTTGCAAAACATTCACACACACAAAACCCTAGTGCTCACTCTCTCTCCCTCACGAACAAGAAGGCAGCCGAACACCCTCTCCATCCAAGATCTTTCTTTGTTCAGATCACCCTCACTCATCTCTTATCCGGTTAGTGTTTGGATTTATCGAATACATGTTTGATGATGTTCTGATGTGTGTGTGCTAGTATAGTTGCATGATGATCTAGGGTTTCGATTAACATGACAGATTATGATTTTGAATGATAGTGTTCTTGATAATCGGCTCACATGTATGTTGATTTTGATGAGATTTGATGATTACATAATAATGAATAAGATCTATTAGATTATGAATATATGAAATTGGCTCACATGTATATTGTTGTAAATCGATTTCAAGTTGTTAATCACATGAGGTTGTTGATGATTTAGAATCGGATGAGTATGGTGATGATAATCGGCTGCATGTTGTTGAAATCGGGTTAGTTGTAGGGTAGATCATGAGGTGTTATATGATGGTTTGAAACCTTGGATAAGATATGTTCATGTGTTTTGATATTTGTTCATGATTATGATCATACTAGGGTTCATAAGAATTGCTTAGAATATGCTCAGTTGATCGAGATTATTAGTAATAGATAGTTGGAAAGATTGTTAATTGATAAAAAGTAAATAAGGAAATCATTGAATGATTGTAACTGAATGACATAATTTTCGGATATTTGAACCAATCGCACAAGATCTCTTGGCCACACAAGAGGTCCACTCGCACAAGGGGTTTAGTCGAACAAGTCATCTGGTCGCACAAGATGACCTGACCGCACAACATGTTGGGCCGAGTTATGTTTGGGCTTCTTGTGTATGCAACAGTTATCGTTTAACATGTTCTTTGGATATGCCATGATTGTTACGTGTTAGCAGCCCGTTAGTTCTATGTAATCATACGTGCTTTACTTGACACCAAAACCTGACTTGTATGATAACCATGTTAGGACGTGGTTGACCACTAGCTGCTAGACTTGACCTTTCCGTGTTATCTACCGAGCAAACCAAGGTGAGTTCACACTTCGTTACAAAGCATGGGATTCCCAGGGGTTGGGAATGGGTTAAGGAATAGGGATTCCTCGTCCTGTTGAGACGTAATCAGGAACATAGATTCCTCGTCCTGTTGAGACGTATTTAACTATACCAGACTAGAACTCTATCAACGAAGTCCCTCCTTTTATATCGACTTAATCGCCGGGGCAATGGCGAGCGGGTCATTAGTTAGATAGCGCTATTTAGGTTTAACAAACCTCACACCGTGCCGCAGAGGACGGGCGTGGACTAATGGACTATGGCACGTCAGTGATGATAGACACAGACGTTAGGGCACTTAAACATGATGAACGTTAGTAGTCGATATGGTAACGAGTTTGGTGAATTAAACATGGGTTAGCCCCCACGGCCATAGAGCCGGGCTGGAATAGCCAACGCAAGAACGGGTAACTAATAAACGTTTTTCGAACTATGGGGTAACCCCCACGGCTGGATAGCTGGTAAAGAACAAACTGCGTTTTCGGAACAACTATAAACTGGACAACCAAACGTGAACTCACTCAACTTGTTGTTGACTCGTTACTACATGCTTTGCAGGTCATTAGGTTCTTAGCTGGAGCTTGCACAAGGAAGAGTCGTTGTGGGACATGGACAGCTGTGTGCCATGTTAAACATTTGGATACTTGAACTTTTGATTCGGTTTTAAACATTATGCTTCCGCTCATAACTTAAACTATGTTTGTTTTGGACACTATTCGTGTTGGTTGAACTTTTACAATTAATTATTTACCTGTTGGATATGATTGGTGGTTTGATCCTGGTCAGTCACGCCTCCAAGCGGTGATACTCCGCATGTGGATTTTGGGGGTGTGACAGATTAGTATCAGAGCCATTGGTTATAGAGAACTTGGTTTTAATAAAGGAAAATGTTTTTGTTAAAACCAGACTATAACCTGTACAGTGCTCTACGATCCACAACAACGCTTCACTCCACGTGCAAGACTCGACATTCTAGGTGATATGGTTTGTGTTTTATTGCCTACTTGCTAGATTATGTAGAACTTTGCTCATGATATGCTTAGCTACTATAGCTACTCTTGCTTGAACATGTGTGTGCTTACTCTCTTCTGTCATCGCACTTTCGCGAACCCTTCTCACACATGCTTCCTTTGATATGAAGATCATGTCTGGACGCATCAACATGACTCAAGCCTAGTTGACGGCTCTGATCAACGAACAGGTTGCTGCGGCACTTGCAGCCGCACAGGCAGGAGGTATACCCTGCAGTTTATAACTCATTCTAGGATCTTTAGATCCTACTCTCGTGAACCTATCCTTGTGTTAAACTTTGTCCTTTCTTACACTCGCAACAGGTCAGCATGCTCAGCCACCTGTGTGCACCATCAAAACTTTCAAGGACTGCCGACCCACTACTTTTAGTGGCACTGAAGGAGCAGTAGGTCTCCTCCACTGGTTTGAGAAACTAGAATCTGTGTTTGAAATGTGTGAATGCCCTGAGGCACGCAGGGTGAAGTATGCTACTGGTACTCTTGAGGGTCTAGCTCTCACCTGGTGGAACGCTCAAGTCCAAATGCTGGGGTTGGTTGCTGCTAACGCCACCCCATGGAACAATTTTAAAGAGATGATCAGGGAGGAATACTACACCCGTGACGACATTCAGAAGCTGGAAGTCGAGTTCTTCAACCTCAAGATGACGGGGTCAGAAATTGAGGCGTTTACAAAGAGATCTAACGAGTTTGCATTACTGTGTCCTACTATGGTGGACCCTCCAATTAAGCGTATTGAACTTTATCTCAAGGGTCTAGTGCCAGCGATACAAAGTCATGTGACATCAGCAAACCTCGCCACCTACCAGCAGGTCGTTCAGTTGGCTCACCGTCTCACTGATCAGGCGGTGGAGCAGAACAAATTACCAAAACGCATTAGTGCTACAGCTACCTCTGAACCTCCCAGTGATAACAAACGTAAATGGGATGGAGCCTCAAGCAGAGGTTCGACTTCTGTAAAATCCCAGTCACAGCAGAGAAGAACTGAAGAGTATAAGAGTCCTAGTCAGCAATCGTCAGGTAGCCAAAGTCATGGTGGATACAAAGGAAATCACCCCAAATGTAATCGTTGTAACTTGCATCACAGTGGCCCATGCATCAGAAGTAACTGTCATCGGTGCAACAAGCCTGGTCATATTGCAAGAGAATGTAGGAGTCAGTTTCCCGCGAACCAAAATCAGCAACAACAGCGAGCCCCACTAAATCAACGTCAGCAGCAACAACAACAGGGTAACAACAAAGGGTGCTTTCAGTGTGGAGCTGAAGGCCACTTCAAGAAAGACTCTCCCCAGCTGAACCAGAACAACAACAATAACAACAACAATCAGGGGAATGGCAAGAATGGGGGTAACAATGGCAATGGGGCAAGGGGCCGTGCGTTCGTTATTGGCAATGGAGAAGCTAGGAACGATCCCAATGTTGTGACGGGTAAGTTCCTTCTCGACGACTTTTACGTTACTGTCTTATTTGATTCGGGTGCTGATACTAGTTATGTGTCCCAAAAAGTTAGTCAACTGCTTAAGCGTACCCCAACACCTTTGAACCCCAAACATGCTGCAGAGTTAGCTAATGGTAAAAGTATAGAGGTCACACACGTAGTCAAAGGTTGTAATCTCATTCTTGCTGACCACACTTTCTCGATCGACCTCCTTCCTATCACTCTGGGTAGTTTCGACATTGTAATTGGGATGGACTGGTTATCCCAACATCAAGCTGAGATTCTTTGCAACGAGAAGGTTGTTCGTATTCCTCGCCCAGGTGGTGAACCTCTTATGATTCGTGGCGACAAGAGTGGTGCTGTTGTGAGCATCATTTCTTCCCTTAAGGCTCAAAAGTGTTTGCGTAAGGGCCACACTGCCTTTCTGGCTCTCGTTACTGACACCTTGAAGAAAGAGAAGAAGATAGAAGACTTTCCGATTGTACGCGACTATCCTGAGGTATTTCCTGAGGAACTACCTGGCCTCCCGCCTCATCGTCAGGTCGAGTTTCAAATCGAGCTAGCTCCTGGAGCAGCGCCTATAGCTCGTGCACCGTATCGTTTAGCTCCATCAGAGTTGAAAGAGCTATCTACGTAACTACAAGAACTCTTAGATAAGGGTTTTATTCGTCCTAGCTCTTCGCCCTGGGGAGCCCCAGTGCTATTTGTGAAGAAGAAAGACGGTACGTTCAGAATGTGCATCGACTACCGTGAATTGAACAAGGTGACTGTGAAGAACCGCTACCCTCTTCCACGCATTGACGACTTGTTCGACCAGCTGCAAGGGTCGAGCTACTATTCAAAGATTGATTTGAGATCAGGGTATCACCAGCTGAGAGTCCGAGAGGAGGACGTCTCCAAAACAACCTTCAGAACTCGATATGGCCACTATGAGTTTTTGGTAATGCCTTTTGGGCTGACAAACGCACCAGCGGTCTTCATGGACTTGATGAATCGAGTGTGCAAGCCGTACCTAGACAAGTTCGTTATTGTTTTCATCAACGACATCCTGATCTATTCGAAGAGTCAGGAGGAACACGAGCAACATTTACGACTTATTTTGGAACTCATTCGAAAAGAACAGCTGTACGCCAAGTTTTCAAAATGTGACTTCTGGCTTCGTGAAGTCCATTTCTTAGGCCATGTGGTGAATAAGGATGGGATTCACGTTGACCCATCCAAGGTGGATTCGATCAAGAGCTGGCCTGCACCTCGCACACCAACAGAAATTCGCCAATTCTTGGGGTTGGCAGGTTATTACAGGAGATTTATCAAGGATTTCTCCAAGATTGCTCAGCCTCTTACTTCACTAACGCAGAAGGGCGTTGTTTATCGTTGGGGAAACGCACAGGAGTTAGCGTTTCAGCACTTAAAGGATAGACTTTGCAGTGCACCTATTCTTTCATTGCCAGAGGGCACAGACGACTTCGTGGTCTACTGCGACACATCTATTCAGGGTCTTGGTTGCGTATTGATGCAGCGGGATAAAGTTATAGCCTACGCCTCACGTCAACTCAAAGTGCATGAAAAGAACTACACTACACACGATCTGGAGCTGGGAGCGGTTGTTTTTGCACTTAAGATATGGAGACACTACCTGTATGGTACCAAATGTGCTATCTACACTGATCACAGGAGCCTCGAGCATATCTTTAAACAGAAGGAACTCAATATGAGACAACGACGATGGGTCGAACTGCTGAACGATTACGAATGCTCGATCAGGTACCACCCAGGCAAGGCCAATGTTGTGGCCGACGCCCTCAGTCGAAAGGACACTACGCCTAAGCGCGTACGAGCTTTACAACTTACTATACAGTCTAACCTTCCTTCTCAAATACGAAATTCTCAGGTCGAAGCATTGAAACCAGAGAATGTCAGGGCTGAAGCCCTACGCGGCTCAAGGCAACGCTTAGAACAGAAGGAAGACGGTGCTTACTACGTCACAGGACGCATTTGGGTCCCACTTTATGGCAACCTACGAGAGCTTGTGATGGATGAGGCACACAAGTCTCGCTACTCAGTGCACCCTGGTGCGGATAAAATGTACCACGACATCAAAACCACATACTGGTGGCCTAGCATGAAGGCACACATAGCAACTTACGTTAGCAAGTGCTTGACTTGTGCGAGAGTCAAGGCGGAATATCAGAAACCCTCAGGCCCACTTCAACAACCAGAGATACCACAGTGGAAATGGGAGCAAATTTCCATGGATTTTGTTACTGGCCTGCCTAGATCACAACGTGGTAACGATACTATTTGGGTGATCGTGGATCGACTCACAAAGTCTGCTCACTTCTTGGCTATCAAGGAAACAGATAAGTTCTCTACCCTAGCAGAAAAGTATACCTCAAGGAAGTTGTCTCAAGGCACGGGGTGCCCATCTCTATCATCTCGGATCGAGATGCACGTTTTACATCAGAACTGTGGCAAGCAATGCATAAGTCCTTTGGCTCAAGGTTAGATATGAGCACAGCTTATCACCCGCAAACGGATGGGCAATCGGAACGTACCATCCAGACTCTCGAAGACATGCTTAGGGCATGTGTAATTGATTTTGGCAATGGCTGGGAAAAGCATCTGCCACTTGTGGAATTTTCATACAATAACAGCTACCACACCAGCATTAAAGTTGCTCCGTTTGAGGCATTGTACGGGCGTAAATGCCGGTCACCTCTTTGTTGGGCAGAGGTGGGGGATAGTCAGATTACTGGTCCAGAACATGTGGTGGACACAACAGAGAAAATTGCTCAGATACGACAACAAATGGCGGCGGCTCGTGACCGTCAGAAAGTCTATGCCGATAAGGGCAGAAAACCACTAGAGCTCCAGGTTGGGGAGCGTGTACTACTCAAAGTTTCATCCTGGAAGGGTGTGGTTCGTTTTGGCAAACGGGGCAAACTTAACCCACGATACGTTGGACCCTTCGAAGTCATTGAGAAGATAGGCAAGGTGGCCTACAGATTGAACTTACCAGCGGAACTCAGTGCAGTTCACGATGTCTTCCACGTGTCGAATCTGAAGAAATGTCTGTCAGACGAGACCCACGTAGTTCCTTTGAAGGAACTCACGATAGACGAGCAGTTACGATTCGTCGAAGAACCTGTTGAAATCACGGACCGGGATGTTAAGGTCCTCAAGCGTACTAGAATACCCCTCGTTCGAGTTCGATGGAACTCACGTCGCGGCCCAGAGTTCACCTGGGAACGCGAAGATCAGATGAAGCAAAAGTATCCCCAACAGTTCGCAAACGGTACAACCACTACTGAGAATGAAGCTACGGAATTTCGGGATGAAATTCCAGATCAACGGGGGGAGGATGTGACACCCCAGGAAAACCAGGAAAACCATGCAACTTAACTAGCTTCCTCAGTGAGTACGTGCTAAATTTCGGGACGAAATTTCTTTCAACTTGGGGATAATGTGACAACTCGTATTCCAGAACCTTTCCTTATACTTTCATGTAATGTATGTAAACACTGTGTGAGTATATGAACCTTGTGATTGATTAAATGTTATGTTGTTATGATTATGTGATGATGTGTATTGTATAGTATTAAGCCGATCGTACAACGCTATTCGAATCGCACAAGCCTTTGGGCTTAACTACTCTCGGCCCACTTCTCTTGAACTTGAACCGAATGGGAAGCCATGTTAAGGGTTCGGCCCACTTCACCATACGTATACACACCCTTAGAAAGTTGTTCTCACTTGTTGCAAAACATTCACACACACAAAACCCTAGTGCTCACTCTCTCTCCCTCACGAACAAGAAGGCAGCCGAACACCCTCTCCATCCAAGATCTTTCTTTGTTCAGATCACCCTCACTCATCTCTTATCCGGTTAGTGTTTGGATTTATCGAATACATGTTTGATGATGTTCTGATGTGTGTGTGCTAGTATAGTTGCATGATGATCTGGGGTTTCGATTAACATGACAGATTATGATTTTGAATGATAGTGTTCTTGATAATCGGCTCACAGGTATGTTGATTTTGATGAGATTTGATGATTACATAATAATGAATAAGATGTGTTAGATTATGAATATATGAAATTGGCTCACATGTATATTGTTGTAAATCGATTTCAAGTTGTTAATCACATGAGGTTGTTGATGATTTAGAATCGGATGAGTATGGTGATGATAATCGGCTGCATGTTGTTGAAATCGGGTTAGTTGTAGGGTAGATCATGAGGTGTTATATGATGGTTTGAAACCTTGGATAAGATATGTTCATGTGTTTTGATATTTGTTCATGATTATGATCATACTAGGGTTCATAAGAATTGCTTAGAATATGCTCAGTTGATCGAGATTATTAGTAATAGATAGTTGGAAAGATTGTTAATTGATAAAAAGTAAATAAGGAAATCATTGAATGATTGTAACTGAATGACATAATTTTTGGATATTTGAACCAATCGCACAAGATCTCTTGGCCACACAAGAGGTCCACTCGCACAAGGGGTTTAGTCGAACAAGTCATCTGGTCGCACAAGATGACATGACCGCACAACATGTTGGGCCGAGTTATGTTTGGGCTTCTTGTGTATGCAACAGTTATCGTTTAACATGTTCTTTGGATATGCCATGATTGTTACGTGTTAGCAGCCCGTTAGTTCTATGTAATCATACGTGCTTTACTTGACACCAAAACCTGACTTGTATGATAACCATGTTAGGACGTGGTTGACCACTAGCTGCTAGACTTGACCTTTCTGTGTTATCTGCCGAGCAAACCAAGGTGAGTTCACACTTCGTTACAAAGCATGGGATTCCCAGGGGTTGGGAATGGGTTAAGGAATAGGGATTCCTCGTCCTGTTGAGACGTAATCAGGAACATAGATTCCTCGTCCTGTTGAGACGTATTTAACTATACCAGACTAGAACTCTATCAACGAAGTCCCTCCTTTTATATCGACTTAATCGTCGGGCCAATGGTGAGTGGGTCATTAGTTAGATAGCGCTATTTAGGTTTAACAAACCTCACACCGTGCCGCAGAGGACGGGCGTGGACTAATGGACTATGGCACGTCAGTGATGATAGACACAGACGTTAGGGCACTTAAACATGATGAACGTTAGTAGTCGATATGGTAACGAGTTTGGTGAATTAAACATGGGGTAGCCCCCACGGCCATAGAGTCGGGCTGGAATAGCCAACGTAAGAACGGGTAACTAATAAACGTTTTTCGAACTATGGGGTAACCCCCACGGCTGGATAGCTGGTAAAGAACAAACTGCGTTTTCGGAACAACTATAAACTGGACAACCAAACGTGAACTCACTCAACTTGTTGTTGACTCGTTACTACATGCTTTGCAGGTCATTAGGTTCTTAGCTGGAGCTTGCACAAGGAAGAGTCGTTGTGGGACATGGACAGCTGTGTGCCATGTTAAACATTTGGATACTTGAACTTTTGATTCGGTTTTAAACATTATGCTTCCGCTCATAACTTAAACTATGTTTGTTTTGGACACTATTCGTGTTGGTTGAACTTTTACAATTAATTATTTACCTGTTCGATATGATTGGTGGTTTGATCCTGGTCAGTCACGCCTCCAAGCGGTGATACTCCGCATGTGGATTTTGGGGGTGTGACAGCCTTATCCGATGATGACAAGTACAAGATGAGCGGCTCCTTTTCGAACGGTGCAGTCAGGGTATGGAGTTCGATCAAACACTCCTTCATTTGCTGAAAAGCAACCTCTGCTTCAGGCGTCCACTTGAATTCTTGTTTCTTCACACAATTGCGCAGAGTGCTGATAAAAGGATACGACTTCACGGCGTGGTTCGACAGAAAATGGTTAAGCGCGGCTAGGCGGCCGGCCAACCTTTGCATCTCCTTGATTGTTCGTGGTGATGGCATTTGTTCTATTACCTGGACCTTTTCCGGATTGACTTTAAATCCGGCATTAGTGACTATGAAGCCTAAGAATTTTCCTTCCTCCATGCCAAAGGAGCATTTGGCTGGATTCAATTTCATATTCACGCTTCTCAATGAGTTGAATGTTTTCTCTATGTCTTTCAACATTTGGTCCTCTTTAGGACTTTTGACCACCAGATCATCAATATAAACCTCGATATGCTTCCCAATATCTCTCGCGAAGGTCTTATCCACCAGGCGCTGGTATGTGACGCCAGCGTTTTTGAGGCCGAATGGCATCTTTGTATAACAGAAGATCCCGAGATCGGTCCGAAAAGCTGTCTTGTCTTCGTCCTCGAGCTTCATTTGAACTTGATGGTACCCCTTATAGCAATCTAAGAAGCATTTCCATCTGTAAGGTGCGAGAGAGTCTATCTTTTTGTCGATCTCGGGAAAAGAGTAGCAGTCTTTTGGGCATGCCTTGTTGAGATCGGTATAATCAACGCACATTCTCCATCCTCCACTAGACTTCTCCACCATCACTGGGTTCGCGACCCAACTTTGATAACGCACTTCTCGCAAGATTCCTGCCTTTAGTAGCTCACATACCTGCTTGTTCATCGCTTTTGTCTTATCCGCCCCTAAGCTGTGTCTTCTTTTCACTTTTGGTTCGACAGAGGGATAAGTATTCAGACAATGCTCGGTAATGTCGCGCGGAACACCGGTCATGTCGGCCGGAGTCCAGGCGAATATATCCATATTCCTAAACAGGAGTTGCTTGAGATGCGTTCTGATGTTTGGTGAGATCGCGTGGCCTATCGTCACCGTTTGCTCCGGGTATTTGCGATTTAACACCCATTTCTCTGTATCGGTTGTTGAAACCTTCGCCGCTTTTTTTGGGCGCATCTCTTCTGCCGACATTACTTTTTTCTTGGCGTAGATAATTGCCACCCCCGTTCTCAGTTGGAAACCCTATCGCTGAGTGGGGCGTGGAAGTTATCATGTTCAGTTCGCCTTGCGTCTCTCTCCCAATTAACACATCATGCCTCGATTTGACAGGCATCACCATAAAGTTTACATTTGTTGTTCGTGAATGCTTCCCGTCCGACAGTGTGACGGGGAAGCTGATTTGGCCAAGTGGGAAGACCAACTCGTTGCAAAATCCTGACAGAGGGTAATCAACCGGCTCGAGTCTCGCTTTGTCCTCATCGTCAAACTGATTAAAGCATTGTTCATAGATGATATCGGTTGTACTACCCGGGTCAATGAAGACGTACTCTGTTTCATAATCGCCGATAATACCGGTGATGACGATGGGTCGTGTGGCGCGAGGACTGTAAAAACTGTGCTTGTAATCACTATGAACAGTTCTGTTATCAATAAAATAATGTTATTTGATCACAATGTTTGTTTTGTTATGTTTTACATTTTTCATGTTTTGACTTTTATCCAATTTCAAACTCTACATCACTTTCTGGAGAGTTATACGCAAACTAGTGCGTAAACGTACTCAGTTTAATGCGAGAAATACTCCGGAACATCAACATATACTCAACATACCTTAAATAACCTTTACATAACTTAGAAATAAGTTTTGAAGGCTTTGGTATGGCAAAAACAAGTTAATTCGCTTACAGGGACTAAATATGACAAACTGCGAAAGTATGTCAATTTGAACTGTAACGAACATTCCGGAACATGACCATAAGTTAAACACACCTTAAATATCCTTTACATAGCTTAGAAATAGGCTTTGAGGGGTTTAGTGTGCTAAAATAAACTTTTGGGACATTCAGGGACTAAAAGTGTCAAAAAGTGCACAAGTTTGCATTTTCGCGCATAACTTACGTTCTGAATACATCTGGACATCCAAAAATTTATGTAAGCATGACTACATTATATTTTAGTGTTCGCCTTAAGAAAAATCCATTCGTTTCGTCATTTGGATCGTTTTTCGCGCTTATGCGCATTCCGTCGTAATTAAGCGAACATCGCGTTCGTACGGCCAAACGAACCGACATCCGAGATATTTTTGAACATGTTTTGAGTTCCCTATACTTTAACTTCATTTTAGAGCCTTGAAATGAGGTTAACGGGGTTCAAACGCATCGAAAATCGCTTAAAAGGGCTGCAGGGACTAAACCTGTCACTTTTGAAACAATTCTGAATCAGATAGGCACTAGCGTAGCGCGAGCCCTAAGGCTCTACCCGTAGCGCTACGCGAGTGACTGATCTGACCAGATTCAATGTCTTTTTAGCAAGTTGCAGCTGATCGATTCGTGTCCACACATTTTAAACGGGTCTAGTCAGCAGATAAGAACAAGTTTCTAGCCACCACAACTTTGTGACAAGTGTTCGGCTCGGATCGTGGCACGATATTCAAGAAACGATCCTAACGGCTCTACCTTTTCTATAAATACCCATCCACCCACAACCCCAAAACCCACAAATCTGATTAAGAAAGCTCTAAGTTGGAACCTTCGTTTCATACCTGAGCTATTTTGATCTGGGTTAGCATTCGGGGACCCTTCGTAAGTATTCTTTCGTTCTTTTCCTTATTTTACTGCTTTTCGAGTCAGAAAGTCAAACTTTGTTTGACTTTCAGCGTTGACCAGTAATGGTCAATGCGAAGTTCGTTTGAACTTCGCAACGTGATTGTAATCACGATGGTCATAGTCCCTTGGGACTATGCCTACTGATTACCACGTTGTCTAGGGTCGTAGGGTAAGCGATCTAATAAATCGCTTATACTTCGAACCCGACCCAGTTTGGTCGATCATTAGGATCCGACCAAATACATTAGGTGACCATAGTATAGGGCATAACCTTCCGAGGTTATACCTTATGATCACATCGTTTATGTAGTTGTATGATAGGTAATTTATATGCCTTAGGTAAATTATCAGAATACCCTTTTCATACATAATTGGTAATTTAGCATATGTAACCTAAAATTTTGTCACGTAACTGATTATGTAACATGTTTAGGCATATAATACTTGTCATAGGACTAGTTAGGCGGTCCAAACGCGTTTCACGCGCACGACGCGTTAAAGTAGCATAAGCTTCCTAAACGGGTCGTAATGGGTCGTAAACAATTATGTTAAGTTTCATTTAGTATGTAGGCTTTGTTAAACCAAATGACACGAGTCTCTACACTCGTTTGGTTTACGAAACCTCATTCTATCCAATCTTCCGATTTAGGTCCGGTTTATTAACATAGTTACCTATATTAGGTGCCGTTTGATTCCGAGATCTATAGCATTACTTGGTGGTTATCTTTTGACAACTGAGCAATCTCAAGTGAGTACATAGACCCCTCTTTTACTGTTTTCCAAACTGTTTTGGGGTGGAACACATGTGCCTACTTGTTACTTTCCTGCTTTCCTGTTTTCACATCATATACATGCTATGTTCGTTAGTACATTATAGTACATGATTTCATATCATTTCCTGCTAGGTGTGCCCATTGTGTGCATTACTTAGTACATTGTTTTACATGACATTTCCTGCTAGGTGTGCCCATTGTGTGCATTACTTAGTACATTGTTTTACATGACATTTCCTGCTAGGTGTGCCCATTGTGTGCATTACTTAGTACATTGTTTTACATGACATTTCCTGCTAGGTGTGCCCATTGTGTGCATTACTTAGTACATTGTTTTACATGACATTTCACGCTACGTATGTTCATTTGATTACATACTTAGTGCATTGTTTTCACATGTTTACATTTTGGTATGACATTTGGTTTGTTTACATGGGACAATATATCCATTAACATTAGCTACGCCGTTCGTTAGTAGGTAGTGGTACCATAGGAATTGACAACTCCCGTTCCGGACATCCCAGGGTAAGGGGACAGAAAGGAATGACCGAATTCGTTGACATTAAGACAGATAGACCTTTAATTTGTTTAAAGGGTTTTATCACCACAGTCGCCAGGCTTGGATGTATGCATTTTCACAATACCACATAAATGTTCATATTAAATAGTTGCATGCATTTACACAAAACATAGCTTTGATTTAAACCAAGTTTTACTTCAATACTTTGCTTTTGTGCATATGGTTTAGTTGAGACATTTCACTTGCCATACATGGACATTTTGACATAGACATTTGACATGGATATTTGACATAGACATTTGACATGGATATTTGACATAGACATTTTGACATGATTTACATTTGACACAAACATTTTTGACATTTGTTTTACATACTACATGATTTACATCTTGACATGAACACTTTGACATATTATTCAATACATTGACAAATGGTTTAAACATAGACCTCTTACATTGGTTGGTTTGGTTTGATTAAGTGATTAAGTTAACGATGCGTGTGTAATATGATACAAGCATGGTGGATACGCCGCTGGTACTTCCTATATATAAGTGTTTGTATGGTATTACATGGCGTAACGTTATTTGAATCATTTCAGTTTGAGACATAGAACATTTTATACAAATAATACACTTTTCACAAGACATTTATTTACAAACAACTTATCTTATACAAACACATTTTTTTACATGGTTATCTATTTAATCTGACAATTACTTATACATATCATCTGATCTTATTGTTTTCAAATGATTTACAAGACAAAGCAAATAACAAGGTTCATGACTAAACATTTTCTCAAACATAAGTCATGAATCTTATTTTCACAAAACCTATGTATCTCACAGGCATTTTTATGCTGACGTACCTATTTTCACATGTGTTTTCAGGTGCTTTTCCATAGGATGTTGATCATGATACTAGGGCGGACCTGTGCCTTAGAAACTTTAAAAGAAGATAGACTATGTTTAATTATGTTCTGAACTCTTTAATTACCTGTTCAAGACAATGAAACACCCTTGTTTATTAAATAAATAAAACTTTGTATGCCATGGTTATGAGACAATTAATTCTGTCGCAACACGCCCCGATGTTTCCGCCGCGATTTGTTGTTTTACGCGGTCGGGGTGTGACAGAAGAGTTGGTATCAGAGCCAATGGTTATAGGGAACTAGGTTATTAGTAATGCTTTGACCTAGACTATAACTTTTCTAGGAACCTAACACAAGTTATCTTGTGTTTAGATCTTAAAACATGTACATCACCTATCCTTAGGTGATTAACAAAACAAGGAACCAAAATTTTTCTGAAACGATTTTTTGAAAAACAATCATCTGTTTTTGAATAAATTTTTACAAGGTTTTGAACCCTCAATTGTAAGGTTTTGAACCCTCTGTTTTATGGTTTTGAACCCTTTTCAGTATTGGTTTTTGGCCTTGTGCCTTCTAATTTTCAAAATCCCGTCAAACGTTTTGGGTTTTAAATAATGTGAACATGTGCAAACTGGAAGGGTGAATGCCTGTATTCTGGGTTTTCTGTCTAGGCAAGCACTTCGTATACATCTCAACCAGACGCGAGACCAGTTGTGCTTACCTGGGAATTCTTGGAGTGAGTGTTCACTTATAGGCGAGCATGTCTTCATTATACATTATTTTTGACCCATTTACTTTGATTAGTCACTGTGAGTCGTTTGTTTGCTTTGTGATACGGACGAATGACCACCATCTATGCTGTTTGCAATTCTTGTTTTTATCATCGCATTCTTTTCATCCAATCATCTCACTCGTTCTTTTCATGTTTTCCTCTTTTAGAATGCCTCCTCGACGCGAGAATCAGATAGCAACTGTCGAGCTGGCAGAAATTATTGCGCAGCAGATGGCTGCTCAGTTTCCAAATCTCTTTGCTCAATGGAACCAGGCCAACAACAACAACAATGTTCCATGCAAATACAAGGATTTTAACCAGGCCAGACCACTCAAGTTTAGTGGTTCTGAGGGAGCGACTGGGCTTCTTCAGTGGTTCGAGAGTATAGAGAATACTTTTCGCCATGTGCAGTGTCCGGATAATCGCAAGGTCGAGTTCTCCTCGAGCGTATTTCAGAAGAGGGCTTTGACATGGTGGAACGGGGTTATGAGAGACCGGGGTGCAGAAGTTGCTCTCGCACAGACATGGGCTGAACTTAGAGCCCTTATGATGAGGGAATTCTGTCCTCGCCATGAACAGCGAGCGTTGGAGAAAGAGTTTGATGTTTTGAAGCAAGATAGTGGTGAGCACAGGGCTTATACTGATCGGTTTGAAGAATTGAGTCTGCTTTGCCCAACAATGGTCACCCCACTCGACAAGGCTATCGAGAGATACATCGATGGCCTACCCGACTCGGTACAAGACATTCTTACTGGTAGTAACCCTGCCACACTTCGTCAGGCGATCGAGCTATCTGCGACATTGACTGAGTCACAGATTAGAAAGGGAAAGCTACACAGGAAGGGTGACAAGGGCAAGAAGCAGTCGGCTGACAAGGAAGATAGCAAGAAAGGTCAAAACTTGAATGGAAAGAACTCTGGTTCTTCGAAGAGGTCAAAGAAGCGTAAGGCTTCTCAAAATTTTGCTATCACTGCCCAAGCTAATCAGGCAGCTCTCAACCAACCTGCACAGCCTCCAGCGAAGAGACCCTATTCAGGGAATGCACCTTTGTGCAATAGATGCAACAGTCACCACCAGCCGCAACTTCCATGCCGTTTCTGTACTAACTGTGGGAAATCAGGCCATCTCGCCAATTTTTGTCGATCTGCTCAGAATCCCGCGGTTCAGAACCCGACTCAACAAGTTGCTCAGCCTCCTGCTCCGCAACAGGGTCAAGCTGCAAGACCACAATACCCACCAGGTGCTTGTTACAATTGTGGGGATCTGACCCACTACAGGAACCGGTGCCCAAGGCTAGCCAACCAGAACCAGAACCGGAACCAGAATCCAGCTCCGGCTCGAGGCCGAGTTTTTAACATGAATGCCCAAGAGGCACAGGCTGACGATAATGTGGTGAACGGTACGTTCTTTATTAATAATCAGCCTGCATCTGTTCTTTTCGATTCTGGTGCCGATAAGAGTTTCGTGTCTTTGTCTTTTGAGCAAATGCTTCGCGTGTCTAGAACGAAACTAGGCAAATCTTTGACAGTAGAGGTTGCTAGTGGTGAACCCATTATTCTTGATTCTGTTCTTCACAACTGCCAGTTGAATCTTAACGACCATCTTTTTCCTATTGATCTCGCGCCTATGCAACTTGGAAGCTTCGACGTTATTGTGGGAATGGATTGGTTATCCAAGCATCACGCAGAGATAGTTTGTTCTAAGAAGATTGTTCGTGTGCCACTTTCGACAGGCGAGATCCTACAGGTTCAAGGTGAGAAGCCTATCGGTGGTCTCAGACTCATGTCTTGTTTTAAAGCTCGGAAGTATCTGCAGAAGAACTATGTGGCTTTCTTAGCACATGTTACAGAAGATAAAGGCAAGGGTAAATCTATTTCAGATATTCCTGTCGTTCGGGATTATTCTGAAGTATTCCCTGAAGATTTACCTGGTCTACCTCCAGCACGCCAAGTCGAGTTCCGCATTGATCTCGTACCTGGTGCAAACCCCATAGCCAGAGCTCCATATCGTCTTGCACCGTCTGAGATGCAAGAGTTGTCTAAACAGCTTCAGGAGCTCTCTGACAAAGGTTTTATACGTCCTAGTTTTTCACCTTGGGGTGCTCCCGTTCTCTTTGTCAAGAAGAAGGATGGATCCTTTAGGATGTGTATCGATTATCGTGAGCTTAACAAGCTTACCATCAAGAATCGATATCCCCTACCTCGCATCGACGACCTCTTTGATCAGTTACAAGGCGCTTCTTATTTCTCGAAGATTGATCTGCGATCTGGATATCATCAACTTCGGGTGCAAGAAGAAGACATTCCGAAGACAGCATTCCGTACTCGTTATGGGCATTATGAATTCACAGTCATGCCATTCGGTTTGACTAATGCTCCTGCTGTTTTCATGGACTTAATGAATAGGATCTGCAAACCTTATTTGGATCAGTTCGTCATTGTTTTTATTGACGACATCTTGATATACTCTAAGACGCGAGCTGACCACGAGTAGCATCTTCGTCTTACTCTGGAACTCCTGAAGAAAGAGCAACTTTTCGCCAAATTCTCCAAATGCGAATTTTGGCTTAAAGAAGTTCAATTTTTGGGACATGTTATCAACGAACAAGGTATTCATGTAGATCCCTCCAAGATCAGTGCGATTAAGGATTGGGATACGCCTACTACTTCTACTGAAGTTCGTTCATTTCTTGGTCTAGCGGGTTATTATCGCCGCTTCATTGAAAACTTCTCTAAGATTGCAGTTCCTATAACTGCTCTAACTCAGAAGAAAATGCCCTTTTATTGGGGGTACAAACAAGAGGAAGCTTTTCAACACTTGAAGCAGAAGCTTTGCGATGCGCCTGTTCTATCATTGCCTGAGGGTGATGATGATTTTGTCGTGTATTGCGATGCATCTAAATTAGGTCTTGGCTGTGTTCTGATGCAGAGGAACAAAGTCATAGCCTATGCATCGAGGCAGTTGAAGATACATGAGAAGAACTACACCACTCATGATCTTGAGTTGGGTGCAGTTGTCTTTGCTCTCAAAATCTGGAGACACTATTTGTATGGTACAAAATGTGTGGTTTTCACTGACCACAAAAGTCTTCAGCATATCTTCAACCAGAAAGAACTCAACATGAGACAGCGACGTTGGGTTGAGCTTTTAAACGATTATGACTGCGAAATTCGCTACCATCCTGGTAAGGCGAATGTCGTGGCCGATGCATTGAGTCGTAAGGAACATACTAAGCTTCATTGTGTACGTGTTCAATCAGTTATTCAAGCTCGATCTGATATTCAAGCCCGCATTTCTCAAGCTCAACAATCTTGTGTTTCACAAGGATTGATGGATAAGGAATTTCCTTATCACATAACGCCTGCTCTGGAACTGAAGGACAATGGATCATATTACTTCATGGACCGTTTGTGGGTCCCAAGCCAGGATGATCTTCGTACCTTGCTTATGGATGAGGCCCATAAGTCTCGTTATTCTATTCATCCGGGCTCAGATAAGATGTATAAGGATCTTCGTATTCACTATTGGTGGCCTAGTATGAAGAAAGACATTGCCTTATACGTATCCAAATGCCTTACTTGTCTTAAGGTTAAGGCTGAACATCAGCGTCCTTCGGGTTTATTGGAGCAACCAGAGATCCCAGTTTGGAAATGGGAAAACATTACTATGGATCTTGTTACCAAACTTCCACGCACTAAGAAAGGTCATGATGCCATCTGGGTAGTCGTTGATCGTCTTACAAAGTCAGCACATTTCTTGCCAATCCGCGAGGATTTTCCTACTGAGGGACTTCACTGATAGAGTTCTAGTCCAGTAAGTCTAACACGTCTCAACAGGACGAGGAATTTACATTCCTGAACACGTCTCAAGGACGAGGAATCCCTATTCCTGAACCCATTCCCATTCCCACCGGGAATTTACCATGCTTTGTAGAAAAGTGTGAACTCACCTCGGTTTGATCGGTTAGATTCTCAAATATAGCTAACAGTCAAGGTCGGTCAATCACGTCCTAGTATGATTTACCAGTTAGTCATTTAGTGGCTTTCAAATAGAACACAAAGTTCCTACACGTATCTATCACACAACATGCATCATTTTAACGGTTTATGCCCATCTAAGTTTCCCATCCATTCCCCACTCAAAATCAAACATACGATAATGCACATAACATATATAACATGTTAGATCATTCACAGATAGCATACTCGACATTTAGACACGCGAGTCACAACTTATGTCATTTCAGCATTTATATTCAATACCGGCTGTTTTCGGACATTTTAATAAAATGGTTAAATTATTCCAAAAATTCCCAAATTTTTACAGGATGTCTTAAACGTTCCATATTTTATTGTGTAAAAATATCGGGGTCCGGTTCATTACCAATATTTTATAAAAATTCATATTTCGGACTGAACTCAGATTTGTGTATTTCTGACCACAGTCCACGGAACAATTTATTAAAAATTCATCGAGTGTCCGATTTACGAAATTCCAGTGGGGTAATTACAAATGCATCGGTTTTCATCTACTGTAAAAATTTCATGGTCCGATTCATCACAAAACTCAGGTTATGACTGAAAGTATGACACCCATTTATTGCTGTCAAAATTCAGCTTAAGTTGTTGTTACAAATTAACACTTTAAAAATAGTAAACGAAGTCCAAAAATTAAGATTCCGGTGCCATTAGAACCGTATTTCATAATAACATATTTTAGATTCAAAATATCGGTTTTTCGTTGAGTTTAAGACCTGTTTACAGCCAACTGAAGTTGGCTGTAAAGTATGGACAGATTGCTGTTTTTAGTCTCTAGCTTACTAGTTTGTGTTCGGTTGATTTCCGTTAACATGTTTAGTGATCATATCAACATCAAACATCAGATAATCAACCAATAATCATAATCACACAAGATCTACATGATTTACACACCTATCTTCTCTTTATTCAACTTATTCATCTTTTATCCAAGACTAATGTAAGTTCTTTTAGAGTTTCATAAGTTTTTAACCATTAATCATCTATTAACCATAAAATACATGAACAATATGAAGATTTAAGAAACTTACTACTAGCACAAGGCTAGGGAAGTTCAAGTGTGGAAAAGTGGTGGTTAAAAGCGAATGGAGAAGGTCCTTCCACTTCCGAGAGCACCGAGCTTCGTTGACCACCTTCTAACACCTTGAGAGGGTCTTGGATTGTTGGAAGATGATTGAAATATGGTGGTGGTGTAAGGGGTATGTTTGGCCGTAGCCTTGTAAGAGGGAGAGAGGAGAGTTTGTTTTGATGAAGATGGTTAAGTGATCTTCATCTTATATCCACCAAGTTCTAAAATCCTTTGGTCAATGTGTCTTCCTATGTACAAACATAATCACACAAAATCCAAGGGAATCCATAGAAAATATGGAGAAGATCTAGTGGAGACTTATCAAATCTTGATGAGTGGGGGTCCCCTAGGGGACGGTCACATAAAGGGGGGGGGGGGGGGGTATAGGGTTGGGTTTCAATGGGTGGTTACAAGTTCTAGTTAGATTTAAATGCCAAGTTAGTAGTTTAAGGTGTGTTGTTATTTATATAGTGTGTTAGGGTGTTCGGGGACCCTAACTAGCTCGGAAAAATAGGAACAATGCTTCTGGAATTATTTTAGTGTTCTGGGTAAAGTCCGGTTGTTCAGTTCGATACTGTTCCGTTAAACTGCTTAATTAATCCGCAAAGCGTCCTATATGTATATTTTTGTAACGTTTTTAATTTCTAACACTTAGGAAAATATAACGGACTATTTAGTGACCTTTCTGTACACTATTAGTATATTAACAAGTACATGTAAGTATAACACAGATATCAGAAGCAGTTAAATGATTCAGCATAGTCATCAAACACTTTAATTTTCATTAATAAACTGTACGGTTACATGTAAATTCGAGGGTTGTCACAAAAGGGGTGATCGGCACTTCCGTCCGTACAATGCCTCAAACAGAGCAGCCTGGACGCTGGTGTGGTAACTGTTGTTATACGAAAACTCCACCAAAGGTAGGTGCATTTCCCAGCCGTTACCAAAGTCGATTACACATGCTCGAAGCATGTCTTCAAGAGTTTGAATGGTGCGTTCATACTGCCCATCCGTCTGTGGATGATATGCTGTGGTCATGTCTAGCCGCGAGCCAAAGGATTTGGGCATCGCCTGCCACAAATCAGAGGTAAAACGTGGATCATGATCAGAAATGATGGAGGTTTGCACCCCGTGCCTTGCGACTATTTCCTTCAGGTAAATGTCTGCTAGGGTAGAGAACTTACCCGTTTCCTTGATAGCTAGCAAGTGTGCTGGTACGCAAGACAATCAACGACCATCCAAGTGATATTGTTTCCGTTTCGAGTTGTAAGTAGACTAGCGACTAAATCCATGGCAGTCTATTCTTATTTCCATGTGGGTATTGTTGGTTGCTGATAATTTACCCTGACTTTCCCACAAGTCAATCCATCATTCACATACCTAACTAGGTGGGCCTTCATGCCCAAACATCAGCACAAAGTTTAAAACTCCAATTGTCTCTCATCAAAACTCAAACGACTAGAATACCGAAGCTGGTGTGCTTTGCTTCTCCAAGTTCCCTACAGTTGTCGTATGATAAGACCCACATTCTTTCCATGAGGTAGCGAGTATCGTCTGACCTGTCAAAGGTTGCTTCTCCATGCCCAGCATGGGTTTAACTTGAAAAATCCACTTACTTGAGTTCTCCAGTTTAAACAGAACGAGTCTGATCAGGTAAGCTAGAGTCGATGGTGAGCTGCGAAGCTCGTGCACGCTCAAGTTTCATAGCTGTAAACGTCCTAAAGTTCCCTCCAGTGATGCCATTAACTGATTTAGTTTTGACGAAGCCAAAGTACACGGGAGGCCTGTTGGACCGTGTCGTGACCCTAAACGATCAGTTGAGAAAGTTCATCATTACGTATAAAGGCGAAATCAGTATACGCAACGTAACAACAGCTTTCCTATTCAATTCCTTCACTTTATTGCTTTTCTGAATTCGTTTTAACAGAGTTTCAGCACCTATTACAAGACCTGATTTCGCTCCAATGTCCTCAACTAATGACACATGTGAGGGTATATATACTAAGGCTGATTTCGCTCCAATGGCATGACCATATGAGCGAAATCACATGTAACTGATTTCGCTTATATGGCATGTCCATTAAAGCGAAATCACCATGTGTCCCTAAAAGCGAAATCACATATAAAACCATGTACATTAAAGCGAAATTAACATTTAAACCCTAATCTTGACTTTTAAATTCCAATCTTGATATATCTTGACTTAAGACTTTGATGAAGATGTAGTCAACAGACATTCTTGTGCATCAACAGACTCCCCCTTGGATGTTGACGTAATCTTCAGCTCCTGAGTCTTCAGTCTTAGTCTTTTCTCTAACTCTCTGTTTTCTCAAACTTCAGAAACACAATCTGTCTCTAACTTCCATCTTCCCTTTGACTGTTGTTCCAGACTCCCCCTTTCACAGACTCCCCTCTCACTATGCTAGAATCTGAGATATCTGGTTCAAGCTTTGACATTTAGCTTCCTTTGGGAATAATGAAGTTTACAACCTATTAACCTGCACATCCTCTACCTCAACATAAGTTTCACAAATTTATAACAATTGAATTTAGTAAACTTACTGGTAGAAATCAATTATTCAACAAACATACTAGTTACATCAAGTTCAAATGAATGATCTTGATTAACTAAGCACACAATCTTTCAAAACATTTGTATATGACATTCAAAGTTTTCAATACATTCTCCCAACCCAATTCATCATGTTTAGCACTTGGAATTTTGAATATCAGCTCTTCAACATCAGTTGTCAAAAATCTTTTTGAATTTTGATTTTAAAGAAATGCAATAAACAAATATGTACAAATAATATTTTTGTGAGTTTGTGTAAGAGGATCATATCAGTTTATGAGACAAATCACTAGCACCGTTAAGCTTTAAACATGTTAAGTTTTAAACGATTCACTTAGATTGTCAGTATACTGATCCACTTAAATTTTCACACAAAGTTCAACTGCTTCGAGATACGAGTTTAATGTCTTAGATACTTAAACTTAATCGCATGTCCCACCTCAGAATGTACTCCCGTATCCAGATCCCAATATTCAGTCTTACAGGTAATTATAACACAAATGATATCTGTAAGGGGTTAATAAATTATGAAGAATCATGAGAGCTCAGGTCAGAACTACCGTTCAGCAGAGAGATCATGACTCAACTTTTGGGTGTGTCCCCTTTAGAGGATCTTTTTTACAACAGCATTGCTAAGCAATTTTATTGTCTTATCATTTATGCTGAGGGTGATGCTATGTTTCAAGCATTTGCAGAAAGTATTATTCGAGGACTAGGTCAGAACCACCGTTCAGCAGAAGTCCCGGAATAATACCCCAGACATCATTGAGTATAAAAACCTAGTATATCAGAAAACGAGACCTTTCAAACAAGATTTCGGGGGTTACCCATATATCCGAGAGATGTTACCCACGATATAAGCAAGTTTGAAATTTAGGTTTATATCTCGTAACAATTTACTAAATGTGCAAAAACCTACTGACACATCATCAGTGAGACCGTTTATCACATTTGACATTTCATATCTTTAGCATGCTGTGATAGTTCACTGATTTACTATCATTTCCTCTTTTTCACAACAAAACTCATTTTTTGCTTTTTCAATGTTTTTGACATTTTCTAATTTTCTAATTTTTTAAAATTTTCTCCCCCTAAAATCAAAATATGTTTCAATTTTGATTTTCAAGGAAAATTTGAAAACAAACTATACAAGAAACGTGACAAACTGATATCAAATCGCTTCAACTCACCATTCACTCGGCTTAACAATCAGAACTTCCCCTGACAACAAACTATTTTCCCATTTAGATTTCAAAACACTTAATTTTGTTTTAATCAAATGGTTTTTCCGGAAAATTAGTTTTGTTTATCTTTTCACAAACTTGGGGTTTCATCACCTTGTTCTTTTTCAACTATTTTAAAGAATTAACAATTAAGACCCTTGTCAACAACAAACACTAGTAGAAAATCAAGTACAACTTAATGTCCCTGATTTACCACTTGTAAATCGAAATATCACAGTTACCAACCTGTGAATTTCTCAATAATGATGCCGATACCTGCTTCACACTTACCAACCTGGAAGCTCCGACAAGTCAGGAATTCAACCAACAGATTTTGACACCCAAGCCTGACCAGCCTTAGGTGTGTTTTGAGCTTTTCTCTTTTCTTCATAAAATTCTTTCACTCCTTTTTCCTTACCATCAACCATCTTACTAAAAATATGTTTAATATTGCTATTAAACATGTTTCCAGCATCAACACCTTTTGATTTTAGGTTTGCGGCTCGTAATGGTGGAAAATTCTCATCATTCATTAACAGAACTGTCTCTTCCTTTTTTACCTCAACTTGTGGCTCCTCTGATTTTGTGGAATCAGATTTATTGCCCGAACTTGACTTGTCTGACTTGGATGAGCCAGATTCATCGCCAATGACATTCTTTTTCTTCTTGTTCTCTTTTGTCCTCAGATTTGCATCTGAAGAATTCAATTTACTTGGCTTTGCAGTTAAGTGAGTTGATTCATCAGAACTTTTATTCAATCTGTCCTTTGAACCTGAAGACAAAATTTTCTCGAGATACTCTCTCGCCTTCTTCCTTTTCTTTCGCAGTCTGTCTTTCTGCCCCTGTGAAAGTTTAACTTTCTTTTCTTGAATTATCTGATCCTGAACTTTAGGTTTTAGAACCTTCTGTTCATGGGGCTTAACGTTGACTGGTTTCTTTGCCATTCTTTGAGATTCAACCCTTGATCTTCCCATCGATTTCCTTAGACAATCTCTGGCAATATGTCCTCTGATTTGACAATTATAGCATCTTTTTGTCTCATAACTCCAATTCTGGCAATTAACTGCAATGTGTCCTCTCACACCACAAGTGTAGCACACTCTGTTATCGTACCATTCACCACTTTAACACCATATGCTTAGATCATAACATTGTCTGGCTTTGTGGTAATCATCACTCTTCTTGAAAACTGGTTTTGGCTTTGAAGCACTGTGGTCAAACCTGCACCACTTATTACCAACATTTTGTGAGTTTTCAATTTTAAATTTTTGTGATTTTTGATAATGATTGGATGACTTATCTGATGAGCTTTTATTTTCTTTTTTAGGATTTTTCAAATTTTTATCTTTTTGTTTCTGTTCTACACTCTTCTTAACAGGTTTTTGTTTAGAACATTCACCTGTTTCAGTAGATTGCAAAACAGTATTTTTAAATTTTTCTTGTAATTCTAAAAATATTTTTCTTTTCTTTTCTTTTTCATCACAATTTTCAATTTTGACTTTGCCAAAATTTGTGACATTGTCACTTATTGGAACTGAATTGATTGGTTTTGGACACTCATATGGTGCCGAAGTCACAAAACCTTTCAATTTATTCTCAAACTCGGTAATTTTATTTCGAGCAATTTTAGCTTCATTTTCAAGCCGAATGATTTTCTAAAGATGAGAATTTATTTCAATCTGTTTTTCAAGATTATTGTTAAAAATAACATATTTTTCATCTTCTAAAACCTTCATTTGACTTTGAAAATCTTTTTCTTTTTCTTTCAAATTGTTAATTTCCAATGTCAAACTGTCCAAACTACTCAACAGTTTGACATTTTCTAACTTCAATTTCTCACAATTTTCTCTCATTTCGAGAATCTGTTTATTATCAGATTCTTTCTCATCCTTCAAACTTTTGATTTCCAGTGTTAAAATCTCCACATCCTTCAAGAATTTGACATTATCAGCTTCAAGTTGATCACATTTTGAGCATTTTTCATTCGTCTTTTCAACATCAACTTCTTTCTGTGAAATTACTTCTTCAAAAACCTGCTGTTTTTCCGTAACAGCTTCTTTCTTAATTTCTTCAACATCTGCTGCCTTTTGATTCATCTTTTTCGCAGCAAGTGTATTCTTGAGCTCGTCAATTTGTTCTGCAAAAGAATCATTAACCATTTCAGATGAAAATAACTGTTTATAAAACTCAAGTTTCTCAAGTTCTTTGCTATCATCATCACACTCTTCATCAGATGAGTATGAATGATCAAAAACTGGAACTTTTTCTGAAATAACTTCTGAAACTTTTTCATCTTTTTCAGAACTAACTTCAAAACTCTTTTCTATTTTATCCATAACAATTTTTGAATCCTTGTTTATTGAAAATGATTTTCTAGAATTTGGTTTTCTGGCAAGAATATCAATAATATCCATTGAATTATTATTAAAAATATCATCTTCAAAGGAACAACCATATTCATCATCACTATCCATATTTTGATAACAATTTTTACAATGTCAATCACTTTCAAATGAAATATCCTGCTCAAACGAAATCGCCTTGAATCACCTACAAACAAACAAACAAGCAAACACTTAGTAAAATTTTGAAATTTTGAAAAATAATGACACACGAGCGAAATCAGTCAGATTGATTGATAAGCGAAATCAATCAATGTGACACAAAAGCGAAATCACTTTTGTCCTTATAAGCGAAATCAGAATGTCCCTTTGAGCAAAATCACAATGTCTGAATAATCGAAATCAGAAGACTGTCCTTATGAGCGAAATCACTATGTTCGTATGAGCGAAATCACTACTTGTCCGGATGAGCGAAATCAGTAGTGTCTGGATAAGCGAAATCACTTTTAACACACGATGTTCACAAAAGCGGAATCACGATTTTACTCATTTTTACGCTGAATTTCAATCTGAAACTTTCAAGGGTTGTACTACACTTAATTCCGATCACAATGATATGTTTAAAGTTCAAATTTGACCGCAAATTCGTTCCAGATCTGAAAATGAAGTTTCTGTTCGTGAACCGATTGAATTTTCTTAAAATTGATTGAGTTTTACTTTGTTTTAAAGTCTGATGTTATTACGGATTGTTTAAAAGACAGTTTCGCTCAATATACTTGAGATTCAACTCATTTTGTCCGTAGGAACTTGTTCAAATCGGAAAATTAAATGAGAAATTTAGTAGAAAGACGAGAATAGTGTCGAATCAGCTGATGTAGTATGAACTCCTCGTCCTGAAGCTCTGATACCACTTGTTGGACCGTGTCGTAACCCTAAACGATCAGTTGAGAAAGTTCATCATTACGTATAAAGGCGGAATCAGTATACGCAACGTAACAACAGCTTTCCTATTCAATTCCTTCACTTTATTGCTTTTCTGAATTCGTTTTGACAGAGTTTCAGCACCTATTACAAGACCTGATTTCCCTCCAATGTCCTCAACTAATGACACATGTGAGGGTATATATACTAAGGCTGATTTCGCTCCAATGGCATGACCATATGAGCGAAATCACATGTAACTGATTTCGCTTATATGGCATGTCCATTAAAGCGAAATCACCATGTGTCCCTAAAAGCGAAATCACCTATAAAACCATGTACATTAAAGCGAAATTAACATTTAAACCCTAATCTTGACTTTTAAATTCCAATCTTGATATATCTTGACTTAAGACTTTGATGAAGATGTAGTCAACAGACATTCTTGTGCATCAACAAGGCCCTTATGATCGGTCTAAATAACGCATCTGGTACCGTCCAAGTAATGCCTCCATCTAAAATTCCAAGGCCACGTTTTCATTGCCAGTTGTGCGTCGTGTAGTTCCTCTTTGTAACTCCATCACGTAAGTCGCCACTCTCTCGTGTTGCGTCGGTGTGCACTGAGACTCTGATTTGGGCCACTGTGGTGTACCACTAAGTCACCCGCACACTCGGGTAAAGACGATGCTCGGTGCATTGCAGCGTTGGAACTCGAAAGCTGAAAGGGCGTCCTCCTGTTTCGTCTTTCACGAACACAGTACCCTACTGTGCTTAAGAAATTTAAGCTGTGTGACCTTCAAAATCCTGTGGGTAAGCTGCAATAGTATTTAGTGAGACCAAGGAATTGTTGCATCCCTGAAGGAATCTTAGGTATCAATCAGTTTCTAACAAGATGCATCTCAGCGAGATCCATGAGCATTCCACTTCGCTGATTATATGTTCAAAAGGTACCTCTCGAACCCAGAAATGCATTTGACATGCTGTTCTAAGAGCATTCTCCCCTTGGACTTCCATCTGACGATAGTTCGTTCACTAGCCAATCCTCGAATGAAAGCTTGTTCCTCGCAACTGGTCGACGGGTTGTCAATACGTGGTTGAGGCAAACGGTTCTTGACTGTCACCTTGTTGAGTTCTCGATAATCAGTACACATACGAAAAGGCTTCTCTTCATGGGTATAGCGAGGGCTCCTTAAAGCGAAAACTCATGTCCGACAGTTCCTGTAGTTCGTTAAACAGCTCCTGCAACCTTCCTAACAGTTGTAGAGATGATCCTGGAAGTTCCTCAGCAGCACATGGAGGGTAATCACGGACAACTGGTGGATCCCCGATCCCCTTTTTCCTAACCTTATGTCTATAACAGTTGTTAACATAGCGGGGTAATCTCTCCGTAGACACTCCTGGCTTTCCTTGCTGAAACGACGCTAACTGTTACGCCACTCTGACGCGTTATAACAGATAACAGTCCTCCACTAAGGAGGATACGTAGAATCTTCTCCTCCCAGGGTACATCCATCGAGAACAACAGAAGAAGGGTCGATGTTGAACACTTGTCCCACAAGGTCGAGTTTGCATCCCAACGATCATATAAGGTTTCCATTGTCTTGCCATCAGCCGATTCCACAACAGGTTGGGTTTCAAGAAACGTCAGGGTTATATAGAACAGAGACGAAGTGATTCGTTACCAAGAACGTGTATGCACTACAAGAAAATAAAGCTAATGCAACCCTAAGAAAGTGTTGCATTAGGCCTTGAAAAGGTTGCCTTAGGCCTAATGCAACCTTTTATCAAGGGCTGCATTAGGTGAAGTTGCATTAGACATAATGCAACCTTTTTATTAGATAATGCAACTTTTTTTAAAGAGTTGCATTTACTATTCAAATGCAACCTTTTTACCTGCTAATGCAACTTTTTTTAATTTTAAATGCAACTTTTCTAATACTCAAGTGCAACCTTTATTACCTCATATGCAACATTTGCTACACTAAAATGCAACATTTGTTAAACTCAAATGCAACCTTTTTAAAGTCAAATGCAACTCTAGCATTATTATTTGAAATACTAAAATTTCTATTAGTATGCACTAGTATTTTAAAAACACCAACATAATAATAACATAATTATATAAGATAATCTTATATCGTAATATAACATGTGTCCAAAATCAAAAGAACAATGTAATCATAATAAAGTTGTGAAGTACAATGATAAAAAGTAACGAAAACCTCCTAATCATCTCTAAGATCCTGTAATACTCCATTAGGTAGCTTTTCCATAATACTTCGCATCGTAACTTCAAAGTTAGCATGTTGTTTATCATAATCTTTCTACATAGCTTCTAGCTTAGGTTTTTTTTTTCATGTGATGGCCCTTTCAACTTCTTTTCGCATTGTTGTGTTCTTTCAACTTCAAGACTCGCGTTGAATGATTCCATAAACCCACCCAAAATTATGTATGATTCCACGCCACCATCCATTTTTTCATCATTATTTTAGGAACACATTTGCCATAAATCAAAGGTAGCGGTCTGTAAAATCATCAACCAAAGCACTTCCATCTTCTGGAGGTTTGAAGTTCTTCAATTGTTCCTATAAAAGAAAATAAGAAAAGATTTTATAAAAACATCATCCAATAAACCATCAATACAAGTTGCTTGTTGAAAACAACGTAAAACAATAACAAGCAACTGAGTTTTTAAAAGTCAACCCATACAGGATACGTCATACAAAATTCTCAAAACGAAAAACTAAAAAGAACTTACAAATCGCAGTGTCATCGTATGCTCACCCGTTGGTCCTTGTAGGAGCACTTTCAAACATTTTGGTTTAACTATGTAATTCCTTGTTTGAGTCATCATTTCTCTGCATTAATGGTAACATATATCAATAGAAGAATCAGCATCTTGAACAGTAAAAAACACAAACCACGAGCAAAATAAAGGCGTATTACCATCTCTTCACTTCGCGAATTCTAGCAAATTTTTTTGGGTCGGCTGTGTGCATGCTTTTTTTAGACATGCACATTTCCTTAACATGTGAACACCGATTCTGGATACACATTAATATAAACGACTTAGCTAATAGAAAACTCTAAATAGAAAATATTAGTCATAAATAAATTGTCTAGAATGAATTTGCAATCCTTTTTAATCCCAGATCTGGTATTCAAGTGGTATCCTTTTTGTTCTGTTGAAGTATAAATAGTATACTTTCCCATAATTATTGACTTCACTTTGTACACTTTGATTTTGCTTGCATTTGTTTGCCATTAGAACTGCAAAAAAGATGTTGGTGCTGATGTGAAGAACAAATAAAAATTGTATGTAATGATCACTAAGCAAAGATAAAAAAATCCGAGTTCCTCATCCGAGCACGGCCTCGAGATTGGATGAAGCTACAAACTGTTGTCGAAAGGTCGAATCTAATAACAAGATTGCAGCTCTGAACATCCAAACCTTCTTCAAGAATGGATGTTGCAACAATGATATTGACCTACAAAAAAGTCAACATTTGACTATCTGTCAATTTATGCTTGCATGTGCATGCCACATTGCATCTGATTTGACCTTTAATAATTTTTTACACAAAAACATTTCTCTCTAATTTTTACTTAGTTTTCTAAATTTACTTTTTTATTAATTTTGTTCCTGTAAGTATATATGCTTCTGACGTTTTATATAGGCTAAAATGAGGTTGGTTGCTACAATTTATAATAAATTGTCAGTTGGTTTCTATTTCACGCCAAACAAAAAAGGGTTCCAAAACTACAGGTGCGAAACGGCTCGTATTCGCAGGTTGACGTGTTCAACTCGACCCGAACCCAAAAATTTTAGACGAACCCGAAAATCGTGTCATATATATGAACTCAAACACGACCCGTTCGACCCATTTTTAATATAATATAAATGATCAACCCGCCAACCCGACCGGGTTGACCCAAACCTGACCCGTTTAGCTAAACGGGTTTGCGGGTTCAACCTGAAACTGACCCGACCTGTTTAGACTAAACCCAACCCCGTGAATTTCGTGCAATCTGCCCAGTGTTTCATGACATTATAACATTAACAATGATATGAAAAATATAAAGACATACAGTGCCTTTGCGAAACTCATCAACGATCTTATTTTGAGCACCACGGCTCTGTGACTGCATCACAGAGTGATTGCCAGCTGTATAGCTCACACAACAAGGTTTTGAGTACAATTGCTGAAATCACCCTCTCAACGAAGATTATGCATCTCATGTCATTGACATGCCTACAAAAAAGTCCATTTTTTTACAAAATAGTTTTGAACTCAAACTAAGAATAAAATACGAAATGCACAATTTAGCACAAACCTATATTCAGCAAGTGATTCAATTAAACACACAACTTTTGTTGTAAGGAAGCCATGGCTCAGCACACTTTCTTTATTTATATGATGAACCAACCAGCCTAGACATCAACAAATTTAGAAGTTAAAATGTTAAATACTAATTATGTTGTACGAAATTTTCAAATAAACAAGGTTTTAATTTACCAGGAGGTATGTAAGATGAGTGAGTGTTGTGGACGTCTTTACAGAAATCTCTAGCAATCGCCTCACCACGAACATCAGGCGTCCCCCAAGTGTAAAGATCATTGGTTCACATGAATGGGCTTCTACTGCCTGTATAATGAATAAATATACTTTTGCTTGATTACATGCTTAACTATATGGATTAAGAGTTACAAGTATCATCAGATTTCTTCTACATGTACGTGAAAACCATGCTTCAAGAGTTGATCACTCGGTTAAAAGCTATGCAGTTAATATCGGTGATATATCACCGATATATCGGTTATCGGTCCGCATGTAAAATATCGGTGTCAAATATCAGTACCGATATTATCGGCGATATTGACCGATATATCACCGATTTTCATGATATGAGTACCTTTCTTCTTAGTTCTACCATTCGTCTTTCTTCTTATTGCTGCTATTAGTATTTTAAGTCTTAATTGTTAATAGTTAGTGTTAAATGTTAAGTCTTTTATGTCTTAATAAGTTCCTACTTGCTACAATTGTTAGTGTTTTGCAAATTGCTAAAGGTTAATTTGTTAATGGTAGGAGAGTATATTGAATTGTTAGTGTTAAATTGCTATATATATAAACTCTACATGATATCTTTTGCAGCGTCAGTAGAATCAAAACCATCACTCACATTGTCCATTCGTTGCACACAAACGCATAGTCGCATATTGTTGATCAATTGAACACAATCATTTTATTTTTACTGACCTAGGATTGAAGGTGGGTTGAAACTGCGATTGAATTGTTCTTAACCCTTCTATCCATCTAAGGAAACTAGGTCTTCCCTTCAATCACTAGCGATTGAACCAAATTAGGTCAGTATTACGATCTGCAGACAAAAAGAACATAAATATGGTATAAATTGTAATGAAAGATAAGAGTAAGCAAGCAGCCAAAGCACAGAAGTTTCCAGATTCCAATCTGTGAAAATTATTTGATCAACAAATATAAGTCAAAACAAATGAAATGTTACAAGAACTTACCCCGTTCTTACTACAAATGATACACTACCAAATCATCAAATTCAATGTACCATCAGAGAGATTCTCTGGCTTTGCCACAGAACTCTAGTTCACAAAATTTAAATCAAACCCAAGTCCCCAAACCGATCATTAATCACACACATGACTCAATTACAATCAACAAATCTATAACAGAATGCACCCATATTACAAAATTAGAATGTAACTCGATGATGAGTGATATACCTTAAGTTAGTGTTTCTTCTGTAAAAGATATTATAAATCCTCCTAACATAAGATATCCCCTCCAACACACATATGCCCCAAAATAAATTCAAAATTTAAAGTTTTAATTAAAACCCTAATTGTGATTGAAGCAAAACTGGTCGAAGAGAAACCAATATACCTTCCGGGGCTGAAGTGAAGCGAAGAGGAGTTGAGTGAGAAGGTATGAGCGGCGATGACAGATCATCTGGTGGTGCAATTGTGGTCCGTCGGTCACTCAGTTGCGATTCATTAGGGGCGTAGTAGTGGGAATCGATAAGAGGAGACGATCTAGCATTTTCAGCGAAAGAATAGCGATTGGGGTGGGTAATGGGAGAGATGAATGTTCATTGTGAAATCTCAGAGCGATTGGGGTGGGTAATGGGAGAGATGAATGTTCATTGTGAAATCTTAGGGGGTGTTTGGCCTAGCTTTTTTATCTAAGCTTATAGCCTTTTTTAGCTTATTTTTACAAAATAAGCACTAATGGGTGTTTGGTTTAGCTTTTTAAGCTTATGCTTATTAGCTTATATAAGCTAATTTCAAGAAGCTTATGAGAACATGGTTTTTTAGCTTATTTGAATAAGCTTATTTGAAGAAGATGGTTTTTACTCATTACACACAATGATATTATACCCCTTCTCATAATACAAAATAACTTAACAAACAACTAAAGATTAATTATTAATTATCAACTTGTAGAATATAAGCTAATCCAAACACTTAAAAATAACTTATCAAATGAAAGAAAATAAGCATAAGCTACTTTAAAATATAAGCATAAGCCACAAAAATAAAAGCTAGGCCAAACACCCCCTTAGAGGGAAATCTAAAATTTTGGGGCTACTATTTAGATTTTGGGTGGGAGATTAAAATAATTATAAAATGTGATTGTATAATGATGATATATAGTTATAACTATCGAAAAAATTAATAAATAATTTATATTCTCGTAAGTTCCAAGTAAGTTCCAATTGTTTGCTTTATTATTGAAAGTTTAAACCAAACTCACCATGATTGACAATATTTAAGTATGATTAAACTTGTTTGATCACGATTAACATTTTTAACCAAATTAGACCATGGTCATGATAACTTTTAGGTTGCTCGGTGTGGGATAAAGCCCCTCGCCACATCACCCCAATGGCCTCTCAAACCATCTCCTAGGTGTCATTGAAGGGCGTCATTGTATGCTCGCCAGTCCTTTAGCAGACGTGAGAGGAAAAAAGAAGGGGACCCATTTGCATAACCAACAAGATTTCTTTTTTATTATTTTATTTTTTACATAGTTTAAGGTGGCTTTATCCCATACGCAACCTTTAGCACTAGAATTGCATCTAAACTTGAACAATGTAACTTTTCTAACAAAAGTTACAAATTCCAATAAAATATGCAACTTTTCAAGAAAAAGTTGCAATTTTAAGTAAATTTTGCAACTTTTGAATCAAAAGGTTGCAATTTTGATAAAATTTTGCAACTTTTTATTAAAAAGGTTACATTAGACCTTTTAATGCAACCTTTATGTTGAACTATGTTGCATTAGAGTCAAATGCAACATTATTGAAAAGAGTTATTACAATCCTGGCATCGCCCATGCCAATCCTAAATGTCCCTCCACGAGCATCATTTCTCGTGTTGTTGTACTCGTTGCGAGGATTTCCAGTACGGCCGTCGTTCCCTTGGTTGTTGTCGTTGGATTTAACATCGGCCACTCCATGCCGTAGGTACCTTCACTTTCAATATTGTTGGTTACCATTAAAAATACCTTGTTGTTGCCGTGACTGTTGCCTCAAATGTTGTTGTTTGAAATGGAGCTCTACGACCTTTTACCAACAGGGTCCACCTCTTCACATTCCATGGTACGTGCTAAGGCACTACTCACTGTGCGGGGAGTTTAACATTCCATTCTACAGTCAGTTTTCATTGCTTATCTCCTGATTATTTCGTAGAAGTTGACTCCCATGAGTCGCTAGTTGGGGTTAAGGATTCGATTGGAGTCAAATCACTGATGTTCATTGTTGGTAACTAGGGTCGTTCAAATGATAAAGTTCATCATTCTTGCGAGTTGACTGAGTAATACACGATATGTTGCGAGAGTGTTGCAGAAGTGATCGCACTTCGGGATCTAAGGCATCAATACGTTAAGTTCCAGCAAACGAAGAAAGGTGAGAAAATATAGACCAGTCATTGTCGTTGCAACTTCCAACTCGGGGATGTTCGTACAAGCACCTAACAATCTACACGTTTCGCTAGGCGTTCAGATGTGTGTTCAAGTAATACTCGATAGCATCGAGATTCGTAAGGGTTCAGGAAGGAGTGAAAAGATCATGTTCGAGTAAGAGACAATCACTGCTATGACTCATATAGACTGTTATGTTTCACATCGATCAAATAACGGAACGGAACCCCTTTTTCACTTGTTAAGCCTCACTGGGACTCGCATGCACCCCACATTATTATTATGTGTGCACCCACAGTAATATTGTGATTTGCATGCTCATCTCAGCTCCTCTTAACTCATGTCAAATGGTTCCTCAAATTCAGATGTCAAACAGAGGTCGTCAAAGTAATAAAATCATAACAATCCAAGGACTATGGTATACTATCAAAGCATCATAAGGTGAGCAAGCAATCCATGCCATCATGCTATAGTGACGAGTGTGTTCGTATGTTTCGTTATAAACAAATGTGTACTAGTCACGTAATGTATGCAATAAGTAAGAAAGACGAACCTTGCAATCTGGAGCTGAGTGTCATGGTCGTATTCACGTTTTCAAAACTGTTCGGTTATAGTCTGGTTTTACAAAAATGTTTTTCCCCTTTTTAAATAAAACCAAGTTCACTATAACCAATGGCTCTGATACCAATCTGTCACACTCCCAAAATCCACATGCGGAGTACCACCGCTTGGAGGCTTGCCTGACCAGGATCTTAGCCACCAATCACATTGAACTCATGAGAATATTTAAATAAAACTCTCATTTATTAACAATAAGTGTTACAACGTTACAATATTTCACAGTTTACAGCGGAAGCATATTTAATTCGTTAAGTGTTTATAAACCACTTGTAAAAGCTTTTAGTCTTGTGTTGCGTTTCCATGTAACTCGACCCATGACCACTCTAGCTTCCCAGACAGCAAGTTCCAAAGTTATGCACCTAAAGGCCTGCGAGGCATGTAACAACGGGTCAACAACAAAGTTGAGCGAGTTCACAGTTGGTTGATTAGTTAAATCGTAAGTTCGTTTCATAACCATGTATTACCCAGCATCCTTGATTCCCAAACCTTTACGATATTTAGTGGGGGCTTCCCATGTTGTATGTTACTAGACTAGTCGTATCCATAAGTGTCCTTCCCAATCCGAGGACAATGTTAAGTATGAGTGTACGTAGATTTTACGTACGTGCCCTTCTCAATCCGAGGACAGTAGCAAGTATGAGTGTACGTAGGTTTTACGTACGTGCCCTTCTCAATCCGAGGACAGTAGCAAGTATGAGTGTGCGTAGGTTTTACGTACGTGCCCTTCTCAATCCGAGGACAGTAGCAAGTATGAGTGTACGTAGGTTTTACGTGCGTGCCCTTCTCAATCCGAGGACAGTAGCAAGTAGTCTAGTAGTGTTGATAATATAAATAGATATTCAATCCCATTCCCAACCCACTGGGAATCCCATGCCTTAGGAGTGTTAACTCACCTCGGTTTGCTCGGTAAGATTAGTTACTTGTTTACGTTTACAGTTGGTCAACCAAATCCTAACATAGTTACCAACAACAATCAGTCATATGCACAAAGAGACGTATTCCATACACATACTGCACTTGCAGCGTACACGGATTGCACAAATCATTATACAAGTCACTATAGTAATTCATTTGACATACCAGTTCATTATCATCACATAATCACCTAGCAAGTAGTTGGTTCAGTTATGCATTCACATTACAACTTCATACCCCACAAAACATATACTAACAGTTCGGTTCTCATACAAATAATCATGTATGTTCACAAATATGAAGTAGCTTAATATTCTGGTACATCGATATTCAAGTGTGTGGTCCATTAGGGGCAGCCCATGTCCTACAAGCCCAACTAGTACGAATCTCACAGGCTGTGCAATCCATATGCCGTGCGGCCCAATAAAGTGTAAAGCCCAAGGCTAGTGATCATGTCCATTCTTATTTATGTTACAAGATCAGGGCTTGCAATTCAACTATATATTATATGATCAAAATAATCCACTTATATGTTATATGTAATGTTGCAAGAGTGTGGTTGGCCAAGTCTGATGTAACCGTCCTACTTAAGTGGATTCAAACAATTACATGCTCCAAGAAAATTGCACAATTCTACTATCATTAGAATTTCAACAACTTCCAGTGTTCCATATAAACCCTAATCACGTTCTGATACATTGTGCACCTAATCACAATTTATCATGCATTCATTGACTAACGATACACACGGAATTATTACAACTAACAACCCTTCGGCTCATACCAATAAATTTGATCCGCTAATAGATTTGAAACCAAGTATACCATGTGATTAATCCGGTAATTCGTAGTTAATATTCATGAATAACAGTACACTATCAATATCAAATCTGATCATAATCATTATTCACTCGCACGTATATCAGTCCAAAACATCATCATCATGCTTCTAGATTAGATCCAACAGTTAGTGGTCATAAGGTGTTCATCACTTCTACTAGCATGCAAATCACGTTTATCAAACTAAATGTAATAACACCTCATATGACTCATTATAGTATCATATTACCAAGTACAACGAGGAGTTAAATCAATAAATGGAATTACACTTAACATAACAATTAACACCATCATCAATCACAACTTAGACATCATGCGAGTCAACCAACATTATTCAGTAATTATCGAACATATTCATACAAACCTAGTTATTACCTGCTGATTACCATCCTATTGAAATCATGGTTTGAACATAGCAACTTCCAAAACAAAATCACAATGAGGCACAGACGACGCAAGAAAACCTTAACAGATTTTTATATAAACTTACATCGGTTGTAAGGAGTCTGTACGGCTGCCGCTACTGCTACTGTTCATGAGTCGATGCTCCAAAACTGCACCGGGTATGAATCGGACTCGAGTAACCCGATTAACCACCCTTGTCGCCGGTGTAACAGCCATCACTTCAGTCGCTGTCACCACCATCGGCGCCACCATCTTGCCGTCCTCCCACCGGAATGCATCAACATCCGCACCTCGGCTCCGGTTGCTGTTTTGACGGCTCCTCCTTGCTGCCATTGCTAGTCTGCTTCGCGGGTCACCGGAAAACGACGTTGGTCGCCGGTGTGTGGTTGTTCGAATAGGGGGGGTGTCTGTCGTTCGCAGGTCAAGTGAGAGGAGGTAGGGTTTGTTATGATTATTCTAAAACAAAGTGATGTTACGTAACAAACTTAAACACATGCGACAGCTATGGGGGTTGGGCTCGGAGAGTACTTTGGGCCTGGAATGCGTGTGGGTCAAAAACAAGAGGGGCCCGATTGGTCACAAGAGTCCAAGTAGTCACAAAGTATGTGTGTGTTTAGAGTAGGTTTGCGGCCCAAAATACAAAATACGCACGCCGCCTAATTATGAAGTCCGGAGGTGGTTTGGGCTTAACCTTGAAAGTTCGGGTTGTCACAATTTAGACCCAAACTTTGATGAGATTTTGAAAACTCAGAAGGCACTAAGCCAAAAATGAGTCAAACTGGTAGGGTTCAAAACTTTACAACAGAGGGTTCAAAACCTAGTAATCAATCATCATAGAACGGATGATTAATTTTCGAAGCAAATTCGGATTTTGTTTTTAAAATGTAAACGCAAATCAACTTGTGTTGGGGTCCTAGAAAGTTATAGTCTAGGTCAAATTATTACTAATAACCTAATTCCCTATAACCATTGGCTCTGATACCAACTTTTCCTGTCACATCCCGACCACGTAAAACAACAAACCGTGACGGAAACGTCGGGGAGTGTTGTAACAGAATTATTGTTTCAAACCATGGATACAAAGAGTTTCATTTTATTAAATATTAAACATTGTCTTAAAGTTAAACAAGCAAGTCAAACATAGTCTATCATCGTTATTAAATCAATAAGGCCTCGTCCGGTCCTAAGTGAGCATGCATCCTATTCGCAATCAACATTAAGCAACATCACCTGAAACATATGTAAAAACAAAGTCAGCAAAGAAATGCTGGGGAGCACATAGTTTTTGTGTGAGTGTCAGATTCATGGCTCGTTGAAATATCTCGTACAACTTTGTTAATTGATATTTAAAACCTTGTTTTGTAAAATGTTTGTATTGTAAAATGTATAACCAAGTCAAGACAGATTGGTCATAATTTATAAACCTCGATGCCATGAATCTTAACCCAAAACATTTGTTTATGTAAACCAAATCATAAATCGTTCTCGTAATAAAACTCGTATGGTTTATATAGTTTCGTAAACATCGTTGTGTGACATCGTTTAACTCGTTCTCGTTATAGATCATCGTTCATTCGTTTAAATCGTTCATAATCGTTCAATTGCTCAAAATCGTACAATCGTTTAATATCGTTCTCGTTCCAATCGTTCTTGTTTTAATTGTGAAAAACTAATTTTGGTCGTCTCGCTAATAACATTCAAACCTTCGTGACTCGTTCATCGTTCAACTCGTTCTCGTATTAACAAACCACCAAAGGGTAAGTTAACAATCATCAGGTTCAGTCGTTACCCACATAACCCATACATAACCATGGGTGCAGTCTGATAACGGGATTTGTCGGATCCTATGGTACCAAACCTAATACTGGTCGGTTCGGCCAAAATTAATGAATGTCATTCATTATGTAACTACAACCAACAAGCTCGTTCACATTATCGAAATCGTTATTAATTTAGTATAAACCATCTTACTCGTTTTAAAACCATCGTTAAAACCTCGAAATCGTTTTGATACATATGAATCACCCCAAAACAATCGAAAACAGTAAAAGAGGGGATCTATGTACTCACCTTTGGGTGCGTTTTTATATGTTAACACAATCCCTCAAATTGTTTATTCGTCCTAAATTAAATAAGAATGATTTAATAATCAAAAACCCATAAAATACCTAAGTTTCTCCGATACTTAGAATTTTCACATAACTTTGAGATTTTCCTCAAAATGTTATTATTTTTTATTATATTGGTGTATTTATATATATGGGTTAGCGTAATACACATAATCTTGTCAACACTAACACATCATCATACACATATTGTAAAACACATAGCACATTGTAACACATAAAATTTACCCATGAATAACCCATTCTAGTGTATGTCGAAAACACTTATTTCAGCGATTCGGTAACATTTTTGGGCGTCGGAAGTCACGTATGACTAACCAAACACCAAGTAAACTTAATATAAGTTAAAATACTTATTTTTATATCAAAAAAATCAGTTTACTTACTGATCTAAAACAGTTTTATAAAAATCCTCCGAAAAGCCGATTTTTAACCGTTTTACCGCATAGTTTTGCATCAAACGTTACCCGAACCATCCCAAATCGAAACGACTTGAAATTTTAACATAACCCATGTTATTTACTGAATAAAATAATAGTTATACTCATGATAGTGCAGGTCTTACATAAAGCATATAAATCATGCAAATTTCACATATTTTACCACTTTTTAAGCTATATGTACAACATGCAAAGCTATCAAACCTATATCAAAGTTTCATGCCATTATGTTATACCAAATAATGTTATTTTTATTGTTTATAACCTGTTCAAAAACACTTTTGTCATACAACCATTTTTTTTATCACTTCTTGAGCTTTAAATCAACATGTATCCTCATGTACAAGTGTCTAAAGCATACTATCATATCAACATCATTTTATATGAGTTTAGATGCATCAAATATGTGATTTATTCATGTTATTTGCTGATGTACTTGAACATTTAACATATCATACATAGATCATAAATCACTTGCATTTTAACTATTATTCAAGAACAAGCAACAACCTAAACATATACTTATAAAAAATAAAGCTCGAAAATCATACACACATGTATATATGTACGGTTATATATACATACATATCACCACCATTTTTATTTGTAACAAGACCCATTTCATTTTAGATTTCAAGTTTGTGAAAATCCCAAGATTCAAGAGAAACTTCAAATCATCAAGAACAACCAAGAATCAAAAGTATGATTTAAAAATAAATGTTATACCTTCAAGATTCAAGTAGGTTGTGGGATGAGATTTTGATGATAGGAAGCTTGAAATCACTTGAATACACCTTGGAAACACCTTTGGATCTTCACCCTAACTTGAATTTAGCTTGAAATGGAGCTTGAATATGAAGAACAAAGTTGAAGGGTTGAATATGGTGAAGATGATGGTGGTTACGATTTTGGGGAGGAGAGAAGGAGAAGGATTTGTGTGATCTTGTGTGATATGAAGTGATATGGAAGAAGATATAGAAGATTTATAAAAGGGGCATGCAACAACAAGTGTCAAAACAAGATCAAATAGAATCTCTAGGAGATCTAGAAAATATTGGGTGATCTTGCAAAAATATTGGTGGGACCACATTATTGTAACTGTAAATTGAAGGGGGGGGGGGGTTAAGTGTAAGTTTGTTTGGTAATTTAGATAAAAACAGGTGTTTAACTGGGTACCGGGTATTTTATCTAGCGTTTAAATCCCGGTTTATGGCGTTCTAAATTATTTTTATTATTCTAAAAAAATAAACTCGCCAAAATATTACTGAAATAAATTTCAGTTGCCGAGACTGGCTGCGTTGTCTGCGTTTTGCAGTAGAAGCACTGTGTTGCGCAGAAACATGCGGTACGCGCTTAAACTTGAAAAATAACGTTTTTAAGCGTTTTAATTTATTTTTCAACACGAACCTGATTAAAATAAAATTTTAATCATAACAGAATATTTTTGGGATTTAAATATTATCCGGGCGGTCACCAACGTTCGTTTCGCAGTTTTGTTGTAATTAGTTCTTTAGTTCAAATAAACATGTTTTTGCCATACCAAATCCTTCGAAACTTATTTCTAAGTTATGTAAAGGATATTTAGGGTATGTTTGGCTTACGTCACAGTTCCGAAGTGTACGTCGCGTTAAACTGATTGCATTTACGCACCAGTTTGCGTATAACCTTCCAGAAAGTGATTTAAAGCTTGAAATCAGAATCGAATCAAATTGTAAAATCATCAAACACAATTACACATATAATAACACCAAAGCACATTGTTTTATTAATAATCAACATTGTTTTACATTATACGATGATTACAGAACACAGTTGTCACATGATCATAAGGTATAACCTCAGTAGGTTATTCCCTATGCAACTATGATCACTAAATAAGTTTGGTCGGATCCTAATGATCGACCAAACGGGTCGGATTCAAAAGTCTAAACGGTTTTCGAGACCACTTGACTTACGACCCTAAACAAACACTAAACTAGTAGTGACTAGTTAAACATGTTTAAGTAAGTTAAAAAACTGATTTGGTATCAAAACAAAGGGTTTTGATATCCGAAAATAGTTCTGTCACAAAATGCGCATAAATACGCATTTTGACCGAAACTTTGACTCGCCACTACGCCTAGTCAATGTGGTAATCAGTAGGTAGAATCGCTAAGGATTATAACCATCGTGATTACAAATACAATCACGTTGAAAAGTTCAATTGAACTTTGATTTGACCAATTGATGGTCAAAACCGAAAGTCAAACTATTTGACTTTCAGCTCTAAATGGCTGAAAATAAAGACTAAGCCATGAAAGAACACTCACAACGCTCTATGGCTGAAAGATTAGACTATGAGAACTCAGGTAGGTGGCTTCCAATGGTGGTTGCCTCCACTTAGAGTCCAAAGATGGAAATAAGCAATGAACAAAGTGAAATGGAGGGGTATTTATAGTTGTGGAGGTGTTACAAGATCATTACAAGTGTTTGTGTAGTCCCCAAGCAATAAATCTTGGCCATACATGTGTTATAGCCAGCTAATATTACTTGGAGAATTGTTAACTTGTTGCCCAAAACAAGAAACATTGCATAATAGGCCTTCAAAAATCAAACAGCAGCTAAAATGAACATTCTGCCAGCGAGGGGATGTCGCGCCCCACGACCGAGTACAGTTCAGAACTTTTCAATACTTTACAGTTTCAGTTCCTGCATGTTTATAAGCTGATTTTTGACACGTTTAAGCCCCGTTAACCTCATTTCAAGGCTCTAAAATGAGGTTAAAGTATAGGAGACATGAAATATGCTTAGAAACATCTCGGATGTCGGTTCGTTTGGTTGTACGGTCGCGTTACGCGATTAATTACGATGAAACTCGAACGGACGCGAAAACGATCCAAATTAAGCGACAAATGGTATTTTAGTATTCCAATCACTAAAATAAAATATTTTAGTAACTACAAAAATTTTTGGATGTCCGGATGTGATCAGAACGTAAGATATGCGCGTAAATGCAAACTTACGCCGTTTTTTACGCTTTTAGTCCCTGTTTGATCAAATAAGCGTATTTTCACACCCCGAACCACTCAAAGCTTATTTCTAAGCTATGTTAAGGTTATTTATGGTATGCTTAGCTTATGATCATGTTCCGGAATGTACGTTGCCATACAAAACATCAGACTTTTGCTGTTAGATGCAAATAGTCCCTATAGTCGAATAAACTTGTTTTTGCCATACCAAACCCTTTAAAACTTATTTCTAAGTTATGTAAAGGTTAGTTAAAGTATGTTAAGCTTATGTTGCTGTTCTAGAGTGTTTGTTGCGTTAAACTGATTACATTTACGCATCAGTTTGAGTATAACTTTCAAGAAAGCGATATAGAGTTTAAAATCGAACAAAAATCAAAAGTGCAAAATGTTAAACATAAACAACAAATATTGGGATCAAAACACATTGTTTTATTGATATTGAATTGTTCAGAGTTTGTACAATGATTACACAAGCACAAATGTCACACACACACACACACACACACACACACACACACACATATATATATATATATATATATGAAAAAGATAGAACGTCGTAATGCTCGATGATTTTGGTTCAATATGCTTGAGTATCTGTTTGTTTAATTTATTCTGTGATATTAATACCTGATAATGTTTACAATTCAGATGTCAAACGAAGTAAATCAGGAAGTCCAGAATAATAATGATAACGGGAACCAAGTGGATAAGTGTTGATCCCAGATAGAGATACCCAAATACTTAATATGGCAAGTGATTTCAACAAATAGGAAAATATTGTGCGGAACTAGAAATCAAACTTTCAAGAAACAACTTATAGAATTTTTTAAGTGCATTAATGACTTTATAAAACAAAGTTATTGGATATTACAAAATGAATACTCAAAGATTTCTATGTGAAGGGTAATGGAATTTGTGGTGTGTGTATTGAATGCTAAGCGTAACTTATTTAACCTCCTGGGTTGACATCTCTCTTTATAGAGAAGTCTAGATCTGAATAAACATTTGTTTATTCATCACTTGCTCTGCACAAAGTGACTTTTTGGCACATTCATTGAATTGGTTATTGCCAACTTGTTACTTTTTGGGTTTGGGTTTGTGTCAGGGCTTATCTCGAAGGCAAGTTGGTCCACCAGAATTTCTGATGACCAGCTTACCAGAATTCTGATGAACTTGATCATCAGATTTCTGGTGATCAGACTTACCAGATTCTGATGATAAATACTAGATTTATCATCAGACTTCATCAGAAATGTCTTGTCTGATTGTCTTCTTTGTCTTGATCTTTTCCTGATGCATAGTTGATGATGTATCTTTCGTTTCTTCTTGTCAAGTTATCATGTAGGCACCTTTTTAGTGATACTCCTTGATTGTATCTTCAGCTTATGATCAGGTTGATCTTTTTCTTCAATACTTACATTTAAAGTTTTCCTAACAATTTCCCCTTAATTATTGTAAGAAAAATGAACTACCTTATGACAGATGAATATACTCAAGAAAATTTCCCAAACAGTGGAAACATAATTTGTAAATCACAAACAAAATACTTATGTTTTGAAATAGATTACATAAAGGAAAATTTTAAAAAGCAAACATGTTTTCAAAACAATTTCAGACGTTTGTGCACATCTCCTGCCTTTAACTGTTTCTTGTAGTGGATGCACTTCTTGCAATTGTCATACATACCCGTGTACCATATCCTAGCTTGTATCCACTAATCAATCAACTCTTCTATCTCCAGTCTCTATTTTTCTTTGTTCTTCCCTTTCTTTTTTGAAGCTGCTCTTGACTTTTGTTCATGCACTCTTTGATGTATCTCAATGTTTGGTTGGAGTACTTACAGATATCAACACTTCTGATCAGAGCTTTATTGTCTTCAAAATCTCTGCACACAACACAGAGGTTGTGTCTATTTTTAATCTTAGGCCGTTCAAAGATGTCTCCAGTTCTTGCATGGTCTTTTAGCTCTAAGGGAATTGAAGTGTCAGGTGCAGGGAGGTGAACTTTCTTTTGATGTACATACTCATAGTTGATACATAAATCAAAGTCCACAAAAGCTATTCTTTCAAATGGCTTCCTTCCTGCCTTTGATATGCTTTTCGGTGCTCTTCTGACAAACTGAGTGTTGCCTTTTTCTTTCTCATACTCCTTCTTCATAAACAGAATATCCAGAGGATGCAGCTTATCAGCCAGATCTCCATTTGTTACCTCCTGTTCTGATCCATCTTGTCTGAGAAGAGTGTATCTATTTTGTACAAAGTGTCCTCCAGCACCATTAGAACCAATCTTCTGTTCATCAACTTTCAGAATTTTCTTTACTGGATTGGGATTGGTGTAATGAATGCCTCCTTTACCTCTTTCTAACCTTTCCTCCCTTATGCCCCTACTACAAGGACTTTCTGGTTTTTCCAGTTTATCTTCTTCAGTACAGTAATATTCCTTCAGGTTGTATTCAGGGAATATCATGACATCTCTGTCAATTTCTTGAACCATGACAGTTTGACCTTCAGGAGTTTTTCTTTTTACAAGTTATGGCAGTTTTGAGGAATGAGTTGTATCTTCCCAATTCTTCATGGATTGCTGGGTTATGTCTTTACTGATGGCAGTGTCCCTAGATGAACTTTGTTTTGGACCGGATTGTGGGACTTTGATATTCATATCAGAGATAACCAAAGGTGAGGATGCTAATCTTTCTAACATTTCTTCCGTTGAGATTGCAGGAGGTGGATCCATAGAAGTGGTTCCAGCTTGAGTGATATGAGGGACAATTTGTTGCTGCTGATGGGCTTGGGAACTTCCAGATGAGATTCTTCAACAGGAATGGGCTGCATGATTTCCTTAGGGACAATCTTAGCCAGTCTGGCAATGTTAAAATGCATTCTCTTCATGAGAGATTGCACTTCCCCTACAATTTTGGCATTGTTAGCTTCATTTTCCTACACTTTTGTAAATTCAGCTTGATTCTTTTCCTACACTGCAGCCCATTCTTTGACCAGATTCTCAAGGGAATCTGTAATGCTATTGTTACTCGCCCTCAGAATTGTGATTTCTTCCAGAACTTTGTTGGAGCTGCTTGATTGTCTTGACTCCACAGCATCTTTAACTTTTGTTTTGATCTTCACCATTTCTGTGAAGTTCTTCTGAATTTCTGATGCAAAGATGTTGTTTCTGGTATCTTTTGTTGCTGTGCCTTCAGAGCTTTCAGAGCTTCAGTGTTCTTTCCTGATTGTGTCTTGAAAAGTTCCATAGATTCTGATAAGGTCTTCAATTCAGCTCTTTGACCTTTTACTTCTGTCAGCAGCAGATCAAGCTTCTTTTTTACTGGATTTTTCTTGCAGACATTGAGTACATTGTCTAGGACTCTCTGAAGATTTTTGTGTCATTTGAGGTGGTTTAGGGATATTTGGAACAACAGATGTTCCTTCTAACACACCAGTTGCAAACACATTTGCAGCTGTTTTGGAAATGACAGGTGTACCCTTGGATTTACCAATATCTGGTGCATCATTAAGGATGCCAATCATCTCCACCAGATGTGAAAAACACATTTTCACCCTAGGTTTCCTTATATCCTTGAATCATTCCAGTTAATGATTCTCCATCAGTTGTTGAGATAAACACGCTATCTCTTCCCAGATTTCCTTGATCAGTTTCCTAATCTCCATCTATTGGGAACTCAATCTCCTCCTCATCATCTGATTTAGAGTTGAGATGAAGTGAACTAGATATTTCCTCATTAATCACAATGTTTCTAGGTTCAACTTTATAAGATGCAGTCATTGAATCTTTAGAATTTGAATTATTTGCAGAAAGTTTCAACTAGAACTGTGTTTAGAGGTGAACCTGTTCCAGCAACATGAGACTCTTCATATTGTAGGACTTTCATGTCTTGATGGGTTGTTCCAGCAACACGTGATTCTTCATAGTGTTGGATTTTAGTGTCTTGATTGGTTTCTTCTTCATGGTGGAATCCAGCATCAGGATTCTGATGGCTTTCCTCAAATTCTGGTGCTTCTCTGTTTTCTGGTGAATTTCTGAGTAACAGATTGAGGTTTTCTTCAGCAGATCCTGATTCTGATGTCCAAGATTTTTAAACTTCTTCTTCTGGTGAGGAATAGCAGTCATACACTTCATTAGTAGGTGCATCTGTTGGTGTATCAAGTTTGTTGAGGATCTCCTCATGTTTCAGTCTGTATGGTGAATCTGATGGAATTAGATTCAACATACTTTATGGTAACACAGGGACATCCCTATCTGATGCCCACCCCTGATTTGCACTCCATGGCTTCATTGTTGTTGAACTCCAAACATCTTCTAAGATAGAAATTTCTACAATCCTTTCTTCAAATGTTTCAGTAATGAAGATTGAAATGAACCTTGGGTATGGTAAATGAGAAGAGATTTTCCCATTTCTTGTGAGGATTGATCTTTTTATCAGGTTGTATATTTCTATCCCATAATCAAATTTGAACCCGGTTATGAGTCCATACATGATTGACAGAATTGATTGGCTTGCTTGATCAGCGCCTCCTATCTTTGAAGTAAGACACTTGTTTAATGTTTCCATCATTACCTGCCAGAATGCTGGCAGTTTATCAGCTCCTCTTTTCCTGAATGTAGTTGTTATAAACAGGCAACTCAAGCCTTTTTCTGACTCTTGCAGGAGTTAATGTCATAGAGACATTGCTCCAAACATGAGTAGTGACTTGATTTTCCCCGTCTTCTATAAAAGTGCTGATGAATTGCTGCAACAGTCTCTCCGGTACTTCTCTTGCTTTATTCATAGCTCTTGAGATTGGACATCTCTAGAGGAATTCCACCAAAAGTTGACATCTTTCGTCATATTCAGAATGCTCTGTGTTCATTAGTAAATTGTTCTCCTTAATTGGCAAAAATTGATGATCTTAAATAAATCGAACATCGTGTTCAATGATCAGAATGTTGAGATTAACTTCTGCCCTTGCTAAATTTTGAGAGTTAGGGTTTGATTTTGAAGAATTTTGGCTTTTGAAAAACAGAGGGTTTTTAGGGTTTAAGGCTTTTGTGAGGAAGAAGGTGAGTGATGAAAATTTCGGCTAAGGTTGGGTTTTATAGTGAGGGATTTAGCAGATATTTAGTTGTTATGGGAGTTGAGGGGACATGGAACGTGGGTTGTAATAGCGGTTAATAGGTCATTAATTACCTTTATTACCGTTAGATTGTGTGATGTGAAGTTGGTTCAGAAAGTAACCGTTGGATCGTGGGTATCAAGGTAAATTTAATGGGTATTATCCGTGCAAACGTGGGTTTTGATCATGTCTTCTCAACTTGCATTTTCTTCAATCATTCCTTTTGTTTAGAAAATAACTAAATCTGATTGGAGAAACTAACAGCCACATGACACCTTTCCTTTTGTGGGACCCATTTTTGAGAAATGGTCCAATGATTTGCCTTTATATTCTTCCCCCTTTTTTAAAAGTTAAAATTCATTTCTGATGATGTCATCAGAAAGAAATCCCAATTTCTGATAAATTTGAACAAGTCTGGTTTATGATGTTTTCTGTTAACTTGTCAAAAAAAGTCAACAAAATTCAACAGAGAAAGTTCCCCCTTGACTAATAAATAGAAGTCAACAGAAGTCAATCAGAGAAAGTTCCCCCTTGACTAGTAAATAGAAGTCAACAGACTGAGAAGTTCTTTGATAGAGTGTTCTAGTGCACCCCCCCCCTTTTGAGTTGAGAGGGAATGAGTTAAAGATCAGAATAATGACTTACCTATGGTTTTCTGGTAGTATCCAAGTCTATTGTTCTTTCTTCAAGGAATTTTTGTGAAAAAAGTTTTAAATGATGAATGATGATGTATAGTTTTTCTAAAATTTTTTTATCAGATTTCAAGTTATTTTACCAGATTTCAACTTTATGTTATTAGAAACTCTAAGTTCTGTGACAAATGTTTTGTTTCTAATGAACACAAGTTGTTTTTGTGGCATTTAACTTCTTTATGTGAGTTCAGGATCGGATCGTAAACGATCACTAGATCTGTGATGAATTTGATTTAACGTGCGGAATCCGTTAAATCAAATCGTAATCGTGCGCGAAAACGTAAATAAACGTCGTTTTATTACGTATCAACGACAACCGGACAGAGTTTCGACTCGATCTACACGCTAGAACACTCGAAATATAAGAATAAAGACGAAATTTAGAGTGTTTTGATGTAGATGATGAAAATCTGATGAACTTGTGCTTGAAGGTTATGAACGGTTATGAAGTGTGTGTAAGTTCTCTGATGTTCTGTTTTCTGCCTTTGAGATCCGATCGTAGGGCTATTTATAGGAGAGGCATGTTAAGTGAAGACTCCTTCGATCGGATGAGGTCTTCGTCATCCGATCGAATTGCCGTTGACTTCTTCCTCCGATCGAATGGCTTCTCTTCACGTGATATAACATGAATCTATGCAGACTATTTTTGTATATTGTAAAGTTATGATGTCATCATTACATAATGATGACATCACCTTTGATCTTGTTCAGTTTCCTTGCGTCGTGCCGTACCGTATACTGACCTGACATTACCTAACAACACCTAGTGAAAACTCTATCCGGTATATTACAGACTCAAGACTTTAAATGTTACAAATATAGACAGATTTCTAACTATGGACATACAAAATGCACTCACAGACTCCCCCTTGGACATAGCTTAGAAATCTGCGAAGTTTAGTCTTGATCTGCCTCGGATTGCATATTCAAGCAAACAAAGTAAAATTGTAGGCTCCCCCTTGAATAATGCTCCGATTCACTAAACGTTTTAGATTTGACAAATAATCTTGCTCCCCCTTTCTTTTAGCCACCTGTCAAATCTTTTATCATTCAAATAAACGTTTCAGATTCAAATGGTGAGAGTTTTCTAAACATATAAATGTCTATTATCATATATGTCATTTAAGCATGATCAATTTCAGTAACCCTCACAGATGATCAAGCTCAAATTAATGACTTTGATTATCCAACTTATCGAATTTTTCATTTTAAAAAATTCAAGTTTCAGATTAATGAACTTGTTTATGTTCAGCATGTTTAGATTTTGAAAGTCAGCTTTCCATCATCGGTTATTGAAAATAAAGTAGAAACAAAATCTTTTTGTGTTTTACAAAGTTTATGCTAAAACACTCCCAAAATCTTTTTGTAATTTTTCTTTAATGAAAAGCAGTAAAGAAATATTTACAGACAATATTTTTGTTTGAGTTCGTGTCAGAGGATCATATCAGTTTATGACAAATCACTAGCACCGTTGACCTTTTTAGACTTTAAGTTCTAAACGATTCACTTAGATTGTTAGTATACTGATCCATTTAAATTTTCTCACAAATTTCAATTGTTTCGAGATACGAGAATTAGTGTTTTAAGCACTTAACTTATTGGCGTTTCCCACCTCAGAATATACTCTCGTATCCAGATTCCCTATATTCAGTCTTACAGGTGAGTATACCTTATTGATATCTGTTCTCTGGGTTAATGCGATACCATGAGAGCTCAGGTTAGAACTTCCGTTCAGTCAGAGAGATGATGGCTCGACTTTTAGGTGTGTCCCCCTTGGGGATCTTCTTTACAACAGCACTTGATTTATATCTTTAGATATTTTATCAATTTTTATGCTGAGGGAAAGCTTTATTTAAAGCACGTAAAGTATTATACGAGGACTAGGCCATTGCTTCCACAATATCAGAAGTCCTGGTATAATACCCCAGATATCAAACAGTATAAAGACCTAGTATCTCAGAAACAGGCAATTTTTCAAACAAGATTTCAGGGGTTACCTATATATCCGAGAGATGTTCCCCACGAAATAAGAAAGTTATTGATATCTAGGTTTATATCTCGAAATCAATCTACTGAATGTGTAAAAACCTACTGGTATATCATTAGTGAGACCGTTTATCACATATTTAACTTTCCAATTCTTTAGCATGCTGTGATTGTCTTACTGAAGTACTATCATTTCCTCTTTTTACACAAAAAACTCATTTTGAATTTTCTCATGTTTTAGGGTTTTTTTTTTAATTTTCAAATGTTTTTGTATTTTCAAAATTTTTAACTCTCCCTAAAATCCAAAACATTTAATAAAATTTGACAAACCGATGTAGATAACTTCATCTCACCATCCATTTCTGCTTCACATTCTCTGTTTAGCTCACATTCACCCCCATGATTTACAAACCACTTGATTATAACTTTTTGAAACCGTTTCTCAATCTAATTTTATCATGTGTTTGTTCAGCTGTGAGGGTTTTGGCGTATTCCTTTTAAATTTTAAAAAATTTTAACAATTTAAACCAAACAGTTCTTGTTTTTAATCACAGACACAAGATTTTCTCCTCATGTGCCAGGCTGTTCCGTTATACATGTTGAACTTGAATTGGCCCCTGAACACCTGCAAATGCAAATGGATTTGATTAGTTTTGAATTGGAACCCAATCCATACTGGATTTAGGTTTACCAAATTCATCAACATATAACATGAATGACCTTTCACAATTTCTTTTATATTCAAACACTTTTATAAAAATTTTATCCGAAAATTTAACTTTCTTTGATTTTTTAACCATTTGATTAACCAATTTTTCCTTCTTTATTCTCTCTTTTGTCCTCAGATTTGTATCTGATGAATTCATTTTACTTGACTGATTATTCTTTGGAGAGCAAAGCGATTCATCAGAACTAGTATCTGAGGTAGTTTTCGAGGACAAAATCTTTTCTAAATACTCTCTCGCTTTCTTTCTTTTCTTTCTCAGTCTATCTTTCTGCCCTTTTGATAATTTGATTCTTTGGTCTTTGGGCTTTTCTTCTATTTTCTCAGTTTTCTTAGCCATTTTATGAGATTCAGCCCTCGATCTTCTCTTTGATTTCATTGGGCAATCTCTGGCAAAATGACCTCTGATTTGACATTCATAGCATCTTCTCATCTCAAATCTCTAAATCTAGCAGTTAACAGCAATGTGTCCTTCAAAACCACATTTGTAACACACCATGTTATCGTACCATTCTCCACTTTCAAACCAAACACTTAGATCGTAACATTGATTTACCTTGTGGTAATCATGACCTCTCCTTTTTCTATCATCATAATGATTTGTCTTTGAAGAATCTTCATTCCATCTTCTTCTGTAAGCTTGATTTGACTTTTGAGCACCGTGGTCAAAACAACACCACTTTTTACCAACTTTTTGTGAGTTTTGATTTTCAAATTTTTGTGAATTTTTGTTTTTATAGTGATTTGATGATTGAACTGATGATCTTTTCTTTTGAGCATTTTTTTAATTTTTAAAATTTTTAACATATTGTTTTTGTTCCCCATTTTTCTTAGAAGTTGAATGACGTGATGTCGTAGTCACACGCAAATTTAATCCAAATTACAACTAATAGATAGCAGCAAATGGGTATCGAACACAGGGAGTTTGTGAAAAGTGTGTTGATTATATAGTTTTGTGAATTAACTACAATTAAACTAATTTGCAGAAATTAAAATTCAAGAGTTTGATTGTTTGGTTTTAAGAACTAAATTACTAACTAATCGTAAATCAAGATTGGTTGTTAAATAGATTAAGAGAGAATGACCATCTTAGGTTTCGGTTTCCTTTTAACAATTGTGCCTAAATCCAACTAAAAAGAGTTACATAGACATAACTCATGCATAAACGTTTGGTGTGATAAAAAGGAACTAAGTACTCGGATTAGATAAACGCGAGGTTGTTACCCGATGACCAATTAACCAATATCCAACCCTAACCCTTCTCGTTATATCTTGATTGTCAACGACACCAAGAACGTACGGTTTAGACTAAGATCAAAACATCAATTAATAACTTACAATCAAACATTCATGCACCATAACAAACATAGCAAAACACACCAAGTTCATTATTCTAGAAATAAGATTCAAAGCACAAAAGTCATAAAGAAAACCTTCACCTAAGATGATCACCGAAAGTTTAGCCTAACATAGTTTGGTGAATCATCATTCCAACAAAATCAAAGTTCATACGAATCAAAATACAAACCAAATTGTTTAGAAATGTTCCCAATCACTTGCACAAGCTAAATTTCGCCCAAAACTCCAGAGAAACGTTCCCAATGATGATACATATGAAAAGACACTTGAAAACGGTTTAATAAGGGCAGTTACACAATTTGCGTCAGGGTCTACCTTAATTTACGGTACCTATCGTAAATTACGGTAGCTTTAATATTGTTACGCTGGATCTTTACTGGTTTACGGTGGAACTGGGGGGATTCAGGGGCTACCGTAAATTATGGTAGCCACCATAATTTACGGTGGGCCCCTGAGTTTCCTCTTTGGTTTCTTCTTTCCATCCTTCTGTAACCCGCTCCATTCCATTCCATCCAAAGCAGCGTTTTCTTCGTTTTTAAGCTCCAAACGCACCTGAAACATAAGCAACTGTAGTCATCTAATTCAAGACAATTACATGATTAAATGGGGCATTAACTTGTATTTTAACACACTTAAGGGTTGTCCTATGGACCACCCGTCACATCCCCACCCTTAATGTGACAACCAGATTAATAGTCAGCCCACTACTATTAACGGCCCAATAAACTTTGAATTTGATTAATAGTTGTCGGCCATTTGATTAGATCATTAAATTTACATGTGATTTCAACCGCATGCTTATAGAGGTCCAATTAGAAATCAATTAAACATAAGATTGTGGGACAGCTCATGTGATCAGTAAACAATGTCATCATTTCATTCATTGGAAATCAAAGCTTACATTTTAATCATATCAGTTTTGCATATGATAAATATCATCGGTCCAATAGAATTAGATTGTTGACGTGTATGGTTACATATACATTTATTTACAGTATTTTCACATGCAACGAAATGTGTTTTATATTTATAAAAATAGTTTATACCTTAACATTAAAACACACACAACAAAGGACAAGTGTATCCCGTTATATATGCAACAAAGTATTGGTAAGAGCCAGATATCGATCCATGGAACACGGGCGTTCTAAAGTACTAAATCTTTGTCATTAATCTACCAATAGAATGATAAGTGAATGGTTGTTTAACTAAATTATCTAAATTATATCTAAAACATAAATATACTAATATCTTGTTTCACAAACAACCTAAACATGTTATCTATCAGATATGTCACAAAAGCACTTAATCAATTTTCCAATTTCGAGACAGTTAGTCATCCGCAAGGAGTTTTCTAACATGATGATTCTTCGGAAAGTTAACATGATAAACACACATTAACCACCTAAACTCATTCTTTAGCGAGCTATTGATATTCATTCATGTGAACCTTTAAAGATAGATTAGTCATCCGCTAGGAGTTTTCTAACCTCACTTATCAAAGAAAGAAATACCGATGGTCACAAAACAGCCACGAGGATAAGCATTTAAGTAGATCATATAACAACATATTTCACCTTTACAAGTCTTGAACACAAATCTACCATGTCAACAATTTCAGACCAAAACTACTAAACAAGGATCATAAACCGCATGCAAGAACATGTAATCAACACCATATAATTCGTTAGAACCCTTACGTGCAAGAAAGCATTCCTAATCAAAATAGGATATATCTTAGATAAAACCAATACCCCTCTCGAGTCTCATGGTGTAAACAAGTTTACAAACAAGTGATTAATCAAGAAATAGTTATCATCCCACTAACCACAGATTCATTATCCAAGATAATCAAACATAATCAGGAACTCAACATCTATGAAACGTTCGTTATATAATCATGAAGATTTAAACATGAAAAAGTACTAAAGTTTCATACAAACAATATTACAACATAAATCAGGAGGTCTTTGATGGGTTGTAATGATAGGCTATGGTTAAGGGTATGGAATGGATATTTAAAAGTGGCTAAATGGTTAAAACTCGGTGGTTATTTGTAACTAGCGTAAATAAATGAACAACTATACATAAATAACGCTTAAAGACAATTTTACCCTTTTCGAGCTATACAACATATCTTGTACTATTTAGCACTTAAAATTGCTCTAACTTGATCGTCTTTGATCTGTTTTTCGATCTCTATTTTTTTTTTTGCTTTTTTTATTACAAGGAAATAATTACAAACAAGCTAGTTGGATTACAAGGGAATAATTACAAATAAGCTAGTTGGATAATAACTTTTACCGAGTTTTAACACAAAGGTTTAAAATTAAAAAGGCTAAATTTGGTTAAGTAGGCTAAGTAGTTGGGTATAATTTAAAAACACGGAAAATAGGCTCAACGTGGCGAACTAATGGATAATGTTAGGTGCGGGATATAAACAAAGAAAAAGGCTAACACAAAATGGTATCCTATTTGCCTCTGTCATATTCATGCAATTTTCATATTTATGATTTTGAAAAGTATACTATTGACAAGTTCTAAATTGCATAAAACATCCGGCTCACTCATTTTCCGCAAAAGTTAAGCATTGACAAGAAAGCATTAAAGGCTCAAAAATATGCTCACGTAAACAGAAGGAATGGGTATAAATGTAAAGATAAATATGCAAGTCTTTCTTTTTGTTTGTCATACTTTTAGTTATCTTTTTCAAAAATCGATTTGGTTTGTCGGTTTTGATCAAATTTGGTGCTTTCTAAAGAACACAACTGACCGTTTTTGTAATTTTAAAGGTTTTTTTTTTATAAATATATACAAAAACAAGGACACTCAAGGACAAACAAATTTAAACCCTTAAACCCAAGTTCTAAATTACATGAAACATCCAGCTCACTCATTTTCCGCAAAAACAAAGAAGCATTTGACAAGAAAGCAGTAAAGGCTCAAAAATATGCTCACGTAAACGGAAGGAATGGGTATAAATGTAAAGATAAATATGCAAGTCTTTCTTTTTGTTTGTCACACTTTTAGTTTAGCTCTTCATAATCGCTTAACTAAGACGTGATCTGATGAATTTATCAGAAGGTTTTATTTTCGTGGAGTAAATAAATAAACAATTGAGTACAAATAAATGAATGAAAAAGCAGTTAACTAAATAAACAAATGAACAAGAATGAATAAATGTAACTGAAATAAATGAATATAAATGAAATAAATGAATGAAGTAAATAAATAAATAAATATATAAGCGGTTCGATTCCGAACACGGACATAAATATAAATATAAATATAAATATAAATAGGAATGAAATAACTGAATTGAAATAAATAAAATACTGAAATAACTGTACTGGAATGAAATAAATAAATAAATAAATGAAATATAGAAATGAAATGACTGAATTAAAATAACTGAAATGAAAGAATAAAAGAAAAATGGTTCGATTCCGAACACATAACTGAACTAAATAAATAAATGTAAAATGTTAGTCGAAAAATAAATAAAAAGTTAGTATGTTAGTAAGGTTAGTGGTTAGTAAAATAGAAATATTAGTTGGGGGTGCCAGACTAAGTTTTCACAAGTTAGTAAATAAAAGAAAACAAAATAAATACAAAATGTATGAGTATTCACAAGTATTCACAGTTTGTACACCGGTAAAATAATAACTCGGATTGTTCCATTAATTTCGCTGTGTCCCCGGCAACGGCGCCAAAAACTTGACGTGCATGGTTACATATACATTTATTTACAGTATTTTCACATGCAATGAAATGTGTTTTATACTTATAAAAATGGTTTATACCTTAACATTAAAACACACACAACAAACGACAAGTGTATCCTGTCATATATGCAACAAAGTATTGGTAAGAGCCAGATATCGATCAATGGAACACGGGCGTTCTAATGTACTAAATCTTTGTCATTAATCTACCAGTAGAAAGATAAGTGAATGGTTGTTTAACTAAATTATCTAAATTATATCTAAAACATAAATATACTACTATCTTGTTTCACAAACAACCTAAACATGTTATCTATCAGATATGTCACAAAAGCACTTAATTAATTTTCCAATTTCGAGTCAGTTAGTCATCCGCTAGGAGTTTTCTAACATGATGATTCTTCGTAAAGTTAACGCGATAAACACACGTTAACCACCTAAACTCATTCTTTAGTGAGCTATTGATATTCATTCATGTGAACCTTTAAAGATAGATTAGTCATCCGCTAGGAGTTTTTTAACCTCACTTATCAAAGAAAACAATACCGATGGTCACAATACAGCCACGAGGATAAGCATTTAAGTAGATCATATAACAACATATTTCACCTTTACAAGTCTTGAACACAAATCTACCATGTCAGCAATTTCAGACCAAAACTACTAAACAAGGATCATAAACCGCATGCAAGAACATGTAATCAACAACATATAATTCGTTAGAACCCTTACGTGCAAGAAAGCATTCCTAATCAAAATAAGATATATCTTAGATAAAACCAATACCCCTCTCGAGTCTCATGGTGTAAACAAGTTTACAAACAAGGGATTAATCAAGAAATAGTTACCATCCCACTAACCACAGATTCATAATCTAAGATAATCAAACATAATCAGGAACTCAACATCAATGAAACGTTCGTTATATAATCATGAAGATTCAAACATGAAAACAAACAAGATTATAACATAAAGATTATTCATGAAACAAGTTCATTACTACTATTATATAATACTACATTAAACATAAACTAACATCAGCTCATAACTTGCAAAATGATCAGAATACATGTTCAAGAACAAGGAATCAAACCATAAACAAGCAAGGAATTGATGGGTTGGATCGGTTATGCTTCCATTTGATCTTTAAGCTTCAAATGGGTCTGATCAGGACTACTTTGGAACCCAGAAATCGCCCAGAAACATGGAGAAAAACACAACATTTTGATCAGCAGCGAATGCTGCTATTTATAGGCAATTTTCAGTTTGGCACGGCCGTGCCATCGGGTCGCACGGCCATGCGGTCAGGTCTTGTCAGGTGACGTCATTTCTCCGATCCCGAGTCAGCCAAGTGGACTAGTGGACAAGTTGCCTGGGTCATCAGACCGGCACGGTCATGCCGTTGGTGACAGGGTAGTGCGGTGTCATCAGAATGTTGATCAGAAACCCTGGTCTGGCCATTGCACAGTCATGCGGCCCGGGAACAGATCGGCACTGGCTGTTGCACTGGCAGTGCTTCCGAGATCGAATGATCGGCACGGTAGTGCCATCAGATGTTGGTGACAGGGTAGTGCGGTGTCATCAGAATGTTGATCAGAAACCCTGGTCTGGCCATTGCACGGTCATGCGGTCCGGGAACAGATCGGCACTGGCTGTTGCACTGGCAGTGCTTCCGAGATCGAACGATCGGCACGGTAGTGCCATCAGATGGCACGGTAGTGCCATCAGATGGCACGGTCGTGCCACACCTGGCAGTCATCATAATTTTGCCCGTTTCATCCGAAATGCATCAGAATTTGTCCGTTTTCATCAGATTTTTCTTTTGTGCTCCGTTTAAGACCTAAAAATATAAAAGTACCGGATTTGGCACCTAAACGTTTCGATTTCGGTCAAAAACGCTTACAACGGAAGTGTTTTGGTGTATAAAAACATGTATAATTTAACGTATATTAATTGTCGGCTAGTTGATTTGAAAGGATTGCATGTGATATCATAATTGTTAGACACAAACGGTCCAATTAAAAATAAAGATTAAAGGTTGATTAGTTCAGTATTGCATGTGAGAATTAATTATTGCACAGTTTTTCTGACAACCCTCGACGAAGCATAGGTTATTCGTCACCACCCTTGCCTGACGAAGAATAGACTTTCGTCATCACATTTACCCAACGAAAAACACTTCTTCGTCGAAGACAGTCTGCTGTATGGGCTGTTGGCCCAAGTGACGCCCAGTACACCCGATTATAACCACTTTGTATCCGCATATCTTTACGAAAATCATATTTAGCGAAACCCTAGACTCCCCCTTCTCTCCTTTGCACTCGACGTCAATCATCATCCCTCTCGCAGCTCTTGCTAGTCTTATCTTGTATCTGGTTAGTATGTGATAACCCAATTCGACCTACTTGATATACTATTTGTATAATCACCCATTATCATAATTGATTTCAATTGTTGATTCATTAGATTGTGGCTGATCTTATTGAATTGAAATACATGATTTATGGTATTGAGACAAACTATATGATACGTGTACACGAAACTAGTAACCAACAAGATAGTGTTTGCATGATAAAAATCCTTATAGATCTATCTGTGTGATTTGGGTTTCGTTAATAAAAATTGTAGATCTAGAACTAGTATGTATAAACTGATGATGATTTGAGTGTGTAAATCAATTGCTATTGTGGCCTATTGTGGGAATAGGGTTTGTCAGAAACTATACTTTCATATTCTGTAAACTAGGGTTTTGATGTTTCATAGTTCAACCTGAGAAATTAGAACATATATGATAAGGGCTTGATAGTTTGCATTTGTTCATGTTCACTGTATGATTCAATAATTATGCTGGCCGAATCTATATTGTGTTAACTGTTGTATATAGTTAATGAATAATCGAGATTGTGGCATTAAGCATGATGATGCCTAGAATTTCTTAAGATTGATTTATGAGAATTTAGGGAAACTGTTACTATGAATTTGGTATGATCACGATTGTTAACTAATTGAATATTATGGTTCGATCGGTTTTGGAATATGGGATGTGTTTACAGGAATTTTGGGTGAACAGTTAAAAGCAAAGAATGAACCAGTAAGGCCTCGACGAAACTCTCATGTCGACGAAAGACGTGTTCTTCGTCGACAAGGTTATGGTGAGCAGTGGGGGTGACTAAATATAGAGATTCGTCGAGTGTAATCTTCGCCGAAAAACGTTGTATAAGCAGTTGACTATGATGAGTATAATTGATGATTGCATGTAAAGGTGGCATAACATTAATTATGAATGGGAAACCTGAATTGTCTAGTGTGAATAGTAAACCATCTGTTATGAGTGTTATGTGTTTGAAATGGTTGTTACCTGTTATGCAATATTCCTTGCTATGACTATACGCTATGATTATACGCGAATAAGGTGAATGTAAACTGACTACGTATACATGAATACCATATGCTTGACTAATTAATTTTGAACAAGTAGCTAGTCATACCGAGCAAACCAAGGTGAGTTCACTGCTCTTTTTCCAAGCAAGCGTCCCGGGGAGGGACATCTAGTAAACGTTCCGGGGAGGAATGTCGGGTTATTGAGATGTTGGTTATTACACTCATTTCTATCATTAAGTCCCATCATATACCGATTGGTTGCCGGGGAGGCAACGGGGTTATTAGTTGATAGCGCAATTAGGTTTGGCACCCTCACACCGTACCGGGGAGGATGGTCGTGAACTAATTACCTTAACCACTTGACCTATGTATGATAGAGTATTGGGGTTTGGGTAAATAATCTGGAGCCATCTGCGGTAATCGAGTTAACAACAACATCAAATCTTTGAAATGTGGTAACAATCTTTGAACTCACCAGCGTCGTCTGACACACTTGTGTTGGTGCATATGTCTGTCAACTTCGTCTTGTATCGAGTCTTGTAATAGTTTAGATACATCAGGGCACGTAGTACGAGAAAAATGTGAAATATATGGGTTGTGACCATTTCGCATGAAATGGAATATGTCCATTTCGTACGAAATGAACTCTGGCCATTTCGTGTGAACCGTTTCGTGCGAAATGGGCTTGCCTATAAATAGGTGCCTTGTTCAAATCATTTATAACGTTTTTTATTCCGGTAGCGAAGCTCTGCTGAAGTGTCTACAGCATTGTAAAACGATCTGATATCAATACAAGAGACAGTTTAAGTGAATCTAAGTGCAAATCAGCTGAAATAACTCCGATACGCCTGTTTCCGCCTTTCGTATTGGACAAGATCTTTTCTGAACGACTCGTTTGGTCGTGCAAACGATCCTACAAGTGGTATCAGAGCTCAGGAGGAAGAGTTCTTACCATTTCAGCTGTTTTTCATAAAAAAATTCTGTTTTCTACTCACTTTCTTCACATTTTTCAAAATTAAACGGATTTTCATGGATAAAATGGCTTGATTTTCACATATAACGTGCGAAACACTGTTTTAACAAACCATTGAAAGAATCAGACCTTAATTCGAAGTAAAACTTGATCAATTTATTGAAAAACTGTCCGAAAGTGTGACGTCAGATCCATTTCGCACGAATTGGATATCAGGATGTTTGAAATTGCAGCCATTTCGCACGAAATAAGCCTCCATTTCGCACCAAGTGTGTCATTTCGTTTGAAATGGTATCTCATTTCGCACCAAAGTTGTCACACCCCCAAAATCCATTATATTATGCCACACACCCTACTATTTCTAGACACCCGCATCAACACGATTATCAAAACAGTAGACACCAATCAACAATATTATGCCACCCTAATCATCAACTAACAGGAATACTTGGGCATTATAATAAATCGATTAACAACCCTAGTGCTTATGTTCCATCTATACATGATAATAACATAAATTATCCCATCTATAAAAATCCATATGTATTCTAGTCTTATAAAAAATCACATGCAATCTGACACTTCACATGCATTTATTTATGGCCAACAATCACTTTACATGCAGACTGAATTCACAAATGCGATGTCACATGCAAGAATCAGAACAAATACAAGGTGATTCGGCCGTATCTCTTGTTTACATTATCTTCTCGAAATAACATTCACATGGGTTGCCAATCATTACTCGATCATACCATATGGATCACAGTTTTACATACACACTAGTAACAACTATCATGTTGAACCCTAATCCTCATGAACATCACATACAGACAGGACAGACAATCATATATAACTATGGTATATTAATGACAAATCATCAACAAGGAATCAAACGGATTATGTCGGTTAATCTAGTCACATACTAACCGTTTGCAAAACGAGACTACGAGGACTCCGAGGAGGATGCTGGCTGTCGTCGGGTTTCAAAGGAGAACGAGAGAGAGAAGTTGAGAAGTGATTAGGGTTTCTGTTAGTTATCGCGTGAAATTTAAGAATAACACATGTAACTATTCGCTACTGGGCCAAAGCCCATTGGTTTTCGGCCCGCTATATGACGAAAACACTTTGGTGTTTTCGTTCTAGTAGTGTTTTCGTGGGGGAGTATGCTCATTGCATGGAAAGTATATCTAACCAACTTGACCAACTAATAAACAAAACACATATCAATGTATGCAACTTATAAATAAAACACATAGTGCACAGTTTCAATGCATTGAATCACAAGACACCGCAAGTAACGTATAGAGGAGAAACCTTGGAAACTCGAGTTGTCACATTATCCCCAACTTGAAAGAAATTTTGTCCCGAAATTTAGCACGTGGTTACTGAGGAAGCTAGTTGTGTTGTGTACTTTACTGGTTTTCCTGGGGTGTCACATCATCCCCCCGTTGATTTGGAATTTCGTCCCGAAATTCTGTAGTAGCTTCAGCCTCAGTAGTGGTTGCACTGTTTCCGAACAACTGGGGATATTTGAGTTTCATCTGATCTTCTCGTTTCCAGGTAAACTCTGGGCCACGACGGGAGTTCCAACAAACTCGAACAAGAGGTATTCTGGTGTGCTTGAGGACCTTAACGTCTCGGTCCGTGATTTCAACTGGTTCCTCGGCGAATCGCAACTGATCGTCGATAGTGAGCTCCTTCAAAGGAACTATGAGGGTCTCATCTGACAGACACTTCTTCAGATTCAACACATGAAAAAAACGTTGTGAACTGCACTGAGTTCTGCTGGTAGGTTTAGTTTGTAGGCCACCCTGCCTATTTTCTCAATGATTTTGAACGGTCCGACATATCGTGGGTTGAGTTTGCCTCGTTTGCCAAAACGAACCACACCCTTCCAGGGTGAGACTTTGAGTAGAACCCGGTCCCCGACCTGGAATTCTAGAGGTTTCCGGTGCTTGTTTGCGTAGGCTTTCTGACGGTTGCGAGCTGCCACCATGCGTTGTCGAATCTGAGCAATTCTTTCTGTTGCGTCTACTACAAGTTCTGGACCTGTGATCTGACTATCACCCACCTCTGCCCAACAAAGAGGTGTTCGGCATTTACGCCCGTACAATGCCTCAAATGGAGCGGCTTGAATGCTCATGTGGTAGCTGTTATTATACGAAAACTCCACTAGAGGGAGATGTTTTCCCAGCCGTTACCGAAATCGGTTACGCATGCTCGAAGCATGTCTTCTAGATTTTGGATGGTGCGTTCAGACTGCCCATCTGTTTGCGGATGATAAGCTGTGCTCATATCTAACCGAGAGCCAAAAGATTTGTGCATCGCTTGCCAAAGTTCTGAAGTAAAACGTGCATCACGATCTGAAATAATAGAGGTTGGCACCCCGTGCCTCGAAACCACTTCTTTAAGATAGACGTCTGCTAGAGTGGAGAACTTATCTGTTTCCTTGATAGCCAAGAAGTGTGCAGACTTTGTGAGTCGATCCACGATCACCCTAATAGTATCATTCCCACGTTGAGATCTAGGCAGGCCAGTAACAAAATCCATGGAAATTTGCTCCCATTTCCATTGTGGTATCTCTGGTTGTTGGAGTAGGCCTGATGGTTTCTGATATTCGGTCTTGACTCTCGCACAAGTCAAACATTTGCTAACGTAAGTTTCTATGTGAGCTTTCATGCTAGGCCACCAATACGTAGTTCTGAGATTGTGGTACACCTTATCCGAACCTGGGTGTACCGAGTAACGAGACTTATGCGCTTCATTCATCACAAGCTCGCTTAAGTTTCCATAGTGTGGGACCCAGATGCGTCCTGTCACGTAGTAGGCGCCGTCTTCCTTTTGTTATAACCGTTGCCGTGAGCCGCGTAGGGCTTCAACCCTGGCGTTTTTTTTTGGTTTCAATGCTTCTACCTGAGCATCTCGTATCTGTGGAGGAAGACTAGATTGGATGGTGAGTTGTAGTGCTCGTACACGCCTAGGTGTAGTATCCTTTCGACTAAGGGCGTCAGCCACAACATTTGCCTTGCCCGGATGGTACTTGATGTGTGACGCCCTAACACGTTTTAACCCAAGATTCGCAGCGGAAAACACATAATTAAAATTTCTTTAATGATATTCTTTCTTTCACTTAAATACATTAATCCCTTTTTATAAATTAATTAAAAACTAACATACTTATATAAAATTAATTGACCACATTCACACCCACGTACAATCCATGCATTGACTCGATCTTCAACCGCGTACACTTCTTGATGAAACATCCATAAACCTGTACAACCTGCAGACACCGCATTTAATCACATCATTAGTAACCGGTGACATAATACAAAATATTAACAAATGTATAAATAGGCGTCAACATATCATGCTTTCTCTTATACTAGCCCCTTCATCCATCCATTCGATCACTCGCATCGGATTGCGGAGTCAACCTTCACTTCCATTGTTAACATGCCTATACTTCACATTAATTCTCAATAGAAAAATGGTTAGTATCATTAGCTTCTCTTTATATGAACATGTCCTCGAATACACATAACTCATCTTATTCATTCAAGCATATAATTAAATACTCACTCAAGCATGTATTCACTTTCTATTCGTACACGTACTTACAACTTACATCCTACATGTATAACTCCTTAATTCATCTTTATGCATAATTCAATATGTAAGTTCCCTTTTCTTACCCAAACTTAATCGAATCTCCTTCTTAACCACTTCCGACCCATTTCCACTAAAACTTAACTTAATAATCAGATCGATTCATATCTTCTCACATTACATTCAATAATTACCATATATCATAAATACATTACCAAACAAAAGGGTAAGTTCGGAGTTCACTTACCTCGTGCGTCCGAGTTCGAGCATAGCTTCCGTGTTTATCCTTGGCCCGTTGCCCTTCCACGCTTGTGTCCATGTTGACATGACTCCTATCCATACATGTCATCACATTTATCATAACATGATTAGCATACATGAGCATACATACCTTTTAATGAAGGTTCTTGCCATATCATCTTATCAAACTAATTTCTCACTTGTAATCCATTCAAAACACATTCCTTATACAATTCTATTATTTTAATACATCATCATCACATTCTACATACATTTATTCATTATTAGCATACAATCTCACTTATCATTTTCTCCTAAGCATTTCATCAAACACTTGGTGTGCATATCACTTTCTAAGCATAATGTACAAGTGCTTTAAGCATGTTCTTCCCTATTTCATCTTATGAACCATCACATTCAATCAAAATCTCGTAATCATAAATTCCACATCAAGTCTATCTATCTCAGTCTATCATATAACACCTTATACATCACAAGATCACACTATAACATCTACAAGTTCATCATGATCATCATCTTCACACTCATGCAATGGGTTTCATTCTAAATCACCCAATAACTTGAAATTAATCATAACACAAGTTCTATTTGGTGTTTCTAACACCTCTACATGCTTAATTTCATACAAATTCATGGATTGATCATAACCCACTTCAAACAAGATCATCAAATCTAAGTTTTAAGACATACCTTATGATCCCCTTGTGAAGGTGATCGTTAATTCACGTTCGGTTGTGAATTTGGGCTTCGTTTAGCCTTTCAATTTGGAGAAGTTGTGAAGTTTAGGGTTTTGGCTCCAAGGGAGCCTTCCCTGCTCGTTGATGAACACACACACACGATGTGTGTTTGTGTGTGTGTTGTTTTCTTTTTTAATAAAACAACTTTCAAGTTGTTTACTTAGGTCCCTCATGTTTCGTTTTAGTTAAATAAGGTTACAACCCTTCGTTTAATGCCAACGATACTAATATTCAACTAGGTTAATTATTCCTAGTTAATATTCATTTACGGGTTCACTTTTACCCTTAACAGTATTTTTACCCGTTCCTTTGTATTAACCGGGTTTAAATTACCAAACCCATTTTTGGGGTGTTACATGATGGCACATTCGTAATCGTTCAGTAGCTCGACCCATCGACGTTGTCGCATGTTCAACTCTTTCTGCTTGAAGATATGGCCGAGACTCCTGTGATCGGTGTAGATGGTGCACTTGGTACCGTACCCGTAATGTCTCCATATCTTAGGTGCGAAAACCACAGCTCCCAGCTCCAAATCATGTGTAGTGTTATTCCTTTCGTGAATATTATGTTAACGTGACGCGTAAGCAATAACCTTGTCACGTTGCATCAACACACACCCAAGACTCTGAATGGATGCGTCGCCATAAACCACAAAATCGTTTGTGCCCTCTAGCAATGAAAGAATAGGTGCGCTACAAAGTCTATCCTTTAAGTGCTGAAATGCTGATTCCTGTGCATTTCCTCAACGATAAATAACGCCTTTCTGTGTTAGTGAATTGAGAGGTTGCGCAATATTCGAGAAGTCTTTGATGAACCTTCTGTAGTAGCTCGCCAAACCCAAGAATTGGCGGATTTCTGTTGGTGTACGCGGTGCAGGCAAGTTCTTGATCGAGTCTACCTTGGATGGATCAACGTGAATCCCATCCTTGTTCACCACGTGGCCTAGGAAATGGACTTCGCGAAGCCAAAAGTCGCATTTCAAAAACTTAGCGTACAACTGTTATGTTCTGAGGAGTTCCAAAATGAGTCGTAAATGCAGCTCGTGTTCCTCCCGACTCCTAGAGTAGACCAGAATGTCGTCGATGAATACAATCACAAATTTATCCAAGTACAGCTTGCACACTCTGTTCATAAGATCCATAAAGACTGCAGGCGCGTTTGTTAGCCCGAATGGCATGACCAGAAACTCATAATGGCCGTAGCGTGTTCTGAATGCTGTTTTGGAGACGTCCTCGTCCCGGACTCTCAGTTGATGGTAGCCTGACTTCAGATCAATCTTTGAATAGTAGCTCGACCCTTTCAGCTGGTCGAACAAGTCGTCAATGCGTGGAAGAGGATAGCGATTCTTTACGGTCACCTTGTTTAATTCGCGGTAATCTATGCACATACGGAAGGTATCGTCTTTCTTCTTCACAAACAACACGGGAGCTCCCCAGGCCGAAGAGCTAGGATGAATGAAACCCTTATCCAAGAGTTCTTGCAACTGCTTGGACAGTTCTTCCAGTTCTGTTGGAGCTAAGCGATAAGGTGCTCGAGCTATGGGTGCTGCTCCAGGAGCTAGCTCGATCTGAAATTCGACCTAGCGATGAGGCGGTAGCCTAGGTAAATCTTCAGGAACACTTGAGGAAAGTCGCGTACTACTGGAATATCCTCTATTCTCTTCTCTTTCGTTGATGCATCAGTAACAAGTGCTAAAATAGCAGTGTGGCCCTTTCGTAAACACTTCTGGGCCTTAAGGAAGGAGATGATGCCCACTACAGCACCACTCTTGTCGCCTTGAATTTCGAGAGGTTCTTTGCCAGAACGGGGAATTCGAACAATCTTCTCTTTGCATAGGATCTCTGCTTGCTGTTGGGATAACCAGTCTATCCCAATGACGATGTCGAAACCATCACAACGTTGGGGTCATTCCTAGCATCACCCTGACCAATCACGAACACTTGACCCCTGGCACCATTGCCGTCGTTATTACCCCCATTGTTATTCCCATTGCCCTGATTATTGTTGTTGTTGTTCTGATTTTGGTTTAACTGGGGGCAGTCCAGCTTGAAGTGGCCTTCAGCACCACACTGAAAGCATCCCTTGTTACCTCGCTGTCGCTGCTGGTTCTGTGGAGCTGGTGGTTGTTGCTGTTGGTTCTGATTCGCAGGTCATGAGCTCCTGCAATCCTTAGCTTCATGACCCATCTTGAGACACCTCTGGCAACGACCCCTGTTGCACTGACCACTGTGGTGCCTGTTGCATGTGTTGCACTTTGGGTGGTTTCCTCGATATCCACCCTGCCCTTGACTACCAGAAGATTGCTGGCCAGGACTCTGGTAGTCATCGATCTTTCGCTGCTGTGCCTGAGACTGAACTGAAGTTGAACCCTTGCTGGAGGTTCCATCCCACTTTCGCTTGTTTACTGGGAATAGCAGAAGTAGTAACAGTAGTAGCACCAATACGTTTAGGCAGCTTGTTCTGTTCCATTGCCTGGTCTGTGAAACGATGAGCAAGAAGAGTAACATCTTGAATAGTAGCAAGGTTAGCAGAAGTCACATGGCTTTGAATCTCATGTACTAAGCCTTTGAGGTACAGCTCGATATGTTTGATGGGCGGTTCCACCATAGTTGGACACAAGATGGCCAACTCATTAGATCGCTTCGTATACGCCTCTATCTCTGACCCCGTCATCTTCAGGTTAAAGAACTCCACTTCCAGTTTGTGGATGTCATCACGGTTACAGTATTCTCGCTTGATTAGTTCCTTAAGATCATTCCTTGGGGTGGCATTAGCAGCCGCCAGCCCCATCATCTGAACTTGCGCGTTCCACCAAGTTAGCGCAGTGCCATCGAGAGTACTGGTGGCGTACTTCACCCTACGAGCCTCAGGGCATTCACACATTTTGAAGACCGATTCGAGCTTCTCGAACCAGTGGAGGAGTCCTACGGCTCCTTCAGTGCCACTGAAAGTATTAGGACGGCAGTCCATGAACGTCTTGAATATGCATACAGGTGGCTGAGCTTGTTGGCCTGTCGTGTGTGTAAGAGTAAACGTAATTAAGCACAAGTGTTGGGTTACGAAAGTAGGATCTAAGGATCCTAGAGTGAGTTGTGATGGCAGGCTATACCTCCTGCCTGGGCAGCTTCGAGTGCTGCAGTAACTTGTTCAGTGATCAAAGCCGCTAACTGGTCTTGAGTTAGGTTAACGCGTCCACTCATGATCTTTATATCAAAGGAAAGATGAGTGAGAAAAGGTTCACGAAAGTGCGATGATAGAAGAGAGTAAGCACACATGAGTTTTCATGCAGTAGTTGCTACGTTATCTAAGCATACCATGAGCAAAGTTCTATGTAATCTAGCAAGTAGGCAATATAAACATAAATCGTATCACCTAGAATGTCGAGTCTTGCACGTGGAGCGAAGCGTCGTTGTGGATCGTTGAGCACTGTTCAGGTTATAGTCTGGGTTTAACAAAAACTTTTTCCCTTATTAAAACCAAGTTCACTATAACCAATGGCTCCGATACCAATCTGTCACACCCCCAAAATCCATTATATTATGCCACACACCCTACTGTTTCTAGACACCCGCATCAACAAGATTATCAAAACAGTAGACACTAATCAACAATATTATGCCACCCTAATCATCAACTAACAGGAATACTTGGGCATTATAATAAATCGATTAACAACCCTAGTGCTTATGTTCCATCCATACATGATAATAACATGAATTAGCCCATCTATAAAAATCCATATGTATTCTAGTCTTATCAAAAAGCACATGCAATCTGACACTTCACATGCATTTATTTATGGCCAACAATCACTTTACATGCAGACTGAATTCACAATTGCGATGTCACATGCAAGAATCAGAACAAATACAAGGTGATTCGGCCGTATCTCTTGTTTACATTATCTTCTCGAAATAACATTCACATGGGTTGCCAATCATTACTCGATCATACCATATGGATCACAGTTTTACATACACACTGGTAACAACTATCATGTTGAACCCTAATCCTCATGAACATCACATAGAGACAGGACAGACAATCATATATAACTATGGTATAGTAATGACAAATCATCAACAAGGAATCAAACGGATTATGTCGGTTAATCTAGTCGCATACTAACCGTTTGCAAAACGAGACTACAAGGACTCCGAGGAGGATGCTGGTGCCGTCGGGTTTCAAAGGAGAACGAGAGAGAGAAGTTGAGAAGTGATTAGAGTTTCTGTTAGTTATCGTGTGAAATTTAAGAATAACACATGTAACTATTCGCTACTGGGCCAAAGCCCATTGGTTTTCGGCCCGCTATAAGTGTTTTCGTTCTAGTAGTGTTTTCATGGGGGAGTATGCTCATTGCATGGAAAGCATATCTAACCAACTTGACCAACTAATAAACAGAACACATATCAATGTATGCAACTTATAAACAAAACACATAGTGCGCAGTTTCAATGCATTGAATCACAAGACACCGCAAGTAACGTATAGAGGAGAAACCTTGGAAACTCGAGTTGTCACAAAAGTGCCAATTCGCTTGACAGGGCCATTTCGTTTGAAATAGCTTTTCATTTCGCACGAAGTGGGTAAAATAGGGTCCATTCCATTTGAAAGGTCTATTCCGCTTGTAAGGTCCATTTCGCTTGAAAGGTTCATTCCGCTTGAAAAAGTACATTCTGCTTGAACAGTTCATTTCGTTTGAAAGGTTCATTTCGTATGAGAGTTCATTTCGTTTGAGATTGGATATTTCCAGTTCGTGTGAAACTTCATCCATTTCGTTTGAAAAACTGAGTTTGTGAACTTTTGATAACTGAAACATGGAGAACGAGTTCTACAATGCCTTTGCTACTCCGATGACTGTGACTCAGATTACGATGCTAGAAAATGAAACGGGCACAACGCAAAAACCGCCTAAGCTTATGAGTATTGAGGAGTATAGTGGATGGGCCGAACGTTTTGAAAATTGGGTTCAAGCATATTACTTAGATGCATGGGAATATACTGAATTTTGATATATTAGACCAGTTAAGGACGACGGAAAGTAAGTTGATATTAAAGATCTAGATGTTGATGAGAAAAAGAAATACAAAAATGAAAAATTGATGGTTAGTCTCTTGCAGCAAGCTATTAAGGAAGAAATCTTGATCTTACTTCAACACAACGGAATTGCACATTCAATATGGAAAGAACTAAAATCGAAGTTTGTTGGAAGTAAAGAGATGATTAAGAACAAAACGTCGTTTATGAAGAAAGAATTTGATCTATTCCGTGGATTAAGAACTGAAAACACCAAGCAGATTATAGAAAGATATTGCAATTTGGTGATGAATATGAAAAGATTGAACATCAATAAAGATAAAGAAGAACTGATTGAAAAGTTGGCCGATGCGTTGCCACAAGATGTCTGGGGCACGTATCTTATGATGTTGAAGAATAATCCCGAATTTGACAATCTGACGCTGAGCGGATTTATTGAACAACTCGGAGCTCAAGAGATGGAACAACGAAAGATAGCAAGAATGAAGAACTATGATGGTGAACAAGATATTGGTTTGTATTACAAAGGTGGTGTTAGTGATAAGACCAACATTGCACCAAAGATTGAAACTGCTTTCAATGCAAAAAGCTCGTCTGGAGGTTCATCTCAAGGATCAAGTAGCAAAATGGGATTTTCTTCATATCCATCATTCGATCCAAATTTTCTAGCAACAAAGAGTTGCAAAGTTCTACAATGCAACATTGCGCTAAATCTTGAGAATGATCAAAATTATTCTGAACAAGTAGCAAAAAGTCATATGTCTTTGTTGGTGACTGTGTTAGAGTCTTATGGGAGTTTAGTTGCAGGAAGGATCGGAAATCCAATGTTGACAAAAGAGGATTACGATCAGATTGATGTTGAGGAGATGGAGTTGATGGATATAAAGTGGTGTTTGGCTAGTGTGTTGAGAAGAGCTGAAAAGTTTAAACAGATTACGGGAAGAGATGATTTTCGTGATGCAAATGTTTCTACTTTAGGATTTGATAAATCTAAAGTTACTTGTTTTCGTTGCAGGGAAAAAGGGCATTTCAAGCGAGAATGCACAAACAACGAAGCAAGTGGAGCTCAAAATCCTTTCAACAACAATGATTATTATCGGAAAGCGATTTATCATCAAGTTGCTCAACAACCGTAGCAACAATCGCCACAAACTTCACATGCAAGGAAGGAGATTGAAGAACCAAAGAAAGCTTATTTAGTTAATCAAGAGGATGAAAGATTGCCAGAAGGTTTTAGCTGGGACAAATATTGTTCGGATAACGAGATCTTAAAGGCTAAAGCTTTTGTTGCTCAAATCGTTGATGATGATGTTGATGATAATTCATATTGGGCAGATAGTATGAAAGAGCACTTAAAATATCTAGCTGAGAGAGATGCTGAAAGGGCTCTAATGGCAAAGAAGAAGGTTGGAAAACAAGATGATAGTGATGATGATTATTGGGCAGATAAAATGAAAGAACATTTAAAATTTCTAGCCAAGAGAGATGAAGAAAGAAGGAAGGGTAAGAATGATGAAGAAGAGGTTCGAGTGATAAAGAAGAAAGAAATTCCAGCTTTCGAGATTAAAAAGGAAGCTGTTGCAGAAAAGGTGTCTGAGAATTGTGATAATTGTGAGACTATGAAAAAGCAAAACAATGAGCTGATTCACAACATGAACAGGTTGAAAGAATCGTATGATGTCTTAAATAAAGCCATGAATCAATATAACGAGTTAAGCAGTGAACAAGCTACAGCTATGAAGACACTCAATGGAGCATACATGATAAAGCAGGAAATGATCAATTATTACATTGGGATGTGTGCTGAGCTTGAACAAAAGTTAGAAACTCAGAGAATCGAAACTGAGAGAGTAAATAAATTATTGAAAAGTTACTCATGTTCTTCTTATGTGATTGACAGGGTTTACCCCACAGTTGAAGGCATGAAGGCATTTGAAGAAGAAAAATCTAAAGAAAAGAATTCCAAAACAAAAGAGGATATTGAAGTGAAGATGTCTGGTAAGAAACAAAGTTTTGGTTATAACAAGTGTCCACCCCCGCTTGAAAATGGATATTCTCCACGGAATCAAAATTCAGAAAGCGTCAAAAAGGCAACCAACTTATAGTGGGAATCTGAGCCTTCAGATAACTTGCCAGACAACATTGATGTTACTTTCACATCATCCGACACTGATCATGAGTCCGAGTTAATTAAGAAAGTGGTCGATCAGGTGTTGGAAAAAGATGAAACGGAGGAGTCAAAGACAGAGTCAAAGTCTGAGTCAAAGTCTGAGTTCGACACTTCAAGTCCATCAGTCAAAAAGGACAAACGAGTTTATAATAAAGAATTTATGTTATCAAAAAATAATTTGAATGATGAAACATTCAAAGTAGCATATACTTTGAATGATTCTGACAAATTATATTCTGATGAAGAATTTCCAATAAGAGGTGTTAAAACTGAAATGATCAAAAAGGTTTTCAAACTAACAGAAATTAATATTTCTGAAATAAAAGATGTAAATCTTTCTGAAAAACCTAAACAATACACCTCAAGAGTTAAACAAAGGTTAAACAAGAAAAAAAGTTACAGTTCTGGTTCTGGTTTTCAAAAGAAACCAAACCATAACGGTAATTTCAAAAAGAAAGGTTTAGGCTTTATTCCACCAAAAAAATCATAAAAATGAGAAAACTTATAAACCAAAAACTGTTTTTGTTTCAGGAACATCATCTGAAGAAGAAAAAGAGCATTTGTTCAGGAAGCAGACAAACAAAGAATTCCTTGCTAAAAAGCAAGAGGAAATGAGGAAGGAAGTTGCTCAGAATAAGGAACCGAGAACCTGTTTTCAATACAAAACAGTTGGTCATATTGCCAGGAATTGTCCAAAGGCAATCCAAACAAAACAGGGAGTCTCTGAAAAACTGAAAGGAAAGATGGTTGAAAATGAACCACCAACCAAACAATTTAAAGTTTTCAAAAATTCAAAATTTGCGGTTGGTGAGTGTTCAAAAGGTTTTTATAAAAGAAAGGAGAATCTTAACAATCAAAAGTGGGTTGTTAAGAAATATGATGCTAGTTCTGGCGATGAATCTAACTCGTCAAAGTCAGAGGAGCCACAAGTTGATATAAAAGGTGAAAATAAAGTGTCGCCATTGGATGATGCAAATTTTCCACCTTTGCGGCTGAAAATTTAAAATCAAAAATTGGAAAAGTTGAAATTTCAAATCAATTTTTTTCTGAAAAGAAAGAATTTGATGTTGAAAAAGCCTTTAACCCCACAGTGCAAAATATTTTTGGAAAAATGTTTGACGGGAAGGTCAAAGGGGTAAAGGAATTTTATGAAAAGAAAACAAAGAAACCGGATGAAGATGGTTCATCCCATGTTAGTAACTGGGATAGAACCTATCATGACTAAAAATCTGGACTTGTCGGAGTCGTGGAGCAGGAATCGGCATCATTCTTGAAATGTTTTTGTTTGAGAAACCTACAAGTGGTTAAACTCAAAATTGTCATATTTCATTTTACAAATGGTATGGTTGATGAGTGAACCTACTAGTGGTTGAAAAAAAGGTTTTCACCTACAAGTGGTTAATCAAGGTCATTAATTTGAACTTGATTCAACTTTCATACAAATGGTTGAGAAACAAAGTGATGAATTAAACCCCGATTTTATAATTTAAATCAACAAAACTAATTTTACGGAAAAATCATTTTGGTTAAAACAAACTTAAGTGTTTTGAAATCATAATGGGAAAATAGTTTGTTGTCAGGGGGAGTTCTGATTGTTTATGCCAAGTGGATGGCGATTTGAAGCAATTCACAACATTTGTCACTTTACTTGTACAGTTTGTTTTCAAATTTTCCTTGAAAATAAAAAATTGAAACATATTTTTGATTTTAGGGGGAGTAAAATATGTTTATATATTTTGAAAATTTGAAAAATCCAAAAAACATGATAAAATCTAAAAAGCCAAAAACATGAGAAAATGAAATAGAGTTTTGTTGTGAAAAAGAGGAATTGATAGTACATCAGTGGACAATCGCAACATGCTAAAGAATTGGAAAGTCAAATGTGATAAACGGTCTCACTGATGATATGCCGGTAGGTTTTCACACGCTTAGTAGATTGTATTCGAGATATAAACCTAAATATCAAATTTACTTATCTCGTGGGGAACATCTCTCGGATATATGGGTAACCCCCGAAATCTTTTTTGAAGGGCTTTCTATTTCTGACATACTAGGTCTTTGTGCGTGATGATATCTGGGGTATTATACCAGGACTTCTGATTTTGCGGGAGCAATAGCCTAGTCCTCGTATAATACTTTACATTGCTTTAATTATAAAGCTCGCCCTCAGCATAAAAAATGATGAAACATTGAAAAATGCTAATCATGTGCTGTTGAAGAAAAGATTCTCTAAAAGGAACACACCAAAAGTCGAACCATCATCTCTCTGATTTTGCGGAAGTAATAGCCTGAGCTCTCATGGTCTCGCATTTTACCCCTTACAGATATCATTAGTGTACATTCACCTGTAAGACTGAATATAGGAGTCTGGATAGGGGAGTATATTCTGAGGTGAGACACGCGAATAAGTTTAAGTCTCTAAAACATCAATCTCGTATCTCGAAACAGTTGAACTTTGTGTGAAAATTTAAGCGGATCAGTATACTGACAATCTAAGTGAATCGTTTAGAACTTAATATGTTTAAAGCTTAACGGTGTTAGTGATTTGTCAAAAACTGATATGATCCTCTTACACAAACTCACAAAAATATTGTATGTAAATATTTTTTTACTGCTTTCCATTAAAAACAAAAACCCAAAAAGATTTTCAATGTGTTTTAGCATAAATTTTGATAAAATACAAAAAGATTTTCGACAACTGATGTTGAAGAGCTGATTTTCAAAATTCCAAAGTGCTAAACATGATGAACAGTGGGTTGGGAGAGTTGTTTTTGAAATCAAAATTGTTATAAATAAATCTACTCAAAGTAAGTTGATTGATGATTAAACGATACCTGCAAGAGGAATATAAATTTGTCAAAGTGTTAAATTTGTGATATTTATTGTGAGGTAGAGATTGTGCAGAGGCAGTAGCAACTAGGTTTCAACTCCTAAAAGATATGCGAAAGCCAGATTCTGATTCCTGTGGACTTTCAGTATACGGAGAGTCAGGAAACGGTTCTGAACCTGTGAAAGATGCAAAGCGTGAGCAGAATTTGAACCAGGTCATGATCCTAGAACGAGAATTCCAGATTGCGATCCCAGCATATCGAAAGGGGGAGTCTGAAGATGCAAAAGCAAGTTTCTGATCTTGGATCAACATTCAAGGGGGAGTTTGAATGATAGAGATCCAGATTTGAATCCTGCTGTCCTCGCAAGCTGTTGATGCTGAAGAACTTAAGGAATCAAGAGATCTGATCAAGAGAAGATAGAGACAGATTGAGATTCTGGAAGAGAGAGAAAGAGATTGATTGAGGATGCTTACAATGGAGAATTCTTTGGAGAGAGCGAGAAGACTGATAAAGACTGAAGATGTGACATACCGAAGACTAGACACCGAAGACTTCGTCAACATCCAAGGGGGAGTCTGTTGGTGCATATGTTTGTCGACTTCGTCTTGTATCGAGTCTTGTAATAGTTTAGATAGATCAGGGCACGTAGTACGAGAAAAATGTGAAATATATGAGTTGTGACCATCTCGCGTCCATTTCGTACGAAATGAACTCTGGCCATTTTGTGTGAACTGTTTCGTGCGAAATGGGCTTGCCTATAAATATGTGCCTTGTTCAAATCATTTGTAACGTTTTCGATTCCGGTAGCGAAGCTCTGCCGAAGTGTCTACAACATTGTAAAACGATCTGATATCAATACAAGAGACAGTTTAAGTGAATCTAAGTGCAAATCAGCTGAAATAACTCTGATACGTCTGTTTCCGCCTTTCGTATTGGACGAGATCTCTTCTGAATGACTCGTTTGGTCATGCAAACGATCCTATAACTTGTATGCATGCTTGGAGGTCTATAGGGTTATATCACTGGGACTTGATGTCTGGCATTCTGGAGTGGTCATGGGTCGAGGCACATGGAATCGCAATACAAGTCTAACGGTTTTTGTACACGTGGTTTATGATACACTTAACAAATGAGTTATGCTTCCGCTGTATACAATGAATTACATTTAACGTTTTGTAACACTTTATGTTAATGAATGAAAGTTTTATTCAAATATAGTTATGAGTTCAATGTGATTGGTGGCTAGATCCTGGTACGTCACACGCCTCGCGGGGTTTCCCGCATGTGGTATTTTGGGGGTATGACAGTTTGGTAGAGCCACTGGTTATAGTGAACTTGGTTTTAAAAAAGTTTTATATAAAAACCAGACTATAACCGAACAGTTATGAACACGTGAATACGACCATGACACTCAGCTCTAAATTGCAAGGTTCGTCTTTTCATCTGTGGTATACATTACATGGGTAGTGTTCATTTGGTTATGATGTAGCATACAAACACACACTCATCACTATTGCCTGATCACATGAATTTCTTGCTTACATTATGATGCGTTGATAGCATGTCATAGCCCTTAGATTTTTGTGATTTTATCATTTTTATAACCTCTGTTGGCATTCGAGTTTGAGGAACCATTTGACACGAGTTAGGAGGAACTGAGATGAGCATGCAAATTGCAATATTATTGTGGGTGCACACATAGTAATAATGTGGGGTGCATGTGAGTTCCGGTGAGATTTAACGAGTGAAAACGGGGTTCTGATCCGTTATTTGATCAATGAGAAGTATAACAAACCTATAGGGGTCATAGCAGTGATTGTCTCCTACTCGAACGTGATCTTTTCACTCCTCTCTGAATCCTTTCGAATCTCGATGCTATTGAGTATTACCTGAACACCCATCTAAACGTCTAGCGAACTGTGTAGAATGATAGATGCTAGTACAAACGTCTTTGAGTTGGATGTTGCAGCATCGAATGATTGGTCTATACTCTTCTCACTTTTCTTTGTTTGCTGGAATTTAACGTATTGACGCCTTAGATCCCGAAGTGCGATCACTTCTACAACACTCTCGCAACCTACGTGTATTACTCAATCAACTTGCAAGAACGATGGACAAGAGGATGAGCGTAGTACCTTACCGACCTTAGTATTAGGACAACCCTGACTATTGGCAACAAACACAAGCAAATTGGCTTCAGTTGAATCCTTAACCCAAGTCAGCAACTAAGGGGAGTCAACTCCTACGAATCAATCGGGACATGAACAATGACAACTGACTATAGTGTGGAACGTGTAACTACCAGCACAGTGAGTAGCGCGATAGGACGTGGCACAGAATGTGAACAGATGGACTTGGTTGGTGAAAGATCGTAGGGCTCCGTTTCAAGCAACGATGTCAGAGACAACAGTCACGACGACATCAAGGTATTTGTAACCATGGCCTACAGTATGGAAGTGGAGGTGCCTACGACATGGATTGGCCGTTGTTGGAATCAAAAAACAACCAAGGGAACGACGAAAATAACAACACTGGAAATGATACTCATGGAAGGGCATTTAGGATGGGTGTGGGCGACGCCAGGATTATAGCAACCGGGTAACTTGTATGGGTAGCTAATCGCTTCGTCTCTATTCTGCGTAACCCTGATGTTTCTTGAAACTGGACATGTTGTGGAATCGACTGATGGCAAGTCAATTGAAACTTCATATGTTCGTTGGGATGCAAACTCGACCTTGTGGGAAAAGTGTTCGACATCGACCTTCTTTCTGCTACCCATGATAGTTTTGATGCAGTAGTCAGTATGGATTGGTTATCCAGATATCGCGCAGATATACCCTGTGTGGAGAAAGTTGTCGTCTGTCATAAAGTATCCGAGTGGTGCAGAGGTTAGCATCAATTTAGCAATCAAGGCCAGAAGTGTCTACGGAGGGATTACCCCGCTATGTTAGCAACCGTTACTGATGTTAAGACTAAGGAAAAGAGGATCGAGGGTCCACCAATTGTTCGTGATTCCTCTCGGTGTGCTATCCGAGGAACTTCCAGGTTCACTCCCACAAATGTATGGAAGAATCTCAGTCCGATCTCGCACCAGAAGCAGCCCTGATTACTTGTACTCCTTACCGTCTTGCACCAGGAGGGCTGCAAGAACCGTCTAATTAACTACAGGAACTGTTGGACAGGAGTTTTGTCGGACCTAGTTTTTTTTTCATTTTGGGGAGCCCAAGTTATATCCGTGAAGATAAGCCTTCTTGTATGTGTACTGATTATCGAGAACTCAACAAGGTGACAGTCAAGAACCGTTTGCCTCGACCATGACCTTTGGGATAATCAACACACCGGCAGCTTTATGGATCACATGAATCGACTGTGTTTAATGACGACGTTTTAAATCATTTCCAGGTGAAAGGAACACCATGGGCGACATTGTATCTTATCTTAGGGCTCCTAAGGGAGGAGCCACTTCACGCGATGTCTTGTTAAGTGTACTTCTGGATTCGAGAGGTACATTTTCTTGGTCACGTAGTCAACGAAGTGGGGATACATGTAGATCTCGCTAAAGATCCATTTATTTAGATATTGATTGGCACCTAAGAGTCCTTCGGGGATACAGCAAATTCTTAGTATCGCTAGATACTATCGCAAATTCACCGTGGGATTTTCGAAGATCGCGCAATGTTAAACCTCTTTAGCACAGTAGGGTGTTATGTATTCTTGTGAGACGAAACAGGAAGATGTATTTTTAGCTTCTGAAATCCAACTCTGCAACGCACTGAACATCGTCTTTACCCGAGGTACAGGTGATCTAGTGGTATGCGGTGCTGGTTCAAATCAGAGTCCTAGTTACACGTTGACGCAGCGTGAGAGAGTAATGACTTATGTGGTGGTTTTGAAAGAGGGATTGCACGAGTCACAACCCGCGATGGAAACCATAGTCTTTGGATTGAGTTGGAGGCATTACTTGGATGGTACCAAATGCACTACTTCGAAAGGGGCCTCCCATGTACCGTTGTTTCGAAAGAGCTGAACATGTGATGGCATAGCTGGATGGAACTTTTGAATGATTTCGACTATGGAACCTAAATGCGTATGACCTTGCGGCTCACCATCTACTCTAGCCTACACGATCAGATTTACCCTATCCAAATCGAAACACTGAAAGGAGAGAACTTTCAAGATGGGTTCATGCGGGGCATGGAGGAGCAACTTTCGGCAACGCGGACGATATTCGCTACTTCATGGAACGAATGTGGATCCCACTATACGGCAACCGTATGGAATTTGTATTGAGCAAAGCACACCAGCCTCGTTATTCTAGTCGTTTCGATTTTGATAGGAGATATTAGGATCTATAAACCCGGTACTGGCGATCGGGCATGAAGGTCCATATAGCGGAGTGTGGGAACGATGTTTGACTTGTGCGAAAGTTAAGGTGGAATATCAGAAACCTTCTGGTTTGTGCCAGCAGCCAGAAACCCTCACTTGGAAATGAGAACAGACTGCCACAGATTTTGTCACGGGTCTACCTAAAACTCAGAACGGAAACAATATCACATGGGTGATCGTTGATTGTCTCATTTAACCAGTACACTTTCTTGCAATCAAGGAAACTGACGAGTCTCCATAGCTTGTGAATATTCCTCTGAGAGAGGCGGTTTTTAGGCACGATGTGCCAACTGCTGATATCTTTGATCTTGATCTATACCTGATTTATGGCAGACAAAACACAACACCATCGAGTCACGTCTAGACATGAGCCTCATCTATCATCATAGGACAAACGGTTAGAGTAAACGAACCATCCTGACACTTGAAGACATGCTGCGAGCATGTGTGTGATTGACTTAGTAAAAATTGGAAGGACACCTACCTTTGGTTGAGTTTACTGCAACAGTTACCATTCTAGTACTTAGACAACTCTGTTACAGGCATTGCATGGACAGTAACGCTAATTTCCTTGTTGGATTAAGGTGGGTGACGACCTAATCACGGGTCTAGGACTTGTACTTGAAACTATTGGGAAGGATGCTTGGATCGGAAATCGTGTGGCGGCAACGCGTGACCTCAGAAAAGTTGATAAGCTTAGGAAACACTAGCAGATCGCTGTAGGTGATCATATCATGTTGGAAGTCTCAACCTGGGAGGGTGTGGTACGCTTGGGAAGCGTGGCAAGCTTAATTTACGCTCCGTTGGGCTATTCAAAATTCTAGAAGGAATCGGTAACGTGAACTACAAAACTCGAGTTACCCAGCGAATTAGGTAACGTACACAATGTCATTTATGTCTTGAATCTAAGGCAGTGATTGTCCGATGAAACACTTGTGATACCTTTAATAGATAAGTTGCAGTTGTCGAGGAATCTATTGAAAGCATGGACCAGGAAGTCAAGGTTCATTAACATAGCCCAATTTTCAATCATGAGAATTCGTTGGAACTCAAGACGTGGACCGGAGATCACGTGGGAACGCAATGATCGGAGTAAACTCTAGTATCCTCAGTTGTTCAGTCGGCTGAAGCAACTTCTGATGTTACTAGCGTAATTCGGGACGAAATTCTCTTTCAAGTTGGGGATGATGTGGTACCCACGGAAAAATCCACAGTCATCCTGATCTAACATCTCGCCACTTTTGGATCTCTTATCAAATTTCGGGACGAAATTTCTTTCAAGTTGGGGATGATGTGACAACCCAATTAATAGTCAGCCCACTACTATTAACGGCCCAATAAACTTTGAATTTGATTAATAGTTGTTGGCCATTTGATTAGATCATTAAATTTACATGTGATTTCAACCGCATGCTTATAGAGGTCCAATTAGAAATCAATTAAACATGAGATTGTGGGACAGCTCATGTGATCAGTAAACAATGTCATCATTTCATCCATTGGAAATCAAAGCTTACATTTTGATCATATCAGTTTTGCATGTGATAAATATCATCGGTCCAATAGAATTAGATTGCCGGCTAGTTGATTTGAAAGGATTGCATGTGATATCATAATTGTTAGACACAAATGGTCCAATTAAAAATAAAGATTAAAGGTTGATAAGTTCAGTATTGCATGTGAGAATTAATTGTTGCACATTCGTTGTGACAACCCTCGATGAAACATAGGTTATTCATCACCACCCTTGCCTGAAGAAGAATAGACTTTCGGCATCACCTTTACCCGACGGAAAACACTTCTTCGTCGAAGACGGTTTGCTGTATGGGCTATTGGCCCAAGTGAGGCCCAATACACCCGATTATAACCACTTTGTGTCCGCATATCTTTACGAAAATCATATTTAGCGAAACCCTAGACTCTCCCTTCTCTCCTTTGCACTCGACGGCAATCATCATCCCTCTCGAAGCTCTTGCTAGTCTTATCTGGTTAGTATGTGATAACCCAATTCGACCTACTTGATATACTGTTTGTATAATCACCCATTATCATAATTGATTTCAATTGTTGATTTATTAGATTGTGGCTTATTTTATTGAATTGAAATACATGATTTAAGGTATTGAGACAAACTATATGATACGAGTACATGAAACCAGTAACCAACAAGATAGTGTTTGCATGATAAAAATCCTTATAGATCTATCTGTGTGATTAGGGTTTCTGATGCAGGCCCAAGTGTGGAGGAGCGGGCTATTTTGTATTTGGAGGCCCAAGATCGTGTAACAAAAGGGGCTTCACTAAAATGGCTCTAACTTGGGCTACGGGGGTCCGTTTTGGGCGTGCGACAAGGCGAAACGAACGTGAGAACGAGCTCCATCTTTCGAGCCAAAAAACGCTTATTTCTATTAGTTATTTACATTTTTATGTTTTTTGAAGTATTTTGGGCATTTTGTTTTGGGGCTTGTGTTTGGCCCGTTGTCTTTTTTAGGCCCATTTCGAATTTCGGTTTCTATTTATATGTCCCTCTAGTAATATGAATGATGAGACTTGAATTTTGACATAATTGATATTTTCACTTCAAATTCCGGGCCTTTTGGGTGGAATCTTGGGGGTTGGGGAAGAACACACGGGTATTCTTTGAATCAACGTGTTTGATTTTCGTTTCCGTATCACGCGCTACATCAGTTTCATTGATAAAAATTGTAGATCTAGAACTAGTATGTATAAACTGATGATGATTTGAGTGTGTAAATCAATTGCTGTTGTGGCCTATTATGGATATAGGGTTTGTCAGAAACCATACTTTCATATTCTGTAAACTAGGGTTTTGATGTTTCATAGTTCAACCTGAGAAATTAGAACATATATGATAAGGGCTTGATAGTTTGCATTTGTTCATGTTCACTGTATGATTCAATAATTCTGTTGGCCGAATCTATATTGTGTTAACTGTTGTATATGGTTAATGAATAATCGAGATTTTGGCATTAAGCATGATGATGCCTAGAATTGCTTAACATTGATTTATGAGAAATTAGGGAAACTGTTACTATGAATTTGGTATGATCACGATTGTTAACTAATTGAATATTATAGTTCGATCGGTTTCGGAATATGGGATGTGTTTACGGGAATTTCGGGTGATCAAAGAATGAACCAGTAAGGCCTCGACGAAACTCTCATGTCCACAAAAGATGGGTTCTTCGTCGACAAGGTTATGGTGAGCAGTGGGGGTGTTTCGTCACAGATACTCTCGACGAAATATAGAGATTCGTCTAGTGTAATCTTCGCCGAAAAACGTTGTATAAGCAGTTGACTATGATGAGTATAATTGATGATTGCATGTAAAGGTGGCATAACATTAATTATGAATAGGAAACCTGAATTGTCTAGTGTGAACAGTAAACCATCTGTTATGAGTGTTATGTGTTTGAAATGGTTGTTACCTGTTATGCAATAATCCTTGCTATGACTACACGCTCTGATTATACGCGAATAAGGTGAATGTAAACTGACTACGTATACATGAATACCATAGGCTTGACTGATTAATTTGAACGAGTAGCTAGTCATACCGAGCAAACCAAGGTGAGTTCATTGCTCTTTTTCCAAGCATGCATCCCGGGGAGGGACATCTGGTAAATATTCCGGGGAGGAATGTCGGGTTATTGGGATGTTGGTTATTACACTCATTTCTATCATTAAGTCCCATCATATGCCGATTGGTTGCCGGGGAGGCAACGGGGTTATTAGTTGATAGCGCTATTAGGTATGGCACCCTCACACCGTACCGGGGAGGACGGTCGTGAACTAATTACCTTAACCACTTGACCAATGTATGATAGAGCATTGGGGTTTGGGTAAATAATCTGGAGCCATATGCGGTAATCAAGTTAATAACAACATCAAATCTCTGAAATGTTTTTAAACTAATATCTGGTAACTAAACGTGGTAACAAACTTTGAACTCACCAGCGTAGTCTGACACACAGTCTTCATGCTTGCAGGTCTATAGGGTTATATCACTAGGACTTGCTGTCTGGGATGCTGGAGTGGTCATGGGTCGAGACACATGGAATCGCAATACAAGTCTAACGGTTTTTGTACACGTGGCTTATGATACACTTAACAAATGAGTTATGCTTCCGCGGTATACAATGAATTACATTTAACGTTTTGTAACACTTTATGTTAATGAATGAAAGTTTTATTCAAATATAGTTATGAGTTCAATGTGATTGGTGGCTAGATCCTGGTACATCACACGCCTCGCGGGGTTTCCCGCATGTGGTATTTTGGGGGTGTGACACTTAACCGTTGCTTGCCACAAGCAACCCATCAAAACCATTTTCAAATGCACAAGCGATCAACATAAATCAAGCATAAACATGTCATCCTTCTACTAGCCTTTTCCTAACACCCAAACAACACACCCCTCGCTATACTTTCCTCTTGGCAACAAGTAAGCACTAGCAAAGATAAGCTAGACACACAAAAGGCAAACGGGTGATTGTACAACTATATGCTTGAACCTAAATCGGTCCTCCACCTAACAATTGTCAAAACATGAATGCAAATCAAAGGGACTTTAAGGTTGTAACGTGGCTAGGTATACGGGTAGGAAATGGAAATATATATGTAGTAGCGAATGACTTAACCCGGTCTTTTTTTAAAGAAACAAAACAAAACAAAACTTCTATATACAAGACAACTCATACATCATATTTTTCATTTTTTCATTGCTTTTTCACTTTTTTTTCTTTTCTTTTCTTTTCCTTTCTCTTTTATTTATTTATTTTTTTAACATAGAGGAACATCAAGAAACATTCAACATAACATATCTAAACTCAACTATAACAATTACTAACACTATAAGACCGGGTCAAATCGGGTAAATTTTGGGGGAACTAGGTAAGGTTAACAAATGATTGGCTTTAGGCACAAAATGGGCAACTAAACGTCCAAACCCCCGCCCCTCTCACTACCAAGCTCATATATAGAATTTATGAGGTCCAACCCCCCAAATTTCACACTCGCACACACCAAGACGAGGCTTCCTAAATGCCTTTATCCTTTCTACATTCATGTTTAACTAAGGTCTCGAACCGTATTCAAGCACAAGTTCTAATGCACCCCCACCCGTTGCCACTCTCATCAAAGACAAGCATTATTTATATACAATTGTGGCTTCAACTCTCACCAAGAACAAGGGGTAAATAAGGGTTGCTGGTGTGTCACTCGGGTTAGTACTTAAATGTTCAAATTCCAACAATGTTTCGCTTGATTTAAAAATTTTAAAACTATCAAAAATTTTCCCCCATCCCCACACTTGGGATACATTGACCCCAATGTATGGTTTCGGAAGGAATTGATCCTAAAACCATTCAACATCAACAAAAGCTTAAAAACTCAAACCACAAATTTCTTTTTGGTCTTTTCATTTTATAATTTTTTTTATAATTTTTGTTTTTCAAAAACACATGAACACCGCCAAACTAGCACAACCCAACACATAACATCAACAACCAAAACACCACCCATCCTCCCAACCATGAACATAACCAACAACTATTCATAAAAATATACAAGAAAGAGCACAACCTTGCTAGTAGTAACGCGGCTGAGGAGGCCCAAAGATGGAAGTCATCATCTCCGACCATTCTCCAAAAGCAAATGAGCCGCTACCACTTCCACTTCCTCCTTGTTGTGAGGCTCCATGTTGTTGATCTTGATGGGGGTCCACCCATTGCGAATGATGTAGCAGCGGTGTCGGATACGAAATACTACCATCATAAGGTGGTAGAGACGCATAATCCACCGGAGGTGGATCCACAACCACCGGCCGCCCCGCATGCCAATCCGCATGCATCCGCTGGGCTTGATTATCATTGAACCTATTGTTCATCTCTTGCTTAAAGGCATAAACACGTGAATGGTTCCATGACTCTTGTCGGTCAAAGTTGTGCTTCAATGCCCGCTCCATACTAGCCCCCATCCATGTTTGATGATCAAAGAACGTGCTGTGACAACCCTCACCAAACCAGGTATCCGTACAAATTAATTAATATTTAATTACTGCTTAATTACTGTGCTTGCTTACAACTGTGGTTAAACTGCTTCTTGAGTTCTGATACATACATACTCATGCATCACATTCTATACTGTCACTCTATTATTTACACACAAACATCAGTGACAACCTTGATGCACAAAAGCACAGTGAGCACACTATACGGATAACCCAGTATACATGCTGACATTGCCAGCACAAGACAGATATTGTCTCTAAGGCCAGTATGAGCCGGGAATAGATTACTATGCTAGAAGGGAGTGTAGGGAGGTGAGGATTGTAGAACTGCGTCACTAGGTGATTTTTATAGTGACCGGATGTGCCTAAAACATACTTTAAATACAAAATTCTGCACTTTAAACAAAAATTCAGCATTTAACTTAACTAGTAAAGTGCAAAAACATGGAGAAATAATACTAGACACTTTCCAAAGTGTCAGGAATTAATTGTGTCACTAAAAATAATATTAAGGACACTTTAAATGCTAATTTAGCACTTTAACGGATCGATATCCAACCAAACAACCGGACTTTACCCGGAACATAAAAATATTGCCAAGAACATAGTTTATACTTTTCTGAGCTAGTTAGGGTCCCCGAATACCCTAACACCCTTTATATTACAACACACACTTTATTATACTAACTAAACACTTCTAAACCAACTAAGATAGTTACCATTTCATTACAACCCAACCCCATACCCCCCCCTCTCCCTACGGTTACATGTGGGGTGGGACAATCCCCACAATTGTTTGATTATTTTATTAAGTGTGTTGAATATCTAGGGAGCACAATATATGATGGATAATAGTGGAGTTGGACTATAAATTGATACATGAGTTAATCACCTTCATTCCACCAACACAAAAATCACACAACTTCTCTCTTCCCTCCTCCCTCACCTACGGCTCCACCACACCTCCACCATACCGCCACCTTCAAGCCTCCTACAAGCAAATTATACATACTCAAAGGTGTAAGGGATCACATAAGGAAGCTCGGTGCACTCGGAAGCTCAAGAACCTCTCTACATTTCTTTTAACCACCACATTTACGCCTTGTTTCTTCCCTAGCCTTGTGCTAGTAGTAAGTGTTCTAAATCTTCATCTTGTTCATATTTTTGGTGGTTAATAGTCGAAAGAACGATGAAATATTAAGAACTCTAAAGAACATCATCAAAGTCTTGAAGTTTAAACTAACTAGAGAAGATGTATGGTTAAATGGTGTTGAAATCATGATAAATCTGAAATAAACAAACCATAACCTGCTGTAACAAACTCATGATATGATTTTAATCGTATTAGAAAGGATGGCGAACGTATGGGTGCGTTTTAGTAACCTTTAAACTAAAAACAGCATGCTGATTGCCCTTTTCAGCCAACTTTAACGGTCTGTAACAGGACTTTAACTAAATGAAAAATGTATTTTCTGAATTCTAGATTTATGTACTATGAAATACGGTTCTAATGGCACTGGAATCATAATTTTTGGACTTCGTTTACTATTTTTAAAGTGTCGTTTTGTAACAGCAGCTAGGGCTGCATTTTTACAGCAGAAAATGGGTGTTACATTTTTAGTCATAACTTGAAACCTGTGTAGAGTTAGATCATGAAATTTTTACTGTAGATGACCACCGATGTATTTGTAATTATCCCACTCAAATTTCCTAAATCGAACTTACGATGAATTTTAAATAAATTATTCCGTGGACTGCAGTTAGAAAAAGATAAATCTGATTTCAGCCCGGAAAATGATTTTCTATAAAATATGGGTGATGATTTGGACCCCGATATTTTTACACAATAATTTTTGGATTGTATAAGACATTTTATAAAAATTTGGGAATTTTTGGAGTAAGATAACTATTTTATTAAAATAACCGAAAACAGCCCCGTTTTGTGTTTTAAAACTGAATCGGTATAAGCAGTATTTTGCATGTCCAAATGTCGGGCTGGTTATTTGAAAGCAATCTAGCATGTTATATGTTAAAGAAAATGATACGCTAGTAAGCGTGGACGCCTCCTGTTACAGAGGAAACTCAGGCGAAATTTTTCTAAAAATATAACACTTAGAAATATTTTTGGTGACAAGTGTTTATAAGTATATTTTCAACTTGTTTTCAAAATATAAATTTTGCCATGATTTTTATTACAAAACAACCAGGTGTCGGAGGTGGATTTTCGTAAATAAAACTTGTTAAATATATATTGAGAATATATATTTCGTAATAAGACGCTTGTATGCTTACGTGATTATTATGTGAACTAAAGATATATTATTTTTAGGGTAAAAATAATATTACTTGTTATATCATGAGAATACGACTCCAAAATAATACCAACGCCCTCACAAATAAATATTTAAGTTACATCGGTATTGTTTTTACAACGCGAAATGTGTATTTTGATAAAGGATTATTTTGGAAAATTGTACGAAGTAAAATATAATATTTTTGGGAAAAATATGTATATTTTGGAGATAGAATATTTTAGACAGGTGAATTTAAAATATATTTTCAAGTGAGACTTAAAAATATATTTTCGGAAATATAACGTATACATGTATTAAAGCCCCCATCCTTGGGAAGGAAATACAAAGTAAAATGCTTGAGAAGTATTAATACAGAAAAACTGCATAAACAATTATTCCAAAACTAAATACAATTATTATAACCTGGAATAATACCAGTATCGTAACTCCAAAACATACATACTAAGACAAGGCACGACCCGTTCGTCTAATAGACATTAGACCATTGTAGGTAGTTCATGCTCCCCCTTTTCTTTTAACTATTTTCAGTTTTACAACTTCGGGGGTGAAATACATGTTACATACTGATTACAAACGTTTTATACATGGTATGATTAGCTAAGGAATGTACTTCTAGATCACGTGAATGGATAGGCTATTATCGTAAGACCATTAATCCTTTTATAAGGACCGAGAGGCATGAGTGATAGATCTATCGGGTGTTGCGAGCCCCACACATGGGCCAGCGCGTGGCTGCATGTGGTGACTATGTCGTTCCGCCGGAAGGACCGGTATGAAATCCGCGTTACAGGTTTGAGTGCTTCCTAGGCCATGTCACTTATTAATGAATTAGCTACACATGAATTGATCTCTTTTTTCCTTATTGCTACATACCAAGAACATACATTCATACAGACATATTACAAAGGTTTATACATACTCACTTACACATGAACTCGCTCAACTTTATGTTGATTTTTCAAACTACATGTATTTCAGGAAACTAATGGATCTGACACGATATGCACGTATTTTCAAGCTGCGTTTGAATAAAGAAGTCATTTAGGGTTTAGAAGGTGTAACCTCTTCCTGGACGGGTTACATACTCCTAAACTTAGTAGTGTTTAAAGTCTTTTGCTAAGTCTTTATGAACTCAATTAAATCAAGTTAAGGTTTGTAACTTATTTAGTGATTGTTGAAAATGGGATTTTTGTAACTTTATTAATGGATGAATATCTCATGTTTTTATCATATAGTATGGTTATGATTGTTGCTATGGTATTAAGAAGTCACACCAAATAAACCCACGCTTCCGCAAAGCCAGGGTGTGACACGTGCGCTCGGACCCCGACCATGTGTCAAATACCGATGCCGGTGGACGTTGGTTTTCAGTGATTTCTTGCATGGTTCTATCATATGCCCAATTTGGCTCATACGAGTGCTCCGTGTAATCAAAGAAACCACCACCATGTCCCCGACTTGGACCCCCTTGGTCCACATTCATGTGCTCACCCTGCGGTTCTTCGACATAATCTTCATCCCCACTTGGGGGTTCATCCTCACTTTCGGGCTCATCCTCCTCGCCCGGTAATAATGCCCTCGCATCAACCTTTAAAGCACGCCATCTTTGACCCTCCGACTTCAACTTATGATAACGCTCCGACTCATCATAACTCCACCCAACTCCCATTCTCCTAATATCAAACGGCTTGTGCCTCTTCCGGTGTGATAGCCTTGAACAATTTCAATAACCCCGTGATCATCCGACAATACAGAATGATATTTCTTCCCACCTTATTCCGGCATATCCAAACATTGTTCATTACCAAATACCGAAACGGGAAACGAGGCGACCCATGCATCAAAGAGTAAAGAATGGGTATCTCTTGAAACCTCACTTCTTGCTTATCACCTCTACTTGGGATCACATTTAAGATGCAAATCGTAAGCAAAAGTTTTGCCTCAATCTTCATATTCCTTCTATACAATGTGCCACTAAAGGTACCCGGTAAGAACAACGCAGCCAACATGTCGTTCCATCTTGGGTGTGCCTCCGGTTTGAGAAGCAATTCATCAAGGCTCAGTATCGTATAGCCACGTGCGGGCAAGCTATCATACCTTGCCAACTTCCTCAACGTGTCGAATGAAATCTCCACATCTATCCCATTCACAGTGCCCGTTAACTTCATTTAAGACGGCTGGTCATACTTGTTGCATGTTAGAGTGGCTATCCACTCCTGAATCTCATTCATGAACAAATTCTTATTATCTTTATCATAGCAATTTAACGCCGCCTCCCAACCCAAGGCACGAAACTTAGCAAACACGTTGAACGGCCCGAACTCCACTTCTCTAACCTCTCTTTCACAAATGAATGCAGCAGCCTTGTCTTTTAAGTGATTCATACGATCATTAAACAATGTAGGCTGCCATTCTTCCGGTTGGTCATCTAGTGGACCAGCTTCCCACTTCGGCTTGTCAGTCGGGTCCAACTCTATCTCTTCTTCTTCCTCACTATCATCATCTCTTCCTAAATATCTCTGCTTCTTCGGTTGTTTTTCAGGTTGTTTGCCTTTTGAAGATCTTGCTCCCGCTTTGTCTTTCGTTCTCACCATTTTCTTGGATTGAAGATGCACAAACACAAGAAAATCAAAAGCTCCAAAAACCCCCAAAAATTTTCGGCACCTAGGGTTTCACAATCGGACCATAAAACACGAATTTCTTGCAAATCTCTCCCTAAAATCAGAAAGCTCGTGAAATTTTAGCCAAGATAGACTCAAAAATCACTTGTTTTGGCTAAGATTTGAGAAAGTTATGAAGATTTTAAGGTTTGAAGATTGTGGGGTTTTTGAGATCTTGTGTGGGGAAGATGATAGAGATAGATGATATGTGTGGTTAGGGGGTTATGCAGGTGACGAGTGGAGAGGGTTAATTTCATGTGATTTATTATTATTATTTTTTTTTATAAACCGCCGAACTGCTACGACCCTTTATTCACTAGGGCTACCATAAATTATGGTAGCCACCGTAATTTACAGTGGCACCTTGCAACAAAACCCTACCGTAAACTAGTAGCAAACTGGCGTAAATCCAAAAATTTTCCCAGTCCTACCGTAAATTACGGTAGCTTCTGGGAGTTTACACTTCGCAAAAAACTGCAATTTAGATGTTTTTTTATATTTTTCAAAAACATTGAAATTTACCCTACCCCCTCGAAAATCCCGTGTTGTCCTCAACACTATGCTAGAACTATTCATACGAAAGTCCCCACACTTGTTTCAAACACGAGCTTCAAGCGACTACGGTAATTGTGCAAACTAAACAAAGCAAAACAAACAAAATAAACTAACTATGTACACTACCAAACCTGGGTCTTTCATGGTTGTTCTTCATCTACCGGGCGTAGGATGTAGCCCACTTTGTCAAGTTCCAAGTTATTAATGTTTTTTCCTTCGAAGTATGGCTTTAACCGATGTCCGTTCACCGTTTGTTGCTTGTTGGTGTGAATGTCTTGGATATCTACGTCACCAAATCTACCAACTCGCCGAATAACATACGGGCCCATCCATTTGCTCTTCAATTTACCCGCAAATAGTTTCAATGTCGAATTATACAACCAAACTTTCTTACCCACTTCAAAGGTTCACTTTTTGATTTTCGCGTCATGAACCTTTTTAAGCTTATCCTTGTATACCGATGCACACTCGTAAGCTTCGTCTCGGATTTCTTCTATCTCACTTAGTTGCAACTTCTGCATCTTCCTCGCTTCATCATAATCCGCATTCACCGTTTTGATTGCTCAATGCGCCCTATGAGCTAACTCCATCGGTAAGTGGCAACCCTTTCCATACACCATCCGGTAAGGCGTTGTACCAATTGGAGTTTTGTAGGCCGTCCGATATGCCCACAATGCATCGTCTAGTTTGCTTGACCAATCCTTCCTATTCGTTCGAACCGTCTTCATAAGAATTTCTTTAATTTGACGATTGGACACTTCGACTTGTCTCGTTTGCGGATGGTACGGTGTAGCAATCCGGTGGTTCACGTTGTACCACTTCAACAGTTTTCCGAAATTGAAATTCTTGAAATGCGACCCACCATCACTAATGATAACTCTTGGAATACCAAAACAGGCAAAGATATTGGATTGAACAAATTTTCAAATAACCGAGTGATCGTTTGTTCTTGTAGGAATGGCTTCAATCCACTTTGAGACATAATCTACCGCCACTAGAATGTACAAGAACCCATTTAATTTCGGAAAAGGACCCATAAAGTCAATGCCCCATACATCAAATATTTAAACTACCAAAATCGGCTGCAAAGGCATCTCGTCCCTTTTTTATATACTTCCCATTCTTTGACAATTGACACAATTCCGTGCAAACTCGCATGCATCCTTGAAAATTGTGGGCCAATAAAACCCACATGAAAGTACCCGGTAGCCCATTTTATGGCCACTAAAATGACCTCCATAAGCGGAGGAGTGAGCATGAGTCAAGATCTCTAACACCTCTGTTTCGGGCACACACCTCCGAATGACTTGATCGGGCCCAATCTTGAAAAGGTCTGGCTCATCCCATATGTATTGCTCACTTGGACCATAAATTTTTGCCTTATTTTCTTGGTCCAATGATTTGGAATGGCACCCGTGGCTAAGTAATTAACATAATGGGCATACCACGGTGCAATGAAGGTAGACACGGCTAGTAGTTGCTCATCGGGAAACCGTTCGTTTATCTCACTCAAATCATCAACCCCTTCCACCGGAATTCAAGACAAGTGATCCGCCACTACGTTTTCACTTCCTTTTTTATCCCGAATTTCTAAATCGAATTCTTGTAACAATAACACCCAACGGATCAAACGGGGCTTCGCATCTTTCTTCTCCATCAAATATCGGACCGCACTATGATCCGAATACACGACCATTTTGCTTCCCCGAATGTAAGAACGGAACTTATCCAAAGCATACACCACCGCTAACAACTCCTTTTCGGTTGTGGTGTAATTTAGTTGCGCTTCGGACAACGTCTTGCTTGCGTAGTAAATCACCACCGGCTTTTTGTCAATTCTTTGACCCAAAACTGCACCAATTGTAGTGTCGCTTGCGTCACACATAATTTCAAATGGCTTTGACCAATCCGGTGGTTGCAAGATGGGAGCTTTTACCAAGTGTTCCTTCAAAATATTAAAAGCTTGCAAACACTCATTAGTAAAGTCAAAGGGAACATCTTTCAATAACAAATTACACAAAGGTTTAGTAATGACACTAAAACCTTTAATGAAACGTCTATAAAAACCCGCATGTCCCAAAAATGACCTTACCCCTTTTACATTTTTCGGTGGAGGCAAAGATGATATTACCCTTATTTTTTCCGTGTCCACCTCAATAGCCCTCTCCGAAATCACGTGGCCTAACACAATACCCTCTTGCACCACAAAATGACTTTTCTCCCAACTAAGCACCAAATTTTTCTCAACACATCTTTTTAAAACTTTTTGTAATTCGTTGAGACATGATTCAAAACTAGTGCCAAAAATTGAAAAGTCATCCATAAAAACTTCAAGCGACTCTCCAACCATGTCCGAGAAAATACTCATCATACATCGTTGGAAAGTTGCCGGTGCATTGCACAAACCAAATGGCATTCGCCTAAAGGCAAAAGTGCCATATGGACAAGTGAAGGTGGTCTTGTGTTGGTCATCCGGGTGTATTGCAATTTGATTGTAACCCGAGTACCCGTCCAAAAAGCAGTAATATTTTTGACCCGTTAATTTTTCGATGATTTGGTCAATAAAAAGTAGCGGAAAATGATCCTAAGAAGTGGCGGCATTCAATTTGCGGTAATCAATACAAACACGCCACCCGGTGACCGGTCGGGTGGCTATTTGTTCCCCATTTTCATCTATAATAATTTGAATGCCGGCCTTCTTAGGCACAACTTGGGTAGGACTTACCCAAGCACTATCCGAATAGGATAGATAATTCCCGCATCTAACCACTTAATTACCTCCTTTTTTACCACTTCCCGAAGATTCGGGTTCAATCTTCTTTGTGCTTCTCTTGTCGGTTTTGCATCTTCGGTGGTGATGATTTTGTGCATGACGATTGATGGACTAATTCCTTTCAAATCGGCCATCGTCCATCCAATAGCTCCCTTGTTTGCTTTCAAGACTTCAAACAAAGCTTGTTCTTGTGCCATCTCTAAATTAGAGGCAATAATGACCGGTAGAGTGTCATTATCCCCTAAAAACGCGTACTTCAAATGGCCTAGCAAGTCTTTTAGCTCCAATTTCGGTGGTTCCTCCAATGATGGTTTAGTACCTGAATTTATCTCCACCGGCAAGCTTTCAAATTGATGAGTCCATGGCGGTCGACCCTCCTTCAATGCCATAACATCTTGTTTCTCCTCTTCAACCTTTAGTGCACAAGTATGTACCTGTTCAGAAAATTCACAAACACACATATCCATACTATCTTCCTCATACTCATGCGGGTTGTATCCGTCGACTAAATCTGCCATAAAACACTCATCAACACCAATAGAGTTAGAATTGTTAGTAAAAACATTCAATCTCATTTTTTGATTTCCAAAAGTCATGTCGACCGTACAAAATCTACAATTGATCACGGCATGCGCGGTGCTCAAAAATGGCCGACCCAAAATAACATTTTGTTGTTGTGTTGGGTCCACGGATGAGTAGTCTAAGACTAAAAAGTCAACCAGGTAGTAAAACTCATCAATTTTTACTATAACATCTTGAACCATCCCCCGAGGTAACTTATGAGATAAATCGGCTAAAACAACCGTTGTCTCTACCCACGCTAATGGACCAGAGTCATATTGGTCATACAAGCCCCCCGGTAAAATGCTCACTCTGGCTCCAAGTTCTAGTAACGCCTTTGACATTTGAAAATTACCAACTTGAATATTTATTAATGGCGTGCCCGGATCTTGGAGCTTAGGAGGAAGCTCCCCATTCAATACCGCACTCACTTGCCCGATTAAGTCTACCCGCTTAGGCATCTTTTTCTTTTGTTGCCTTTTTTGTGTGCACAATTCTTTTAAAAAATTAGCGTAAGCGAGCACTTGTTTTATTGCATCAAGTAGTGGAAGGTTAACTTTTACTTGTTTGAAAATGTCCCACAACTCTTCTTTTTGGGGACCCCGTGATGAAATAAAATTTTTCTTACCCGGGTCGAGTAGAGCCGATGGAAATAGGACTTGACTCGGCTCCCCTTCATCTTTTTTATCTTTTTCACTTTCACCCAACCCCGGTTTTTTAACATTTGATTCCTTAGAGACAATAGGTGAAACTTCATCTTCTTCACTTTCATTACCCGTTATATCTTCAACCACCCCATCAACCAAGCCCGGTGACAAATTTGCTTTAAACTCTTTGCCACTTCTTAACACACTAACATGATTAATATTAACATTATTACCACGTGACGAGCTATGAGAAGGATTTACCTTAGTGTCACTAGGAAGTTGACCTTTGTTTTTCTTCAACTCCGCCACATCGGTTGCTAATTGACCCATTTGAGTTGTTAGTGCTTGAATGCTTTTGTCACGAACCTCATCCTTTTGCATCCGGACCTCATCAAGTTGATACCTGTTGCATTGCCCGAAGCATGTCCATAACCTCATTCCCGCTTGATGAAGTTTGACCCGAGAATCACCTTGACCCGTTTGTTGAAATTGCCCTTGGTAACCAAAATTGCTTCCACCAGGGTAATTACCTTGTGTTGACGAGGTGCAAAGTTTCCTTGAGCTCCTTGGAAATTTGGGTTAGCTTGGTTCGCCGGATTCCCGTAACGGAAGTTAGGATGATTTCTTAACCCGGGGTGGTATGTGTTCGAATTCATGTTAAAGTTTCGACCACCCCCTTGAATAGCATTCACCTCTTCCACTTGCTCTTCAACCACTCCTACTAAACACACCTCCGCCGTGTGGCCTATTTCATTGCAATTAGTGCACACGTTGTACACTTGATTCGTGGTTTGAACACCTCCACTCTCTACTCCATGCACTTGCGGCCTTGCTATCACATGCCTTGCCCGTCTCGAAGATTGAGCCTTCCTCTTTGAAGTAACTGCCATTTGCTCTAAAAATTACCAATCATCATGCTCAAAGTTTGTACTAAACGTGCCGTTAGTGATTGACATTAAGTCACGAACATCCTCCGAACTCAACCCCTCGTGAAAAGCATGTAACAATTCCCAAAGTTGGATACCGTGATGAGGACAATTCCTTAACATCATATTAAACCTTTCAAAAGCCTTATGAAACATTTCCCCCGGTTGTTGTTGGAAGCTTCTCAAACCTCTCCTTGCATCATTTGTCTTTTGAGAAGTGTAGAACTCGTCCAAGAAAATTTGTTGCATGCCGGCCCATGTAAAAATCGATGCGGAGGGCAAAGTGTGAAACCATCTTTTTGCTTTATCTTCCAAAGATAATTGGAAGAGAACTAACTTGACATCGTCTGATGAAAACCCTTGACCTCCAATAGTGTTGAATATGGAGTCATATGTCTCCAAATGAAAGTAAGGTTCTTCCGTTGCTAACCCCTTAAACTTTGGCAAACATTGGAGGGCGGTTCTTCTAACCTCAAAAGTCCCTCAATCCGCATGATGAGGAATGACTACCAGAGAGGGATTGTTAGTAATAATGGGTCGAAAATGAGCTTCAATTCCCCGTACTACCTCTCGGTGATGTCTTCGAGGGGCACCCAATGGGGCTCTTGGTTGACCCATTTGCCCTTACATAGGCCCTTGAGGTGCAAATGGTGGCTTCAATTGATATTGTTGCATTGGTGGTTGTTGAATCAGCCTTTGGAATTGAGGTTGTGTATTTTGTGGATGAACTTGATGTAAAGGCGTAGGACGTTGCAATTGTGGCCCTTGTGGCCGAATATGTTGTACCCCAATCGGTAGCCTACCCACATCTTGAATTTGTTGTAACGGTTGACTTTGTTGACCCGCTCCTCCTTGAGGTCCCAAATTACCTCCGTCACCCCCATAATAAAATCCCTCTTCTTTGTATCCTCTAAAGTCTTCTTCATACCCATCATCATAACCATCTCCTCCTATACCCGAAGATTGTACGAATGGAAGAGATAAATAGTGGAAGCCCGATTGATTCGGTGGTCGATATGTAGAAGTAGCATGAATAACGGTTGAGCTTTGTGGTAGTGGGTGGGTAGAAGATGACTGACCCGTAGTTGGGAAAAATGTGAAAGTGGTGGGATTGTGGTGGAGGGGTTATAAGTAAGAGTAGGTACCACTTGGGTAGTAATAGGTGGTGTGGTGTTGGTTGGTGTGACGTCATGTGGTGGAGTAGGATTGGTAATGGAATTAGGCATGGTGGTATTTGGTGAAGGTTGTGTTGATGCAGGAATGAAAGTTGATGTTGTTTGACTCGTAGTGGGTGGTACTTGGGTTTCTTCCATGATGTTTCTAGGTGTAATGGGTGAAGTGGGTGAACCAATGATCTTGTTTTCTCGTACCAAAACTTGGTTTTGCCTCAATGTTCTTTCAATTTCCGGATCAAACGATAGTGGTGATGACTTGTGAGAGCCCCTAGTATGCATACACCTGTAGTACCTGCACACTAAACACAACCAGCGTAAACCCGAAAATAATATACAAAACTACTAAATTAACACACGTTGCGCACTACTCCCCGGCAACGGCGCCAAAATTTGACGTATTGTCGTAGTCACACGCAAATTTAATCCAAATTACAACTAATAGATAGCAGCAAATGGGTATCGAACACAGGGAGTTTGTGGAAAGTGTGTTGATTATATAGTTTTGTGAATTAACTACAATTAAACTAATTTGCAAAAATTAAAATTCAAGAGTTTGATTGTTTGGTTTTAAGAACTAAATTACTAACTAATCGTAAATCAAGATTGGTTGTTAAACAGATTAAGAGATAATGACCATCTTAGGTTCCGGTTTCCTTTTAACAATTGTGCCTAAATCCAACTAAAAAGAGTTATATAGACATAACTCATGCATAAACGTTTGTTGTGATAAAAGGGAACTAAGTACTCGGATTAGATAAACGCGAGGTTGTTACCCGATGACCAATTAACCAATATCCAACCCTAACCCTTCCCGTGATATCTCGATTGTCAACGACACCAAGACCGTACGATTTAGACTAAGATCAAAACATCAATTAACAACTTACAATCAAACATTCATGCACCATAACAAACATAGCAAAACACACCAAGTTCATTATTCTAGAAATAAGATTCAAAGCACAAAAGTCATAAAGAAAACCTTCACCTAAGATGATCACCGAAAGTTTAGCCTAACATAGTTTGGTGAATCATCATTCCAACAAAATAAAAGTTCATACGAATCAAAATACAAACCGAATTGTTTAGAAATGTTCCCAATCACTTGCACAAGCTAAATTTCGCCCAAAAACTCCAGAGAAACGTTCCCAATGATGATACATATGAAAAGACACTTGAAAACGGTTTAATAAGGGCAGTTACACATTTTGCGTCAGGGTCTACCGTAATTTACGGTACCTACAGTAAATTACGGTAGCTTTAATATTGTTACGCTGGATCTTTACTGGTTTACGGTGGAACTGGGGGCATTCAGGGGCTACCGTAAATTACGGTAGCTACCGTAATTTACGGTGGGCCCCTGAGTTTTCTCTTTTGTTTCTTCTTTCAATCCTTGCGTAACCCGCTCCATTCCATTCCATCCAAAGCAGCATTTTCTTCGTTTTTAAGCTCCAAACGCACCTGAAACATAAACAACTGTAGTCATCTAATTCAAGACAATTACATTATTAAATGGGGAATTAACTTGTATTTTAACACACTTAAGATTTGTCCTATGGACCACCCGTCATTGAACATTCCCCCTTTTTAGCAAATTGTGGAACAGTTTCTTTAAAATTTTCTTGTAGTTTCGAAAATATATTCTTTTTATCATTTTCATCATCAGATTCATCATCACAATTTTCAATTATGACTTCATCATATTTGGTGACATCGTCACTTATTGGAGTTTTCACTGAGTGAGTTTTGTTTTTCGTTTTTTATAAAATTTTAGTTTTCTAATGTCAAACTTTTCACATCTCTCAACAGTTTGACATTTTCAGATTTTGATTTTTCACAATTTGAGCACACAGATTCAAAACTTGAAGTTTCCTTTGTTGATGCACTTGATTCTTTGACTTCACCGTTTTGTGACAACTAAGTTGACTCATCTTGTTTATATTTTTCTTGGTGAGCATTGTCAACATGTTTTGTCTTAGATTCCTCATTCTTTGGAGTTGAATCTGTCTTGAATGTACCTGCAGGGATTCATATTTTCATCTATATAACAACCCCTCTTGAAATCATATTTCATAACATATTTTGATTCAAAACATATATTGATTCTTCTGCTTATTTCAATAACCACATCCAAACTTATTTTATCTAGCTTCTTTTCTATTTCTTTTATCAGATCTTTCTTTTTCTTATTAATTTCGTAATTGCGTTCGTTAAGCTTTTTGAAGAATTCATATAGAGAAAAACTTGAAAATCTAGAATCCTTCTTCAATTCAATAAAAAATTCATCCCACTCTGAAGGTAACGCATCTGTAAATTTTGATATCTCTTCAGCATTTGACATCCTTATCTTGATTTTTTTTAAATTGTCAAGTAATTCATCATACCGGTTTTCCAACTCATTCAACATTTCATTTTTCTTACACAAAAAGTATTCAAATCTTTTAATCTAAGCATTCTTTTTCTCATCTTCTTTCCTCATATCCCAACACATGTCAAACCAATCATTTATTCTTTTAAGCTTATTATTTTCCATTTCGTCAAACATTTTAAACATAATTTCTTTGTTAAATGACTTGGTTCAAAAAATATTTTTAGCTTAAAGTCCACAAAATTTCAACTTCCACGAAGCCCACTAACAAACCCAAAACAAAGTCTTGACCCAAATCGCTTTTAAAAACTTTTGATCCAATCCCCTTAGCCCAAAGCACCTTCAAAAATTTGTCCAAAACAAATCTTGATTTCGGCCCAAGTTAAGCAACCCAAAATTTTCAATCCAAATGTATTAAAAAACGTTATACAATATTGGCTCAATTAAAATCTCGAAAATTACGGCCCAATTTTTCAAAACACCTGGCCTACTAAAAATCTTGAAATCCAAAATTTAGCCCGATTAAACTTGAGGCCCAAACAAATTCTTTCAACTTGATCTAGCAGTTTAACACACTTAGAAATTCTTTAAATGGCCAACTCTTCATTTTTCTTTTGAGAATTTTATGAAATTGTATACTAATAATAGATAAAGTGAATGAAAAGTATATTTGTTTTAAAGGTTTTTTTAGGCAAATTGGATTTAAATAATCCCAACTTGCTCAATTTGGCCGATAAAAATCCCAACTCAGTTATTGGCCGATAATAATCCGAACTGGTCCACTTTTGGCCGATAATAGTCCGCCGTTAAAAATAGCTTAACGGAGTTAAGCTTTTTTTAGAATTACAAACCGATGTTTTATGGATTTTGATTAGAACAAGGATACGATTCGATTTATGTAAAACTTACCTTGAAACGGTGCTTCAAACTACTTGATTTTTGTTAATTGGAAGTTTAAAATCCCGAATTGAAGCACCGTTTTCGTCGTTTGTGGCAGTATTTCGAGGTAAATTTTATATCAATCAACTCGTATCCTCGTTCTGATCAAAATCCATAAAACATCGGTGTGTAATTCGGAAAAAAGCTTAACTCCGTTAAGCTATTTTTAACGGCGGACTATTATCGGCCAAAAGTGAACCAGTTCGGATTATTATCGGCCAATAACTGAGTTGGGATTATTATCGGCCAAATTGAGCAAGTTGGGATTATTTAAATCCAATTTGCCTTTTTTTTATGTGTTATTTAGTGGTTTTTTACATGTGTTATGTGATTCTTTTATATATCTTATGTAATTTGTGTTTGTTTTTTTTCGATGTAATTCATGTGTCAGTATTTTTTTATCATATCAAGATTTTTTTTTCTCTATGGGTTGCTGTAACGAGTGTAGGTGACGTAACAAATCAAACCGATACCGATCAAATTCCCGCCGTGTTGGTATATTTTTGGTCATATCATGATTTTTTCTCTATGGTTGCTATAACGGGTGTCAGTATCGTAATTAAACGAACTGATACCCACCCACCACGCAACGCGCGGATTTAATAACACTAGTTTTATGAAAAATTGAAATTCCAAACAGCTATCAAATAAAAAAAAAAAGCCTACCATAAACTCACATCATTTTACAATTTCCACTTTTATGTTTTTTTTTATATGTTTTCAAACTAAACCCTAAAACAACTTTTCCCAACACAATAATATGTCGTATAAAATCTCTTCTTTATCCCAATGAATCACAAACTTTAGAATTCTTGATGCTTTCTATCAATTGCAACAACAAATTTTCTCAATTCTACACACTAAACTCTAACTTTTCTTTTAGCAACACACATAAATTGTCGCTAATGTCTTTCTCTCTAACAACAAATCTGCAATTTTTTACAGATCTTTAGCAACAAATTTCTAAAACCGATTCAGATCTCAACAGCTTCTTTATTGTCAAACTCAAATTCAGTCACAACACACAAATCAATCAACAAACAAGAACCTATTCAGACTTTGAATGATTTAACCTGCAACTCAGATTTTCAACTAATCTCGCAAAACAGCAATTCAGATCTGAAAATTTGCAACAACTCCTATCTCAAATTTGATTCTCGTTGATTAACAACAACAAACAAACACAAAACTCTAATACTTCATTCAAATTCTTTGATTTCAGTTGATATTATGACCAACAAGTATCGATTTCAGTGGATATTGTGTTCAAAAACCGTTGGTAATCAACCAAAACTTAACCGAAATTCAAGCGAAACAGTCCGAAATCACAATGAATCGCACTGAAACTTGTTCGAATTTCACTGAAAATCAACAAAAAATGATCCGATTATACATTCAGTTTGTTTTTTTAACAACACATATGTTCCGAGTCAGATCTGAAATGTTAATTCAGTTTAGTTTCAATCTTGAACAACTTCCAACGATCTTGAACAAAGAACTCATCAATAAGAAACTCGATACAAACAACAAGATTATTTACAACTTCAGATCTGATCGGTTCTTCTTGCAACTCAATTTCAGATTTAAAAATCCGATTCAAAACCTCTTTTTCGTTTCAAAGTTCAGATCTGAATATCTTGCAAACAAACAAATCACATATATTGAACAACAATCAAACAGTTTAAAACATGATTCGAACAGATCAAATCAAATTGAAAATCAATCGAAAATCCGTCGATTTCACCGGATCAGTTAGAAAATTTCAAACAACAGACCGAAAATCAATGGAAACTCGTCCGATTCGAAGAACGATTACACGCAGAGCATCCGTACCTCTGATACCAGTTGTGAGTTCAGGATCGAATCGTAAACGATCACTAGATCTGCGATGAATTCGATTTAACGTGCGGAATCCGTTAAATCGAACCGTAATCGTGCGCGAAAACGTAAATAAACGTCGTTTTATTACGTATCAATGACAACCGGACAGAGTTTCGACTCGATCTACACGCTAGAACACTCGAAATATAAGAATCAAGACGAAATCGTAATCGTGCATGAAGACTCAAAACCAGTTGGTCCGACCTGGTTTGAGCAGAGCTTTAGATGACCTGGCAAGAACCTGCAAGATCACAAGGAAAAAAGCACACCGTAAGCCTCGTCACAAGGAGGGGGGCCTCTCTGTGACCAAGCTCGGGCGTGAGAATAAGTATTTGTGAGGAGAGAATAGGTCAGGAAGAGAGAGAGGAGAGTTTTAGAGAGAGAAAGTAGCGAGTACCCCTTGCTGGAAGCCTTGGCGGGGTATTTATAGTTTTTGGGTATGCTGAGATGGCGAGTTAGTTAGAGTCGGACCAGTCACTGTCATGGCAGTTAAAGCTGTGGGTCCCAGTCAGTTATGGCGTATGAATGTGTTTAGTTGTTATGTCTACAACATTAGGTACGATCCGACCCTTTAAGTAATGAGGTTCGGTCATGCGTTTGTTGGTCATTCGGTCCGACCAAGGACGTATCCTCATCAAGTCCCCCTAGTTCGTAGCGTTTCTTTGGTAAAAGCTTCGAACTAAAATGGCGTAATTTTTGGCGAGTTGACCCCCTGATTCGTCATTCGTATCGTTGATTTTTGAATTTCAAATTTTGGCGGTGATTTTGTTATTTAACTGACGGTCGTTTTATCTTCCTCCTATCTGACGTGACGTTTGACTTGTGTCAGTTATTATGACGTGTCGGCTCCTTATTGGAGGCCCTATGGCGGTGGAGAAAAAACCTTTTATATATAAAGAAAAAATTACTTTTCTTTTTTCACTTTTACCTGTGTTGTCCTCTTCTTCTCCTTTTTCTTTTTTCTAAACCAGAGACTCCGATCAGGTTAGTATCTTCTTTTTAATATGGCGAACAAAAGCAACTTATCCGGTTGCTTCAAAACTTTGAATAAAAACGGTTTGAAGTGGTATGTAGACCAATACGCGATTCCTGCCTCCTTACACCATGTTCTCCCCAAAAAGGATACGCCCATTTATCCTTTTTTTCCGGGGAAGATAGAGGTTTATACTCGCTTATTCGACTACTGCAACTATCGTCTTCCTCTGACGAAGTTCTTTTATTTCATGAGGTTCACCTTTCTCAAATGAACCCCTTTGGCCTTGCCAAGGTGTGCCATTTTGAGTTAGCCTGTCGTGGTTTGGGCTCCGACCCGGATTTGGATGTGTTCCGAGCTTTTTACAAGTTGAATCGGTCCGGTAGTTGGTATACCTTCGAGGTTAGGAAGAAGAATGCTTGTTGTTATACATGGATTACTACCAGTTTAAAAGATTGGAAGGACCGTTTCTTCCTGGTTGATGATCGATGCGTTCCGGCCGATATGACATGGAGATTGAAAAAGTCACGCCTCCCACCCGCTCTTCCTGAAGATTTTGAATTTAACAGGAATTTATATGCGGCTTTGATCAAGGAAGCCGGGAGCATACAAAAGTATCCAGAACACATCCTTGTTATGGGGCGGATAAGCACGATTTGGGCCGAACCGGAGTGGCATCCTACCCTTAGGTGGAATGGAGAGGGTTAGTTTTACTTTTTACCTGATACGGTGTTTCTTGTATTGTTTGTTGATTATTTTTCTGTGTCGTATGCCTTTTATCATGCCGGACTATGGATATTATTTGTTGTTTGTTTTTGTGCAGCTATGGGTTTGAAAGAAGCTCTGAGGTTGAAATCCTTCGACTCCACCAAACTCGATGTTCGAGCCACCAAGACACCGAAATGTGATCCGCCATATTTGAGCGTAGTGCAGGAAAATCTTTATCAAATCAGAGAACCAACAGCCCCGATCAATCAAGGAGGTTCAGCGGGACAAGGTGGTCCAGGTTCGGTTCCTTCAATACGGACGTCGAATGTAGCTCCTACTCAAGCAACTGCGGTGGTTGGTGATAAAGAAAAAAGGTCAGAGTCGGGTAGTGCAAAGGGGTCCGGCTCCAAGTTTGTAATATATGGTTCGGAGCATCTTTCTGTTGAGGATGAAGGGGTGCATGCTGAAGAGGAAGAAGAAGGTGATGATGATGGTGCCGAAGTGCATCCCCAAGTTAGTTTGAAAAGAAGACGAAATACTTCTTCTAAACCCGATCGGAATCCCAAACATGTGAAGAAGAAGAAACTGGATTTTAAAACGGTTACTTTGGAGGATGAGGAGGACGATCTGGCCACCGGGTTTTCCGCTGCTGGAGGCTTGTTGGAGAACTTGGATGCCCACCTTCATGGTGGTCGTACCCCAATGGATCGTCCGGTCAATATTCCGACGAGCCCGTTATCTTTTGGAGGGCCGACTACCAAAGTCATTGAAGATATCCACATGCCTGATCCTCTATCTTTCAAGAAAATCGAACCTTCTCCTTAGGGTAAGCCTACGACGGGGGTCGCTTCTAATGTCTCAAGGCCGAGCCCCCAACCAATTGATGGTGGGGATAGTGCCTCTTCGTCCCCTTTGTGGTATGAAACTGAAGCTGTCTTTATATGTCGGGAGCTAGGTTCTGGTGGTACTGTGGACGTGGACTCTGCTCATGCTTTGGAGAAGTATGTCCTTGAGTGGTCGTTGGCGAATTAAGACAGGATAGTGGACGCCTTATCGGCAAAGATGGCTTTGTTTCATCTCGGAACTCCTGCCGAACATGCGCATTACCGGAAGATGAGCGGTCCAGAGCTTGGGAATGCTCTGATGCTAAATCAAGCCCAATCGAACTCTCTGGTGGTGGAGACTTATAAACGTTGGGTTGAGTCGGAATCGAATTGTCGTAGGTTTGTGCGTGAGATCGCCAATTTGAAAAATGAAGATAATGTTCGATCGAAAACCAAGCAGGAGCTTTCATCTCTCCGGTCTCAGGTGGATCGTCTGAAAGAGCAGGTCTCAGAGGCGAAAGAGGTTAACAAATCTTCACAAGCTTCGGTTGCAGCCGCCTATGAAGCCCGGGACAAGGCTCTTCAAGACCTGGAAGCTTTTAAGCTGAAGTTTGGTGATTTGGAGAATAAACTATCTGATGTAGAAAAGAGAAGCAAGGCTGAGTTGAAGGAGATGAAGACGTCCTACGACCAACTTATGGCCGATCATCATCGCTTGATTAGCGGCACGTTCGTAATTTATTCTTTATTGTTTTCTGTTTTCACACATTTTTTAATCCTTCACTCCTTTTGTTAGATAAGTCTGAGCTTGAGAGGGCTCGTGACAGGGCTATCCAGTCTCATCGGGAAACGATTGACGAAGCAAAAGGGATGTTAACTCGTTGTGATAGCGAGATGGTCGAACTGTACGCTCAGGTGTCGGAGCTCATGCTTACCAAGCAGTAGTTTTTGACGGACGGGATTGCTTGGGTGGTCAAGTTGGTTCATCAGAGCCCTGAGCTGGAGAAGGTTGTCGCGGACCTGGTTAATAGCGTTAATGCAGTTGGAGTGAATGAGGGAATTAAACAAGGTTTTCAAGCCGCCAAGGACTCGGTTCATTATGCCGAAGAGGTTCTTGGGTATGACGAGGGGGCTAAGGACGTGTTAGACGCTGCGATAAAAGCATTCGACAACTTCCATATCTCTGTTCTTGGCAAAGTTGCAGATTTAGTAGACAAACCCTTATCCGTTATCAAACAGAGGAGTGAACTTCCCATCGTGAAAAAATATTATGAAACTTAACTTGATGTTTGGCCTTTGTAATCGTACAATATTTTACTTTCGTTGTGGCATGTAACCGTACAACTTAACTTCCCGTTTATAGCTTTGATGAACATGTTTATTTAGTTTTGTATGAAATCATATTTTTGGTGAAAATATTCATGCCTGGCTTCTCAGCTTTTAGCTTGCATCCAAACTTTTTGATGTTCGGCCAAGTTATTGCTCGGCCATCTAGGTGACCGGGTTATAGCAAGAAGTTTCTTGTAAGTTGACTTCTTTTGCTTAATAGCTTTTTTATAATCGAACCGTGTCAGATACGGACCTTCTGCTTAATAAATTTTGTTATTTTTGGAACTATTTAATTCTTCTCGATCGGCGCGAGGCATGGGTCAAGGCCCATTTGTGCACATTTTTATATTGTCCGAACTTATACATATGCTACGCTTTATACTTGTAAAAATGCAGATCGCTTTATTTAACGATTTACTTAATCATAGTTCCGGGGCAGACCCTCCCGGTTTACAAGGAAAATGGAAATTTTTTCGAGGCATTACCCTCCCGATTCGTACATGAAATAGGAAATATTAAAAAGTAAAAGATAGTGATCTTTCTTGCCCGTAACGGGCCGTCGTCTACATGAAGCATTTCTTTAAATGAACCCCATTCCATGTCCTGGGTACGGGGGTTCCGTCAAATTTTTCCAACACGTAAGAGCCTTTATCGCTTGCTTCTTTTATGCGGTACAACCCCTCCCATTTTGGGGTCAACTTCCCAGGAGCTTCGACGCGGCTTGCATCGTTGCTTCGGAGCACAAAGTCTCCAACTTTAAACTTGTAAAGTTTAGCTCGAGCATTGTAGTATTTCTCGATCTTCTTTTTGTACCGTGCTTCTTTAATTAAAGCAACGTTTCGCCGCTCTTCCAATAGATCAAGATTGGATCGGAGCTCCTGTTCGTTTTCCTCCCAGTTTTTACACCTTTGATTAGGGAGCCCGATTTCGGCGGGGATCACGGCCTCGGTGTCGTACGTAAGACTGAACGGTGTTTCTCCATTACTAGTCTTGTGCAGCGTTCGGTGGGCCCACAATACGTTCGGCAGTTCGTCTGCCCACCCTTTGCCCTCGTAACCAAGTCTTCTTTTTATTCCATCTACGATCCGTCGGTTTATGATGTATTGCAAAATACATGCTTTTATCGTGTATAGTTTGTACATTCTTTCGTTATTTATAGTTTAGTTTAGTTTAGAATTGCGTGCTATTGATCTATATTGCGTTTTCCAGGTCTTGATACATAAAAGTGCTGAAAAAGGAGCAAGAACGAGCTATAAACGTTGAACGTCAAGTCCCGGAATCATTGAATAAAGTGTTAGATTTATTTTAGAGATTTTGGGGTGTTAAAGCTGAATTTCGGAGTAAACATTCTGTGAAAAATCGTCACTCGCGTAGCGCTAGCATACATGGGTGATCAGTCGCGCTACGCTACAACATTAAACAAGAAAATCTGAATTTGGAGTCACTCGCGTAGCGCGAGGCTGAAGTGTAGACCCGTCGCGCTACGCGACGGGTAGGAGGATCGCGAAACTATGTTTGGCAGCTAGGGTTTGGTATAAAAACTAAGAAATCTAATTCTAAACCCTAGTTACGAATTATTGAAGTCTTGGAGTATTCGGAGAGCAACTTTGGAGCTATTTCAGAGCTTTTGAAGGCAAGGAATCATCGGTACGAGTTGAGAGTGAAGAATCGAAGATCAATCGGGTTTTCCAATCCTTTGTTTGTCGTTTATTTGTTTGATACTTGTCACGATGAATTCTTCATTCAATTACTTTGCTTTGATTTCACCATTTAAGATGCTTGGCTAAATTGTTTTAACTACCTAGACAAGATGATAGTTTGATTTAAAGTTTGGATTTTTAATGGTTTATTATTGTTCGTTTATGGATTGATTTCTGAAAGTAACGTGTTCTAGAATTTCTGATTTGGTGCTTATGCATACTTGACAATTGTTTCACTACTGTTTGTTACTTCATATGATCCTTGGTGACGGTCTTTATCACATAATAGGATTATATTAGGGTTCTTGATCTAGGTGAGTGTCTATATCACGTAATAGAGTATTAATCCTTTAGGGTGAAAATAGCTTAAGTAACCTTAGAAGTAATATTCGGTAATTTAATAAAATCAAGTGTTCTGCTTAACTTGTCGCTGAGAGGCTCGAGTTAGTTATTAGGTCGCGGTGCAGTATATATCTAAGATAGGTTTTGAGAGAAATCAATCTTAGTTCTCTAATTGCATTTGTGTCTAGTAAACCAAGTTAGAACCTAGAATTGCCTTAGATTATCGCGCTGAGAGGTAGATAGTCATATTAGGGCACTTTTAGGATCGTTAGAGGACTGAGAGGAAGTCTAACAGTCGGTAATCACAACAGCCTTGTAGGGTTTCCTAGGTTTCTTCCTGAGAAGGGTCGGGAAGTCTTAGCATTGAAATACCTTAAGGTTTAGTATTTTACGATCCCGGCTCCATACAACAATAATACCATTAGAAGTCCATTCCCATTCAAACTGGATTCTAGTCTAGGTAGTCCTTAATCTCATCTGAATAAAAACCTCAGTTTTCGTTTGTGTCGTAGTCTTAATCTAGTTAATTAATTTAGTTAATATAGATTTCCTAGTTTTTCAGTAACCCCCCCCCCCCAAAACAATCAAACAAGTTTAAGTCGCGTCAGTCAGTGTCTATTAGAGTCTAGTTACGTAATACATAGAGTATTTGGGTTCGATACTCGGACTTGCTAGGCTATACTACATTGACCGGTACACTTGCCGGTTGTGTGGTTTAGGTTTAGAGAGTTCTAGTTTATAAATTTAAAGCTTTTGCGTGTCTAGTTTAGAGAGTCTAATTTAGGTTGTTTTTATAGTCTGTTTAGCACACATCAAGTTTTTGGCGCCGTTGCCGGGGACTCTTGGCAATTGCGTTTATTAGCTTTGATAGACCTAATTGATATATACGTGCTACGTGTTTTCTTTGTTTTGTTGAGTCTTTGTCTTCTCTTGTGTCTCGGTAACTAGTGTTTGCTTTTCTTGTGTTCAGGTTTTTGCTAGTAGTGGATGCCACATCTGCGCTCGCACGGACCACCACCACCAGTTAAGCAATCGTCTTCTCACCTGGGCGAAGGCCCAGAGGTTAGTTCTTCATCCTTTTCCTTCCCAGATTTCCCACTTTCCGTCCCACCACCTTCCCCAAACCATTCACCTAAGGATTCCCCACCCAATTCTCCCACTTCTAGTACCTCTAGCGAAACGGAAAACTTAGGACCAATGGCAAACCCTAGGCAAACCGTTCATCAGCAGGCCACTCAGAATTTCACCGGCCTAGCTTCACCCATTACCGTCCCACCCATAGTGAATGAAAATTCATGGCAGATTCCGTCTTATGCCATGCAGGCCATCACCAATAGTATCCAATTCCATGGCCGAGACGATGAGGACGCCCCGGCCCACATTAACCGTTTCTCTAGGATGTTAGCTACCTTTAGCCTTAGCGGTGCACCCAATGATGCTACATACCTACAGCTTTTCCCATTTTCTTTAGCCGGCCGTGCGGCTACTTGGTTGGACTCACAACCAACCGGTACTTTTACCACTTGGGCGGGGCTTCGTCAAGCCTTTCTGAATAAGTATTTCCCGCCCGCTAAAGCTTCACGGCTTAGAGACGAAATCCATTCCTTCCGCATGGGGCCCGACGAGCCCTACTACCTTGCTTGGGAGCGTTTCCAAACCCTTTGTGCTCGTTGCTCCCAGCACGGTCTTTCTGATTGGGCTTTGTGCGAGAAATTTTATAATGGTCTTACCCAAGAGACTAGAGATAGGTTTGATACAAATGCAGGGGGGCATATGATGGGTATTCTTACTGTTCCTGAGTGTCTAGAGCGATTTGAGGCGTTTGCACAGTCTCAGTCACAATCACGATCCGATCAGAGGTATCAAAGTGGTAAGTCTAATACCATTACTAGCACACTCTCTCATGGGGTGAACCATGTCACTATGGATGCTAGTTTGGCCTCTGTTTTGGAAAATATGGATAGGCAACTTAAGGAAATTCAGGCTAAGATAGATAAGTGCGAGTTGTGTCGAGGCGGTCACGGTACTAGTGCGTGTCCTTTGTTAGTCGGTGAGGAGCAAGTTGGTTTCGTAGGAGGAGGTTTTGGTAGAAATCAGTCTGGTGGGTCTGGTAATAATAATGTAGGCTTGGGTTGGCATTCTAATAATAATAATAATTTTAATAATAGCAATTTTCGCTCAAGTGGACCTCCTAGTTTGCAAATAGCTCAAAATCCGAATAGGGGTCTAGGTTCACTTTTTAATGGGAGTTCGAATGGGCAGGTTCAGAATGGAGGGTCGAGTAGTCAAGGTCAAATAGGTCAAAGTTCAAGTTTCGATGTAGGGGGTAGCATGGAAAGAATGGAGGCTATGATGAGCCAGCTAGTTGCTAGGGATCAAAGCACCCAAAAGAAACTTAGTGAACATGATCTCATGCTTAGGAATCAACAAGCTGCGGTCCAGGACCTTACTAGGGTTGTAGGTGATATTGCTAAGAAGTTAGAGGAGAGATTACCCGGTAAATTTGTGGGTAATACCCAACAAAACCCTAATGCCCAAGTAAATGCCATTACTACTCGTAGTGGTAAGACCGTAGGAGACCCGAGAGTTGTAGAGGAAAGAGAGGTTGATGAGGATGGTGATGTGATAGATGAAGTGATAGAGATGGAGGCTCCCGGCAAAGTGCAAAAGAGGCTAGGCCCAGCAAGTACCGCACAGCCCGGTGAGTCTTCGAGTGAGAAGAGAGTGGAGAAACCTCCCGTAGTTGTTAGGCCGTCACCTTATGTGAACCATGCGTATGCTCCGTTTCCTTCACGTCTTAGGAATCAGAAATATTCAAAGGAATACGGGCAGTTTTTAGACATCTTCAAGCAGTTGAAGATTAATCTTCCGTTTATAGAGGCACTCCAGTCCATGCCAAAATATGCAAAATTCTTAAAGGACCTTCTTAGGAATAAGGAGAAGTTAGGAGAGTTGTCGAATGTTCCGTTGCATGGAGGGTGTTCGGCCGTTGTTTCAAATCAACTTCCCGAAAAGCTTACCGATCCCGGTATTTTCACTATTCCGTGTCTATTCGGTAGTAATACCAACACTCGAGCGTTGGCCGATTTAGGAGCTAGTATCAATTTGATGCCCTTTTCTCTTTATGAGAAACTAGACCTAGGAGAGCTTGCACCTACTCGAATGACACTATCTTTAGCCGATCGGTCTGTTAAGTACCCTAGGGGTATAGTTGAGAATTTGTTAGTTAAAGTAGACAAGTTTGTTTTTCCGGTAGACTTTGTCGTACTCGACATGGAAGCCGACGAGAAGGTACCGCTAATTTTAGGCCGCCCATTCTTAAACACTGCTAAAGCCCTAATAGATGTCTCTTTAGGCACTATCACACTTAGAGCGGGCGAGGAAGCGGTTGTGTTTAACGTCATGAATTCGAGAGGTTCGAGTGGTAAAGTGGAAGCAATTTCGTTAGTGGGGGAATGTGAGAAGGATGAGACAGGTAAGAAGAAGGTGATGAGTGATCCGGGTCTAGAGAATGTTCTAGGATTTAAGTGTGGGGATCCTCCGGATAGGAAGTTGGTAGAATTAGAAGAGAGGGTGGTGAGTTTAGAGTCTAGGTTTGAGACATTGAGCAAGGCTCAGTGTGGGGATAAGTATAGAGAGGGTACTTTTAGATTCAAACCACCAGATGATGAGTTGAGAGAATATGAAAAAATTGGGAGTGATTCGGGCAGTTTTAGGAATGATAGTGCTACAGCCCGTAAGGTGAGAGCGATGTTGGAGGGTGAGCTGTGCTTCCATGATCCTCCGTAAGTTTGTGAAAAGTTGATATTAATTTGTAGAGTTTGTATTTTTGAGTCTTTTATTTTGTACCATGAGTCTAAGTAGTAGTTTTTGAGTCTTTTCGTTTTTAGAGTCGGTACTGCGTTGGGTTTTGTTTTGTTTTGATTATGCAGGTTTGGATTGTACCACCCGTACTCAATTGCCATTCGGGTGATTCTGGACTTGCTATTTTGATAAACTCAAGCAGGCTAGGCAACGATCGCGAATGGAATGCTATACGATCGTTCGGGGGATTCAAGATTCGTACGGCTGGCACTGACTTTTGTCCTAACCAGCTAAGTCGTTTCCCTTTTTGTTGTTGTTGTATTTTTATTCTCGTTCGCAGTTTCTTTTCGTAGGTAGTTGTTGAGTCGTATTTTCGTTCTTGCATTAGGGACAATGCAATCTCTAAGTGTGGGGATGGGATACTTGTAAATATTTGAGTCTTAAATATGAAAAATAAAAATTAAAAAATTTGAAAAAATCCAAAAAAATTGAAAAATTAGAAAATGTCTTTCGAATAAAAAAGAAGTTTGCAAATAAAGCGGAAAATGATAGAAAAGGTGATTTGTTGCTTGGTTTGAATAATAATAATATGAGATGATAATAAATCGAGCTTGCGTCTAGTTAGGGATATGTGGATAGGCCCGGGTTTGGTTTTAAGTCCCTTTGATCTAATATACCTTAAATTGTCGGTCCGCTAGTGGGTTTTCGCCTGGGAAATATGGGAAATCAAAACTGTCAATAATAGTATAAGGGGCACCGTTATAAGTTAAAACTGTTAGAGTTTGTGATCATGTGAAAAAATGAAAAAAATAGAATAAAAGTGAGCTAGAAACTAAATGAAAGTAACACAGGCCTACGTATTCCGAGTTGGGGATAGCGACTCTACAGCCGGTTTGCCTCTAGGATGTGTGAAATCGCTTTGCCGAATAAAAGTACCGAGACCTATGTAATCTGTGATTGGGGATAGCGACTCTACAGTCGGAATACCGCTGGGTTAAGGGAAAGCATCGTCTAGTCTCACGAATTCGAAAAAAAAAAAGAAAAAAAAAGCAAGAAAAAGAAAAAAAAATGGAAAAGAGAAAAAATTGATTGTTTACTCTCTTGGTTTGATATAAAACGGTTAGGAATTGGTCAATTGATCGTTCTTTTAGTCCTATAAGCTTGAGGTGGGAGTAGATGGATCGTAGATTCTAGTGTGAGACCCTAGGTGGATTGACCGCACTTAAATTAAATTCACATGATAAGGGTTTAGGATTGGATTCGGGTTTAAGAGGATCAATATATTCGCAATCGCAGCTAACGCAAGTCTTGGTTTTAATAAGATATAAATAAATTTTCGATCCAAGTGATGATTTATCTCTGATTCCGTTGCACAATTCTTTTTCGGGGACGAAAAAAGTGTAAGTGTGGGGATGTTTGATGTATTGCAAAATACATGCTTTTATCGTGTATAGTTTGTACATTCTTTCGTTATTTATAGTTTAGTTTAGTTTAGAATTGTGTGCTATTGATCTATATTGCGTTTTCCAGGTCTTGATACATAAAAGTGCTGAAAAAGGAGCAAGAACGAGCTATAAACGTTGAACGTCAAGTCCCGGAATCATTGAATAAAGTGTTAGATTTATTTTAGAGATTTTGGGGTGTTAAAGCTGAATTTCGGAGTAAACATTCTGTGAAAAATCGTCACTCGCGTAGCGCTAGCATACATGGGTGATCAGTCGCGCTACGCTACAACATTAAACAAGAAAATCTGAATTTGGAGTCACTCGCGTAGCGCGAGGCTGAAGTGTAGACCCGTCGCGCTACGCGACGGGTAGGAGGATCGCGAAACTATGTTTGGCAGCTAGGGTTTGGTATAAAAACTAAGAAATCTAATTCTAAACCCTAGTTACGAATTATTGAAGTCTTGGAGTATTCGGAGAGCAACTTTGGAGCTATTTCAGAGCTTTTGAAGGCAAGGAATCATCGGTACGAGTTGAGAGTGAAGAATCGAAGATCAATCGGGTTTTCCAATCCTTTGTTTGTCGTTTATTTGTTTGATACTTGTCACGATGAATTCTTCATTCAATTACTTTGCTTTGATTTCACCATTTAAGATGCTTGGCTAAATTGTTTTAACTTCCTAGACAAGATGATAGTTTGATTTAAAGTTTGGATTTTTAATGGTTTATTATTGTTCATTTATGGATTGATTTCTGAAAGTAACGTGTTCTAGAATTTCTGATTTGGTGCTTATGCATACTTGACAATTGTTTCACTACTGTTTGTTACTTCATATGATCCTTGGTGACGGTCTTTATCACATAATAGGATTATATTAGGGTTCTTGATCTAGGTGAGTGTCTATATCACGTAATAGAGTATTAATCCTTTAGGGTGAAAATAGCTTAAGTAACCTTAGAAGTAATATTCGGTAATTTAATAAAATCAAGTGTTCTGCTTAACTTGTCGCTGAGAGGCTCGAGTTAGTTATTAGGTCGCGGTGCAGTATATATCTAAGATAGGTTTTGAGAGAAATCAATCTTAGTTCTCTAATTGCATTTGTGTCTAGTAAACCAAGTTAGAACCTAGAATTGCCTTAGATTATCGCGCTGAGAGGTAGATAGTCATATTAGGGCACTTTTAGGATCGTTAGAGGACTGAGAGGAAGTCTAACAGTCGGTAATCACAACAGCCTTGTAGGGTTTCCTAGGTTTCTTCCTGAGAAGGGTCGGGAAGTCTTAGCATTGAAATACCTTAAGGTTTAGTATTTTACGATCCCGTCTCCATACAACAATAATACCATTAGAAGTCCATTCCCATTCAAACTGGATTCTAGTCTAGGTAGTCCATAATCTCATCTGAATAAAAACCTCAGTTTTCGTTTGTGTCGTAGTCTTAATCTAGTTAATTAATTTAGTTAATATAGATTTCCTAGTTTTTCAGTAACCCCCCCCCCCCCCAAAACAATCAAACAAGTTTAAGTCGCGTCAGTCAGTGTCTATTAGAGTCTAGTTACGTAATACATAGAGTCTTTGGGTTCGATACTCGGACTTGCTAGGCTATACTACATTGACCGGTACACTTGCCGGTTGTGTGGTTTAGGTTTAGAGAGTTCTAGTTTATAAATTTAAAGCTTTTGCGTGTCTAGTTTAGAGAGTCTAATTTAGGTTGTTTTTATAGTCTGTTTAGCACACATTAGTTTATCTGCTCGACCTGCCCGTTCCCCTGAGGGTGAGCAACCGAGGAGAAGACTTGGTTAATCTTCAAGTTTTCACACCAGTGCTTGAATGGATTCTCCGCATATTGTTTTGCATTATCGCTCACTATGTAGAGCGGAAGACCGAAACGACACACAATCTGCTCCCAAAAGAATCTCGTTACATTATAGCCGGAGATGACTGTGAATGGTCGGGCTTCTACCCACTTGGTGTAATAATCCACCGCCACTAGCAGGTATTGGGCACTTCCGCTCGATCGCGGGAAAGGTCCGAATATGTCGACGCCCCATTTCTGGTAAGGCCATGCAGCGGTTACCGGGATCATCTCATTCTTCGCTCGAAGGCTTAGTGGTGCGTGCTTTTGGCATTCATCACATTGCTGTAGTTCTTTAACTGCACTCTCATGCATCCCAGGCCAATAATATCCTGCGTATTTTTACCTTCGTTACGATCATTTTGGCCCGGTGTGGATCCCGCAAATGCCGTAATGTATTTCTCTGATGATATAGCTGGCCTGTTCTGGGTCGAGGCATTTTAACAGAGGCCCAAGGAAAGTCTTTCGGTACAAACCCCCTTCCTGCATCTGATACTGAAGAGAGTTGATCTGGATTTTTCTAGCCTCTGCTTTATCAATTGGCAAAACATCGTGCACTAGGTAGTTGATTGTAGGTGTCATCCATGTTTGTGACGGAGCTTCCACTTGCATAACATGAGGAGTGGCAATTGAAGGTGTGGTCAACACTTCCACCCTTACCTCCTTAGCAAGATGAGTGAACGACACCGATGCCAATTTGCTTAGTGCATCGGCCATTTTGTTTTTGCTGCGGGGAATGTGTTTGACCTTACATGAATCGAACAATGCCATAGCTTGCTTTACCTGTTCCAGATATTCGACCATGTTGGTTTCCCTCGCTTCATATTCTCCGTTCACCTGATTCGCTACGAGCAATGAATCCACATTAGCCACGCCATTTTTTGCTCCGACTTTTGCCGCCAATCGTAAACCAGCTAAAAGTGCCTCGTATTCAGCTTCATTATTAGAACTCTTGAATTCCAGTCGAAGCGCATACGTCATATCCGTGCCATCTGGATCGGTGAGTATCAAGCCTGCTCCAGCCCCCTCGGCGCTCGAAGCCCCATCTGTATACAGAGACCAGGGCTTGTTTAGAGTTCGTTCCTCTCCTTCCACTTCTTTGTCCTCCGGCATTTCTACTAGAAAATCAGCTATCACCTGCCCTATTAATGGACCTTTAGTTCTGAAGGTGATGTTGAACGCACCCAGCTCGATCGCCCATTTTGCCATGCGACCTGAAACTTCGGGTCGTCGGAGAACATGCTGGATTCTTTGATCTGTTCGAACCTTGATCGGATGGGCTTGAAAATAACGACGAAGCCTTCTTGAGGCGTGGACTAACGCCAAAGCTAGCTTTTCCAAGTTTGAATATCTTGTTTCGTAATCTTTCAACGTTCGGCTCACGTAGTAGATGGGGATTTGTGCCCCGATTCGGTGGGCGACTAACACCGCGTTGATAGCACCACGCGATGCAGCTAGGTAGACCGTTAACACCTCGTCTTTTTTTGGTACGGTGAGGGTTGGCAATGTGCCCAGATAGACTTTAAGCTCTTCAAAGGCTCGTGCAGCTTCTTCGGTCCATTTAAACTCTGATCTGAAACTTTTTCTAAGCACGTCCATGAATGGGAGATCTGTCTACTGTTTTTTACAAGAATAGATGGAGGGCTGCCAAACGCCCATTTAAGGACTGGATCTCTTTAACGGACGTTGGAGGCCTCATGGCGAGAACATCATCGATCTTTTCATGGTTAGCTCGTAAACCCTTTGATCCGACCATGACTCCCAAGAACTTTTCTTCTTCTACCCCGAACGTACATTTTTTAGGGTTTAATTTCATATTGATACTTCGGAGTCGGGTGAATGTTTCAAGTATGTCTTTCAGCATGGCAGCTTCATCGTGACTCTTGATTACGATATCATCGACATATACCTCTACATTCCGCTCGATCTGGTCTTTGAAGGCTTTGCTCATTAGGCGCTGATACGTAGCACCGGCGTTTTTTAAATCGAAAGGCATCTTGGTAAAGCAGTAAACTCCTTCATTAGTAACAAAGGTTGTCTTATCCTCGTCTTCGACCGCCATTTGTATCTGGTGGTATCCCTTATAAGCGTCTAGGAAACATTTCAGCAGGAATGTGGCGACGGAGTAAATCTTTTCATCAATCTCCGGTAATGGAAAACAATATTTCGGGCACGCATCATTCAGATCGGTGAAATCGATACACATTCTCCACGTGTTCTCATTCTTTCATACCATAACTGGGTTCGACACCCATGTTTGGCATCGGACTTCCCGAATAATTCCGGCATCTAGGAGACTCTTCACGTCTTTGGCAATTGCCTTGGCTCGATCTGGTGCTATGTGCCTTTTCCTTTGCGCTATTGACTTAATTGATTCCTTTACGTTTAGATGGTGTTGTGCCATAGACCTGGGAACCCCTTGCATATCGGAGTGCTTCCATGCAAAGACATCAATCGAGTTGCTCAACAATTCCCATAGAAGCTTCTTCGTTCGTTTTGGGAGCTGAGCATCGATAGCCACTTGCTGTTCCGGGAAATCTGGGTCGATCACCCAAAGTTCTGTAGGCACTTCATATTTTTTGGAGCTTGTCTCTGCTGCATGCCTTACCTCTACTACGAACGAATTTGATTCTGAAAAGATAGTGGCGACCCCTGCTTCGGTGGGGAATTTTATGGCACGGTGTATCATCGAACTAATTGCTCCAAGGGCTCGTAACCCGGGGCGCCCGAGTATTATGTTATGCGACGAATGAGTACCAACAACCAAAAATGTTAATTGAACAGTTCTGCTTCTGTCATTATCTTTGAATGTGGTCGGAAGGGTGATCTGCCCTATTGGACCAACCACCTCTCCCGAAAAACTCATTAGAGTGGTAGAGACCTCGATTAATCTCTCTTTTGTTTGGGGGTTTAGTTGCTGAAAGCACTGCAAGTACATTATCTCAAAGGCGCTTCCTCCGTCTACATAGATTAGTCGGACCAAATGTCCTGCGATTACGGCCGATATCGTGATTGGTCCGTCTCGAGCATCTTCCGGAGCGACCGGAGGAAAGTAAGTTGGTTGGTGCATCTAAGCGGCCATGTGCTGGTTTGACCATTTTACCCCCCTTGGTTCAGTAGACTGAATCATATTGATTCCTGCCTCGGTGTTTGGATTGTCAGTCGCTGCTGCGGATTTCTTCCCATCCTTTACTTCTTTTACGAGATGGGAGAGTTTTCCGGATCGTACGGCCTTCTCGATCTCTTGTTTTAGCGCCCAACATTCGTCTCGTATGACCCTTGTCTCGGTGATACTCACAATACTTCTTAGAATGCTTGTCCGAGGTAGGCCGCTACTTCGAGGGTGTAGGAAACCGGGTGATTTCCGTACAAAGGATCTCGCTCGGCGATTTGGTCAGCTCGGAGAAGGTGTTGAAATGTACGTTTCCAGTTCGAAAGCTGTTTTGATCAGACTTCTGGTACGGCCCACGGCTTCTATTCCAGTTGCTGCTTCTATCTTTTGGGGGTGATGCGTTCCGTCTCCACGATGCGGTATGCGCTTTTGCATTCTTTGCCGCTGTTTCACTTGGTTGACCGCAAGCGCTTTTTCCTCGAACAAAGGCTCGGGCCCGTTCCATAAGTATCTCCATGGTTTTCAGAAGATCTTCGTGGAGCTTTTCTACGAGCTGATTATTTTGGACCCCGTGACAAAATCCGGAAACACGGAGCTGATCGACCGCTCCACTTATCTGCATGCTATCCCGATTGAAATGATCGATGAAATCTTCCACGGACTCTCCATCGCGGCATTTTATGTGGTGAACTTCAGTGATGTCCTTCTTGCAGCGACGCTGCTGACAGAAGTTTTGCAAAAACATACGCCGGAAGTCTTCAAAATGATCAATCTATCCTTCTGGTAAACCGTCGAACCACACCCTTGCTGACCCAGTAAGAGTCTGACCAAACATGTGACACCATGCTGGCATGGGCCATTGTTCGACTTTAGCTGCTCCGACGAAGGCAAACATGTGATCGTCCGGGTCAGACGTGCCATCATAAAATTTTAACATTGGGGGCATCTTTAATTTTGCCGGGAGCGGTGCATTAACAATCCTTAGCGTGAATTTCGACTGAGAAGTCATAGACGTAGGATGATACGGCATGATCAGCTCCTGATGCTGAGGGTTTAGACCCATAGATCCCTGGCGAAACAGGTCATTGAGACCGTTATTTATCAGAGCGCTCGTAAACGAGGAAAATTGTGTAACACATGTTATGGGAGTGGAGATTATAGGACTTACCATAGATCCAGAGGTGAAAGCTCCGACGGAGACGGGATTAGCCCCTGGATAAACACAACTGAACAAGTTCGTGCGGAGGCTCTGCAACATTTCTTCGCACTGCTGCTGTAGTTGCTGTAGTAAGTCGACGTTTCATAAAAGGAAAGCGTTGTCGAAACTAGGCAACTACGTGGCGACTGGAGCAGTAACTGAGAACGTGGTGATAGAGCTCGCGGTTGCAGAACTTGCAGGTGGAGGTACTGTTGCTGACCCTTCCAAAACTGCAGAAGTGGCGACTGCTGTAGGGACAGTCGTTAGAGGTGCAACACTTCCTTCCCAAATTTCGCTATAAGACGGGAAAGTACTTGTGGAGACAGCCGTTGTTGATTCCATAATTGCGAATGAACAGAATTAACGAAGCGAATTGTGTGAATTCAAGGGAATGGTGCCACTGAAGACTCAAAACCAGTTGGTCCGACCTGGTTTGAGCAGAGCTTCAGATGACTTGGCAAGAACCTGCAAGATCACAAGGAAAAAAGCACACCGTTAGCCTCGTCACAGGGAGGGGGGCCTCTCTGTGACCAAGCTCGGGCATGAGAATAAGTTTTTGTGAGGAGAGAATAGGTCAGGAAGAGAGAGGGGAGAGTTTTAGAGAGAGAAAGTAGCGATTACCCCTTGCTGGAAGCCTTGGCGGGGTATTTATAGTTTTTGGGTATGCTGACGTGGCGAGTTAGTTAGAGTCGGACCCGTCACTGTAATGGCAGTTAAAGTTGTGGGTCCCAGTTAGTTATGGCGTATCAATGTGTTTAGTTGTTCTGTCTATGGCATTAGGTGCGATCCGACCCTTTAAGTAATGAGGTTTGGTCCTGTGTTTGTTGGTCATTCGGTCCGACCAAGGACGTATCCTCATCAGTGCGCGAAAACGTAAATAAATTGTGTGTAAGTTCTCTGATGTTCTGTTTTCTGCCTTTGAGATCCGATCGGAGGGCTATTTATAGGAGAGGCATGTTAAGTGAAGACTCCTCTGATCGGATGAGGTCTTCGTCATCCAATTGAATTGCCGTTGACTTCTTCCTCCGATCGAATGGCTTCTCTTCACGTGATATAAGCAGACTATTTTTGTATATTGTAAAGTTATGATGTCATCATTACATAATGATGACATCACCTTTGATCTTGTTCAGTTTCCTCGCGTCGTGCCGTACCGTATACTGACCTAACATTACCTAACGGCACCTAGTGAAACCTCTGTCTGGTATATTATAGACTCAAGACTTTAAACATTACAAATATAGACAGATTTCTAACTATAGACATACAAAATGCACTCACACTTTACTTTACCATATGCTTTTTACCCATTTTGTTTTTCCTTCCCCAAATCAATGAACCAAAAAATAAAAATTGTAAAGGTATGATATATTAACATTAAACATAAACAAAAACAAACAAAACAAACAAACTAAACTTAAAACAACCTAATCAAGTTCTATCCCTTCTTCTCCATAGATGATTTCATGGAATAACCAAAGAGGGGTCACCAAACCAGTGTTGTGGTCAGTTGGTATGAGCATGTTGTGTCTAATATTCTGTTGAGGTATCACTTCTACTCTAGGGAACCACACAGGAACGCCTCCAAAATCCAGCTGGCTAGTGATTATCCTCATTAGAAAATGAGGATACACTAAGAAAGGCATGCCAGGCCATAGTTTTCTTGCAAAATCTTTCATTGAATAATGAGAGAAATTGTAAGGGACGTCCTATACAAGTGCATGTATAGGTTCTATCAACCTGTAGGAGACTTCGTGATGGTTAATGATTTTCTTTGAAAAGCATGCCCCCATTTGAGTTACCAAGTACTGCCATGGCTTGATGAAGCCGGTTTTGGAGATTGGTGTCACACCCCAACCGATGGAGGAAACATCGGGGCATGGCACTGAGCGAAACAGATTGTCCATGAGTATCCATAACAACTATTCATTACCAGATAATTAAAACGTCATGTCCCATTCCACAACATATCCAAATAAAAACAGTTATTACAAATAATTGTCTCATAAACAAATACTACTCTGATGACTCAGATTTAAGCGTGACATAACTAGACCCCTAGCTTGATTCATCAAAGCACAGCAATCCCTAGCATCTTAAGCACCTGCCACATAGGTTAAAATATTCGTCAATACACATGGTGTACAGGTGAGCATACAAGTTTGATAATAACATATAGAGTTCAAAATATTTTACGCATAACCAGCATGAATAACGTATAATGTGAAGCATGTAAGTTATCGACAAAGATCCTATCAATACCAATGACTGCGAGTTGACTGCGAGTAGCGAGTGCGCAACACATGTTCACCACTGTGAACACGTGAAGTAATTGTCCTTAACAACCCCTGAGTGAACAGGTGCTGAGTCCAAAGTATAGTACCATCATTGCTAAGGCAGGTAGACAGCAATCAATGTGTTAACATAACAAACAGGCATTAATCGAGTCACGTATAACATGCATTAGAGGTCAGCGTATAAATAGTGTTTGCGTTGTGTGTTCGATTGTGATTTAGAATAAGTAACGTATGTAACACCCAAAAGTGCATAAAGCAAAATGGGATCGAGTATACTCACAGATAACGTTTAACTTAATAAACACTGTCTTGGATTGAAAGGAGAGCTGAGAGGAGTTAGCCTGAACAGTTAACGATAGCATAAATGATAAGCGACACGTAAAACGATGCAAGTGTACCAAAGATCGGATGCCAATCCGATCGGATGGTCAGAGGATCGGGTGGCAATCCGTTTGGATGGTCATCTAATCAGATGGCCATTTGATTGGATTGTCACCTCATTTAGTGAGGATGTGTTTGTGTATGATGGTTTGTCCTTTGAAGTTTTCGTTGTAGCATTTTGAAAATAGAGAAATATATCTACCCTTCAGGCCGGTCGATCGAACGGTCGTTTGATCGGACGGCGATCCGATTGGCGAGGCTTCTCAGATTTGAGAACAAGTTCACAGTAGGACAGTCACGCGATCGGATGGCTATCCGATCGGGTGGCAATTCGTATATATTGAACATGTTTGAAATTGATTAAGCATCAAAGTCCTAACGTCACATGATCAGACGGTCGCTCGATCGGATGGCTATCCGATCGGGTGGCAATCCGTTCAACGTTCAGATCTTTGAAAAGTCTGAATAAAAAGTTTTAAGGGTGGAACCAAGGGCAACCTGATCGGATGGCCGGTCGATCGGATGGCAATCCGATCGGACGGCAATCCGATCGGACGGCAATCTGATCGGACGACAATCCGTCCAAATGGTCAGATCGTCTTGACACTTGATTTCGTTTGAAGTTTTGTAGATTTGAACGAGACGTTATGATAACTTGCTTAAACAACAGGAACCCTACCTCGACCCAAGTGATCCGACCGGACAGGAATCACCCTAGTCCGACCGGTTCACGGTTCGAGTTGGTTGTTCATGTTCAAACCAGAAATCGGTGTTCTCTTAGATAGAATTCAGATCTGGAACTAATACATCACTGAGAATGAGTAGAAGATTAGAACAAGCTCTGATTCTATCGGTTTTGAGTGCATTGAGTGTAAAAGAGTTGAAAGAAAGTTAGAAAACCTTCTCTTAATCCTTTTAACCATGAATTTGTGTAGATCTATGCGAAAACATTGGTTAATCTTGTGGAAATCCTTCAGATCTAAGTTGTTCTTGGTGGGATGAAGCCAAACCTTGAAGTTCACAAGAACTCCATGATGACATCACCTGAGGTGTTAAAAATGCAACATATAAATTTCATCAAATGAGGCATAAAACTAACCCTTTTTTAGTACTAATGTTGGAAAAAGTGTGCTTTTGTCTTCCTTTTGTATTTTCAGGATTAAATGAGCTCAAATTAACAAAAGAAGCAAAAAGACATCAAAATCTAACATAAATACAAGAAAAGGAACAAGACGTGGCATGCCCGACCCCACGACAGCATCTTCCCAAGAAAAACAAGAGATCAGAAGCCTGAACACGCCCCGTGCTCATCCAGCACGGGGGCGTGCCCAAGTGTTAGCAGAAAAGACAAAGTGGTAGAAGCTTCTATTGCCCACCACGGGGCCGTGCTCAGCGGACACGGGGCCGTGCTCAGCTATAAGATTCGCACAATCCAGCAAATCTGCAAAGTACAAAGATTCTTCTGCACCCCGGGGTCGTGCTCAGCGGACACGGGGGCGTGGTCAACTAAAAAGACAAAACAGCATTAAATGAAGAAAGAGAAGGATGTGGACACGGGGCCGTGCCCACTGGATACGGGGCCGTGCCCGAGCTTCTGTTCAGCCTATAAATAGAAGTTCTTGGCTCAAGCTCAAACCATCCCTTGGCACACCACCTCTCTCACACTTCATCCACCACCCACCACCACCATAACACCATCATCCACCACCATCATCCATTGTCCATCGTAGAGTGTGTGAGTCGTCTCGGGATCCAAGATTGATCGTAAGAGTTCTTGACAATCAAGGCCATGTTTGCCTAAGTCTCTTACATCACTTGGTGAAGACAAAGTGTCTAGTTTAATACTTTTTATTTCTAATCTTTTGCACTTTTTATTTGGTTTTGTATTAATGACTTTAATAACTAGTTGCTTATGTTGAAGGTGATCTTTCCTTATCGTTTGTCCGTGGTGTCTTGGCATTATTTTACTGTCTATATAAAATAAAAGATTTTCACCATTCATATCTCCACGGTCTATATGAAGGTATGTTGGCTACCTGGTCGGGGGTTAAGGGAACGGTTTGGTAAAGGACTTGCCATTGTTCAGCGTTTAGAGGTCCTGCAATGGACCTGGGTCAAATTTAGTAGGACATCCTTCAATACTTAACGGTATTGGATGGCGGGGGTCCAAACTCTTTGATCCCCTCATAAGTTAACTACTATTAATACTATAACCCGGCTATTTAGGACTGTATCCCTGCTGACTCAGACTACTTAGTCGAGGGTAACGTCACCTCCAAAAGAGGGGCCTACCATAATTTGCATTAATAACTTAATTAATTATCTTCCAATAATCCACCCTTTTAGGATTGTATCCTTGTTGACTCAAACTACTGGGGTGAGGGTAACGTCACCTTCAAAAGAGGGGCCTACTACAATAACTAAGATAATCTCTTAAAATAGTGCAAAAGTGCGGAAATAATCAAAGGTTACACTAGATACGAGTCGGAACCAAGTGATTCATCTTGTCTATCTGTTTTTCTTTTTATTTTATTTTTCAGCATTTAGTTAGTTTTTATTTTTCTTAGTTAAAAACATTTTTCTAAACTTTTTATTTTGATTAGACGTTGAGGATAAACCGGTACTAAAAGCTCTTGTGTCCTTGGACGACCTCGGTATCTTGCCAACACTATACTACGCTCACGATGGGTGCACTTGCCCATATGTGTGTTTAGTGTTAGTAAAATATCGTGTTTTATAAATTTAAAACTTGGCTAAAAATAAGTGTTAAAGGGGCTTAAAATATACACCTAATATATATAACACTTCACACGCATCATCACCCTAGAACACCTCAAATCCAGTGATTTCATGGTTAAAAGTTGAGATTCAATGGTGAAAATGATGTAGAAGTGCGTGTTGATCATAAAAGTACAAAATTTAGGTTGGAAACTTACAAGAATCGAGAGAAATTGAAAGAAAAGAGTGCTTGAAGTCGGCTGGTCGAACAAGACACATCACAATGATGTGACAGGTGGGTATTTATAGGGTTTCCCAAAAAGGAAAGTGGGGAAAATGGCTGGTCAATCGGGTGGCAGCCCGATCGGGTGACAACTCGATCGTTTGGCCACTCGATCCATGAGTTCGGCGTGATGAGTTTTGTCATTTCGATTCGCGTGTTAAGCGTTGCGTTGCGATGCGATTCGAGAGAGCGATGCGATATTATTACCCATTAGTTACACCAATATCATAACTACTATATCTAACATACAATCACAATAATTAACTTGCGTTTAGCGTTTTCGATTCAATTGCGATGCGATAGATTGCGATTGCGGTTAACACCTCAACATAAACATAACATGCACAAGTAACTCATAGGTAGCACACACACGCAAAACAATAACCAGAACACATAATTCGAATTACGATTGGGATAGCGATAAGCGATAAATCGATTAAACATGCGATTAATAACGATTAAACCTCGATTATTAATAGATACTCCACATAATACAACTAAGGCGATTAATAAATAAATTCGATTACAAGTCAAAGAAGTCAAAACAGGAGTTGATCAAGGAGTGATAGATCGCAATTAGCAATCTTTTCTTCCTTTGACTTCAATCTTGACTTTCATTTTGACTTTCGAAACACGGGGTATTACAATTGGCCTATGTGGGTTTTCCGGATGGTACCCCATTTGCTCTAAGGTTTCATCTATCTGGTATCTTGTAAAGAAGAGAACATCATTATCATCATCAAGGTTTAAAACCCTTCTGATGATGTCCTCAGTTATGACGATAGGTCTGTTGAGCACAAGACTTCCAATGGAAGTTAAACCCCTTCCTTCATGCAGCAGTAACGTTTCATTTCTCCAGAACATCTGTAAGATGTCTGGGTAGACCATGATGTCAGCTGAGAGGGCGTAGGTCAAACGGATTGACATGAGCATGTTTAGGATGACTTGGCATCCTACCCATGCAGGACCCTCAAAGTTGGTCCTAATCCTAAGGTTATGATATGGGTGGTGTGGAAGTGGAAAACCATCAGGGCTAATGCTTGCCATTTTTGGTTAAAAGAAGTGGAGAAGATGAAAAGTTTTTCTAAGGTTTTTCGAATGAAAGTGACTGACTAAGCTTAAAGTGGTAGTCATTTATAGTGAAAGTTAAGTTTGCATTAAATGACATCTACCTACTTTAGATTTTATTTCTCTATTTTCTTTGTTCTTAAATTTTCTGTCTGGTGGCAAAGAGAACAAATGAGATAAAATCTCTTGCATTAATGGTTTAGGTGGCCATTTCTGATAATTTTTCATGATTACTGCCTAGATGTCATTTCTATCCCCTTAATATTGATGAAGTGTAATGAATGAGGGAGGGAGAGAGAGCTAACTACCATTAACGAGTTCCCAAAAGCTTTCTATCCATGACGTTATCAACCCTAGTCTAAAGAGATAAAATTTGTGATTACCCTAGTCTAAAGAGATAAAATTTGCTATTTAAAAAAATAAAGAAAATAAATTAAAATTCTGAATATAGATGAAAACGAATAAAATTTACAAAATCAATGAGAAATGATGATTACAAATGGACTTTTTTCATGCATGTGAAAAGATAAAGAAAAATATGATATATTAAGTTTCATCAGAAATTCTATTGACTTGGTCAACTTCTGGTAACTTACCAGATTTTCTGGTGAATTGTGAATTTTCAGATAGATTATCAGAGTTTTCACCAGAAATCTGATCAGATGTTTGTATATCAGATTTTTCTTTATTTTGTGAGTCAATTTCTTTTTGTTCAATTTCCATGTTGACCATCCCCAATTTGCTGATCAGAAAATTATGTCTATTTTCATCTAAGGGTTTAGTGAAAATATTAGCAAACTGTTTTTCTGTTGGAACAAAATACATTTCTATGTTACATTTTTCAACATGATCTTTTATGAAGTGGTATCTGACATCAATGTGTTTAGTTCTTGAGTGATGCACTGGATTTGAGGTTATTGCAATGGCACTCATAGAGTCACATAAAATTGGAATTTTTGTCAGATTTACTCCATAATCTTTTAGTTGAGTTTGCATCCATAGAACTTGTGAACAACATCTTGCTGCTGCTACATATTCTTATTCTATTGTGTATGTGGCAACACAGTTTTGATTTTTGCTTGCCCAACACACTAATTTTTCTCCCAGCATTTGACAGGCACCAGATGTGCTTTTTCTGTCAAGTTTGCATCCTGTATGGTCTGCATCTGTGTATGCAATTAGTTCTAAATTTGTGTTCTTAGGATACCATAGGCCAAGATTTGAAGTTCCTTTTAGATATTTAAAAACTCTTTTGACAACTTTCATGTGGGACTCTTTGGGATTATATTGATACCTTGCCAGAAAACAGGTAGAAAACATTATATCTGGTCTATTGGCTGTTAGGTATAACAATGTGTTGGGTTTTTACACATGTTTATCAAAGTATTTTATCCTTATAAAATAAAAACGCAGCAAAAATATTATTTTAAAACATGTTACTTACAAAAATACAAAACCCATTTTATATGTAAAACCCAATCCCCGGATCCATATACGAACTTGCATGCTATCAAATACTTAAACCACAACCATAGGGTGTTAAGAATACTACCTTCCAAGGAGTAATGGATATGAAGATGATGATGCTTCTTGAACGGTTGCCTTCAAGTGTAGAAGGCCTCAAGCTTGTATACCCCAAGCCTTCCAACAAACACCTTGTGTTTAGCTAGGATTTCTACACTTATGAACTCACTAAAATTCTCTCTTGATCAACCACACATAGCCGAAATATAGAGAGGTTTTTCTAGTGTTCTTGCACTTGATTTTCTAACTTGAAACCCTCATGATCAACCATCATATGGTCGATTTTTCTAGAGAGAAATCTCTAGTATTTTCAAGTTCATCCTCCTTTTTTGTCTTGCAAAATTGTTTATAAAACAAGTGAGAGAATCTTGCCACCCTTTCCACCCAATGAGAATTCATCTAGATATGACAACTTGCATGCCTTCTCATTGGACCAACTATCTTGCCCAATCAAGAGCCTTCTACACATGCAATTTGCATGCAATGTGATTGGCCAAAACTTTTTAGGGAAGAACACCAGGGGGCGGCCCATCCTTTATTTTATAAAATAAAAAATTCTTTTATAAAATATAATTCAAGTCTTGAATAATTTTATAACTTTTATAAAATATAACATCATATGTTATAAGACTTATACAACTTTTATTAAGTTATTTAACCCATTAAATAACAAAATAAAATACTCTCTCAAAATAAATTATCCATATAATTTATTGGTTTGTCAAGTGCAATTATTTAGAAAACCAATTTCTAAATATTGTAAGTGTTAATATTTATTTGTTTGATCATATCACAAATAAATATTTTAAGTGTTTGTCTAGCTTGTATTTGGGTATGACTCGACTTGGATTATAACGTACTAGCCACATCAATTTAATATGTGTCTTGGTCATAGAGAGTCCAACAATCTCCCACTTGCACAAGATACATAGAAGATTGATGCAAGTGGTAAATGACGCCTAACTACGGTTTACTACCCCTAATACGTATGACTATATTTCCCATTCAATAACATCATCCCCTTCAAGTCCCTTACTTGAAAATGATTTAGGTGAATCTATCATTTATCCTTTCGTTACAGATGTCATGTCAAATCCAGAGACATAGAGTGATCACTCTCTGTTGATTTAACTTTAGCAGGCCTTAGACATCTTACTCTCAATGAATAAGAGGAACAAATCCCTTCTTGACTACATACGTCTCTCACAATCACCTTGTACCACACCTGAGCTTAGCCTTATGTACTGTCATATTACTGACAGCGAAGAAATAAGTCAAGGTATAATATTTGGTGAATATCAAGACCCAATATGTATCTCAGGTCAGAGGAGACTATGATATTCTCCTTTACTCAAATTTACTTATGATCAATCACAAATGATTCCATACTGTAATATTTGAGAGCGAGTCAGTCCAATATTTGTATCCCACAAATATCTATGAACTTTGGCAGCAACACTTTGGTCTATATTCATACCTAATGAATATCCACCAATCTAAGTTCATAATAGTCTTACATTCATATTTGTTCCCACAAGTATGATCGACTACGGACATTTAGAATAATTAACTTATTCATGGATTTAAACATGCTAATATGGAACATAACTCAAAATACCATAAAGAGTTATAATAATAGTTGTTCCAATATCCAAATACAAAATAGATCAAATCCAATCACTAGAATATCGAAGTCCTAAGGCACAAGTATGACCTTTCATGCTTTGCCCTTTCAAGGAGCTTCGTGAGTGGATCCGCAATATTTTGATCAGTTGAACTTTGCGAATACATATCTTTCCCTTTTTCAACTTCATCCCTTATTAGTTGAAACTCCGCTCAATGTGCCTAGTCTTTTGATGTGCACGAGGTTTCTTGATTTAAGAAATCGCACCATCGTTATCACAAAGATCTCTAGGGGTCTTGAATGGTAGGGACTACCCCTAGATCAGCAATAATTCAAGTGGCAGATCCATATGAATTATCTCGATCAATGAAGCGGAGATGTATTCTGATTCTGTAGTGGACAATGCTACCCTGATTGTGATCGAGAACCATCTCGATCAGTTTGGAAACTCGTATCCATGTAACCCTTTACAACGAGTTCTTCTTCACCAGATCTATATATTAGAAATATATTCTTAGTCCATATAAGGTATTTCAATATATTTTTAACAGTCACCCAATGACAGTTACTCGCTGGTATCTTCTCGTCATGCTTAATGTGCATGACATGTCCGGTCTAGTGCATATCATTACATACATAATGAATCCTATAGAAGACGCATATGGGATTCCTTTCATTCTTTCTTGCTCATCCTTTGAGCTTGGACATTGAAACGCATTCAATATTGTCCCATCTTTGAATAGGTACCAAACCTCTCATAGAGTTCTCTATCGTGAACCCTTTCAAGACTTTGTCAATGTATGCACTTTAGTTTAAACCTATCAACCGCCTTGATCTATCCCTATAGATCTTTATTCCCAAAATATAGGCGACTTTACCAAGATCCTTGATGGAAAAACAACTTCCAAGCCAGGTTTTTACACCTTCTATGGTTGGAATGTCATTTCCAAATAGTAGAATGTCATCGATATTTAATACTAAGAAAGTAATAATGCTACCACTAGCCTTCTTATACACACAAGCTTCATCGACGTTCTTGATGAATCAAAATTCCCAATTTCTTCATCAAAACGGTGATTCCAACTTCTCGATGCTTGTTTCAATCCACAGATTGATTTCTCTAACTTGAATACTTTGTTAGGATGTTTTGGATCGACAAAACCCTCAGGCTTAACCATATAGACATCTTCCTCAAGATATCTATTGAGGAAAACCATTTTGGCATCCTTTTGCCAAATCTCATAATCATATTATGCAGGTATGGCAAATAATATCCTTATTGACTTTAGCATCGCCACGGGCGATAAGGTCTCATCATAATCAACCTTTTGAGTTTGAGTGAAACCTTTTGCTACAAGTCTCACTTTATAAGTATCCAAGTTACCATGCATATGGGTTTTCTTCCTGAAAATCCACTTACTTCCAACTACTTTGGAGTTAAGAGGTAGCACAACCAATTCCCATACTTGGTTGTCATACATGGATTGCATCTCTACGTTCATGGGTTCAAGCCATTTGTCATAATCGGATTGCATCATGGTATGTGGTTGGTTCACCCGAATCTACCACGTACTGTCCATCCATGAAAAATCCATATCTTTCTGTTGGACTACTAATTCTACAAGATATGCGAACGTTTTGTGTGTATTGATCCACCACTTGATCATTGATCAACCACTTGATCGTTTTTTCAACAACCTCTTGTTGAGTGCTAGTATTAACCAAACGTGTATCGGCTTGTGGTTCTTGATCCTCATCAAGTTCCACTGTCCTACTAATTCCTTCCACAAGGAACTTAGCTTCCAAGAACTCAGCCTTTTTCGAGCAACAAATACCTTTTGCTCTGTTGGATCGTAGAATTAATATCCTATACCATCTTTAGAATATCCTACAAAGATACACTTAGTGGATCGTACTTTTATTTGGGGTGTATAGCTTCACAAAAGCTTCACATCCCATACCTTTAAATAGGATAATGATGGAACCCTTCCATGCCATATTTCAAAAGGTGTCTTATCCACTTTCTTGGTTGGACCATACGGGCCACGGAGAGCAAAGCGTAACCCCAAAGTGATAGAGATAATGCGCTCCTAGCCATCATAGATCGAACCATATCTAATAGAGTTCGACTCCTCCTCTATTGAAACGAATAACTTTAAAAGAGTTGATTTTGTACTTCACCTTTTGAAGATTCTGAACGTTTCAAAACTTCTTCTTTGTGTCAAGTACACATAACCACAACTACTATAGTTGTTGGTAAACTTAATGAAGTATCTTTCACCATACCTAGTTATTGGCTTAAAAGGATCACATACATTCGAATGTATGATACCTAATAATCTTTTGCCCTTTCCCACTGAAGGGTTTCTTAGTCATATTACTTCGTAAACAAGATTCGCAAGTATCAAATGAACCATTTTCATTTATTTCCAAAAGACAATTCTTTTGAAGTGTTTACATGCAACATCTGTTTATATAACCAAGGCGATAATGCCAAAGATAGGTCTCACTCAAATCCATTTTGAGTTTCTTGGTGATTGCATGGTACATTGAACTATCAAATGATGTATTATTATGAACCAATTCATAAATACCATTTGAAAGCATAGCTTTAAAGTAAAACATGTCATTTATCAAAATATAAATGTCATTGTTTACAAACTTTAAATTAAAACCATATTGTCTTATAAGGGAAACTTGAATAATGTTCCTAGTGAGCACACAATATATATTTTTAAAACAATTTCCAAACCATTTGGAAGTTTCAAAACATAGTCTCCTTTCTTGTAATGCTTATTTCTTTTGAACTCTTGCAACGAATTGCAAAACATGAGTTCCACATCCAGTATCTAATACCCATGTGTTTGGAGAAATGTCATTAAGGTCAATATGTATCATAAAGATTGTACCTGAAGTTTGCCCCGCATCCCTCTTGTTTTTCAACTCTTTGAGATAGGTTGGACAATTCCTATTTAAATGTCCTATCTTACCATGCTCAAAGTATGGATTGTTTGTGGAAACCTTTGCCTTCTTATCAGTGGTTTCGCTTTAGTCTTTCTTTTCCGTTTTCCCTTTGAATTATCCGTTACCGTTTGCAACATTTGCTTTGGTGTCGGGGTGATGCCCTTTCATGTTGCCACCCTCATTGATCGTTAGAACGGATAAAGTCCTTTTACCCATATTGAGCCTTTTTAGGTGATCAATGTGGCTTTTCATCTTAAAGACATAAGATGAGACCGATTGGGTTTCCTCCATTCGACATGCATGAAGCACTCGAACCGTTTCGAAGCGTTCTACCCTTAGGAACATTTCCCACAATTGGCTAATCATGTCGTATGCTCATGATGTTCAAAATCCTTTGGAATCTCGGGAATCATAATTCCTAACATGAGGCAAGAGGCTTGCATAGTATCCTCGATATGCTTAATCCAATCGTTATAGGCATCCTTATCTTCCATAAGAGGTTCATTGGGATTAGGATCGTTTAACACATAGGATATATTTTCTTACTTGAGAACGATTCTTAAGTTTCGATATTAATCCATGAAGTGTTTTGATTGAGATGATCCATTTCAAGGATTGTTTTTAATGATAGGTTACGGACGGTTTGGGTAATATTGTTAGCGGCCATCTACAAAATTTAACAAGGTTCAATTTTAGTATTTTCGATATTATTATATTTTAATCATTAATACCCTTTTATGTCTCATAGACAATTAATAATTAAAATCTAGAATCCAATGTTACATTTAAATATTGGTTAGGTGACCTTTATCCCTCTATTTAAATTAACAAGGTAGTCAACGTTTGACAATTGCAACCCTTTGCAACTTCTAGCCATATGGGATCGGTTAAACATCTTTATGTTTAGTTGGCATGTTTAATCCCATCAACACCTTTTGTTTGCCATGCTTCGGTGACCCTAAGTTCATGGTTTCCAAATCAAGTCGTCCAACTTACACACACGTGTGAGTTTATACACATAAGTGGTTAGGTGACCTTTATCCCACAAAAGAGTTCCCAAGTGATTCGAGTGTTGTATAAAAGGATGGTGTTTGACTTGTTTTATAAAAGGGATTTTGAGTTTTCAAAATTCTAGTTTAGAAAACTTTATGTACCATACATTTGCATGCATTCAAATCCTTGGTACTTTAGTGAAAATCAATTTTCAAGGTTCTTTTTGATAAAACCCATTTTATTATAAAATCATTAATTTTTAAATAACCTTTTATTAACCAATTTTAATGATTTTTCAAAGAACCATTTTTAAGTTTGTTGATGATTATTAGTTTGTTAAGCATGCATATCCAAATATCATCAAACAACAAAATAAACAACCACACAAGCATAACGCATATATCAATAGGTGCATAACCATAGCCAACTATTTTGACAACACTTGTTAGCCGAAACAAGTGTGCCAAAAGGTCCTTCCTAAGGGGTGAATATTGACACAAATAATGTGTCGTTGAACTCCCACTTGATCCCGCATCCAAATGCTTCAAGTCTTCCTTTTGTGTTGTGATTTCTTCACCTTTTTGAGCTTCCAAAATGTCCTTTAATTCAGCTCCAAACTCCTTTGGACTTCAAAAATGTGTTTTGGTTATCGGGCTAAAATCCCGTTAAGAACTATTAAGTCCTTTAGGCCCGAAATTAGCCAAAACCAAAACCGCATTTTTGTGTGCATCTTCTTTTACAAAAAAAAAATATACCCTAATACATTTTTCTAGTAAAATAAAATGTACCTAATCTATTTATTTTACATATCAAATAAAAATAAATAAATTACATAACTTTACAAATGGAAGAACAAAATTAATAATTATTACAACCCTTTGATATAATTAAATATAAATCACAAACACAAACATTCAACATATTCATACAAGGTCATGGCTAGGTTATGAACACCAAAATTATATATAATATATATAAAATTCAAGAAGCAAAAATGGTTCCCTTTTACAACCTACAATTTTTCGGCCAAGAATGAAAAACCGAAAAATGTGGGTTTTTGTCCAAACAAAAATAATCATCCAAATGAAATAATTTTTCAAGATTCATATATGCATGTAAGAATATAATCTTGAAAAACAAAGGGATAACCATGTTATAATTTTCGGCCATAGGGTTTTCTTCAAACCCGAAACCCGAAATTTTTAATCTATTGAAGCATGCACTCATATAAGCGGCTCTAATACCACTGTTGGGTTTTTACACATGTTTATCAAAGTATTTATCCTTATAAAATAAAAACGCAGCGAAAATATTATTTTAAAACATGTTACTTACAAAAATACAAAACCCATTTTATATGTAAAACTCAATCCCCGGATCCATATATGAACTTGCATGCTATCAAATACTTAAACCACAACCATATGGTGTTAAGAATACTACCTTCCAAGGAGTAATGGATATGAAGATGATGATGCTTCTTGAACGGTTGCCTTCAAGTGTAGAAGACCTCAAGCTTGTATACCCCAAGCCTTCCAACAAACACCTTGTGTTTAGCTAGGATTTCTACACTTATGAACTCACTAAAATTCTCTCTTGATCAACCACACATAGCCGAAATATAGAGAGGTTTTTCTAGTGTTCTTGCACTTGATTTTCTGACTTGAAACCCTCATGATCAACCATCATATGGTCGATTTTTCTAGAGAGAAATCTCTAGTATTTTCAAGTTCATCCTCCTTTTTTGTCTTGCAAAATTGTTTATAAAACAAGTGAGAGAATCTTGCCACCCTTTCCACCCAATGAGAATTCATGTAGATATGACAACTTGCATGCCTTCTCATTGGACCAACTATCTTGCCCAATCAAGAGCCTTCTACACATGCAATTTGCATGCAATGTGATTGGCCAAAACTTTTTAGGGAAGAACACCAGGGGGCGGCCCATCCTTTATTTTATAAAAAAAAATCTTTTATAAAATATAATTCAAGTCTTGAATAATTTTATAACTTTTATAAAATATAATGTGACAACCCGCATTTTCAGGAGTCTGGTACTAGTTCTTTTATACTTTATGTCACGTTGTACTCTAGTGTGCGTGTTTGGAATAAATGCTTGATTTGACATTTATTATTAACGAATGTGTAACTTAGTATACGATGAATGATGGTTATTTTATGAACTTGGTTGCACACCCCACTCTTGGGCACATAACCCTTTTGTTTTGATGATCGAGTCCACGGCCCAAATGAGGCCGAAGATGGGCCTGGCTTCCATTGTAGCGTATACACACACATGGTTTTGTGTGATCGTTTTATTATCTCAAAACACAAACATAATCTCAAACCCTAGCACTCTTGATCGCCCCTTAGAACTCGACGGCAATTCATCCATCCAAAGCTTGCATCCCCCTTGAAACTTGTCCCTTGCGCTAGCAATAATCATTCCTCGGTTAGTACGAATATGTTTGCTGAATAATTGTTTAATTTTGCTTGACTATGTGTAGTCGATTGTTATGTTATGTGATTTTGCATGATAACTGGGTTGTAGGGTTTGATCATAAGGTGGTTAGTGGAACATATTTGTTAAAGTTAGAACTCATGCACACAAGGGTTAGTAAAGAGTGATGGCCGTAAATCTGATTTGAGCGGATGATCATAATGGTAACGTCTAGAGTATAGGGTGCTTGATGATGATGTCGGTTATATGGTTCTAAGTGTTAATGATGATAATGATGTCTCCAAATTGTTAAGAGAAGCTTTGTTATTTGTTTAAGTAGGGATGTTGATGTTGTTTTTTTTTTATGAATTGTACAAACATGCATGCCTAGTGTACAACTCATTTGATCATCGTATGATGTAGGATAGATAAGTTAGATTATTTGAAAGTTACTTGTCTTATCTATTTGATTTTAATATGTGTAAGGGCCATTGAAAAGTGTGATGTTGGATGATTAGAAAATGTATAACATGATGATGCACAAGGTGTCAAAACATGAACTCACGTGAATCATTAGAGGGTTATTGAAGTTCTAATAAAATTTTGAATTGCAATCATTTGATCATGTGACTGATGGGATCGAGGCTAGTGGGACGGTTACATATAACATTTAATTAAAAGGGGTGACTTGGTCAACCACACATGCATTGCACACACTCATATAACATTTAATTGAATTACATGTTTCGATCTTTTAACATACATGAAACCTGACATGATCGCACACTGGACTTGATCTTTAGTTGGGCCGAACATCATTATGGATCATACACTTTTGTGTTGGGCTCCGATGGTCATACGCACATTTGTTAATGGAATTCTTGAATCCCACACGCATAACTGGATCACACATTGTATGTTGAGGCACACATTTACGGGACGCACAATTCGGTAAACCATGAGTTAAATGCTATGTGTGTTTGTGAAACATGAATCTGTGATGTGGGCTCACACATGAATCAAATACTTGCTATGTGATTGTTATAATGCATGTTATGGACTGTTGAGTTACATGATTCCTTATTACGATTTGCCTGACGACATGTGCTTGATTGTACGCTACTTGTGTAACGAATATGTGGAATATGTGATTTATGTGTATACAAAACTGACTGCCACTTGGTAACCATATTAGGGTTTGGTTGACCAACTTGGAACGGATAATGTGACTTAACATACCGAGCAATCTAAGGTGAGTTCACTACATTCGAGCATGCATCCCAGTGGTTGGGGACAGTCAGTGGTCTGGGTAAAAATGGGTATATTGGTTAATATTCTCACCTATCATTTTTGTAAGTCCCTTATTATGTTACCTGGAGGGTAACGGGTATTAGTTGGTAGCGCTACTTAGGTTTGGCACCCTCACACCGCTCCTAGATAGGACGGATGTGAACTAATGACCCAGTCGGGGCCCAGTACTAGATAGGAGTACGTGGGAAGGGCAGTCATGTATTTCAGGAGCCGTCTTGTTCGGAATTGAGATATTAACAATATTACTTGCATTTGTCAGTGAACTGTTTTACATACAACTGGTAACAAACGTTTTCTTAAACTGTGAACTCGCCAGCTTTGTCTGATACACTTGTTACATGCTCGCAGGTCGTTAGGTACCTTGGAACAGGAACTTGCTGGCTGGAGGGCATGAGTGGTCATGGTTCACACCGATTGGTTTTATTTATTGAACATTGGTTCTTACATTTGTTTGAAAAATGTTTATATTGTGATACGTTAACGCTTCCGCTGAATTTGCTGGTTTCGAATAACTTATGTTGGATTTTAATATTAAATGATGAAACTTTATTTTGTAACTTATGGATTCAATGTAATTGGTGGCTCGTTGCTAGTGGGTCACACGCCTAACAGGGACACTCCCTAGGTGGTATTTTGAGGGTGTGACAGTTTGGTATCAGAGCCACTGGTTATAGTGAACTTGGTTTTAAAAACGTTTTTATAAAACCAGACTATAACCGAACAAGTTCTGAATACGACCATGACACTCAGCTCCAGACTGCAAGGTTCGTCTCTCGTATACTCATTGTACTGCATAACTAGTGAACACTTACATATGATATTGCATGTGATTGCACGTTTAGCACAACAGAATGAAATCATGTATTACTTGCATGTGTTATGTGACAAATAGTGTGGTTTTTCCCTAAACATTCATGACTTAAGCTTCGTAATGCTCTTTGTTTGCTACTCGAGTTGGAGGAACCATTTGACATGAGTTAAGAGGAACTGAGATGAGCATGCAAACCGCAGTATTATTGTGGGTGCACACATAATAATAATGCGGGGTGCATGTGAGTCCCAGTGAGGCTTAACAAGTGAAAAAGGGGTTCCGTCCCATTAATTCATCAACGTGAAACACAAAAATCTGTAGGAGTCATAGCAGTGATTGTCTCCTACTCGAACGTGATCTTTTCACTCCTTTCTGAATTCTTACGAAGCTCGATGCTATCGAGTATCACCTGATCACACATCTGAACGCCTAGCGAACTGTGTAGAATGTTAGGTGCTAGTACAAACGCCCATTAGTTGGATGGCTCAGCGTCAAATGATTGGACTATACTTTTCTCACTTATCTTTGTTTGCTGGAACTTAGCGTGTTGACGCCTTAGATCCCGAAGTGCGATCACTTCTGTAACACTCTCGCGACATACCGTGTATTACTAAGTCAACTTGCAAGAACGATGGACAAGAGGTAAAACGTAGTGCCTTACCGACTTCAGCATTTGAACGACCCTAGTTACCGGCAACGAACAACAGCGATTTGACTCCAATCGAATCCTTAACCCCATCCAGCGACTCATGGGAGTCGACTCTTACGAACCAATCGGGACAAAATCGATGACGATTGACTGTAGAGCGGACTGTGTAACCGCCCGCACCATGAGTAGTGCCTTAGGACGTGGCTCGGAATGTGAAAAGATGGACCTTGTTGGTGAAAGGACGCAGGACACCGTTACAGGCAACAATATTAGAGGCAACAGTCGTGGCAACATCAAGGTATTCGTGATCGTAGCCTACAGTATGGAAATGAAGGTGCCTACGGCATGGGATGGCCGTTGATAATTCAAGACGACAAATAACCAAGGGAACGACGACAGTACTGGAAATCCTGGTAACGAAAACAACAACACTGGAAACAATGCTCATGGAAGGGCATATAGGATTGGCGTGAGTAACGCCAAGAGCATAGCAACATGGTAGCTTAGATGGGTCGCTTCGTCGCTGTTCTGTTTGACTTGGATGCTTCTTGAAACCGAACCTGTGGCGGAATCGGCTGGTGGAAAGCCAATTGAAACTTCATATGTCCGCTTGGATGCAAACTCGACCTTGTGGGACAAGTGTTCGACATCGACCTTCCTACTACTACCCCTGATAGTTACAATGCAGTAGTTAGTATGGATTGATCATCCAGAAATCGCACAGACATACCCTATGTGGAGAAAATTTTGTGTGGAGAATCGTTAATTGTTCTAAAGCATCAGAGTGGGGCAAGGGTTAGCGTCATTTCATCCATGAAGGCCCAGAAGTGTCTACGGAGGGATTACCCCACTACGTTAGCAACCGGTATTGATGTTAAGGTTAAGGAAAAGAGGATCGAGGATCCACCAGTTGTTCGTGATTTCCCCTCGGTGTGCTACCCGAGGAGCTTTCGGGCTTACTTCCACAACTGTTAGGTAGAATCTCGGTTTGATCTCTCAGCAGAGGAAGCCCTGACTACTCGTACTTCGTGCCGTCTTGCACCAGGAGGGTTACAAGAACTGTCTAATCAACTACAGGAACTGTTGGGCAGAAGTTTTGTTGGACCTAATTTTCGCTTTGGGGAGCCCAGTTATCGTTGGATATGTGTACTGGTTATCGAGAACTCAGCAAGGTGACAATTAAGAACTGTTTGCCTCGACCATGTATTGACGGAAGACCAAGAGGAGAATGTTCCTGAAACGGCATATCGAACGCAATGCGGCCATTGCGACCTTGTACACCATGACCATTGAGTTAATCAACACGCCAACAGCTTTATGGACCACATGAATCGACCGTATTTATGGGTGACATTCTGGATCATTTCCAAGAGGAAGGAACATCATGGACGGCTTTGTACCTTATTTGAGAGCTCCTGAGGGAGGAGCCACACCGCACGAAGTCTTGATAAATGTAACTTCTGGATTCAAGAGGTACCCTTTTTGGATCATGTAACCAACAAAGTGGGAATACGCGTGGAGCGTGCTAGGATCCATTGTGTTAGAAACTGATTGACACCAAAGATTCTTTTGGGGGTACAAAAATTTCTTGGTTTCAGTGGATGCTGTTGTAGATTCATCACAGGATTTCCGAAGATCGCATAGCCTAACTCCCTTACGCACAGCAGGGTGTTGTGTTCGTGGGAGACAAAACAGGAGAACGTCTTTTCAGCTTCCAAATCCCAACTCTGCCATGCATTGAGCATCGTCTTTACCTAAGGGCACGGGTGATTTAGTGGTATGCAATGATGGTCCGAATCAAAGTCCCAGTTACACATCGATGCAACACGAGAAAGTGATGGTTTACGTAGTGGATTTACAAGGAGAGTTACACGAGACCCAACCTGTGGTGGAACCCATGGTCCTTGGATTCGAGTTGGAGGCATTACTTGGACGGTACCAAATGCATTACCTAGACCGATCACAAGGGCCTCCCGTATACCGTTGTTTCGAGGGGGCTAAATCATATGCAATGACATCGTTGGATGGAACTTTTGGGAGGATTACGACTGTGGAACTTGAACGTGTATAAGCTTTGTAGTTCACTATCGACTCTAACTTACCTGATCAGACTCGCTCTGTTCAAGCTGGAAAATTGAAGGGAGAGAACTTTCAAGTTGAACCCATGCGGGGCATGGAGAAGCAACCTTTAGCAGGTCAGACGATATGCGCTACCTCTTTGGACGAATGTGGATCTTATTATACGGCAGCTGTAGGAAATTGGTGTAGAGCAAAGCACCGGGTCTAGATATCCTACTCATCTGAGTTTTGATAGGATGTATTAAACTTAAAGACCATGTACGGATGACCGGACCTGAAGGCCCACATAGCAACGCATGAGAACAATGTTTGACTTGTGGAAAATCAAGGTGGGATATTAGCAACCAGAACCACTTATATGGAAATGAGAACAGACTCCCACGGATTCTTTCGGTAGTCCACCTACAACTCGAAACGAAAACAATATCACCTGGGTGATCGTTGATTGTTTTGCACTGACGAGTCGTCACAACTTTTGAATATTCCTCTGGGAGAGGCGACTTTTAGGCACGAGGTGCCAGCTTCTGTTACCTTTAGATTTCGAGCTATACCTGATTTATGACCGGCAATACGCAACACCCTTGGCTCACACCTGGGCAGGATCATTACTTATCACTGTAGGGCAATCGGGCAGAGTAACGAACCATCCTGACACACGAAGACATGCTGCGAGCATGTGCGTGATTGACTTTAGTAAACATTTGGGGAGGAAACTTATTTTTGGGTGAGCTCTACTGCAGTCGTTACCATATTAGTATGCATACAGCTCTGTTTGAGGCATTGCATGGAAGATGATGCCAATCCCCTCGTGGGCTGAGGTGGATGACAACCTAAGCACGGGTCCAGAACTTGCACTTGGGGAAGATTATATAGATTGGAAATCGTGTGGCGACAACTTGTGATCGCCAGGAAACCTGAAAACTTAGGAAACACCGGGAGTTCGTTATAGGCGGTTGTATCATGTTAAAAATCTCACCTTGGGAGGGTGTGGTATGCTTGGGAAGGGTGGCAAGCTTAATGTACGTTACATAGAGATATTCAGAATTCTGGAAAGAATCGGTCACGCCGCCTATAAACTCGAGTTACCCGACGAATTGGATAACGTGAATGATATCATTTATGTCTCGAATCTAAGGCAGTGTTTGTCAGATGAAACACTTGTGATACCCTTATTAGTGTCTGAGGTTAATGACAAATTGCGGTTGTTGAGGAATCTACTGAAATCATGGACCGGGACGTCAAGATTCGTTAGCAGAGTCAAATCCTGATCGCGAGAGTTCGTTGGAACTCAAGACATGGATCGGAGTCCATGTGGGAACACAAAGATCTGATAAAGCTCTGGTATCCTCAATTGTTCAGACGGTTTAATCAACTTTTGCTGAGACTGGTGAATTTCGGGACGAAATTCCCTTTCAAGTTGGGGATGATGTGACACCTGAGGAAAATCCGTAGTCATCTTGATTTATAACTTCACTCCTTTGGGATTGCTTATTAAATTTCGGGACGAAATTTCTTTCAACTTGGGGATGATGTGACAACCCGCATTTTCAGGAGTCTGGTACTAGTTCTTTTATACTTTATGTCACGTTGTACTCTAGTGTGCGTGTTTGGAATAAATGCTTGATTTGACATTTATTATTAACGAATGTGTAACTTAGTATACGATGAATGATGGTTATTTTATGAACTTGGTTGCACACCCCACTCTTGGGCACATAACCCTTTTGTTTTGATGATCGAGTCCACGGCCCAAATGAGGCCGAAGATGGGCCTGGCTTCCATTGTAGCGTATACACACACATGGTTTTGTGTGATCGTTTTATTATCTCAAAACACAAACATAATCTCAAACCCTAGCACTCTTGATCGCCCCTTAGAACTCGACGGCAATTCATCCATCCAAAGCTTGCATCCCCCTTGAAACTTGTCCCTTGCGCTAGCAATAATCATTCCTCGGTTAGTACGAATATGTTTGCTGAATAATTGTTTAATTTTGCTTGACTATGTGTAGTCGATTGTTATGTTATGTGATTTTGCATGATAACTGGGTTGTAGGGTTTGATCATAAGGTGGTTAGTGGAACATATTTGTTAAAGTTAGAACTCATGCACACAAGGGTTAGTAAAGAGTGATGGCCGTAAATCTGATTTGAGCGGATGATCATAATGGTAACGTCTAGAGTATAGGGTGCTTGATGATGATGTCGGTTATATGGTTCTAAGTGTTAATGATGATAATGATGTCTCCAAATTGTTAAGAGAAGCTTTGTTATTTGTTTAAGTAGGGATGTTGATGTTGTTTTTTTTTTATGAATTGTACAAACATGCATGCCTAGTGTACAACTCATTTGATCATCGTATGATCTAGGATAGATAAGTTAGATTATTTGAAAGTTACTTGTCTTATCTATTTGATTTTAATATGTGTAAGGGCCATTGAAAAGTGTGATGTTGGATGATTAGAAAATGTATAACATGATGATGCACAAGGTGTCAAAACATGAACTCACGTGAATCATTAGAGGGTTATTGAAGTTCTAATAAAATTTTGAATTGCAATCATTTGATCATGTGACTGATGGGATCGAGGCTAGTGGGACGGTTACATATAACATTTAATTAAAAGGGGTGACTTGGTCAACCACACATGCATTGCACACACTCATATAACATTTAATTGAATTACATGTTTCGATCTTTTAACATACATGAAACCTGACATGATCGCACACTGGACTTGATCTTTAGTTGGGCCGAACATCATTATGGATCATACACTTTTGTGTTGGGCTCCGATGGTCATACGCACATTTGTTAATGGAATTCTTGAATCCCACACGCATAACTGGATCACACATTGTATGTTGAGGCACACATTTACGGGACGCACAATTCGGTAAACCATGAGTTAAATGCTATGTGTGTTTGTGAAACATGAATCTGTGATGTGGGCTCACACATGAATCAAATACTTGCTATGTGATTGTTATAATGCATGTTATGGACTGTTGAGTTACATGATTCCTTATTACGATTTGCCTGACGACATGTGCTTGATTGTACGCTACTTGTGTAACGAATATGTGGAATATGTGATTTATGTGTATACAAAACTGACTGCCACTTGGTAACCATATTAGGGTTTGGTTGACCAACTTGGAACGGATAATGTGACTTAACATACCGAGCAATCTAAGGTGAGTTCACTACATTCGAGCATGCATCCCAGTGGTTGGGGACAGTCAGTGGTCTGGGTAAAAATGGGTATATTGGTTAATATTCTCACCTATCATTTTTGTAAGTCCCTTATTATGTTACCTGGAGGGTAACGGGTATTAGTTGGTAGCGCTACTTAGGTTTGGCACCCTCACACCGCTCCTAGATAGGACGGATGTGAACTAATGACCCAGTCGGGGCCCAGTACTAGATAGGAGTACGTGGGAAGGGCAGTCATGTATTTCAGGAGCCGTCTTGTTCGGAATTGAGATATTAACAATATTACTTGCATTTGTCAGTGAACTGTTTTACATACAACTGGTAACAAACGTTTTCTTAAACTGTGAACTCGCCAGCTTTGTCTGATACACTTGTTACATGCTCGCAGGTCGTTAGGTACCTTGGAACAGGAACTTGCTGGCTGGAGGGCATGAGTGGTCATGGTTCACACCGATTGGTTTTATTTATTGAACATTGGTTCTTACATTTGTTTGAAAAATGTTTATATTGTGATACGTTAACGCTTCCGCTGAATTTGCTGGTTTCGAATAACTTATGTTGGATTTTAATATTAAATGATGAAACTTTATTTTGTAACTTATGGATTCAATGTAATTGGTGGCTCGTTGCTAGTGGGTCACACGCCTAACAGGGACACTCCCTAGGTGGTATTTTGAGGGTGTGACATATAACATCATATGTTATAAGACTTATACAACTTTTATTAAGTTATTTAACCCATTAAATAACAAAATAAAATACTCTCTCAAAATAAATTATCCATATAATTTATTGGTTTGTCAAGTGCAATTATTTAGAAAACCAATTTCTAAATATTGTAAGTGTTAATATTTATTTGTTTGATCATATCACAAATAAATATTTTAAGTGTTTGTCTAGCTTGTATTTGGGTATGACTCGACTTGGATCATAACGTACTAGCCACATCAATTTAATATGTGTCTTGGGCATACAGAGTCCAACATAATGATCCTATCATTTCCCTATAAGTTTTTATATCTACAGGCTTTCCTTTAATATCAGAATCTAGTTTGTTTCCTGTGGCCACGGGAGTCTTTGAAGATGAGCAGTTTTCTAATGAATACTTTTTCGAAATAGTTCTGACAAATTTTGATTTACTAAAAAATATGCCATTACTTTGTTGTTTAACTTGTAAACCAAGGAAAAAAGGCTAATTCACCCATCATGCTCATTTCAAAGTGACTGGTCATAAGTTTCACAAACTTTTTTGCAGAATTTGTCATTTGTGGATCCAAATATTATGAAAACATAAATTTGGACCAAAAGTGTGTGCCCCTTGTGTGTTTTTAGAAAGAGGGTTGTATCAATTGTACCTTTGGTGAAGCCATAATTGATAAAGAAGTTTGATAGTGTTTCATACCATGCTCTTGGAGCTTGCTTCAATCCATACAAGGCTTTGTTTAGTTTATAAACATGATTTGGAAATTGAGGATCAACAAAGCCTTCTGGTTGATGCACATACACTTCTTCTTCAATTTCATCATTTAGAAATGAAGACTTGACATCCATCTGATAAACTTTTATGTTGTTTGAGGCGACATAAGCCATGAATATTCTCACAGCTTCAAGCCTAGCTACTGGTGCAAAGGTTTCATCATAGTCTATACCTTCTTGTTGACAATAACCTTTGACTACCAGCCTTTCTTTATTTCTTGTTATGATGCCTTGTTCATCAGACTTGTTGCTAAATACCCATTTGGAACCAATGACAGATTTGTTGTTTGGTTTGGGTACCATATCCCACATATGACTCTTTTCAAATTGGTCAAGCTCTTCTTGCATTGCTTGGACCCAATCTGAGTCATTCAGTGCTTCCTTGACAGATTTTGACTCAATTATGCTTAAAATCCATCATAAAGACATTCATGAGCTGTAGCAGATATTGTCTTAACACCTACTTCAGGGTCACCAATGATGTCAGCAAGTGAGTGTCCCTTGATCCATCGCAAGTTGTTATGTGAACTTGTACTTCCTGGTGGATTTGAAGCTTCCCCCTGATATGTTGCCTTAGTGTTGTGAAGAGGATCATAATTATGTTGTTCAATAACATTTTCTAGTGAGATTCCAGAATTCTGATCATTTTGTACAATTTGTGGTCGAGATTTCAGATCATCTGCGGGGTTAGTACATGACATATTTTTGTTTGATATGTTTAGAATGTGGTCATGTTCTAGAAGTTCATCAGTTAACTTGTTAAGAAGATTTTCAGAATTTTCAGGTTGTTTTGACAAGCTTATATCTTGTAAAATTTCATCAGAAATCTTGGTTTGTGATGAGTCATCAAAAGATACATATAAGCTTTCTCTTATTGTCCTTGTATTTAAAAGAACTATTCTATAAGCTTTTGAGGACAATGACTAACCAAGGAAAATTCCCTTTTCTGCTTTTCTATCAAACTTTTCCAGACTATCAAAATCATTAAAGATAAAACAATTACAACCAAAGGTGTGTAAGAATTTAATAATTGGGATCCTATGGTTTGATAATGTGATAAGGAGTTTTCTGATGTCTTTTGTTAATTATAGTTCTATTTTGTGTAAAGCATGCATTTGACATGGCTTCAGCCTACAAATAAGTTGGCAATATGTCATAAGCAAGCATGGATCTTGCTGCTTCTACCAGAGTCCTATTTCTTCTTTCTACAACTCTTTTTTGTGGAGTTCTTGGAGCAGAAAATCATGAGATATTCCTTTGCTTACAAGGAAAGTCTCAAGTTTTGCATTCTTGAATTCCGTTCCATTATCAGATCTGATTCTTCTCACATGTAATTTCAACAGATTTTCAGTCTTTCTGATGAAATTAATTATCAGATCTGTGGTTTCACTTTTCTTTCTTAAAAATTAAACCCATGTGTACCTAGAATAGTCATCTACAATGACTAGAATGTATTTCTTTCCAAAGAAACTAGCTATTTGTACCGGTCCACACAGATCCATGTGCAAAAGTTCCAAGTTTTTCAGAAATTAAAGATTTTGAAACTGTTTTATGTGAGCCTCTTTTTGATTTGCCAAGCTCACATGCTTCACATATCTTATCCTTTTTGGATGATATGTATGGTAATCCTTTTACCAGATTTTTGTTAGCTAATTGGTTTAGAGTTTTAAAATTTAAGTGAACAAGCCTTTTATGCCATAACCAACTATTTCCTTTATTTTCAGTAGAAAATAAGCATAACTGAGGATGCTCAATTTCTTCTCTGAAACCAAAGTAGTAGATGGAGTTTCTAATCCTTTTCCCACTTAAATATATTTTGTTATCATCTAAACCAACCAGTAGACATTTTTCAGGTAAAAAGGTTACCTGGAAGCCTCTATTACAAAATTGCCCACAACTAAGTAGATTGTATTTTAAACCTTCTACATAGGCAACCTTTTCAATGGTCAATGATCCATATTGTATGGTACCATATCCCATAGTTCTTCCCTTTACCCCATTTCCAAAATTTACAAATTTACCCAGTTTCTCTTGATAGTTACTGAGTAAGCTCCTGTCCCCAGTCATGTGCTTGGAGCTTCCTGAATCGCAGTATCAGATCTGCTGCACATGATGGTCCTGAAATCATGAGGTTAGAGGGTTTTTGGTACCTAAACTTGTTTGGGTACTTTTTCTAATGAAAATGTGCTTGAGATTTCTTCATCAGAGAAGAAATTCTCATCAGAATCTCTACTTAATGATGAGCCATTAGGAGGATGATTTTCTTTGAAGAGATGTTGTGGAATTAGTTTCAGTATTTCAACACACATACAATTTGATTTGTCTAATGTTTTAGACAAGGATGCTTGTGATGGAATGTTTTTGCCTTTATGAAATTTAGGATGAATTTTTGGTTTTTCAATCATTTTGAAGGTTTCATCCCTTTTTAAACAGATTTCGGGTACAAAAACAGTTTATCAGAATTACTAGATCTGCAGGAATCAGCATCAGAATCTGATATTATTTTACCAGAAATGCTCTCAGATGCGTTTACAAAGGTGGTGTGAGTTTTAATATTTGTTTTAACATACCCCAACCCTTCACCTTTGTTCTTTGGTGTTGACTCAATATATTGAATAAATTCTTTTGCTTGCTGAAAACCTTTCACATTGATTTCATTGTCTTGAATTTTTTTGTAAAGATTCTTTCTTTCTTGTTCATAAAATTCAATTTTTGAATCTTTTATTAAGATTTGGTCAATAAGTGATTGGTTTTCAACTTTGGTTTTATTGAGCAACTTTTGCAGATCATCAGATTTTGTGCTTTCTGGTGAGGTTTTGTTTTGTAGAAGCACAAAATCTTGCATAAGTTTGTTCAGCTGTTGTTCCAGATCAAGGTTTTCTAAACTTACTTTTTGTTCTGATGAAGTGGAGCATTCATCAGAAGTTGTGGCCATCAAGCAGAAATTAGCCATTTGCTCCTCTTCTTTATCAGAAGAATCATCAGTTAGCCAGGTATCAGTACCTGTTATTAGGCTGACTTTCTGTTGCTGCTTTTTAGCTTCTTCAAGCTTCTTTTCATAGCCAGGTATCAGTACCTGCTATTAGGCTGACTTATTGATGAAGTTACTTACTGAAGGCAAGTTCACAACAGAAGAGTCATTCGATCGGATGGCAACCTTGTTATTGAACATGTTGAAAATTGTTTAAGTCTTTAAAGTCTTAGTATCTCATGATCCGAAGAGTAATCCAGTCAGATGGTCGTCCGATCGGATTGCAATTCGTTCGATACTCAAACTTTAGCTAAGATTGTTTTAAAGGTGGGACCCAAGTGTGATCCGTTCGGATGACCTATCCGATCGGATTGTAATCCGGTCGGATACCAATCCGTTATGGTTGTTCCGTTCGTCCTACACTTGGTCATTTTGATGGTTTGTCATTATGTCGAGACACTTTGACAACGTGTAAGCCAACAGAACCCCTAGTTCAACCCAGATGACCAACCCGACCAGGAATCACCCTAGTCCGGCCGGTTACCGGCTCAAGACGGTTAGTCTTGGCTAACCCGAAATCGGTAGTCTCGTGAGTAGAATCCGGATCCTGAGCTAGTACAATACTATAATCGAGTAGAAGCCTAAATCAGGGTCGGATCCTATCGGCTTTGAGTACATTGAGTGCAAAAGAGTTGAAAGAAAGTTAAAACCATCTTTCAATCCTCTTTCATCACCCTTGTGTCGAGATCTTTACAAGATCTTTGTGTGTTTGCGTGGAAATCGGTTAGATCTCGGTTGTTCTTGGTGGATTGAGGCCAAAACATGAAGTTCTTGAAGAACACATGATGACGTCATCCTAGAACACCCGAAATCTAGTGATTTCACGGTTAAAAGTTAAGATTTAAAAGATAGAAAGGTGTAGGAGTGCGTATAGATTAAGAACGTACAAGATTTAGGGCGAGATCTTACCTGGATTGAGAGAAATCGAAGAAAAGATGGGGAGCACAAGTGGTTCGGACAAAGGACTTCCAAAAGTGGAAAGAATGACAATGACAGGGGTATTTATAGGATTCTAAAAGAGGAAAGGATTATCCGATCGGATGGCGTACCGCCCGGATGACGATCCGGTTGGATGACATCCTGGTCGGATGACACCTGACCTGTGGCGTAATGGCTATCCGGTCGGATGGCTATCCGGCCGGATGGTACTTGGCTCGTTTGCTTGACGCGACGATTTTTTTGATGTTTCGATTTCGATTGCGCGCGGCTCGTCATGATAGGGTTTCCTAGTCAAATTACTTTTAGTCCCAACTACTAATTATCATAGTTCGATTTTTTATTCGGATTCGAGTTTGATTACGTTTTGAGTTTCGATTGAGTTCGATTGCATTTCCACAACAACATACATATATAACACGCACAAGTAACACATAAGGCACACACACACGTATAATAACCCGATCAAGTCGAGTTGCGATTCGTATCACGACTCGATGTCGAGTAGCATAGCTTGATTATCGATTAGTTAACTTTATCGCATTGTTACTTCCTATAATTCACGGTCGCGAGTCGATTAGATAGCGATCAACACACATCGATTTTAGCAATTAACAACACTTACTCCACATAATACAATTAAAATAAGGAAATTACTATAAGTCAAATTCGTACAATCGGTCGTTGACTTTGACCTTGACTTTGACTTTGACTTCCGAAAACACTGGGTGTTACAGCCTCCCCTTGTTTAGGGAATTTCGTCCCGAAATTAAGCTGGAAGCTGTACAACGCCGTGAATCACGTTTGAGAATTTTCTGTTCGGACCGGTTTTGACTCCGAAACGATTGCGAACCGAACGTGTGACGTGCGGAATCCGTACACGAACGTGATCAAACACACAAGAACGTAATATAATCGGTGATTCTATTGATTGATATGAAATCGTACAAAGCACCTGAATCACGATGTCACTTTCTCTCTCTAGACTTTCTCCTTAAACAACTGCGGGTACTTCGCCTTCATATCGCTTTTGAGTTCCTAAGTGAACTCTGTGCCTCGTTTACCTTCCCATCGGACCTTCACAATAGGAATGAGAGAGCGTCTGAGCTACTTGGTTTGGCGATCCATGATTTCGATAGGCTTCTCCACGAAGTGTAATGTTTCGTTTACTTGCAGGTCATCGAGAGAGACATGTAAGTCGTGGTCGGCTAGGCACTTCCGGAGGTTTGACACATGGAAAGTCGGGTGGACGTTACTAAGTTCCTCCGGTAGTTCGAGTCTGTAGGCGACTTTTCCGATTCTTTCTAGAATCTTAAAAGGTCCAACATATCGAGGCGCTAGTTTCCCTTTCTTGCCGAATCGGACCACACCCTTCCAAGGTGAAACCTTTAGGAGTACATAGTCGCCAACGTCAAATTCAAGGGGCTTGCGTCGTTTATTGGCGTAACTTTTCTGTCGATCCCGAGCTTTCACTAGGTTGTCCCGGATTTGGAAAATTTTGTCTGTCGTTTCTTGCAGTAGCTCGGGACCGGTTAGTTGCGAGTGACCGATCTCGTGCCATACAATAGGCGATCGACATCTTCTTCCGTATAATGCCTCGAATGGTGCCATTTGTATGCTGGAATGATAACTGTTGTTGTACGAGAATTCGACTAACAGCAGGTATTTATCCCAATTACCTCCGAAGTCTATGACACACGAACGGAGCATGTCTTCAAAAGTACGAATCGTTCTTTCAGTATGACCGTCGGTTTGAGGGTGGAAAGCGGTACTTAGATTGAGCGTTGTACCAAGAGATTTTTGAAACGTTTCCCACAGTCGCGAGGTAAACTGAGCATCACGATCAGAGATGATGTCACGAGGCGTCCCATGATTACAAATGATCTCGTCGGTGTAGATTCAGGCTAATCATTCTACCTTGTAGTCTTCTCGTATCAGCAGAAAGTGAGCTGATTTAGTCAAATGGTCGACCACAACCCAAATGCTGTCGTGGCCTGATGATGTGTGCGGAAGCTTCGTTATGAAATCCATAGAGTTACTTTCCCACTTCCACATAGGAATTGGTGGTTGTTTGAGTAAGCCAGAGGTTCTTTGATGTTTAGCCTTGACTCTTGCACAAGTTAGGCATTTTCCAACGTAGAGGGCAATATCCCTTTTCATGCCGGGCCACCAGTACCTGTAGCGAAATCCTGGTACATTTTGTCAGCACCGGGGTGAATGGAATAATGGGATTTGTGGGCTTCGTCCATCAAGATCTGTCGCAAATTGGTCCGCTTAGGGATCCAGATTCGGTCCAGAAAGTGGAATATCCCATTGGATTTGCTCACAAGCTGGGTTCCAACGTGGTAGATTCTTTCTTTCTTTAGAGTGCGTTCGTTAAAACACGCATGCTGGGCTTCACGAATAAGGGCTTCGAGATCGTGTTGGGCTTGAACATTATGAGTGCTAAGCAGATAGCTCCGTCTGCTTAGTGCGTCAGCAACAACATTTGCCTTGCCTGGGTGATAACGGATCTCACAGTCGTAATCGTTGAGAAGTTCTACCCATCGGCGTTGACGCATATTAAGTTCCTTCTGATTAAAGATATGTTGCAGGCTCCTATGATCGGTGAAGATCGTACACTTGGTACCATACAGGTAGTGTCGTCAAATCTTTAATGCAAAAACAACCGCGCCTAGCTCGAGATCATGGGTTGTATAGTTCCTCTCGTGGATTTTGAGCTGACGAGATGCGTAAGCTATGACCTTGTCCCGTTGCATGAGAACACAACCAAGACTAAGGTTGGAAGCATCACAATAGGCAATGAAATCATTGTTTCCATCGGGCAATGTGAGAACAGGAGCGTTACAAAGCATGTGCTTGAGGGTTCGAAAGGCAGACTCTTGGTTGGTTCCCCAAACAAAAGGCTTGTCTTATGCGTGAGAGTGGTAAGTGGCACAGCAATCTTCGAGAATCCTTCGATGAATCGTCGATAATAGCCCGCTAGTCCGAGAAAAGAGCGGACTTCAGACGGGTTCTTAGGCGTAACCCAGCTCTTGATAGCTTCAATCTTCGCAGGATCGACGTGAATGCCTTGACTATTAACAATGTGACCCAGAAACTGAACTTCCTCCAACCAGAATTCGCACTTGGAGAACTTGGCATAGAGTTGGTTCCCCTGGAGTAACTCGAGAACCAAACGTAGATGCTGTGTGTGTTCGCCTTTCGACTTGGAATAGATCAAGACATCATCGATAAATACGATGACGAAACGGTCGAGATACGATTTACACACGCGATTCATCAGATCCATGAAAACCGCTGGTGCGTTGGTTAAGCCAAAAGGCATGACAACGAATTCGTAATGACCGTACCGAGTGCGAAAAGCGGTTTTGGGTATATCCTCCTCTTGAATACGTAGCTGGTGATATCCTAAACGTAGGTCAATCTTCGAGAAACACGTAGCACCTTGTAGCTGATCAAACAAGTCGTCAATACGGGGTAGGGGATAGTGGTTCTTGATAGTTAACTTATTCAATTCCCGATAGTCAATGCACATCCGGAATGACCCATCCTTCTTTTTGACGAAAAGGACTGGAGCGCCCCATGGAGAGGTGCTCGGGCGAATGAAGCCTTTCTCAAGTAATTCCTGGAGTTGGTTTGAGAGTTCACGCATTTCGGATGGCGCTAGACGATAAGGAGCTTTGGCAACAAGATTTGCTCTAGGAATGAGGTCGATACGAAAGTCGATATCACGGCTTAGTGGCAAACCTGGAAGATCATCAGGAAACAGATGAGGAAATTCACGAACCACATGAACGTCTTTCACTTCCTTCTTCTCTTTCTTTTCCTTCTCCGCTACTACAATGTTCGCCAAGAAAGCTCTGTATTCCTTGCGGAGATACTTGCTAGCTTGGACACATGACATAAGCTTGAGCCCTTTCGAGGCAGTTTCACTGTATACACACAATAAATCACCATTCGCGAGCGAGAATCGAATCATCTTATCGTAACACACAACTTCAGCATGGTTTTCGCGTAGAAGGTCCATGCCTACTATGACGTCAAAACTTCCGAGTTGCATCGGAATAAGGTCGATTGGGAAGATATGATTGTTGAGCTCAAGAGTACAATCACTGATAACGGAATTGACGGTGACAGTTCTTCCAGTAGCGACTTCTACATCGAACGTCGAAGAGAGTGTGGAGCGTTTACGATTAAAGAGCTTCTTGAATTCGAACGACACAAAGCAATTATCGGCTCCAGTATCAAACAAACATGATGCATAAATACCATTCACAAGGAACGTACCATTAACCACGTTGTTGTTGGCTTGGGCTTGGCGCACGTTGATGTTGAAAGTTCTGGCGCGTGCGGCCTGTTGTTGCTGTTGCTGATGTTGTTGCTGCTGCTGTTGAGGTTGTTACTGTTGGGGCTCTTGTTTCACAACCTTGTTTGGGCACATGTTGGCGAAATGGTTCGGGTCGCAACATGAGAAGCAGGCTCTGGCTTTGATCGCGGGTGCCGGAGGAGCTTGTTGACCCTGTGGGGCGGTGAGTAGAGCTTGATGAGCAGGAGCATGTCGAATACGGCAGTTAGCAGTAAAATGATCGTATATATTGCAATGAGCATAAAACCGGCAAGCAATGGTAGTCGGGTGATGTTAGGTACAAGTAGGGCAGAGCGGATGTGGCCCAGTGTATGCACGCTTTGCAGGTGGTGCATTTGCCACAGGCGCCGCTACTTGACGTTGTTGGGCTGGTACAACTTGAATTGGTGCAGCAGTGATTGCACAGTTCTTGTTGCTGGAGCTGTTCTTTCTCTTGTTCTTCCTCTTGTTGTTCGATGAGGTGGGTTCAGCAGTTGGTGCGGTGGCGGTAGCTTGATGCAGATGCTTCGAAGTCTTATCCCAGACACCAGCCTTAACCCGCTTGTCATTGATTTCAGCAGCCAGTAGATAAGTTTCTTCGATCGTCGTAGTCTTAGCCGCTTGAACGAAATCAGCAACGCAGTCGGGCGGGCCCGGATGTACTTCTTGATTGCCATGTCTGGAGTCTTGACTTGGTCGGGACAGATAATGCTGAGCTGTTTGAAACGAGCAGTGAGACCAGCATTGTCACCATCCTTTTGCTGTATGTGCCAAAATTCATCTTCTAGCATTTGACGTTCGTGAGGAGGGCAGAATTCCTCTAGCATAACTTCCTTGAGCTCGTCCCACGACAGACCGTAGGCTGCATCATTTCCTCGCTTGTTCCTCTCGGCCGTCCACCAGTCTAGCGCACGGGACTGGAAAACGCCGGTAGCATTCAGAGTACGGAGGTCATCAGGGCAACCACTGTGTCACAGAGTAACCTCAATGGAATCAAACCAGTGGAATAATGCAGTGGGACCTCCCTCGCCAGTGAATTCTTTTGGCCCACACGACTTGAATTGCTTGAAATTGAAGGTCTTCGTGGTAGCTTTAGGAGCTTCGGTTCTCGATTCCTCAGACGATTTGCTGGCATTCTCATAAACATCACTCACGGCCTTTGCTACACTTTTAGCGATGATGGCAGCAAGACGTTTGTCTCTCTTTTCTTGACGAGAAAGTGCGTGACGGGATCCAGACGACATTGTCTGCAACAGACATCGTCACAGGACTCAACACATGTATTCGAATCTCACCTCACACGTCTACTATTACTAAAGCTTAGGAACACATATCACGTAAACACATAGACATATAACTATGTAGGACACAGAACCATATAATCACATAAACACATAGGCACATAACTTACTTAAACACATATTTTGCGTGTATCCACTTTCTTATGATTATGTGTGTTCCTTTATCATTGAGAGGTAGTCAGAATAAAGAAACCTATCATTCAAAGTTCGCGAGCGTTCGAATATAGCGATCGCGTTTGAGTATATCGAATAGCGTAGTATAAGCGTATAACGTAGCATAAGGTCGTCCACAATTCAACGATTTGTTAACGTTTTGAGGTAGAGAAGCAGTGCGAGTCGTGCGTGTCGATCGAGTGAAAGCGAAATCGAGTAAATTCCAAAACTTTAAGACATAAAAAGGTAAGCACACATATAAACTTATAAAATCGATGAATTAGCAGAGTCAGCAGTTGCGGGCTCATAATTGAAACACGCAAAAATCGAGAGATAGACTATCTGCGGCTAGTAGACTTCGACTAACCAAAGCGATTCAACTATTCGCAAGGAATTGTCGTCTACGTTTGACTTTCAGGACTGTGTCCTTGCCTCGATTCTTGGGCGTTTGGCACACATCCCGTTAGTCGTGTCGTGACTTCAGGTCGTTGGAGTCCGTCGAGGCTTTGGTGGGAGTTTTGTAAAATGTGCGGAACAAGTCGTCAAGGTTAGGGTTTCACCCCTAGCTCAACAACTACGTCCCTGTTTTTGATAAAATAGAGGAGATTATTCATCAAAATATGGATTTCACTCCTGATTTGGTATAGTTCCCCCGTTGAACAAGCGTTCGTTATTGGAAAAGAGAGAAGAAATCATTGATAAGTTGACAAAACAGCATTGAATAAGCAATTTAGTCGGGAGTTTGCGGTTTACACACCTAATCTCGACCTTATTGCCTAGTTATAGTTGTAAATTCAAGTGTAGTGATAGTGTAGCATAAGTGAGAATAGCGAGGAACGGTAAGCTCATACATAATCCCTAACGGATATGCACAAGTCGGTCTGTTGGTTCCTAACTATAGACTAGGTTTCTAAGACTTCGACCCGGACTAGGTCGAGTCTTGCCTAATTCCCTATAGTTATGGCTCTGATACCAATCTGACACACCCCAACCGATGGCGGAATCATCGGGGCATGGCACTGAGCGAAACAGATTATCCAGAAATTTCCATAACAATTAACAATACTATTCAATTTAAATAATACGTCCCATACCGTATTTCAAACAGCAAAATAATTATTACAGACATAAATCCAGGCAAATATTCTGTTCCGAAAACTCATATTTAAATAGACAGCAGTTGTTTATCTGCTTCTAGAGACCCTTAGTTTGACCACTACAGACAACTATTTGTTGGGCTCTAAAGCTTTATTCTAGCTTCAAATTCCTACCAAGGGTGCGTCCGAAGCACCTGTCACATACGTTAAAATAATGTCAATACATAAAATGTAAAGGTGAGCATACAAGTTTGATAATAGCATATAGAGTTCGAATTCGTTTACGCATAACCAGCACGTACACATAGTGGAATGAAGCACGTTAGTTATCGACATAGATCCATCGATACCAATGACTGCGGGTTGACTGCCCGAGGCAGTTCGCAATACATGATTACCACCGTAATCCATGCAAGTAATGGTCCTTAACAACCCCCGTGTGAACGGGTGCTGAGTCCAAACCATAGTACTATCGTTGCTAAGGCAGGTAGACAGCATTCCATGTGTAAACATAACAAACAAGCATTCATAAGCCACGTATAACATGCATTAATGGTTAGCGTTCAAATAGTATTGAGTAGTGTGATTGTTGTAGCTTGAATATTCGTAACGTATGTAACACCCAAAAGTGTTTAAAGCAAAAAGGGATCGAGTATACTCACAGCGATCTATGGATTGAAGGGAGCGCTTAGCGAGTAAGGTTAGCCTGAATAGATTTGATAGCATAACGATAAGTGATGCGTAAAATGTCACAAAGTATGAAAGGGTCGGATAGTGGTTCGATCGGATGGTAATCCGATCGGACGGCAATCCGTGCGGATAACAATCCGTTCGGATGGTCATCCGGTCAGACAGTGGTCCAGTCGGATGATGATTCGAGTGGATTGTTTCTTCCTATAAGAAGTATGTGTTTGTGTATGATGGCTTGACTTTTGAAGTTTTCGTTGTAGTATTTTAAAAACACGGAAGTATCTCTATCCATCAAGTCGATCGATCGGATGACTGGTCGTGCGGATGACAATCCGTTCGGATGGCCATCCGGTCGGACGACGACTTAGTGATAAGGTTACTTACTGAAGGCAAGTTCACAACAGAAGCGTCATTCGATCGGATGGCAATACGATCGGATGGCAACCTTGTTATTGAACATGTTGAAATTTGTTTAAGTCTTTAAAGTCTTAGTATCTCATGATCTGGAGAATAATCCAGTCAGATGGTCGTCCGATCGGATTGCAATTCGTTCGATACTCAAACTTTAGCTAAGATTGTTTTAAAGGTGGGACCCAAGTGTGATCCGTTTGGATGGCAATCCGTTCGGATGACCTATCCGATCGGATTGTAATCCGGTCGGATAGCAATCCGTTATGGTTGTTCCGTTCGTCCTACACTTGGTCATTTTGATGGTTTGTCATTATGTCGAGACACTTTGACAACGTGTTAGCCAACAGAACCCCTAGTTCGACCCAGATGACCAACCCGACCAGGAATCACCCTCGTCCGGCCGGTTACCGGCTCGAGACGGTTTGTCTTGGCTAACCCGAAATCGGTAGTCTCGTGAGTAGAATCCGGATCCTGAGCTAGTACAACACTACAATCGAGTAGAAGCCTAAATCAGGGTCGGATCCTATCGGCTTTGAGTACATTGAGTGCAAAAGAGTTGAAAGAAAGTTAAAACCATCTTTCAATCCTCTTTCATCACCCTTGTGTCGAGATCTTTACAAGATCTTTGTGTGTTTGCGTGGAAATCGGTTAGATCTCGGTTGTTCTTGGTGGATTGAGGCCAAACCATGAAGTTCTTGAAGAACACATGATGACGTCATCCTAGAACACCCGAAATCTAGTGATTTCACGGTTAAAAGTTAAGATTTAAAAGATAGAAAGGTGTAGGAGTGCGTATAGATCAAGAACGTACAAGATTTAGGGCGAGATCTTACCTGGATTGAGAGAAATCGAAGAAAAGATGGGGAGCACGACAAAGGACTTCCAAAAGTAGAAAGAATGACAATGAAATGGGTATTTATAGGATTCCAAAAGAGGAAAGGGTTATCCGATCGGATGGCGTACCGCCCGGATGACGATCCGGTCGGATGACATCCTGGTCGGATGACACCTGACCTGTGGCGTAATGGCTATCCGGTCGGATGGCTACCCGGGCGGATGGCACTTGGCTCGTTTGCTTGACGCGACGATTTTTTTGATGTTTCCATTTCGATTGCGCGCGGCTCGTCACGATAGGGTTTCCTAGTCAAATTGCTTTTAGTCCCAACTACTAATTATCATAGTTCGATTTTCGATTCGGATTCGAGTTTGATTACGTTTCGAGTTTCGATTGAGTTCGATTGCATTTCCACAACAACATACATATATAACACGCACAAGTAACACATAAGGCACACACACACCTATAATAACCCGATTAAGTCGAGTTGCGATTCGTATCACGACTCGATGTCGAGTAGCATAGCTTGATTATCGATTAGTTAACTTTATCGCATTGTTACTTCCTATAATTCACAGTCGCGAGTCGATTAGATAGCGATCAACACACATCGATTTTAGCAATTAACAACACTTATTCCACATAATACAATTAAAATAAGGAAATTACTATAAGTCAAATTCGTACAATTGGTCGTTGACTTTGACTTTGACTTCCGAAAACACAAGGTGTTACACTCCTTGACTGTATCTTCAGCTTATGATCAAGTTGATCTTTTTCTTCAATACTTACATTTAAAGTTTCCTAACAATAAGAGTGCCAAAGAACGCATAGTAGCTCAAGGAATCATAAATGTCATGCCATTTATTATCGATACTCTTAATAAAAAGGTAGAAAATAATAATACCATCATAGGTAGTAAATGTACTCACGAAGAGCCAAGTCACATCGTGAATGGAGATCACGGACTTCTCATCAAGGCTCCAATACCAAAAAGAAAGAGAACCATCTCACATGGTTGTTCCTACAAGGAATTTTTATCATGCAAACCACTAGAATTCTTAGGCAACGAAGGAGCCATTTCAGCTTTGCGTTAGATAGAAAAGACTGAAGCAGTCTTAAAAATAAGTGTGCAGATGAGGGTAAGATCATGTATGCTTCTAATCTTTTCAATGAAGCTTTAGAGTGGTGGAATACCATTCTACAATCAAGAGGAAGTGACAGGATTTACTATATGGAATGGAACAACTTTAAGGAAATAGTTGATAGGAAGTCCTGTCCTCCCCATGAAAAGGAGCAAATTGCCAATAAATTCTTGAACCATAGAATGATTGGGGTAAATTGTAGGGAATTTACTACCAAGTTCTTTGAATATGCTAGGATAGTACCAACACTAGCCTCACCAGAACCAGTATTAATCTCCCGTTTTATCTGGGGATTAATAAGTTAAATCAGAGATATGGTCAAAGCAGCTAGGCCACAAACAATTGAAGAAATAGTAGAGCTTGCTAACATTCTGACAGATGGATTGGTACGCACACAGGAGGAAAACCAGAAAAAGAATCTAGCTTAAAGGATTACTCAGGAACTACATTCTGGTAATTCTTATCGTGGGAAAGGAGCAGGTTCGTCTTCTTCACCATACTGTAAGTCATGCAAAAAGAAGCATACAGGAAAATGTGTGAAATATTGCAACTTCTGCAAGAAATCAGGGCACAATGAAGAAGAGTGTAGAAACAAAGCTAGTGCCAGAATATGTTACAACTGCGGAGAGACAGGTCATATCCGACCAAACTGCCCAAAACTAGCTCTAGCAGCAGACAACAAAGCAAAGGCAATAGAAGGACCCCAAGAAGAATGCCAGAGCACTCGTACTGATAGCAAAAGAAGCTAAGATGATCCCTGATGTAATTGCCAGTACGTTTTTAGTTAATGATTTTTATGCTAAAGTATTATTTGACTCTGGTGCAAACCAAAGTTTTATAAATACTTCTTTCTGCAAACTTCTCAATCAACCATTAACTAAACTTCACCAAGACTATACGGTGGAGACGGCAAATGGAAAGTCTATCAAAATAAGTGAAATCCTTCAGGAAAGAAAGATAGAATTCTTGAGTCATAAATTTACTGCTAACCTCTTACCGATGAATCTAGCCTGATTCGATGTTGTATTGGGAATGGATTAGTTGGTAGCCAATCATGCACGAATTTTATGTGACCAAAAGTCTGTTGAAGTGTATGTGCCAACTGGCGAAAAGATCACAATTAAAGGAGAGAAGCCGACAAGGTCAAAAAAATTCATCTCTATAATGAAAGCTGCAAGCTACTCACGAAAAGGAGGAATAGTGTATATGATTTCGGTAATCGTTAACACTAAAGGAAAAGAATTAAAAGATATTCCCGTAGTATCTAAATTCTCAGATGTTTTTTTCCCGAAGAGTTACCTGGCTTACCGCCAGATCGTGAGGTTGAATTTAGAATTCACCTGATACCAGGAACTGCACCGATTGCCAAAGCACCCTATCGTTTAGCGCCGACGGAGATGCATAAATTGAAGAAATAGTTAGACGAGTTATTAGAAAAAGGTTTTATACAACCTAACCCATCGCCATGCGGAGCACCGGTGTTATTTGTCAAGAAGAAGGATGGATCAATGCGCATGTGTATTGATTACAAGGAATTGAATAAGATTACGATTAAAAATCAGTACCCAATACCGAGACTCGATGATCTATTCAATCAACTTCAAGGAGCCCGATTCTTTTCTAAGATCGATTTACACTCAGGATATCATCAACTGAAGATACAGGAAGAGGACATTCCTAAAACTCTTTTCAGAACAAGGTATGGCCATTATGAATTTACAGTCATGCCATTTGGTTTAACCAATGCTCCAGCCGTATTTATGCACATGATGAACACGATATGTAAACCATGCCTTGATAAATTCATAATTGTTTTTATAGATGATATACTAATTTACTCCAGAAGTAAAGAAGAACATGCCAAGCATTTACAAATACTTCTGACATTATTGAGAAAGGAGAAGCTTTATGCTAAATTCTAAAAATGTGAATTCTGGTTGCAAGAAGTGCAATTTCTTGGACATCTAGTTAATCATGAAGGAATTCATGTAGATCCTACAAAGATCGAAGCTATTACCAAACGGAAATTCCCTGAATCACCAACCGAAGTAAGAAGTTTTCTTGGATTGGCAGGATATTATAGACGTTTCATTCAAGATTTTTCTAGAATAGCCATTACATTAACCAAACTAACTTGCAAGTCAGTTAAGTCTGAATAGGGACCAAAACATGAGGAAGCATTTAAGATTTTGAAGCAAAGATTAACTAACGCACCAATTCTTGCTTTACCAGAAGGAATTGAAGACTTCGTAGTGTATTGTGATACATCAAAATTAGGATTTGGATGTGTGTTGATGCAACGTCAAAAGGTAATTGCTTACGCCTCTAGACAACTTAAGAAGCATGAAGAAAATTATACAACACATGATCTAGAGATAGGAGCAATATTTTTTTCCCTTAAGATTTGGAGACATTATCTCTACGGTAGTAAGTTCATTATCTTCACAGATCATAAGAGTTTAAGATATGTTTTCAAGAAAAAAGAATTAAACATGAGGCAAAGACGTTGGATGGAAATCCTTAGCGATTATGATTGTGATATCCAATATCATGCAGGAAAAGCTAATGTAGTAGCTGATGCCTTAAGTCGAAAGTACCATGAGAATCCAAAAAGGGTATGTGCTCTCAGACTAAACCTGCAGGTAGATTTACATAAACAAGTGAAAAAGAAACATAAAACATCAATCAAGGATGACGTTAGGGGTGTAAACAAGCCCAGAGGCTCGAGAGCTACTCGTGATCGGCTCGGCTAAAAGCTCAAACGAGCCGAGCCTTAACGAGCCCAAGCCCGAGCTCAAGCCTGAAATAGAGCTCGTTTTGTTATCGAGCCCAAGCTCGAGCCTGAAATACAAAGCTTGTTTAGGCTCGCGAGCCTAAACGAGCCCATACAAAATTTTAATTTATATATATATAATATATTAACAATGATGATAACATTGATGAGCCGAGCTAGAGCCGAGCTTTGGCTCGTTTAAGCGATGTTGAAGTGAGCTCGAGCCGAGCTTTTAGCTCGTTTAAGGTTGTTCTCAAAATAGTTCAAGCCGAGTCGAGCCGAGCTCGAGCTTTGGATTTTACTCGCGATTCGAGCTCGAGCTCAAAGAAGTAGGCTCGAACCGAGCCGAGCTCGAGCTCGAGCTCGAGCTTCATAAAAACCTAACAAGCCGAGCTCGAGCCTGGTCGAGCTCGGGCTCGGCCCGGCTCGTTTACACCCCTAGATGACGTTGAAGGTTTTAAAGGAATGGTTAAAGAATTAGAAAAAGGAGCAGATGGAATTTGGAGATTCCATAAGAAAAGGATTTGGATACCTATTCAAGGGAACCTGCAAAATCAAATTCTAGAAGAAGCTCATAAATCTAAGTATACGAGGCATCCTGGAAGTGACAACATGTATCAAGACTTAAGAAAAAAAATCGGTGGATAGGATTAAAAAGGATATAGAAAATTACGTTGCTAAATGTTTAACCTGCTCACAGGTTAAAGCTGAACATCAGAAGCCTTCAGGATTACTTCAGCAATTGGAAATGCCAATTTGGAAATGGGAATTGATAACAATGGACTTTGTTACCAAATTAGCCAAGACACGAATAAGTAATGACACAATCTGGGTGATTGTAGACAGATTGACTAAATCTGCCCATTTCTTACCAATGAAAGAAACTTTCAGTATGGAACAATTAGCTAAGTTGTATGTGTATAAAAAAGTTTCACTACATGGAATTCCTGTATCTATTGTATCTGATAGAGATAGTCATTTTACTTCTCATTTCTGGACAAGTTTCCAAAAGGCAATAGGAACACAATTAAATCTAAGTACAGTTTATCATCCTCAAACAGACAGACAAAGTGAAAGGACAATTCAAACTCTGGAAGATATGTTTAGAGCCTGTGTGATAGATTTTGGAGGAAGTTGGGATGAACACTTACCTTTAATAGAATTTTCTTACAATAATAGCTATCATACAAGCATCAATGTTGCACCATTTGAAGCACTCTATGGACGAAAATGCCGAACACTAGTATGTTGGGCAGAAATTGGAGAAAAGCAACTGTCAAGTCTTGAAGTTGTGCAAGAAACAACTTACAAGATAATTCAAGTCAAGGAAAACTGAAAACAACACGAGGCCTTCAAAAGAGTTATGCATATAATAGACGTAAACCGTTAGAATTTCAAGTTGGAAACAAGGTATTGTTAAAAGTCTCGCCATGGAAAGGAGTCGTAAGATTTGGTAAAAAAAGGAAAGCTAGGTCCAAGGTATGTTGGACCTTTTAAAATTATCAAAAGAATAGGACCAGTAGCTTATCAGCTACAGTTATAAAAAGAAATGGCAGGAGTACATGATGTATTTCATGTATGTAACCTAAAGAAATCCTTAGCAGATGAATCATTAGTAATACCTCTTCAAGATATAGATGTAAATGAAAAGCTTAAGTTTGTGAAGAAGCCAATACAGATTGAAGATAGAAAGATCAAGAATCTCAAACACAAGAGATTAGTTCTGTTCAAAGTAAAGTGGGATTCAAAGAGAGGGCCAGAATACACATGGGAGCTAGAATGTGAAATGAAAAGGAAGTATCCTCCCATATTCCGGTGAATCTCGAGGACGAGATTTAAAACAAGGTTGGGAGGATATAACAACCCTCAAAAATGTCCTAAAACATTCCATAAACGAAAAACCAAACCCGCGTAACGTTATTTTAATTAATAAATGAATAAAATAATGATTTTATGCCATCGCGGGTCGCGACAGACTTAAGAAACCCGTTCGCGGGGCGTGAGGGGCATAAAACGTTCCGGTCATGTTTGACGACATGTGTCGTCCACGTGTTCTACCTACCTCATGACTGGTCAACCCTAAGCCTAGCTAGGGGGCTCTCGCGGGCCGCGAGAGGCTTAGCCTCAGGCTGTCGCAGGGCGCGACGGGATCAAATTTCACGTATAAATAGAGCTTTAGTCTGCCTTTCCAACTCGTTCAATCCCTTTCTTTATCTCTAACTTCTAAAACGAAAATAATACCCCAAAATCACAAAGCTCTGCCCCGTTGTAAGTGTTTTAACCCCTGATCACTGATTTGATACCATGTCTTATCGATCTTGAACCCAGCAACGGATGCCAAGGTGTTGCCGGATAAAGGCTATGCTTTGTAAACTACGTTGGGGTTCTGATCTCGTGACGTATTGATAAAGCTCAATAGGGTTATTATACTAACACGCGTGCATTATATATTATAATAGGAACTCAAGAAAAATATCAAAAAATATCACCAGGAAGCTTATATTAAAACCTAAGTTTACAAAGTGAGTCATTGTCCTTTTTATCACATTTTGTGGTACATTTTTAGTTAAAATGCTTTACAAAACCTGAAATGATTATCAGTTATACTTACAGTGATTAAGTTTTTGTATTCTATAATTACTGCAGTGTGTGGGGTTTTGTATACACTACTATTCATGCGTTGCTATTGGACAAAGAGTTAGCCAATAGTAATATGACCACTGTCATTAAAACTGCCAACGCGACAAATACTGAATAAGTTATTGGTAAATATAAACAAATGTAAAAACCCTTGATGCTGTAAAGTTATAACAATGTGTGTTTTTATAAAATGGAATGTACTTGCTAGTATTTCTTGCTGATAAAATATTTTTAAAACACGTTTCACGTAACTTGATGTGAAGTTATTAGAAGCCAGCTATGGAGCACTGAAGGCTTAAATAAAGTGGCTATAAGTTACCTAAATAAAAGAAGAAATTTATGTTTTCAGCAATTAGGGTTTATCGTATAAATATATTATAAATGAAATATGGGTTTTAGCCCATTTGTTTAATATAAAAATTTTGGTGTTTCACAAACTCTGAAATTATTTCCTAACTACGATCCTGATGATTTAATTCCGCAGCAAATTCAATAAACACCGATACCACCAGTCAGGCTCGCGGCACCCGCTCCCAGGGTGGGGTCGGGGGCTAAAACAGTACGCATACGCCGTTTTGGCTCAATCCTCACGCCCGCCACCACCAAGTACGTGTGCCCTGATTTGGCACGTCTTTACAAATAAGATAACGAAATCGTTGCCCACTCATTCTAGTCCAGAGTTACACCCGCTCCACATCGTTTCCCGAAAGAAACACTGGATTGGGGGGGCTTGAAGGTGTCACACCCCGACCACGTAGAACATACGAAACGTGGCGGAAACATCGGGGAGTGTTGTAACAGAATTAATTGTTTCAAATCCATGGCAATTGAAGTTTCGTTTTATTAATTAAAAGTGTTACGATGTCTTAATAAACAAAGAAATACGACATAATTAACTAGTCTTGCATCTTTTATTGTCACAAAAGCCCAAGTCTGCCTATATGTATCTTGATCATCTTATGCAACAGCTCCTGAAAAACACATGTGAAAATAGGTACGTCAGCATAAAAATGCCTGTGAGATACATAGGTTTTGTGAAAATAGGTTCCATGACTTATGTTTGAGAAAATGTTTAGTCATGAACCTTGTAATTTGCTTTGTTTTGTAAATCATTTGAAAAACAATGAGTTCAGATGATATGTATACAATAAATGAATAATGTATGGTTAAATGAATAACCATAGTAAAATGGATTTGTATAAGATAGGTTGTTTGTAAAACAATGTCTTGTGAAAAGTATGTTATTTGTATAAAATGTCATATGTATCAAACTGAAATGATTCAAATAACGCTACGATATGTAATACCATACAAACACTTATATATAGGAAGTACCAGCGGCGTATCCACCATGATTGTATCATATTACACACGCATCGTTACTTAATCACTTAATCAAACCAAACCAAACAAATGTCAAAATGTCTATGTCAAATATCCATGTCAAATGTCTATGTCAAATATCCATGTCAAATGTCTTTGTCAGAATGTTATGTATGGCAAGTGAAATGTCTCAACTAAACCATATGCACAAAAACAAAGTATTGAAGTAAAACTTGGTTTAAATCAAAGTTATGTTTTGTGGGAAATGCATGATCAAATGTCAATCATGTTAAAATGTCTATGCCGAAATGTCTATGTCAAATACGGTTCACACGGTTCACAGATACAAACGGTTCACAGATATCAACGGATCACAGTCAAATGATTACAACGGTTCAATATGTAGTATAATGTGTTCATATGCTGGATAAGCATATGCAACAGAAAAGCAACGTAAAACAATGTACTAAGTACACACACAATGGGCATACATAGCATGAAATGTAATGTAGAACGATGTACTAAGTACGCACACAATGGGCATACATAGCATAAAATGTAATGTAAAACAATGTACTAAGTACGCACACAATGGGCATACATAGCATGAAATGTAATGAAATCATGTACTATAATGTACTAATGAACATAGCAAGTATATGATGTCAAAACAGGAAAGCATGAAAGTAACAAGTAGGCACATGTGTTCCACCCCAAAACAGTTTGGAAAACAGTAAAAGAGGGGTCTATGTACTCACTTGAGATTGCTCAGTTGTCTAAAGATAACCACCAAGCAGTGCTAGAGATCTCGGAATCAAACGGCTCCTAATATAGGTAACTATGTTAAATAACCGGACCTAAATCGGAAGACTGGGTAGCATTAGGGTTTGTAAACCAAACGAGTGTGGAGACTCGTGTGATATGGTTTAACAAAGCCTACATACTAAATGAAACCTATCATAATTGTTTACGACCCATTACGACCCGTTTAGGAAGCTTATGCTACTTTAACGCGTCGTGCGCGTGAAACGCGTTCGGACCGCCTAACTAGTCCTATGACAAGTATTATATGCCTAAACATGTTACATAATCAGTTACGTGACAAAAGTTTAGGTTACATATGCTTAATTACCAATTATACATGAAAAGGGTATTCTGGTAATTTACCTAAGGCATATAAACTACCTATCATACAACTACTTAAACGATGTGACCATAGGGTATAACCTCGGAAGGTTATTCCCTACCTACTATGGTCACCTAATGTATTTGGTCGGATCCTAATGATCGACCAAACTGGGTCGGGTTCGAGGTATAAGCGATTTATTAGATCGCTTACCCTACGACCCTAGACAACGTGGTAATCAGTAGGCATAGTCCCAAGGGACTATAACCAACGTGATTACACTCACGTTGCGAAGTTCAAACGAACTTCGCATTGACCATTACCGGTCAATGTTGAAAGTCAAACAAAGTTTGACTTTCTGACTCGAAAAGCAGTAAAATAAGGAAAAGAACGAAAGAATACTTACGAAGGGTCCCCGAATGCTAACCCAGATCAAAATAGCTCAGGTATGAAACGAAGGTTCCAACTTAGAGCCCAATGATCAGATTTGTGGGTTTTTAAGCCAAAGGGGGGTGGGTATTTATAGGAAAAGTAGAGCCGTTAGGATCATTTCTTGGAAAACGTGCCATGATCCAAGGCGTACACTTGTCGGAAAGTCATGGTGCCTCAAAATGCTCACCACCATAAGGATTGGACACTTGGCAAGGGGTTAGGGAGTGCAAAACAGCTGAAAACAGGCTGTTAAGTACTCTGCATCTGGTCTGAACTTGCTTTACGGACCTCAAAGCTGCCAATGTTGAGGTCCGTAAGGTAACAACTTTGGCAGATTTACAGTTTTGGTCCCTGCAGCCCCTAAACTTGGTTTTCAATGCATTTTTGACACGTTTAAGGCCCGTTAACCCCATTTCAAAGCTCTAAAATGAAGTTAAAGTATAGGGAACTTAAAATGTGCTCAAAAATATCTCGGATGTCGGTTCGTTTAGCCGTACGAACGCGATGTTCGCTTAATTACGACGGAATGCGCACAAGCGCGAAAAACGATCCAAATGACGTGACGAATGGATTTTTCTTAAGGAGAACACTAAAATATAATGTAGTCATGCTCACATAAATTTTTGGATGTCCGGATGTATTCAGAACGTAAGTTATGCGCGAAAATGCAAACTTGTGCACTTTTTGACACTTTTAGTCCCTGAATGACCCAAAAGTTTATTTTAGCACACCGAACCCCTCAAAGCCTATTTCTAAGCTATGTAAAGGATATTTATGGTATTTTTAACTTATGGTCATGTTCCGGAAGGTCTGTTACAGTTCAAATTGGCATACTTTCGTAGTTTGTCAACTTTAGTCCCTGTAAGCGAATTAACTTGTTTTTGTCATACCAAAGCCTTCAAAACTTATTTCTAAGTTATGTAAAGGTTATTTAAGGTATATTAAGCCTATTTCACTATTCCGGAGTGTTCGTCGCATTAAACTGGTTATATTTACGCATTAGTGCGCGTATAACCTTCCAGAAAGCGATTTAGAGCTTGAAATCGAACAAGAATTGATATGTGTAAACGATACACATATTTTTACAAATCCCAAGTATGAAATACAATATTTCACTGGGTGGGCATTTGTTTGATGGTTGAAATGACACAGGTGTTACAGTCTCCCCTACTTTAGGAAATTTCGTCCCGAAATTAATTCGTAGGAGTCTGTCTATGACTTTGTTTCAAATAGTCATCAAAGATATGTAGCATAATCTGATTATTTTCCTCAACGGATATTTTTCAGAAGTGAAAATGAATGGATGATTCATTTTTTTCTCAACGGATTCTTTGTCAGAAATGGGAATGAAGGAATAATCCACGGATATTCATTTCTCTCAACGGGTATTCTTCAGAACGAAAATGAACAAACGGGGTCATTTTCTTCAACGGTTTGTTCTTCAGAATTTGAAATGAAAGAAAAATCAACGGATATTCATTTCTCTCAACGGATATTCTTCAGAACGAAAATGAACAAACGGAGTCATTTTCCTCAACGGTTTGTTCTTCAGAATTTGAAATGAAAGAAAAATCAACGGATATTCATTTCCTCAACGGATAAATCTTCAGAAACGAAAATGAACTAACGGAGTCATTTTCAACGGTTGCTTCCTCAGAGTTGGAAATGAAGGATTACACAACGGATATTCATTTCCTCAACGGATAAATCTTCAGAAACGAAAATGAACTAACGGAGTCATTTTCAACGGTTGCTTCCTCAGAGTTGGAAATGAAGGATTACACAACGGATATTCATTTCCTCAACGGATATTCTTTAGAACGAAAATGAATGGATAATTCATTTTCCTCAACGGTTATTCTTCAGAATGGAAATGAAAAGATAAACAACGGATATTCATTTCTTCAACGGATATTCTTTAGAACGAAAATGAATGGATAATTCATTTTCCTCAACGGTTATTCTTCAGAATGGAAATGAAAAGATAAACAACGGATATTCATTTCCTCAACGGATATTCTTCAGAAGTGAAAAATGAATAGCTAGTTCATTTTTCCTCAACGGATGCTTCATCAGAATTGGAAATGAATAGGGTTAACTCTTGATACATGATAGAACTTGCTGTGATTTCTGTGCACTAAATTCCATAATTATGTATGCATCCATAATTACGTAATTCCTTGCACAGTCCGCACAGTTTGTTTTGGAATGTTGTGGGGAAAGATATCAAACCTGAGATGAGAGTGACTAGACTACCATAGGGTCCTTTTAATTAGATCAACAGAGGATCTTCTTAATTAGGCCACTAAGGAGTCCTTTCAGCTATATCATCACATGATATCCCTAACCAGATTTTTGGATCAATCTGTTTAACTAGACCACTAAAGGGGTCAAATTTTGAGGTAGTACATTATAATCCAAGGGACTTTAACTACAACGTAGAAGTCCATTAAGGATTTAAGTAGTACCTTTGGGTATCCTACTATGAATCTCTTGCACAAAGATATGTAAGATTTCACGAGTATTTGAATAACATAAATTGGATTACATGACACATAAAGGATAACACATAAGCACATAACCACATAATTGTTTAATTGTTATTTTTCTTGTTATTGATTGCTATTAACTTGGCGCCTCGTACATCGTTTCTCTTGGAAGAAACGGGTACTTAGAATTTTCGTGGAAACGCAAGAGATTATACAAGGGAAGAAATTTGGAAGTAGTCTGTTCTTCAAGGAATGCGGTTCCTTGATTGTCGGTATTGTAGGGGATATGTTTATACATGCAACCACATAAACATATTGAAATGTAAATGAAAGATTTATTTATAAACAACAATAACAACAACGGTTTCATAGATTGTGATAAAAGAAAATAATACACAAGGCTCGATTATTTTCTAAACAGCGTTATCTTCTGTCGGTCAGATACTCATCCCTGCGCTGGATTTGCATCAGCAAGTCTTGGGCAATTTCTACTAAAATGGCCCATCTCGCCACAGTTGTAGCAAGATCCCAGTGGGAAACGAGCTTGAGCAGGATTGTTGTTAATCTGATTTGGTGCTGCTGCTGTTGGGCAAACCCTCACTGTATGACCTATAAGTCCGCAAACTTGGCATGTGCGGCACTTCACACCAGCATGATGATGTAGGCCACATTGGTTGCACATGGGTGCAGTTCCTTTGTAGGGTTTCCTGGCAGGGGGTTGAGCTGGTTGGTTGGGGACGGCTTGATCATTGTGAGCGACCACGGCGAAGTTCTGAGAAGCCTTTCGCTTCTTTGACTTCTTAGAGGATCCAGTCTGTTCATCCATGGTCTTTGATTCCTCGATTGGTTTCGATTCCTCGACCAGTTTCTTGTCACCCTTTCGGAAAAGCTTACGTTTCCTGATCTGCGATTCAGTCAAGGTTGCAGATAACTCAATGGCCTGCCTAACAGTAGTAGGGTTGCTACCAGTCAAAATGTCTTGTATTGAGTCGGGAAGGCCATCAATGTACTTTTCGATCGCCTTATCCAAAGGCGTGACCATGTTTGGGCATAACAGACTTAACTCCTCATAACGGTCCGTGTAGGCTCGATGCTCACCGCTGTCTTGCTTAAGATCATCAAATTCCCTTTCCAAAGCCCTGATCTCGTGACGAGGACAAAACTCCTTCATCATGAGAGCCCTAAGTTCGGCCCATGTCTGTGCTAGAGCAACTTCTGCACCACGATCTCTCATAACCCCGTTCCACCACGTAAGGGCTCTCTTCTGGAACACACTCGAAGCAAACTCGACCTTGCGATTGTCAGGACACTGCACATGGCGGAAAGTATTCTCAATGCTCTCGAACCATTGAAGAAGCCCAGTCGCTCCCTCAGAACCACTAAACTTGAGTGGTTTCGCCGAGTTAAAACTCTTGAAATTGCATGGACCATTGTTGTTGTTGTTGGCTTGATTCCATTGAGCAAAGAGGTTTGGGAATTGAGCAGCCATTTGCTGCGCAATGATTTCTGCCAATTCGGCAGTCTCTATCTGGCTTTCGCGTCGAGGAGGCATTCTAAAAGAGGAAACATGAAAAGAAACGAGTGAGAGAGTTAGACGAAACGAATGAGGTGAAACAAATCGGATGAATGCAAGGATGGTGGTCATTTGTTTGTTACTACAAAGCAACAAACGACCTCGATGATTAAAGTAAATAGGTCAAAAATAATGTATAGCGAAGACATGCTCGCCTATAAGTGAACACTCATCCCAAGAATTCCCAGGTAAGCACAACTGGTCTCGCGTCTGATGAGATGTATACGAAGTGCTTGCCTAGACAGAAAACCCAGAATACAGGCATTCACCCTTCCAGTTTGCACGTGTTCACATTATTTAAAACCCAAAACCTTGACGAGATTTTTGAAAACTCAAAGGGGTTCAAAACCATATAACAGATGGTTCAAAACCTTACAATAAATCATCCTAGAACAGATGATTAGTTTTCAAAACGGTTTCGAAAAATTATGTTCTTGTTGTGGTAGTCGCCTAAGGATAGGTGACGGTATTGTTTTATGACTAAACGCAAGTAAACTCGCGTTAGGGTCCTAAGAAAGTTATAGACTAGGTCAAAGCATTACTAATAACCTAATTCCCTATAACCATTGGCTCTGATACCATCTTTTCTGTCACACCCCGACCACGTAGAACATACGAAACGTGGCGGAAACATCGGGGAGTGTTGTAACAGAATTAATTGTTTCAAATCCATGGCAATTGAAGTTTCGTTTTATTAATTAAAAGTGTTACGATGTCTTAATAAACAAAGAAATACGACATAATTAACTAGTCTTGCATCTTTTATTGTCACTAAAGCCCAAGTCTGCCTATATGTATCTTGATCATCTTATGCAACAGCTCCTGAAAAACACATGTGAAAATAGGTACGTCAGCATAAAAATGCCTGTGAGATACATAGGTTTTGTGAAAATAGGTTCCATGACTTATGTTTGAGAAAATGTTTAGTCATGAACCTTGTAATTTGCTTTGTTTTGTAAATCATTTGAAAAACAATGAGTTCAGATGATATGTATACAATAAATGAATAATGTATGGTTAAATGAATAACCATAGTAAAATGGATTTGTATAAGATAGGTTGTTTGTAAAACAATGTCTTGTGAAAAGTATGTTATTTGTATAAAATGTCATATGTATCAAACTGAAATGATTCAAATAACGCTACGATATGTAATACCATACAAACACTTATATATAGGAAGTACCAGCGGCGTATCCACCATGATTGTATCATATTACACACGCATCGTTACTTAATCACTTAATCAAACCAAACCAAACAAATGTCAAAATGTCTATGTCAAATATCCATGTCAAATGTCTATGTCAAATATCCATGTCAAATGTCTTTGTCAGAATGTTATGTATGGCAAGTGAAATGTCTCAACTAAACCATATGCACAAAAACAAAGTATTGAAGTAAAACTTGGTTTAAATCAAAGTTATGTTTTGTGGGAAATGCATGATCAAATGTCAATCATGTTAAAATGTCTATGCCGAAATGTCTATGTCAAATACGGTTCACACGGTTCACAGATACAAACGGTTCACAGATATCAACGGATCACAGTCAAATGATTACAACGGTTCAATATGTAGTATAATGTGTTCATATGCTGGATAAGCATATGCAACAGAAAAGCAACGTAAAACAATGTACTAAGTACACACACAATGGGCATACATAGCATGAAATGTAATGTAGAACGATGTACTAAGTACGCACACAATGGGCATACATAGCATAAAATGTAATGTAAAACAATGTACTAAGTACGCACACAATGGGCATACATAGCATGAAATGTAATGAAATCATGTACTATAATGTACTAATGAACATAGCAAGTATATGATGTCAAAACAGGAAAGCATGAAAGTAACAAGTAGGCACATGTGTTCCACCCCAAAACAGTTTGGAAAACAGTAAAAGAGGGGTCTATGTACTCACTTGAGATTGCTCAGTTGTCTAAAGATAACCACCAAGCAGTGCTAGAGATCTCGGAATCAAACGGCTCCTAATATAGGTAACTATGTTAAATAACCGGACCTAAATCGGAAGACTGGGTAGCATTAGGGTTTGTAAACCAAACGAGTGTGGAGACTCGTGTGATATGGTTTAACAAAGCCTACATACTAAATGAAACCTATCATAATTGTTTACGACCCATTACGACCCGTTTAGGAAGCTTATGCTACTTTAACGCGTCGTGCGCGTGAAACGCGTTCGGACCGCCTAACTAGTCCTATGACAAGTATTATATGCCTAAACATGTTACATAATCAGTTACGTGACAAAAGTTTAGGTTACATATGCTTAATTACCAATTATACATGAAAAGGGTATTCTGGTAATTTACCTAAGGCATATAAACTACCTATCATACAACTACTTAAACGATGTGACCATAGGGTATAACCTCGGAAGGTTATTCCCTACCTACTATGGTCACCTAATGTATTTGGTCGGATCCTAATGATCGACCAAACTGGGTCGGGTTCGAGGTATAAGCGATTTATTAGATCGCTTACCCTACGACCCTAGACAACGTGGTAATCAGTAGGCATAGTCCCAAGGGACTATAACCAACGTGATTACACTCACGTTGCGAAGTTCAAACGAACTTCGCATTGACCATTACCGGTCAATGCTGAAAGTCAAACAAAGTTTGACTTTCTGACTCGAAAAGCAGTAAAATAAGGAAAAGAACGAAAGAATACTTACGAAGGGTCCCCGAATGCTAACCCAGATCAAAATAGCTCAGGTATGAAACGAAGGTTCCAACTTAGAGCCCAATGATCAGATTTGTGGGTTTTTAAGCCAAAGGGGGTGGGTATTTATAGGAAAAGTAGAGCCGTTAGGATCGTTTCTTGGAAAACGTGCCATGATCCAAGGCGTACACTTGTCGGAAAGTCATGGTGCCTCAAAATGCTCACCACCATAAGGATTGGACACTTGGCAAGGGGTTAGGGAGTGCAAAACAGCTGAAAACAGGCTGTTAAGTACTCTGCATCTGGTCTGAACTTGCTTTACGGACCTCAAAGCTGCCAATGTTGAGGTCCGTAAGGTAACAACTTTGGCAGATTTACAGTTTTGGTCCCTGCAGCCCCTAAACTTGGTTTTCAATGCATTTTTGACACGTTTAAGGCCCGTTAACCCCATTTCAAAGCTCTAAAATGAAGTTAAAGTATAGGGAACTTAAAATGTGCTCAAAAATATCTCGGATGTCGGTTCGTTTAGCCGTACGAACGCGATGTTCGCTTAATTACGACGGAATGCGCACAAGCGCGAAAAACGATCCAAATGACGTGACGAATGGATTTTTCTTAAGGAGAACACTAAAATATAATGTAGTCATGCTCACATAAATTTTTGGATGTCCGGATGTATTCAGAACGTAAGTTATGCGCGAAAATGCAAACTTGTGCACTTTTTGACACTTTTAGTCCCTGAATGACCCAAAAGTTTATTTTAGCACACCGAACCCCTCAAAGCATATTTCTAAGCTATGTAAAGGATATTTATGGTATGTTTAACTTATGGTCATGTTCCGGAAGGTCTGTTACAGTTCAAATTGGCATACTTTCGTAGTTTGTCAACTTTAGTCCCTGTAAGCGAATTAACTTGTTTTTGTCATACCAAAGCCTTCAAAACTTATTTCTAAGTTATGTAAAGGTTATTTAAGGTATATTAAGCCTATTTCACTATTCCGGAGTGTTCGTTGCATTAAACTGGTTATATTTACGCATTAGTGCGCGTATAACCTTCCAGAAAGCGATTTAGAGCTTGAAATCGAACAAGAATTGATATGTGTAAACGATACACATATTTTTACAAATCCCAAGTATGAAATACAATATTTCACTGGGTGGGCATTTGTTTGATGGTTGAAATGACACAGGTGTTACAGAAGGGGTATGTCCTGAATGTTGTGCACAATCATACACACATGGGACCATACCAAAGAAGTGACTAGAAAACTCAGCAAACATAAGATTTTTCCACGCGAGGCATTCACGCATACACATGACGACTGCCCATGCAAGAAACAGGTAGTATATTGGCCAACCCCATGCATCCAATCAGGCTGTGATAGACCCCTCTAATGCTTCTTCCATAATAAAGGAATTATGTGGGGACAACAAGTACAAAATAACAACACGTGGCGCATATTAGCCGCTGCCAAGTGCTACAATAAGGTCCCCACTAACGGTTGGTGTCAGGGCCGACAAAAGGTACACCCGGGTCATGACAAGTGGCCAACTACTTTGATCCACTTCACCCCTAACCCCGAAAATTCTATTTGTCTTGTCGTAGGAGACCAAAAGGATTTTTCCTCCATGGAGACAACTATACCAAGGCCCAACAGCCCACCATCCTCCTCACACTTTCGGCTATAAATACAAGACTTCTTCCAAAGGTTGAGGCATCGACTCTCTTATTCTCTCACTCTTAACACATACCCATTACTCTTCTTAAACGATACTTATTCTCATGCTAGAGGGTGGTTACAAGGAGAACCCCCCCCCCCCCCCCCCCACATCCCCCCTTGTAATGAGTCTCACAGTGTGTCATTTTGCGATTTCGACACCCACTAACTAATTATTCCAAATTATTGCCCAAAATCAATTTCCTGGATTTCAGAATTAATGTTTAATGTTTAATTTTGTTTTAAAATATGTTCCCATATTTTTATATACTGATACTGCATGTCGGAAAAGCAAAAAAAGCAATTCAGTGGATGCTATGCGGTATTCATTGATTTGCCACCCGCAACTATCGACCAATTGTGGTGAAACACTATTCCCCCTCTATGTGAATTGTGTATAATAATAATAATAATAATAATAATAATAATAATAATAATAATAATAATAATAATAATAATAATAATAATGAGTAAATTACAAAACTCGTCCTTTATGTATGTAATTATTGCAAATCATGTCCTTTGTCTTCAATAATTACATTAATCATACCTAATATTTACAAATCCTAACATGTTATATCCTTTACCCGAAACCCAGTTAATTGTAGTCACGTGGGGCCCACGTGAGGGCATTAATGTCTTTTAACCTACCCATCTGCCTTCATTGTTTACCAATCTCTCTCCGGCAAAATTATCGCACAGTGTGGCCGGTAACGATGGGTCTCAACCGAGCAGTGATAACTGTTACTCGGAAGGCGAGACACGCAGCGGAATAAACTCAGGTCCGATTGGATCTGGTTGTTTATGACAGAATGGAAGGCGGATGGTGTCCGAGTGGGTTTAATCTGTGGTGACAGTGGCCGTGAGGGTTCGCTTGGCTCTGTGAAGGGTTATGAATGGTTGTGTCACACCCCAACCGATGACGGAAACATCGGGGCATGGCACTGAGTAAAACAGATTGTCCAGGAGAATCCATAACAACTATTTGTTATAATATATTAAAGGTTCATGTCCCATACCACAAACATATAAAATAAAAACAGTTATTATAGGCGATGTCTCATAGACAAAAATCCATTCCGACAACTCAGATTTATTTAGGTTTGTTTCTAAGATTCCACCCTAGCTTGATTCCCACATAGCAGCAAAACACAAGCATCCTAAACACATGTCACATACGTTAAAATAGCGGTCAATACACATAGTGTAAAGGTGAGCGTACAAGTTAATTAGATATAATAGAGTTTGAAGGCGTTTACGCGTAACCAGCTTGTAACATGTATAATGCGAAGCTAGTAGGTTATCGACAATGAAATATGCACAGACTAGACTGCGAGTTGTAGAATGTGCAACACATATCACCACTGTGACACGTGAAGAGGTAACCTTAACAATCCCTGTCCATGACAGGTGCTGACTCCAAACAAATAGTACTATCGTTGCTAAGGCGTCATGCATCAATCACTGTGTTAACATAACATACAAGCATTCATCGAGTAACACGTATCATGAAATAACGGTTAGCGTATAAATGGTGTTTGCGTTGTGTGTTGATGTGATTTAGATTAAGTAACGTATGTAACACCCAAAAGTGTGTAAAGCAAAAAGGGATCGAGTATACTCACAGCGATGGAAATGGATTGAAGGGAACGCTAGAGTGATTAGCCTGAATAGTTAACGATAGCGTAAGCGAAGAGTGGTGCGTAAATCAGTGAAAAGTGAACCAAGTGTCGAACGGTAATCCGATCGGATGGCAATCCGATCGGATGGTCATTCGATCGGATGTCAATCTGATCGGATGGCCATTCGGTCAGATTGATATTCATTTGGTAAGGAAGTGTTTGTGTATGATGGCTTTGAAGTTTTCGTTGTAGCATTTTGAAAACAGAGAAGTATCTCTACCCTTCAGGTTGATCGATCGAACGGTCGTTCGATCAGATGGTGATCCGATTGGAGAGGCTTCTCAGTTGAGAACAAGTTCATAGCAGGACGGTCACTTGATCGAATAGCAATCCGATCGGATGGCAATCCATTAGAACTGATGTTCCTTGAAAACTAAAAATGGTTAAGTATCGGGGCTCAAGTGAAATCCGATCGGATTGCAGTTCGATCGGACGGCAATCCGATCGGAGGGCAATCCGTCCCAACGAACCTGATCGTCTTGAACTTGATTATTTGCTAAGTTTGAAAAGTTTTGCGGTTTGCTCGAGATGGTATGACAACGTGTTAAACAACGGAAAGCTCCATCAAACCTAGACTATCCGATCGAGCGGGAATCACCCCAATCCGATCGGTTAACTGTTCGTGACGGGTGGTTTCATGTTCAACCAGAAATCAGTTGTCTCGTTGATAGGATTCGGATCTCAAACCGGCACATCACTAGAGAAGAGTAGAAGGCATGAATGAGCTCCGATTCTATCGGTTTTGAGTGCATTGAGTGTTAAAGAGTAGAAAGAAAGTTAGAAACTATATTTCAATCCTTTAAACTTTGAAAATGTTTAGATCTATGTGAAATCGTTGTGAAATCATGTGGAAATCCTTCAGATCTGAGTTGTTCTTGGTGGAATGAAGTCCAATCTTGAAGTTCATAAGAATTCCATGATGACGTCATCCTAAAACCCCTCAAATATGTTGATTTCACGGTTAAAAGTTGAGATTCAAAGGTGAAAATGATGAAGAAGTGCGTGTAGATCATAGAAGTACAAGATTTGAGTTGGAAACTTACAAGAATCGCGAAAATAGAGAGAAAAGAGGGCTTGAGCGAGCTGGTCGAGTGAGAGAGCTGTCACATCACTTGTGATGTGACAGGAGGGGTATTTATAGGTTGCCAAAAATAGAAAGGAAGGGCAAGGGTCGGATGGTGCACCGATCGGATGGTCGTTCGATCGGTTGGCCTTTCGATCCAAGTGTCCGACGAGTTGAGTTTCGGCGTTTCGTTTTGCGTGATGAGTGTTGCGATGTGATTCGAGTGAGCGATGCGATAGTATTTCCCATTAGTTACACAAATAACCTAACTACTATATCTAACATACAATCACTATAAATAACTTGCGTTCAGCGTTTGCGATTAGATTACGTTTCGATAAAGTTGCGATTGTGATTGTGATTAATCACGTCAACATAAACATAATATGCACAAGTAACACATAATGGCTTACACACGTAAAACAACATCCATAACACATAATTCGAGTTGTGAATGCGATAGCGATGCGATTAGCGATAAGTCGATTAACGATTAAACATGCGATTAAACCTTGATTATTAATAGATACTCCACATAATACAACTAAAAAAAATAAATAATAGAATTCGAATACAAGTCGTTAACGTACAATCAATAGTTAAGCAAGGAGTGACAGATCGCAATTAGCAATCTTTCCTTCCTTTGACTTTGACTTTGACTTGTACTTTGACTTTCAAAAAGCGGGTTATTACAGCCTCCCCTACTTTAAGAAATTTCGTCCCGAAATTTAAGAAGTAGGCGTAACAAACAGTTGCGGGTACTTCGCCTTCATGTCACTTTCGAGTTCCCAGGTAAACTCGGCTCCGCGTTTGCTTCCCGACGAACCTTCACAATGGGAATGCGTGAGCGTCTAAGTACATTGGTTTCTCGTCCTATGATCTCGACAGGCTTTTCCACGAAGTGTAATGTTTCATCTACTTGTAAATCTTCGAGAGGGACATGTAGTTCCTGGTCGGCCAAGCACTTTCTGAGGTTCGAAATGTCGAAAGTCGGGTAGACATTACTAAGTTCCTCCGGTAGTTCGAGTCTGTAGGTCACTTTCCCAATCCTTTCCAGAATTTTAAAGGATCCCAGATATCGAGGCGCGAACTTTCCCTTCTTGCCGAATCTGATCACTCCCTTCCAAGGTGCAACCTTTAGGAGTACGTGTGTAGGATAGTTTTGCGACCTATATGAGTCGTTCAGAGTCAACACAAAGCTGTTTGAAAGGTGGAAATAGTCAAACAGCTTAGAATCAGTGATAGAAATGTGTAGAAACAGAGTATGATACTTAAAACAAGCTTCTCATTGATATTTGACTTGATTACACGGTGAAAATTGGACAGCACTTCGTTACACCTTGACTAATTTCGTACCAAATGAGAAGCACCACTGCCATATGTATAGGCAGCTAATTTCGCACGAAATAGCATTATGCTATTTCGTACGAAATAACACTACATAATTTCGTGCGAAATAGCAACATGCTATTTCGTGCGAAACTGCTATAAACAAATACCAACTTTACAAATTTGACATTTTTACCCCTATTCAAGCTACCGACATGACCTAGACTTTAGACGTAGGCTATAGACATTATGCACCAACAACGTGATCGCCAACGTCAAATTCAAGGGGCTTGCGGCGTCTATCGGCGTAACTTTTCTGACGACTCCGAGCTTTCAGCAGATTGTCTCGAATTTGGAGGATTTTGTCAGTCGTTTCTTGCAACAGCTCAGGACCGGTAATTTGCGCGTCTCCGATCTCGTGCCATACAATAGGCGATCGACATTTCCTTCCATATAATGCCTCAAATGGTGCCATTTGTATACTAGAATGATAACTGTTATTGTACGAGAATTCAACTAATGGTAAATGCGCGTCCCAATTACCACCGAAATCTATGACACACGAGCGAAGTATGTCTTCAAGGGTGCGGATCGTTTATTCAGTCTGACCGTCGGTTTAGGGATGGAAAGCAGTACTTAGATTAAGAGTAGTACCGAGAGCAGATTGAAACGTTTCCCAAAGACGCGAGGTAAACCGACCATCGCGGTCAGAGATGATGTCACGAGGCGTCCCGTGTCGACAAATGATCTCATCGGTGTAGATTCGGGCTAATTTTCTACCTTAAAGTCTTCTCGTATTGGTAGAAATGAGCTGATTTAGTCAAACGGTCAACGACAACCCAGATGTTGTCGTGACCTGACGTCGTGCACGAAAGTTTCGTTATAAAATCCCTAGCTATACTCTCCCATTTCCACATAGGGATCTCGGGTTGAACGAGTAAGCCAGAGGGTCTTTGATGCTCAGCCTTAACTTTTGAACAAGTTAGGTACTTCGAAACATAGATAGTGATATCCTTCTTCATGCCCGGCCACCAGTACTTATAGCGCATGTCCTGGTACATCTTGTCAGCACCGGGATGAATAGAATACCGAGATTTGTGGGCTTCGTCCATCAGAAGTTGTCGCAAATTCGTACGCTTGGGAATCCAAATTCGGTCCAAATAATGAAAGATACCATTCGATTTATTCTCGAGTTGGGCGCCATCGTTTAGAATCCTTTCTTTCTTCAAAGTTCGTTCGGTAAAACCAGCATACTGCGCCCCGCGGATGAGAGCTTCGAGATTAAACTGGGCTTGAGAATTACGAACGCTATGCAAATAGCTTCGTCGACTGAGAGCATGGGCAACGACGTTTGCTTTTCCTGGATGGTAACGAATTTCACAGACGTAATCGTTGAGTAGTTCAACCCATCGGCGTTGGCGCATGTTCAGTTCTTTCTGGTTAAAGATGTGTTGTAGGCTCCTATGATCGGTGAAGATCGTACACTTGGTACCATAAAGGTAGTGTTACCAAATCTTTAACGTAAAAATAACTACACCGAGCTCGAGGTCGAGGTCGTGGGTTGTATTATTCTTCTCGTGGATCTTGAGGTGTCGAGAGGCGTACGCGATAACCTTGTCCCGTTGCATGAGAACACAACCGAGACCAAGGTTTGAGGCATTGTAGTAAACTACAAAATCGTCGTTTCCGTCAGGCAGTGAGAGCACGGGAGTATTGCAAAGCATAGCCTTGAGAGTTTGAAAGGCTTCCTCCTGTTTATCTCCCCAAACAACAGGTTTGTCCTTATGGGTAAGAGAGGTAAGCGGCATAGTGATTTTAGAGAAACCTTCGATAAATCAGCGATAATAGCCCGCTAGTCCGAGAAAAGAATGGACTTCAGACGGGTTCTTGGGTGTAACCCAACTCTTAATAGCCTCGATCTTCGCGGGATGGACATGGATTCCTTGATTATTGACAATGTGACCCAGGAATTGGATCTCCTCCAGCCAAAATTCACACTTGGAGAACTTGGCATAGAGACGGTTTCCCTGGAGTAACTCAAGAACCAAACGTAGATGCTGCGAGTGTTCGGCTTTTGACTTGGAATAGATCAGGATATCATCGATGAACACGATGACAAAGTGGTCAAGAAAGGGTTTGCACACTTGATTCATTAGGTCCATGAAAACTGCGGGAGCATTAGTCAAACCAAAAGGCATGACAACAAACTCGTAATGACCATAGCGAGTTCCAAAAGCGGTTTTGGGAATATCATCCTCTTGAATGTGTAATTGGTGATAGCCTGAGCGTAGATCGATCTTCAAGAAGCACATAGCACCTTGTAACTAATCAAATAAATCATCGATTCGAGGCAAAGGATAGCGAGTCTTGATTGTCAGCTTATTCAACTCCCTATAGTCGATGCACATCCGGAACGATCCATCCTTCTTTTTGACAAAAAGGACAGGCGCGCCCCAAGGAGAGGTGCTAGGGCGAATAAAGCCTTTATCAAGGAGTTCCTGGAGCTGACTCGAGAGTTCGCGCATCTCAGAAGGAGCGAGACGATAAGGCGCATTAGCAACAGGGTTTGCTCCAGGAATGAGGTCGATTCGGAAGTCGATATCGCGAGTGGGAGGTAAACCAGGTAAATCATCGGGGAAAACATTGGGGAATTCACAAACAACGGAAACGTCTTTCACTCCTGTGTTTCCTTTCTTTTCCTTCCCCGCTACTACAATATTAGCCAATAAAGCTCTGTACTCCTTGCGAAGATACTTGCTAGCTTGAACACATGACATGAGTTTGAGACCCTTCGAAGGAGTTTCACCATACACACAGAGTTGATCACCATTAGCGAGCGAGAAACGAATCATCTTATCGAAGCAAACAACTTCATCATGATTTTCGCGAAGAAAATCCATGCCTACTATGATGTCAAAACTACCGAGCTGCATCGGAATAAGGTCGATAGGAAAGACGTGATTGTTGAGTTCAAGCATACAATCACGTAGAACAGAAAAAACAACGACGGTTCTTCCGGTGGCAACTTCAACATCGAACGTCGAGGGGAGATGGGCGCACTTACGATTAAGGAGCTTTTCAAATTCAAACGATACAAAACAGTTATTTGCTCGAGTATCAAACAAACATGAAACATATATACCATTCACAAGGAACGTACCATTGACCACATTGTTGTCTGCTAGAGCCTGGCGGGCGTTGATGTTGAAAGCACGTCCGCGGGCTGCTGGCTGTTGCTGCTGCTACTGAGGCTGCTGCTGTTGTGGATCTTGCTTCACCACTAAGCATAACTCCTAATTAGGGCACATGTTTATGAAGTGGTTGGGATCACCACACGCAAAGCAAGCTTGTAACACCTCGTAAATTCATGTCCAATATTATATCGACACGTGTCATGGACTTTAAACGTGTAAAGGATTAAGTTAAAAGGACTAAAGTTGACAAACAAAGAAAGTATGTGAATAAAAGGATTCAAAGTGTCAAAAGTGGATAAATATACCTTTCAATAACCCTACACGATGATTATACCCATAAACGAATGAATTATGGATCATACGAAACTAATTGTGGAAGAAAGTGAGAAATTACAAACTACAGGGGTTAAATGTGTCAACATGTTTAAAGTATACCTCTGAGTGACCTTTTAGCAAACCCAAAGCTTTGTAACGATTAATTATACTCACTAGAATAAGTCATAAAAATTTCACAAGGTTTTGATAAACTATGAAAAGCTATGATAATATTTGTATACGAGGGGTTAAAAGCATCAACGTTGAAATTTATGACTTTTCGGGTGAGCATAAAGTTAACCAAGGACTTAACAATGTTTGGTTATGTCTTGGAGCCCTTAAAAGTCAAGTTAGAGGGTTGAAAATGCAAGAAATAAAGGTAAAACCACGTTTAAAAAGGATCAGGGGCTGAAATGCAATAAATGAAACTTGTGTAACCTGAACCCGGCATCCATACCGGTCGCGTAAGACATGTATGGGTCTTACGCGGGCCCCCTAGCCCTCTGCAGCGACAAAAAAAACTTCACAGCTGCCAGTTCAGGCTGTGTAACCTACTCAAATCACTTGTTTTACATACCAGGGGCTGCCCCAATGGTATTTCATGCAATAGGGACACTTGTAAGCATCATATAACACCTGTAGACTTGCTTGGCATGATCCTAGGTGATCAAAATCACTATATAAGAAGCACTATTGTTGCAACATTGGACACTTGCATTTCAAAACTTTCATAACTCAAGTTCTGGAGATTCCTGGAGCTCAAGTACACTTCCTAGGGATTCTTTGTCGTGCATAGGACCTCAGTAAGTGTTCTTAACCTTTCTTAATTCAGTTTTACTTAGTTAATTAGCCTAAAGTCAAACCGTCGTAATTAAGGTTTGACTTCGTGATTATTCACAATTTGTCTTGTCAAATCTCAAATTGAAAGTACCTATGAGTTGGTAATTATGTGGGTAATAAACCCTCAAAAGGGCACCCACTGATTCCCACTCTAACTAGGTCGATTGTCGGGTCAAAGTAAATATTAAAAAGTCAACAGAAACTAAATTTTTGCATAAACGCATAATTAACAATGTAGAAGCCATGCAACCTGTTTTATCATTAATATAACTTGGTAATTAATGTAAGAACATGTCTAAACATGTTCAACCCGACAATTTTCAGTTTAAGCTCGGTTCGGAACCGAAAATCGCAAAAGTAGACTTTTGTTTTGACTTTCAGTTCTGACCCATTAGAGCATAGTTTAGAAATGCCTTAGAGCTTTATTAGGACCAGATTTCATGTTAGTATAACCCTCTGTGATTATACAACTTGGTTCATTAGTTATCCGATTCATATGCAAGTTTCCGTTAAATGCTTAAATGTTGACTATTATGCCCATATGACCTTAAAACATGATTTTTGAAAATATAGAAGAATAGAAACCTTAGTTACGGATTTATAAACTTGTACCTAAAATTTGACATCAGCTTGAGGTCTAGATTAGGAGTTATGCTTATTAGCGTAAATGAAAAGCTTTTTATTAATTAAACGGCGTAATTAGCATAAAGCTTATCTAAACCCAATTTTTGATACCAAACTTTTTACCTACTGATATAAAATAATACTTTGGGATTTTTGAAGATTTTTATTTATTTTTAGGCTGAGCATAACATAGAGTTCTAAGCTTGATTCGGTAATTGTCGGTTTTGCCCTTTTGGCCTATAAAATGAGTTTTACAAATCCTTTTGATACCAAACCTTTTTTACTGATCCTATATGATAAATAAAATATTTTGAGCCTTCTGGAATAATAAAAATACCAGCTTTTCTTATAAAACCCGGAAATCGCTTAAAATCGCTTTTTTACTCGTTTTAAGTGCATAGTATGTATTAAAACTATTTTAAGTATATAAGACTTGATACCTACTGATATTTTTAGTAAATTATTATACTTTAACAGTAAGCTAAAGTTTTAAACTCAGATTTCTGACGTGATTGTCGTGGGTCACGCAAATTTAATCCCCAAACAACTATAGATAGTGGTAAGAGGGTATCGAACTCAGGGAGTATGTGGAAAATGTGTCGATTGTATAGCTTTGTAATTAAACTACAATTATCCTAATTTGCAGAAATTAAAGATCAATGAGTTGGATTGTTGTTTTAGAAAACTAAATTAAAAACTAATTCAAATCAAAGTTGGTTGTAAAACAAATTAGGAGAGAACAATGATCATCTTAGGTTTCAGTTTCTTTAAACAATTGTGTGTAATTCCAACTAGAAAGAGTTACATAGACATAACTCGTGTATACATGATTGAAGTGATAAAAGGGGACAAAGTACTCGGATTATATAAACGCGAGGTTGTTTCCCGATGACCAATTAATCAATAACCAACCCTAACCCTTCCCGTGATATCTCGATTGCCAACGGCACCAAGAACGTACGATTAAGACTAGAAATTGCACTATCGATTAACAAGTTACAAGCAATCAAACATACACCATGATATTCAAGCAACGCAAGTTATCATTCTAGAAATTCAGAAATAAAACACACAAAAGTTCAAGAAACATTCACCTAAGATGATCACCGAAGAGTTTAGCCGGACATGGCTCGGTGAATCATCATCATAATCAAACCAATGTTCATACGAATCGAAAATACAAACCGGATGATAAGAATTGTTCACAAACCAAACAAGCAGCCAAAATTCGCCCCCAAGATGATCCAAAACCGTCCAATCATGGGAATATGTGAAAAGACATAATAAAACTGCTTAAATGAGGCAGTTACACTTTGGATCGCAGCCGTCACCGTAAATTACGGCTCCACCGTAATTTACGGTGGACTTAAATGTGTTACGGTGGATGGAGACTGATTTACGGTAGCAATATGATGGGATTCAAGTCCACCGTAATTTACGGTGAGACCGTAAATTACGGTGTCAACTCCAACACCCCAATTAATTGTCCAACATGTGCCCATGAATGTTGATGATGATGATGTCTGCGTGAAAGAATTTGCCGTCAAAACAAGTGTCCCACAAAGTCCAAAAAGTGATGGCTCTCCTCGAAAATCGTGAATCTCAAAAACTGTTGCCGTGTGTGTATATTACATTGATGATGATGTAATTGTTTTGATTATTCACATGTCTCTAATTAATATTCACGTGAAGAGTCTGCTGCCAATTCCAGCCCACATGTGCGGCCCATTGGACATCGGCCCACTCCATAAATTGCTGCCTCTTGTTCACGTGTTCCTCCAAGATCCTAAGAAGAGATGATGATGAGTTGATGTGTCTTTAGCTGCCATGAAGTGATGATGATGTTTGTTGAAAACAATTCCCAAGGTTGGCCAAGATGTCTCAAAAGTGCCTATGTCAGCCAATAAAGATGATGTCTAATGTTGTTGACATTTTTTATTTCCTCCTTCACATGAATTCCTCTCCTTTGCTGAGATGATGATGTTTGTTGAAAAAAAATACTCATGTCCACGTGATGCTCATAAGCTGCCAACATGTGCATCTCATTTGATGTAAGGTTTTCAAAGTATTTTAATATATATCCCACTATATGCGTCCAAATGTAATAGGTCCTTCTTTCAATCCTTCGAAGAATCAAATATGCACTGGGTTCCTTTCTAAACCGTAACCTACGGTTTCAATTTAACCGAATTAAGCGATTTACCTGTAAAACACACGAACATTCGTAGTTATCACATTCATGATACATAACCGGGTAAAATATGAGATATGCGCGTATTTAGCTCATTTAAGGGTTGTCCTACGGACCACCCGTCAATTTCCAGATTTGACGTTTAAACCTTATGTGAAATTACCAAAATGCCCCTTCGGTGCATAGTTTAGTTATAAATTTGTATCGACTTAATCGCCGAGGCTATGGCGAGCGGGTCATTAGTTAATAGCGCTATTAGGTTTAACAAACCTCACACCGTGCCAGTCGGACGGGCGTGTACTAATGGACTATGGCACGTCGGTGGTGATAGAACACCGACGCTAGGGCACAATTGATTTTTGTTAGTAGTCGATATGATAAACGAGTCTGGTAGTTTAAAATACTGGGGCAGCTCCCCACGGCCAAAGTGCCGGGCTGGATAGCCAGGGAAGGTGGACATGGGATGGTTAACTAATAAACGTTTTCGAACTATGGGGTAACCCCCACGGCTGGACGGCCGAATGAGATTAAACTATGTTTTTGGAAACAACACTAAAATGGACAACCAACCGTGAACTCACTCAACTTTGTTGTTGACTCGTTATTACATGCTTTGCAGGTCATTAGATGCTATGGAGCTTGCATATGGAGGTGGTCGTTGTGGGATGCGAACTGATATGTCCCGTACTTAATGAATAAACTTTATGAACTTATTTAACCTACGTTTTGGACTTTAAACTTATGAACTATGGACTTATGTTTTGAACTTTTGTTTTATGCTTCCGCTGTTAACCTAAAATCGGTTTACTTCCTTTTGGTCACCAATCGTATTGTGTTTGGTTTTATTTACTTAAGTATGTTGTTCAATATGATTGGTGGCTCGATCCTGATCATGTCACGCCTCCAAGCGGTGATACTCCGCATGGTGGATTTTGGGGGTGTGACACCTTTGTTGGGCAGATGTTGGTGACAGCCAAATCACTGGCCCAGAACTCGTCGTAGACACAACAGAGAAGATTGCTCAGATACGAAAATGAATGGCGGCAGCTCGTGACCGTCAGAAAAGCTACGCTGTTAAGCGCATGAAACCACTCGAGTTCTAGGTTGGGGATCGAGTGCTACTTAAAGTCTCACCTTGGAAAGGTGTAGTTCGTTTTGGTAAATTAGGCAAACTCAACCCGTGATATGTTGGACCTTTCGAAATCACTGAGAGAATTGGCAAGGTGGCCTACAGGTTGAATCTACCCGAAGAACTCAGTGGAGTTCACAACGTGTTCCATGTGTCGAATCTAAAGATGTGTCTGTCAGATGAAACCCTCATAGTTCCTCTCAAGGAGCTCACCATCGACGATCAGTTACGATTCGTCGAAGAACCAGTAGAGATTACTGACCGAGACGTTAAGGTTCTCAAGCGTAGCAGGATACCCCTTGTTTGAGTTCGTTGGAACTCCCGTCGTGGCCCAGAGTTTACCTGGGAACGAGAAGACCAAACGAAACACAAACATCCCCAGTTGTTCGAGAACAATGAAACCACTACTGAGGCTGAAGCTACTGCGGAATTTTGGGACGAAATTCCAAACCAACGGGGGGATGATATGACACCCCAGGAAAAACCAGGAAAACTACGCAACCTAACTAGCTTCCTCAGTAACTACGTGCCAAATTTCGGGACGAAATTTCTTTCAAGTTGGGGATGATGTGACAACCCGAACTTTCAAGGTTATGGTTTAACGTAGACTTTATTTATTGATCTGTTGGGCCTAGCCATACACCTCCTCCTTCAAATAATATACCCTTTGATCCACATGAAATCTCATCGGCCCAATGTTAAGCCCAAACAACCTCCGGACTTCATAATTAGGCGGCGTGCATATTTTGTATTTTGGGCCGCAAACCTACTCTAAACACACACATACTTTGTGACTACTTGGACTCTTGTGACCAATCGGGCCCCTCTTGTTTTTGACCCACACACATTCCAGGCCCAAAGTACTCTCCGATCCCAACCTCCATAGCCGTCGCATATGTTTAAGTTTGTTACGTAACATCACTTTGTTTTAGAATAATCATAACAAACCCTACCTCCTCTCACTTGACCTGCGAACGGCAGACAACCCCATATTTGAACAACCACACACCGGCGACCAGCGTCGTTTTTCGGTGACCCGCGAAGTAGACTAGCAATGGCAGCAAGGAGGAGCCGTCAAAACAGCAACCGGAGCCGAGGTGCGGATGTTGATGCATTCCGGTGGGAGGACGGCAAGATGGTGGCGCCGATGGCGGTGACAGCGACTGAAGTGATAGCTGTTACACCGGCGATAATGGTGGTTAACCGGGTTACTCGAGTCCGATTCATACCCGGTGCAGTTTTGGAGCACCGACTCATGAACAGTAGCAGTAGCGGTAGCCGTACAGACTCCTTACGACCGGTGTAAGTTTATATAAAAATTTGTTAAGGTTTTCTTGCGTCGTCTGTGCCTTATTGTGATTTTGTTTTGGAAGTTGCTATGTTCAAACCATGATTTCAATAGGATGGTAATCAGCAGGTAATAACGAGGTTTGTATGAATATGTTCGATAATTACTGAATAATGTTGGTTGACTCGCATGATGTCTAAGCTGCGATTGATGATGGTGTTAATTGTTATGCTAAGTGTAATTCCAATTATTGATTTAACTCCTCGTTGTACTTGGTAATATGATACTATAATGAGTCATATGAGGTGTTATTACATTTAGTTTGATAAACGTGATTTGCATGCTAGTAGAAGTGATGAACACCTTATGACCACTAACTGTTGGATCTAATCTAGAAGCATGATGATGATGTTTTGGACTGATATACGTGCGAGTGAATAATGATTATGATTATAATCAGATTTGATATTGATAGTGTACTGTTATTCATGAATATTAACTACGAATTACCGGATTAATCACATGGTATACTTGGTTTCAAATCTATTAGCGGATCAAATTTATTGGTATGAGCCGAAGGGTTGTTAGTTGTAATAATTCTGTGTGTATCGTTGGTCAATGAATGCATGATAAATTGTGATTAGGTGCACAATGTGTCAGAACGTGATTAGGGTTTATATGGAACACTGGAAGTTGTTGAAATTCTAACGATAGTAGAATTGTGCAATTTTCTTGGAGCATGTAATTGTTTGAATCCACTTAAGTGGGACGGTTACATCAGACTTGGCCAACCACACTCTTGCAACATTACATATAACATTTAAGTGGATTATTTTGATCATATAATATATAGTTGAATTGCAAGCCCTGATCTTGTAACATAAATAAGAATGGACATGATCACTAGCCTTGGGCTTTACACTTTATTGGGTCGCACGGCATTGTAGGACATGGGCCTCCCCTAATGGGCCACACACTTGAATATCGATGTACCAGAATATTAAGCTACTTCATATTTGTGAACATACATGATTATTTGTATGAGAACCGAACTGTTAGTATATGTTTTGTGGGGTATGAAGTTGTAATGTGGATGCATAACTGAACCAACTACTTGCTAGGTGATTATGTGATGATAATGAACTGGTATGTCATATGAATTACTATAGTGACTTGTATAATGATTTGTGCAATCCGTGTATGCTGCAAGTGCAGTATGTGTATGGAATACGTGCTCTTTGTGCATATGACTGATTGTTGTTGGTAACTATGTTAGGATTTGGTTGACCAACTGTAAACGTAAATAAGTAACTAATCTTACCGAGCAAACCGAGGTGAGTTCACACCCTAAGGCATGGGATTCTCGGTGGGTTGGGAATGGGATTGAATAACTATTTATATGATCAACACTACTAGACTACTTGCTACTGTCTTCGGATTGAGTAGGGCACGTACGTAAAACCTACGTACACTCATACTTGCTACCGTCCTCGGATTGAGAAGGGCACGTACGTAAAACCTACGTACACTCATACTTGCTACTGTCCTCGGATTGAGAAGGGCACGTACGTAAAACCTACGTACACTCATACTTGCTATTGTCCTCGGATTGAGAAGGGCACGTACATAAAACCTACGTACTCTCATACTTAACACTGTCCTCGGATTGGGAAGGACACTTTTGGATACGACTAGTCTAGTAACATACAACATGGGAAGCCCCCACTAAATATCGTAAAGGTTTGGGAATCAAGGATGCTGGGTAATACATGGTTATGAAACGAACTTACGATTTCTTATACGAACTCATTAACTAATCAACCAACTGTGAACTCGCTCAACTTTGTTGTTGACTCGTTGTTACATGCCTCGCAGGCCTTTAGGTGCATAACTTTGGAACTTGCTGTCTGGGAAGCTGGAGTGGTCATGGGTCGAGTTACATGGAAACGCAACACAAGACTAAGAGCTTTTACATGTGGTTTATAAACACTTAACGAATTAAATATGCTTCCGCTGTAAACTGTGAAATATTGTAACGTTGTAACACTTATTGTTAATAAATGAGAGTTTTATTTAAATATTCTCATGAGTTCAATGTGATTGGTGGCTAAGATCCTGGTCAGTCACGCCTCCAAGCGGTGGTACTCCGCATGTGGATTTTGGGGGTGTGACATAAATAGCGTGAACACGTGCAAACTGGAAGAGTGAATGCCTGTACCCTGAGTTTTCTGTCTAAGGCTAGAGTGTTCGTACAAATCCACATATTCGGACCAGTCACTCTTACCTGGGAATTCTTGGGGTGAGTGTTCACTTATAGGCGAGCATGTCTTCGCGATACATTATTTTGATTCATTACTTGATTTAGTCACCGCGTGTCGTTTGTTTGTTCAAGGTAACGAACAAATGATCGCCTTCCTCATGTTTCGTTGATATTTTCAATACCTCTTTTGTTTTTCCTAATTGTCGACCTCACTCGTTTCTCATATTTCCTTGTTAGACAATGCTTCCTCGACATGATGCACAATCTTTTACTACTGAAGAAGTCGCAGCCCTTGTCTCTCAGCAAATGGCTGCTGTGCTTCCAGGCGTTGTGGCCCAAATCCACGAGCTATACAACAACAATAATAATAACAATGCACAATGTAATTTCAAGAATTTCAGTTCTGCTAAGCCGCTAAATTTTCCTGGGTCACAAGGAGCAACTGCACTCCTTCAATGGTTCGAAAGTATCGAGAGCACATTCAGACATGTGCAATGTCCGAATGGGCGTAAGGTTGAATTTGCATCAAGTGTGTTTGAGAAGCGTGCTCTTACTTGGTGGAACGGAGTGATGCGCGATAGGGGTGCCGAAGTGGCATTGGCACAAACATGGGAAGAGCTTGAGCTCTCATGATGAGAGAGTTCTGTCCCCGTCACGAAATTCGAGCTTTGGAACGAGAGTTTGACGATCTAAAACAAGATGGGGGAGAACACCGTGCGTATACGGATCGATTTGAGGAACTCAGTCTTTTGTGTCCTACTATGGTTACCCCGTTGGAGAAAGCGATCGAGAGGTATATCGATGGTTTACCCGATTCCAGACAGGATATTGTGACTGGCGTTAATCCTACTATTGTTCGTCAAGCGAACGAGTTATCTGCTACCCTGACTGAGTCGCAAGTCAGGAAGGGTAAACTTACCTGCAAGGGTGATAAAAAGAAGTCGGTCGAATCTGTCAAGGAAAAGGGTAAGGGTAAGAAAGATGAGTCGTTGAAGAAGTCGAGAAAGCGAAAGGGTGCTCAGAACTTTGCAGTTACTGCTCAGAACCCTCAGAACCCACCAGCTCAACAGCCTGTGAAGAAAGCGTATGCTGGTACCGCACCTCATTGTGCTCGCTACAACGGTCATCATGTTGCACAACAAGCTTATAGGCAATGCACAACGAGTGGTAAGCTTGGGCATCTGGCCAACATCTGTCGTTCGGGTCAGAATTAGATTGTTCAGAATCAAGCTCCAGTTCAGGGGAATCCTGCTAGATTTCCACCGGGTTCATGTTTCAATTGTGGAGAGTTTGGTCACTTCCGCAACAACTGTCCGAGGCTGGTGAATGCAAACGCGAATGCTAATGCGAACCCGAATGCGAATATCAACGCAAATGTGAATCCCGCTCGTGGGTGAGCGTACAATCTGAATGCTAACGAAGCAAGGGCTGACAACGAGGTGGTTAACGGTACGTTTCTTGTTAACAATCGACCTGCATCTATTCTTTTTTATTCTAGTGCCGATAGAAGTTTTATTTCATTATCTTTCGAACATTTGCTTGCGATACCTAGAACTAAACTGAGGAAACCCTTATCTGTCGAAGTTGCTACTGGTAAACCTCTTGTTCTCGATTCTGTTATTCGTGATTGTCAGTTAAACCTTGATAACCATCTTTTTCCCATTGACCTCACGCCGATGCAACTTGGGAGTTTCGATATTATCGTGGGGATGGAATGGTTAACCAAACATCGTGCTGAGGTGGTTTGTTTCGATAAGATTGTTCGTATTCCCCTTCCGTCTGGCGATGTTCTGGAAGTTCATGGCGAGAAAGCATCTGGCGGTTTGAAGCTTATGTCGTGTACAAAAGCCCAAAGTTATTTGCGAAAAGGATATGTTGCTTTCCCGGCACATGTCACCGAGGAGAAAGGCAAGAGCAAGAGTTTTCAGGATATTCTGATTGTTCAGGATTATCCAGAGGTGTTTCCCGATGAACTGCCTGGTTTGCCACCAGTTCGTCAAGTCGAGTTTCATATTGACCTTGTACCCAATGCCAACCCAATTGCGAAAGCACCTTATTGTCTTGCACCGTCGGAGATGCAAGAGTTATCGAAACAGCTTCAAGAATTGTCTGATAAAGGATTCATCCGTCCGAGCTTTTCGCCTTGGGGAGCTCCTGTCCTCTTTGTGAAAAAGAAATATGGATCTTTTCGAATGTGTATCGATTATCGTGAGCTTAATAATCTTACCATCAAGAATCGATATCCCCTACCTAGAATTGATGATCTCTTCGACCAGCTGCAAGGTGCTTCGTGTTTCTCCAAGATCGATCTGCGATCTGGGTATCATCAACTTCGTGTACTCGAAGAAGATATTCCCAAAACTGCATTTCGTACGAGATATGGGCACTACGAGTTCATTGTCATGCCTTTTGGTTTGACAAATGCCCCAGCTATCTTCATGGACTTAATGAACAGGGTTTGTAAACCTTATTTAGATAAGTTCATCATTGTGTTCATCGACGATATTCTCTTTTATTCAAAGTCTCGAGCCGATCACGAGCAACACCTTTGTTTGACATTGGAACTCCTAAAGAAGGAACAACTTTTTGCTAAATTCTCCAAGTGTGAATTCTGGCTTAAAGAAGTTCAGTTCTTGGGTCATATTGTCAATGAGCAGGGTATCCATGTGGATCCTTGCAAAATAGCTGCTATTAAGGATTGGAATACACCAACGACACCTACAGAGATTCGATCATTTCTTGGTCTTGCTGGTTATTATCGTCGATTCATTTCTAATTTCTCAAAGATCGCGGTTCCACTCACTGCTTTAACTCAGAAAAATAAGCCTTTTGAGTGGGGACCTAAGCAAGAAGAATCATTCCAAACGCTGAAACAGAAGCTCTGTGATGCTCCTGTTTTATCTCTACCTGAGGGAAACAATGACTTTGTTGTCTATTGTGACGCATCGAATCTAGGACTTGGTTGCGTTCTTATGCAACGAGGTAAAGTCATAGCTTATGCGTCTAGACTGCTGAAAATTCATGAGAAGAACTATACGATGCATGATCTTGAATTAGGAGCTGTGGTTTTTGCACTTAAAATCTGGAGACACTACCTCTATGGAACGAAGTGTGTGGTTTTCACAGACCACAAAAGTCTCCAGCATATTCTGTATCAAAAGGAGCTGAACATGAGGCAACGACGTTGGGTTGAACTCTTAAACGATTACGATTGTGAGATCCGCTACTATCCTGGTAAGGCGAATGCCGTAGCCGATGCGTTTAGTCAAAAGGAAAGAGTCAAGCTTCATTCTGTTCGAACTCTATCTGATATTCAATCTCGTGTCCTTCAAGCTCAACGATCTTGTGTGATCAAGGGCTTATTGAAAAATGAGCTACAGCTTCAACTCGAACTTAAACTCGAAACGAAGGACGATGGGTTGCTATATTTCAAGGATCGTTTGTGGATTCTGAAACAAGACGATCTTCGCACCTTGATAATGGACGAATCTCACAAGTCTCGATATTCTATCCATCCTGGTGCTGATAAAATGTACAAGGATCTTCGTACTCAGTTCTGGTGGCCTGGTATGAAGAAGGATGTTGCCTTGTATGTATCGAAATGCCTAACTTGTCTCAAAGTCAAGGCCGAACATCAACGACCTTCTGGTTTGCTTGTACAACCAGAGATACCGGTTTGGAAGTGGGAGAACATTGCAATGGATCTCATCACTAAGTTACCGCGTACATCTAAAGGTCACGATGCTATTTGGGTTGTTATCGATCGATTAACGAAATCAACTCAATTTATTCCTATTCGCGAGGATCTATCTGCTGATAAACTTGCGAAGGTTTATGTTAATGAGATTGTATCACGACATGGTGTTCCTTTGGATATCATTTCCGATCGTGATGCTCGGTTTTCATCTCATTTTTGGAAGACCACGCAGTCTGCTTTGGGAACACAACTGAATCTAAGCACTGCTTATCATCCCCAAACAGATGGACAATCTAAGAGAACGATTCAAACTTTGGAGGATATGCTTAGAGCATGCGTAATATACTTTGGTGGTAATTGGGATTCTCATCTTCCATTGATCGAGTTCTCTTACAACAACAGTTATCATGCTAGTATTAATATGGCACCATTCGAAGCTCTCTACGGTCGAAAATGTCGTTCACCTGTATGTTGGAATGAGATTGGTGAAGCTCAGCTTACTGGACCTGAACTCATTCTGGAAACAACAGACAGAATCAAGAAGATCCGCGATATTCTTGTGACAACTAGAAGCCGTCAAAAGAGTTATGCGGATATGCGACGCAAGCCCTTAGAATTTCAAATCGGAGATCGTGTCCTACTCAAGGTGTCACCTTGGAAGGGAATGGTGAGATTTGGAAAGAAAGGAAAACTTGCACCACGATATGTTGGACCATTTAAGATTGTTGAAAGAATTGGAAAGGTTGCCTATCGACTAGAGTACCTCCAGAGCTTGGAAATGTTCATCCGACTTTTCACGTGTCCAATTTGCGAAAGTGTATAGCTGATGCTGATCTTCACATTCCTCTCGACGAGATTCAAATCGATGAAACAATGCACTTTGTCGAGAAACCTGTGGAGATTGTGGACCGTACATTCAAACAGTTGAAGAACAAACGGATTCGATTGGTCAAAGTTCGCTGGGAATCCAAACGTGGCCCTGAGTTTACGTGGGAACGTGAGGACCAGATGAAGACGAAATATCCGCATTTTTTTTCACAAGTTTCCTCTAAATAAAATTTTGGGACGAAATTTCCTAAAGTAGGGGAGACTGTGACAACTGTGTTCTGTAATCATCGTATAATGTAAAACAATGTTGATTATCAATAAAACAATGTGCTTTAGTGTTATTATATGTGTAATTGTGTGTGATGATTTTACAATTTGATTCGATTCCAATTTCAAGCTTTAAATCACTTTCTGGAAGGTTATACGCAAACTGGTTGTTGGTATCAGATGAAAGATACGAGAACCTGTTTCCAATGCAACACTGTTGGACATATTGCCAGAGATTGTTATAAGTAAATACCATCAAAACAGGGAGTTTCTCGTAAACTCAAAGAGAAAGTGGTTGAGTTTGAACCACCAATTGACAGAACAAAGTTATTCAAAAATTCTACATTTAAAATTGGTGAATGTTCAAACAAGTTTTACAAGAAAAGAGCTAAAAATGACAAACAGAAATGGGTTGTTAAGAAGTCTGGTGGTAGCTCTAGCGATGATTCTGATAGGTCGAAATCAGAGGAGCTATCTTCTGGCGATGAATCTGATTCCATAAAATCAGAGGAGCCACAGGTTGTTTCAAAAAGTGAAAAATCAGTTCTGACTGTGGATGATGATAATTTTCCACCACTTCGGGCTGAAAATTTTAAGAAGAAAATTGGTAAAGTTGAAATATCAAACCAATTTTATGATGATAACAAGGTTTTTGATGTTGAAAAAGCCTTTAACCCCACTGTGAAACACATTTTTGGTAAAATGATTGATCAAAAAGTCAAAGGGGTTAAAGAGTTTTACAAGAAGAAGATGCAGAAAGATAAAGTTGAACCATCCCTGGTTTGTGAATGGGATGGTACATACTATGAACAGTAAGTCTGTGGACTTGCCGGAGATCCCAAGTTTGTAATTGCGGATCAGGAATCGGCATCATTCTGTGTATTTGATTGTGTTTTTCGTACAAGTGGTAAATCAGGAACATTAATTTGTACTTGATTTTCTACAAGTGGTTGAAGACAAAATGATGAACCACATCCCCAACTTTACAAGTGGTAAAACCAAACTTATTTTCCGGAAAAATCATTTTGATTAAAACAAACTTAAGTGTTTTGAAATCTAAATGAGAAAATAGTTTGTTGAAAGGGGGAGTTCTGATTGTTTATGCCAAGTGGATGGCGATTTGATGTGATTTGATGGCAATATGTCCAACGGTGTTGCATTGGAAATAGGTTCTCGTATCTTTCATCTGCTCAGCCATCTTCTTCATTTCGTCTTGCTTCTTTGCAAGGAACTCACTGTTTGACTGCCTCCAGAATTCTTTCTTTTCTTCCTCTTCTGAGCTAGTTCCTGAAACAAATGTCATCTTTGCTTTAAAATCACGAACATATTTTTCATTTTTCTGTTTTTCTGTTGGAATAAATCCAAGACCTTTCTTTTTGAAATTACGGTTTTGGTTTGATTTCTTGTGAAAACCAGAACCAGAACTGTAACCTTTTTTCTTGTTTAATCTTTGTTGTACTCTTGAGGTGTAAGGTTTAGGTTTACCATTAAGATTTAAATCTTTTATTTCAGAAATATTAATTTCTGTTAGTTAGAAAACCTTTTTTATCAATTCAGTTTTGACACCTCTTATTGGAAATTCCTCATCAGAATATAATTTGTCAGAATCATTCAAAGTATATGCAACTTTAAACGTTTCATCATTCAAATTAGATTTTGATAACAGGAATTCTTTGTTGTAAACCCTTTTAACCGAAGATTTTGGACTATTGACTGTCGAACTCGAACTTTCAGAACCAGACTTTGACTCTGACTCTGACTTTGACTCTGAGTTTGACTCCAACTTTGACTCCTCAGTTTCATCTTTATCCAACACCTGATCGAAGACTTTCTTTATTAACTCGGACTCATGATCAGTGTTAGATGATGTAAACACGACATCAAAATTTTCTGGCAAATTGAGTGAGGACTCAGACTCCCACTGTAAATTTGTTGCTTTTTTGACTCTTTCCTGATTTGGATTTCTGGGCAAATATCCATTTTCTAGCGGGGGTGGACACTTGTTGTAACCTACATCTTGTTTCTTACCAGAATCCTTCTTGTCAAGTCTTTTTCTTTGAGTCATTCTTCTTCTTGTTCTTCTTTTCTGGAGTCTTTTCTTCAGCCACTTTTTCAGCATTCTTTTCTTCAGTTACTTCATCCTCTTCAAATGCCTTCATGCCTTCAACAGTTGGATAAATCCTGTCAATGACATAAGTAGTACATGAGTAACTTTTCAACAAACGATTTACTCTTTCAGTCTCAATTCTTTGCAATTCTAGCTTTTGTTCTAGCACAGCACACTTCTCAATGTAGTTATTCACCACTTTTTGCTTCGTCATAAAAGCACCCTGAAGTGTCTTCATTGTTGTTGCTTGTTCTTCACTTGTTTGGTTGTACTGATTCATTGCTTTGTTCAGTACATCGTAAGATTCCTTCAAACTATTCAAATTATAGATCAATGTACTGTTCTGTTTCTTCACAGCTTCACAGTTTTCACACTTCACTGGAATCTTCTTTGCATCAACTTCTTGATCAACCTTGAACTTTGGAACTTAAACCTTTACTTTCCTTTTGATCACTGGAATTTCTTCGTCATCACTGCTCACTGGAGTCTTGACCTTTTTCTTTTTAATCTTTTCATCTTCACTATCACTTTCAGCAATCAATTTCATATCAGCATCAAATTTTCTCGCCCAATACTCACGATCATCATCACTATCTTCTTCAACTCGGGCTACAAAAGCTTTTTGATTTGAAATTTCTTCATCTGGACAATAATCATCCCAGTTGAAATTTGCCCAGCTAAACCCTTCAGGTAACTTTTCATCATCATGATCTATTATCAATGCACTACCATCAGCTCTCTTTGAAGCACAAGCTCTCTTTCTAGAGTCTTCAATCACATCCCTTCCATGTGCAGTTTGTGCTTGATGTTGATGTTGTTGAGATGGTTGCTGAGTAACTTGATGGTAGATGGCTTTTCGGTAATAATCATTGTTGTTGTTGAATGGATTTTGAGCTCCACTTGCTTCGCGGTTTTTGCACTCCCTCTTGAAGTGTCCATTTTCCCTGCAACGAAAACAAGTGACTTTAGATTTGTCAAAACCTAAAGTAGAAGTACCAGCCTCACGAATATCATCTCTTCCAGTGATTTGCTTGAATTTCTCAGCTCTCCTCAACACGCTGGCCAAGCACCATTTTATGTCCATCAGTTCCATCTCTTCATCATCTATCTGGTCGTAATCTTCCTTTGTCAGCATTGGATTCCCGATTCGACCTGCAACAAAACTACCATAAGATTCAAGAACAGTTCCCAATAAAGACATATGGAATTTTGCTAACTCTTCAGAATATTCCTGATCATTTTCAATGTTCAACACAATGTTGCATTGAAGCTTTTTGCCATTTCTTGTTGTTGATACATTCGGATCAAAAGATGGAAATGATGAGAAACTCGTGTTGCTGTTTGATCCTGATGATGAACTTCCAGGAGAATTCTTGGCATTGCAAGCAGTTTCTATTTTTGGAGATAAATTTGTAGACTTCTCATTCACCCCTGCTTTGTAATACAACCCAATATCCTGTTCACCATCGAAGTCTTTAATTCGAATAATCTTTCGTTGCTCCATCTCTTGAGCTTCCAACTTCTCAATGAACTTGCTGAGTGTGAAACTGCTAAAACCTTTCTTGTTTCTAAGCATCATGAGATATGTGCCCTAAGTCTCGTGTGGCAATGAATCAGCAAACTTTTCGATCAACTCTTCATTGTCTTTCTCAATAGTCAATCTCTTCATGTTTGCTAGTAGATTGCAATATCTTTCAATAATATGCCTTGTGCTTTCATTCTTCAAACCACGAAACAGATCGAACTCTTTCTTCAGAAGTGACTTCTTGTTCTTTATCATTTCTTGACTACCAACAAACTTTGATCTTAAAGCTTTCCAAATCGAGTAGGAAGTTCCATTATGTTGTAATAACACCTAAATGTATTCTTTCACAGCTTGTTGCAGAAGACTCATCATCATTTTCTCATCTTTGTATTTCTTTCTAGCATCGGCGCTTAGATCTTTAATCGGAACCACTTCTTCATCATCATTCGTCGGTCGAATGTATTTTGTTTCGACACATTCCCACGCATCCAAGTAGTTAGCTTGTACCCAATTCTCGAAACGGCCTTCCCAACCCTTATATTCTTCGATGTTCATCAGTTTGGGCGGTTTTTGCATTGTTCCTGTTTCGTTTTCCAACATCCTATTTTGTGCAAGAGAAATTGGAGTAACAGGAGTAGCGAACGCGTTGTAGAATTCCTCGTCCATGATTCGGTTTTTCAAATGAACTGTATCACCTTGTAAGAATACCTGTCGATCAAACAAACAAATTATCAGTTTAAACGAATTGAACACGTAAAAATGTGTTGATGAAATCAATCGAAGACTCGTGTTGAAGACTCGCGGAATGACTAAACTCCAAATTGTGCAAACTGAGTAAATGAGCCGAAACCAACTTTGTGTATCTGACACTAATCCAAGTCACATGGGCCGGTGAAATGGACCTGACAACCGAAACACTCGTAAACTTGACCTTTGTAAGAAATGTTTGACACTAAATAAACTAGATTGGGCCGATAAATTGGGCTTTCAATGTGCCGCAAACAATGAATCACATGGGTCGAATTATTGACATGGGCTGCCAACACTTAACACATATCAAGTAACAAATCAATTTGGTTGGGCCGCTTTGTCTTGATCTGATCTTCAAGTAGACTTTGACCAACAATTTTTTTCTTTATCACATATAATCACATGCAAATGTTTGACTGAGTGACACATTTAATACTCAACATCAAATAATTGGACCGCAAATATGAGTGTGGCAGACAACAACTTTCAATTGATTAGGCTGATGACATGTAGTGGGCTGCTATCTTTAATCACATGTATATGATTTTAGTGACTTGGGCAGACAACAAACAACTTTAATTTGTGAAGATGGCCGACAACTTTCAATAACAAAACAATTCTGTTAGACCTCTATTCTTGAACAGTATTATCACATTAATTGATGAATGATGCTGACACACGGCTTCACATGTAACAAGTAACAAGTAACTTCAATTTACGAGACTCGAAAAGATAATATCACATGCAAGACTTTTGTCCACTAAAATCTCATTGGACCGCAATTTATAACTGGCTGACAACTCAGTTAATTATCACATGCAGACTGAAAAGGTTCTGATCATCTAAACATTTTGGAGCCGAATCTCTCAATTTTTGTGACACAAGAGCGAAACCTTATATTTACAAAAGCGAAACCTGTATGTTCAAATGAGCGGAACCAACTTGTTCATATGAGCGAAACTAGGTGATCAGATGAGCGAAACTAGCTGATGACATCATCATTTTAACGAGTCAATACGAGCGAAACCTCAAAAATAAACAGTTTAACTTCGAATTTGGACATGAAACTTTCAAAGCTTTGTTAACTATCAATTCCGAACATATTGTGTGAATTTAAACCGATTCTGACCGTAAAAAAATTTGATTTTCAAAAAAAAATGGTGTAGAAACAAAATTATCGGCTGAATTGTATAGAACTCTTCTTCACTGGCTCTGATACCAATTGTAGGATCGAATTCGGACCTAAACGAGTCGCTTAGAAGAGTTTATCTCAGTTTGAACGGCGGAAACAGACAAACCGAGTACAAATCAGCAAGTATTCACTATAAACTGTCGATATTATTGATCTGGATAATGTTTACAACCTATCGACACTTCGGCAGCACTTCGTGGCTCACCGGAAGATAACACCTAGAACTATTGTGAGGTTTCGCTCAAATGACCTATTTATAGGTGTGTAGGTTTCGGTTATACATACATGTCCATAAAAGCGAAACCACACACTTGACATATAAGCGAAACTACTAGACTGACATAAGAGCGAAATCATCATGACACATAAGCGAAACCTATCTAGTTGACACATGAGCGAAATCTCTAACTATAATCATAAGCGAAATCAGTAACTTCTTATCATTAATGCTTTTGTCTCTTGTGAGGTGATGTGATAATGACATCACTATTATGATGTCATCATCAAAGATGGTGACATCATCCTCTTTCAGATCCGCAACGAGACTGAGACTCGACATAAGACGAAGACGACAGATGTATGCACCAACACTGGTGTGTAAATGCAATTAGTTTAACGCGACGTACACTCCGGAACTGTGACGTAAGCCAAATATACCCTAAATATCCTTTACATAACTTAGAAATAAGTTTTGAAGGATTCTGTATGGCAAAAACATATTTATTTGAACTAAAGAACTAATTACGACAAAACTGCGAAACACGTTGGTGACCGCCAGGATAATATTTAAATCCAAAAAATATTCTGTTATGATTAAAATTTTATTTTAATTAGGTTCGTGTTGAAAAATAAATTAAAACACTTAAAAACGTTATTTTTCAAGTTTAAGTGCGTACCGCGTGTTTCTGCGCAACACAGTGCTTCTACTGCAAAACGCAGACAACGCAGCCAGTCTCGGCAACTGAAATTTATTTCAGCAATATTTTGGCGAGTTTATTTTTATAGAATAATAAAAATAATTTAGAACGCCTTAAACCGATATTTAAACGCTAGATAAAATACCCGGTACCCAGTTAAACACCTGTTTTTATCTAAATTACCAAACAAACTTACACCTAACCCCCCCCCACTCCCCCTTCAATTTATGGTTACAATAATGTGGCCCTACTAATATTTTTTCAAGATCACCCAATATTTGCTAGATCTCCTAGAGATTCTATTTGATCTTGTTTTGACACTTGTTATTGCATGCCCCTTTTATAAATCTTCTATATCTTCTTCCATATCACACAAGATCACACAAATCATTCTCCTTCTCTCCTCCCCAAAACCGTAATCACCATCATCTTCACCATATTCAAACCTTCAACTTTGTTCTTCATATTCAAGCTCCATTTCAAGCTAAATTCAAGTTAGGGTGAAGATCCAAAGGTGTTTCCAAGGTGTATTCAAGTGATTTCAAGCTTCCTATCATCAAAATATCATCCCACAACCTACTTGAATCTTGAAGGTATAACATTTATTTTTAAATCATACTTTTGATTCTTGGTTGTTCTTGATGATTTGAAGTTTCTCTTGAATCTTGGGATTTTCACAAACTTAAAATCTAAAATGAAATGGGTCTTGTTACAAATAAAAATGGTGGTTATATGTATGTATATATAACCGTACATATATACATGTGTGTATGAGTTTCGAGCTTTATTTTTGATAAGTACATGTTTAGGTTGTTGCTTGTTCTTGAATAATAGTTAAAATGCAAGTGATTTATGATCTATGTATGATTTGTTAAATGTTCAAGTACATCAGCAAATAACATGAATAAATCACATATTTGATGCATCTAAACTCATATAAAATGATGTTGATATGATAGTATGCTTTAGACACTTGTACATGAGGATACATGTTGATTTAAAGCTCAAGAAGTGATAAAAATGGTTGTATGACAAAAGTGTTTTTGAACAGGTTATAAACACTAAAAATAACATTATTTAGTATAACATAATGGCATGAAACTTTAACATAGGTTTGATAGCTTTGCATGTTGTACATATAGCGTAAAAAGTGGTAAAATATGTGAAATTTGCATGATTTATATGCTTTATGTAAGACCTACACTATCATGAGTATAACCATTAGTTTATTCAGTAAATAACATGGGTTATGTTAAAATTTCAAGTCGTTTCGATTTGGGATGGTTCGGGTAACGTTTGATGCAAAACTATGCGGTAAAACGGTTAAAAATCGGCTTTTCGGAGGATTTTTATAAAACTGTTTTAGATCAGTAAGTAAACTGATATTTTTGATATAAAAATAAGTATTTTAACTTATATTAAGTTTACTTGGTGTTTGGTTAGTCATACGTGACTTCCGACGCCCAAAAATGTTACCGAATCGCTAAAATAAGTGTTTTCGACATACACTAGAATGGGTTGTTCATGGGTAAATTTTATGTGTTACAATGTGCTATGTGTTTTACAATATGTGTATGATGATGTGTTAGTGTTGACAAGATTATGTGTATTACGCTAATCCATATATATAAATACACCCATATAATCAAAAATAATAACTTTTTGAGAAAAATCTCAAAGTTATGTGAAAATTCTAAGTATCGGGGAAACTTAGGTATTTTGTGGGTTTTTGATTATTAAATCATTCTTATTTAATTTAGGATGAATAAACAATTTGAGGGATTGTGTTAACATATAAAAACGCACCCAAAGGTGAGTACATAGATCCCCTCTTTTATTGTTTTCGATTGTTTTGGGGTGATTCATATGTATCAAAACGATTTCGATGTTTTAACGATGGTTTCAAAACGAGTAAGATGGTTTATACTAAACTAATAACGATTTCGATATTGTGAACGAGCTTGTTGGTTGTAGTTACATAACGAATGGCATTCATTAATTTTGGCCGAACCGACCAGTATTAGGTTATGGTACCATAGGATCCGACAAATTCCGTTATCAGACTGCACCCATGGTTATGTATGGGTTATGTGGGTAACGACTGAACCTGATGATTGTTAACTTACCCTTTGGTGGTTTGTTAATACGAGAATGAGTTGAACGATGAACGAGTCACGAAGGTTTGAATGTTATTAGCGAGACGACCAAAAGTAGTTTTTCACAATTAAAACAAGAACGATTGGAACGAGAACGATATTAAACGATTGTACGATTTTGAGCAATTGAACGATTATGAACGATTTAAACGAATGAACGATGATCTATAACGAGAACGAGTTAAATGATGTCACACAACGATGTTTACGAAACTATATAAACCATACGAGTTTTATTACGAGAACGATTTATGATTTGGTTTACATAAACAAATGTTTTGGGTTAAGATTCATGGCATCGAGGTTTATAAATTATGACCAATCTGTCTTGACTTGGTTATACATTTTACAATACAAACATTTTAAAAAACAAGGTTTCAAATATCAATTAACAAAGTTGTACGAGATATTTCAACGAACCATGAATCTGACACTCACACAAAAACTATGTGCTCGCCAGCATTTCTTTGTTGACTTTGTTTTTACATATGTTTCAGGTGATGTTGCTTAATGTTAATTGCGAATAGGATGCATGCTCACTTAGGACCGGACGAGGCCTTAGTGATTTAATAACGATGATAGACTATGTTTGACTTGCTTGTTTAACTTTAAGACAATGTTTAATATTTAATAAAACGAAACTCTTTGTATCCATGGTTTGAAACAATAATTATGTTACAACACTCCCCGACGTTTCCGCCACGGTTTGTTGTTTTACGTGGTCGGGGTGTGACAGATCACTTACGTTGGTTAGTTATTCGTTAAGTCGTTAATATGCCCATTGAAAATGACCAAAATGCCCTTTTAGAGCTTAAATCCATATTTAACATATGTGATCAAGATTTTGACATCTAAACTGATTTAGTAACATATTCAAACATAATTGGGGATGTAACACTTAACAAATGACATAGATAACCATCCGACCTTAGATTTATGCAAACGACACGTTAAAGTAGCTTAAACTACCTTAACGGGTTGAAACAGGTCAAAAGCACTTAGTTTAAGTTTCTAATCAGAATGTTAGGTCTATTAAATCAAGCCATATGAGTTCCAATACTCATTTGATTTATAGAACTACATTCTATCCTACCTCCCGATTTAGGATCCGTTTATTAACGTAGTTACCTACATTAGGTTTCGTGTTGATTCCGTGATCCTTGAAGCTTTATTTGGTCTTAATCCCAAGACTAATAAGCAATCCCAAGGGAGTACATAGTCCCCTCTTTTACCATTTTCAAATACTTTGGGATGATACACATGTGCATACTTGTTATTTCCATGCTTTCATTGCTTTTTATGACATAAACATGCTATATTCACTTAGTACACCTATAGTACATGATTTCAATTATGTTTTGATATATATGTTTACTGAGCATGCTAGCACATTGATTTCATAGACACTTTGCTGCATATGTTTACTCAGCATATGGACACATTGATTTACATAACATTTCTGCTGCATATGTTTACTCAGCATATGGGCGCAATTGATTTCATGAACATTTCTACTATGTATGTTTACTTAGCATACTTAGTACATGGTTTTCACATAGCATGCTTACATTGGTTATGACATTTGTCATGTTTAACGGGACAATAATACATTCATTAACATTGATCACGTCGCTCGGTAGTATGTAATGGTACCATAGGACTTGACAAATCTCGTTCCCGACTTCCTACGTTTGTTTGGAAGTAGGGAATGACAGAATCCGATATACATAATTGATAAACCTTTAACTTGTTAAGGGTTTATCCGACAGTCTCAAGGCTTGAATGTATGCGATAAACAATACTGCATAAATGTTTGTAGTCATAAAGCATTGGTTTTTGCAAAACATAACTTTTGATTTAAACTTAAGTTTATTCAAAGACATTGTTTTGTACATTTCACATATGGGATTGAGTAAATACTTTTTATTCACCATACATGACAATTGGTTTCACACTGACATTATACCTATGGTTTGAGTAAATACTTTTTACTTGCCATACATAATATTTGTTTATACATGACATGGTTTCACATTTGACATTGAACATTGTTTACACATAACATTTTATCATTGGTTTAAACAAGACATTTTGGTGATTATTGATAAGTGATTTAAATAACGAGGCGTGTGTATATGATAAAAGCATGGTGGATACGCCCCTGGTACTTCCTATATATAAGTGCTTTTATGATATTACATATCGTAGCGTTATCTAAACCACTTCGACAAAGACATGATACATTTTATACAAAGACACGACATTGTTTTACAAATGACATGTTTTACACAAACTCATTTCTACTTGGTTATCTATTTAACCATGCATTATTCTTTTAAATCATCTGATTTTCATATCGATTTTCACATGATTTTATAAAAGAAAACTTTTTACAAGGTTCATGACTACTTTTTGTTAAACACTTCTTTTAACTACAAGTCATGAATCCTTCATAAACAAAACCTATGTATCTCACAGGCATTTTTATGCTGACGTACCTATTTTTACATGTGTTTCAGGAGCTATTGCTTTGTCACACCCCTTTCTACGGCGGAAGCACGAGGTGTGATCATGAAAGGTTCTCATTGCATACGAAGAGTAAACATGCTACATGCTCGTAAAATAACATCAAATACCATAATTTGAAAACATAAGTTTAGCGTTTACATCGCTAGACAGCTTAAAACATTGTCTTAAGAGTTTACAACTTTATCTAAAGTTAAACACAAGCGACATCCATGAGCATAAGCAAGACCACGCGCACATCCATCCTAGTTACCTGAAATACATGTGAGTTTTTGGAAAAACGTCAACATAAAGTTGGTGTGAATTCATGCAGTTTTGTATTTCACGTTTGTATACTTTGTATAAAAACATAGTTGTGAATAAATCAAGTTTTTCTCGAGTACTCCACGTACTTCAAGTTATGTATCAATCCTCTTGAGTACCCCACGTACTTCAAGTTATATATCAATCCTCTTGAGTACCCCACGTACTTCAAGTTATATATCAATCCTCTTGAGTACCCCACGTACTTCAAGTTATATATCAATTTTAGTATGGTATGAATTTTATGTAAATACAGTATTTCTGTAATTATCAGATTGTTAATGGGTTGCAAAGCCATTAACATGTGGCACGACAAAGGAAGTCACCAAACCTAAGGCATTTAATTGGTATATTCTGAGACACAAAAGCACTACTCGATTCTCGCCCCGACCGAGTGTGAGGCTGCCAGGCACCCGTTAGATCTAACCTTTTGTTTTGCGGTCTAAGTATGTACACGATTAATGGTGCTTCTGTACCCTATTCGTGACACTATTTCTCATAACGCATCCTACTTGGTTCTCGTTCTCACCAAGCGCGTTTCTTGTTATCATTTCTCATAGCGCCTCATACTTGGTTCTCGTTCTCACCAAGTGCGCTTCTCATATTCTTATATTTCATCACACTTGGTTCTCGTTCTCACCAAGTGTACTTCTTGTATTCTTATATTTCGTCACACTTGGTTCTCGTTCTCACCAAGTGTACTTCTTGTATTTATATCATACCAATTATAAATTTTGTACATTTGTACATGTATTTCACCCCCGAAGTTATAAAAACTGAAAACAGTTAAAGAGAAAAGAGGGAGCATGAACTCACAACCTTGCGTTCCTAGCGTCGTAAACTTCACCAGATTTGCTTAAATAACGTCGTAACCTATACGCGTTTTCTTAACGTTAGTCACTAGACTTGCGTCGCACAAGTACAGTCACTCTCTTTTGTATATATTATTGTGTTAAAAATATTCTATATTTTTAACTACGTATCTTACTTATATTATTTTCTCAAAAATAAATATAAGCTTTTTGTATTTTGCACTTTGCACCCGAATTATGTATCTTGTATTTTGTATGTGTATTTTTATGTTTATACTCCTCACGAGTATTTAGTGTATTTTTAAGTCTTAATACACTAGTACGTATAACACATACTATATACACTTAGCACATAAGTTGGTGATCAAATAATATATATTTTTCTTTCAAAAATATATACTTAATATCCATTTTTATTCTTGAAAAATCACCATTTCTTATCACCAAAAATTAGGGAAACCTTGGTAATACTTTTAAATACAATTTTAGGGAATAAGTTTCTCAAAAACTTATATTTTTCTAAGTGTCAAAATTTATAAAAATTTTGACAGAGTTTCCCCTAAAAATGGACGTTTCCCATGTTTTCAAAACATGTGTTTATTTTCTTTTAAATCGTCATCGATCATCAACAACAATTATCAACAATAATCATCAACAATAGTCACTAATTTCTCCATTTCATGAACTTGAATATTTACAAAAATGTGTAGTAACTCACTAGCACATTTAGTAAATCTTTCCATCTTTAAAAATAATTTTAGTTTCTTAAAAACTTTATTTTTAAAGAATATGAAGTTTCACAACTTCTAGTCAAGATTCGCAAAAATACTTCTTTGTTAAATTTTCTTGTGACACAAGTGTCTACACACTTGTTTATTTACTAAAAATGCTTTTAGTTCGGATAAGATCCGGGTTTTAAACAAGACTAATAGTTTTGCTTGGTTCTTCCGAAAAACCACTTGTAGATCTTTAGATCTACTAGTTTTGAACAATATTTTGCAAGTAAAACGCTTTTACACAAGTTCATGATGTGTGTGGTAGAGTTTCATCATTTAACCTTTGTTACTTTTAAACAAGCTTTATGTCATAATCCAATATCATGACTAAACCGGGTTAAATGATGATCCGAGCTACCACAACATAGATCGGGTCTAAATATTCACACAAGTCAAATACTACATGATTTACACAACATATGTGCTTTTAACCACCATTTTTAGTGTTTTAAGTAGACTTTAAAGCATCATCTTGCATGTTAACGAGTTTTATCCGATAAAAATCCTTTTAACCACTTTAGATTAGTTCAAATATGAGTTTTAAGCATTATACCTCTAGCTCGAGGCTAGGGAAGAATCTATGCGCAAAAGAGGTGGATAAAAGCTAGATAAAGAGGTCCTTCGAACTCCGTTTGCTCCAAGCTTCCTAATACGAGACCCTTAACACTTGTAGATGCTTGAAATGGCAAGATCAAAGCTTGGCAATGGTTGTGTGTTCAAGGGGTGTTTGGCCGTAGCCTTTGAGAGAGAGAGAGAGAGTGTGTTTGTGTTGTGGTGTGTGTTAAATGAAATGGTCATGTGTTAATGCTTAGAACTTATAGACAAAATCTAAGGTGATTAACCATTGGACACTATGTCTAATTGATATTAGACATGAGAGAATAAAATAATCAACAAGAGTACAAGAGTGTCCCCCCTCATGGAGACGGTTGGTTAAAGGGGGGGGGGGGTACTAGTTCATTTCCAACCAACTAGTTAGATAATAGTTAGGTTAATCTAGGTTAGTTAAGTGATTAACCCGGTTAGTAGTGTGTAGTGTAATATAAGGGGTGTTAGGGTATTCAGGGACCCTAACTGGCTCAGAAAAAGATAAATAATGTTATCAACAATATTTTCATGTTCCGGGTATAGTCCGGTTGTTCGGTTGCATACCGATTCGTTAAAGTGCTAAATTGCACCTTTTAGTGTTTAATAAGTATCTTTGTATAACACTATCGATTCCCAATACTTAGGGAAATATTCTGGATAATAAAACGACATTTCTGCATAATATTCATGTGTCTAAATGCTGAATTATTGCTGAATTATATAAATTCTGCACTTAAAGTGCGTTTCGGGTGCTTTTTAGTGCTTATTTTTTCTTTCGTATTGCATATATATTAACCCTTGTATGTACTCTTGGGTTTTAATGCATTCTTGTTGTCGGACCTACACCTAGGCTCCAATTTTATTGTCTGACTGCTTTCTGCAGTTCTGTTGACACAGTGTGTCTTACCGGTGAGTTTACTATTATTCTGACGCAACGCTCTCGTTTATGCATAAAGCAATATTTTGTAGTATACAACATGCATGAATTCACTTGTTTAATCATGTGTTCAGACATTGCTGACACTTAAACTCATAATTGCAGTCATTAAGCAATAATTAATGTGTACGAAATTTACCGGTTTGGGCCAGTTGTCACATGCTTGATGTTGATTGTGCTACACTTAGGCAGACTCGGGCCTTAGTGACTTAAAAGACAGTTTAATTATGTTATGTTTTCATAAATTCCAAGACAATGTAAACAATAATTCTAATAAAACAAAACTTTAATTACCATGGTTGTGAAACAATAATTCTGTCGCTCCACTCCCCGACGTTTCCGCCGCGGTTTGTTGTTTTACGCGGTCGGGGTGTGACAAAAGAGTTGGTATCAGAGCTCAAGGTTATAGGGAATTAGGTTATTAGTAATGCCTTGACCTAGACTATAACCTTTCTAGGACCCTAACACAAATTATCTTGTGTTTAGAACTGAAAACAATACACGTCACCTATCCTTAGGTTATTACCAAAACATGTACACAAATTTCCAAAACGATTTTGAAATCAATCATCCATTCTTGGATGATTTCTTTTGGCCTTGTGCCATCCAAGTTTTTTCAAAATCTCGACAAAGTTTGGGTTTATATAATGTGAACACGTGCAATCTGGAAGGGTGGATGCATGTACCCTGAGTTTTCTATCTAAGGCTAGAGCGTTCGTACAAATCCGTAGTATCGGACCAGTCACTCTTACCTGGGAACTCTTGGGGTGAGTGTCCACTTATAGTCTAAAGCATGTCTTTGCGATACATTATTAAGACCCATTTACTTTGATTTGTCACTGTGTGTCGTCTATTTGTTTGAGGTAACGAACAAATGACCACCATCCTTACATTTTGTCGATATTTATGACATCTCATTTTTCACCACATCATCGCACTCGTTTTCACTCATGTTTTCTCTTTTAGAATGCCTCCTCGACGTAACATGCAACAACCCATGTCGAACTGGTAACTATTATAGCACAGCAGATGGCTGCTATGCTACCAAATCTCATCACTCAAATTAACCAAGCCAACAATAACAATAATGCACCTACTCTGTGCAACTTTATAAGTTTTAACTCGGCTAAACCACTCAAGTTTAGTGGTTTTGAAGGAGCAACCGGGCTCCTACAGTGGTTTGAGAGTCTTGAGAGCACCTTTCGCCATGTTCAGTATCCGGATAATCATAAGGTCGAGTTTGCTTCTAGCATGTTCCAAAAGAGGGCTCTCACGTGGTGGAATGGAGTAATGAGAGATCGAGGTGCTGATGTTGCTTTGGGTCAGACATGGGAGGAACTTAGAGCTCTTATGATGAGAGAGTGCTGCCCTCGTCACGAGCATAGGGCTTTAGAAAATGAGTTCCATTATTTGAATCAGGACAGTGGTGAACACCGTGCGTACACTGAGAGATACGAGGAGTTGAGCTTGCTATGCCCAACGATGGTCACGCCTTTGGACAAGGCGATTGAGAAATACATAGACGGTTTGCAAGATCCTGTTCAGGATATCGTCACTGGCAGTAACCCTACTACCGTTCGACAGGCTATTGAGCTAGCTGCAACCCTAACAGACTCTCAAGTCAAAAAGGGTAAACTCCACAGGAAGGGTAACAAGAAGCAGAAACAATCTGATAACACCAAGGAGCAAAAGGGCAAGAAAACTGAGTCTTCAAAGAAATCAAGGAAGCGTAAGGCTTCCAAGAATTTCACCATTACAGCACCGACCAACCAGGAAGTGCCTAATCAGCCTGCACAACCTGCTGCCAAGAGGCAGTATGCTGGCAATGCACCTCTGTGCAACAAATGTAACAGCCACCACCAACCACATGTGCAATGCCGCATTTGCACAAACTATGGGAAATCGGGTCATCTTGCCAATACCTGCCGCTTTGCTCCTAACCAAAATCAGGCAGCACAAAACCCTGCACAAAACGCTCCTCAATAGCCTGCACGACCTCACTACCCGCTTGGTTCTTGTTATAACTATGGAGATCTGACCCACTACAAGAACAACTGCCCGAAGTTGGAAAATCAGGCACCTGCTCGTGGGAGAGTCTTTAACATGAATGCAAACGAGGCACGCACAGATAACGAAGTGGGGAACGGTACGTTCTTTGTTAACAATCAACCTGCTTCTGTTCTTTTTGATGCAGGTGCCGATAAGAGTTTTATGTCCTTATCTTTTGAGCCTTTGCTTTCGATGACTAGAACAAAATTAGGAAAGCCTTTGACAGTAGAAGTAGCTAGTGGTGAACCCGTTGTACTTGATTCCGTCCTTCGAAATTGTCAGTTAAACCTTAATAACCATCTTTTTCCTATCGACCTCATGCCAATGCCACTTGGGAGCTTCGATTTTATAGTAGGAATGGATTAGTTAGCCAAATACCATGCTGAGGTGGTTTGTTTTGAGAAGATTTTCCGAATACCGCTTTCTTCTGGTGAGATCTTAGAAGTTCATGGGGAGAAACCCGTTAGTAGCCTTAAACTCATGTCTTGTACCCAAGCCCGAAAATACCTACAAAAAGAAATATGTCGCCTTCTTGGCACATGTCGTAGAAGAGAAAGGCAAGGGAAAGACTATTCAAGATATCCCTGTTGTTCAGGATTATCCTGAGGTATTTCCTGAAGAATTACATGGTTTACCCCCTGTACGCCAAGTTAAATTTCGCATCGATCTTAAACCTGGTGCAAATCCTGTTGCTAAATCTCCATACCGTCTTGCACAATCTGAGATGCAAGAGTTGTCTAAATAGCTTAAGGAACTTTCTGATAAAGGATTCATCCATCCAAGCTTTTCACCTTGGGGCGCTCCAGTCCTCTTTGTGAAAAAGAAAGATGGATCTTTCAGGATGTGTATCGATTATCGTGAGCTCAACAAGCTCACCATCAAGAATCGATATCCCCTACCTCACAATGATGATCTCTTTGATCAGTTACAAGGTGCTACTTGCTTTTCAAAGATTGATCTACGTTCTGGGTATCATCAACTTCGAGTACTTGAAGAAGATATTCCCAAGACAGCATTTCGCACACGATACGGTCATTATGAGTTCACTGTTATGCCCTTCGGTTTAACAAATGCTCCTGCTGTTTTCATGGACTTGATGAATAGGGTTTGTAAGCCTTATTTAGATGAGTTCATTATTGTTTTCATTGATGACATCCTGATCTATGCTAAGACACGAGATGATCATGAACAACATCTCCGTCTTACTATGGAACTCCTGAAGAAAAAACAACTTTTCGTCAAATTCTCCAAGTGTGAATTCTGGCTTAAAGAAGTTCAATTTTTGGGACACATCGTTAATGAACAAGGTATACATGTAGATCCCGCCAAAATCAGTGCGATTAAGGATTGGGATACACCTACTACTCCTACCTAGGTTCATTCATTTCTTGGTCTCGCGGGTTATTACCGCTGTTTCATTGAAAACTTCTCCAAGATTGCGATTCCTCTCACTTCTTTAACTCAAAAGAATAAACCTTTTGAGTGGGGATCCAAACAAGAGGAAGCTTTTCAGACATTGTAACAGAAGCTCAGTGATGCACCTATCTTGTCCTTACCTGAGGGCAATGATGACTTTGTCGTATACTGTGATGCATCCAACTTAGGCCTTGGCTGTGTTCTTATAAAAATAAACAAAGTCATAGCCTATGCATCAAGACAGCTGAAGGTACACGAGAAAAACTACACAACTCATGATCTTGAGTTAGGCGCTGTAGTTTTTGTTCTCAAAATCTAGAGACACTACCTCTACAGTACAAAGTGTGTAGTGTTCGCTGACCACAAAAGTCTCCAGCATATTTTCAATTAGAAAGAACTCAACATGAGGCAACGACGTTGGGTTGAACTTCTAAACGACTATGATTGCGAAATTCGCTACCATCCTGGTAAGGCGAATGTCGTGGCTGATGAATTGAGTCGTAAGGAACATGTCAAGCTTCACTGTGTCCAAGTTCGATCTGATATTCAAACCCGAATTTCTCAGGCTCAACGTACTTGTGTCTCACAAGACTTGATAGGTAATGAATTACCATATCATATTAAACCTGAGCTTGAACTGAAAGACAATGGGTCATATTATTTCATGGACCATTTGTGGGTCCCAAGTCAAGGCAATCTCCGCACCTTATTAATGAATGAAGCTCATAAGTCTCGTTATTCTATCCATCCTGGTGTAGATAAGATGTATAAGGATCTTCGAACCCAGTGTTGGTGGTCGGGTTTGAAGAAAGACATTGCCTTATAAGTGTCCAAATGCCTTACTTGTCTTAAGGTTAAGGCAGAACACCAACATCCCTCTAGATTATTGGAGCAACCAGAGATATCGGTTTGGAAATGGGAAAATATTGCTATGGATCTCATTACCAAGCTGCCACGCACTAAAAGAGGTTATGACGCCATTTGGGTAGTTTTTGATCGTCTTACAAACTTAGCACATTTCTTGATGATCCGTGAGGATCTATCTGTTGACAAACTTGCTAAGATCTATGTGGATGAGATTGTATCCCGACATGGTGTTCCTTTGAACATTATTTCTGACAGAGATGCTCAATTCTCGTCTCACTTTTGGAGAACCATGCAATCTGCCATGGGAACCCAACTTAATTTGAGCACAGCATATCATCCTCAAACGGATGGTCAATCTGAAAGAACAATCCAGACACTGGAGGATATGCTTAGAGCTTGTGTGATCGGTTTTGGTGGTAGCTGGGATTCGCATCTACCGTTGATCGAATTCTCCTACAACAATAGTTATCACTCCATTATTAACATGGCTCCTTTCGAGGCTTTATACGGTCGAAAATGTCATTCACCGGTCTGCTGGAATGAGATAGGTGAAGCTTAGCTTACTGGACCTGAACTTATTCTAGAGACTACATATAAAGTCTAGAAGATTCACGATAACCTACAGACATCTAGAAGCCGTCAAAAGAGTTACGCAGATCGACGACGCAAGCCCTTAGAATTTCAAGTCGGTGATCACGTCCTACTCAAGTTATCCCCTTGGAAAGGTATGGTCCAATTTGGAAAGAAAGGAAAACTTGCACCACACTATGTTGGACCGTTTAAGATCGTTGAAAGAATCAAAAAAGTGGCCTAAAGACTTGAGCTACCTCCTGAACTTGGAAATGTTCATCCAACTTTTCACGTGTCCAATCTCAAAAAGTGTTTAGCTGATGAGAAACTCCACATATCTCACACCCCGATATTGACAGCTCAGCTCGGTGGGTCCGGTGGGGAGTATCGTGACGAATTATTGGTATCGTCATGGTCAAACATACACAGAATAGCACCGTGGAAGTCTTGGAATATAAAATATTATTACAAACTCAAATGTCTGAAAATATAAAAGTATTAAATACAGACAAGCTTGTAATAATCTACAGGCGGATCATTATAACAAAAGAAGTTTATCAGACTAATGGCTTATGCGAAGGAGTTGCAAGTTCCTCGCCTAACAATCCTGAGCAGTTTCCAGCCTATTTACGTATTTGTACCTGTCACTTAGACTTTTGAAAATACGTCAGTTTTCACTGGTAAATACAATTAACCGACACATTTAAAAATGTTTATAAAAATTTGTTTAGGTGCTCAAGGCACGAAAATATTTTATGAAAATTTATTTAAATGCACAAGGCGAAATTATTCGTTTATAACTTGGGACAATTATATTAATAACAACCTTGTATCAGATTTACATGTTTGTCAGGCATTTAGGGCCGGTATAAAAGCCGAACAAGATTAATCGACACACCACAAATATCAACTCACGGCGGGTCATCCCAGAAAATGAGTATATCTTTTAGATACGCAACGGACAGGTGTATGCCTACACCACGTGCTTAAGTCGTGGCCATTTAAGCTTTTTAAACGCGCCAAGGATATCCAGGACACGGTCGTTAACCCCCATTGTTATTTGTTATCAAGCAACACTGATTAAAGAGGGATTATACAATTTAACAATATTCGATTAAAAGGTTTCTACACCCGACCAAGAGGTAATAATTTACCGTATCCCAAGCTTGTATAAGGAAAATAAGTTAAAAGTATTTACCTGAGCTAGCTCCTGTCTTAACAGCAAGATTTAATATAACTCAACCGTATTCAATTAAGTAAGCATAGGTACAAGTATGAAGACTTGTATAATATGGGTAAACTAAATACATTCTGGATTTTGAAGTAAAAATGATATGGTTTGACCTGTTTCGGCTAATTTATGCAAACTAGTTACATAAACCGTACTGAACGCGTATCTGCGTAACGGTTAGCCGGATGAGTCGTGTACAAGTTCCATAAGTTATTATGCTTTTAATATGTTATGATATCAGTAGGATATCAACAATTATGCCCAAAAAGATTTTAAAACCAAATTAAGTCCCGTAAGGGCATTTTGGTCATTTTAGGATTTATAAAAGAGGTTTTTACATAAAATGATATTCTGGTCTAAAATATTCTGTAAAAATATTTATTTTATGATGCTATAACAGTATGATATCATACATCTGTGTGGTTTACCATTTATGGCCAAATTATGCACCGCAGGGGCATTTTGGTCATTTCACATATGTTTTTAAAGGCAAAATTGGATGTATGAGTTCACAACTTGTACTTACTTTAGAGATATCAAGGTTTATGTATAAAATCAGTAGGTAACAAGTCTTAGGTGTTAAATATGGTTTTAAACCATACTATGCACCTAATTAGCGTAAAAGTTGACAATTGACGATATTTGAGGTGTTTATGGAAATCTGAGATTTTGATCAGCCTTTAATGTTTAAAATATTTTATTTAACATATAACAGCAGTAGGATAAGGTTTGGTATGCAAATTATATGTTAAACTTATTTTATTAACAAAAGGGGTACTATCGTCATTTATCGAATTATACTAGAACTCAATGATATGGTCAGTTTATAATCTGACCAAAAATTCCAAAAATCCCTAAATACAGTATAAAAACAGTAGGTAATGGGTTTGGTGCCAAAATTTGGGTTTAAACATGATTTATGCTAAAAATGTCATTTAATTAACAAAAAGTTTCATTTTACGCTATCTTGCATAACTATAGTTTGAGCCCAGAAACTGATGTCAAATTTTGTGGACATACTTATATATCAGTAATAAAGCTTTTTGTCCTCTCACATTTTCAAAAATCTTGCTTTTATAATATAAGGGCATAATAGTCAAATTTAAGAATATTAACGGAATCATGCAAATAACTCAGATTTCTATGGGACCATGTAGTATAACCTTAGAGAATTTTACTAACATATAATATGGTCACAAAGGACCCTAAGGCATAACTAAACTAAGCTAAATCGGGTCAGAACTGAAAGTCAAAGCAAAAGTCAACTTTTGCGACTTTCGGTTGCGAACCGGCCTAAGCTCAGAATTGTCGGGTTGAACATGTCTAGACATGTTCAATTTATCTTTACAAAGTTATTAAAGTGATAAAACTGATTTTATAGCTTCTACATTATTAGTTTGAATTTTCTTTAAAAACTGTCCTTTTTGACTTTTATTTTAATTACTTTGACCCGACAATTGACTAAGCAAACGTGATTCTTAGGATGTGCCCTTTTGAGGGTTTAATATCTACCTAATTACGATCACGTAGCCATGTTCGTTGCGAACAATGGCTCGACCATTTACGGTCTAACTAAAAGTCAAAGCGTTTATCGTAAACGCTTGACTTTTCGGATTTAAAAGCCAAATAAAATAAACTAGTCACGAAAGGACACTTACAAATGGTCCTATGGACTGAATAGAACTCAAAAGAGGTTCCAAAATGTTCAGGATCCTCTATGATTGAGAGAGATAGCAGATTGAAATGATATGCAAGTTGAGAATGAGAAATCTTGGCCTATTTATAGATTTTGGGGGCATTGTGGATGATTGACATGTGTCTAGGATCCATTGAGATTAATACAAGTGTAATACCAGATGTTTAATTCAGTGTACAAGTCCATAGTTTCATTAAAAATGGTTTAGAGATGGTAGAAGTGGGCTGCAAGGAAGAACCTGGAGCTGGAAGTAATATTCTGTCAAAATTATGCCGTCGCGTCGCGCGATGGCATATGATGATCATGGCCGCGCATCGCGACCCTATGGGTTACCAGCAAACAAGTTTCTAACTTATCATCATCAGTCCCTGCACCTTTATAAGCTTAATAACTTTCATTTTAGGCACAATGGGACCTTGTAGTTAGTTTGTAAATGATCTAGGGAGTATAACCAAACACCGTTAGGTCTGGTTTCGTTAGACGATTACCGAAACACTAGTTTCTCCCTGTTGACGCTTATAACCCTTTAATTTGCGAACTTGTGCGTTTTAATGCGAAATGGCATAAAAGCCTTTCAAGATCAATAATAAGCATTCCCAAGAGTATGATGGGATATTAAGACACTCCAGTTTACTCCAGTTCACGTAAATGGTCGCTCAAAGGTGTAGTTTTATAGTTTGACGCTTTTAGCCCCTTTAATGCACAACTTGCGCGCATTATCATTTTATCGCGTCAAAGCCATATGTTATCCGTATTAGGCATTCTCGAGAGTAATATTGAACATTACAATGCTTTGGGTTTGTTAAAAGGTCACTCAGAGGTTAATTTGAACATGTTGACGCTTTTAACCCATCTTCTTGATATTTGCAATTTAAATTGTTTATTTGCATCGAAACTCCACGAAATCATTATCCGACAATCTTGAGAGTATAAAAAGATTCTACAAAGCTTTGGGATCGTTAAAAGGTCATTCAAAGGTATGAATTAACATGTGGACACTTTTAACCCCTGTGGTTTGTAAATTTTCGGTTTTAAGCACAAACAGCTTCTTGTGTCCGACAATTTATTCAATAAAGAATACGAACATCATATGAGGTCAATCAGAGGCACAAGTTTGGCATGTTGACATTTTTGGTCCTTCCACAATCATAGTTTTCGTTTTTTGACGAAATTAGTCCTTCATAGTCAACGTTTGACTTTATTAGGGTTTATTACACGTGTCAACACATCATTGTACACGGTTTTTACGAGGTGTTACATGCTCACCCCCGTAAAAGAAATCTCGACCTCGAGATTTGCTCAAAAAGATAGGAGTTCTTCTGTCACGTAGTGAACACGACCTCCCATGTATAATCAGGGCGTCTACGACATCCCGTTTAACCTTAATAATAGGTATATGTTTTCTTTCGGAGCTTCTAATCCCGTCGATCCTTAATCAATACTGGTTTCTCATCAAACCATAAATTTTCATTAATCTGCATATCATTATGTGATAATGCTATTGATTTATCGGCTTGACATACCCTGAAATCACAATTGTGAAACACATTGTGAATACCATCAAATTCCTTAGGTATGTTTAGGCTATTGATCTTAACATATCCGATTTTCTCGAATGGTCCTATATATTTAGAGTTTAACTTGTCCGTTACATCAAAATGCAGCACACCTTTCTAGGGTGGTACTTTCTGCTAAATCTTGTTCCTTATTGTGAACTCAAGAGGTTTGCGACTCCCCTCAACATTGATTTTCTGCCAATTACTGGCAGCTTTCAGACGATCACAGATTTGTATGATCTTATCCGTTGTCTCCAGGGTAATCTTAGGTCCTAATAATTTGGACTTACCAAACTTCTGTCTCACAAATGGACGTTTGACATTCTTTCTATACAAGGCCTCTAAAGGAGCAGCCTTGATGCTTATATAATTTCTATTAGTATAGGAAAATTTAATTAGGGTGAGATGGTCATTCCAACTACTACTCGATTAATCTTAAGGGAAAATGCTACCTTTACGGTTAGTCGAACAATCGACGATCCTGGGCAACTGATAAAATTTTCAATCACTTTCCTAGTTAAGTTTGCGGTAACTCATGCACAAATGTATTGTATCGTGCTTTCTTTTATCAATAATAATTGGAGCTTCTAAGACGATGAGTTAGGCTGTACTAACCTTTTTCCATAGACTCACCTGATTGGCTCTCAATTCTTCCATTATTGTTGGTACTAACCGATATGGAGCTTTTACAATAAATGTAGCCCTAAGAGGGATGTTAACCTTAACTCTACTTGCCTCTCAGGAGGTAACAAGGTAGTTTTACGGAGAAGACAAACGAGATACACAGAGATGACAGAGATATTCCAAATCTCAAGCTTCAGTTTATCTATCATTACTGGTGCCATATAAATGGCACATTTTCCTTACGGGTGCATGGAGGCCTTAATTAGCGATATTCATTTGGACATTTCTATATTGGATATCTTCTTTGAATACCATTAGCCGACTCTAGTACAATATGACCATTGGGATATCTCAGTGGTTCCATGCATTAAACCTCCATACTGATCAAGCATGGAAACAATCTATGGGACACACTAGGATACGTCAATCCTCATATGGTGCTTTTATCAGGCATAATCTGGCATTCGCAGTTGATAGAAATCAATGAGATAACAAAATAAAATAACATATATTTTCGTACTCCATCTGAAGATAGAGTACTCCAGATCTTATGAATGAAGATTATTCGACAAGAATAGAAGAAACAGTTTCTAAGATTTTCGTCGGTAAGTTCTACCTTATACTTAATATCTGGAGTTCTTATGGAAAAATTTTAAAAGTTTGCAATGCTTATGATCTATGAAAGACTTGGTAGTACCTAAATCCAAACAAAATTCTGAGCACTAATATCCTTGATTCACAATAAAGGATGTACCTGTGTTGGTGCATAAATGTCTGTCAACTTCGTCTTGTATCGAGTCTTGTAACTAGATAGGATAAACCAGTGCTCGATAGGTTAGCAAGTTGGGTTTTAGTGTGGAATGACCAATTCGCACGAAATGGAACAAGTCATTTCATACGAAATGGATCAAAGCCATTTCGCACGAAATGGTCAGGTTCATTCCGTGCGAAATGCCACCACTATATATAGTTGAGCTTGGTTTCTCATTTGTAATGATCTGGATTTCAGAGCCGAGGTGCTGCCAAATTGTCAACTGATCAGTAAAGCTTTGAAATCAATAAACAAGTGATTATAAACGTGAATCAAGCTGTAATCAAGTCCGTATCATCGAATTCCACCTTTGATTCGGATTAAAACTCTTCTGAACAACTCGTTTAGGTCGTACAATGATCCAACAAGTGGTATCAGAGCTCAGGAGGAAGAGTTTGTACCAATTCAGCTTGTTTTCATCGGAATTTCTGACTTCTACTCTTTCTACTTCACAATTTTCAAAATTAATCAAGATTTAACGGTTAAAATGGCTTGAATTTCACATATATCACGTAAAACACAGTTTTAACAAATCCTTGAAAGAATTAGACCAAAAATCGACCTAAAACCAGAGCAGTTTGAGAAAAATGTTGCTGATTGGTTCATTTCGCACGGAATAGACATTGTGGGCATCATTTCGTACGGAATAGACATAGTGGACTTCATTTCGCACGGAATAGACCTTGTGAACTCCATTTCGCACGTATTGGACATAGTTGACTTCATTTCGTATGAATTGCCCCATTTCGTACCAAAGGACCATTTCGCTTAAGAGGTTCATCCATTTCGTACGAATTGGATTTGGTTGGATCATTTCGCTTGAACTCCATTTCGCTTGAAGTTCATTTCGCTTGAAGTTCATTTTTCTTGAAGTTCATTTCGCTTGAAGTCCATTTCGCTTGAGATTCATTTCATTTGAAACTACATCAGTTGTGAAGTTTATTCTTAAAATTTCAAATATTTGTCTAAAGTGTTTGTTAATTGTTTCAGGTATTTAAAGATGGATGATTTTATGAATCCGTTTAGTGATGGTTTTGCTTAAACTGGAAGCTCAGGAGAGAACACATCAGACAACACAAACACTTCAGCACCAAATCCGAATGCTAGGAAAACTATTGCTGATTCTTTGAGTGTTGATAATGCCTATGGTACCTACAACAAACCGCCCAAGCTAACGGCCACAGAGGAATACAACAGATGGGCTAGTAGGTTTGAAGAATGGCTGAAAGCATTTGCATACCTAAGTTGGAAGAGTATGAGAAATGGTTTTGACATGGGAAGAACGGACTATGAAAATTTAAATGAGACTGAACTAGAAAGGTTCGTTTCTGAAAAGAAATGCATCGCATTACTTCATCAATCTGTGAGAGATGACATTATATCATTAATCGACTACAAAGATTCCAGAGATCTATGGGAGAAATTGAAAATGAAGTGTGTGGGTGGGTGGTGCCGAAATTGTTAAAAACAAGAAGAAGTTGTTGAGAAAAGAATTCGATCTGTTTGGGTGTATGAAAAACGAGTCAGTGTCAAAGATGATAGAAAGATTCTGTCACTTAAAGATGGAACTTGCAAGATACGGAATTGTGTATACTCAGGAAGAATTGGTTGATAAGCTGTTTGACTCACTGCCTGATGAGAAAGATTGGCAGTATTTTGCTTTAATGTTGAAGAACACAATGAAGTCTACTGATCTGACAGTTGATTTGCTAATCGAAAGGTTGGAGAGTCATGAATTAGAGATCAGGAAAACGAACAAAGTCAACAACTCCTCGTATAAACAAAATGTTGATTTATATTATCGAGGAAGTATGATCCCAAAAACTGTGTCACCGAAGACTGCATTTTCAGCAGAAAACTCAAACATGTCAAATCAAGAAAGTCCAAGTAGTGGTTATCATGGAGGATCATCTTCAAATACTCCAAGTCAACAATCAGTTTCGAAAAACCTGTTCTAGTGCAATATTGCTGTAGACCTCAAAAATGCACAAAATTTTAGCGAAGAAGCAACCAAGCAGCAAATGGTGTTTTTGGCATCCTTCATGGAATCATGTGAGAGCCTTGTTGCTGGAAAGATCGGAAACACTATCCTCATCAAGGAAGATTATGATCAAATCGACCCCGAAGAGATGGAGTTGATTGATATTAGGTGGTGTATGGCGAGTGCGGTCAGAAGGGCTCAGAGATTCATGGAGATAACATGCAGACATTCTATTGGCGGACCTTCAACAAAGCTAGGTTTTGAAAAGTAGAAGGTTACATGCTTTAAATGCAAACAAAAAGGTCATTTTAAAAGCGAATGTCGAAATACATCTGCTGATGAAACGGCCAACCCATTCCGTGAGGAATATTATAAAAGGGCAATCTACCATCAAAATAAATCTGAACCTCCACGAATGAAGCAGTTAGAAGATGCTCCCAAAGAAAAATCAAGAGCATTAGCTGTTATTCATGATGATGAGGGATTTGATTGGAGTGAGTTGTTACTGGAAAAGATGCAGTGGGTTATGCTTTCATGACAAAAATTGTTCCTTTCAAAGATACCCGAACAGAAGAAGTAAAATATATCAACAGGAAGATGACAGCCCAAGTCATGAAAGAAAGAATTTATCCAACATGGAAAGAAGCAAAAAACGCGAATAGATAGGATGCTAATCGAGAATGCTATTTGGATCCTAAAGGAAACATAGTTGTTGAACCTTCATCTGTTAGTGTTGAAACTCTCACCGAGCAAATAGCAAAAGAGGAAGAAGCAAGACAGAGAATGTCTGGGGAGGAGAAGCTGAAGAAAAAGAAAAGGAGAAGGAGTTGCAGTCAAAGAAAGTGGATGATGGGATAATCGACATGACGAAAGAGTTCACTGTAGAAAATCTAAAGAAAATGGCTGACAAAGTGCTCGCAGCGAAAGAGTTAGAGGTAGATTCTAAGTCTGGAACTGAGTCAAAGAGCAAGGTCAGTTATAATGATTCAACAAATGAGTCAGGTAAGACTGATAAAGCCAAAATTGAAAGCGACTGCAAAAATTGCATGTAAAACTGTAAGGTTTGTAGTACACTTGCTTACCTCAGTGGTAAAAAGACTGAAGAACTGACAGAAAGAGTCAGAGAAGTTGAAAATCAAATCTTGAGTCGTGACAAATTGGTAAAAGCTTCAAATGAACGAATAAAAGAATTAACTGATAAACTTGAAAAAGATAAAATTGACGTAGAACGAATCAGGAAAGAAAATGAAAAGTTAATTCATGAAAACCGTCAACTTTCAGAAAATCACGAGAAGCTAAAAAGAATGATTAAAGCTTATGATGAAAGAAATGCTAAAACAAGCAAAGAAAATTTTCAACTGTCAGGAGTTCTTAAGTCAAAAGAAGAGCAAATCAACCAACAGTTGAATGAAATTGCTAATCTGAAGCTTCAGTTTCAGGAAGCTAAGATTGAAAATGAACGCATCAATCTGAAACTCAGCAGTTACAACTCCGCAAGTTTTGTTCTTCAACATATCGTTCCTAAACCAATCGGGAAGAACAAAGCCGGCGAAGATGTATACTCGGATGGAACTGGGGTTGGGTATCATCAGGTTCCACCGCCAGTGTTAAATAATTTTTCAACCAAAAAGTCCGGGTTGGTTACTTGTTGGTCCCGTTGATACAGGATCTGATCGTAGGAACAAGATGAATCAATTTCGTCTTAATGTGCGGAATCCATTACGATGAATCACAGATGTGTGCAACACAGAATTCAACGTTTAACTGCTTGTCTGTTCGTTCTATTAATTGTTCTGAAAGTCACAAAGTTCCGGTGAACGTACAGACTACCCGTGCGTGTCAAAAGTTCTCACAAAGTAGCACCGGACCACCTATTTATAGACAGACTCAGGAACCTAACAAGTGTTGTCCGTGCGGGTGGGCTACCCGTGCGTATGGCTTACCCGTGCGTATGGCCATCCATGCATATGACTTATCCGTGCGGATAAGTCATCCGTGCGTATTACCATCCGCGCGTATTGCCATGTGTGCGTATTGCCGTCCGGACGAGTTGAACACAACACTTTTACAAACAAAACCTATTCTTGAGTTGTCATGCTAACTACAGACATACATACAAACAATATACATAATCCACAGAATACAAAAGATGACTACATGCTGACGGAAGCTACAGACATAATGTACTAACAGACTCCCCCTCGGATGTAGCTGTAGTACCTTCCAGCATAGTCTTTAATTCCTTCTGTTGCGTCTTCGCTCACGTGCTTTCTCTCTTCTCTTCTGTGCCTTTTCCTCCAACATCCTTTTTCTCTTTTGTCTTCCCTCAGTCAACCACCAATGTCTGTAGACAGGATCTCCATCACGCTTTCGTTCCCATCTTGGAATTTTGTTTTCTTCAGACTCAATTGGTGTCTGATCTGTTGGAGGAACAATTCCAGTTTTCGTCTTCCTAGCTTAGCAGCATGCTCAGCAATCTTTTTAGAACGTTGCTCACACTTGTATACTTTCAAGAACTCATCAATCTCTAGATCTCTCCATTTCGTCTTCCAGTATCTTCCAGAGTTGATGTCTTTTGCGTAACAAACATCCACAACCTTTTGATATTGCAAAGCTTGCTCTCTGTCAGGTCTCTCATAGACTATCTTGTTGTAGAACAAACAATCGATATCTTTCTTCGAGCAGTTTACAAGCCACATAGGATCTAACACACAGATCCTTCTAGCTTCTCCTGTGGACTTGTTATTTAACGAGATTATTGCTTCAGCTGTAGTTTGATTATACAACCACCCTTCAAACTCATCGTGGAAATCTTGCTCCATTGCCCTTAAAGGCATATTCTTCAAACAACTTGGAGGCTTGATATCCAGAGTAATATCCTTTTCACCACTATCCAGGATTCTGACAATTTATTGTGGAAAGTGTGGTTTCCAATCAGGATATCTTTTCTCAGCTTGCAGCTTCACATAATTCCATAATCTTTGATCGTGCTGCTTCACATCTAACCCATAGTAGAATTCTTTGATGTTCTTAGTTTTCACCAGCTCGTCTATATCCCACCAAGGCAGAGCTTTGATATCAGCTAAGAACTCAAAGTATTGTACTCCCTGTTCTCTTCTGATTGCATAAACTTTCAAGTCTTCCAAATATCCCCATGAGAGAATGTCACCCCAAGAGAGTTCTTTGTCGTGCTTAAAGAATTGAAGAGCTCTTAGTTTCTTTCTCTCTTTTGGCATGACTTTGTACCATTTCTTTCTTTCTTCAGCTAAGTTTTCTCTCGGTATGGTATCTGGAATACCTTCTGCAGACACTTTCTCCACTATCTTTCTTCTAATTTCATCTTCATTTCGATCCTTGAACATTTCCGACAATGAAGGAAATGTTGCATCAATCCCAGAATAATGAAAATGAACTTCATCATCAGATGAATCTGAAGCGTCTTCAACGATTACATCATTGTAATTATCAGCTTCAAAGGCATATCTTGGCTCCAATACATCTTCAGAAGTTTCAGGAATCTCATCTTCAATATCGAACTTAAATTTACCTTCTTGCAAACCCAGTTCCTCTAACATCTCTTCTCTTGTTCTACTAACTTCAATCACTTCCTGATTTTTATCTTGTAAGAAAATGACGGTAGGGTTTGTGATGAATACCTGATCCATGTGTTGCTTTCCGGAAGTAGAAGTTTCTTGTTGATCATCATCTTCTTGCTCGTTGATTTGATCATTCAGAAACTCTTCAATCCTTTGTTCATCAATAGAATTCTTCACAATCAATCCTGAAGAGCCTTGATCATCGTCATCATTCTTCTTATCATCATCTTTCTTATTTTCATCGTCTTTCTCATCATCGTCATCTTTTTCTTCATCTTCATTTTTCTCTTCATCTTCATCTGCTTCATCATCTACAAGAAGTTCTTCATCAGAATCACTGACTTCTTCTCCTCGAGCTTTCTTCGCTTCTTTTCTCCTTTTCATAACTTTCATTCTGTAAAGACCATCTTTTGCATTGAGTGGCACAATGTAAGCATCACCAACGAGAACAAACTGCTTTGTCTTCCACTCGAGTAGCAACACTTCTTTGGACTTTTTCTTCTTTTGTTCAACAGCAACTCTACGAATGATTTCATCAGGATCAATGATTTGAGAGGGCTCTCCAACCAACATGAAATCTTGATCATGTACAACTTGTTCTTGAACATCTTGTTCTTGAGCATTTTCAGCATCAATCATTTCTGCATCAACTTGACTTGAAGAGCCACCAGCTTCTTGAACATCTTGAATTATATTTTTGTTCTTTTGGATAGCATCCTCAGCTAGTCTTCGCTCCCTTTCAAGTCTTCTCTCTTCAACTTTCTTTACTTCAATTTCATTGTAAGCAGCATGAACATCCTTTTTCAAAATATTTTCCACAACAGAATATAACATCTTTAGTTGTTCATCTTTCATTACTTTGTCTGCTTTCATGGCTTCCATCTCCAGCTTCATTACTTTCATTTCGTTTGAAGTAGATTCACTCATTTCACTGACCAGCTGATTGAGTGTTTGGTTTACATCTTGGAGATTCTTGTTCAATGAAGAAATTTCTGCCATAAGAGCTTCAATCACTTTAGTATTACTTTCACCGTCTTCCTTTATTTTCTTCATGGTGTTTTCATCCTGGATTAACACCGTTCTAAGTTGATCATGAGCTTTCATTATCTTGTTCACTTGCTTCAATAAAAGATCATGTTCACTTTCAGCTTTTTCTTTTTCTTTCTCAAGATCTTTGACTTTCTTTGCAAGAACTCTTACTGCTTCATTGTTGAATAAATCATCATCAAAATTCAGATCTTCTAAAGGATCACCTGAAGCAGGTGGATTATTGCTGAAGAAATCATCTGAATCTCTTGGCCGTGAGGACGATTCTGGAATCTCTATAGTTTCTGGTACTTTTGGAAATTCTGAATATGAGACTCCAGCATCAGTAACTTCAATATAATAATCGTGACTAGTCTGCTTTTCGGCTTCTGTTCTTGTGGTTGAGGTGATTCAACATGTTGAGTATCTTCACCATCATGTTCCTTTTGGACTTGATTTTCGCCTTTTCTTGCTCGAACACTTCTTGGAATAAGACCAGCTACAACTGCTTTTCTTTTCTTGATTAGTTTCTTTGGACTCTCAGGATCATAAGTTGAATCTTCTTCGTCTGACCCTTTCTTTTTCTTTAGAGACTTCTTCTTTAACTGAGCTTTTCCTTTGCCAAGAGTAAGTGGATCAAGTTCAGATTCTGATATTGTGGTTTCAGAATCATCATCACTTGAAAGATCTTGAACGACTCCTTCTTGATCTTTAACACCTTTAGCAGCATCCTCATTCTTCTTTAAGAAACTTTGAAGAGATTGTGATAGCAATTCAACACCTTCTTGAATAACTGTTGACGGTTCCAGAACTTTCTCATCTATCAACTTATGCTGTTGTTTTCCAGAAGACCCTGCAAAACAGATGTTTGACACATTTATTAGAAATTTTCACAATATAACATTCTAATTTCCTTGTGACTCCCCCTTTCACAATACCCTTTTTCACATTCTTCGGAATAGAAACTGCAGAGGACGTCTTTGGAGTTCTCTTTCTTTTTCCATCTTTGATACACCACCATCTTGTATCTTTCTTATAAAACAAACTCATCTTGTCATCTTCATTATCAGAATTGCTGTCTTCATGTCTCCACGCATCATTCTCTGGAGCTACATAGTTTGGATTTGAAATTTTGCAGATCATTCTCTTTGCTCCTGGATTTGGACCTTTGATCAACCTGCTAATTGTGTCTGGTGTCATGTGTCTTAACCCCAAAATGTCATTACTTTTCTTTTCTAAACCTTCAAACTGATCATCTATCAACATCTTAACAAACCTAGGATACATAAGAAACCACTTACTTCCATCCTTTACATTCTCAGACATGTGTTCAAAAATTACTTGAGAAATATTGTACGGTCTGTTCAGTACAAGACAAGCAATGATATTCATGATATAGTCTTGAGTTTCATCATATCCACCTTTTCTGTGTGACAATGCATGAAGCACACAATGAGCCAAGAATTTATAGGCGTGGCTAAAACTTGTCTTCTGCATCCTCCCATTCACACTACTAGCAAAACCCATCCTATACCACAATCCTTTTACTAGACGTTCAGACACTATTGTTGGGTCACTATCATTGTCTCCTAAATTCAACACTCTCCTTATAACACCAACTGTCACTTTCATCTCCAAATCTACATCTCTTCCATTCTCATCTTTCTTAGATACAGCAGAATAAATGGTCTTATCACTCTCTTCGTATCTTGCAGCATTCCAAAATCTTTTCACATGAGATTCGTAAGCTACTGTTTTATCAGTTAATGCCTTAGATATTCTACTTTCTCTCAAGAATTTTGCAACATCTTGAACTATTGTGTTTTCGGTATAAACTTCATCCAATTTACAATATATATTATAAGCTTTATCCCAATCCTGCAGAAATTTTTATTCATTTAAGAAATAATTTGGGAAGCTCAAAATATTTTCACAGAAAAAAATGTTGTATAGTATGACACTTGATTGGTTATCCGTACGCATGGCTTATCCGTGCGGATAAGTTGTCCGTGCGGACAACTGTATAGCCACCCGTGCGTACAATTTGATTAAGCCCCGTATTGCCATCCGTGCGCACAACATGTGCAATGCCCCGGATTGCCATCCGTGCGTACAATATGACATTGCCCCGGATTGCTATCCGTGCGTACAACAAGAAATTGCCACGGATTGCTATCCGCGCGTACAGCATGACTTGCTACGGATTCCCATACGTGCGTTTAGTCAAACCTTTGCCACGGATTGCTGTCCGCGCGTACAAGTTATGCGTGCAGATACAAGTCACAAATGAAGAACAGTTTATGAACATCAAAAATTTTCTATGGAAAAATCTAAAATTGAACACAGATCTACACAAAGGATGTCAACGAGATCAAAACCCTATGTTCAATGATGTCTAAAACGTCCTATTCACAGGTCAATTTTACAGAAACCTAGCCGACACTATGTACCGTCCAAACATCAGATCTACCAGATTTTATCAAGTTATGACACAAATTAAACCGGTAAAATCCTAGATCTAAGCATTCCGAGCAAAACCCTATGATTTATTCATGACAAAACGAACTAACACAAGCTAGATCTAAGATTAAGGCTCCGAAAGTAAAGTTACGCGACGAACAGATATCAAACAATGAATTATTGCAGATCTGAGTTATAAAAACATACCTTTGCCATTGTAAATGTTGTGTAATCCAATGAAAACAAAGATCCGTGCAAAGAATTCCGAAATCAGAAAGTCAAAGTGTGAGAGAGAAAGAGTGTTGTGCGTGCGTATAGCTTTGACTGACTCTTTGACCCTCTATTTATACTATCAACAGATGCGTATGGTCACCCGGGCGCATTGCCATCCATGCGTATGGCTACCCGTCCGGATGAACATCCGAATGAGGCACACTTTAACCTTTTTATTGAAAACTTTTGATTTTTCTCAACTTTTTTCAGTTTTTAGAAATCCACTTAAGTTGCTTAGTTCAAATTAATGACCCAAGTAACTTAATTTGTCGACCAAGTCCAACTTAATGACCTTGGTTGACCTGAAACAAAACATACTGACTTTTGAAAATTTTGTTCAAACATTTTTCAGAAAAATTACAAGTATCAACTTAATGAACTTGTGTTTGACATTTTCAATTACAGATTAGTTATGATTAGCTCCAAGTTCATCTTCCATCCCAGAAACTTCCTGCATCTTCTATCACTTTTCGAATCCGAAGATCAACTCTCCACTTTGGTTTGTCGGAAAATAAAGCAGAAAATAAAATCTTTTTGGGATTTTTAATGAAGCAAATAGACTAGAAATGAAAAAACAGAAATATAAGAGCAGTAAACGTAAACTATTTACAAACATATTTTTGGTGAGCGTGTTAGGGAATCATATCAGCTTCCAACAAGTTACAAGTACCATTAAGCTTGATTTCATGCCAAACATTAAACAATTCACCTCGATTATCGATATACTGATCCATCTTAAATTCTTACACACATTTCAATTTGTTCAGGATACGGTTTTAGTATTTTAGAGACTTAAACTTATACGTGTGTCCCACCTCTTGAATATACTCCCGTATCCAGAATCTCAATAATCAGTCTTACAGGTGAGTATACTACAATGATATCTGTACATAATTTAGGTATGCGAGGGCCGAGGGATCTCAGGTCGATACTTCCGTATACGCAGAGAGATATCAGCTTCGACTTTAAGGTGTGTCCCCTTTAGAGGATCTTTTTGCTACAACAACAGCGATTATCAATTTTATTGTTTCAGCATGCTGAGGATTTAATGCTATGTTTCAAGCATTTGCAGAAAGTATTATCCAGGGACTAGGTCAGAACTACCGTTCAGCAGAAGTCCCGGAATAATACCCCAGACATCATTGAGAATAAAGACCTAGTATATCAGATTATGAGACCTTTCAAACGAGATTTCAGGGGTTACCTATATATCCAAGTAGTGTTCCCCACGAAATAAGCAAGTAAGATTTTAGGTTTATATCCCGTACAAATCTACTAAATGAGTAAAAACCTATCGACACATCATTAGTGAGACTGTTTAACATATTTGAACTTTTCATTTCTTTAGCGTACAGAAACCGTCTAGCTGATGTACTATCATTTTCCCTTTTTACACAAGCTCTTTTTGAAATTTTATCATGTTTTTGGATTTTTGAAATATTTTCTAATGTTTTTGGCTTTTTCGAATTTTTTTATTGTTTTTGTATTTTCTGAAAATAAAACTACTATCTCCCCCTAAAAACCAAAACAAGTAAAAATTCGACAAACCATTGCAGATTGTTTTTCAACATCATCTACAGTGGCACCTTCATCAACGCCAACGATTTCCTCCGCATCCGATAGCAACTTCATACCATTAAGTTTCAAAAGATATTTAAAGCGTGTTTTGTCAAAAGCTTTGGTATGTAAGTCAGCTTTTTGTTCATCGGTGTGGATTTTCTCTATTCGTATCAACTTCTTCTCGAAACAGTCTCGGATGAAGTGATGACGAATTTCAATGTGTTTAGTTTTAGCGTGATGAACAGGATTTTTTGTTATGTTAATTGCTGCCTCATTATCAACAAAGATAGGGGAGTTAAGAAATTGCAAACCGTAGTCATGCATCTGTTGCTGGATCCACAAGATCTGAGAGCAGCAGCTGCTAGCAGATACATATTCGGCTTCACAAGTGGATAAAGCGACAGAGGTCTGCTTCTTGCATTGCCAGGTGACCAATCGTGGTCCGAAAAACTGGCACCCCCGCTGTTGTTGATTTAGCATTCACTTTGCAGCAACCGAAATCAGAATCAGAATATCCTTCGAGCATGAAGTCGCCAACTTTTGGATACCACAACCCCAGAGATGGAGTTCCTTTCAGGTAGCGTAGAATCCTTTTTACAATTACCATGTGCGAAGCTCTAGGATTTGACTGAAATTGAGCCGCGAGGAAAGTTGGGTACATAATATCCGATCTTGATGCCGTCAAGTACATTAACGAGCCGATCATGGAGCGATATAATGTTTCATCTACCTTCTCTCCGGTGAGATCAGGGTTTATTCCATGGTTGGTCGCTAAAGGGGTGGACATTGGTGACATTCCTGACATCCCGAATTTCTCCAGAACATCATGAACGTATTTTGTTTGATGTATGAAGGTTCCCTCGGGAAGTTGATCAACTTGAAGTCCCAAGAAGAACTTCATCTCACCCATTGAAGACATTTCAAACTTTTGCTTCATAACTTGTCTAAAATCTTTGCAGAGTTGTTCATTTGTAGACCCGAAAATTATGTCGTCCACGTAAATTTGGACAATCAGAAGATGCCCGTTGACTTCTTTTGTGAAAAGAGTGGCGTCTATCTTTCCTCGAGTGAGGTGGTTGGCTAACAGATGTTGAGACAAGGTCTCATACCAGGCTCTCGGGGCCTGATGTAAGTCGTACAACACTTTGTCAAGAAGATAGACTTTATCTTTGTGAATTGGGTCGGTGAAGCCCGGTGGCTGTCCGACATAAACCTCCTCTTTCACCTTGCCATAGAGAAACGCCGACTTCACATCTAACTGAAAAACTTTAAATCCTTTCCACGATGCAAAAGCAAGGAAGATTCTGATAGCTTCAAGTCTTGCGACTGGGGCATATACTTCGGTGAAATCTATCCCCTCCTGCTGACTGAAGCCTTGGACAACGAGTCGAGCTTTGTTTCGAATGATAACTCCTCGATCATCCCTCTTGCATTTAAACACCCATTTGGTATTAATCTTCCGGTGACCATCGGGCAAATCTACTAGCTTCCATACACCAAGCTTCTCGAATTGGCTTAACTCCTCCTGCATTGCATTTACCCACGAATCTTCAGTAAGTACCTCTTTATACGTCCTTGGTTCTATCTGCGAGATAAAACAGCTTAATGAGAATTCAGTTTGTAAAGGAGCAACTTTTGTGTAAAAACATGTAAGCCCTTGATCAAGCTGTCTTCGAGTGCGGACGCCGGATTGTAGTTCTCCGATTATCAGTTCCTCCGGATGATAAGAAAGCGTTCTTGGCATCACCTCGCCTGAAACATCTACTACGCTTTCCAAATTTGTGACGTTTTGATCAGCAACTTGTTCACTGACTGGAATAGTTTGATTTGGAAACTGGATTAGCTCCCCCTCAGAGTCTGAATCATCATGATCGAATATTGGTCTGTTTTCAGATTCTTGATTAACATTTTCTACCGTCTGATTTTCTTGAGCAACATCATTTTCAACATCGTCATGTTCTCCAGCATTGCTTGGACCCGCCTCGTCATCATTTGAAGCTTGTCGTTTTCGATACGATTCTACTGGAAACCTTTCATCTTCATACTCTCTTAGAATATCCAACTCATCAAAGAACTCAGGTTCTTCCTCCATGTTGAAGGATTCCCACAAAACATCATAATTGAAACGCCATGAGTCTCCAGGATTCTGTGGAGGCATTGTGTGACCTTGACATTCAACATTTTGAGCTTCAATAATCCGTCTCAGACTTGGAACGAAGACTCGTCGTAAAGGACTTGCATAACCTACGAATATTCCTTCAATACTCTTCGCACCAAACTTTCCAAAAGGCTCAAGAACAGTACAGGGCGACCCGAACGGTTCAAGATACTTCAGATTCGGTTTTCGGTTATTGATCAACTCAAAGCATGTTTTGTTGAATTTCTTGACAGTGAGAACTCTGTTGAGAGTATAGCATGCGGCGGAAACAGCTTCTGCCCAGAAATTTATCGGTAACTTTGAATCAGCAAGCATTGTTCTGGCCGTTTCAATCAGTGTCCTGTTTTTACGTTCTGCAACACCATTCTGTTGCGGAGTGTACGGAGCACTGAACTCATGCAAGATACCTCTTTCATCACAATATTCTTCCATATTGTTGTTCTTGAACTCAGTACCATTATCACTTCTAATTCTTCTGATACGCCTTTGGTACAAATTTTCAATCTTTCTGAACAACCCTCTCAGACTGTCAAACGTTTCCTCTTTCGTCTTCAAGAATAGCACCCATGAAAATCTTTAATAATCATCAGTAACCACAAGACAATAAAGTTCTCCGGTAATACTTTTGACATTCACAGGACCAAATAAATCCATGTGAAGTCTCTCCAAAGGTCTTGAGACTGAATTGACTTGCTTTTTGGGGTGTGACTTTCTCTTTTGCTTGCCTTTCATGCAACTAATGCACTCTTTTTCCATATGGAAACCTTTAATGTGAACTCCCAGAACCAAATCATTGTGCACCAGATGATTCATTTTACGAAGATGAATGTGCCCCATCTTACGATGCCACAACCTTGATTCTTTCTCCGTTGCTCTTGAAACAAAACAGTGTGCTTGGCCAGTTGTTGTAGTTGCTACAGTCATGTCTAAAACATACAGATCATTCACTCTAGGAGCTCTCATGATAATCCATTCTTCAGGAATAACAAAGCCTGGTTTCAAAATCAAACACTCTTTGTCTGTGAAGTGAGTAGTATACATCCGGTCACAAATTTGCGAGATACTTAGCAGATTATTTTCCAGCTCAGCAATGTAGTTAACTCTTTCAAACGTGACGATCCCGTTGGATAACGTTCCTTCACCAACAATTCTACCACCTTGGTTACCCGCGAACCCTACATAACCTCCATTAATATTTCTGACATCATACAGCAGTGCTGTCTTTCCTGTCATGTGCCGAGAAGCTCCACTATCCATAATCCAACGTGAAACGGATCTCGGAAGCTCCTGCACATTTCCAAAACATTTAATGAGATTTTGATGCTACCCAAGCCTCTTTTGACTCAGGTAACTTGAAATTAAGGTGAGTTGTTTTAGTGTAAAGTGGCGGAAAGTTTTTATCATTCATTTTAAGGCTTTCAGCAGTCCCAACTTCAACCTCTTTGAATAAGAAAAATTCGTCTTTTTTAGGTTGACCAGCTGGTTGATTTTTCTTCACCACATACTTCTTTTCAGAAGTCGATTTTTGTTTCTCATAAAACTTCAAGGGTACATACTTCTTCTTGGAAGAAGATGATGATTTTTCAGTTTCAGACACCTTTGGTGAATCAACTTTCTTTTCAACAACTTTTGGCTTCCATGTTTGTTGAGGTGATGCAACCCGTTGGTAAAATTTATCATTTTTAGATACAGGTTCAGTTTTGATCTTGGTGTTATCATTTCTCAAAACATTTTTCTCAACAATCAATGGAGCCTTTCCTTTCATAACATCTCTCTTGATAGAATTCTTCACAGTTTCAGTCTTAGGCTTCAAGTTGGTACACTTTCGTGCAATATGTCCAACTTGATTACATTTGAAGCATGTTCGGGTGTCAACTACCCGACTTGAGCCTTCAGACTGAGGTTGTGATGCCTTCTTTTCAAAGAACTCTTTGTTTGATTTTAAAAAGATTTCAGACTCCTCATCAGAAAGTGAACTTGAACTGTTCACAAACACCTTTTTCATAGCAAACTTCTTGTTCTAAACATTCTTTTTCTGATAATTCTTACCACCCTGATATCCTCCCGACCATTTATTTTGATTGTTGTTAGAAAAACGTGGTGGAATAACAGGTTTCTTATAGTAAGCTTTATCTTTCTCAAAATTCATTTGTCTCTTTGTTTGTTTCAAGCCGTCCACTTCAGACAAATCAATTTCAACCAGTTTGAAAACATTTTTCACTTTGTTCACATTAACATTCTCCAGAGGAAACTCAAAGTCTGAATACAACTTATCAGAACCAGACATCTTGTACATCACAAGACCCGGTTCATCATTTAAGTTGTTTTTAGATTTTGGTTTCGGAATGTAATTGTTCAGAAAACATTCTTCATCTTCAGTCGAATCACTATCCAAGACACTTTCAGCCATGCCTTTTATGATCTCAGTTTGAACATTGTCATTGGATGATGATGAAGAAAATGTCACATCGATTGATTCTGGCAGTTTTATCTCATTTGTTTCAACATCATTATTAACCAACCCAGATTGCTTCTTTGAAAAATTGTTTAGAACAGGTGGCGAAACTTGATGAAACCCCACCCCAGTTCCATCACAGTATACATCTTCGCCAGCTTTGGTTTTTCCAATGGATTTTGGAACAATGTGTTGCAAAACAAAGCTTGCAGAGTTGTAACTGTTCAATTTCAAATTAATACGCTCATTCTCAATTCTAGCTTCTTCAAATTTTAGCTTCAATTTTGCAACTTCATCAAGTTGTTGGTTGATTAATTCTTCTTTTACTCGAAGAACCCCTGATAGTTGAAGATTTTCTTTCGTTGTTTTACTGTTTCGCTCATCAGAATCTTTAACCGTTCGCTTTAGCTTCTCAAAATTTTTAGAAATTTTGCGATTTTCAAGTTCAACTTTTCGTTTTCTTTTCTTATTCTTTCTATGTCATTTTTATCATTTTCAATTTTATCAGCTAATTCTTTTGATCTATCATTCGAGGCTTTCAGCATTTTGTCACGGTTTAAGATTTGATTCTCAACACTTTTGACCCTACTTGTCAACTCTTCAATCTTCTTACCACTGAGGTAAGTGATTGTACTTCAAACTTTGCACTCTTTTATGCAATTTTTGCAGTCATTTTTAGATTTATCTTTCTTACCTGACTCAAGTGTACCATTTGAACTGACCTTGTTTGTGGACTCAGTTCCAGAACTAGAAACTACCTCAAGTTCTTTTGCTGCAAGAACTTTCTCAGCCATCTTCCTCAAGTTTTCAGCCGTTAGCTCTTGTGATGTATCAATGATCCCATCATCAGCATTCTTTGGCTTTGGTTTCTGTTCTGCTTTTTTGACTTTTTCTTCTTTCTCTACTTGTTTCTCATCACCACCTCCCCACCACTCTCTTTGTCTCGCTTCTTCTTCCTCGGCAAATTGCTGGGTAAGAGCATCAACACTGATGGAATCTGGGTCAACTGCAATGTTTCCTTGAGGATCAAGATAACATTCTCTGTCGGCATCCCACCTTTTTGCTCTTTTACCTTCTTTGTATGTGTTATAAATTCTGCTCATTCTAGTTTGGGCTTTCATTCTTCGGTTGACGAATTTTTCTTCTTCAGTTCTAATATCTTTAAAAGGAATAATCTTCGTCACGAATGCATAACCCACCGCATCTTCCTCAGGCAATAGTTCGCTCCAATCATAACCTTCGTCATCATGGATCACGGCAAGAGCTCTAGACTTCTCTTTATTGTCTTCAACTTTCTTCAATCTAGGTGGCTCAGATTTATTCTGATGATAGATTGCTTTCTTGTAATAATCATCTCTGAAAGGGTTTTCTGACTCATCAGCATATGCATTTCTGCATTCTCGTTTGAAGTGACCTTTCTGCTTACATTTGAAGCACGTCACCTTCGATTTATCAAACCCCAGCTTAGTAGAAGCACCACCAATTGTCTTTCTGCCGGTAATTTCCATGAAACGTTGTGCTCTACGAACAGCACTGGCCATAGCCCAACGAATATCGATTAACTCCATTTCCTCGGGATCAATCTGATCATAATCTTCTTTCGTCAGATTGGTGTTACCTATCTTCCCAGCTACTAACCCTTCATACGACTCCAACACAGATGCTAGAAAGGCCATCTGTTGTTTGGCCGACTCCTCATCAAAATTTTGAGCATTCTTCAAATCTACTGCAATGTTGCAAGAAAACACGTTCTTTGGAACAGATTGTTGTTGACTTGAAGAATTTGAAGAAGATCCCTGACTTGGAGTATTGGATGAAAAACCTCCATGAAAACCACTGTTTGAACTTGGACTTTCTTTACTTGAAGTGTTTGTGTTTTCAGCGGAGAAAGCAGTTCTTGGAGAAACATTCTTGGGAATCATACTCTTTGGATAGTACAACTCCATGTTTTGTTGGTATGATGAATGATTTATTTTGTGTGTTTTCTTTATCTCTAATTCATGACTTTCTAGTCTTTCAATCAGCAAGTCGACAGTCAGATCTTTAGCTTTGATTGTATTCTTTAACATCAGTGCATAATACTGCCAATCCATCTCGTCTGGTAGTGAATCGAACAGTTTGTCAACTAGCTCCTCTTGAGGATAGAAAATTTCGTGCCTTACCAATTCCAACTTTAAGTGTCCAAATCTTTCAATCATTTTACAAACAGATTCACCTTTTAAGCATCCGAACAAATCAAACTCCTTTCGCAGCAATTTCTTTTTGTTTTTGATTATTTCTTCACTTCCTAGACATTTTTTATTTAACTTTTCCCATAGATCTTTTGCATTTGTGTATTCAATGAGTGAAATAATGTCGTCTCTTACGGACTGGTGAATCAAAGCGATGCATTTTTGTTCAGCTATAAAGTTCTCTACAGATTCTCCTTCTGACAAATTCTCACAATCTTCTCTTTTTGAAGCATAACTGTTCTTTAAGTTCTTCCAGCTCTGATATGCAAAAGCTTTTAGCCATTCTTCGAATCTTTTTGCCCACCGATTATATTCTTCGATTGCCATTAGCTTTGGTGGTTTGTTGTATGTACCATATGCGCTTTCAACACTTAAGGCATCGGATAAAGTTTTCTTCGGGTTCGGATTATCATTTGAACGATTGGAAGTATTGTCTCCGGAATTACCCGCGAAAGCATACATCTCACTGAAGGGATTCATGAATTCTTCCATTTTTAAGTACCTGAAACAATTTTCAAACACTTAGACAATTTTTACAAATTTTAAAAATTTCAAACACTTGAACCGGATAGTTATCCGTTCGATCAGGAATACGTATGGTGACAAAGCTTATCCGCACAGACGGTGATCCGCTCGGATGGTTGTTCGTACGGGTAACTTTGACCTTTTGACTTTTCTGGTTATCCGCACGGGTTGTAATCCGTGCGTGTAACAATGATGATGTCAGCAAACAACTTGCAGTAACTAACTAATCCAAACCGTACAGACAGCTGTCCGCACGGGTGAGTGACGTCATCAAACACGAACAGCTAAACATGATTTCCGATGAATTTGATCTAGTTTTAGGTTGAATCTGATTATGAAACTAAGTAGGATTATACTTTGAATGATTGCGAGTCGATTGATATCGATTTTAACAAATTTTAACCGTAAATTCTTGCTCAATTTTAAGTTTTTCTGATTTTATGGTGACCAATGAAGAACAAATGTAAAATCTGAGTAGATGTAGAAGAAATCTGTCAAATTTCCGGTGAAATTTGAATCAAATCGGCAACAGAAGTCAAATCTCCGGTGAAATTTGACTTTGATCGGCAAATAAAGCTCGAATTCCGGTGAATTCAATGTCGTTGATCTCGATTCAGCTCCCTGGATGCTCTGATACCACTTGTTGGTCCCGTTGATACAGGATCTGATCGTAGGAACAAGATGAATCGATTTCGTCTTAATGTGCGGAATCCATTATGACGAATCACAGATGTGTGCAACACAGAATTCAACGTTTAACTGCTTGTCTGTTCGTTCTATTAATTGTTCTGAAAGTCACAAAGTTCCGGTGAACGTACAGACTACCCGTGCGTGTCAAAAGTTCTCACAAAGTAGTACCGGACCACCTATTTATAGACAGACTCAGGAACCTAACAAGTGTTGTCCGTGCGGGTGGGCTACCCATGCGTATGGCTTACCCGTGCATATGGCCATCCATGCGTATGACTTATCCGTGCGGATAAGTCATCCGTGCGTATTACCATCCGCGCGTATTGCCATGTGTGCGTATTGCCGTCCGGACGAGTTGAACACAACACTTTTACAAACAAAACCTATTCCTGAGTTGTCATGCTAACTACAGACATACATCCAAACAATATACATAATCCACAGAATACAAAAGATGACTACATGCTGACGGAAGCTACAGACGTAATGTACTAACATTAATGATGAAGAAATAAATGAAGATAAACTTCCAGACATGATTGATGTCACATTCACTTCATCATCCGATGAAGGCAGTGTCCAGTCCAAAGTTGTTAAAAGTATGGATGAAAATGTTTTAATATCTGAAAGTGACTCAACTGAGGATGAAGAATGCTTTTTGGAAAAATATATTCCGAAATCAAAATCCAAAAACAACTTAAGTGAAGAACCTAATCTTGTGATGTACAAGATGTTGGGATCAGATAAGTTGTATTCGGATCTTGAATTTCCTTTGGAAAATGTGAATGTTGACAAATTGAAAAATGTGTTTAAACTTGTTGAGATTGATGTTTGTGAAATCGAAGGTTTGAAACGTTCCAAGAGGCAATTGAACTTTGAAAAGGATAAATCTTACTATAAAAAACCTGTTGTACCACCGCGTTTTTCTAACAACAACCAAAAAAGATGGTCGGGTGGTTATCAGGGTGGTAAGAACAATCAAATAAGGAACTTTCAAAACAAGAAGTTTGTCGAGAAAAAGGTGTTTGTGAAAAGCTCGAGTTCACACTCCGAGCAAGAATCTGAGATTTTTTCAAAAACCAATGAAGAATTCTTTGAGAAAAAGGCCTCACAGCCTCAGACCGAAGGCACAAATCGGGAAGTTGATACCCGTACATGCTTCAAGTGCAACAAAGTTGGACACATTGCACGAAAGTGCACCAACTTAAATCCTAAGTCTAAAGTTGTTGAGAGTCCGAAAAAAAAGTTGATACAAAAGGCAAAGCTCCAATGGTTGTTGAGAAGAAAGTTTTGAAAAATGAAAACACAAAATTCAAAACTGAACCCGTAAAGAATGTGGTAACTAAACGGTTTGCTTCGCCTCAATAAAAATGGAAGCCAAAATTTGAAGTAAAGAAAGCAAGTTCTCTAAAACCAAAGGTGTCTGAGACTGCAAAATCATCATCTTCAACTAAGAAGACGTATGTACCTTTGGATTACTATGAGAAACTTGAAAAACAAAAGTCTACTTCTTCTGAAAAGAAGTATGAGGTAAAGAAAGACCAATCATCTAGTCAACCTCCGAAAAAGGATTTCTTTCTATACAAAGAGGTTGAGATTGGATCTGAAGAGAGCCTAAAGATGAATGACAAGAATTGTCCGCCACTTTACATTGCAAATATTCACCTCAATGTCAAGTTACCTGAGTCAAAAGAGGCTTGGGTGGCATCAAAATCTAACTAAGTGTTTGTTATATGTGCAGGAGCTTCCAAGATCCGTTTCACGTTGGATTATGGATAGCGGAGCTTCTCGTCACATGACGGGGAAGAAAACCCTACTTTACGATGTTCGAGGGTTTAATGGAGGATATGTGGGATTTGCAGGTAATCAAGGTGGTCGAATAGTTGGTGAAAGAACTCTACCTAATGGTATTGTCACGTTTGAAAGAGTAAACTACATCGCCGAGCTTGAAAACAATCTTCTGAGCATCTCTCAGATCTATGATCGTATGTATACAACACATTTTACGGATAAGGAATGTTTGATTTTGAAACCAGGGTTTGTTGTTCCCGAAGAGTGGGTTATCATGAGAGCACCAAGAGTCAATGATCTGTACATGTTGGATATGAGCGAAGCCACTACTACCACGGGTCAGGCTCATTGCTTCATGTCACGAGCCACTGAAAAGGAGTCATAATTATGGCATCGAAAGATGGGCCATATTTGTAACATCTATGCTTGTAATCATTATGAACAGTACCATTATCAATAAAACAATGCCATTTGATCCCAATGTTTGTTTGGTTATGTTTTACATTTTTCATGTTTTGACTTTTATTCAATTTCAAACTCTATATCGCTTTCTGGAGAGTTATACGCAAACTGGTGCGTAAACGTAATCAGTTTAATGCGAAAAATACTCCGGAACATCAAGATATACTTAACATACCTTAAATAACCCTTACATAACTTAGAAATAAGTTTTGAAGGCTTTGGTATGGCAAAAACAAGTTAATTCGGTTACAGGGACTAAACTTGACAAACTGCGAAAGTATGCCAATTTGAACTGTAACGAACATTCCGGAACATGACCATAAGTTAAACATACCATAAATATCCTTTACATAGCTTATAAATAGGCTTTGAGGGGTTCGGTATGCTAAAATAAACTTTTGGGGTCATTCAGGGACTAAAAGCGTCAAAAAAAAAAGTGCACAAGTTTGCATTTTCGCGCATAACTTACGTTCTGAATACATCCGGACATCCAAAAATTTATGTAAGCACTAAAATATTTTATTTTAGTGTTAGGCATAAGAAAAATCCATTCGTCACTCCATTTGGATCATTTTTCGCGCTTATGCGCATCCCGTCGTAATTAACCAAACAACGTAACCGTACGGCTAAACCAACCGACACCCGAGATATTTTTGAACACATTTTAAGTTCCCTATACTTTAACTTCATTTTAGAGCTCTGAAATGGGGTTAACGGGGCTTAAACGTGTCAAAAAACGCATCGAAAACCAAGTTTTGAGGTTGCAGGGACTGAAACTGTAAATCTGCCAAACTAGGTCCTTAAGTAGGGGCCAGATGCAGCAAAACGTTTTTTTTTTTCAGCTTATAACAGCCCTTAACACTCTCCAAAGGCCAAGTGCCAAGTGTCAAACTCTTATGGTGGATGGCAAATGAGTTACCACAACTTTCCAACAAGTGTACGGCTTAGATCGTGCCCCCTTTTCCAAGAAATGATCCTAACGGTGAACCGAAAACTATAAATACCCACCTCCACCCTTCACTTTTCCTCACAAGAATCTGATCTTATGTGCTCTAAGTTGAGTACATAGACCCCTCTTTTTACGCGAACGACGCGTTAAAGTAGCATAAGCTACCTAAACGGGTCGTAATGGGTCACAAACACTTAGGTTAAGTTTCGTTTTAGTATGTGGGCTTTGTTAAACCATATTACACGAGTCTCCATACTCGTTTGGTTTACGAACCCTCATTCTATCCGATCCTCCGATAAAGGTCCGGTTTATTAACATAGTTACCTATATTAGGTGCCGTTTGATTCCGTGATCTCTAGCATTGCTTGGTGGTTATCTTAGTACTTCTGAGCAATCTCAAGTGAGTACATAGACCCCTCTTTTACTGTTTTCCAAACTGTTTTGGGGTGAAACACATATGCCTACTTGTTACTTTCGTGCTTTCCTGCTTTCACATCAGATACTTGATATGTTCATTAGTACATTTATAGTACATGATTTCATTGGGTTCATGCTACGTATGTCCATTGTGTGCATACTTAGTAAATTGTTTTACATTACATTTCATGCTACGTATGTCCATTGTGTGCATACTTAGTACATTGTTTTACATTACATTTCATGCTATGTATGCCCATTGTGTGCGTACATAGTACAGTTGTTTTCATCACATGCTTACATTTTGTTATGACATTTGGGTTGTTTACAATGGAACAATACATTCATTAACATTAGCTACGCCGTTCGTTAGTAGGTAGTGGTACCATAGGAATTGACAACTCCCGTTCCTGAAATCCTGGGTTTGTTTGGATTGGAAGGAATGACCGAATTCGATATACATAACTTAGATAAACCTTTAATTTGTTTAAGGGTTTATCGCCACAGTCTCAAGGCTTGGATGTATGCATTTTCACAATACCGCATAAATGTTTGCATCAGTATAGCATGCATTTGTTCCACAAAACATAACTTTGATTTAAACTATGTTTTACATCAATACCTTGTTTTTGTGCATTTTACATATGGTTTAGTTGATATATTTCACTTACCATACATGATATTTTTGGGTAAACATTACATGATCTACATTAACATAAACATTTTGACATTGATATACACATTTAGTGGTTTACATTGGACATAGACATTTCAATATGGTTTACACATTAACACATGACAAATTTATTTATACATGAACAATTTACATTGATGGTTGGTTTGGGTAAATGATTCGAGTAACGAGGCGTGTGTAATATAATACAAGCATGGTGGATACGCCGCTGGTACTTCCTATAAATAAGTGTTTGTATGATATTTCATGTCGTAGCGTTACTTAAATCATTTCAATATTTGACATATTACATTTTACATAAACAAATTATTTTCACAAGACATTGATTTACAAAACAACTTATCTTATACAAACTCATTTTTACTTGGTTATTCATTTAACCTTACATTATTCTCTTATTTATATATATCATTGCTTTTTAACGATTTACAAAACAAAACAACTTACAAGGTTCATGACTGACTGTTATTAAACAATTTTTCCTAAACTTATAAGTCGTGAATCCTATTTTCACAAAACCTATGTATCTCACAGGCATTTTTATGCTGACGTACCTATTTTCACATGTGTTTTCAGGAGCTTTTCCGTAGGATGATGATCGTGACACTAGGGCGGACCTGTGCCTTAGAGACATAAAATGAAGATAGACTTAGTTTAATTATGTTCTGAACTCTTTATTTCCTGTTTAAGACAATGTAACTCTTATGTTTATAAATAAAATACAACTTTGAATGCCATGGTTATGAAACAATTAATTCTGTTACAACACTCCCCGACGTTTCCGCCGCGGTTGCATGTTATACGCGGTCGGGGTGTGACAGAAGAGTTGGTATCAGAGCCAATGGTTATAGGGAATTAGGTTATTAGTAATGCTTTGACCTAGACTATAACCTTTCTACGACCCTAACACAAGTTATCTTGTGTTTAGATCTTAAAACATGTACATCACCTATCCTTAGGTGATTATCAAAACAAAAAAAAAAAAAACCAAATTTTCCAAAACGACCTTTGAAAAACAATCATATGTTTTTGGATGATTTATTACAAGGTTTTTAACCCTCTTTTGTAAGGTTTTGAACCCTTCCAGTTTGATTAAATTTTTGGCCTTGTGCCTTTAAATTTTTAAAATCTCGTCAAAGTTTTGGGTTTTAAATAATGTGAACACGTGCAAACTGGAAGAGTGAATGCCTGTATTCTGGGTTTTCTGTCTAGGCAAGCACTTCGTATATATCTCATCAGACGCGAGACCAGTTGTGCTTACCTGGGAATTCTTGGGATGAGTGTTCACTTATAGGTGAGCATGTCTTCGTGATACATTATTTTTGATCCATTTACTTTGATTAGTCACTGTGTGTCATTTGTTTGCTTGGTAATGCGGACGAATGACCACCATATTTGCTTTCGTTGATTTTGTTTCATCTCATTCTCTTCATCCAATCATCTCACTCGTTTCCTTTCATGATTTCCTCTTTTAGAATGCCTCCTCGACGCGAGAACCAGATAGCGACTGCCGAACTGGCAGAAATTATTGCGCAGCAGATGGCTGCTCAATTCCCAAATCTCTTTGCTCAATGGCACCAAGCCAACAACAATAACAATGATCCATGCAAATACAAGGATTTTAACTCGGCTAAACCACTCAAGTTTAGTGGTTCTGAAGGAGCGACTGGGCTTCTTCAATGGTTCGAGAGCATTGAGAATACTTTCCGCCACGTGCAGTGTCCGAATAATCGCAAGGTCAAGTTTTCTTCGAGCGTGTTTCAGAAGAGGGCTCTCACATGGTGGAACGGGGTTATAAGAGACCGTGGTGCAGAAGTTGCTCTAGCACAGACATGGGCTGAACTTAGGGCCCATATGATGAGGGAATTCTGTCCTCGCCAAGAACAGCGAGCGTTGGAGAAAGAGTTTGATGACTTTAAACAAGATAGTGGCGAGCACAGGGCATATACTGATAGGTTTGAGGAGTTGAGTCTGCTATGCCCAATAATGGTTACCCCACTCGACAAGGCTATCGAAAGGTACATCGACGGCCTACCTGACTCAGTGCAAGACATCATTACTGGTAGTAACCCTGCCACACTCCGTCAGGCTATCGAGTTATCAGCGACATTGACTGATTCGCAGATTCGGAAGAATAAATTACACAGGAAGGGTGACAAGGGCAAGAAACAGACATCTGACAAAGAAGATAGCAAGAAAGGTAAAAAACAAGAATGGAAAGGATTCTGGTTCATCGAAAAGGGCAAGGAAGCGTAAGGCTTCCCAAAACTATGTTGTCACTGCCCAAGCTAACCAGGCAGCTCCCAACCAACCCGCACAGCCTCCAGCAAAGAAGCCTTATTCAGGGAATGCACCTTTGTGCAATAGACGCAATAGTCACCATCAGCCGCAACATCAGTGCCGTTTCTGTACTAACTGTGGGAAGTCGGGTCATCTTGCCGATGTTTGTCGGTTTGCTCAGAATCGTGCAGTTCAGAACCCGGCTCAACAAGTTGCTCAGCCTCCTGCTCCGCAACAGGGTCAAGCTGCACGACCACCCTACCCACCAGGTGCTTGTTATAACTGTGGGGATCTGACCCACTACCGTAACCAGTGCCCAAGATTGGTGAATGCAAACCAGAATCAGGCTCAGGCTCGAGGGCGAGTCTTCAACATGAATGCCCAAGAGGCGCAGGCGGACGATAATGTGGTGAACGGTACGTTCTTTATTAATAATCAGCCTGCAACTGTTCTTTTTGATTCGGGTGCCGATAAGAGTTTCGTGTCATTATCTTTTGAGCCATTACTTCGCGTGTCTAGAAGGAAACTAGGTAAACCTTTGACAGTAGAGGTTGCTAGTGGTGAACCCATTATTCTTGATTCTGTTCTTCACAACTGCCAGTTGAACCTTAACGATCATCTTTTTCCTATTAACGTCACGCCTATGCAACTTGGAAGCTTTGACGTTATTGTGGGTATGGATTGGTTATCCAAGCATCACGCAGAGGTAGTTTGTTTCGAGAAGATCGTTCGTGTGCCGCTTTCGACAGGCGAGATCCTACAGGTTCAAGGTGAGAAACCGTCTGGTGGTCTCAAGCTCATGTCTTGTTTTAAAGCTCGGAAGTATCTGCGGAAGAACTATGTGGCTTTCTTAGCACATGTTACAGCAGATAAAGGCAAGGGTAAGTCTATTTCAGATATTCCTGTCGTTCGGGATTATTCTGAAGTATTCCCTGAAGAGTTACCTGGTCTACCCCCAGCACGCCAAGTCGAGTTCCGCATTGATCTCGTACCTGGTGCAAATCCTATTTCCAGAGCTCCATATTGTCTTGCACCGTCTGAGATGCAAGAGTTGTCTAAGCAGCTTCAGGAACTCTCTGACAAAGGTTTTATCCGTCCTAGCTTTTCACCCTGGGGTGCTCCCGTTCTTTTTGTCAAGAAGAAGGATGGATCTTTTAGGATGTGTATCGATTATCGTGAGCTTAACAAGCTTACCATCAAGAATCGATATCCCCTACCTCGCATAGATGATCTCTTTGATCAGTTACAGGGCGCTTCTTATTTTTCGAAGATTGATCTACGTTCCGGATATCATCAACTTCGGGTGCATGAAGAAGATATTCCCAAGACAGCGTTCCGCACTCGTTATGGGCATTATGAATTCACAGTCATGCCATTCGGTTTGACTAATGCTCCTGCTGTTTTTATGGACTTAATGAATAGGGTCTGCAAACCTTATTTGGATCAGTTCTTCATTGTTTTTATAGATGACATTTTGATTTACTCTAAGACGCGAGCTGATCACGAGCAACATCTTCGTCTTACTCTGGAACTCCTAAAGAAAGAGCAACTTTTCACCAAATTCTCCAAGTGTGAATTCTGGCTTAAAGAAGTTCAATTTTTAGGACATATCATCAACGAACAAGGTATTCATGTAGATCCCTCCAAGATCAGTGCGATTAAGGATTGGGATATGCCTACTACTCCCACTGAGGTTCGTTCTTTTCTTGGTCTAGCGGGTTATTACCGCCGCTTCATTGAGAACTTCTCAAAGATTGCAGTTCCTCTAACTGCTCTAACTCAGAAGAACAAACCCTTTGATTGGGGATTCAAACAAGAGGAAGCTTTTCAACACTTGAAGCGGAAGCTTTGCGACGCGCCTGTTCTAACTTTGCCTGAGGGCAATGATGATTTCGTCGTTTATTGCGATGCATCTAAATTGGGTCTTGGTTGTGTCCTGATGCAAAGGAACAAAGTCATAGCATATGCATCGAGGCAGTTGAAGATACATGAGAAGAACTACACCACTCATGATCTTGAGTTGGGTGCAGTTGTCTTCGCTCTTAAGATCTGGAGACACTATTTGTACGGTACAAAATGTGTGGTTTTCACGGACCACAAAAGTCTTCAGCATATCTTCAACCGGAAAGAACTCAACATGAGGCAACGACGTTGGGTTGAGCTTTTAAACGACTATGACTGCGAAATTCGCTACCATCCTGGTAAGGCGAATGTCGTAGCTGATGCATTGAGTCGTAAGGAACGTACTAAGCTTCATTGTGTACGTGTTCAATCTGTTATTCAAGCTCGATCCGATATCCAAGCACGCATTTCTCAGGCTCAACAATTTTGTGTTTCACAAGGTTTAATGGATAAGGAATTTCCCTATCACATAACACCTGATCTGGAACTGAAGGACAATGGATCGTATTACTTCATGGACCGTTTGTGGGTCCCAAGCCAGGATGATCTTCGTACCTTGCTTATGGATGAAGCACATAAGTCTCGTTATTCTATTCATCCGGGCTCAGATAAGATGTATAAGGATCTTCGTATTCATTATTGGTGGCCTGGTATGAAGAAAGACATTGCCTTATACGTATCAAAATGCCTTACTTGTCTTAAGGTTAAGGCTGAACATCAGCGTCCTTCGGGTTTATTGGTACAACCAGAGATCCCAGTTTGGAAATGGGAAAACATTACTATGGACCTCGTTACCAAACTTCCACGCACAAAGAAAGGTCATGATGCCATCTGGGTAATCGTTGATCATCTTACTAAGTCAGCACATTTCTTACCAATTCGTGAAGATTTTCCTGCTGACAGACTTGCTAAAATCTATGTGGATGAAATTGTAGCTCGACATGGTGTTCCTTTGAACATCATTTCTGACAGAGATGCTCGTTTCACTTCTCATTTTTGGAGAACCATGCAATCTGCTATGGGGACCCAACTTAATCTGAGCACGGCTTATCATCCGCAAACGGATGGTCAATCTGAAAGAACAATCCAGACTCTGGAGGATATGCTTAGAGCTTGTGTGATCGACTTTGGTGGTAGTTGGGACTCACATCTTTAGTTAATTGAATTCTCCTACAACAACAATTATCACACCAGCATCAAAATGGCTCCTTTCGAGGCTCTCTATGGTCGAAAAATGTCGTTCACCAGTCTGCTGGAATGAGATCGGCGAGGCTCAACTTACTGGACCTGCCCTCATTTTAGAGACAACTGACAAGATCAAGAAAGTTCGTGATAACCTTCAGACAGCTAGAAGCCGTCAAAAGAGTTATGCGGATCCAAAACGCAAGCCCTTGGAATTTCAAGTCGGTGATCGAGTATTACTTAAGGTCTCACCTTGGGAAGGTGTGATCAGATTTGGAAAGAAAGGAAAACTTGCACCAAGATACGTTGGACCATTCAAGATCGTCGAAAGAATCGGAAAGGTAGCCTACAGACTTGAGTTACCTCCTGAACTTGGAAATGTTCATCCAACTTTTCACGTGTCCAATCTCAAGAGGTGTTTAGCTGATGAGAACCTCCACATACCACTTGACGAAATTCGTGTTGGTAAAACACTGAAATTTGTTGAGAAACCTGTGGAAATCATGGAACGTGAAGTCAAGTGGCTTAAACGCAAGCGCATTCCTTTGGTCAAAGTTCGCTGGGAAGCTAAACGTGGACCCGAGTTTACTTGGGAACACGAAGATCAAATGAAGGCAAAATATCCGCATCTTTTCCCACGAGTTTCCTCTAAATAAATTTCGGGACGAAATTTCCACAAGTAGGGGAGACTGTAACATCTGTGCTTGTAATCATTATGAACAGTACCATTATCAATAAAACAATGTCATTTGATCCCAATGTTTGTTTGGTTATGTTTTACATTTTTCATGTTTTGACTTTTTTTCAATTTCAAACTCTATATCGCTTTCTGGAGAGTTATACGCAAACTGGTGCGTAAACGTAATCAGTTTAATGCGAAAAATACTCCGGAACATCAACATATACTTAACATACCTTAAATAACCCTTACATAACTTAGAAATAAGTTTTGAAGGCTTTGGTATGGCAAAAACAAGTTAATTCGCTTACAGGGACTAAACTTGACAAACTGCGAAAGTATGCCAATTTGAACTGTAACGAACATTCCGGAACATGAACATAAGTTAAACATACCATAAATATCCTTTACATAGCTTAGAAATAGGCTTTAAGGGGTTCGGTATGCTAAAATAAACTTTTGGGGTCATTCAGGGACTAAAAGCGTAAAAAAAAAAGTGCACAAGTTTGCATTTTCGCGTATAACTTACGTTCTGAATACATCCGGACATCCAAAAATTTATGTAAGCACTAAACTATTTTATTTTAGTGTTTGGCATAAGAAAAATCCATTCGTCACACCATTTGGATCATTTTTCGCGCTTATGCGCATTCCGTCGTAATTAACCGAACAACGTAACCGTACGGCTAAACGAACTGACACCCGAGATATTTTTGAACACATTTTAAGTTCCCTATACTTTAACTTCATTTTAGAGCTTTGAAATGGGGTTAACGGGGCTTAAACGTGTCAAACAAACGCATCGAAAACCAAGTTTTGAGGTTGCAGGGACTGAAACTGTAAATCTGCCAAACTAGGTCCTTAAGTAGGGGCCAGATGCAGCAAAACGTTTTTTTCAGCTTTTAACAGCCCTTAACACTCTCCAAAGGCCAAGTGCCAAGTGTCAACCTCTTATGGTGGATGGCAAATGAGTTACCACAACTTTCCAACAAGTGTACGGCTTAGATCGTGCCCCCTTTTCCAAGAAATGATCCTAACGGTGAACCGAAAACTATAAATACCCACCTCCACCCTTCACTTTTCCTCAAAAGAATCTGATCTTATGTGCTCTAAGTTGAAACCTTTGTTTCATACCTGAGCTATTTTGATCTAGATTAGCATTCGGGGACCCTTTGTAAGTGTTCCTTCGTTCTTTTATTACTTTTTGAGTCCGAAAGTCAAACTTTGTTTGACTTTCTGCATTGACCAGTTTATGGTCAATGCGAAGTTCGTTTGAACTTCGCAACGTGATTGTAATCACGATGGTTATAGTCCCTTGTGACTATGCCTACTGATTACCACGTTGTCTAGGGTCGTAAGGGTAAGCGATCTAATAAATCGCTTATACCTTCGAACCCGACCCATTTGGTCGATTATTAGGATCCGACCAAACATATTAGGTGACCATAGTATATAGGGAATAACCTTCCGAGGTTATACCTTATGGTCGCTTCGTTTAAATAGTTGTATGATAAGTAGTTTATATGCCTAAGGTAAATTACCAAAATGCCCTTTTTACGCCAAAATTCATTTTAAGCATATGTAACATAACTTTTGTCATCTAAACTGATTTGACAACCATATTAGACATGTTAAGGCATATTTTACTTGTCATAGGACTAGTTAGGCGTTCCGAACGCGTTTTACGCGAACGACGAGTTAAAGTAGCATAAGCTACCTAAACTGGTCGTAATGGGTCACAAACACTTAGGTTAAGTTTCGTTTTAGTATGTGGGCTTTGTTAAACCGTATTACATGTCACCTTCAAACGGTCAGGGTCTCTCCTATAAATACCCTTCAAACTTTCATCATTTGTAACTTTCCGGCCAGAGCAACGAAGTGCTGCCGAAGTGTTGTCAGGTTGTAAAACGTCTTATAATCAATCATACACCAGTTTAATGAGTAAATCTAGCTGAATTGCACTCTACACGTCTGTTTCCGCCTTTCGTGTTGAGATAAACTCTTCTGAACGACTCGTTCGGGTCAGAAAACGATCCTACAAGTGGTATCAGAGCTCAGGAGGAAGAGTTTTATATGATTCAGCTTGAAAATTTCTGTTTTTCTACATCTTCTTTCAAAATTTCAAGTTTTCACGGTTAAAATTGGATAAATTTTTCACAAAATGTGTAAAAGTGCATTTTAACAAACCCTTGAAAGTTTCAGCTTAAAATTCGAAGTAAAAGTGGTAGAAATGGCTTGAAAACTGGTGACCGTTTGAACGAGCCCAACACCTGTCCGTTTGAAATTGACCTTGTTTGTTTGAAAGTTACACCTTACCGTTTGAAACTGGACATGACCGTTTGAAATCTGCGCCTGACCGTTTGAAATATGCGCCTGACCGTTTGAAATCTGCACCTGACCGTTTGAAACATGATATGACCGTTTGAAACATGGTTACCGTTTGAAAAGTGCATCGAGTTGTGTATAACATTTTACGAGGTGTCAGTAATTGGGAAAAGAAATCATGTGAATTAAGTCGGATATATGTGAATATCTTAGTTGTTGTCAGAGCATGTGATTGTTGATAAGTTCAAAGTCTAGATAATATCTTTTTGTCTAAAGATGGTCAGTCACTTATATCTCGGCCCAATGAACATGTGATGATGTATTAAAGGTTTTCGTTACATGTGAATAGTCTTGGTTCAAGTGTTTAAACATCAGAGTTATCAGCAAGAGTTGTTTCGACCCATGTGACATAGTTGCGGCCCACCGAATGATAATTTGAGGTCCAATTATAGTGTATTGTTGTCAGCCAAATTCAGTTCACGGCCCAATCAAAGGGATTCATAAAACATCGGCCCAATCAGATTTGAATTTTGGGTTTTAAAAGTTGTCGGTTGCATGTGTTGTTGATTAATGTTGTAGACATAGATTTACGTGAAACTAGAATCAGTTCATGTGATCACAATTGTCGGCTAAGTGGATTTGTGTCAGGCCCATGTGATCTGTTCTCTGTTCACTATATATTTTATATGTGTCTAGGGATTCATCGGCGTAATCTGATAAAAAAAAATTATTGTGTGTTGTTAGTCAAAGTAATTCAACGGCCCAAGTATTCAACATTATAAATCAATCGGCCCAATCACAGTCAGTTTGAATTCAAACTCGTTCCAGGTCGTGTGATTTAGTGAGGTCATTGGAAAAGTTTGTCTGAATTTGATCTGGGTCATAGCAGTGCTCACAGTGTGTCAACCATCAGTCCGCACAGAATATTCATCAGTTCGACTCCAAGTTGCAAAATTCTGATTCAGCTCCAAATTATTTTGTGATTCCACTTCAAACAGAGATCTTGCTTGAAAGTATATTCTTGTGATTTCGCTTGATAGAGATGACTATTGCTAATGCTTACGATTTAAATGGGCAGAAAAAATCAGAAAGGCCAGGGAAGCTGAAGAAGAAAAATGGAGAAAAATTGAAGAAGAAGAAGAAGAAGAAGAAAGGTTAAAAGCTGAAGCTGAAGCCGAGAAAAAGAAAAGAAATGAGTTTTTTCAATCAAACAGAACAGTCAAAGATGTTCCAAAATTTGAAATCAAAGTTGATACTAAAGTAGTCAAAGTTCCTGAAAAGTGTTTGAATTGTGATTCGTTAATCATGCAAAACAACGAGCTGCTACACAACATAAAAAGATTGAAAGAATCGTATGATACAATGAACAGAGAAATCAACAAGTACACTGATTCAAACTGTGAACAAGTTGTAGCAATGAATACACTCAAAGGAGCTTACATGAGACAGCTTGATGATGTCAACTTTTACACAAAGAAATGTGCTGATCTGGAATTAATGCTGGCAACACAAAGAATAGAAACTGAGAGAGTTAAAAATTTATTAGAAAGTTACTCATGTTCTACTTTTGTTGTTGACAGGATTTATCCGATCGTTGAAAGAATGAAGACGTTTGAAGAAGAGAAGACTTCGGAAGAAAATAAGTCTGAGACAAAAGAAGATGATGAAGTGAAAATTTCTGGTGAGAAACCAAGTGTTGTCTATAACAAATGTCCACCCTCGGTCGAAAATGGATATTTGTCTCGAAGTCCAAATTCCGAAAGAGTCAAAAAGGCAATTAACTTACAGTGGGAGTCTGTGTCGTCAGATAACTTACCAGAAAATATTGATGTTACGTTCACATCGTCTGACACTGATCATGAGTCCGAGTTGATTAAACGTGTGGTCGATCAGGTGTTAGATAAAGATGACATAGAGGAGTCAAAACCGGAGTCCAAATCCGAGTCAAAGTATGGGTCCGACAAGTCAAAGTCAACAATCAAAAAGGACAAACGGGTTTATGATAAGAATTTTTTGCTATCAAAATCTAATTTGAATGACGAACCGGTCAAAGTAGCATATACTTTGAAAGATTCTGACAAATTATATTCTGATGAGACTTTTCCAATAAGAGGTGTTAAAAATGAAATGATTAAAAGGTTTTCAAACTAACAGAAATTAATATTTCTGAAATAAAAGATGAAAATCTTTCTGAAAAAACCTAAACCTTACACCTCAAGAGGGCAACAAAGATTAAACAAGAAAAAGGGTTACAATTTTGGTTCTGGTATTCATAAAAAACCAAACCATAACTGTAATTTCAAAAAGAAAGGATTAGGATTTAATCAACAGAAAAATTATAAGAATGAAAAAAAAATTAAACCAAAAACTGTGTTTGTTTCAGGAAAAACTTTAGATGATGAGAAAGAGCAAGCATTCAGAAAGCAGACAAATCAAGAATTCCTTGCAAAGAAGCAAGATGAGATGAGGAAAAGTGTTATTCAGAAGAAGACTGAGACAAGAACATTTTTTCAGTGCAAAACTGCTGGTCATATTGCTAGAAATTGTCCAAAAACATTCAAACCAAAACAGGAAGTCTCTGGTAAAATGAAAGAAAAAGTTGTTGAGAAAACTGAACTTACAACCAGAAAGTTTACAGGCTTTGAAAATTCAACCTTTGAGATTGGTGAATGTTCAAAGAATGTGGTAAAAAGAAAAGAAAATCTGGAAAATCAAAAATGGGTTGTTAAGGGTTCAGGAAACAGTTCTGGTGATGAATCTGATTCCACAAAATCAGAGGAGCCACATATTGAAGAAAGAATTGAAAAATTAGTTCCAAAAGTGGATGATGTGAATTTTCCACCTTTGCGAGCTGAAAATTTTAAGAAGAAAGTTGGAAACGTTGAAATTTCAAATCAATTTTATTTTGACAAGAAGAAATTTGATGTTGATAAGGCTTTCAACAGAAATGTGAAACACATTTTTGGAAAAATGGTCGATGGTACGGTCAAAGGAGTTAAAGAATTCTATGCTTCCAAAATGAATGTTTACAAGTCTGTTGAAAGTAAAGATGAAGAAGAGGTTGTTACACCCAAGGAAGGTCAGGCTTGGGTGGATATATTTTTCAAAAAGTAAAAACATGACTTGCCGGAGATCCCAATTTTGTAATCGTGGATCAGGAATCGGCATTTTTCTTAATAATTGTTGATGAGAATGAATTTTATAATGAAAATTTTGGCAATTCATACTGCAGGTATAGTCGGAACTCCCAGGTTGGTAAGTGTGGAGTAGGAATCGGCATCTTGAGAATTCAACCACCAGATGATGTTTGGTTGAAAATGCTTGATTGGATTGATCTTACAAGTGGTAAATCAGGGACATTAAGTTGTATCTGATTTCCTACAAGTGGTTAAAAAACAATGTGATGAACCAAACCCCCTAACCTACAAATGGTTTTACAAAATCAACAAAACTTATTTTCCGGAAAAACCATTTGATTAAAACAAACTTAAGTGTTTTGAAATCAATGGGAAAATAGTTTGTTGTAAGGGGGAGTTCTGATTGTTTATGCCAAGTGGATGGCGAATTGAAGCAATTCGATATCAGTTGTCAGTTTGCTTGTATAGTTTGTTTTCATATTTCTGTTTAGATGTATTTGTCTTTTAGGGGGAGTATGATTTCAGAAAATCCAAAAACATTAGAAAATTTGAAAAAGCCAAAAACATGATAAAATGAAAAATGAGTTTTTGTTGCATAAAAGAGGAAATGATAGTACATCAGTAGACTGTCACAACATGCTAAAGAAATGGAAAGTTAAAATGTGATAAACGGTCTCACTAAAGATGTGACGGTAGGCTCAGCTAGACTAGTAGATTTGCGATAACGATACAAACTTAAATGAAAAAGCCTAGTTCTAGTGGGAAACATGGTCGAAAGCATAGTACTTAGTTTTGTCCTTCTTGACTGTGTGCCTACTCAGTAATCGCTGATTGTCGAAAGACATAAAACTAGTTAAGTTTGTGAACTTTCACAACTTTGTTGAAAAGTCACTGTGATTGTGCATTTCATTTTGCAAAGATTTAAACTTGTTTTATTTCTTTATTTTGTTTAAGCATCGGACATCCTCTGCGTATACGTGAGTATCGACCTGGATGTTGTTGCCTAAACATTCTGCTTTATTTTCTTTGGTGTTTCGTTTAAGCTTTGGATCGCCTCTGCGTATACGGAAGTATCGACCTGGTGGTTAAAGCCTAAACAACTTCAACTTGTTTTATTTTTCGTATTTTGTTTAAACATTGGACTTTCTCTGCATATACGGAAGTATCGACCTGATTGTTAATGTTTAAACATTCTACTTTGTTTTCGCACAATTCACAGTTGATAAAAGTTTAAAGGCATTGCTTGAGATAGTGTATTACATGATGAGGGGATATGCTGAGATCGTGGGGTCCATAAGAACTTAGTGCAAAATTAATATACCTTAATGTATCGGTAAGCATTTCGAAAGTTTTTAGATTGAGTTTAAGTGGATAACAATATCGTCAATCTATGTGAATCATTTAGAGCTTAAAATGTTTAAAGCTTAACGGTGTTTAGTGATTGGTCTCATAAACTGATATGATCCTCTTGCACGAACTCACAAAAATATTGTCTGTAAATATTTCTTTATTGCATTTTCATTACATTCAAAAATCCAAAAAGATTTTAGTGTGTTTTAGTATAAATTTTGAAAAATCCAAAAAGATTTTCGACAACTGATTTTGGAGAGCTGATTTTCAAAATTCCGAGTGCTAAACATGATGAACAAATGGTTTGGGTGAAAGTGTTTGAGGATTGTTGAAACGAAATGAGAAAAAGTTTTGAAATAAAAACGTTATTCCTGTAAGTGGTAAATTAGATTTGAAAATCTTATCCACAAATGGTTATCAGAAAATTTATTTTTGGGTAGAGTTTATGCAGGTTGGCCAGGTTTCGGTCCAGAGCAGGATGAATGCCAGGTTATGATCTTGTGAATTCCAGACTGCGATCCTAGCTTGGTGAAAGGGGGAGTCTGAAGACATCGAGAGGGAGTCTGAAGATAGTAGAGCCAGATTCAGATCCTGAAGATTACGAGAAAGAGTAAGAGATTGATTGAGGATGCTTACAATGGAGAATTTTGAAGAAAGTGAACAGACTGATAAAAACTGAAGATGCGAAGACTCGACACTTAAGACTCGTGAACATCTGAGGGGGAGTCTGTTGGTGCATACATCTGTCGTCTTCGTCTTATATCGAGTCTTGGATACATTGCGGTTTGGAACAAGAATGATGTCATCATTCTTGATGATGACATCATCCAAATGACATCACTATTGCATCATATGAAAGATCTACATAAGAAGACAAAATAAATTACATGTAAATATGGAATTTATGGTTGACCGTTTGAAATGAACTTGTCCGTTTGAGATGGTAACAGTTTGAAGAGGTGACCGTTTGAAGGGTGACATGCCACCTTCAAACGGTTAGGGTCTCTCCTATAAATACCCTTCAAACTTTCATCATTTGTAACTTTCCGGCCAGAGCAACGAAGTGCTGCCGAAGTGTTGCCAGGTTGTAAAACGTCTTATAATCAATCATACAACAGTTTAATGAGTAAATCTAGCTGAATTGCACTCTACACGTCTGTTTCCGCCTTTTGTGTTGAGATAAACTCTTCTGAACGACTCATTCGGGTCAGAAAACGATCCTACAAATGAACTACTTGGTACACAATGACTTAGTAAACGGTGTTCATTTAAAAGGTTTCCATCTGGAAGGGGAGGGCATTAGTTGCATCAAAGGCAAGAAAAAGAAGAAATCACATCCTCAAAAGAAGGTTAACTCAGTCTTGAGACCGTTAGAGAGACTTCATATGGATCTTTTTGGTCCAGTGAACGTCAAAAGCATAACTGGTGATTTTTACTGTCTAGTAGTAACAGACGATTTCTCGAGATTTTCGGGGGTATCATTTCTGAAGACAAAAGATGAGACATATGAGAGGTTGATGCCGTTGTTCAGAAAATAGAAAACTTGTACCAAACTCGAATAAGAAGAATCAGGAGTGACAACGGTACAGAGTTTAAGAACAACAAAATGGAAGAGTATTGTGATGAGAGAGGTATATTGCAAGAATTTAGTGCTCCTTACACTCCACAACAAAATGGAGTAGCAGAAAGAAAGAACAGGACGCTAATTGAAACGGCCAGGACGATGCTTGCTGATTCGAAATTACCAGTCAACTTTTGGGCAGAAGCAGTGTCAGCCGCTTGCTATACACTAAACCGGGTTCTTACAGTAAAGAAATTCAACAAGACATGTTTCAAGCTAATCAACAACCGCAAACTGAACCTGAAGTATCTGGAACCGTTTGGGTCTCCCTGCACTGTTCTATAGCCTTTTGGAAAATTTGGTCCAAAGAGCATCGAAGGAATATTCGTGGGTTACTCAAGTCCACTAAAACGAGTCTTTGTTCCAAGCTTAAAGCGGATTATCGAAGCACATAATGTTGAATGCCAAGGTTACACAATGCCACCGCAGAATCCCAGTGACTCATGGCGCTTCAACTAAAATACTCTGTGGGACTCATTCAATATTGAGGAAGAACCATAGTTTTTCTACGAGTTGGATATTCTAAGAGAGTACGATGCATCACAAGAAAGATCCCCAGCAGAACCTTCTAGATGTCAACGGCAAACTTCAAATGACGATGAAGCCGGTCCAAGTAATGCTGGAGAACATGATGATATTCAGCAAACTCCATCATCTTCAGAATGTGAACATGCTCCTGACAATCAGACGACAGTCAATGATAATCTAGAATCTGATGATAGGCCAATATTCGATCGGGGTGATTCAGATTATGAGGGGGAGCACATCCAGATTTCAAATCAAACAATTCCAGTCAGTGAACAAGGTGCAAATCAGATTGTCATAAATTTGGAAGGTGAGATAGATGTTCCAGGAGAGGTGATGCCTATTGGAGAATTGCAATCAGGCGCCCGCACCAGACGACAAATTGACCAAGGCCTTACTTGTTTTTATTCTACAGTTGCTCCTTTACAAACAAAGTTTTCACTTAGTTGTTTCATTTCGCAGATTGAACCGAGAACATATAAGGAAGCACTAACTGAAGATTCTTGGGTCAACGTGATGCAAGAGGAGCTGAGTCAGTTTGAGAAGTTGGGAGTGTGGAAATTGGTAGACTTGCCTGATGGTCACAGGAAGATAAACACCAAGTGGGTGTTCAAATGTAAGAGGGATGATCGAGGGGTTAATATTCACAACAAAGCTCGACTCGTAGTCCAGGGCTTTAGTCAGCAGGATGGTATAGATTTCACCGAAGTATATGCTCCCGTTGCTAGACTTGAAGCGATTAGAATCTTCCTAGCATTTGCATCTTGGAAAGGATTTAAAGTTTATCAGCTAGATGTTAAATTGACTTTTCTCTACGGGAAGGTAAAAGAGGAGGTATATGTCGGACAGCCACCGGGCTTCACCGACCCAATCTACAAAGACAAGGTCTATTTACTGGATAAAACGTTGTATGGTTTACACCAGGCCCCGAGAGCCTGGCACGAGACATTGTCTCAACATCTGCTTGCCAACAGGTTCATCCGTGGAAAAGTGGATGCCACTCTCTTCACCAAAGAAGTCGACGGACATGTTCTGATAGTTCAGATATACATAGATGACATCATATTTGGGTCAACAAATGAAGATCTATGAAAAGATTTTGAAAGACTTATGAAGCAAAAATTTGAAATGTCATCGATGGGTGAGATGAAGTTCTTCTTGGGGCTTCAGGTTGATCAACTGCCCAAGGGAATATTCATACATCAGACGAAGTATGTTCATGATATCTTAGAGAAATTTGGGATGTCCAGGACTACTCCAGCTTCCACCCCATTAGCAACGAATCATGGGATAAATCCTGATCTCACCGGAGAGAAGGTGGATGAAACGATGTATCGCTCCATGATCGGATCGCTGATGTACTTGACAGCTTCAAGACCCGATATCATGTATCCAACCTGCCTCGCAGCGCGGTTTCAGTCAAGCCCTAGAGCTTCGCATATGGTGATTGTCAAAAGGATATTGCGCTACCTGAAAGGAACTCCATCATTGGGGTTGTGGTATCCAAAAGAAGGCGACTTCACGCTCGAAGGGTATTCTGACTCCGACTTCAGATGCTGCTAAGTTAACGCTAAGTCAACAACTACGGGATGCCAGTTTTTCGGACCACGGTTGGTCACCTGGCAATGTAAGAAGCAGACCTCAGTCGCTTTATCCACATATGAAGCCGAGTATGTATCTGCTAGCAGCTGCTGCTCTCAGATCTTGTGGATCCAGCAACAGATGCGAGACTACGGTTTGCAATTTCTTAACACCCCTATCTTTGTTGATAATGAGGCAGTTATAAACATAACAAAAAATCATGTTCATCACGCTAAAACGAAACATATTGAAATTCGTCATCACTTCATCTGAGATTGTTTCGAGAAGAAGTTGATACGAATTGAGAAAATCTACACTGACAAACAAAAAGCTGATTTACATACCAAAGCGTTTGATAAAACTCGTTTTCAATATCTTTTAAAACTGAACGGTATGAAGCTTTTATCGGTGTTGGAGGGGATTCTTGGCGTAGATGAAGGTACCACTGTAGATGATTTTGAAAAGCAATCTGCAATGGTTTGTCGATTTTTTACTTGTTTTGGTATTTAGGGGGAGGTAGGTTAATAATAAAAAATTTCAAAAACCCAAAAAATGAGATATTTCAAAATCCAAAAACAATAGAAAACCAAGAAAGAGCTTCTGTAAAAAAGGTAAAATGATAGTACATCAGCTAGACAGTTGCAGTATGCTAAAGAAATGGAAAGTTTAAATGTGTTAAGCAGTCTCGCTGATGATATTCCAGTAGGTTTTTACACATTTAGTAAGTTTGTTTGGGATATAAACCTAAATCACAACTTGCTTTTACGTGGGGAACATCTCTCGGATATATAGGTAACCCCTGAAATCCTGTTTGAAAGGCTCTATTTCTAACATACTAGGTCTTTGTACGTGGTGATATCTGGGGTATTATACCTGGACTTCTGATTTTGCGGGAGCAATAGCCTAGTCCTCGTATAATACTTTGCATTGCTTTAACCATAAAGCCCCCCCTCAGCATAAAAAATGATGAAATATTGAAAAATGCTAATCATGTGTTGTTGTAAAAGAAGATACCCAAAGGGGACCCACCTAAAGTCGAGCCATCATCTCTCTAATTTTGCGGAGCAATAGCTTGAGCTCTCATGGCCTCGCACTTAACCCCTTACAGATATCACTAGTGTGCACTCACCTGTATGACCGAATATAGTAGTCTGGATACGGGAGTATATTCTGAGGTGGTACACGCATATAAGCTAAGTCTCTAAAACACTAAATTCGTATCCAGAACAGATTGAAATTTGTGTGAGAACTTAAGAGGATCAGTATATCAGCAATCTAAGCGAATTGTTTAATTCTGAGTATGAAATCAAAGCTTAACGATACTTGTGACTTGTCGGTAGCTGATATGATTCCCTAACACGCTCACCAAAAATATGTTTGTAAATAGTTTACATTTACTGCATTTTATTTCTGTTTAGCATTCTAGTCTAGAAACTTTATTCAAAATCCAAAAAGATTTTTCATTTCTGCTTTATTTTTCCGACAAACCAAAGTGGAAAGCTGATCTTCAGATTCACAGTTTGTAGCAGATGCAGGAAGTTTCTGAGCTGGAAGATGAGTTGGGAGCTTATTATGTTAAACCTGTGAAATTTAAAAGTCAAAACAAGTTCATTAAGTTGAAACTTGTAATTTTCAGAATGATGTTTTGAAAAAATGTTGAACAAAAGTCAGTTTTGTTTTATCTCGGGTCAACCAAGGTCATTAAGTTGGACTTGGTAAGCAAATTAAGTACCCAGGGTCATTAACTTGGATCTGGATACTTAAGTGGATTATTAAAACTGTTAAAAACAACTAAAGATATCAAAAAGTCAATAGATTATAATGTCAGATTTCTGAGAAGCAGGAAACAGTTTTGAACCTGTGAAAGCAGCAAAGCGAGATTCCCGTGGCTAAATCTGAATAAAGTTTGAGCCAGAATACGATTCAAGAAAGACTGTGATCCCAGCTTATTGAGAGGGGGAGTCTGAAGATGTAATCTGGATCAACATTAAAGGGGGAGTTTGAAGATTGTAAAAGCAAGATTCGAGTGCTAGCTGCTGATGTTGTTAAATTTAAAGAATCAAGAGATCTGATCAAGAGAATTAGAAGAAAAAGAGATTGAAGGATGCTTATAGTTTCAGATACTTTGGAAAGAGCGTGAAGACTGATCAAGACTGAAGACTCGATGTCGAAGACTTCGTCAACATCCAAGGGGGAGTCTGTTGGTGCATAAATCTCTGTCAGCTTCGTCTTGTATCGAGTCTTGTAACTAGATAGGATAAACCAGTGCTCGATAGGTTAGAAAGTTGGGTTTTAGTGTGGAATGACCAATTCGCACGAAATGGAACAAGTCAATTCGTACGAAATGGATCAAAGCCATTTCGCACGAAATGGTCAGGTTCATTCCGTGCGAAATGCCACCACTATATATAGTTGAGCTTGGTTTCTCATTTGTAACGATCCGGATTTCAGAGCCGAGGTGCTGCCAAATTGTCAACTGATCTGTAAAGCTTTGAATCAATAAACAAGTGATTATAAACATGAATCAAGCTGTAATCAAGTCCGTATCATCGAATTCCGCCTTTGATTTGGATTAAAACTCTTCTGATCGACTCGTTTAGGTCGTACAACGATCCAACAACCTGGTGCCATTATTAATACGAACTGCCTCAGGCATTCTTCAGGAGGATTTAGGCGCCTCCATTCTTAGTCTCTCTAACTTAACTATACCCCTTTTCTTAGATTCCTGGGAGTTATCCTCCTTTCTCCTTTTCTGGTAGTCTCAGTTTTGACTGGTTTATTTCTTAATCCATTTAGCGCGAGTGGCTGAGATGGATCCATAATGGATTTAAAAGAATTAGGTTTTGAAGTCTTAACATGCCATCTAATTTCCAATGCTAAACCATCTATATATAGTGCATTATGCTTAGATTCCGGGTTAAATGAATAGGGCACTATCCCAGACAATGAACTAACGTCTATAACATACTGTCGTCAGTCTATAACTTTTATGGTGATAGTCAGAAAATTCTGATTCCACCTTTTCCATTTCGTGTTGCGGACAAAAATTTTTTCTGATAAGGTCCGTAAGCTTGGACCATCCCATATTGTATGAGGGTATCTTTCTTGTGGACTTTATTAATGTCCTTACCAACTAAGAGCATCTCCATCGAATGACTGTGATACATAACTCACAATGTCCTTTCCAGCTTAACCGCTGATACACATAATGGTTTCTATTTCATCCAACAATTTCATGCAATCAATGGCCCCTTTTTCGCCATTGAAGTCTCTTGATTTGCAAGAGACGAAGTACTTTTAAGTACATCCTTTAGAGGAACGGGGCTCCTTGCCATATATGATCTTATTTGGTTTATGCTTCGCATTCGAAGTATGAATAAAGCTCTTCTCCTGAGCAAAGGAATGTGTTATAGAGCAAGTAGCATTCGGCTCTTTGAACCCTTTTTTATGACTTTTCTCATAGCCTTTCTAACAGCTGCGTCATTCATAGCTTGTAGATTAACTCCATTGACATTGAGGTTTACATTTGTTGCACCATTAGCATTTGTCGCATATTTAGTATCATGACTATTGTTTGTCTGATCCGAGTTTGCCATACTTCGAAGCTTAGTACTAAACATCAAATTAAACAATTGCTTAATTGCATTACAATAGCTAATCATCGTCCTGACGACCTAACATACATTAGCCATGGTATCATTAGACCATATAGGCTAATAGGTAATGAACATTCCTAATGAATGTTATTTGTATGTTTATATATTACATTAAGCCTAGTTCACAAGAGGACCATCAATGGCATTTAGGGTTTGAATCGAGTCCATTACCTTTTTTAAAGGGGATCAAATGTCATAACTGTCTTTATTATGTTGACGATTTTTTTTATAGCTCGAAAGCTCGCCAAAAGGACTTTTAAAATATGGGACATAAGTCCGTTATGAAGGACATATAAATGTAGCACATAAGCTTTTCAGTACGGACATTGTTAGGATCTGAGTTTGGTTTTGATTGTTTTTACGTTTGAATTAAGATGAACAATGAATGAGTTGTGCAGCGGAAAATAATGGAAGAAGATGGTGAAGAGCTAATTGAACAGTACAGGGTACTGTTCTATTTATAGGCACGAACAAACCACTTTGGCATCTTTGCTGACGTCACCATGAAAGTGACATCTAACCTCCTAACAAACTCTAACCTCTAATCTATACAAGTACTGCTATACTAACAATTGTTATTACAATTCATTATAAAGACAAACTAAACTACTGCTAAATCCTTCCACTGATGTGAACCCAGCAGTACTTGATATAACCCAGCAGTGCTTGACTCAAGGTAGTAGATTGAACAGCAGGGCTTTAGTCTTCATCAGTCTTCAGCAGTTGTAGGTCAGTAGTTGTACCGATCAGTAGATAGGAGGTCAGCAGATGTTGAAACCACTTTAAAGGGGAGAGACTTGATTACATAACATCTGCTTATTCTAGATCCACTGCTCTGATCCAGTTTTGGCTTTAATTATCTGTTCCTCTTATAGGGTTCAATCCCAGCAATCTCCCCCTGGAACAGATAATGCCAAAACCCTTCATTATTGGTAGATCTTTATTGCCTCATCAACAGTTCCCTTATTTGCCCTTTGAGTGGAAGATCAAAGGCATCTGTGTCATCTTCATCCCTACACAATGGAAGATAAAGGAGATCCTACAAATCTTCAAGACTTAGGCCAAGTGCTTGTTCCCTTGTTAGTTTCTTCACTTCTCCACTAGACTTGATCATTGTCAGTACATGGGTCTGTTTGTCAGTTTTCCACTTTAGTACTTTTGAGTCTGGTAGGTTTCTTGGGAGATTTTTATTAGATGAGGAGTTTGGTGATGCAGGCCTTGTGATGACTGTTTGAGCAGTGCTTACAGGTTGGTTTAGGCCAAGAGTTTCAGCTATCATCTTCTTAATACCCTCTTTTATAAGCTCATCTCCTGCCATTAATTATGCCACTGTTTCAGTATCCAACTGTTGTTGTCTTCTTTTATAGATGGCGGCACCAGCTGGAGCAGTGGATCTCCTGATTTGCAGCTTTGGTGGTCTTGTTGAAACCTCTGCTTCAGGGTAGTCAGGTTTTTGTGGAACTTTAGGATCTTTCTTCCTTAGTTCCTCCAACCTTTTATAGGTGGCCCTGACTTTATCTTCTCTCCATCTCATCACTTGATTTTCAGATCAGTAATCAGCAGGAATTAATTCCTCTTTTATTCTCCTCAGCTCTGCCTTTTTGTCAGGTACATTCTTCTTGTATTTTGCCCAATCAGGAGGAGTGTGCTTGACCTTATTTTAGATCATTTCTTGAATCCTGGCTGCTTCTTTTTCAAGCTCAGGAATGGTCCACTCTTTGTACATATATTTTTCACCCTTATACTTCTTAAAAGCCATGATATTTTCAATGTAATCTTTTCTCAGGGTTTCATCTGCTCTTTCTGACACTTGCTTACAAACATTCTTTGCAAACTGCTCCAAAGATCTGACTTGTGTGAGCAGAAATTGATAGTGCCTTTGAATTTCTTTGTCAGTTTTCCCTTGAGAGCTTCTTTTGGAAATATCATCTGCCTGTTGAGCCTTAACTTTCAAATATTCTTCAATATTGTTAGGCCTAGGATATCCTTCAACTGATGGAAACTTCCTTTTAGCATGATCATCCTCATAGTAGAAAGATTTGATCTCTTCTCTGACTGCAATGAGTTCAAGAGGATATTGGAATCCTGCAGGAGTGATGATAGGAATTGGTTGTTTTACTTGAGCTGATGAGAGAGGAACAGGGTTTGGAATAAGTGTAAGTGAAAGAGATTGTGAAGATGTTGGTGGTGGTGATGGAGAAACATCAGGTATAAAAATCCTTCTCCTTTTTATTGTAGGAGAGGCTAATGAAGTTTTGGGTGGATTAGTGGTGGTGATTTAAGTGGTAGAAGGTGGCTGACTAACTGGTGTTTCAACCACTGTTGCCATTACAACAGATGTTGTAACATCGGATGTCTTCTGCTTTTTGGCAGGAGGTGATGGTGGTGAGGTTGTTTTTAGTGGTGATGGTGGTTTTGGTGGTGAGATGACTTTTGGTGGTGGTGGTAAGACAGTGGTTGTGGTGTGTGTTGAAGTGATAGAAGATGTTGAAACTACTGAAGTACCAACAGTTGTTGATACAGCAGGAGTTACAACAGCTGTTTGAGTGGAAGATTGATGTTGGGGGCTTTTGGACGGTGGTTTGGGTGTATGCTTTGTGAGTCTGGATGGTACGGATTTGGGTTCTCTCACTTTTCGAGTGTGATTTCTTTTTGGCTCAGGATTCTTAACATCCTTTGGCTCAGAACAACCCTGCGCATTCAACTCCATATAAGCTCTTTTCTCCTTATTCCACCTGGACGTGTCCTTTGCCTCTCTGTCCCTTTTTACACTTGCTTTTACTTCAGCAAGTGCATTTGTGGTAACATCAATCTTTTTGCTACCATCTGGCAAGGGAATGTTTTTAGTCATTGCATCTTTTTCTGGTTCAATATACAGACCATCATCTATTCCCTTCTTCTTCCACTCCTTGATTTTCTCCCCCTTTTTGGCATTATCTGGGGGTAATTGAACAATGAAGAGAACAGTGGGAGGAGAAGTGCCAGTGGTGTTCAAGAGATGGGCCTTTATAGCCTTGATGTCTGCTTGGGTGTTTCTAAACCTGGACTCCATTATGTTTCTCAGCTCTTGTACATGTATTGCATGTTGCTGATCAACCGTTTGTCTTTGTTGTTGGAGCAGGGGTTGAAATAGACTCCATAACTCATTTGCAGCAGGTGCTCGTGGTGGAGCAGATGCTTGAGTTGGAACAGCAGTGGGTTGCACCTTCTGAACAGTTCAGTTATCAATAAATAAAACAATGTCATTTGATCCCAATGTTTGTTTGGTTGTGTTTTACATTTTTCATGTTTTGACTTTTATTCAATTTCAAACTCTATATCACTTTCTGGAGAGTTATACGCAAACTGATGCGTAAACGTAATCAGTTTAATGCAAAAAATACTCCAGAACATCAACATATACTTAATATACCTTAAATAACCTTTACATAACTTAGAAATAAGTTTTGAAGGCTTTGGTATGGCAAAAACAAGTTAATTCGCTTACAGGGAATAAACTTGACAAACTGTGAAAGTATGCCAATTTGAACTGTAACAGACATTCCGGAACATGACCATAAGTTAAACATACCATAAATATCCTTTACATAGCTTAGAAATAGGCTTTGAGGGGTTCGGTGTGCTAAAATAAACTTTTGGGTCATTCAGGGACTAAAAGTGTCAAAAAGTGCACAAGTTTGCATTTTTACGCATAACTTACATTCTGAATACATCCGGACATCCAAAAATTTATGTAAGCACTAAAATATTTTATTTTAGTGTTTGGCATGAGAAAAATCCATTCGTCGCGCAATTTGGATCGTTTTTCGCGCTTATGCGCATTCCGTCGTAATTAAGCGAACATCGCGATCGTACGACCAAACGAACCGACATCCGGCATATTTTTTAGCATGTTTCATGTCCACAATGTTTAGGCATCATTTTAGGGCCTTAAAGTTGGCTTTACGGGCCTTAGAAATGTCGGAAATGGCCTTAAACACGTGCAGGGACCAAAAATGTAATTTCTGAAACATGTTGCTGATCAGACAAGGCCAGGTGGCCCGCCTAAGTTTTGTCTGATCCTGAAGCGGGCCGTGTCAGCCCCCTGACAGCAGAAAACATGCAGAAACATTGGATCTGGTCCTTTCCTCTTGTGCACATGGTTTTGGGCAATACTATGGGCTCAAATTGTTTTGTAATACCATGTTCTTGAGGTGTATGGTTGAGATCAAAGCACGGTTTCCTAGAAACGATCCTAACGGCTAACCGAACACTATAAATACCCCATGCCATCCATTGCTAAACATTTTGATTTGAGAAACTCTAAGTTGAAACCATTGTTTCATACCTGAGATTCTTGGATCGAGATTAGCATTCGGGGACCCTTCGTAAGTATTCTTTCGTTCTTTTATTGCTTTTCGAGTCCGAAAGTCAAACTTTGTTTGACTTTCTGCATTGACCAGTTTATGGTCAATGCGAAGTTCGTTTGAACTTCGCAACGTGATTGTAATCACGATGGTTATAGTCCCTTGGGACTATGCCTACTGATTACCACGTTGTCTAGGGTCGTAAGGTAAGCGATCTAAACAATCGCTTATACTTTCGAACCCGACCCATTTGGTCGATCATTAGGATCCGACCAAACACATTAGGTGACCATAGTATATAGGGAATAACCTTCCGAGGTTATACCTTATGGTCGCTTCGTTAAGTAGTTGTATGATAGGTAGTTTATATGCCTTAGGTAAATTACCAGAATACCCTTTTCATGTATAATTGGTAATTAAGCATATTTAACCTAAACTTTTGTCACATAACTGATTATGTAACATGTTTAGGCATATAACACTTGTCATAGGACTAGTTAGACGTTCCGAACACGTTTCACGCGAACGACGCGTTAAAGTAGCATAAGCTACCTAAACGGGTCGTAATGGGTCGTAAACAATTATGTTAGGTTTCAATTAGTATGTAGGCTTTGTTAAACCATATTACACGAGTCTCCATACTCGTTTGGTTTACGAACCCTCATGCTACCCGATCTTCCGATTTAGGTCCGGCTTATTAACATAGTTACCTATTAGGTGTCGTTTGATTCCGAGATCTCTATCATTATTTGATTGTCACTCCAGGACTACTGAGTAATCTCAAGTGAGTACATAGACCCCTCTTTTACTGTTTTCCAAACGTTTTGGGGTGAAACACATGTGCCTACTTGTTACTTTCGTGCTTTCCTGCTTTCACATCGTATACTTGCTATGTTCATTAGTACATTTATAGTACATGATTTCATTGTGTTCATGCTATGTATGCCCATTGTGTGCGTACTTAGTACATTGTTTTACATTACATTTCATGCTATGTATGTCCATTGTGTGCATACTTAGTACATTGTTTTACATTACATTTCATGCTATGTATGCCCATTGTGTGCGTACTTAGTACAGTTGTTTTCATCACATGCTTACATTTTGTTATGACATTTGGGTTGTTTACAATGGAACAATACATTCATTAACATTAGCTACGTCATTCGTTAGTAGGTAGTGGTACCATAGGAATTGACAACTACCGTTCCTGAAATCCTGGGTTGATTTGGATTGGAAGGAATGACCGAATTCGATATACATAACTTAGATAAACCTTTAATTTGTTTAAGGGTTTATCGCCACAATCTCAAGGCTTGGATGTATGCATTTTCACAATACCGCATAGATGTTTGTATCAATAAAGCATGCATTTGTTACACAAAACATAACTTTGATTTAAACTGTGTTTTACTTCAATACCTTGTTTTTGTGCATTTTACATATGGTTTAGTTGATATATTTCACTTACCATACATGATATTCTTGGGTACACATTACATGATCTACATTAAACATAAACATTTCGACATTGATATACACATTTAGTGGATTACATTGGACGTAGACATTTCCATACGTTTTACACATTAACACATGACAATTCATTTATACATGAACAATTTACATTGATGGTTGGTTTGAGTAAGTGATTTGAGTAACGAGGCGTGTGTAATATGATACAAGCATGGTGGATATGCCGCTGGTACTTCCTATATATAAGTGTTTGTATGACATTACATGTCGTAGCGTTACTGAAATCATTTCAATATTGGACATATTACTTTTTACATAAACAACTTATTTTCACAAAACAATGATTTACAAAACAACTTATCTTATACAAACTCATTTTACTTGGTTATTCATTTAACCTTACCTTATTCTCTTATTTATACATATCATCGCTTTTTGAATGACTTACAAAACAAAACAACTTACAAGGTTCATGACTGACTGTTACTAAACAACTTTTTCTTAAACTTAAGTCATGAATCCTATTTTCACAAAACCTATGTATCTCACAGGCATTTTTATGCTGACGTACCTATTTTCACATGTGTTTTCAGGAGCTTTTCCGTAGGATGATGATCGTGATACTAGGGCGGACCTGTGCCTTAGAGACATAAAAATGAAGATAGACTTAGTTTAATTATGTTCTGAACTCTTTATTTGCTGTTTAAGACAATGTAACTCTTATGTTGATAAATAAAATACAACTTTGTATGCCATGGTTATGAAACAATTAATTCTGTTACAACACTCCCCGACGTTTCCGCCACGTTTTTGTATGTTACACGTGGTCGGGGTGTGACAGAAGAGTTGGTATCAGAGCCAATGGTTATAGGGAATTAGGTTATTAGTAATGCTTTGACCTAGACTATAACCTTTCTAGGACCCTAACACAAGTTATCTTGTGTTTAGATCTTAAAACATGTACATCACCTATCCTTAGGTGATTATCTAAACAAGAACCTAAATTTTTTTTTCCGAAACGATTTTTTGAAAAACAATCATCTGTTTTTGGATGATTTATTACAAGGTTTTGAACCCTCTATTGTAAGGTTTTGAACCCTCTGTTATATGGTTTTGAACCCCTTTGAGTTTTCAAAATCTCGTCAAGGTTTTGGGTTTTAAATAATGTGAACACGTGCAAACTGGAAGAGTGAATGCCTGTATTCTGGGTTTTTTGTCTAGGCAAGCACTTCGTATATATCTCATCAGACGCGAGACCAGTTGTGCTTACCTGGGAATTCTTGGGATGAGTGTTCACTTATAGGCTAGCATGTCTTCGCAATACATTATTTTTTATCCATTTACTTTGACTAGTCACTGTGTGTCGATTGTTTGCTTGCTAATGCGGACAAATGACCACCATCTTTTCTTTTGTTGATTTTGTTTCATCTCATTCTCTTCATCCAATCATCTCACTCATTTCCTTTCATGTTTTCCTCTTTTAGAATGCCTCCTCGAGGCGAAAACCAGATAGCGACTGCCGAACTGGTAGAAATTATTGCGCAGCAGATGGCTGCTCAATTCCCAAATCTCTTTGCTCAATGGCACCAAGCCAACAACAATAACAATGCTCCATGCAAATACAAGGATTTTAACTCGGCTAAACCACTCAAGTTTAGTGGTTCTGAAGGAGCAACTGGGCTTCTTCAATGGTTCGAGAGCATTGAGAATACTTTTCGCCACGTGCAGTGTCCTGACAATCGCAAGGTCGAGTTTTCTTCGAGTGTGTTTCAGAAGAGGGCTCTCACATGGTGGAACGGGGTGATGAGAGATCGTGGTGCAGAAGTTGCTCTAGCACAAACTTGGGCCAAACTTAGAGCTCTTATGATGAGGGAGTTTTGTCCTCGTCATGAACAGCGAGCGTTGGAGAAAGAGTTTGATGTTTTGAAGCAAGATAATGGTGAGCACAGGGCGTATACTGATAGGTTTGAGGAGTTGAGTCTGCTTTGCCCGACTATGGTTACCCCACTTGACAAGGCTATCGAAAGATACATCGACGGCCTACCTGATTCAGTACAAGACATCATTACTGTTAGTAACCCCGCCACACTCCGTCAGGCGATCGAGTTATCAGCGACATTGATTGAGTCGCAGATTCGGAAGAATAAATTACACAGGAAGGGTGACAAGGGAAAGAAACAGACATCTTATAAAGAAGATAACAAGAAAGGTCAAAACAAGAATGGAAAGAATTCTGGTTCATCAAGAGGGTCAAGGAAGCGTAAGGCTTCCCAAAATTTTGCTGTCACTGCCCAAGCTAACCAGGCAGCTCCCAACCAACCCGCACAGCCTCCGGCAAAGAAACCCTATTCAGGGAATGCACCTCTGTGCAATAGATGCAACAGTCACCATCAGCCGCAACATCAGTGCCGTTTCTGTAATAACTGTGGGAAGTCGGGTCATCTAGCCAATGTTTGTCGGTTTGCTCAGAATCAGGCAGTCCAGAACCCGGCTTAACAAGTTGCTCAGCCTCCTGCTCAGCAACAGGGTCAAGCTGCACGACCACAATACCCACCAGGTGCTTGTTATAACTGTGTGGATCTAACCCACTACAGAAACCGATGCCCACGGCTAGCCAACCAGAATCAAAATCCAAACCAGAATCAGGCTCAGGCTCCGGCTCGAGGCCGAGCCTTTAACATGAATGCCCAAGAGGCGCAGGCGGACGATAATGTGGTGAACGGTACGTTCTTTATTAATACTCAGCCTGCATCTGTTCTTTTTGATTCGGGTGCCGACAAGAGTTTTGTGTCATTATCTTTTGAGCCAATGCTTCGCGTGTCTAGAACGAAACTAGGAAAACCCTTGACAGTAGAGGTTGCTAGTGGTGAACCCATTGTTCTTGATTCTGTTCTACGCAACTGCCAGTTGAATCTTAACGACCATCTTTTTCCTATCGACCTCACGCCTATGCAACTTGGAAGCTTCGACGTTATTGTGGGAATGGATTGGTTATCCAAGCATCACGCAGAGGTAGTTTGTTTTGAGAAGATTGTTCGTGTGCCGCTTTCGACAGGCGAGATCCTACAGGTTCAAGGTGAGAAACCGTCGGGTGGTCTCAAGCTCATGTCTTCTTTTAAAGCTCGGAAATATCTGCGGAAGAACTATGTGGCTTTCCTGGCACATGTCACAGCAGATAAAGGCAAGGGTAAGTCTATTTCAGATATTCCTGTAGTTCGGGATTATTCTGAAGTATTCCCTGAAGAGTTACCTGGTCTACCCCCAGCACGCCAAGTAGAGTTCCGTATTGATCTCGTACCTGGTGCAAATCCCATTGCCAGAGCTCCATATCGTCTTGCACCGTCTGAGATGCAAGAGTTGTCTAAGCAGCTTCAGGAACTCTCCGACAAAGGTTTTATCCGTCCTAGCTTTTCACCTTGGGGTGCTCCCGTTCTTTTTGTCAAGAAGAAGGATGGATCTTTTAGGATGTGTATCGATTATCGTGAGCTTAACAAGCTTACCATCAAGAATCGATATCCCCTACTGCGCATAGACGATCTCTTTGATCAGCTACAGGGTGCTTCTTATTTTTCAAAGATTGATCTACGTTCCGGATATCATCAACTTCGTGTGCATGAAGAAGACATTCCCAAGACAGCGTTCCGCACTCGTTATGGGCATTATGAATTCACAGTCATGCCATTCGGTTTGACTAATGCTCCTGCTGTTTTCATGGACTTAATGAATAGGGTCTGCAAACCTTATTTGGATCAGTTCGTCATTGTTTTTATTGATGACATCTTGATATACTCTAAGACGCGAGCTGACCACGAGCAACATCTTCGTCTTACTCTGGAACTCCTAAAGAAAGAGCAACTTTTCGCCAAATTCTCCAAGTGTGAATTCTGGCTTAAAGAAGTTCAATTCTTAGGACATATTATCAACGAACAAGGTATTCATGTAGATCCCTCCAAGATCAGTGCGATTAAGGATTGGGAAACACCTTCTTCTCCTACTGAAGTTCGTTCTTTTCTTGGTCTAGCGGGTTATTGCCGCCGCTTCATTGAAAACTTCTCCAAGATTGCAGTTCCTCTAACTGCTCTAACTTAGAAGAACAAACCCTTTGATTGGGGATTCAAACAAGAGGAAGCTTTTCAACACTTGAAGCAGAAGCTTTGCGATGCGCCTGTTCTATCATTTCCTGAGGGTGATGATGATTTTGTCGTGTATTGTGATGCATCGAAATTAGGCCTTGGTTATGTTCTGATGCAAAGGAACAAAGTCATAGCTTATGCATCGAGGCAGTTGAAGATACATGAGAAAAACTACACCACTCATGATCTTGAGTTAGGTGCAGTTGTTTTCGCTCTCAATATCTGGAGACACTATTTGTATGGTACAAAATGTGTGGTTTTCACTGACCACAGAAGTCTTCAACATATCTTCAATCAGAAAGAACTCAACATGAGACAACGACGTTGGGTTGAGCTTCTAAACGACTATGACTGCGAAATTCGCTACCATCCTGGTAAGGCGAATGTCGTAGCCGATGCATTGAGTCCTAAGGAACGTACTAAGCTTCATTGTGTTCGAGTTCAATCTGTTATTCAAACTCGATCCGATATCCAATCACGCATTTCTCAGGCTCAACAATCTTGTGTTTCACAGGGTTTGATGGATAAGGAATTTCCCTATCACATAACACCTGATCTGGAGCTAAAGGACAATGGATCATATTACTTCATGGACCGTTTGTGGGTCCCAAGCCAGGATAACCTTCGCACCTTGCTTATGGATGAAGCCCATAAGTCTCGTTATTCTATTCATCCGGGCTCAGATAAGATGTATAAGGATCTTCGTATTCATTATTGGTGGCCTGGTATGAAGAAAGACATTGCCTTATACGTATCAAAATGCCTTACTTATCTTAAGGTTAAGGATGAACATCAGCGTCCTTCTGGTTTATTGGTGCAACCAGAGATCCCAGTTTGGAAATGGGAAAACATTACTATGGATCTTGTTACCAAACTTCCACGCACAAAGAAAGGTCATGATGCCATCTGGGTAGTTGTTGATCGTCTTACTAAGTCAGCACATTTCTTGCCAATCCGTGAGGATTTTCCTGCTGACAGACTTGCTAAAATCTATGTGGATGAAATTGTAGCTCGACATGGTGTTCCTTTGAACATCATTTCTGACAGAGATGCTCGTTTCACTTCTCATTTTTGGAGAACCATGCAATCTGCTATGGGGACCCAACTTAATCTAAGCACAGCTTATCATCCGTAAACGGATGGTCAATCTGAGAGAACAATCCAGACTCTGGAGGATATGCTTAGAGCTTGTGTGATCGATTTTGGTGGTAGTTGGGATTCACATCTTCAGTTGATCGAATTCTCCTACAACAACAGTTATCACACCAGCATCAGAATGGCTCCATTCGAGGCTCTCTATGGTCGAAAATGTCGTTCACCAGTCTGCTGGAATGAGATTGGCGAGGCTCAACTTACTGGACCTGCCCTCATTTTAGAGACAACTGATAAGGTCAAGAAAGTTCGTGATAACCTTCAGACAACTAGAAGCCGTCAAAAGAGTTACGCGGATCCAAAATGCAAACCCTTAGAATTTCAAGTCGGTGATCGAGTATTACTTAAGGTCTCACCTTGGAAAGGTGTGATCAGATTTGGAAAGAAAGGAAAACTTGCACCTAGATACGTTGGACCATTCAAGATCGTCGAAAGAATCGGAAAGGTAGCCTACAGACTTGAGTTACCTCCTGAACTTGGAAATGTTCATCCAACTTTTCACGTGTCCAATCTCAAGAGGTGTTTAGCTGATGAGAACCTCCACATACCGCTTGACGAAATTCGTGTTGGCAAAACACTGAAATTTGTTGAGAAGCCAGTGGAAATCATGGAACGTGAAGTCAACTGGCTCAAACGCAAGCGTATTCATTTGGTCAAAGTTTACTGGGAAGCTAAACGTGGACCCGAGTTTACTTGGGAACGCGAAGATCAAATGAAGGCGAAATATCCACATCTTTTTCCACGAGTTTCCTCTAAATAAATTTCGGGATGAAATTTCCACAAGTAGGGGAGACTGTAACATATGTGCTTGTAATCATTATGAACAGTTCAGTTATCAATTAAACAATGTCATTTGATCCCAATGTTTGTTTGGTTGTGTTTTACATTTTTCATGTTTTGACTTTTATTCAATTTCAAACTCTATATCACTTTCTGGAGAGTTATACGCAAACTGATGCGTAAACGTAATCAGTTTAATGCGACAAATACTCCAGAACATCAACATATACTTAACATACCTTAAATAACCTTTACATAACTTAGAAATAAGTTTTGAAGGCTTTGGTATGGCAAAAACAAGTTAATTCGCTTACAGGGACTAAAGTTGACAAACTGCGAAAGTATGCCAATTTGAACTGTAACAGACATTCCGAAACATGACCATAAGTTAAACATACCATAAATATCCTTTACATAGCTTAGAAATAGGCTTTGAGGGGTTCGGTGTGCTAAAATAAACTTTTGGGTCATTCAGGGACTAAAAGTGTCAAAAAGTGCACAAGTTTGCATTTTTACGCATAACATACGTTCTGAATACATCCGGACATCCAAAAATTTATGTAAGTACTAAAATATTTTATTTTAGTGTTTGGCATGAGAAAAATCCATTCGTCGCGCAATTTGGATCGTTTTTCGCGCTTATGCGCATTCCGTCGTAATTAAGCGAACATCGCGGTCGTACGACCAAACGAACCGACATCCGGCATATTTTTTAGCATGTTTCATGTCCACAATGTTTAGGCATCATTTTAGGGCCTTAAAGTTGGCTTTACGGGCCTTAGAAGTGTCGGAAATGGCCTTAAACACGTGCAGGGACCAAAAATGTAATTTCTGAAACATGTTGCTGATCAGACAAGGCCAGGCGGCCCGCCTGAGTTTTGTCTGATCCTGAAGCGGGCCGCGTCATCCCCCTGACAGCAGAAAACATGCAGAAACATTGGATCTGGTCCTTTCCTCTTGTGCACATGGTTTTGGGCAATAACATGGTATTCCTTTTGTAATACCATGTTCTTGAGGTGTATGGTTGAGATCCAAGCACGGTTTCCTAGAAACGATCCTAACGGCTAACCGAACACTATAAATACCCCATGCCATCCATTGCTAAACCCACTAGAATTTTTATTTGAGAAACTCTAGGTTGAAACCATTGTTTCATACCTGAGATTCTTGGATCGAGATTAGCATTCGGGGACCCTTCGTAAGTATTCTTTCGTTCTTTTATTGCTTTTCGAGTCCGAAAGTCAAACTTTGTTTGACTTTCTGCGTTGACCAGTTTATGGTCAATGCAAAGTTCGTTTGAACTTCGCAACGTGATTGTAATCACGATGGTTATAGTCCCTTGGGACTATGCCTACTGATTACCACGTTGTCTAGGGTCGTAAGGTAAGCGATCTAATCAATCGCTTATACTTTCGAACCCGACCCATTTGGTCGATCATTAGGATCCGACCAAACACATTAGGTGACCATAGTATATAGGGAATAACCTTCCGAGGTTATACCTTATGGTCGCTTCGTTAAGTAGTTGTATGATAGGTAGTTTATATGCCTTAGGTAAATTACCAGAATACCCTTTTCATGTATAATTGGTAATTAAGCATATGTAACCTAAACTTTTGTCACATAACTGATTATGTAACATGTTTAGGCATATAACACTTGTCATAGGACTAGTTAGACGTTCCGAACGCGTTTCACGCGAACGACGCGTTAAAGTAGCATAAGCTACCTAAACGGGTCGTAATGGGTCGTAAACAATTATGTTAGGTTTCAATTAGTATGTAGGCTTTGTTAAACCATATTACACGAGTCTCCATACTCGTTTGGTTTACGAACCCTCATGTTACCCGATCTTCCGATTTAGGTCCGGCTTATTAACATAGTTACCTATATTAGGTGCCGTTTGATTCCGAGATCTCTATCATTATTTGATTGTCACTCCAGGACTACTGAGTAATCTCAAGTGAGTACATAGACCCCTCTTTTACTGTTTTCCAAACATTTTGGGGTGAAACACATGTGACTACTTGTTACTTTCGTGCTTTCACATCGTATACTTGCTATGTTCATTAGTACATTTATAGTACATGATTTCATTGTGTTCATGCTATGTATGCCCATTGTGTGCGTACTTAGTACATTGTTTTACATTACATTTCATGCTATGTATGCCCATTGTGTGCGTACTTAGTACATTGTTTTACATTACATTTCATGCTAGGTATGTCCATTGTGTGCATACTTAGTACATTGTTTTACATTACATTTCATGCTATGTATGTCCATTGTGTGCGTACTTAGTACAGTTGTTTTCATCACATGCTTACATTTTGTTATGACACTTGGGTTGTTTACAATGGAACAATACATTCATTAACATTAGCTACGTCGTTCGTTAGTAGGTAGTGGTACCATAGGAATTGACAACTCCCGTTCCTGAAATCCTGGGTTGATTTGGATTGGAAGGAATGACCGAATTCGATATACATAACTTAGATAAACCTTTAATTTGTTTAAGGGTTTATCGCCACAGTCTCAAGGCTTGGATGTATGCATTTTCACAATACCGCATAGATGTTTGTATCAGTAAAGCATGCATTTGTTACACAAAACATAACTTTGATTTAAACTGTGTTTTACTTCAATACCTTGTTTTTGTGCATTTTACATATGGTTTAGTTGATATATTTCACTTACCATACATGATATTCTTGGGTACACATTACATGATCTACATTAAACATAAACATTTCGACATTGATATACACATTTAGTGGATTACATTGGACATAGACATTTCCATACGGTTTACACATTAACACATGACAATTCATTTATACATGAACAATTTACATTGATGGTTGGTTTGAGTAAGTGATTTGAGTAACGAGGCGTGTGTAATATGATACAACCATGGTGGATACGCCGCTGGTACTTCCTATATATAAGTGTTTGTATGACATTACATGTCGTAGCGTTACTGAAATCATTTCAATATTGGACATATTACTTTTTACATAAACAACTTATTTTCACAAAACAATGATTTACAAAACATCTTATCTGATACAAACTCATTTACTTGGTTATTCATTTAACCTTACCTTATTCTCTTATTTATACATATCATCGCTTTTTGAATGACTTACAAAACAAAACAACTTACAAGGTTCATGACTGACTGTTACTAAACAACTTTTTCTTAAACTTAAGTCATGAATCCTATTTTCACAAAACCTATGTATCTCACAGGCATTTTTATGCTGACGTACCTATTTTCACATGTGTTTTCAGGAGCTTTTCCGTAGGATGATGATCGTGATACTAGGGCGGACCTGTGCCTTAGAGACATAAAAATGAAGATAGACTTAGTTTAATTATGTTCTGAACTCTTTATTTGTTGTTTAATACAATGTAACTCTTATGTTGATAAATAAAATACAACTTTGTATGCCATGGTTATGAAACAATTAATTATGTTACAACACCCCCCGACGTTTCCGCCACGTTTTTGTATGTTACACGTGGTCGGGGTGTGACACTTCACTTGGATTACCACCATGAGTTACTTGTAACTCAAGGGGTGTAACCTCCTCAGGTCTTGTTGGTGGGTTAGCTATGCTTGATACATAAGACCCAGTTATTTGTGGAAGTATGTTCTCATTTGTAGGTGAGTGAGAAGGACTGGTTTGTGCCTGGTTCAGATCTATAGCATCCAACAATAATTTTGTGGAAGTGAGGTTGGGTGTAGAAAGAGAATTGGCCCCGGGCATTAGGCTTTGGATGATGGAAGCAAGTGATTCCAGAGCATCGTATTGTGGTGTCCCTATTTGTTCAACCTGTTCTTTTTTAGAAGAAGCAAGAGGAGTTTCAGCCATGGGTTGAGATATTTGTACCAACTGCTGTGAGGAAGTAGCAGCAGTGGTTTCTTGTGACTTTTGTGTTGTCACTGGCAGTTGCTCTTGTATCTCATCCTCCAGAGTTGCCTTTTTGGTAGGTTTGGGGGGCTTTTGAGATTTTTGTTTTGGCCTTTTGGTCATTTTAGGTGTGGGTTTCAAAGCAGTTGTTTTGCTGCTATGATCACCTTGAGCAGTGGGCTCAGCAACAGATTCCTGAGGAGCAGTGGTAGCTGCTAAAGTCTGCTCAGGCACCTCTGCTTGTGTTTTGCAAGGTGTTGACATTCTTGTAAAAGTTTCAGTAGTTAAGCTGTTTATTTGAAAAGATACACCTTGTTTTATTGCAGAAGCATCATCCTTACCAAATTTCTTTTCAAAATAGTAACTTAGAAATCTTGGAAAAAGTAAGAATGGCTTTTTATCAACATTTTTAACCAAATCATTAAAGATTTCTTGGGAGTAATTAAAATTTTCATCTTGAAGAATAGCATATCCCAGGTTTTGAATCTTTAATGGTATCTCATTAAAAGAAGTGGTTTTGTTTGAAACACACATAAGCAGGGTATGGAACAGAAATCTTGTTGTAGGTGGAAAATTACCTTTTTGTAAGGTATCCTTTTTAATTTGTTCTGCATACCCCCTTTCAAGGAAATCAGTTTTTAACTCATTTTTAGGAAAAGAAGTTTTACCTTGCTGATCATTGAGTTCAAAGACTTCCGAGATGGATTGTGGTGTGATTTTGACAGGTTTACCCATTAGAGAATAGTTAATGGCTTTGACAGTCTCACCTTGTTTGTCAAGGGTAACATTCTTCCAAAACTCTCTTTGGATGTCTAAGTAGATTGGAGCATCTGCGGTTAATAAAGTTTTGTACTTTGATGCAGACATGATGTCAATGATGGAATCGAAAGCATCTGTGGTGCCTGGTTTTGTCAAAAGACCCAGATAATTGTGAGGTGCTTTGTATGGGATTTCGTTGGGTGTAGCCGTTTGAGCGGCCTTTTTACGAGATGATTTGGAAGTGGATTGTGCAGATGACTTCGATTTTGTCATTTTGGAGAAGACGATCGAAGAAGTTTGTGAAGAAATTTGAGGAAATGAGATGAGAACGGCTTTGAGAAAGGAATTTTTAAGAATTCAAGTCGACAGTAAAACCCTGTTTGGGGTTTTGAAGGGGGTTTTATAGAGAAAAAGTGAATGCTGACGTGGCAGCGGTTACAAAAGATCTGACCGCTATGTACTGTCCATGTGCCAAACCCTGATGAGATGAAGGATAATTTGTCTTTTATGAAGACCACTGATGGAACAAGACCAGTGGTTGTAAAGGTAAAAATGAAAGCAGTGGGTGATTTTCACTATCAGTGGATAGCACATCAGTGGATAAAACACTGATTTTGAACAACAGTGTTTATCAAGAAATGAGAGAACAGGGGTTGACTTTCAGTAGTGGGCAGTGTTTATCAGTGGAACAGACCTTTGAGCAAAGCAGTGGTTATGGCAGACTTTTAAGGATTTTAATGAAAAATTTGTTTTTAGCTATTTTTAAAGATGGATTTTTGATTTTCTGAAAACATTTTAATGCTTTTATTCATAGAAAAACAGGATTTTGCCTGTTATTCAATGTTTAGCATGCCAATCCTAGAGATCAAGCTTTCAAAGGTGGATGTGTCTAATTCTTTGGTTAGCACATCTGCCAGTTGATCCTTAGTTGGAACATGGTGCAGAGAAATCGAACCTTTTTCATAGCAATCCCTCACAAACTGATGTCTGATGTCGATATGCTTGGTGGTTGAGTGGGAAACTGGATTTTTTATGATATTTTCTGCTGCCTGGCTATCTAACATGAGTGGTGTCTTTAAGGAAGTGATACCAAAATCCAGCAACTGATTTTGAAGCCAGAGCAGTTGAGCTGTACAGCTTCCAGCAGCTATATATTATGCCTCAGCAGTGGATGTGGAAACAGCTGCTTGCTTTTTGCTTTGCCAAGACACTAAGCAATTGCCTAGGAATTGGCACCCTCCTGAAGTGGACTTCCTTGTCTTGTCACATCCAGTAAAGTCACTATCTGAGAAACCTGAACGCTCAATTTTACCATCAGCTGGATACCAGATACCAAGTGTGGGAGCACCTTTTAGGTATCTGAATATCCTTTTTACAGCAATAAGGTTTGACTTTCTAGGGGCTAATTGGGATCTTGCACAAACACATGTTGCAAACATGATGTCTGGCCTAGATGCAGTTAGGTACAATAAAGACCCAATCATGCTTCTATATAAAGTTTGATCAACCAAATCATCCAATTCATCAGACATGACTACTTTATTGGTTGCAATGGGTGTACTACATGGCTTGCAATCATCCATCTTAAATTTCTTTAAAAGTTCTTTGGCATACTTGCCTTGATGGATAAAAGTGCCATTTTGCAGTTGCCTTACTTGGAGACCAAGAAAGCACTGGAGTTCACCCATTGCACTCATTTTAAACTCAGCTGTCATGAGTTGCCTAAACTCTTCACACATTTTATTACATGTGCTTCCAAAGATGATGTCATCCACATAAATCTGGACAATCATCAAATCCTTTCCTCTCCATTTTAGAAAAAATGTTTTGTCTATCTTACCTCTTGTGAAACCAATGGAAATTAGAAAGGTGGAAAGAGTTTCATACCAGTCCCTTGGTGCTTGCTTCAGGCCATACAAAGCTTTATTCAGCTTGTAGACATGATTTGGATTAAATGGATCCTCAAAACCTGGAGGTTGACAAACATAAACCTCCTCTTGAATCTTATCATAGAGGAATGCACATTTGATATCCATTTGGTACACCTTGATGTTGTGGTTGACAGCAAAGGCCAGAAATAATCTGATAGCTTCAAGTCTTGCTACAAGAGCAAAATGTTTCATCATAGTCAATGCCCTCTTCTTGTCTGAAACCTTGAACCACAAGCCTGGCTTTATTCTTGACAACAATACCCCTTTCATGAGTTTTATTTTTGAAGACCCATTTTGTGCCAATAGGACTTACACCCTCTGGCAATAGTACAAGCTCCCAAACTTGTTGTCTTCTAAACTGTTGGAGCTCTTCTTCCTCTACCCAGCTGTTGTCTTTTAGTGCCTCTTGGTACTTGACTGGCTGATGGAGAGATAGAAAACCAGCAAAAAGATAAATATTTTGGGATTGACTTCTTGTGAGCACCCCTTCATTGATGTTGCCAATAATTTGGTCTGGTGGATGAGATTTCAAGAAGATAAGATCTCCTTAGTGTGGAACAATGGCATTGAGTGGGGAGGGTTGCAGATGTGAATCATCTGAGCTAACCACTGCTGGTGACTTTGATGATCCAGCAGTGGCTTCAAAAGGTGGTGGAATCGGAGGTAAAAGGTGTGGACACATGCTGACTTTGATCCACTGTTTGAGGACTTTTATCAGCAGTGTTTGATGATGTAGAAGCACGGGTTAAGGGGCTACTTTGATCAACAACTGTTGAGGTAGCAGTGGTTGAGCTTTGACAGCTGTTTTGAACATCTGCTGCACTTCCCATTTGGACAGACTTTTGTTGAGGAATGATGATTTCATACCCATAGTCTGGTGTTGAATTCTCTGATGGACCTGCACTGTTAGTCTTGACAACAGTATTTTCAAAAGTAAATTTATCAAGATCAAACAGTTCTACAGGGTTTGCTGGGATTTTCATTGATGAAAGTTCATTGAACTTTACATTCAAAGTCTCTTCCACTGTTTTGGTCCTTGTGTTAAACACTTTGTAGGCCTTAGTAGTGGTAGAGTATCTCAGATGATAACCACAATCAATTTTTGCTGCAAACTTAGAAATGGAATCTTTTAAGTTTAAAATGAAGCATGGGCAGCCAAAAACTTTGAAGTATGAAATCAATGGCTTTATTTTATACAGCATTTCATAGGCAGTCTTTTGATGCCTGGGGTTGATTAAAACTCTGTTTTGGACATAGCAAGCAGTGTTTACTGCCACTGCCCAAAAAGTTAATGGCAAACCTGAATCAGCAAGCATGGTTCTGGAAGCCTCAATCAAAGTTCTGTTCTTTCTTTCAACAACCCCATTTTGTTCGGGTGTTCTTGGAATGCTGTATTGCCTCACAATTCCTTGTGTTACACAGAAATCATCCAACTCCTTGTTCCTGAACTCTGTGCCATTGTCACTTCTGAAGATTTTTACTGGAAGGTAAAACTGCTTTTCAACCTGTTTCACAAAGTCTTGCAGAATGCCTGCAGTCTCATCTTTTGAGTGTAAAAAGTAAGTCCATGTAAACCTAGAAAAGTCATCAACAATAACCAAACAATATCTCTTTTTCTTAAGACTCATGACTTTAACTGGGCCAAACAAATCCATATGAAGCATTTGCTAACATTTGGTTGTTTTGGACTCATCAATGGATTTGTAGGAGCTTTTATGTTGTTTTCCTTTTAGGCAGGAAACACAATGCTCAGGACAGGTGAACAGTTTTTGAGGTAAACCTCTTACTAAACCCTGTTTTGAAATAACAGTGATTGTCTTGAGATTTGTGTGTCCCAATCTCCTGTGCCATAATTTTGTCTCTTTGTTTGATGCAGCTGAGAACAGACATGAATCAGTTCTGGGGCTCTCTTTTGACATATCAACCACATAAACATTGCCACTTCTTTGAGTAACAAGTTTTGTTTATCCAGTTTTAATTATTGCTTCAATCTTTTCAACCATTTCCGGTCCAACATTCCTACAACACTCCTTTGTGAAGAATGATCCATACCCCTTGTCACTCATTTGTGAAACACTCAGGAGGTTGAATTTTAGATTGTCTATCAGATTGACATTTTCAAATTTTACATTACCAGACTGTACTGTACCAGAACCCAGAACTTTCCCTTTACTATTATTACCAAAGGATATATCACCTCCTCCATGGATTTTGAAATCTTTGAGAAGGGCTTTACATCTTGTCATGTGCCTGGAGCCTCCACTATCTACATACCAAAGGCTATCTAAGCATGCAGAAGCTCCCTGCACATGAAGTAAAAGGATTAGTTCATTAGGGTCTCCAAAGCCAATAAGGCTTTGGATGGGGTCTCAACAGTGTCTGGGATGAGTTCAGATGCATGGGCAATGGTTAGGTCAGGGGTTTGGATAGTTTTAGGACTGTTTTTCTCTAACCACTGTTGGGGTTCTTGACCAATCACCTGCTGATAACAAAAAGGACGCTTGTTCACTCTTAGTTTAGAGGGCCTTTCGTAGGTCTCATAAACATGTGGGATCCTTTGGTATGGTGGTTGTCCATTGCCCCTTCTGTATTGGTTGACAGGGGGTGCATCAGTCACTTGAACATCTCTTTGGACAGATGTTTGATTCAGCTATTTTGTAACAGCTGTTTAGACTGGCACAAACAGTGGTTGATTTTTGGTGAATTTGACAGATGATGTTGATGGACTTAAGGATGTTTTAGCAGTGTATTCATTCTTTTTCACATCAAAGTTTTTGAGATACACACATTCTAGAGTTTTGTGGTTATTTTTACCACAGATGGTGCAGCTTTCAGCAGGTACAATGACACTTGTTTTGTTTAGATCATATGCTTTTAGATGAAAACAATCTTCTGTTAGATGATTTCTTTTTTCACAAAAATCACAAAACAGGTTTTTAATCTTTTCTCTTTTCTTCCTTTTCTCAGACTCCTTAGCAACAGAGTTTTGAACCACTGTTGGGATATCTTTGATAGGAATGACCTTTACTTTTGTAGCTGTGATACCATCAGTGGTTGTGAAATCCATGGGCTTGAAATTTTCAAGAATGTCACACTCATCAGACCATGTGGGTTTAAATTGGTATTTCTCAATTTCCTCAAAAGTTGAGGACCCCACAGATCTTTCCAAAGTGATTTTGTTACCAAGTTTATCAGTTATTTTAACCTCTTGGCCATTCTTGTTGGTTGGTTTAATTTCAGATGAACCAACTTGTTTTGCAGCAGTTTTTACAAGATCATCATATTTTCTATATCCTACACCAAACTTGACATTGCTTTCAAGCTGTTTCTCAAGCATAACCTCATATCCTTTACAAGATTCCACCCATCTTTCACAAGTGATTTGGGTGGACTCCAACTCCTTTTTACAAACTTGGTATTTTTCTACCATAGTTTGGAGTTGAGTCTTGGTTATGCTCTGCTCTTCATTGAGACTGCTGATTTCTTTGTCTTTTTCAGCCAATTTGTTTCTAAGTTCTTTTAATAACTTTTCAAATTTGACTTCATCAGTTAAGACTTTATCCCTAAGGTTTTCATTTACCTCTTTGATGTTAGAAAATGCAATAATGCATTTATCTGAACACAGTTTTTCAAGAACTTGAGGTGATACCTTAGCAGCAGCCATCATGGCACAATCACATTGATGATCACCTTCTTCATCAGCTCTAACTTCTTTCTCACCTGCTTTCTTCTCTTCATCTTCTTCTTTGTCTTCTTTGGACCAAGGGTCAGTCAGTGGTTCAATCAGGGTTTATAAATTTTCTCCCAGCAGTAGTTCACCAGCAACTGCAGTAACCACTGCTTCAGCTACTTCATCCACTGTTTCAGTGCTTAGCTGTTCACCTTCAGTTTCTACCCCTTCTGGTATTGACTCTAATGCCATCAAACAAAATTCATCATTAGAAGGATCATTAAAAGCATAGAATGTAAATTTTTCATCACCAAGCTCATCAGGCATGTTGCTCCAGTCAACAAAGCCTTGGGTGAAAAAGCTTTGTTGATCTGGTTGTACCATTGTTGGAGTAGCTTGTTGAGGTGCAGCAGGTTGCACTTGTGCCTGAGGGACAGGGGCTTAAACATACCGAATTTGTGGAATAGTGGTTTGAACATAATGCACAGGCACAGGGGTTGCAGCATAGTGAGCAGTGTTAACATGAGCTGCAGGGTATATTGGGTATAGTGCATAGTGCTTTGATGTTGTGGTCTAGGGTTTGAGCTGGGATGAATTATTATTGGACCAGTGGTTTGACTCTTGCATTCCCTAGCAAAATGACCTAGCCTATTGCATTTATAGCACTTAATTTTTGACTTATCCAACCCCACTTTTAAATTCCCATGTAACCCTAGGAATTTTCTCCCTATTCTTTTATAGAATTTGCTTGTTCTTACACTAAGCAAAGCCAATTGATGCAAAATGTTCATCTCTTCTAAGTCAGTGGGATCAAAGTGTTGCAAATCATTGAGTTTAAAGCACAAGTTATCTGATATCTGGTTTTCACAATTTGCAGTAAAAGCATAATTTGCAGAGTGAGAACCAGGGTTGTTGAAACTTCCACCAGCAGTTATATCAATAAAGTGATCATAACCCTGATCCTTACTACTGCTACCAGATTCTTCCTGACCAAAAAGAGTTGTGCTGCCAAATGAATAATCATCAGCAACTTTGCCAGACTCTTGCAACTTCTTTTTCTAGTTTAACTCCCTTTCATAAGTCAGGAGTCTACCATGAAGTTGGGTCAAGGTCAGATCTTTGAACTCAGCAGAATTTCTAGTGACAAATGCAATGGTGTCCCATTTTTCTAGTAGTGATCTAAGAAACCTGCTATTTTGTGTAGAATTTGGAAATGTAACTTTAACAAGTCTTAGCTCACTAATGACACAACTGAATCGCTCAAACTGCTGAGTCAATGATTCACCCTTGATGTGACAAAATGTTTCATATTGCTGATTCAGAATTTCCCTATTGTTTTCAATAACTTCTTCAGTACCCCCAAACTGTTCCTTCAATGGATCCCATAGCTCTTTGGCACTGTTACAATGTAACAGTCCAGCGTAGATCTCATTGGGTAATGCAGATGCTACGATGCTAAATGCTTTGGCATCGAGTTTGAACTTTTGAAAATCAGTTTCAGTATAATTTTCAGTTGGTTTAGGTACGAACTTCTTTGCATCCTCAGCACTTGGCACCATAGGAACATGGGGACCAAAAACAACAGACCTCCAACATCCAGTGTTCTGTTGAGCAAGGATGTGACCCATCCTTCTCTCCCATATATTGTATTCATTACGTTTAAGCATGGGTGGTTTGAAAAGAGAGCCAATGTTATTCTTATCATCTTGTGACTGTGACGTCATCCTGGTTGTTTTATAGGCACTGATTAATCAACTTTGATGGTGATTAAACCTTGCTCTGTTTTTCAACAAAACGAACAAACTATCAGTATCAACGATTGTGAGCTGAACTATTTATGTCAAAATGATTGTTAAATCAAATTTGACTGTCCAAGCTCTGATACCAATTGTTAGGATCTGAGTTTGGTTTTGATTGTTTTTACGCTTGAATTAAGATGAACAATGAATGAGTTGTGCAGCGGAAAATAATGGAAACAAACTTTTCACAATCAAACAGGAGTATTGCTTTTAACACACATTTTCAACAATGAATCGAATGCTTAAATTTATTCCAAACACCGATTACACTTGCATGTATGCAACAAACTCCCCCTCAGCCTGAGCTCACTGTGATTTGTTCGTGCAGGAAGAAGATGGTGAAGAGCTAATAGAACAGTACAGGGTACTGTTCTATTTATAGGCACGAACAAACCACTGTGGCATCTTTGCTGACGTCACCATGAAAGTGACATCTAACCTCCTAACAAACTCTAACCTCTGATCTATACGAGTACTGCTATACTAACAACTGTTATTACAATTCATTATAAAGACAAACTAAACTACTGCTAAATCCTTCCACTGATGTGAACCCAACAGTACTTGATATAACTCAGCAGTGCTTGACTCAAGACAGTAGATTGAACAGTAGGGCTTTAGTCTTCATCAGTCTTCAACAGTTGTAGGTCAGCAGTTGTACCGATCAGTAGATAGGAGGTCAGCAGATATTGAAACCACTTTCAAGGGGAGAGACTTGATTACATAACATCTGCTTATTCTGGATCCACTGCTCTGATCCAGTTTTGGCTTTAATTATCTGTTCCTCTGATAGGGTTCAATCCCAACAGACATTAATAGTCGTATGGTGTCACAAAGGATATATAGGATATGGCACAAAAGGCCTATCATGGAGGACATTTTAATATATAAGTCGCGATCTTATTTGATCAGAGACTATAAGGTTTGAGCCTAGTTCTTCACCTTTGGGCAGAGAGTCATAGACTACGTCTGTCATTATTTTGAGAGACGATTTATTTTGCCACATAGGCAAATCAATGGACATCACTAATGGATGTTTTTACATATATATATATATATATATATATATATAATTTTTGTATTTGAGGATATTAGTCATGATCTTATCGATCTTATAGACTATAAGGCTTGGGCATTGCCCATCACCTTTGACGGTGAACCATCACGGTTACATTTGTCAATGTCACTAATGGACAATATAGTATATAGCCCATAGGCGAAACATCACTAAAGGATGTTAAATAATATGATAATTATATCAGATGGTATTAGTCATGATCGTGTTGATCATATATAGTCTATTTGGATTGAGCATAGCTCACTACCTTGGACAGGGGATCATAAAGATCACAATGTCAACGTCTCAAATGGACAATATGTTATAGCCCATAGGAAAAACATCATTAAGGATGTTAAATAATATGATCATCGTATCAGATGATATTAGTCATGATCACATTGATCATATAGACTCTTATGCTTGGACATAGTCCAATATCTTTTAGACAGGGGGTCATAGACCACAATTGTCGTTGTCTTATTAGACAACAAGTTTAGCCCGTAGGCACTTCATCACTAATGGATATTTATATTATGATCATCATGTTGATGATACTTGCCATGATCTACTTTGATCATGTAGGCTTTAAGGCTTGGACATAGTCCAAATACCTTGACGGCTGGTGTGGTTTCTCAAGTCACATTGCCAGGAGTGTTAACATGTTCTTAGATGTTAACAAGGATTAATTTATCTTAATGGTTACACAATATTACCATGATCGCATTGATCATATAGGTTTGGAGGCTTGAACATAGTTCACCACCTCTGGATAGAAGGGGTATCTCCCTTAATTATCATAGTAGAAGGAATAATTATCCTTAACTACCGAAAGTTTTGGCCAATTAGTGTGGACTTGCCACTTGGCAGGGGTAAAGCATTAAGAAGATCTTTTGAAATTATTTAGCTGATCGATAAAGTTCGAGTAAAATTGGTACTATTGTTTGATAAAGGACGAAATGAATACCTATATAAAATTTTCAAAGCTTCTCATAAATCATTAGGAAATTTACAACAGTGCCTAAATCAGGACTTTTATTACCATATTTGTCCACAGAGGACTAAAACAAAATTATAAGTCCGTTTGGGGACTATAAAATATTATAAGTCCGTATAGGGACTATAAAATATCATAAGTCCGTATAGGGACTATATTAAAATAGTTTGCACATGAAGGGACTATAATGGAATGTCATGTCCGCTAAGGGACTATAATAAAGTCTTGTGTCCATGAAGCGACTATTTCGAAATAGTATATTCCAAAAGGGATTTTAATAAAATAACATGTCCATAAAAGGACTATATTCATACAGCGTGCGCACTAAAGGGCCTAGCTGAACAGATGTCCTCACAGGGACTCAAATCGAAAGATATGTTCATATAAGGATTATAATAAACAAACGTCCATACTGGAACTATATAGAAGAGATAAGTCCTTATAGGGACTTTGAAGCAATACATGTCTAAACAGGGACGAAAAGGAAAATATAAGTTCGTTTAGGGATTATAAGACATGTCAACATTGGGACAATCGTAAAACGTTTTGTCCTCGAATGGACTATGATGAATTATTATGCCAGTGAAAGGATTATAATAAAGTATAATGTCCATGAAAGGACTTTTTTGAAGCATGATGTACATGGAAGGACTATGTTGAAATACCAAGTCCACAAAGGGACTATTTAAATAGTGTATCCACAAAAGGGATTTTAATAAAATCACTTGTCCATGAAAGGACTATATTGAAATAGCATGCCCTCCGAGGGACTTTATTGAGTTATAATGTCTACAAAGGGACTATATTAAAATATAATGTCCATGAAAGGACTAAATAGCAAATGCCCATACAGGGTCTTAAGTCAAAAGGTATGTCCACACAGGGACTATATATAAGAGATAGGTCCTTATAGGGACTTTTAGGATAATGAATATTATGGAAGAAGGATTCTCTAATGCCTTTCTTGCTTCCTTTCGATTGTTTCTCTTCTTTGTTTACCGTATATGGTAGGGATACTGAAAACATCAGTGAATGAAGTAAGTATTTCAAATCAGGATCCATTGCAGAAGTAGAATCCAAGGATTCAATGGTTAAAGAATTTACATGGATCACGGATTAGGTTTTGACTGGTATAGTCCAAGTCTGGAATTCCAAAACTTGGAGGTAGGAAATAGGGATTAATAGCATCCCCATGTATCATCTTCAATATGGGAGCCTTAGGGATCTCCTGGTATGGACTCCACTGGTACCGACTTTGAGATTTGAGCCTCAGGGATCTCCGGTATAGACTCCATAGTCTGTTTAAAAAAATTCAATGGGTTTGGTTTTAGGGATGAGTCCATAAAGGTCTTCCTCCAAACCGGTTGCACGCCCATTCTAGCTGTGGTATGAAGCTTAGCATTTCTTGGCTTTGGACGGGAAGAATCTCCATCAACGGCTTCTTTGCTTGGCGACATATTTAAAACACATAAAATCGAAAACAATGTTTACTTAATAGGGATGAGAGCATTCCTATGTTAAGTCTAGACTCAGAAGGTCTAAGGAATATGCTATTGTGTCATTTGAGATTAAACACTAAAGGCTAGTGTTTAATTCACTCAAACGTTGGCTCTGATACCAACCTGTCACACCCCGATATTGACAGCTCAGCCCGGTGGGCCCGGTGTAGAGTATCTTGACGTAAGATTGGTATCGTCATGGTCAAACATACACAGAATAGCCCAGCGGAAGTCTTGGAATATAAAATATTATTACAAATTCAAATGTCTGAAAATATAAAAGTATTAAATACAGACAAGCTTGTAATAATCCACAGGCGGATCATTATAACAAAAGAAGTTTATCAGACTAATGGCTTATGCAAAGGAGTTGCAAGTTCCTCGCCTAAAAATCCTGAGCAGCTTCCAACCTATTTACGTATTTGTACTTGTCACTTAGACTTTTGAAAATACGTCAGTTTTCACTAGTAAATACAATTAACCGACAAATTTAAAAATGTTTATAAAAATTTGTTTAAGTGCTCAAAGCACGAAAATATTTTATGGAAATTTATTTAAATTCATAAGGAACAATTATTCGTTTATAACTTGGGACAATTATATTAATAAGAACCTTGTAAGAGATTTACATGTTTGTCCAACATCTAGGGTCGGTATAAAAGCCAAACAAGATTAATTGACACACCACAAATATAAACTCACGGCGGGTCATCCCAGCAAATGAGTATATCTTTTACATACGCAACGGACAGGCGTATGCCTACACCCCGTGCTTAAGGCGTGGCCATTTACGCTTTTTAAATAAGCCAAGGATATCCAGGACACGGTTGTTAACCCCCAATGTTATTTGTTATCAAGCAACACTGATTAAAGCGGGATTATACAATTTAACCATATTCGATTAAAACGTTTCTACACCCGACCAAGCGGTAATAATTTACCGTATCCCAAGCCCGTATAAGAGAAAATAAGTTAAAAGTATTTACCTGAGCTAGCTCCTGTCTTAACAGCAAGATTTAATATAACTCAGTCGTATTCAATTAAGTAAGCATAGGTACAATTTACCGGAAGGCTCTAGTCTGGAAAGATGGTATAAATAGCCAATTAGAATGTTAATGGGTCTTAATTTAGTCATAGACTTAGACCGGCTAATTTTTAAGTATGAAAACAGTACGATACGCTAGATTAAGCGATGACCGGATTGGAATGTAATTTAGACCCGACAAGTATGAAGACTTGTATAATATGGGTAAACTAAATACATTCTGGATTTTGAAGTAAAAATGATAAGGTTTGACCTGTTTCGGCTAACCTATACAAACTAGTTACATAAACCGTACTGAACGCGTATCTGCATAACGGTTAGCCGGATGAGTCATGTACAAGTTCCATAAGTTATTATGCTTTAAATATGTTATGATATCAGTAGGATATCAACAATTATGCCCAAAAAGATTTTAAAACCAAATTAAGTCCCGTAAGGGCATTTTGGTCATTTTAGGATTTATAAAAGAGGTTTATACATAAACTGATATTCTGGTCTAAAATATTCTATAAAAATATTTATTTTATGATGCTATAATAGTATGATATCATACATATGTGTGGTTTACCATTTATGGCCAAACTATGCACCGTAGGGGCATTTTGGTCATTTCACATATGTTTTAAAGGCAAAATTGGAAGTCTGAGTTCACAACTTGTACTTAATGTAGAGATATCAAAGTTTAATTATAAAATCAGTAGGTAACAAGTCTTAGGTGTTAAATATGGTTTTAAACCATACTATGCACCTAATTAGCGTAAAAGTCGACAATTGACGATATTTGAGGTGTTTATGGAAATCTGAGATTTTGATCAGCCTTTAATGTTTAAAATATTTTATTTAACATATAACATCAGAAGGAAAAGGTTTGGTATGCAAATTATATGTTAAACTTATTTTATTAACAAAAGGGATACTATCATCATTTATCGAATTATACTAGAACTCAATGATATGGTCAGTCTATAATCTGACCAAAAATTCTAAAAATCTTAAATATAATATCAAAACAGTAGGTAATGGGTTTGGTGCAAAAATTTGGGTTTAAACATGATTTATGCTGAAAATGTCATTTAATTGACAAAAAGTTTCATTTTACGCTATCTTGCTAACTTTAGTTTGAGACCAGAAACAGATGTCAATTTTTTTGGACATACTTATATATCAGTAATAAAGCTTTTTGTCCTCTCACATTTTCAAAAATCTCGTTTTTATAATATAAGGGCATAATAGTCAAATTTAAGCATATTAACGGAATCATGCAAATAACTCAGATTTCTATGGGACCATGTAGTATAACCTCAGAGGATTTTACTAACATATAATATGGTCACAAAGGAACCCTAAGGCATAACTAAACTAAGCTAAATCGGGTGAGAACTGAAAGTCAAAGCAAAAGTCAACTTTTGCGACTTTCGGTTGCGAACCAAGCCTAAACTCATAATTGTCGGGTTGAACATGCCTAGACATGTTCAATTTATATTTACCAATTTATTAAAGTGATAAAACTGGTTTTATAGCTTCAACATTATTAGTTATGAATTTTATTTAAAAACTGTCCTGTTTGACTTTTATTTTAATTACTTTGACCCGACAATTGACTAAGCAAACGTGATTCTTAGGAGGTGCCCTTTTGAGGGTTTAATACCTACCTAATTACGATCACGTAGCCATGTTCGTTTCGAACAATGGTTCGACCGTTTACGGTCTAACTAAAAGTCAAAGCATTTATCGTAAACGCTTGACTTTTCTGCTTTAAAAGCCAAATAAAATAAACTAGTCACGAAAGGACACTTACAAATGGTCCTATGGACTAAATAGAACTCAAAAGAGGTTCCAAAATGTTCAGGATCCTCTAGGATTGAGAGAGATAGCAGATTGAAATGATATGCAAGTTGAGAATGAGAAATCTTGGCCTATTTATAGATTTTGGGGGCATTGTGGATGATTGATATGTTTCTAGGATCAATTGAGATTAATACAAGTGTAATACCAGATGTTTAATTTAGTGTACAAGTCCATAGTTCCATTAAAATGGTTTAGAGATGGTAGAAGTGAGCTGCAAGGAAGAACCTGCAGCTTGAAGTAATATTCTATCAAAATTAAGCCGTTGCGTCACGCGGCGGTATATGATGATCATGGTCGCGCAGCGCGACCCTATGGGTTACCAGCAAACAAGTTTCTAACTTGTCATGATCAGTCCCTGCACCTTTATAAGCTTAATAACCTTCATTTTAGGCACAATGGGCCCTTGTAGTTAGTTTGTAAATGATCTAGGGAGTATAACCAAACACCGTTAGGTCCGGTCCGGTTTCGTTAGACGATTACCGAAAACACTAGTTTCTCCCTGTTGACGCTTATAACCCTTTAATTTGCGAACTTGTGAGTTTTAACGCGAAATGGCATAAAAGCCTTTCAAGATCAATAATAAGTATTCCCAAGAGTATGATGGGATATTACGACACTCGAGTTTACTCCAGTTCGCTTAAATGGTCGCTCAAAGGTGTAGTTTTATAGTTTGGCGCTTTTGGCCTCTTTAATGCACAACTTGCGCGCATTATCATTTTATCGCGTCAAAGCCCTATTTTATCCATATTAGGCATTCTTGATAGTAATATTGAACATTACAATGCTTCGGATTTTTTAAAAGGTCACTCAGAGGTTAATTTGAACATGTTGACGCTTTTAACCCATCTTCTTGATATTTGCAATTTAAATTGTTTATTTGCATCGAAACTCCACGAAATCATTATCCGATAATTGTGAGAGTATAAAAAGATTCTACAAAGCCTCGGGATCGTTAAAAGGTCATTCAGAGGTGTGAATAAACATGTTGACACTTTTAACCCCTGTGCTTTGTAAATTTTTGGTTTTAAGCACAAACAGCTTCTTGTGTCCGACAATTTATTCAATAAAGAATACGAACATCATATGAGGTCAATCAGAGGCACAAGTTTGGCATGTTGACATTTTTGGTCCTTCCACAATCATAGTTTTTGTTTTTTTTCCTTCATAGTCAACGTTTGACTTTATTAGGGTTTATTACACGTGTCAACACATCATTGTACACGGTTTTTACGAGGCTTTACAACATACCACTTGATGAAATTCGTGTTGATGACACGATGCACTTCGTTGAGAAACCTGTGGAAATCATGGATCGTGAAGTCAAAAGGCTCAAACACAAGTGCATACTTGGGAACGTGAAGATCAAATGAAGGTGAAATATCCACATCTATTCTCACAAGTTTCCTCTAAATAAATTTCAGGACGAAATTTCCTAAAGTAGGGGAGACTGTGACATCTGTTCTTGTGTAATCATTTTACAAACTCTGAACAATTCAATATCAATAAAACAATGCGTTTTGATCCCAATATTTGTTGTTTATGTTTAACATTTTGCACATTTTGATTTTTGTTGGATTTTAAACTCTATATTGCTTTCTGGAAAGTTATACACAAACTGATGCGTAAACGTAATCAGTTTAACGCGACAAACACTCCGGAACAACAACATATGCTTAACATACCTTAAATAACCTTTACATAACTTAGAAATAAGTTTTAAAGGGTTTGGTATGGCAAAAACAAGTTTAATCGACTACAGGGACTATTTGCGGCAAACTGCAAAAGTCTGCTGTTTCGTAGGGCAACGTACATTCCGGAACATGATCATAAGCTAAACATACCATAAATAAACTTAACGTAGCTTAGAAGTAAGCTTTGAGTGGTTCGATGTGCGAAAATACGCTTATTTGATCAAACATGGACTAAAAGCGTAAAAAACGGCGTAAGTTTGCATTTATGCGCATATCTTACGTTCTGACCACATCCAGACATATTGGAATACTAAAATACCATTTGTCGCTTAATTTGGATCGTTTTTGTGTCCGTTCGAGTTTCATCGTAATTAACCGCGTAACGCTACCGTACGACCAAACGAACCGACATCCGATATGTTCAAGCATATTTGATGTCCCCTATACTTTAACTTCATTGTAGAGCCTTAAAATGAGGTTAACGGGGCTTAAACGTGTCAAAAATCAACTTATAAACATGCAGGGACTGAAATTGTAAAGTTTTGAAAAGTTCTGAACTGTACTCGGTCGCGGGGCGCGTAAGACTTGGCTGAGTCTTACGCGAGGCGTGATAGCCCCTCGCTAGCTGAATGTTCATTTCAGCTGCTGTTTGATTTTTGAAGGCCTATTATGCAATTTTTCTTGTTTTGGGCAACAAGTTAACAACTCTCCAAGTAATATTAGATGGCTATAACACATGTATGGCCAAGATTTATTGCTTGGAGACTACACAAACACTTGTAATGATCTTGTAACACCTCCACAACTATAAATACCCCTCCATTTCACTTTGTTCATTGCTCATTTCCATCTTTGGACTCTAAGTGGAGGCAACCACCATTAGAAGCCACCTACCTAAGTTCTCATAGTCTAATCTTTCAGCCATAGAGCCTTGTGAGTGTTCTTTCATGACTTAGTCTTTATTTTCAGCCATTTAGAGCTAAAAGTGTTAGGTCCGGATTCGTCTCCGAACGATTGCGAACCGACTCGTGAACGTGCGGAATCCGTACACGAGTAAGACCGAACACACGAGACGTAATTTTAACAGTGATTCTATTGAAGATCTGAAATCGTACAAGAAACACGAATCACCTTTTGCCTTTCTCTCTCTAGATTCTCTCTAGTTTCTCTCTCTAGAACTAGATCTCTCCAAAGTGTGAAATGGCAAAAGTCTCCAATCTAAACCCTAAGGCATCTATATATAGGCCAAGGGATATAAGGAGAGTTCCCCTTATTTACCATAATGCCACCTAGCCTTTTTCTAGATATTTCTAACTATTACAATATATGCACTAGATTTAAACTATTTCTGCTACGGTTTGAGATGACGGAGGCGATAGACATAAATGCACTAACAGACTCCCCCTTGGATATTGCCGCAGTCAATCTCAAACATTCAGACTCGTAGCTTCTTTTCTTTCTCTCTCTTTAGCTCGAACAGAATCCCCGTGGATCTGTCTTCAGCTTCAGTTCCTTCCTTTTGGTAGACTCTTCAGGCTCCCCCTTTCGTCAAGCTTCCTTGCTTTGGGATCGACACCTGGCTTTCCGATTACAAGCTCCTCCAGAATAGTTCCTGGGTCCTATGCACGCTTGCCTTTGCGTTGAGCACGTCTTCAGACTCCCCCTTAGACTCGGCTATCGGGATCGTAGTCTGGAATCTGCAATCATCAAACATTTATAAGTAACAATATTTTAAGTTGTCCAGGTATCGTAACCTGGCTCTATTAAACTTTCTAAATCAAGATCCTGAGACTAAGATATAATAATATGAAATATATCCAGGATTACTTGATTCTCTCCCCCTATCAACATGCTTCAAAGATTTGGCAGTTTCAACGAACCGGATCGGAAACTAGCTCTTTTACAGATTTTAACAATATAAGCATCCAAATCCCTCACAGATAATCATCCAAGTCCAACTTAATGACCTTGGAGATATCACAAACTGTTTTTGATTTTTGATTAAAAATTTCAAGTTTCAAATTAATGAACTTGTTTTATTTTCAGAAACACAATCAGCATACTCAGATTTTGAAACTCAGTTCTCAGACATCAGTTGTCGAAAATAAAGCAGAAATCAAAATCTTTTTGAATTTTTCTGAAAATAAAAAGCAGTAAAGAAATATGTACAAACATATTTACAGACAATATTTTTGTTTGAGTTCGTGTTAGAGGATCATATCAGTTTTTGACAAGTCACAAGTACCGTTGAGCTTAGTTACACATTAAGAATTAAACAATTCACTTAGATTGTCGATATACTGATCCACTTAAATTTTCATACAAAGTTCAACTGATTCAGGATACGAATTAGGTGTTTTAAGAACTTAAACCTATTCATGTGTCCCACCTCTTGAATATACTCCCGTATCCAGATCCCAATATTCAGTCTTACAGGTGAGTATACCTAGATGATATCTGTAAGGGGAATAAATTATAGTACGAAACCGTGAGAGCTCAGGTCAGAACTTCCATTCAGCAGAGAGATGACGGCTCGACTTTTTGGTGTGTCCCCTTTAGAGGATCTTTTATTACAACAGCCATGAATAGCATTTTTCAATGTTTCATCATTTTTTAGCTGAGGGTTGTGCTATGTTTCAAGCAATGCGGAAAGTATTCTCCGGGGACTAGGCCATTGCTTCCGCAAAATCAGAAGTCCCGGGATAATACCCCAGATATCACTAAGCATAAAGACCTAGTATCTCAGAAATAGGGACCTTTCAAACGAGATTTCAGGGGTTAGCTATATATCCAAGTAGTGTTCCCCACGAAATAAGCAAGTTTGAATTTATGTTTATATCCCGAAAAAGTTTACTAAATGTATAAAAACCTATCGGCATATCATCAGTGAGACTGTTTAACGCTATAATCAATACATATCTTTAGCATACTGTAACTGTCTACTAATGTACTATCATTTCCTCTTTTTACACAAAAACTCAATTTTGAATTTTATCATGTTTTTTACTTTTTCAAATTTTCTAATGTTTTTGGATTTTCTGAAAATATTCTTACTCCCCCTAAAATTCAAAACCATTCTAAAGAAAATTTGACAAACCGATACTGATAGCTTTGTCTCGCCATCCATTTTCTGCTTCACATGCACTGATTTGCAGAAAAATATAACGTACCCCCATGATTTACAACCCATTGATTTTCGACAGTTTGAAAACCGTTTTTCAATCTTGTGAAATTAATCATGTTTGTTCAGCCGTGAGGGTTTCGGTATATTCAATCAGAACTCCCCCTTACAACAAACTATTTTCCCATAATGATTTCAAAACACTTAAGTTTGTTTTAATCAGAATGGTTTTTCCGGAAAAATTAGTTTGTTTACCCATCACTTGTGGGTTCGGGTTCATCTCATCACCTTGTTCTCGTTTAACCATTTTGAAAATTTAACATTATTAGGTCAAACATCACAATCACTTGTAGAAAATCAAGTACAACTTAATGTCCTTGATTAACCACTTGTAAGACGAAATATCACAGTTACCATCCTGTGAATTTCTCAAGAATGATGCCGATACCTGCTTCACACTTACCAACCTGGAAGCTCCGGCAAGTCAGGAATTCAACCAACAGATTTATGTACCCAAGCCTGACCAGTCTTGGGTGTGTTTTGAACATTTCTCTTTTCTTCATAAAATTCTTTTGCTCCTTTTACCTTTCCATCAGCCATCTTGCTAAAAATTTGTTTAACATTGCTATTAAACATTTTTCCAGCATCAACACCTTTTGATTTTAGGTTTGCGGCTCGTAATGGTGGAAAGTTCTCATCATTCATTAATGTAACTGTCTCTTCCTTTTTTACCTCAACTTGTGGCTCATCTGATTTTGTGGAATCAGATTCATTGCCCGATCTTGGCTTGTCTGACTTGGGTGAGCCAGATTCATCGCCAATAACTTTCTTTTTCTTCTTGTTTGTCCTCAGATTTGCATCTGAAGAATTCGATTTTCTTGACTTTGCTGTCGAGTGAATCGATTCATCAGAACTTTTATTCGAACCAACAGGTGATCCTGAAGATAAAATCTTCTCCAAATACTCTCTCGCCTTCTTCCTCTTCTTCCTCAATCTGTCTCTCTGCCCCTGTGAAAGCTTTACTTTCTTATCTTCCACTTTCTGTTCTTTGGGCTTGACAGTGACTGGTTTCTTTACCATTCTCTGAGATTCAACCCTCGATCTTCCCATCGATCTCCTTGGGCAATCTCTGGCAATATGTCCTCTGATATGGCAATTATAGCATCTTCTTGTTTCATAATTCCAATTCTGGCAGTTAACAGCAATGTGTCCTCTAACACCACAGGTATAGCACACTCTGTTATCGTACCATCCACTTCTTTCAGTCCAAACCTTTAGATCATAACATTGTTTGGCTTGGTAATAATCATTTCTCCTCTTCGAAGCTGGATTTGTCTTTGTAGCACTGTGGTCAAACCTGCACCACTTATTACCAACATTTTGTGAGTTTTCATTTTTAGATTTTTGTGATTTTTGATGATGATTGGATGACTTATCTGATGAGCTTTTATTTTCATTTTTAAAGTCTTTCAAATTTTTAACTTTTTGTTTCTGTTCTGCATTCTTCTTAACAGGTTTTTGCTTCGAGCATTCACCTATTTCAGTAGATTGCAAAACAGTATTTTGAAATTTTTCTTGTAAATCTAAAAATAATTTTCTTTTCTTTTCTTTTTCATCATCAAATATTTCATCACAATCTTCAATTTTGACTTTGTCAAAATTTGTGACATTGTCACTTATTGGAACAGAATTGATCGGTTTTGGACAAACATGTGATGTAAAATTCTCAAAACCTTTCAATTTCACTTCAAGCTCTTTGATTTTAATCCGAGCTTTTTCAGCTTCTTTTTCAAGCTGAATGATTTTATCAAGATGAGAATTTATCGCACATTGTTTTTCGAGATTATTTTTACCAAAAACATCTCTCTCATCTTCTAAAATCTTTAATTGACTTTTGAAATCATTTTCTAATTTTTTAAAATTTTCATTTTCTAATGACAAACTCTCAACATTCTTTAAAAGTTTGTCATTTTCAGATTTCAATTTTTCGCAGTTCAAGCGCAACTCCAGAATCTGTTCATCATCGGTTTTCTTGTCAGCTCTCAAAGCTTTGTTTTCCAATGTCAAATTCTCCACATCTTTCAAGAATTTCACATTATCTGCTTCAGATTTTTCACATTTTTCACATTTTTCATTCATCTTTTCAGCATCGGCTTCTTTCTTTGTTTCCATCCTGTATGTTCCTGCACAAAAAATTTTAACAAAATCAAGAGGGTTTGCATATTCATCAATAAAACAACCTCTCTTAATATCATATTTCATGACATTTTTTGCAGCAAGACATACAGAAAATCTTTTTCTCATTTCGATGATCACTTCCAAATTTATCTTTTCTAAATCATTCTTCATCTCATACATCAACTCTTCTTTTCTTTTTTCTTTATCAAACTTATGTAATCTAAGCTTATTGATGAATTCTCTAAATGAAAACTCTGAGAAATTTCCATTCCTTTTTAGTTCACTCAAAAATTCATCCCATTCTAGAGGTAATGCATCAGCAAATTTTGAAATTTTTTCAGCATTTGAAAACTTTATCTCATATCTATTTATCTTATCAATCAATTCATCAAAACGTCTATCCAACTGTTCCAAAGATTCATGTTTCATGCATAAGAAATTTTCGGATCTTTTAATCCAAACATCCTTCCTGTTCTTCTTATCAAACCAAGAATCAGAAATCCAAACGTTTAAATCTTTAAGATTCTCGTTTTCCTGTTCATCAAACATTTTAGCCATGATACTTTCTTTTTGAATCACCTTAAACTTTTATCACAAACAATCAATGAACTGAAATATCACGAGACAAAATTGATTTTTTTTTATCTAAAATGGCCGACAAAAAAAGATAAGACTCAATTCTTATAGGACCTCAACTATTATGAATCTTGGGTCGATGAAGTATGTGGATATCATGCATTGGGCCGTTCAATTAATTTTTTTATTCAAACAATGACAATCATATGTAATATCACACACAAACACATGCAATATGATTATCCTTTATGAAATAGTCTGACAAGCTTACTACACACCTCAAAATCACATGCACACTTAGTTAATGGCAGACAAAATTTATTCAATGTGAATCCTATTGAACCGTTTGTTTAGTGGTATTGACACTTTCTTCACGTGATGTAATAATAGGATTACACTTAATTCATGTATCCACGTGACAACTGAATTTCAATTAAAGCTTGCCGACTAGATCCACGTGATACTCTAAATCAAAATCAATTTTATTGGACCGATGTATTATCTGACAGAAGCGAATTAATTCTTTTTAAAAATAATCAACAACTTTCACATGCAATTAGTTTCTAAAATATGGATTGTTATCACGCGGATAGTTATCAGTGCAGACAAGTGTCCCTCCGGATGGTCAAATAATCAGTCAACCCAGATTGTAATACGCACAAGTGGTGATACGCACGGGTGAGAATGTTATCCGCGCGCACGAGTTGTCCGTGCGTGTGGTAAGTCAACAAGTCAACACGTATGGCTGAAAGTAATCCGTGCGGGTGGGAATGATGCTCTACGCACGGGTGGGCTATCCGTGCGTATGAATAATCCGTATGATATGTGTTATCCGCACGTGTGACACAACTCTTATACAACCAACAAACAATATCACATGCTCTTGACTTACACAATTTCACATGTTCACCTAAAATGCAGAATGATCACGTGCAAACTGAGAATTCAATTAAATGTCATGTGCGATTCTGACCAACGTTGAATTGATCGGGTGAAATATTGTGACACGTATTTGTTGTCCGTTCGTACAGGTCAACAAATAGTCAAAGCGGATAGTTGTACGCGCGGGCGACTCAACCGCACGTATAGGTCAACAATCAGTCAACGCGGATGGTCATACGCACGGGTGGCAATCCGTGCGGTTAACGTAAACAACAACATTCCTCATTTCTTCAATTTTTTTTCGAACCACAAAAATCAAGATATCTCACGAACTGTTTCGAATTTAGATCTGAAAATTTGTACGCTTGTAGATCAGGTTCTTTCGCTCAACATATCCAAAATTCAGCCATTTTCAACCGTAAAAACCTGTTCAAATCAACAAATATCAGATAAAAACGTGAAGAACAAGAAAAATATAAGAATTTTGACAAATCTGGATGATTTTTCGCTCTGAATCTGATCAAATCTTGAACGAAATCGTGCGTTTGATCTGAGCAATCGAACTCCCTGCTCTGATACCACTTGTTAGGTCCGGATTCGTCTCCGAACGATTGCGAACCGACTCGTGAACGTGCGGAATCCGTACACGAGTAAGACCGAACACACGAGACGTAATTTTAACAGTGATTCTATTGAAGATCTGAAATCGTACAAGAAACACGAATCACCTTTTGCCTTTCTCTCTCTAGATTCTCTCTAGTTTCTCTCTCTAGAACTAGATCTCTCCAAAGTGTGAAATGGCAAAAGTCTCCAATCTAAACCCTAAGGCATCTATATATAGGCCAAGGGATATAAGGAGAGTTCCCCTTATTTACCATAATGCCACCTAGCCTTTTTCTAGATATTTCTAACTATTACAATATATGCACTAGATTTAAACTATTTCTGCTACGGTTTGAGATGACGGAGGCGATAGACATAAATGCACTAACAAAAAGTCAAACAGTTTGACTAACAGTTTGACTTTCGGTTTTGACCATCAATTGGTCAAATCAAAGTTCAATTGAACTTTGCAACGTGATTGTAATAATGATGGTTATAATCCTTAGATATTATACCTACTGATTACCACGTTGACTAGGCGTAGTGGCGAGTCAAAGTTTCGGTCAAAATGCGTATTTATGCGCATTTTGCGACGGAACTATTTTCGGGTATCAAAACCCTTTGTTTTAATACCAAATCAGTTTCTAACTTAGTTAAACATGTTTTAACATGTTTAACTCATCACTACTAGTTTAGTGCTTGTTTAGGGTCGTAAGTCAAGCGGTCTCGGCAACCGCTTAGACTTTCGAACCCGGCCCGTTTGGTCGATCATTAGGATCCGACTAAACTTATTTAGTGATCATAGTTGCATAGGGAATAACCTACAGAGGTTATACCTTATGATCACTTAGGTTGGTTAGTTATTCGTTAAGTCGTTAATATGCCCATTGAAAACGACCAAAATGCCCTTTTAGAGCTTAAATCCATATTTAAAATTTGTGATCAAGATTTTGACATCTAAATTGATTTAGTAACATACTCAAACATAATTGGGGATGTAAGACTTAACAAATGACATAGATAACCATCCGACCTTAGATTTACGCAAACGACACGTTAAAGTAGCTTAAATTACCTTAACGGGTCGAAACAGGTCAAAAGCACTTAGGTTAAGTTTCTAATCAGAATGTTAGGTCTATTAAATCATGTCATATGAGTTCCAATACTCATTTGATTTATAGAACTACATTCTATCCTACCTCTCGATTTAGGATCCGTTTATTAACGTAGTTACCTACATTTGGTGCCGTGTTGATTCTGTGATCCTTGAAGCTTTATTTGGTCTTAATCCCAAGACTAATAAGAAATCCCAAGTGAGTACATAGTCCCCTCTTTTACTGTTTTCAAATACTTTGGGGTGATACACATGTGCATACTTGTTATTTTCATGCTTTCATTGCTTTTAATGACATAAACATGCTATATTCACTTAGTACACCTATAGTACATGATTTCAATTATGTTTTGCTATGTATGTTTACTGAGCATGCTAGCACATTGATTTCATAGACACTTTGTTGTATATGTTTACTCAGCATATGGACACATTGATTGTTAGGATCTGAGGCTCTCATGATAGTGTTTGTTTGTTTAAAATGAATGATCAACGAATATGAAAACATGTTAAGTGCAGCGGAAATGAAAACAAACTTTGTAAACACAATCAAAGGAGAAAATAGTTTGATAAACAATTGCTTCTCATAGAGTCAAAGGATTTACAAATCAAAGCAAAAGATTACAGATAAGCTTACAAACTATACTCCCCCTCAACCTGATTCCCCAAGGTTGGTTGCACACAAGATGAAAGGATTAGACATGAGGAGAAGATCCCACTCAGTCAATCAAATGTAACAGTACAGGGCACTGTTACATTTATAGGCAAACCAAACCACTGAGGTATCTCAGCTGACGTCACCATGAAAGCGACGTCTAACAGCCTAACAACCTGTATCTACTGACCTTACACAAACACTGCTAACCTAACCACTGACTATACATAAGACAAACAATTTACTAAACAGCTGCTCTCCCTTTCTGTCAGTGCTTTCCTCAAGGTTGATCAGTCCTTGACTGGGCAGTGCTTTAACATCAGTAGATAGGACCAGCAGTGTTGAATACTTCAGGGTTTTCATCAGCAGTTGAAAGGACAGCAGCAGTTAAATATGAGCAGCAGATAGAGACCATCAGTTGTTATAAATCACTTTCAAGGGGAGAGTAAAGTGTAAACCGCTGCTTATTGTGAATCCACTGTTGTGACCTGGTTTTGGCTTTACATTATCTGTTCCTCTGGTAGGGTTCAATCCCAACAATCTCCCCCTGGAACAGATAATGCCAAAACCTGTCATTATTCTGGATCTTTATTCCTCATCAGAAGTTCCCTTACATGTCTTTTAAATTCTTCTTCAAATTCCTTGGAACTTGTGTCATCTTCATCCCTGCACAGTGTAAGCTCAAGGAGATCTAGTTGATCTTCAGCACCCAGGCCTAGTGCTTGATTCCTTGATATATGCCTCACTTCTCCATTGGTTCTGACCAAGGTCAATACGTGGGTCTTTTGATCAGACATCCACTTTAGTATTTTTAAACCAAATGGGTTTCTTGGGAGAGATTTATTTCCTGATGAGCTGCATGCATTTGGCCTTGAGAAAAACTGTACAGCAGTATCTTGAACTTCAGACATTCTTTTAAAAGCTTCTTCTATGACTTTGTTTGCTGCAGCTATATCTTCTGCAACTTCTTTGTCAAGCAGCTCTTGTTTCTGTTGTTGATCAAACTCACTGTCTGTGATATCTGCTGATGATTGTTTGCTTACTACTTTGACCCTTTTGGTAAGGTCTTGTAGTTTTGCTAAGTTTTCTTTATCTGAAGCCAATTTCTTGGTAGCGTCTTCAATCAGATCATCTTCTTCAAGCCTTTCTTTTTCAACAGTCAGCATTTCCTTCCTTTCTTTTCTCAACCTTGTAACAAAGGCTTCTGCTGTGCTGATCTGTGTTTCAAAGGTCTTGACCTGTTCTTTCAGCTTTTTGTAGTCAGACTTTTTAGGAGTGTCCCTCCTTTTCCTAAGTCTTTCATAAGCTTCGTCTGTTTGCTGCTTGGTCCATTTTGCTATGGCACTTGCAGAATCCACTCTTGCATCTACCAACTCCTGCTTCTTTCTCTTGTATTCAGAAATAAGATCAGCTATGAGCTTCTTGTATTTATTCCAATTTGGAGCTGTCTTCTTCTTTCTTGGATCATTGTTAACCTTTTCAACTCTTTTTGCCTCATGCTTTAATGCAATTATTGGCCAATCTTTGAAATATGTTTCTTCAGCAGGATAGAACTTCTCTTTCATTATGTATGCAAGATATTCCTTCCTCAATTCATTTCGTTGATCTGCTTTAGGAGATATGCTTGACATTTCCTTGTTCAAATCACTTGCATATTCCTTTATTTGTTTAACCTTGTTGAGCAGGAATTCTCTTCTTTTCAAAATCACTTCATTGCCTTGATTCTTGCATTCAATTTTGGCTCTTATCCTTGCTTGTCTTACTTTCATTTCAAGATATTCATTCATGTCTTCTGGAATTATGAAACCTATGAGAGAAGGAAATTTCCTTTTTGAAGGATCATCTTCAGTGTAAAATTGTTTCATCTCATTTTTTACAGCTTCTAATTCCAGTGGATTCTTAGCAGCAACAGGGTCATACTTTTCATCAGTGTCCTGAGTTGTTTCTCTTTTTCGTTTGTAAAGCTTAGGAGGTTGTGATGCAAGACTGGTGGGAACAGTGGAAGATGACTGACTAACAGCTATTGAAACAACTGGTGTCTCAACATCTGTTGTCATTACAACTGCTGATATGTCAGTAGTTGTCTTCTGCTTTTGAGCAGGGGATGGAAGTGGTGATGTTGGTGGTGATGGTGGTGAATCATCATCTGACATGAGATTTCTTCTCCTTTTTAATGAAGAAGAAGCAGATGATGTTTTGGGTGGATCAGTGGTGGTAGATTGGTTAGCAGTGGTTTGTGGCAGTGATTGACTGACAGTGGTTGAAACAACTTGTGTTTCAATAACTGTTGTCCTTACAACAGATGTTGTAACATCTGTTGTGTTCTGTTTTATGACAGGAGGCAGTGGTGATGGTATGATTGTAGATGATGGTGGTGGAGCAGTAGTTGTAGTGGTGTGTGGTAGAGTGGTGTGTGTTGAAGATGTGTGTGTTGATGTCATGGCAGCTGTTTGGCTACTGACAGCAGTTTTTGTAACTACTGCTGTATCAGCTGTTTGGCTAACAGGTTTTGAGACCTGTTTTTCTTTTTCTTTTCCTTTTTCAGGCTCAACATGAAGGCCATGTTCTATTCCCCTCCTATTCATTTTTCCCAACAGCTTGTTATTCTCCCCCTTTTTGGCATTATCTGAAGGGGGTTTACAAGAAATGGTATGGAAGAAGGAACTTTGCCAGAAGCATTTTGAATGCTAGCCTTTATAGCCTTGATATCTGCTTGAGTGTCTTTAAATCTTGATTCAACCATGTTGGTCAGCATTTGTACTTGAATAACATGCTTTTTATCAGCCATTTGTTGCTGTGCTTCAAGCATGGGTTGAAATATATTCCATAGCTCATTTGCAGCAAATGCCTGTTGTGCAAGTGCTTGAGCAGGAACAGCAGATTGTGGTGGGGCAGCAGTGGATTGTGCTTTTTGAGCTTTTAAAATCTCTTGCACCATCCCCTTTATTTCAGCAACTGATTCTTCAAGTTTGTCAACTCTGCCCGTCAATTCCTGATATCTTGAATCATCACCTACTTTAGTAGGATCATCTGAATCCCCACCAGCAGTGGTTATATCAATGTTTGACTTAGGAACTGAGTCCCAAAAGTCACCCATTGATGCCCCTTGTTCTTGGTACTGGGGACTTCTTTCTTCAGCACTTGATAAACCTTTGATGGTGCCAGTGGTTAGATCCAACTCACTGGTGGTTATCGAAGTTGCCATGGAAGAAATTGTCTTCAAGGGAGTCTGATTTATGAAACAATTGGCCAACTGGAGACCTGTTGGTCCACCAGTTGTAGTTGCTGCTCCACTTGAACTACCACCGAGAGTTACTTGTAACTCAGGGGGTGTAACCTCCTCAATTGTTGCTGGGATAGCAGGAGTAGTAGCATCAGACCCAGTCACTTGTGGAAGTATGCTCTCAGTGATAGGTGTTAGAGAGGAACTGGTTTGTGTCTGAGCTATATCAGCTGCATGCAACAAAGGTAGCATGGTTTGTGGTAATATGATTGGTGAGGGGATGGGAGTTGAAAGAGACATGTCCTTGGGATCAGGACTGAGGAAGATGGATCCAAGTGGATTCAGAGCTTCATAGTGTGGTGTCCCTGTGCTTACAACCTGATCCTTTTGTGAGGATGCAGGAGGAGTTTTAGGCATGGGTTGAGATCTTTCTTCCAACTGCTGTGAGGAAGTAGCAGCAGTGGTTTCTGGTGACTTTTGTGTTGTCACAGGCATTTCCTCTGGGATCTCATCTTCCAGAGTTGCCTTTGTTTTGGGATTGGTGGGTTTTCTGGATGTTTTCTTTTTGGTCTTTTTAGTGGTGGCAGGTGTGGGTTTCAAAGCAGTGGGAGTGCTGCTATGATCACCTGGAGCAGTGGGCTCAGCAGCTGATACCTGAGGAGCAGTTGTAACCGCTAAAGTCTGCTCAGGTACCCCTGCTTTTGTTTTTATTGGTGCCATCATCCTTGAAAATGTTTCTTTTGTTATGCTTTTTATTTGATAATGAACACCTTGTTTGAGCAAATTTACATTTTTCTTTTCAAATTTTTGTTCAAAATAATAACTCAAAAATCTTGGAAAAAGTAAAAATGCTTTACTTTCAACGTTTTTCACCATGTCATTGAAAATCTCCTGGGAGTAGTTATTGTCTTTATTATTCAAGATAGCGTAACCCAGGCTTTGAATTTTCAATGGTATTTCGTTGAAAGATGTTGTTTTATTTGAAGCACACATCAAGAGTGTGTGAAATAAAAACCTGGGTGCAGATGGAAAATAACCCTTTTGTAGGGTATCTACCTTTGGTTCTTCTGCATAACCCCTTTTCAGAAAATCAGCTTTTAACTCGTTTTTGTCAAAAGAGGTTTTACCGTTCTGATCGTCGAGTATGAAGACTTCTGATATCGATTTTGGTGTGATTTTGATCGCTTTTCCCTGTATCGAGGAGTTAATGGCTATGACTTTTCCGTCTTGTTTCTCAAGCGACGCCTTTTTCCAAAACTCTCTCTGGGTTTGCAGATAGATAGGAGCATTTACTGTCAACAAAGTTTTGTACTTTGATGCAGATAATGCATCAATGATGGTCTCAAAGGTGTGATTATCAGTAGGTTTTGTGAATAAACCCAGATAGTTGTGAGATTGTTTGAATGGTATTTCGATGGGTTCTTCGGTCGTTTGAGCGACCTCTTTGGAAGGTGATGGTGATTTAGGTTTTTGTTTTTATTTTGACTTTGATTTTGTCATTTTTGCGGAGAAGAATGAAGGAGGATTTTGGAGATTTTGAGAAGAAGGGTTGGAAACTGCTATGAGAAGATAATTTTGGAATTCAATTCGACAGTGTAAAACCCTGTTTGGGGTTTAGGGCAGGTTTTATTTTAAAAAAAAATGATCGCTGATGTGGCAGCGGTTATTAAGATCTGAGGGCTAAAAACTGACCACGTGTTAAACACTGATGAAACGGATGAAGTATGGAGAACAGTTGTTTTAAGAGCCACTGACGTATCAAGCATCAGTGATTACAACGGTAAAAATCTTGGGCAGTGGATGATTTTTACTATCAGTAGATAGCATATCAGTGGATAAGACACTGATTTTGAGCATCAGTGCTTACAAGAAAATGAGGGATCAGTGGTTAACTTTCAGCAGTGGACAGTGTTTAGAGATCAGTCGTTGGAAATAAACAGTGGTTAGGATAAATGGTGCAAATCTGAAGAACAGGTGTTACAGCAACAGTTTTGAGAGTTTTCATTCAAGGTTTTGCCATATGTCAATTTTGAAAGACAGTGGTTTAGTACCCCAGATGATGAAAACTTTTTACTAAGGCAACTCATTTTCGTTTAATATTCAATTAACACATGAGTACCCTGGTAATTTAATCACAGTTTGCAATCATCCTTTGATAAAAATTTAGGAGCAAACCTGAGTATGACATGATCAAGACATATATACCATTTCCTTTTGACCTATTTCTGAGGACACAAATACCATGCAAAAATAAGGTATTACATCCTGACAGGATCTGAAACTATTGCCAACAAAAACAAGCAAAAGTTTCAAATATATTATAAAAAATGAATAATATATCCTGGTTATTCGAGAGAATCCTTTGAACACAAAAAAAATGGTTAAAGGATTTTCTAAGAATAGTGTCAAAAAGATCTGGCATAATTTCAATAGAGAATGTAATCACATCACTCACAGGTTTTTGAAAATGGTCAGTGGTTTAACAACAGTGGTAGGAAACTTTTGGATACATTTTTACCACTGTTTGGAACCATTTTCTTTGTCGGTTGATTGCAAACATGAGGACACATGGATAAATTTTTTTGAACATTTGTCTAGTCCTCTTTGGAGTTCATTTACTGGAATCAAAACCTTTCCCTGAACAGATGAATGCGCATAGTTGCTTAATGACCATTATTACCCCAAACTTTGACTCTTCTGTGTTTTATGTTTATACTCTTTTCTTCTGACTTCAGAAGTTTTGAGATGAACACACTTCGGAGTTTTTGTGAATTTTCTTATTGTATTTTAACATAGTTGATTTTGTCCTTTTGAAGAACTCAACCTGTTTTCAACACATAAGATCTGAATGACTAAAGTTTTAATTTCTCTCTTTTAAAATTACCAAAAACACTAATCGTTTTGTGAACATAGGTTTTTGTTAATCCGAGATTCATACTTTAGCATTTAAACCAGGTGACAACACAAATTTCATAACAACAATTGAAATCAAGTTTGACAATATGAAATAATCCCATGGTTTAACAGATGTGTTTTCAGATCTGAAAAACTAAGAGTGACTTATGCGTGAAATCAATTGTTGTGTGAGATTTGTGTGTCATATGACATCTTGGTTGATGTACAGAGTTTTTGAATAATCATTTTGATCATGATTTTACTCGTTACTCTGTTTTTCAACTGAATACAACCAACCTTAGTATCAATGAATTTTGAGCTGAACTGTTATGTCAAATTGATTGTTAGATCGAATTTGACTGTCCAAGCTCTGATACCAATTGTTAGGATCTGAGGCTCTCATGATAGTGTTTGTTTGTTTAAAATGAATGATCAACGAATATGAAAACATGTTAAGTGCAGCGGAAATGAAAACAAACTTTGTAAACACAATCAAAGGAGAAAATAGTTTGATAAACAATTGCTTCTCATAGAGTCAAAGGATTTACAAATCAAAGCAAAAGATTACAGATAAGCTTACAAACTATACTCCCCCTCAACCTGATTCCCCAAGGTTGGTTGCACACAAGATGAAAGGATTAGACATGAGGAGAAGATCCCACTCAGTCAATCAAATGTAACAGTACAGGGCACTGTTACATTTATAGGCAAACCAAACCACTGAGGTATCTCAGCTGACGTCACCATGAAAGCGACGTCTAACAGCCTAACAACCTGTATCTACTGACCTTACACAAACACTGCTAACCTAACCACTGACTATACATAAGACAAACAATTTACTAAACAGCTGCTCTCCCTTTCTGTCAGTGCTTTCCTCAAGGTTGATCAGTCCTTGACTGGGCAGTGCTTTAACATCAGTAGATAGGACCAGCAGTGTTGAATACTTCAGGGTTTTCATCAGCAGTTGAAAGGACAGCAGCAGTTGAATATGAGCAGCAGATAGAGACCATCAGTTGTTATAAATCACTTTCAAGGGGAGAGTAAAGTGTAAACCGCTGCTTATTGTGAATCCACTGTTGTGACCTGGTTTTGGCTTTACATTATCTGTTCCTCTGGTAGGGTTCAATCCCAACATTGATTTACATAACATTTCTACTGCATATGTTTACTCCGCATATGGGCACAATTGATTTCATGAACATTTCTACTATGTATGTTTACTTAGCATACTTAGTACATGGTTTTCACATAGCATGCTTACATTGGTTATAACATTTGGTATGTTTAACGGGACAATAATACATTCATTAACATTGATCACGCCGCTCGGTAGTATGTAATGGTACCATAGGACTTGACAAATCCCGTTCCTGACTTCCTAGGTTTATTTGGAAGTAGGGAATGACAGAATCCGATATACATAATTGATAAACCTTTAACTTGTTAAGGGTTTATCCGACATTCTCAAGGCTTGAATGTACGCGATAAACATTACTGCATAAATGTTTGTAATTATAAAGCATTGGTTTTTGCAAAACATAACTTTTGATTTAAACTTAGGTTTATTCAAAGGCATTGTTTTGTACATTTCACATATGGGATTGAGTAAATAATTTTTATTCACCATACATGACAATTGGTTTCACACTGACATTATACCTATAGTTTGAGTAAATACTTTTTACTTGCCATACATAACATTTGTTTATACATGACATGGTTTCACATTTGACATTGAACATTGTTTACACATAACATTTTATCATTGGTTTAAACAAGACATTTTGGTGATTATTGATAAGCGATTTAAATAACGAGGCGTGTGTAATATGATAAAAGCATGGTGGATACGTCACTGGTACTTCCTATATATGTGCTTTTATGATATTACATATCGTAACGTTATCTAAACCACTTCGACAAAGACATGATACATTTTATACAAAGACACGACATTGTTTTACAAATGACATGTTTTACACAAACTCATTTCTACTTGGCTATCTATTTAACCATGCATTATTCTTTTAAATCATCTGATTTTCATATCGATTTTCACATGATTTTATAAAAGAAAACATTTTACAAGGTTCATGACTACTTTTTGTTAAACACTTCTTTTAACTACAAGTCATGAATCCTTCATAAACAAAACCTATGTATCTCACAGGCATTTTTATGCTGACGTACCTATTTTTACATGTGTTTCAGGAGCTAATGCTTGATGTTGACTGTGCTACACTTAGGCGGACTCGGGCCTTAGTGACTTAAAAGACAGTTTAATTATGTTATGTTTTCATAAGCTCCAAGACAATGTAAACATTAATTCTAATAAAACAAAACTTTAATTACCATGGTTGTGAAACAATTAGTCTGTCGCTCCACTCCCCAACGTTTCCGCCGCGGTTTGTTGTTTTACGCGGTCGGGGTGTGACAATATATATTATGCATCAATTACAAACTACAACTGAAATTTAAATGTTAGTAATTTTATGCATCGATACATATATATATATATATATATATATATATATATATATATATATATATGTATATGTATATGTATATGTATATGTATATGTGTGTGTGTGTGTGATATGTATATTATATTTATATATATATATATATATATATATATATATTATTGATTTTTTATCTAATTAAAATAAAAGTACATATATATATAGTATATTAGGCGGTGCTTCTTTAGTACTGCATTTTTCTCTCATCGTACTTCCAGGCGAGATTCTCTCCGATACGGCGAATCCTATTTCCTTCTTGAATCAAATCTTCACCATAGTGGCAAAGTTCGGCGACATTTTCATGACTCATGGGTGGCATTTAGGCTGGTATGGTTCGTTATAGGCTGGTTTGGGTTCTCCGTATGCCATGTAGGGATATGGGTTATTCATCAGATCTTGAAATGCTCAGTCATTTGTCCACCATTGTTCTAGTGGATTTGGTGCTGGTAACCTGGGTATTTTGTTTGGGTTGAAAGCTAGGATTGGTAACTGGTTTTCTTGGTTTGGTTCTGGGTACATTGGTACGGGTGTTATGGGTTGCTCAGGGTATTAGGGTAATAGCTGCGGTTCTGGTTCTGCTACATGATTAAGGTCGTGTATATTTTCTGCACTTCGAAACATATCAAGATTGGCTAGTCTCCTATCCAGTTCCTCCCATAGAGGTAAAGTTACTAGAATCTGAGCAGTTCCTTCAGCTATGGTTATTTTCGCTTGTTGGTTTCTCATTTTTCCTCCTCTTTTCCCTTTTCTCTTTATTAAACCATCCCCTTTTCTTAGGTGGAAATGCTTCCTCAAATTTGGCTCTAATATCAAAAAGTTCCTCGGAATCAGCTACGTATCGAGATGCTATATCGGATGGTCCTTCATCCATTGGAGAGTGAGACAGGTGACGATAGGCGTCAGATGTATTCTGATCACTCATACTGTGAACTCAAAAGTCATTAAAATAACATAAAATCATAATATAAATATTAATTTTTATTTACACAGAATAACGCAGAAGTTATATAACTTTCCTAAAACAATTGTTTAGAATTTAGGTACTTAAAAGAACACCTAAATGGCTTAAACCAGTGGCTCTGATACCACCTTCTGTCGCAGCCCCAGACCCCACCCTGGGAGCGGGTGCCGCGAGCCTGACTGGTGGTATCGGTGTTTATTAAATTTGCAGTGGAATTAAATCATCAGGATCGTAGTTAGGAAATAATTTCAGAGTTTGCAAAACACCAAAATTTTTATATTAAACAAATGGGCTAAAACCATATTTCATTTATAATGTATTTATATGGATAAACCCTAATTGCTGAAAACATAAATTTCTTCTTTTATTTAGGTAACTTATAGCCACTTTATTTAAGCCTTCAGTGCTCCATAGCTGGCTACTAATGGCTTCATATCAAGTTACCTTAAACGTGTTTTAAAAATATTTTATCAGCAAGAAATACTGGCAAGTACATTCCATTTTATAAAAACACACATTGTTATAACTTTACAGCATCAAGGGTTTTTATATTTGTTTATATCTACCAATAAGTTATTTAGTATTTGTCACATTGGCAGTTACAATAACGGTGGTCATATTACTATTGGCTAACTCTTTGTCCAATAGCAATGCTTGAATAGTAGTGTATACAAAACCCCACATAGTGGCAGTAATTGTAGAATACAAAAACTTAATCACTGTAAGTATAACTGATAAACATTTCTGGTTTTGTAAAGCATTTTAACTAAATATGTATAACTGAATGTGATAAAAAGGAGAATGACTCACTTTGTAAACTTAGGTTTTACTATAAGCTTCCTGGTGATATTTTCTGATAATTTTCTTGAGTTCCTATTAAAAATGTATAATGCACGCGTGTTAGTATAATAACCCAATTCAACATTACCAATACGTCACGAGATCAGTACCCCAATGTAGTTTACAAAGCATAGCCATTATCAGGCAGCGCCTTGGCATCCGTTGTTGGGTTCAAGATCGATCGGACAGGGTATCGAATCAGTGATCAGGAGTTAAAACACTAACAATGGGGCAGAGCTTTGTGATTTTGGGGTATTATTTTCGTTTTAGAAGTTAGAGAGAAAGAAAGAGATTGAACGAGTTGGAAAGGCAGACTGAAGCTCTATTTATAAGTGAAATCTGATCCCGTCGCGCCCCGCGACAGCCTGAGACTAAGCCTCTCGCGGCCTGGAAGAGCCCCCTAGCTATGCTTAGGGTTGACCAGTTATGAGGTAGGTAGAACACGTGGACGACACATGTCGTCAAACGTGACCAGAACGTTTTATGCCCCTCACGCCCCGCGAACGGGTTTCTTAAGTCTGTCGGCCTGCGATGGCATGAAATCATTATTTTATTCATTTATAAATTAAAATAACGTTACGCGGGTTCAGTTGTTTGTTTATGGAGTGTTTTAGGACATTTTTTAGGGTTGTTTTACGTACCATGCAGTGATTGGCATGTAAGATTGAGCCAAAATGGCGTACGTGTACCGGGTGTTGATTGGTGTGCAAGATTGAACCAAAACGACGTATAAGGGAAGGCAGATTTCTTCTTGTTTAAGATTTTGTGGTGTTCCTCCATGTGGTTAGTGGAGTTGGTAAGGACAGTTGCAGAGGATAAGTCCTCTCTGCGTTGGGTGTGGTGTTGACTGACATGGCAGGGTTATGACGCTTGTCGAATCATCATACTTTTCGGCTGGAGCATGCATGTGGCAGCCACTCACCCTGAACTGTGAAACCCCCACCAGCAAAACCCAAAAAGACCAAAACAAAATCCAAAAAGCCCACCAAACCCAATAAATGGGTCCTCTGGAAGATGAGATCCCAGAGGTTAACCCAAGGACAACACAAATGACACTTGAAACCACCGCTACTACTTCCTCACAGCATGTGGAATGATCTCAACCCATAGACTAACTCCTCATGTTTCCACACAAAAAGAACATGTTGTAAACAAAGAGACACCACAATATGAAGCAATACTTTCATTTGAAAGTATGCTTAAAAGCCCTTCTCCCAGGGCAATGTCTCTTTCAACACCACTCCATTCATCTCCTATTCCACCAACCCTTGTACCACTATATGAAGCAATTGACATTCAGACCCAAAGCAGTCTCTCTCACCAACACATTACTAAGAGTACACCACCAAATATGACTGTGTCTGAACCTGTTCAATCTGCTATCCCACAAACAGTTGAGGAGGTTACACCTCTTGAGTTTTACGAAACTCTTGTTAGTAGTTCAAGTGGAGTAGCTACTACAAATGTTGAATCCACTAATTTACATTTGGACAGTAGTTTCATCTCTAAGACTCCCTTGAAGGCAACCACTGTTGAGGTTACAACAGTAACCTCTGTTCCAGTGGGAAGTCCCCAGTACCAAGACAAAGGGGCATTTGCTTCTGATGATTTGGAGTCTACTCCTATCACCAAAACACATAAAACCACCTTTAGTGGGAATTCAGATGATCCTATTAAGTTAGGTGATGAATTAAGATACAGATAATTGACGGATAAAATGTCAACCATTGAAAACACTGTTGGTGAAATGAAAGACATGATCAAATAGATGTTAGAGGCTTTTAAATGTCAGCCTAGTACTCAGCAAATATCCCAAGAACTCTAGAATTCAGTGCAACCAATCCTTGCTACACAAAGGGAATTAGCTGAACTCAACCACAACAAACACCTGGAATTGATCTGAATCATGGATGAGGCTAGGTACAAAGATACTCTAGCAGACATCAGGGGTATCAAAGAATTCTTACAAAAAATTACTGGATCCTCCCCTGCATCAATCTTTGAAAAAGATGATGAAGATAATGCCAAAAAGGGGGAGAAAGACTCAATGAGAAAGCTGGATGTTGATCCTAAAGTAAAACCAAAGGGTCAACAAAAATAAAAGCTAGGGTCTGCCAAAGAAACTTCTGCCAAATCTTCAGAAAAATCAGATGTTGGAAAGAAAAAAGGGAATTGATGAGACCCTAAATGTCCAAACTGATGAGAAGATTTCAGCAAAGCAGAAGAGGCAAGATACAGTAGAGAGCAAAGCCTACAACTGGGAGAAAGAACAGGAGGAAAAGATGAAAAGAGAAAACATTGGTACTTCTCAAAGAGGAAAGTCTTTTAGAAATAACAGACCACCAATAGCCACATTTGCTAAAAAATCAGCTGCTCCTAAAAAGCATGTATCCTCTGCCTCACAAAAAACCAAACTTTCACCTCAAAAACCACCACAAAAGAAGCAGAAAACAGCTTCAGAACCACCATCTTCACCCACTAAACCAACAGATGTTGATGCAACTAATGCATCAACAGATGTTAAGCAAACAACTATTGAGACACCTACTGTCTCAGCAGAGGTTAGCCAAACCACTCCCTCCATTAATTTCAACACACCACCATCAATATAACTACCAACAACACCCCAAAGATTCCCTTCACAACCACTTTCTTCACCAAACCCACCTTCTCCATCAAAAACTCCTCCACCTCCCAAATTTGCTTATGCACGCAAAAGAAAATTTGTTGTGCATGATGATGATAAGGAGATTCCATCACCAATCCCTTTATCATCTGCTCCCGTTCAAATCACTCCACCCTCATCATCTCCACTTTCAAGCCCACTTAACCATCCACCCTGCTAGTTACATGCCATCTGTCATCCCATTAGCTGCTCAATATCCTCTAGAACTGCTTGCAGTTCAAAGTGAATGGAATCTTTTTATAAGATAGAGGATCCATCCAAATAAACCTTCCCATCTCTCTATGGCTTCAAATAACCTCAGAACTTTGATGAGTATTTGAAGTTGGAAGCAAAACAAACAGAGGTTATAGCCGGCGAAGAAAGTAAAGGGTTAGGTGATAGGAGATACCAAGGTCTGTTATCACATGGGCTTAACAAAGTCAGAAAGCTTGAAGACTTTGCTAAAGGCCTTAGTAAATCCATGTCTGAGCAGCCATTGGATACTGAGCTTCAAGAGGAACTAAGGGTTGATTACTTAGACCACATAATGAAGCACAAGCCCTACAAAGCAACCAAGGACCAATTCAAGGACTGGTCAGTAGATGCTCTCAGAGAAGAAATTGACAGAATTACAAAGATGAACAATGATCCTTTGATCAAGAAAACTATAGTAAATTGGAAGAAATCCAAGCAAGTTGATCCAGAAGATGCATTATGGTTCATGAGAATGAGAGCAGAGCTTGTCGCTGCTGATTAAGGGTCTGCAAGATCAATAGCCAGATGGTCAAAACAAAATGTTGAAGAGACCTATAGAAAACTGGAAGAGCTTAGAAAGAAATACCCATCTGTTCCTCAAAATCCTGTTTATCCTCCAACCACTGCTGGCAGACCCCAACAGACCCAAGCCTCCAAAAAGCTTACCTTATCATCTGCTTTACCCATAAATGCCTTGAATCAATTAAAAAGGCAAAAGTAGACTGATGAGGAGGATGAGCAGAGGTTTGAAGAATATAGAAAAGGGAGATCAGGTGCCAAATTCAATTCCAAATGGATGATGCTGCTAACCAACTCACTGCTAAAATAACTGAAACAATTAAACAGTTGGCAAGCAAACCTCATTCTCCAAACTGATCACAAATAACTCTAATCCTTAGAAAGTCATATGATCCAAAAATACTAAAGTGGAAGTCATCCTCAGATACCCACGTATTGACTTTGATCAAATCAGATGGTAATGTTGAAATGATAACAAGGAAGGATGCATATGGTCTGAATGCAGATGACCTTCAAGATCTTTTGAACCTTCAACTGGAAAAGGATGAAGATGATATGGATTCCATAGATTTTAAACTTCAATTTAAAGGGCAAATCAGGGAATTGCTGATGAGGAAATAAAGATCAGAAATAATGAAGGGTTTTGGCATCATTTGTTCTAGGGGGAGACGGTTGACGCATGTGAAACCTTCCTTGAGAAAAAATGATACAAAGCCAAAACTGTTCTACAACAACTGATCCATAATAATAGTGCTTTTAATTCTACTCCCTTCAATGGCAAGATATCTAACAACTGCAGCTTCAAAGGTTTGCTCAATACTAAGCACTGCTAGATTATAAAGACTATTGAAGAGTAAACCACTGAAGAAGTCAAAGATCTGCTGGAAGTCAAAGGTCTGATCACCCTTTGAGTAAAGCACTCCTAAAGCTTCAACAGAGGTTGAGTCCATCAGAGGATAGCACCAACAGAGTCTAGTAATCAGTGTTTATTAATGTAACAGTGTTTTGTATTAGCAGTGTTTAGAGGTTGTTAATGTTGTTAGATGTCACTGTCTCAGTGACGTCAGCCAAGATGCCACAGTGGTTAGGATTGTACTATAAATAGACAGTGCATGTACTGTTCTATTATATCACTTTACACACACTTGCATTTTGTAGGAACAATCACTTGTGATCTCAGGCTAAGGGGGAGATAGCATTTCATGCATACGTGATTGAATCATTGTGTAATACAATCATTCAACTTAAAGTATTTATGATAAAAGTTGTTCTACCAATGTTTGTGTTATAAAGTTTTTCTTTATTTCCGCTGCAATTATTTCATCTTATTATCTTCTTTCGTCTATCATCTTATAAAACAAACACAAACAATTAACTCAGACCCTGACAATATACAATAACTAATTGAATTGTGAACGGTGATAATCTTTAATTGGTCTATATCATAATATTATTTTTTTATGTTAAATCAATTTACATTTCTAATCTTAAACTTTAATAGAGTTATCATATGACCCGTGAATTCTAATAATTCTTTTTTAAGCGAATTACGTTTATACTTTTGATCTTCAATAGATTTATCATACGAAATTTTAATAGTAATTATTTTTCTATAAACAATTTACGTTTCGATCCCATAACTTTACTAGAGTTATCATGCGGTCTTTAAAGTATAAAAAATGTAAATTTCTTTTGTCGTATACATATATTTGTTCTTTTATCTTTTTTATAAGTTTAATTCTTTTGTTATTTTACTAATTATTTATTTAACTTATTATAAGTAAAGGTAACTTTTAACTCTAGATGTGTTTACTTAATTGTGTTGCTTGCTTATTTTTACCGTCGTTTAGATTAATGCCTACATGGTCTATATTAACTCTTCAATATACCAGGTAGCAAATTTAATTAAATTTTTATTTCCCTTGTCATAATTAAATCTAACTTTTAACTCTAGACATGTTTACTTAATCATGTTGATTGCTTATCTATACCGTCGTTTAGATTAAAGACTGCATGGTCTATAATAACTCATCGATATATCATGTAACAAAATACATCTTCGCCAACACCCTCCTATAACCACGTTGCGAAGCACGGGCTCAAATACTAGTTATTATACATGTATCAAACTTATGAACAATACATATACATGTTTTTAGATATTTTTTAACTTGAATTTTACAATTGCTATTACAATTAAACATGGCACTTTACGGGTACCATTACGCACTAAACAGGTATTGTCTATCGATGTCGTTTCAAACCAACAACATTGGTTTCATCGTGACTGTTAATGATATTTTTTTAATGGTTTTTATAGATGTAAAACATGTGTAAATATCTTTTTGACCATGTCATGACTGTTTTCTCTTTTGGTTGTTATATTTTAGTGATCGTACCATAATAAACCAAACCGATATTGATTGAATTCCCGTCGCAACGTGCGGGAAATATCACTAGTTTAGAACAACATAAATTAAAAGAATATTTTAAAATTCGCTCTTTTTAAAAACAGGACACGTGTGAGTTACATAATATGCAATATCATTCCAAGTGCTTTTGTGACAATTTAAAAACAGAACACATGTGAGTTACATAATATGCAAAATCATTCCAAGTGCTTATGTGACAAACCACATTATGTTATTATTAACTTAACTATATATTATATATCAAATTCTACTCCACTCACAAAATTACTATTCCTTTTTTTTCCTATCTAGTCCTACCTGGGTCATGATATACTAGGAAGTTTATTTGGGTAGGAAGGCTAGCAAGTAATCTTAACCATCTATTTATTAAGCAAGGGCTAAGATTAAATGAGTGAAATTGAAGAAAAAAAGGAGGCGTGTGGGTTTGTCTAAGGCATTCTAGTCAATCAAAGGCAATAGTTTTTCTCTCCTCCAATTCCCCTCCATTTTTTACACGTTAATAACTCTTTCATACGACATTATTTTTTTATAAAAATTGCACAAAAAAACGAGCGTTTTTTATCTTTAAAACAAGTATACTATTTCTATATTTTCGAATTTTTTTTTTTGAAAACCCAGTTGCGTAAACGCAATGGACAAAAAGCGTAAAAAATAACATTTTTTTCTAAAATGCAATGGACAAAAAACACAAAAGAAATGTGTTATTTCTAAAATGAAATGGCTGAAAAACACAAAGAAAGGTCTTATTTCTAAAACGCAATGGCCAGAAAACACAAAGAAGTGTCTTTTTTCTAAAACGCAATGGTGTAAAAACACAAAAGAAAGTGTTCTTTCTAAAACGCAATGGACAAAAAACAAAAAAAAAATGATTTTTTTCTAAAACATAATGGACAAAAAACACAAAATAAAGTGTTCCTTTCAAAATGCAATTGTAACCCTTGTGCAAAATTCCAAACTTTAAAAAAAAATTTGGAAGTAATTCGTTAACCGATACCTAAACGTAATCAGTTTAACGTAACGTACACACCGGAACAAGGACATAAGCTACTCATATCCTAAAATACCCTTTACATAACTTAAATATAAGTTTTGAGGGCTTAGGAATGACAAAAACACGTTAGTACAAGTTCAGGGACCATTTTTGACAAACTACAAAATTTTGCCAAAACCCTCAGCATACGGACTGTGTGTACAAGTCCGAACATTTTCATATTCAATAAAATCTTGTATTTTATTTGCGAGAATGCATAATTTCAATCATTGTGCAATTTCGATCACTTTCGCATTCGATAAAGTCTCGTACCTTATTTGCGAAACGCGTAACCGTACGTACGATCGAACGAACCGACATCCACGATATTTCCGGGCAAAATCCAAGTTACATATGTCTTAACACCTTTATATAACCTAAATATTAGGTTAAAAGGGGGTTAAAAGTGAAAAACGCAACAATACAAGTCAAGGGGCCAAATCTGCCAAAAAGCAAAACTTGGCCTCTAGACCAAGCTTACGGACCATAAGAGACTAGGACCACACAGTCCGTAAACAGTTTCCAGCAACCAGAATTTTGCTTAGCCATCATGTTCTGTCAAACTGCTTTAAACCTTGACACCTAGCACGATTTTGCCACACTTCCTCTGGTTGCAACACCTCACTAAACACTTGTTTTGATCTTAGAATATATCCTAACACTTGGCTTGATCTCATTTCACCTCCTCAACTATAAATAGCCTCCTTGTTTCACATTGTTCTTTGCTCATTTCCATTCTTTATTCTCCTATTACTCATATATGGAGTTTGCTTCTCTTTAGAGGCCTCCTACTGAGTTCCAATTCTTCCTAGAACACAAGTAAGTGTTCTTCCTTAGTCTATTTCTTTATTTTAGCTTGTTATGAGCTAAAAGTCAAACAGTTTGACTTTCTATTTGTCTTTCGGTTCTGACCATTTTGGTCAAGTCAAAGTTCAAATTGAACTTTGCAACATGATTGTAATCACGAAGGTTATAATCCCTTGCGATTGCACCTTCTGATTACCACGTTCACTAGGCGAAGTGACGAGTCAAAGTTTTGTTTATTAAAAGTCAAAGATGCGCATAAGTGCATTTACGAAGAAATGATTTTCGGGTTTTAAAACTTAAAGTTTTGACACCAAATCAGTTTTATAAACATAATTAGACATGTTCCAACATGTCTAACTCGTCATTTCTAGTTTAGCGCTTATTTCCTTAGTCATTAGTCGAGCGGTTAGACGACCGCTTTGACTTTCAAATCTGACCCGTTTGGTCATCATTAGGATCCGACCAAGCCCTTTATTATGACCATAATATATTAGGGAATAACCTACTGATGTTATACCTTATGGTCATATCGTTTGGTTAGTCAAATGACGAGTCGATATTATATTCTTTAAAATGCCAAAAATGTCACACCCTGGCTTTTGCGGAAGCGTGGGTTTACTTGGTGTGACTTCTTAATACCATAGCAACAATGATAACAATGCTATATGATAAAAACACAAGATGTTCATCCATTCATTAAGTTTAAAATTACCACCACATCATTGTTTGAAAATGTCGACACTTAAAATAAGATACAAACCATACTTGTCTACGACGTGTTCATGAGACACAGCAAAAGACTTTAAATAAAACGTGGTTTAAAGACATGTAACCCGTCCAGGTAAGGGTTACACCTCCTAAACCTACTACTCTGGATGACATCTTTATTCAACGCAGCTAAACATGTGCATACTCCGCCAGATCCGCTAGTTTCCTGAAATACATGTAGTTTGAAAAATCAACAAAGAGTTGAGCGAGTTCATGTGTAAGTGAGTATGTATAAACCCTTGTAATGTGTCTGTATGTATGAAAATCCCTGGTATGTAGCAATTAAGTAAAAAGAGATCACCAATGGGTTGCAAAGCCACTGGTATGTGTGAAACGGTGTAGGAAGTACTCAAACCTAGCAAATTTGTACCGGGCTTCCGGCTGGAAGACATAGTCACCTCTATGGGCCACCCCGGCCTCATGGGTGTGGGCTCGCTACACCCAAATAGATCTATCACTCATGTCCCTCGGTCCTAACAATGAGGATTAATGGCCTTAAGTGTTGTACCCACCTTTCACATGATCTAAGTAGTAAACCCTCCTTAAGCTAATCATACCATGTATAAAAGTGTCTGTAATAATTGTAACATGTATTTCACCCCTGAAGTATAAAACTGAAAACAATTAAGAGAAAAGGGGGACATGAACTCACTGTAGTGCGTCTCCTATATCGTACTAAAATCTCCGGTCTCGTCAGCAAACACGACTCCCTACAATGTACTAATGTCTATTAGACGATCGAGTCGTGCCTTGCCTTTGTATTTACGTTTGATTTACGATTCCTTGTCATTATTCCAAGTTATAATCATTTGTTAAAATAAATTATTTTAACTTAAATTATTTTTACGGTCATGGAATAATAGTTAGACAACTATTTCGTATTCATACCTTTCCAGTATTTATATGCGTATGTCCTTCCCAAGGATGGGGGCATTTATACATGTCTATTTGTAGTTTCAAAAAATATATTTTAAGTCCCACTTAGGAAAATATATTTAACTTATTTGTCCAAAATAACTTATTTCCAAAATGTATGTATTTTTCCCAAAAATAATATATTTTTACTTCTTTAGTTTCTGCTGATTCCAGGATCCGGAGAGTTCGACGGAGCTTCGGTCCCGAAACGATGTGTTCGGTGCGTTTATTACAACTAGAAACGAAAAGAAACGAGTAGAAGATAGATAGAACACCAAACAGTCACTTTCAATTTCAATCTGGTCTCTATTGATTATTCAACTTTTACAGCACCGCGAGACCAGTTGGACAGCATTTCCCCTCTGGGAACCAAAAGCTTGTCCAAATGGAACCCCAAGGTCCCTATTTATAGACATTTCCTACCATGTGTCCATCCGTTCGGATTGCCATCCGACCGGATGGTCATCCTTCCGGATGGACTTTGACATTTACAAAACCTGTCCAACTATCTCTATTCTATACAATATTCAACACACGCTCTATCTAACTATTCGAACAGTGGCAGACGTACGAAAAGTGCACTAACACCTGAAGAGTCTACTGAAAGGGGGAGAAGCTGAAGCTGAAGACAAATCCACGGGGATTCTGTTCAAGAAAGAGGGAGTCTGTGTTTGCTAAACATGTCAAGCATCAAGAAGACTCAAAGAGAGAGAGAGAGAGAGAGAAAGAAAAGACGCAACGAGTTTGACTCAATGATTGAGATTGACTGCGGCAATATCCAAGGGGGAGTATGTTAGTGCATTTATGTCTATCGCCTCCGTCATCTCAAATCGTAGCTGAAACCGTTTAATTCTAGTCTTATATTGTAATATCTAGTTAAGAAAGGCAAGGTGGCAATATTGTAATTAATGAGTTTTCTCATTAAAAGCCTTGGCCTATAAATAGATGTATTAGGGTTAGAGTTTAGAACTTTTGGTCATTTGCACTTTGGAGAGCTCTAGTGTTAGAGAGAGAAGCTAGAGAGAGAAAGTGTTGTGTACGTGATGCAGGTGCTGTACGTTTTCACATCAATCAATAGAATCACAGTTATAATTAAGTTCTCGTGTGTTCGGTCACGTTCGTGTACGGATTCCGCACGTCACACGTTCGGTTCGCAATCGTTTCAGAGTCAAAACCGGTCCTAACAAAGACTCCCCCTTGGATATTGCCTCAGTCAATCTCAATCATTGAGTCAAACTCGTAGCGTCTTTTCTTTCTCTCTCTCTCTCTCTCTCTCTTTGAGTCTTCTTGATGCTTGACATCTTTAGCAAACACATACTCCCTCTTTCTTGAACAGAATCCCCGTGGATTTGTCTTCAGCTTCAGCTTCTCCCCCTTTCAGTAGACTCTGATACCACTGCTGATTCCAAGATCTGGAGAGTTCGACGGAGCTTCGGTCCCGAAACGATGTGTTCGGTGCGTTTATTACAACTAGAAACGAAAAGAAACGAGTAGAAGATAGATAAAACATCAAACGGTCAATTTCAATCTGGTCTCTATTGACTATTCAACGTTTACAGCACCGCGAGACCAGTTGGACAGCATTTCCCCTCTGGGAACCAAAATCTTGTCCAAATGGAACCCCAAGGTCCCTATTTATAGACATTTCCTACCATGTGTCCATCCGTTCGGATTGCCATCCAACCGGATGGTCATCCGTCCGGATGGACTTTGACATTTACAAAACATGTCCAACTATCTAGCTATTCGAACAGTGGCAGACGTACGAAAAGTGCACTAACAGTTTCCAAAATAATGTTTTTCCAAAAATATATGTGTAAGAGTATTTTCTGGAATAATTCATAAGTTGTGTCTTTGCGTTTGGTTTCACATTATCAAGCGTATAACTTAAATATTTATTCCGTGTGATTTTTGGTATTATTTTGGAGTTGTGATTTTCCATGGTATTTGAAAGTTATATTATTTTACCCTAAAATAATATGACTAGTTCACAAAATATGCAAATATTCACACAAGTGTCTTAGAATAAAATATATTCTAAATATATATTCATCCACTTTTATTTATAAAATCAACCTCCGATACTTTGTATTTTTGTAACAAATCCCATGGAGAAGTTTATATTCGAAACACAAGTTGTAAAATATACTTGTAACATTTGTTAGAAAAATATTTTCTAAGTGTTGGAATTTTAGAAAATTTCGCCAGAGTTTCCTTTGTAAAGGGAGGTGTCCATGCTTATAAGCATATCATTTTCTTTTGAAGAATTCATCCAAAAAAATCCTCAATCAACAATATACAATCTCTACTTACCAATTTTGTTAAAAACAAGCATAAACTACAAACTCATGAACTTGAAAATTTATAAAAATGTGTAGTAACTTACTAGTATATTTAGTAAGTCTTGTTACCCTTGGAAGTGTAATTGTTTCTTTAAAAACTCCATTTTTAAAGAATATGGATCTTCACAACTTATGTTCATATTTTCTAAAAATACTTCTTCATGTATTTTTCTTATTACACATGTGTTTCTTCACTTTGTTAATCACCAAAAATGATGTATATTAATGTAAGAACCAAGATTTAGTAACACTTGTATTTTCAACTTGGTTACTTGGTAAATCATACTTGAAATATTTAGATTTACAAGACTTTAAACTTACTTTGTTCATCATTTTTACAGAAACATTATATTCATTTAAGTTCATGACTTTAGTAAGGATGATCCATAACCTATAACATGTTCATCCTCTCATCTTGCTAGATTATGTTTTTAATCATGATCTAGCAAGACTACATGATGATCAACATCATTTTCTCAAACAAACAATAATCATCAAGCATATTATCACTAAAATAACATAGTTTCTTCATGGTTTAAGCTTATGTTAAGGTTTCATTCCTTTGATTCTTAGTGTTCTTCAAGATTAACATCATGTATCTTACTTTAACCACTTACATAAGATGTAAAATGAAGGGATTCAAGTTCTTACCACTAGCTCAAGGCTTGGGAAGTTCAAGAGAAGAAAAGTGGTGGTTAATTGCAAGTAGAGAAGGTCCTTCAACTTCCGAGAACACCAAGCTTTGTTGTATGACCCTTAACACCCTTGTATACTTGTAAAATGAATGAAACAAGTTTGGATGATGATGATGATGATGGTGGTGGTGTGGTTTGGGGTCGGTCGAACAAGAGGGTGAGAGGAGAGATGGAAGTGTGTTGAGTGTTGTGAAGATGAAGAATGAAGGACTTGTGGTTATATAATAAATCTTTCCAACATGTTATTAACCATTAGTCACAATGTTTCAAAAGTACTTAACAAGTTCAATAAACAAATCAATAAAATCAAGGGTGGGATACCACCCTTGTAACCGTAAGGTGGGGGGGGGGGTTGTTTAGTTGGGTTTCAACTAAGGTGGTTAGTTCATGGTTGGAATGTAAGTGAACTAGTTAAGCGTTAATGTGTTATGTAATAATATAGTGTGTTATGATGTTCGGGGACCATGACTAGCTTAGTAAAAGTGAAACAATGTGTTTAACAATATTTTTGTGTTCTGGGTAATGTCCGGTTGTTTGGTTGGGTACCGCTCCGTTAAAGTGCTAAGTTGTGTCGTAAAGTGTCCTTTATGTAACTTTTAGTGATACTTTTAATTCCCGACATTTAGGAAAGTGTACAGGATCATTTTGCCATATTTTTGCAAGTGACTAGCATGATTAAATGCTGAATTTTGTTTAAAAGTGCAGAATTTTGCAGTTAGATTGGGTTTTAGCCACTTTCCGGCACCTAAACTATCACCTAGTGACGCAGTTTTATGGTCCTCACCTCCCTACACTCCATACTAGTGTAGTACCTTGACCCTGGCTCATACTGGCCTCAAAAACATTGTCTGTCTACGTGCTGGCATTGTCAGCATGTTTTCTGGGTTATCCGCTCACTGTGCTAACTGTGCTTTGTGCATCAAGTTTGTCACTAAAGTTTGTGTGTAATATATGGAGTGACAGTATGAAATGTGATGCATATGTATGTATGTAACAGAAATCAGAAAGCAGTTTAATCATCAGTTGTAATCAAGCACAGTCATTTAACACAAGTTTAATAATAATTAATTGTACGGATACCAGTAATTGTGAGGGTTGTCACATTCTCCCCCCGTTAAGAAAATTTCGTCCCAAAATTTTAGGTTCTGCTACTAGCTGCAGGGGTCTGGGGGAATAAATGTGGGTACTTCTCTTTCATACGATCCTCACGTTCCCACGTGAATTATGGCCCGTATCGAGCATTCCATCGAACTTTGACTAGTTTGACAATACTCCTGCGTGTCTTGTTAACCTTCCAATTAGTAACCTCGATGGGTTCTTCAGTAAAGTGGAGTGTGTTGTCGATATGAACTTCGTCGGCAGGAATGACCACTGTCTCTTGAGTTGGACTCTTTTTCAGATTAGATATGTGAAATGTATTGTAATAACCCTAAATTTAAAAATCAATATTCTAGAAATAAAAGAATAATAATAAATTAACAATAATTTTATGATCCATCTTTCTCTATATCAACCAAAACTATTATTTTTATTTATAAATTATCCACTAGGAAACCCTAATTAAGACACCCAAGTAATTCCGTACAAACCCTAGAATTTTCAGAATTTTCAGAATCAGGATTAGGGCCCCTAAAACTCAAGGGGGGTATTCCCTACTTGACGATTATCCCAATAACTTGCGGCCGAAGTTAAAATTTTAAAATCTGACGACTCAGCTAGGCTAGTCCCACACGTGGCCACCATATACGGAGTTCAAGACCCTTACGGACCGTAAGGGTTATTTGTTACGGTCTGTAAGGGGGGGCAAAAATTGTGTATAAATAGAAGACATTGGCACTCACTTTCTGGTGTTCATTCGACGAAGAAATTCGTTTCAGGCATCGATTTATCGTCTGTTTACTTCAATTAACACACACGAAACACTAATTAAGTATAGCGGGGTGCTGCAGAACAGGGTAATAACTCGATCGCTATTACGATTCAATGTCCGATCGATTAAAACTATCCGATAGATGTTTAAGTGCTGCTCAAATTGGGTTTATACTTTGTCATTCATCGTGATTTCGACTTGAATGTTTGAGTGCTGTTCGAAATCGGACTATACTCTGTCATTCGTTGTGAATCCGTTGGATGTTTAAGTATCGCACTTTGTCATTTGTTGTGAGGGTTTGATCTCGTGAGTTATCGTAAAAGCTATATTAAGTTACTAACCTAGTCTGTGTGCATGTTATTTAAATTAGGTTAAAAGACTAATCAGTAGTCTAAACTCTGCCTGTATAAATCTGAAATATTATCACAAGGTAGCATCACTTTGAAATTATAAGGTACGGATCCTTACCCCACTCCTTATTGCTTCATATTCAAATTGTTATAACCCACTAAATTAATATATCTTTTAAAACTCCTCACGTCTTTGATTATCGATTCATTTGACAGTCCGTTCGAATTCTATTCTAATCATTTGATTTAAGCTTTCATATCGTGCGATAGTATTATGCTAGTTGTACTCATTATCGCATGTTCCAATATATGTTCCGTTCTGTTATGAAAATAAGTTTTATAAGTTATGTTAATAAGACCATTTGTACTCTGATACCCTGAGTATCGCTTCTCGTGGAGTGTCCCACGAGCATGTTGTTGCGGCATCAACAGCATGTGCTCCATCTGTGACGGAGAGATTAGTTCACGGCGTCCCTAGGTACAAGTGTGGTACAAAGCTACTAGGAGGCGTATGGATCGATCCTAGAATTTAAGTTAATGAGGTGGATAGCAGGTATGCCAACTGGCCATCTCGTGTGATAAGTATACAGGAGTAGCTACCTGTGTATTGTCACGTTTTCAGTTTGCTCATGGGTACATCCGTAAGATATAATTATGAAACTATGTTCTTGCATCGTATCATTTTCGAAATGAGTTTTCTCCGAATAACATTGCATATAAAGCGTTATTTGTTCTTTGAGCCTATAATTCCGTACTGAGCATTCGGCTCATTCCGTATAAATTTTGTATTTACAGGTCAGCAGGTTACTTTGGGCGGGGAAAAGAGAGAAGAATAAAGTCTAGGAATAAATCTGAAGATGTTAGTTAATCAAGTCGAATGTCTTCGTTTGTATATTAACCTTAAGATTAAATTGTCATGTGGTTGTATCCTTGTCAAATAAATAAATAAATGGAATTATGACTTTTGTTTATGATACTGTTATTGTGACACATCAGCCCTTCCGGGTTGGGGTGTTACAGCTATGGTATCAGAGCAAAGGCTCTTTCCTGTAGAAAACTTGAAGATAGTAATAAAAACCTGTGAGGAATGGGTAGATATCTATGATAGGATTCAACTTGGTCTCTTATTTGGTTTAATTCCTATGTCTATTCGTATAGATATGCCTCCTCGTCGTCTGCTACGTAAGAGTACTCATACTAACCCTGTACGTAACAACACTTCTTCAAATGAGACTCCAGTTGATCCGAACGTAATTAATGCTATCAACGAGGCTGTTGCCGAGTTGCTTCCAAATCTTGTTGCTCAAACAGCTGAGGTCGTTATTCAACAAACCCGTCATCCAGAAAGTAATAACACGAATCCAGTCTTTGGTGAAGAAATTCGTGAGAATACCACGAACCATAATACCTATAATATAGACATATGGATCTCTAAATTCCAAAAACAAAAACCGAATCAAATTACATATCCTCTATGTAATACTTGTGGTAAGAGACATCAGGGCGTATGTCACCGAGGTACAGGAGCATGCTTTAGATGTGGCCAAACTGGACACAAGATCAAGGAATGTCCTAAGAAAGATACTAAGAAGAATAACCAACCCAATGTTGGAGGAAGAGTTTTCGCACTTTCTGCTAATGACGCTGCTAATATCCTAGGTACTGTATCTGGAATCCTTCAGCTTGGTGAACATAGTATCTAGGTGTTGTTCGATACAGGAGCGACCTATTCTTTAGTATCCCATTCGTTTACTAAGTACCTTCCGATAAGACCAACTCTCTTAAATCATACCTTAACCATTTCCACTCCCATGGAAAATTCATCTATAATCATTTACGTATATAAAGATTGTCCAATCCATATTGAATCTATTATGTGTAAGGCAGACCTATTTCCAATACATATGTATGAATTTGATGTTATTCTAGGAATAGATTGGTTGTCTCAACATCGCGTAACTATAGATTGTCATTCTCGTCGTGTTATTTTCGGCGATCTTCATCATCCTGATATTATATATCAGGGATCTCAAGCTCATAAATCTCTTAAAATTATCTCTGCACTCAAGGCTCGAAAATTCATATCAAACGGCTGTGCTGGATTCCTAGCATCGATTAAGGATACTTCTGCTAGTGTTAAGAGTATCGATAGCCACTCCATTGTTCGTAAATATCCTGATGTATTTCCAGATGAACTACCAGGATTACCACCCGACCGACAGGTAGAATTCATCATCAACTTAATCCCCGGTGCCGAACCTATTTCTAAAGCTCCATACTGTATGGCCCCAATGGAACTGAAGGAGTTGAAGGAACAATTGCAAGAATTGTTAGACCTAGGATTCATAAGACCCAGTGTTTCACCTTGGGGTGCTCCGGTCTTATTTGTGAAGAAGAAAGACGGTAGTATACGTTTATGTATTGACTACCGAGAGTTGAACAAGATTACTATTCGTAATCAGTATCCTCTGCCTCGCATTGATGATCTCTTTGATCAACTTCAGGGGGCTCAGTTCTTCTCAAAAATCGACCTGAGGTCCGGGTATCATCAGCTAAAGATCAAGAATGATGATGTTCCCAAGACCGCCTTTCGTACTCGATATGGTCATTACGAATTTTTGGTTATGCCCTTTGGGCTAACTAATGCACCCGCAGTCTTCATGGATTTGATGAATCACGTATTTCACCAATTCCTAGACAAATTCGTTATTGTCTTTATCGATGACATTCTGGTTTATTCTAAGAGTCACGAAGAGCATGAAGCACATCTACATGAGATACTTGGAACCTTGCGGCATGAGAAGTTGTACGCTAAGTTTTCCAAATGTGACTTTTGGCTTAGCCAAGTGTCATTTCTAGGTCATGTTATATCAGCAGAGAGAATTACGGTAGACCCAACAAAGGTTGAAGCTATTACAAAATGGCCAAGACCCACTTCTGTTACCGAAATACGAAGTTTCTTGGGTCTTGCTGGCTATTACCGAAGATTTGTTGAAAGATTCTCGGTAATTGCTTTACCACTCACAAAACTCCTAAGGAAAGGGGTGAAGTACTCATGGAATGTGGAACAAGAGAAAAGTTTTGAATAATTGAAGAAACGACTCGTATCCTCTCCGATACTCGCTCTCCCTTCTGGATCAGGAGGTTACCAAGTCTATAGTGATGCCTCAAAGAAAGGATTAGGTTGTGTGCTAATGCAACATGGGAAGGTTATCGCTTATGCCTCCCGTCAGTTGAAGCCTTATGAAGTTAACTACCCTACACATGATTTAGAATTAGCCGCAGTAGTTTTTGCACTTAAGATTTGGCGACACTATCTATATGGTGAAAGTTGTGATATCATTACCGACCACAAGAGCCTCAAGTACATATTCACGCAGAAGGAGCTAAATATGAGGCAAAGAAGGTGGTTAGAACTTTTAAAAGATTACGACGTGAATATTCAATACCATCCAGGTAAAGCCAATGTTGTAGCTGACGCGTTGAGCCGAAAGAATTCTGGGACTATATCTTGCTTACAGATTCAGCCTCATATTAGGAAGGATCTTGAAAAGATGAACATTTGGCTTCAGGTTAGTAAATCTGGTGGATATCTAGCTAGAATGCAGATTGAACCCGACCTCATATCAAGGATCAAAGATGCACAAAAGCAAGATGGAGAACTTTGGGCAATTGTGCAAAATCTTGAGGTAGGTAAGCAATCTGAATTTTGTATAGACTATCATGGGGTGATTTGGTGTGGTAAGAGACTTTGTGTACCCTGTAACACCTGTGTCATTTCAACCATCAAACAAATGCCAAACCAATGAAATATTGTATTTCATACTTGGGATTTGTAAAAATATGTGTATCGTTTACACATATCAATTCTTGTTCGATTTCAAGCTCTAACTCGCTTTCTGGAAGGTTATACGCGCACTGATGCGTAAATATAACCAGTTTAATGCAACGAACACTCTGAAATAGTGAAATAGACTTAAAATACCTTAAATAACCTTTACATAACTTAGATATAAGTTTTGGAAGGTTTGGTGTGGTGAAATCAAAGTTTAATCGCTTACAGGGACTAAAGTTGACAAACTGTGAAAGTATGCCAATTTGAACTGTAACAGACCTTCCGGGACATGAACATAAGTTAAACATACCATAAATATCCTTTACATAGCTTAGAAATAGGCTTTGAGGTGTTCGGTATGCTAAAATAAACTTTTGTGTCATTCAGGGACTAAAAGCGTCAAAAAGTGCACAAGTTTGCATTTTTACGCGTAACTTACGTTCTGAATACACCCGGACATCCAAAAATTTATGTAAACACTAAAATATTTTATTTTAGTGTTCGCCATAAGAAAAATCCATTCGTCGCGTCATTTGGTTCGTTTTTCGTGCTTATGCGCATTCCGTCGTAATTAAGCGAACATCGCGACCGTACGGCCAAACGAACCGACATCCGAGATATTTTTGAACATGTTTTAAGTTCCCTATACTTTAACTTCAGTTTAGAGCTTTGAAATGGGGTTAACGGGCCTTAAACGTGTCGAAAATGGGCTGATTGCAATACAGGGACCAAAAGTGTAATTCTGCCAAACTAGGGCCTAGCGGTGCGCTACACTTATAGCGTAGCGGTGCGCTAGGGGTCTGCAGACCAGATGCAGTGTATTTCACAGCCTGTTTTCAGCAGATTAACCCACAACCACAAGTTCCTAATTATCTAGTCAGCTGATAAGGATGGAATTTTAGTCACCATAAGGTCCCGACACATGTACGGGCAAGATTAAGGCACGTTTTCCTTGAAACGATCTTAACGGTGGACCGAATACTATAAATACCCCACCCCCCATTGCTTCTAAACCCACAAGAATTCTGATTTGAGAGCTCTAAGTTGAAACCATTGTTTCATACCTGAGTTCTTAGATCGGGATTAGCATTCGGGGACCCTGGGTAAGTATTCTTTCGTTCTTTTCCTTATTTTATTTCTTTTCGAGTCCGAAAGTCAAACTTTGTTTGACTTTCAGCGTTGACCAGTAATGGTCAATGCGAAGTTCGTTTGAACTTCGCAACGTGAGTGTAATCACGTTGGTTATACTCCCTTGGGACTATGCCTACTGATTACCACATTGTCTAGGGTCGTAGGGTAAGCGATCTAATAAATCGCTTATACCTCGAACCTGACCCATTTGGTCGATCATTAGGATCCGACCAAATACATTAGGTGACCATAGTAGGTAGGGAATAACCTTCCGAGGTTATACCCTATGGTCGCTTCGTTTAAGTAGTTGTATGATAGGTAGTTTATATGCCTTAGGTAAATTACCAGAATACCCTTTTCATGTATAATTGGTAATTAAGCATATGTAACCTAAACCTTTGTCATATAACTGATTATTAAACATGTTTAGGCATATAATACTTGTCATAGGACTAGTTAGGCGGTCCGAACGCGTTTCACGCGAACGACGCGTTAAAGTAGCATAAGCTACCTAAAACGGGTCGTAATGGGTCGAAAAAAATTAGGTTAGGTTTCATTTAGTATGTAGGCTTTGTTAAACCATATGACATGAGTCTCTATACTCGTTTGGTTTACGAACCCTCATTCTATCAGATCTTCCGATTTAGGTCCGGTTTATTAACATAGTTACCTAAATTAGGTGCCGTTTGATATCCGCGATCTCTAGCATTGTTTGGTTGTTATTCAAGGACTACTGAGCAATCTCAAGTGAGTACATAGACCCCTCTTTTACTGTTTTCCAAACTGTTTTGGGGTGGAACACATGTGCCTACTTGTTACTTTCATGCTTTCCTGTTTTCACATCATATACCTGCTATGTTCGTTAGTACATTATAGTACATGATTTCATTACATTTCATACTACGTATGTCCATTTTGTGCATACTTAGTACATTGTTTTATACTGCATCTCTGTTGCATATGCTTATCCAGCTTATGAACACATTATACTACATATTGAACCGTTGTAATTATTTGACTATGTGAACCGTTTATAACTATGAACCGTTTGTATCTGTGAACCGTTGTATCTGTGAACCGTTTGTATCTGTGAACCGTTGTATCTATGAACCGTTTGTATCTGTGAACCGTTTGTATCTGTGAACCGTTTGTATCTGTGAACCGTTTATATCTGTGAACCGTTTGTATCTGTGAACCGTTTGTATCTGTGAACCGTTTATATCTGTGAACCGTTTGTATCTGTGAACCGTTTGTATCTGTGAACCGTATTTGACCATACATAAACATTTCTACTATTGTTAAACATTACTTTGGTGGTTTGGTTTGATTAAATGATTAAGTAACGATACGTGTGTAATATGATACAAGCATGGTGGATACGCCGCTGGTACTTCCTATATATAAGTGTTTGTATGGTATTACATATTGTAGCGTTATTTGAATCATTTCAGTTTGATACATATAACATTTTATACAAATAACATACTTTTCATAAGACATTGTTCTACAACCAACTTATCTTATACAAACTCATTTTTACATGATTATTCATTTAACCTTACATTTACTTATACATATCAACTGATCTTATCGTTTTCAAATGATTTACAAAACAAAGCAAATTACAAGGTTCATGACTAAACATTTTCTCAAACATAAGTCATGAAACCTATTTTCACAAAACCTATGTATCTCACAGGCATTTTTATGCTTACGTACCTATTTTCACATGTGTTTTTCAGGAGCTATTGCATAAGATGATCAAGATACACATAGGCAGACTTGGGCTTTAGTGACAATAAAAGATGCAAGACTAGTTAATTATGTTGTATTTCTTTGTTTGTTAAGACATTGTAACACTTTTAATCAATAAAACGAAACTTCAATTGCCATGGATTTGAAACAATTAATTCTGTTACAACACTCCCCGATGTTTCCGCCACGTTTAGTATGTTCTACGTGGTCGGTGTGTGACAGAAAAGATGGTATCAGAGCCAATGGTTATAGGGAATTAGGTTATTAGTAATGCTTTGACCTAGTCTATAACCTTCTTAGGACCCTAACGCGAGTTTACTTGCGTTTAGTCATAAAACAATACCGTCACCTATCCTTAGGCGACGACCACAACAAGAACATAAATTTCAAAACCGCTTTGAAAACTAATCATCTGTTCTAGGATGATTGATTACTAGGTTTTGAACCCTCTATTGTAAGGTTTTGAACTCTCTATTATATGGTTTTGAACCCCTTTGAGTTTTCAAAATCTCGTCAAGGTTTTGGGTTTTAAATAATGTGAACATGTGCAAACTGGAAGGGTGAATGCCTGTATTCTGGGTTTTCTGTCTAGGCAAGCACTTCGTATACATCTCATCAGACGCGAGACCAGTTGTGCTTACCTGGGAATTCTTGGGATGAGTGTTCACTTATAGGCGAGCATGTCTTCGCGATACATTATTTTTGACCTGCTTACTTTGATTAGTCATTGTCTCATTTGTTTGCCTTTGGTAACAAACAAATGGTCACAATCTACATGCCTTGTCATTTCCTTTTGACTATCTTTCGCTTGTTTCCTCCTATGCCTTTCGTTATCTTCAAGATGCTTCTTCATCGCAACAACAATGTCCGAACCAGGTGCTGCAATTACCCAGCGAATAGGCGTCGTACTCCAGAGGACCGTTGACTTAACTATCACCATGACTCGCTTCAGGGGTGAAGCTGTATAAGGGAACTGCTCCTTGGTGCCATCAATGCCATCGTCATTATTCAAATCAAATACCTTGTTTCAAATGTACCCACGGTGGACGATGGAGACATTTGGTTAACATGTGTCGCTTTGCAATCCAAAGCAAAGCTGTTACAAATCCTGCTGCTGCTCAACCTTCAAACTCTGCTTCATATGTCGCTTGGCATATCTGGCGCCTCAACCTCATGAACTTTCTACTTTGTGTATCGACGTAAGCACGCCTAGTGCAAGGTGTCGGAACACTCTCGTTACACAAACTCCAAAATCCATGTAGGATCTTTCTATCCTCATAATTAGATCCTTGTGGATGGGTATCATTCATCGGAGTCCTTAATTGAATTCTTTGTATGATTCAATACGTACATCACAATTCAATAGGGACAAAGCCGAATTCTTATTAAGATCTTTCTATCTTCATAGTTAGATTCTTGCTAATGATTAAAGTGCCAAATGAGATCCACGAATTGGATTCCTTGTGTACTTTAAGTATCCGCGTCCAAAGATAACAAATTAATAAACAAATTAAACAACTATGTGATTATGTGTTTATGTGTTCCCTTTATGTTTTTGTGTGATCCAAATTCTTGTCATTCAAATCCTTGTAGAATCTTCCATATCTTTGGGTGCTATATTAAATCCTCAACGGGCTTGTACGTAATAGTAAAGACCCTTGGATTATATTGTACCATTCCATAATTAGACCCTGAGAGGTCTAGGTAAACAGATTGATCCAAAAATCTGGTTAGGAATATCATGTGATGATATAGCTGAAAGGACTCCTTGGTGGCCTAATTTAAAAGGATCCTTTGTCGATCTAATTAAAAGGACCCTATGGTAGTTTAGTCACACTCATCACAGGTTTGATTTTTCCTCCCCTTCACATTTCAGACAAATTGTGCGGACTATGCAAGGAATTGCGTAATTATGGATGCATACATAATTATGAAATTCAGTGCACGGAAACCACAGTGAGTTTTGTCAGGTGTCTAGAGTCTATTCCGTTCATTTTTGTTTCTGAAGATGTAAAATGACTATTCCGTTCATTTTTGTTTCTGAAGATGTAAAATGACTATTCCGTTCATTTTTGTTTCTGAAGATGTAAAATGATTATTCTGTTCATTTTTGTTTCTGAAGATGTAAAATGACTATTCCGTTCATTTTTGTTTCTGAAGATGTAAAATGACTATTCTGTTCATTTTTGTTTCTGAAGATGTAAAATGACTATTCCGTTCATTTTTGTTTCTGAAGATGTAAAATGACTATTCTGTTCATTTTTGTTTCTGAAGATGTAAAATGACTATTCTGTTCATTTTTGTTTCTGAAGATGTAAAATGACTATTCTGTTCATTTTTGTTTCTGAAGATGTAAAATGACTATTCCGTTCATTTTTGTTTCTGAAGATGTAAAATGACTATTCCGTTCATTTTTGTTTCTGAAATGTAAAATGACTATTCCGTTCATTTTTGTTTCTGAAGATGTAAAATGACTATTCCGTTCATTTTTGTTTCTGAAGATGTAAAATGACTATTCTGTTCATTTTTGTTTCTGAAGATGTAAAATGACTATTCCGTTCATTTTTGTTTCTGAAGATGTAAAATGACTATTCTGTTCATTTTTGTTTCTGAAGATGTTGTGGAAAATGACTATTCTGTTCATTTTTGTTTCTAAAGAATGCCTGTTGAAAATAACTCTGTTTATTTTTCATTTCTGAAAAATGTTCGTTAAAGAGAAATTACAGGATTACGTCTTGTTCATCTTTGATGGTTATTTAACACAAAGTCACAAATAGACTCCTACGAATTAATTTCGGGACGAAATTTCCTAAAGTAGGGGAGACTGTAACACCTGTGTCATTTCAACCATCAAACAAATGCCAAACCAATGAAATATTTTATTTCATACTTGGGATTTGTAAAAATATGTGTATCGTTTACACATATCAATTCTTGTTCGATTTCAAGCTCTAAATCGCTTTCTGGAAGGTTATACGCGCACTGATGCGTAAATATAACCAGTTTAATGCAACGAACACTCCGGAATAGTGAAATAGACTTAAAATACCTTAAATAACCTTTACATAACTTAGATATAAGTTTTGGAAGGTTTGGTGTGGTGAAATCAAAGTTTAATCGCTTACAGGGACTAAAGTTGACAAACTGCGAAAGTATGCCAATTTGAACTGTAACAGACCTTCCGGGACATGAAAATAAGTTAAACATACCATAAATATCCTTTACATAGCTTAGAAATAGGCTTTGAGGTGTTCGGTATGCTAAAATAAACTTTTGTGTCATTCAGGGACTAAAAGCGTCAAAAAGTGCACAAGTTTGCATTTTTACGCGTAACTTACGTTCTGAATACATCCGGACATCCAAAAATTTATGTAAACACTAAAATATTTTATTTTAGTGTTCGCCATAAGAAAAATCCATTCGTCGCGTCATTTGGTTCGTTTTTCGTGCTTATGCGCATTCCGTCGTAATTAAGCGAACATCGCGACCGTACGGCCAAACGAACCGACATCCGAGATATTTTTGAACATGTTTTAAGTTCCCTATACTTTAACTTCATTTTAGAGCTTTGAAATGGGGTTAACGGGCCTTAAACGTGTCGAAAATGGGCTGATTGCAATACAGGGACCAAAAGTGTAATTCTGCCAAACTAGGGCCTAGCGGTGCGCTACACTTATAGCGTAGCGGTGCGCTAGGGGTCTGCAGACCAGATGCAGTGTATTTCACAGCCTGTTTTCAGCAGATTAACCCACAACCACAAGTTCCTAATTATCTAGTCAGCTGATAAGGATGGAATTTTAGTCACCATAAGGTCCCGACACATGTACGGGCAAGATTAAGGCACGTTTTCCTTGAAACGATCTTAACGGTGGACCGAATACTATAAATACCCCACCCCCCATTGCTTCTAAACCCACAAGAATTCTGATTTGAGAGCTCTAAGTTGAAACCATTGTTTCATACCTGAGTTCTTAGATCAGGATTAGCATTCGGGGACCCTGGGTAAGTATTCTTTCGTTCTTTTCCTTATTTTATTGCTTTTCGAGTCCGAAAGTCAAACTTTGTTTGACTTTCAGCGTTGACCAGTAATGGTCAATGCGAAGTTCGTTTGAACTTCGCAACGTGAGTGTAATCACGTTGGTTATAGTCCCTTGGGACTATGCCTACTGATTACCACATTGTCTAGGGTCGTAGGGTAAGCGATCTAATAAATCGCTTATACCTCGAACCCGACCCATTTGGTCGATCATTAGGATCCGACCAAATACATTAGGTGACCATAGTAGGTAGGGAATAACCTTCCGAGGTTATACCCTATGGTCGCTTCGTTTAAGTAGTTGTATGATAGGTAGTTTATATGCCTTAGGTAAATTACCAGAATACCCTTTTCATGTATAATTGGTAATTAAGCATATGTAACCTAAACCTTTGTCATATAACTGATTATTAAACATGTTTAGGCATATAATACTTGTCATAGGACTAGTTAGGCGGTCCGAACGCGTTTCACGCGAACGACGCGTTAAAGTAGCATAAGCTACCTAAAACGGGTCGTAATGGGTCAAAAACAATTAGGTTAGGTTTCATTTAGTATGTAGGCTTTGTTAAACCATATGACATGAGTCACTATACTCGTTTGGTTTACGAACCCTCATTCTATCAGATCTTCCGATTTAGGTCCGGTTTATTAACATAGTTACCTAAATTAGGTGCCGTTTGATATCCGCGATCTCTAGCATTGTTTGGTTGTTATTCAAGGACTACTGAGCAATCTCAAGTGAGTACATAGACCCCTCTTTTACTATTTTCCAAACTGTTTTGGGGTGGAACACATGTGCCTACTTGTTACTTTCATGCTTTCCTGTTTTCACATCATATACCTGCTATGTTCGTTAGTACATTATAGTACATGATTTCATTACATTTCACACTACGTATGTCCATTTTGTGCATACTTAGTACATTGTTTTATACTGCATCTCTGTTGCATATGCTTATCCAGCTTATGAACACATTATACTACATATTGAACCGTTGTAATTATTTGACTATGTGAACCGTTTATAACTATGAACCGTTTGTATCCGTGAACCGTTGTATCTGTGAACCGTTTGTATATGTGAACCGTTGTATCTATGAACCGTTTGTATCTGTGAACCGTTTGTATCTGTGAACCGTTTGTATCTGTGAACCGTTTATATCTGTGAACCGTTTGTATCTGTGAACCGTTTGTATCTGTGAACCGTTTATATCTGTGAACCGTTTGTATCTGTGAACCGTTTGTATCTGTGAACCGTTTGTATCTGTGAACCGTATTTGACCATACATAAACATTTCTACTATTGTTAAACATTACTTTGGTGGTTTGGTTTGATTAAATGATTAAGTAACGATACGTGTGTAATATGATACAAGCATGGTGGATACGCCGCTGGTACTTCCTATATATAAGTGTTTGTATGGTATTACATATTGTAGCGTTATTTGAATCATTTCAGTTTGATACATATAACATTTTATACAAATAACATACTTTTCATAAGACATTGTTCTACAACCAACTTATCTTATACAAACTCATTTTTACATGATTATTCATTTAACCTTACATTTACTTATACATATCAACTGATCTTATCGTTTTCAAATGATTTACAAAACAAAGCAAATTACAAGGTTCATGACTAAACATTTTCTCAAACATAAGTCATGAAACCTATTTTCACAAAACCTATGTATCTCACAGGCATTTTTATGCTTACGTACCTATTTTGACATGTGTTTTTCAGGAGCTATTGCATAAGATGATCAAGATACACATAGGCAGACTTGGGCTTTAGTGACAATAAAAGATGCAAGACTAGTTAATTATGTTGTATTTCTTTGTTTGTTAAGACATTGTAACACTTTTAATCAATAAAACGAAACTTCAATTGCCATGGATTTGAAACAATTAATTCTGTTACAACACTCCCCGATGTTTCCGCCACGTTTAGTATGTTCTACGTGGTCGGGGTGTGACATACCCGATGACTCCAGCCTTCGTGAGTCATTGTTAGCCGAAGCTCACAGCTCACCATTTTCAATTCACCCAGGATCTACCAAGATGTATCGAGACTTAAGACAGAACTTTTGGTGGACTGGCATGAAGGAAGACGTTGCTCGATACGTAAGTAAATGTCTCACTTGCCAATAAGTGAAAATTGAACACAAACGAGCAAGCGGTCTATTGCAGCCATTGGATATTCCCATATGGAAGTGGGATGAGATCACAATGGATTTTGTTACCAGTTTGCCTAAGACTTTAAAAAAGAATGATGTTGTATGGGTTGTTGTCAATAGATTGTCGAAGTCAGCACATTTTCTACCGATTCAGCAAGGATTTTCGGTTAATAAGTTATCCAAAATATTTCTTCAAGAAATTATTCGACTTCATGGCACACCATCTGTTTCCGATAGGGACCCACGTTTCACCTCACGATTTTGGAAAGGTTTTCAGGCAGCTTGGGGTACACGACTGAAGTTTAGTACGGCTTTCCATCCACAAACAGATGGGCAGTCAGAACGCACAATTCAGACCTTGGAAGACATGCTCCGAGCATGTGCACTTGAATGGTCTGGAAACTGGGATGAATATCTATGCCTTGTTGAGTTCGCTTACAACAATAGTTGGCAAGCAAGTATTGGCATGGCACCTTTTGAACTTTTATACGGTCGGAAATGTCGCGCACCGATATGCTGGGATGAAGTTGGAGAAAAGATTATTGAAGGGCCAGAACTAGTTCAGATTACAAATGAAAAAGTCACTATGGCACGAGAAAAACTGAAAGAAGCTCAAAGTAGACAAAAGAGCTATGCCGATCAAGATAGACGACCACTTGAATTTAAAATTGGTGACCACGTTTTCGTAAAGGTATCACCTTGGCGTGGCGTTCGTAGATTTGGAATTAAAGGGAAGCTTAGTCCCCGTTTCATCGGTCCGTTTGAAATCCTTGAAAGAGTTGGAGAAGTGTCATATCGACTGGCTTTACCGCCTCAACTCTCTCACGTTCATAACGTTTTTCATGTCTCCTCGTTAAGAGGATATAATTATCATCCACTCCATGTCATTAGTTATCCGTTACTTACAATTCACGAAGATTTGTCCTACGAAGAGGAACCAGAAGCCATCTTGGATCGACAAGAAAAGGTTTTGCGTAGGAAAGTAATTCCGTTTGTTAAAATCCTTTGGAAAAATCAATCTGAACGCAAAGCAACATGGGAATCTGAAGAATCAATTCGCTCTCTATACCCTAATCTATTCTCGCAATAGAATTTTAGTCAAGATAACGGTGAACCTTGCTCTTTGATCTATGTTCATTTATTTCTGCTTGTGGTCATTCATGCTTTGCCTTATGTGAATGTATCTTAGTTATGATTAAGCATAATTATGTAGGAGATATCAGTACCAATAGTCACTCTTATCTGTAAGTTTTCTGCATGATTAAATATGTTATTAAGATACATAGAGGAAGAACCATTAGGATATGGTGGTAAGGTAATTATGAATTTAAGATACACCTGTGCGTTTAGGAGATTTTTGTTATATAAGTTAGTAATTCTGCTATGAAAGTTCCGTTCCCGTTACTTATGTGATATGTTTGAAAATTTTCGTGGACGAAATTTCTTTTAAGGGGGTAATAGTTGTAATAACCCTAAATTTAAAAATCAATATTCTAGAAATAAAAGAATAATAATAAATTAACAATAATTTTATGATCCATCTTTCTCTATATCAACCAAAACTATTATTTTTATTTATAAATTATCCACTAGGAAACCCTAATTAAGACACCCAAGTAATTCCGTACAAACCCTAGAATTTTCAGAATCAGGATTAGGGCCCCTAAAACTCAGGGGGGATATTCCCTACTGGACGATTATCCCAATAACTTGCGGCCGAAGTTAAAATTTTAAAATCTGACGACTCAGCTAGGCTAGTCCCACACGTGGCCACCATATACGGAGTTTAAGACCCTTACGGACCGTAAGGGTTATTTGTTACGGTCCGTAAGGGGGGGGCAAAAATTGTGTATAAATAGCAGACATTGGCACTCACTTTCTGGTGTTCATTCGACGAAGAAATTCGTTTCAGGCATCGATTTATCGTCTGTTTACTTCAATTAACACACACGAAACACTAATTAAGTATAGCAGGGTGCTGCAGAACAGGGTAATAACTCGATCGCTATTACGATTCAATGTCCGATCGATTAAAACTATCCGATAGATGTTTAAGTGCTGCTCAAATTGGGTTTATACTTTGTCATTCATCGTGATTTCGACTTGAATGTTTGAGTGCTGTTCGAAATCGGACTATACTCTGTCATTCGTTGTGAATCCGCTGGATGTTTAAGTATCGCACTTTGTCATTTGTTGTGAGGGTTTGATCTCGTGAGTTATCGTAAAAGCTATATTAAGTTACTAACCTAGTCTGTGTGCATGTTATTTAAATTAGGTTAAAAGACTAATCAGTAGTCTAAACTCTGCCTGTATAAATCTGAAATATTATCACAAGGTAGCATCACTTTGAAATTATAAGGTACGGATCCTTACCCCACTCCTTATTGCTTCATATTCAAATTGTTATAACCCACTAAATTAATATATCTTTTAAAACTCCTCACGTCTTTGATTATCGATTCATTTGACAGTCCGTTCGAATTCTATTCTAATCATTTGATTTAAGCTTTCATGTCGTGCGATAGTATTATGCTAGTTGTACTCATTATCGCATGTTCCAATATATGTTCCGTTCTGTTATGAAAATAATTTTTATAAGTTATGTGAATAAGAGCATTTGTACTCTAATACCCTGAGTATCGCTTCTCGTGGAGTGTCCCACGAGCATGTTGTTGCGGCATCAACAGCATGTGCTCCATCTGTGACGGAGAGATTAGTTCACGGCGTCCCTAGGTACAAGTGTGGTACAAAGCTACTAGGAGGCGTATGGATCGATCCTAGAATTTAAGTTAATGAGGTGGATAGCAGGTATGCCAACTGGCCATCTCATGTGATAAGTATACAGGAGTAGCTACCTGTGTATTGTCACGTTTTCAGTTTGCTCATGGGTACATCCGTAAGATATAATTATGAAACTATGTTCTTGCATCGTATCATTTTCGAAATGAGTTTCCTCCGAATAACATTGCATATAAAGCGTTATTTGTTCTTTGAGCCTATAATTCCGTACTGAGCATTCGGCTCATTCCGTATAAATTTTGTATTTACAGGTCAGCAGGTTACTTTGGGCGGGGAAAAGAGAGAAGAATAAAGTCTAGGAATAAATCTGAAGATGTTAGTTAATCAAGTCGAATGTCTTCGTTTGTATATTAACCTTAAGATTAAATTGTCGTGTGGTTGTATCCTTGTCAAATAAATAAATAAATGGAATTATGACTTATGTTTATGATACTGTTATTGTGACACGTCAGCCCTTCCGGGTTGGGGTGTTACATGTATCGTGAACACCATTAAGTTCAGCAGGTAGGTCCAACTTGTATGCTACCAAACCAACCCTTTTCAGAATTTTGAATGGACCAATGTATCGCGGATTAAACTTCCCACGCTTCCCGAAGCATGCCACACCCTTCCAGGGTGAAACTTTCAACAAAACCATATCTCCCACCTCAAACTCCAGAGGTTTCCTTCTTCGGTCCGCATAACACTTTTGTCGATCACGAGCAGCTTTGATGCGCTCTCAGATCTGTGCAATCTTGTCTGTCGTTTCCTGGACCAATTCCGGAGCAACTAGTTGTCTATCACCCGCATTAGCCCAGCATAAGGGTGATCGACACTTGCGTCCATAGAGAGCTTCGAACGGTGCGCCTTGGATACTTGCATGTTAACTGTTGTTGTATGAAAATTCAACCAATGGTAGGTGAGTGTCCCAACTTCCACCTAAATCCATTACGCAAGCTCGCAACATGTCTTCCAACGTCTGAATCGTTTGTTCGCTCTGTCCGTCTGTCTGCGGATGAAACGCAGTACTCAGATTCAACTGAGAACCAAATGCTTCTTGGAAGGATTGCCAAATCCTTGACACGAACCTTCCATCTCTATCAGAGATGATCGAGAGAGGCACTCCATGTCGTGCAACAATCTCCCTCATATATATTTCAGCAAGTTTACTCGTGTTGTCTTTCTCCTTGATTGGCAAAAAGTGCGAAGACTTCGTTAGACGGTCTACTATTACCCAAATCGTATCATGTCCCTTGGGCATCCTTGGAAATTTCATTATGAAGTCCATTGAAATTTGTTCCCATTTCCATTTGGGTATTTCTGGTTGCTGCAGAAGACCGGAAGGCTTCTGGTACTCGGCTTTCACTTTGGCACAAGTTAAACATTTACCAACATAAATCGCAACATAGCCTTTCATCCTTGGCCACCAATAGAAATCTTTTAGATCTTGGTACATCTTATCCGCTCCTGGATGAATCGAGTATCGAGATTTGTGGGCTTCGTCGAAAGTAACATTTCTCAGACCACCAAACAAAGGAACCCAAATTCGTTTCATGAAGCACAAAGTCCCTTCCCCATTTGGTACCAACTGTTTCTCCATCCCACGGAGATACTCATTCCCAATATTCTTTTCCTTGAGTGCTTCTCTCTGCATGGCACGAATGCGCAATGAGAGGTCCGTTTGAATGATCATTTCCAAAGCCCTAACCCTTATGGGCTTGATCCTTTCCTTTCGACTCAGGGCATCGGCGACCACATTCGCCTTCCCTGGATGATACTTGACCACATTCGCCTTCCCTGTAGGCTCTTGTGATCAGTATAGATTATACATCGCGTGCCATATAAGTAATGTCGCCAGATCTTTAACACAAATACCACCACGCCTAACTCCAACTCATGCGTGGTATAATTTTTCTCGTGGACCTTCAACTGGCGAGATGCATATGCTATAACCTTCTGACGCTGCATCAACACGCAGCCTAGACCTTGGCGTGAGGCGTCGCAATATACCACGAAGTCGTCCGTGCCTTCGGGTAGAGATAAGATCGGTGCGTCGCAGAGCTTGTTTTTCAACAATTGGAATGCTTCTTCTTGCTTGTCTCCCCAATCAAACTTCTTGTCTTTCTGTGTGAGAGAGGTCAAAGGTTGAGCGATTTTCGAGAAATCCTCAATGAACCTTCGATAATAACCAGCCAAACCTAAGAACTGTCGAATCTCAGTTGGCGTCTTTGGAGTCTCCCAGTTCTTGATCGCCTCGATCTTTGTGGGATCCACATGAATACCATTTCCATTAACCACATGTCCAAGAAAATGGACTTCGCGTAACCAGAACTCGGACTTCGATAATTTTGCGTACAACTTCTCCTTTTTAAGTAGCTCTAAAATGGCTCTTAAATGTTGCTCATGCTCTTCCTTTGTCTTCGAGTAGATCAGAATGTCATCAATGAACACAATCACAAACTTATCGAGGTACGGCTTACAAACTCTATTCATCAAATCCATAAATACAGCTGGCGCGTTCATTAGACCAAACGGCATAACCAGGAACTCGTAATGTCCATATCGACTCCTAAAAGAAGTCTTGGGAATACTTTCCTCTTGTATTCTCAACTGGTGATAACCCGATCTTAGATCGATCTTTGAGTAAAAACTTGAACCTTGTAATTGATCGAACAGGTCATCGATCCTTGGCAAAGGATATCTGTTTTTTATAGTCAGCTTATTCAGCACCCGGTAGTCGATACACATGCGAAAACTACCATCCTTCTTTTTAACGAAAAAACTAGAGCTCCCCAAGGAGAGAAGCTTGGTCTGATAAATCCCTTGTCTAGCAATTCCTGAAGTTGTGTCGAAAACTCCTGCATTTCTGACGGTGCAATTCGATAGGGTGCCTTAGCCACAGGTGCGGCGCCTGGAACTAAATCAATATGAAACTCGACTTGTCTTTGTGGCGGCAATCCTGGCAAGTCTTCTGGAAAGACTTCAGGATACTCCTTTACGACTGGAATATCTTCTAGCCTCGGCTCAGCTGCTTCTTTATCAACGATGTGTGCCAAGAAAGCAACACATCCTTTCTGTAAACACTTTCGAGCTTTCAAACAGCTAATGATCCTCAAAGGCGTATCGTGCTTCTCTCCTTAAACCACAATCGTTTCTCCATCTTCCAATGGAATGCGAATGGTCTTCTCGTGACATACAATTTCGGCTTTGTTGCTTGACAACCAATCCATCCCTACTACCACGTCAAAGCTTCCCAACTCGACTGGCAGTAGATCCAGTGTAAACTCGTGTTCACCCAGCTCTATTACGCATCCTCTGATGACCTCATTTGTTTCTACTAGCTTTCCATTAGCCAGTTCAATTGAGTACGGAATGTCTAATTTACTAGCAGTTAACCCAAGCATTTTCTTAAATTCTAGTGATACAAAACTATAGTCGGCACCAGTATCAAATAGCACAGATGCAAAGCGTTGATTGATAGGGAACGTACCAGTGACAACATTCGGGTCCGGACGTGCTTCCCTTGCTCCAATGTTGAATATCCTTCCATGAGCTTGATTGAGTTTTGGGCATTCGCGCTTGAAGTGCCCGATGTCTCCGCAGTTAAAACATTCCGGTCCTAGACCGTTACCATTTCCACCTTGAGCATTGTTTGCTCCCCGTTTCCTAGCTTGGTTCCCAACATTCCCACGATTACCATTTCCGCCGCTGCGGTTCCCATTTCCGTTACCACCGCGATTGTTGTTACCAAAACCCCTTTGACCATTGTTACCATGACCAGCACCAGTACCAACCCAGCATGTATTCTTCGAATGGCCCTCCTTCCCGTATAACTCACGTTTCCTTAACCTGCACTAACCAGAATGATGGTACAGACATATGTTACATTTGGGCAAAGCGCCCATGTACCCCTTTCCCTTGACTTCAGCACCAGTTTTAGCTTCAACTGGTGGGTTCACCTCCTTCTTCTTGCTGGTGCTGCTGGTACCCTTTTTAAAGTTGGAGAACTTTCGTTTGTTCTCGCCAGATGACTCCACATGAGTCTCCTTCTTCTTCTGATCAGCATTTGAAAACTTGTTTAGCCTGATGGCTTCTTCAGTTAAGGACACGCTCATGTCGATGGCTTCAGTAATGGTTGCAGGCTTTGAAGAGGTTACCATGCTCATAATCTGAGGTGCCAACCCCCAGATGAAACGCTCCACGCATTTGAATTCAGGCGTAACCATGTATGGTACCACATGGGACAAATCATAAAACCTCTTAACATACTCGGAGATCTTTGGGGCGTCCATCTTTAGGTGCCAAAATTCCGTTTCCAGATTTTATATTTCGGCTCGTGAACAGTATTTCTTCCTCATGAGCTCCTTCAGCTCAGTCCACGTTAATGCATATGCTGCTGCCTCTCCCAAGGTCTGTACTTGCAGATTCCACCATGATAAAGCACCATCAAGAAAGAGCCCTGAGATGTATGTAACTTGCTGTTCAGGAGCACACCTGCTCATCCTTAAAATAGAATCCGTCTTTTCTGCCCATCTGACAAATGCAACAGCGCCTCCGGTGCCGTTATAGTTTAAGGACTTACAGTCAAGAAATTGTTTGTAGGTGCAGCCTGTACAGGCGATAACATTTACAGAAGGTGTTAGCGGATGTGTAAGAAATATCCAAATGTGTCGTAGTGTGTCTCAAGGGACTTGGATATTACCATTGGGTGGGTTGTTGTTGTTGTTTGAGGTATTCCTGCTGGTTTCTGCGCGGGAGGCCTCATACTGTGCTATCGCTGAGGCAATTCGCTCTTGGAGTTCCGCCTCAGTAGTAGGCAGGCGTGTGTCTCGTCGTGGAGGCATCTTCTAAAAGATGATCATATTGGTCAGGTCATAGTAAGTATAGTAAATATGCATATATAATAACATCCACCAACCTCATAACACATAACATCCCATGTTATAATATAAAACAAATAATTCAACAAAGCATGTAGTGAGAACGTTGCCATTGAGCTTTCATTAATCATGACCACAATATAGTTTTACATGTTTCACAGTACATCATACGTCAAAATAAGATCATAGGGTTACATCACCCCAAAATACAAGTCAGTCTACACAAATCATATACAAAAATGTGGTCTTCCAAAAGTCTTCATATGTTGGCCCAATTGCGACTCTCTCACCAAAACAATCTACCTGCACCAAACCAAAATATAGCTACGCTGATGGCGGAGGAGGAGGAGGAGGGAAGAAAATCAAACGGCGCAAGCGCACCCAATCCTCCTCAAGTGCATGGATAACGTGCAACAAGTAAGCAATCTGCTGCTCAAGAGTGAGGAAGCGAACATCAGAATCAGGGGGTAGTGGAAGAGGAGCTGGTGGTGTAGCAAAAGGAGACTGACAATGACAAGGGGGGAAACGCGGAGTCCTCTCTAGCTCCTGGACTCGACGACTCAAAGCATCCTGCTGTAACTGTAGGGATATAAGTATGTCATCTGTGGTATACCCGCCATGAAACGGGTGATATGGGTCTGACAGAGGCATAACATTGGGCGATGACCACAAAAATGGCTCGCCCATATGTGCAAAAGGTGATGTAGTGCGAGGAAATTGAGACATGAATGGTACAGCTGACGACACAGGCGGGACAAAAGCAGGCTGCTGTCTCGACGAACCCTCCCCAGGACGAGGTGGAGGAATGTCCTGGAGAAAAGTGATCGGGAGGTCGGTGCGATGGATATCTGACACATGAGGAAAATGAGGGGCAACATCAATCGGTGCAGAGATGGGTGCATGAGAGGGAGTGACTGGTCTAACATATTTGGGGATAATCGTCATCATCGACCCACCCATTGTGGGTGTCAGCGTATCTAGGGTCGATGTGGGTGGCAAACGGAGCATGGTCATCAAACATAAGAACTGGATCAGGTAATATCGGTGCAATATCAGGTATCTCAGCATAGACGGGGTCATGATTTGGAAATGGGACAGGGTCAGCTGGGGCTAGATCTAGATCAGCGGGTACAACAGGGGGCTGGTCGATAGGAGCAGCAGGAGCCTCTAGGGGCTGATCATCGTGCATAAGCCCAATCACGTGATCTAGGTCGAAATCGTGAGGTGCAACAGGGCCTCGAATGGCTGCTCATCAGGAGCATAGTCTATCTCATGCTCGGCGTCATCAGCAAGGTCAAACTCATGATCGGGGTCATCAGCAAGGTCAAAATCAGGGTCCTGATCGGATGCGGCTGACATGGCCATATCGGAATCTGAGTCGGTGGGGTATCGCTGTAACCCCAGCGCATGGAGAGTAGAAGATGCTACTGACTCAAAAGAGTCTGGACCAGAAGAATCAGAAGGAACCTCCTCAACAGGAGCCTCAATAATAGGAACAACGACATCATAATCAAGTGGCAGATCCTCAACAGGAACTGCAGCAAGGGGAACGGGAGCAGGGATCTCAGCAAGAGGTAGATCCCCGACTAGAATACCATCAGCGAGCTGAACATCGTCTCCGACATCCGGCAAGGCAAAAGGCTGGAAATCGTCATCGTCCGTACTAGTGGTATCTGATGTATAGACCTCATCCTCAGAGACAATCTCGTCGTCCGACACAATCGCCATAGGATCCAATGTGTCTGACACTCCGGTATCAGAAGATGATGGCATGGTGTCTGTAACACAACCACACATATGCACATGTATCAACATGAAATCAAATAATCATGTAAGTCACAACAATGCAAGTAATCGTCCTAGTCTTCCCAGACTATCCCACCCAGTCTCTTAGACTAAACTCCTTGGTCTCTAAGACCAACTCCCTGGTCTCTAAGACCAACTTTCCCAGCCTCTAAGACTAAATCCCTTGTCTCTAAGACCAACCTCCCAGTCTCTAAGACTAAACCTCCCCAGCCTCTAAGGCTGAACTCCCTCAGTCTCTAAAACTGAACTCCCTCAGTCTCTAAGACTGAAATATAAATTTTGAAATTTGTATTTGTGCCCTTTTGTTTGTAAAAATGTTTGTACCCTGGATCTGGACGTTTTGTGTATGCAATGTAGAAATGTTTTCGTGAGAGCCCTAGTGATCATAGTCTAGACTCGAGAAAGAATCCTAGTTCGCTATGATCGAGGATCTGATACCAAGCTGTCACACCCTGGCTTTTGCGGAAGCGTGGGTTTACTTGGTGTGACTTCTTAATACCATAGCAACAATCATAACAATGCTATATGATAAAAACACAAGATGCTCATCCATTCATTAAGTTTAAAAATACCACCACATCATTGTTTGAAAATGTCGACACTTAAAATAAGATACAAACCATACTTGTCTACGACGTGTTCATGAGACACAGCAAAAGACTTTAAATAAAACATGGTTTAAAGACATGTAACCCGTCCAGGTAAGGGTTACACCTCCTAAACCTACTACTCTGGATGACATCTTTATTCAACACAGCTAAACATATGCATACTCCGCCAGATCCGCTAGTTTCCTGAAATACATGTAGTTTGAAAAATCAACAAAGAGTTGAGCGAGTTCATGTGTAAGTGAGTATGTATAAACCCTTGTAATGTGTCTGTATGTATGAAAATCCCTGGTATGTAGCAATTAAGGAAAAAGAGATCACCAATGGGTTGCAAAGCCACTGGTATGTGTGAAACGGTGCAGGAAGTACTCAAACCTAGCAAATTTGTACCGGGCTTCCGGCTGGAAGACATAGTCACCTCTATGGGCCGCCCCAGCCTCATGGGTGTGGGCTCGCTACACCCAAATAGATCTATCACTCATGTCCCTCGGTCCTAACAATGAGGATTAATGGCCTTAAGTGTTGTGCCCACCTTTCACATTATCTAAGTAGTAAACCCTCCTTAAGCTAATCATACCATGTATAAAAGTGTCTGTATTAATAATTGTAACATGTATTTCACCCTCGAAGTATAAAACTGAAAACAGTTAAGAGAAAAGGGGGACATGAACTCACTGTAGTGCGTCTCCTGTATCGTACTCAAATCTCCGGTCTCGTCAGCAAACACGACTCCCTACAATGTACCAATGTCTATCAGATGATCGGGCCGTGCCTTGCCTTTGTATTTACGTTTGAGTTTCGATTCCTTGTCATTATTCCAAGTTATAATCATTTGTTAAAATAAATTATTTTAACTTAAATTATTTTTACGGTCATGGAATAATAGTTAGACAACTATTTCGTATTCATACCTTTCCAATATTTATATGTGTATTTCCTTCCCAAGGATGGGAGCATTTATACATGTCTATTTGTAGTTTCGAAAAATATATTTTAAGTCCCACTTAGGAAAATATATGTAACTTATTTGTCCAAAATAACTTATTTCCAAAATGTATGTATTTTTCCCAAAAATAATATATTTTTACTTCTTTAGTTTCCAAAATAATGTTTTTCCAAAAATATATGTTTAAGAGTATTTTCTGGAATAATTCATAAGTTGTGTCTTTGCGTTTGGTTTCACAATATCAAGCGTATAACTTAAATATTTATTCCGTGTGATTTTTGGTATTATTTTGGAGTTGTGATTTTCCATGGTATTTGTAAGTTATATATTTTACCCTAAAATAATATGACTAGTTCACAAAATATGCAAATATTCACTCAAGTGTCTTAGAATAAAATATATTCTAAATATATATTCATCCACTTCTATTTATAAAATCAACCTCCGATACTTTGTATTTTTGTAACAAATCCCATGGCGAAGTTTATATTCGAAACACAAGTTGTAAAATATACTTGTAACATTTGTTAGAAAAATATTTTCTGAGTGTTGGAATTTTAGAAAATTTCGCCAGAGTTTCCTTTGTAAACGGAGGTGTCCATGCTTATAAGCATATCATTTTCTTTTCAAGAATTCATCCAAAAAAATCCTCAAACAACAATATACAATCTCTACTTACCAATTTTGTTAAAAACAAGCATAAACTACAAACTCATGAACTTGAAAATTTATAAAAATGTGTAGTAACTTACTAGTATATTTAGTAAATCTTGTTACCCTTGGAAGTGTAATTGTTTCTTTAAAAACTCCATTTTTAAAGAATATGGATCTACACAACTTATGTTCATATTTTTTAAAAATACTTCTTCATGTATTTTTCTTATTACACATGTGTTTCTTCACTTTGTTAATCACCAAAAATGATGTATATTAATGTATAAACCAAGATTTAGTAAAACTTGTATTTTCAACTTGGTTACTTGGTAAATCATACTTGAAATATTTAGATTTACAAGACTTTAAACTTAGTTTGTTCATCATTTTTACAAAAACATTATATTCATTCAAGTTCATGACTTTAGTGAGGATGATCCATAACCTATAACATGTTCATCCTCTTATCTTTCTAGATTATGTTTTTAATCATGATCTAGCAAGACTACATGATGATCAACATCATTTTCTCAAACAAACAATAATCATCAAGCGTATTATCACTAAAATAACATAGTTTCTTCATGGTTTAAGCTTATGTTAAGGTTTCATTCCTTTGATTCTTAGTGTTCTTCAAGATTAACATCATGTATCTTACTTTAACCACTTACATAAGTTGTAAAATGAAGGGATTCAAGTTCTTACCACTAGCTCAAGGCTAGGAATGTTCAAGAGAAGAAAAGTGGTGGTTAATAGCAAGTAGAAAAGGTCCTTCAACTTCCGAGAACACCAAGCTTCGTTGTATGACACTTAACACCCTTGTATGCTTGTAAAATGAATGAAACAAGTTTGGATGATGATGATGGTGGTGTGGTTTGGGGTCGGCCGAACAAGAGGGAGAGAGGGGAGATGGAAGTGTGTTGAGTGTTGTGAAGATGAAGAATGAAGAACTTGTGGTTATATAATAAATCTTTCCAGCATGTTATTAACCATTAGTCACAATGTTTCAAAAGTACTTAACAAGTTCAATAAACAAATCAAGAAAATCAAGGGTGGGATACCACCCTTGTAACCGTAAGGTGGGGGGGTTGTTTAGTTGGGTTTCAACTAAGGTGGTTAGTTCATGGTTGGAATGTAAGTGAACTAGTTAAGTGTTAATGTGTTATGTACTAATATAGTGTGTTATGATGTTCGGGGACCATGACTAGCTTAGTAAAAGTGAAACAATGTGTTTAACAATATTTTTGTGTTCCGGGTAATGTCCGGTTGTTCGGTTGGGTACCGCTCCGTTAAAGTGCTAAGTTGTGTCGTAAAGTGTCCTTTATGTAACTTTTAGTGACACTTTTAATTCCCGACACTTAGGAAAGTATACAGGATCATTTTGCCATATTTTTGCAAGTGACTAGAATGATTAAATGCTGAATTTTGTTTAAAAGTGCAGAATTTTGCAGTTGGAGTGGGTTTTAGGCACTTTCCGGCACCTAAACTATCACCTAGTGACGCAGTTTTATGGTCCTCACCTCCCTACACTCCATACTAGTGTAGTACCTTGACCCTGGCTCATACTGGCCTCAAAAACATTGTCTGTCTATGTGCTGGCATTGTCAGCATGTTTTCTGTGTTATCCGCTCACTGTGCTAACTGTGCTTTGTGCATCAAGTTTGTCACTAAAGTTTGTGTGTAATATATGGAGTGACAGTATGAAATGTGATGCATATGTATGTATGTAACAGAAATCAGAAAGCAGTTTAATCATCAGTTGTAATCAAGCACAGTCATTTAACACAAGTTTAATATTAATTAATTGTACGGATACCTGTAATTGTGAGGGTTGTCACAAAAAATACCCTTTTTGCGCATAAAATAGTTTTGAACAAATAAGAACATTATTTTGACATCTAAACAGATTAAACAACTTATATAAACTGGTTTTGACACATTAGACTCGTCATAGGACGTATTTAACCATCTGAACCCATAGTTACGTTCACGACCCGTTAAAGTGGCGTAAACCGCTTTAGCAAGTCGTAACAAGTCAAAACACTTTGAAACACTTCCAAATCAGAATGTATGGTATTATGAACCATGTTATACAAGATCCAACTCTTGTTTGGTTTATAAACCTCATTCTATCCGATCTCCTGTTTCAAGTTTCAATACACTAACACATAGTTATCCGATACACTAGGAACCACTTCAACACTTGAACATTGAGCTTTGCTATTCGATTGAACAAGACCTATACGCAAACTCGTGAGTACATAGTCCCTTTTTTTACGTTTTTTCAAATGTTTTGGGGTGATTCATATTTGTAAACCGATTTTTCTCAATGTATGGCATATATGTGTTTACTAAGTGCCTCATTGTGTATTATTCTTATTAAGAAAAACACGATTGAGATAACAAACCAAATCCCTATAGCATCTATCTGTCTTTATAGTTAGATTCTTGTGGATGTTTAAAGTGCTAGATTAAAGTCCTTGATTGGATTCTTTGTGTACTTTAATGCGTATGTGCAAGTTGATGTTACCAAAGCAAATTATTATAGGATCTATCTATCTTCATAGTTAGATTCTTGTGAATGTTTAAAGTGCTAAATTGAAGTCCTTGATTGGATTCTTTGTGTACTTTAATGCGTATGTACAAGTTGATGTGACCAAACCAAATCCTTATAGGATCTATCTATCTTCATAGTTAGATTCTTGTGGGATGTTTAAAGTGCTAAATTGAAGTCCTTGATTGGATTCTTTGTTTACTTTAATGCGTATGTACAAGATGAAGTGACCAAGTTGATGATTATGTGTTTATGTGAATAGTAGTGATTTAGATAACGAAACGAGTGTCATACCATTAGAACATGGTGGATACGCCGCTGGTACTTCCTATATATAAGTGTTCTTATTGTATTACCCTTGTAGCGTTATCCAAATCACTTTAGGATTTTTGTATTTAGTTGACTCAAAGGTTCAATATCCAAATCCTTGTAGAATTTTCCATATTTTAATATGTTAGATTCTTAGAAGGATATCCAAAGTACTATTATAAATCCTTGATTGGATTTCTAATAATACTCTCACAAGTTTATGGCCGATTTCAATGTTTTAACAAAGACCAAAGTACAATTTTCAATGGCATAAAAATTACCTAGAAATAATCATACTGTCATATACAAAACTCTTTTGCCACAAGTTTCAAAATCAAGATAATGTATTGCAATGCTAAATCTTTTTGCCATTTATTGGTTTCAAAGAGTCCATTTTCAAATGACAACTCTCGTAGTTGTCAAAGTATTGCAATACCAAACCTTTTGCCATTAATTTGGCTTACAAACCTATGTAATCACCAGCATTGTTTGTTGACGTCTTTTTCACATATATTTCAGGTTTTGATTATTCAAGTATGCTACACATAGGAACGCATCCGAGCCTTAGAATTCTTTAAACAAAAGACAAATTCATGTATTCTTTGTATTGTAAAACAATGTTAACATAATGAAACAATTTAGTACCATGTGTTATGAGCAATTTGTAACGTGACTCTCCGATATTTCCTCCGCGTGTTGTATTACACGATTGGGTGTTTTAGCAATGGACTAAAAACACAAAAGAAAGTGTTTTTTTTTTAACACAATGGACTAAAAACACATAAAATGTGTTTTTATCTAAAACGCAAAGGACTAAAAACACTTAAAAATGTGTTTTTCTAAAACACAATGGACCAAAAAACACATAAAAAGGTGTTTTTTTGAAACGCAATGGACCAAAAAACACATAAAAATGTGTTTTTTAAGAAACGCAATGGACCAAAAACACAAAAAATTTGTTTTTCTAAAACGCAATAGACAAAAAACACAAGAAAATGTATTCTTTCTAAAACGCAATAGACAAAAAAACATAAAAAATATGCTTTTTCATTCTTTTATAAAACGTAATGGGCAAAAAATGTGTTTTTTCTTTCTTTTGTAAAACGCAATGGACAAAGGACACACAAAAATCGTGCACTTTCATTGTGTTATGAAACGTAATGTACTAAAAAAATGTGTTTTCCGTTATATTTTAAAACGCAGGGGTATAAAAAAACAAAAAGATGTGTTTTAGTATACCCAGTTCATTGTGTTTTACAATTGTGTTTTACGAATTCACATGAGCACGGACAAATAAAATGAAAACCGCAAAATATTGAGATGAAAAATGCAATTGGGTTTTAGAGAATCATTGTGTTTTACAAATATCTTTCAGAACAGTAATCATGCATTCAAAGAAATTCCTGTCAAAGAAATTATAATACACTTTATTACTTCTAACACAAATCAAGAAAGTGTTGAGAATCTAATAGTATTATAAAAATAATATTTTAATCATAAAAAACCCATTTTGCCTTTCACCAAACATGGTGACAAAAGCCTAATAGAAATAGAAATACAGTGATATACCAGGATAAAAAGCAAAAACATTCAAAAAAGCATTGAAGAAGACATACCTCAGGTAAACTTATGCTTTCTCAGAATGGAACATGATACTTTCGCGATAACCATGTCATTTACTCATTGAGATCTTTCATTACCAACATTTTCTTTTAGGAAAATCTAATATATTGATGTACATCATTAGTCTGTTGTGACTGAATATAAACCTAGGGCCATTTTCAAGAAGTAGATGTCTCAGGCATATAAAACACAATGAACCAATTCAACATTTCTACCGCATAAACGACCTGAACTATTCCGGCAGCGGCGGCAAGACCCGGAATTGTGGTGTATGGTAGCGGTGGTGTAAGACCCTAATACATATATGACAAAAGTCGCAGCGGAAATTCGTGCCATAAAATTTCTTTCATCACAAACGTCTTGACTTACTTGAAAATTCGTTTTAAAATGTCTCTTTTACGAAAGAGAAGTATAACTCCTGCTTGCTAAAGTACATACTCAAATATTCCCGTACAATCTATCTTGTGACTCGGTCTTCGATCTCTAGTCCTCGTGATAATCGCCCGTGATTCGTACAACCTACACTCACCACATACATTCATAACATTAGTGCATAATACATAAACAAGATTCATTCTCGTACACTCCCTATTTCGTTATCTTTCTAACTTTAAGCATTTCCTCTGTGTATCCATATCCTGGTGAGGCTTCAATAATGTACCTGCATTACTTTTCATTCTCAAGGCACACTATTAATAATGTATTACTCAACGTATCTAATTCATGCATACATACATTCTTACATGCATACATACACATCTACATATGTACATACCTTCCATTATCTCTACATACATGCATATACACATACATATCTTCATATATACATAAATACACATCTACATACGTACATACATTCCTCCGTCTCTACATACATGCGTACACTCATACGTACCTTCGTATATACATAAATACACATCTACCTACGTACATACATTCCTACGTCTCTACATATGTGCATACACTCGTACGTACCTTCATATATACATAAATACACATCTACATACGTACATACATTCCTACGTACACGTTCAAGATCTTGCATTCCTCTTACATACCCATACATTAATTACATGGTACTTAGATTTAGATTTTTGCCCATAAACATCAAGGGAACGATCAAAATCACGTTTGGGAGGTCCGCCGTAGTCTACGGATAACATACCGAAGCCTACTATACATAAATCAACTTAAATAACAAATTTCAGGTTTTTGGACATGGGGAGGGCGTCGGCGACGGCCCTTGCATTTACGCGTAGCCAAAAACCTCCGTAGGCAGGAAAATAACGCGTCAGCAAAAACTGACTTTCCATGGGGCGTCGGCGACGGCCTCTCGAAAGTTAGTTTTCCTGCTGTGTTGTTTTCGTCATTCGAACGCACTAAAACTCGCATAACTTTTAAACCGTTTACCCGTTTAACCTCCCGTTTGTTCCTACATGATTGTAAAGTAACATTCTATCATGTGAACTTGAAATCCAACATCTGGGTTAAGGAAATTCTTAACTTATACGTTTTCGGCTTATTATTCATTTACGAATTATTCGACCCGTTCACGCATTTATCAAAATAATCTGTTGATTTGACCTCAACTTCATATGAACTTAATAATTTCAATGACGACTATCATAAGAGATTAAATTCTCGGATGCCTTGCATCCTCTTAACCCATTTTCGCTCAAAAGCTTATTTTGACCCGTTATGGGTATTTGCGCATTAAAAGGTCTATGACATACAAAACCCTATTCTTCGCTTTCATACTTGACCAAGACATTACTCAAATCGAATAGCTTGTTTCCAAATGACTTTTAAGGTCGTTTGCCCGATATACCTATCAAGGGTGTTTTTGTCAACTTCGTTCCATCCTTTACAATAAAGGACTTCATTGCATATTTAACCAATCCTACTACTTAACTACAACTCTAATCACACATACCTTGCTCGGATCAAAGTTATGATCCATTTTAATACTTCATCCACCAAATTGTTAGATGATAGCAACAAAATCCTTTCGCTATTCATCCTGTGAATTCATAATACTTGACAATAAAACCATTAGTCGACATCGTCAAATGGTGATATCTTCGACATTTGACCGATATGGTCTAAAAGATCATTTCATCCTTATGGGGTAGTAATTATTCATTATCCCATCCAGGTATCGTATTCTATCGTTAACTCGTAATCAAAATTACCATAATATCCTTTTTACCCCCTTTCAACCCACAACTTAGTTTCTTTTCATAAACACATGTTCCGACCCGTATCAAAATTTGCCGAAACATCATTCTTCATATTTTAACTTATCATACTCTGAATTTATACAATGAATAAATATCCTACAAAAGGGGTGTAAGCTTTACTTACCTCACATCCAAATATGCTTCCCGTGCGCATAAGTCCCGTTTGACCCGCTTCTTTCCCAAGCTTCCTTGCAGCTTACCAAGCATCAACTATCATATATCATTCTTATGATAGTTAGTTTATTCATCATTTGCCACAACCCTTTCATCACACGGACCTTATATGGAATTTATCATTCAACCTTATAACATGATAATATATCATTTCTTATCCGATTTCTTTAAACATTCACACACATGTATGATTTCAAACATCATTAACATAAGTAGTTCATCATTTTACATCACATTATCTAAAACGCACTTCTCACGTTAGTTAACTATCAAATATCTCATTATCACATTCTATACCTAATTACCACATTCTTGCATACAATTTCACCTTCTAGTTTCACCTAGTGATTTTATCAAACACTTGGCGCGCGTACAACACTTTAAGCTCTATGTACATGTGTTTTATGCATAACCTACTAGTAAACTTCACTAAACTCAATCATTCAACTAATTTCACATGATTCATCCATCCTATAACATGATTGGCTATCAATACATTAGTGATTATGCTTTCATTCAACAAAATTGCACAATTACAAGATCATCATTCATCAACATACTACTAGAACAAGTGGGTTTCTCCTCAATTCTTCATTATAACTAAATTCAAGCATAAGTCATCTTCAATATGATGATTCTAACTCATATATATCTTCAATTCATTCAATTTTCACAGATTGATTAAAACCCATTTCATCAACTACCATCAAAACACAAAATTTAACTCACCTCATGTTGGGAACTCGTAGATAACTGAAAATCCAGTCACATGCATTCGAAATTCATCCACAATCTCACTCAATTTATCAATTTTTGGATCAATTGGAGAAGAAGCGTTTTCCTTCTCCTGCTCCTGCCTTGCGTCGCACATACACACATCCCACACACTACACTTTCAATTTTTTTCTTATAAATTTGTTAATGTTCACTTTCAACCCCTAAGGTTTCACTTGGTTATTAATAAGGCAAAGCTTTTATTCTTTCTACACTTTTTCCATACAATCTAAATTAGTTAATTAACTAAAATCTTTAAACACAAGGTAAATTCATAATTCGGATTTTTGGGGCGTTACAAGTCTACCCCCCTTAAAGGAGGTTTCGTCCCCGAAACCTTTCTCATTCATACTCTTACCTTTTCATTATACTTATTCAAAGTGCATAATACATTCCGAATACATTCGGAATCTTGGCTAAAGACTTGGTTAGTAAACAAACATATTTGTACACATTTTTCCTACCTTCTTGAATTAAGTAATTTACTTTTACTGACACATAATAGGCCAGAAATTTATCCAGGGCCCTTATTTGTGTCATTACACTTGATAGTGCTAGTTCCTAGCACATTTCATTACTAACGGTTCGTTATTCTATTGGCTGCACAGCCTATGTTTACGACTTGTTTCTATCCTTCTAATTAATCGTAATACACTCATGTTTCTACTTATTCGAAATATTTCCATTCATTTCATTCTATTCATATATCATGTTATATCATCTATGATATTTCATTTTGATTACCATAAATAAGTCACAACATTTCATACCGTACCATACCCATCCAACACGGGTTAATCATTTCACTAACCTCGATTTTATTGCTAGACTAATGATCTGCAAACCAGATCGGCCCGCTTTTGAATGAATCCGTGTCAAAGCCGATTCGATCCCTTCCTTTCATGAAGTGGGCTTTCGCGCATTAGCATCCTTCCATCAATATCTTGTTCAGATGAACATGGCCAACAAGCCTAGCATCAAAGTTAGCATTTTCCATCGATACCTGTCATTATTACTTTCTCTCCAAATTTATTTTATTCGGGGTTTTAAATACTCATGATTCTTTCATTCTTATAATTATTTCGTTAACCTTTTTGCAAAACTTCCCCTTCCCGTCCATACTTAAGTTATTGTTTGGGTCGTAGCCCGTCATTCATTCCGACTCCCAAGAGTCATTTACCAACACATCTAACATGTAGCTTAATCAAAACTTCTTTCCTTAACTCCAATTTAGGTTTGCGTGCCATTTATAGTCATTCTCTCGTTCTTAAATCGTTCTCGCGGATTCATACATATCGCTCATACCTTTCATCTCTTTAATGTTTTGAATCCGTCTCGCGGATTTCAACATATCACTCATATATTCCATTACTTCTATATTTGAATCCGTCTCGCGGGTTTAAACATATCATTCATACATTCCATTGCTTCTATGTTTGAATCCGTCTCGCAGGTTCAAACATATCATTCATACATTCCATTGCTTCTATGTTTGAATCCGTCTCGCTGGTTCAAACATATCATTCATACATTCCATTACTTCTATGTTTGAATCCGTCTCGCGGGTTAAAACATATCATTCATGCATTCCATTACTTCTATGTTTGAATCCGTCTCGCGGGTTCAAAACATATCATTCATACGTTCCATTTATATAAGGTGCTTTAAATTTTCTTGTGAGTCTTATTATTCTCACCCACACGTCCACCTAATACCCAATCCTTTTAGACATACCTGCAATAATTATCACGGTCTCACGAACGTCATATGTTTCTCGCGTACTGGCCAGGTACGCAATCCACATACTGGTTTCGTGCCTTCTTGTAATCATCACCTTATGTCCGAAGGATTAGGTTTCGGCACGTGTAACATTTCAAAACTTCATTACTATTTCATCATTATCCTTCTTTTAATAGGTTTTACCATTACATGTACCCACATATGAAGTTACGTACCTGGGTCCAAATTTGTCTTATTGCACGCCTTGGTGTCGGTCCTAGACTGCATTCACCGATCATCCTCTCCAAGTAATCATGGTTACCTTACACACAACATATTGTTAGTTTTCTTTATATGCATATTCGAGTACATACTTACATTCCTTCTACCTTTAGACCTTGATCGAGTCTTGGATTGTATGGGTTCCTGGTCACAAGAGCACACGGGTTTGATTTCAAGTATTTACCTCCTCATACTTGATTTCTCTTAAACCAGGGCAATGATGTGACACCTGTGTCACTTCAACCATCAAAAAAATGCCAAACCAATGAAATATTGTATTTCATACTTGGGATTTGTAAAAATATGTGCATCGTTTGCACATATCAACTCTTGTTCAATTTCAAACTCTAAATCGCTTTCTGGAAGGTTATAAGCGCACCGATGCGTAAATATAACCAGTTTAATGCAACGAACACTCCAGAATAGTGAAATAGGCTTAACATACCTTAAATAACCTCTACATAACTTAGAAATAAGTTTTGGAAGGTTTGGTATGCCGAAATCAAGTTAAATCGCTTACAGGGACTAAAGTTGACAAACTGCGAAAGTATTCCAATTTGAACTGTAACAGACATTCCGGAACATGACCATAAGTTAAACATACCATAAATATCCTTTACATAGCTTAGAAATAGGCTTTCAGGTGTTCGGTATGCTAAAATAAACTTTTGTGTCATTCAGTGACTAAAAGCGTCAAAAAGTGCACAAGTTTGCATTTTCGCGCATAACTTACGTTCTGAATACATCCGGACATCCAAAAATTTATGTAAGCACTAAAATATTTTATTTTAGTGTTTGGCATAAGAAAAATCCATTCGTCGCGTCATTTGGATCGTTTTTCGCGCTTATGCGCATTCCGTCGTAATTAAGCGAACATCGCGTTCGTACGACCAAACGAACCGACATCCGGCATATTTTTGAGCATGTTTCATGTCCACAATGTTTAGGCATCATTTTAGGGCCTTAACGGTGGCTTAACGGGCCTTAAACGTGTTGGAAATGATCTTAAACACCAACAGGGACCAAAACTGTCATTTTGGAAACATGTTTTCTGATCAGAAGCTCCAGGCGGCCCGCCTGAGTTTTATGTGCATCCTAACATGGGCCGCGTCAGAGTTCCAGACCAGATTCAATGTTTAACAGCCTGTTTGCAGCTGTTTTGCACTCCCAATCTCTCTTCCACATGTCAATTCCTTATGGTGAGTAGCCATTTGACATACCATAACATTCCAACACATGTACGGGTAGGATTCGAGCACGGTTTCCATGAAACGATCTTAACGGTTACCCGAAAACTATAAATACCCATCCACCCCCATTGCAAAACCCACAAGAATCTGATCCTAGAAGCTCTAAGTTGAAACCATTGTTTCATACCTGAGCTACTTGGATCACGATTAGAATTCGGGGACCCTTCGTAAGTATTCTTTCGTTCTTTTATTGCTTTTCGAGTCCGAAAGTCAAACTTTGTTTGACTTTCTGCATTGACCAGTTTATGGTCAATGCGAAGTTCGTTTGAACTTCGCAACGTGATTGTAATCACGATGGTTATAGTCCTTTGTGACTATGCCTACTGATTACCACGTTGTCTAGGGTCGTAAGGGGAAGCGATCTAATAAATCGCTTATACCTTCGAACCCGGCCCATTTGGTCGATCATTAGGATCTGACCAAACACATTAGGTGACCATAGTATATAGGGAATAACCTTCCGAGGTTATACCTTATGGTCGCTTCGTTTAAGTAGTTGTATGATAGGTAGTTATATGCCTTACGTAAATTACCAGAATACCCTTTTCATGTATAATTGGTAATTAAGCATATGTAACCTAAAATTTTCTCACATAACTGATTATGTAACATGTTTAGGCATATAACACTTGTCATAGGACTAGTTAGGCGGTCCGAACGCGTTTCACGCGAACGACGTGTTAAAGTAGCATAAGCTACCTTAATGGGTCGCGATGGGTCGAAAGCACTTATGTTAGGTTTCATTTAGTATGTAGGCTTTGTTAAACCATATTACACGAGTTTCCATACTCGTTTGGTTTACGAACCCTCATTCTATCCGATCCTCCGATTTAGGTCCGGGTTATTAACATAGTTACCTATATTAGGTGCCGTTTGATATCCGCGATCTCTAGCATTGTTTGGTTGTTACTCAAGGACTACTAAGCAATCTCAAGTGAGTACATAGACCCCTCTTTTACTGTTTTCAAACGTTTTGGGGTGGAACACATGTGCCTACTTGTTACTTTCATGCTTTCTGTTTTCACATCATATACGTGCTATGTTTATTAGTACATTTATAGTACATGATTTCAATACATTTTATGCTATGTATGCCCATTGTGTGTGTACTTAGTACATCATTTTACATTACATGCTATGTATGCCCATTGGGTGCGTACTTAGTACATCGTTCTACATTACATTTCATGCTATATATGCCCATTGTGTGCGTACTTAGTACATCGTCCTACATTTCATTTCATGCTATGTATGTCCATTGTGTGCATACTTAGTACATTGTTTTACATTACACTTATGCTATGTATGTTCTTTGTTGCATACTTAGTACATTGTTATACATTACACTTTATGCTATGTATGTTCTTTGTTGCATACTTAGTACATTTGTTATTCATCACATGCTTACATTTTGGATACACATTACATGATTTACATTAAACATGAACATTTTACTTTGGTAGTTTGGTTTGATTAAGTGATTAAGTAACGAGGCGTGTGTAATATGATACAAGTATGGTGGATACGCCGCTGGTACTTCCTATATATAAGTGCTTGTATGGTATTACATATCGTAGCGTTATTTGAATCATTTCAATTTGAGACATATAACATTTTATACAAATAACATACTTTTCACAAGACATTGATTTACAAACAACGTATCTTATACAAACTCATTTTACATGGTTATTCATTTAACCATACATTATTCTCTTATTTATACATATCAACTGATCTTATCGTTTTTCAAATGATTTTCAAGACAAAGCAAATTACAAGGTTCATGACTAAACATTTTCTCAAACATAAGTCATGAATTCTGTTTTCACAAAACCTATGTATCTCAGAGGCATTTTTATGCTGACGTACCTATTTTCACATGTGTTTTCAGGAGATGATGCTTAGGACTTATCAAGACATACTTAGGCGGACCTGTGCCTTAGTGACTTAAAACGAGACAAGAACTAGTTAATTTATGTTATGTACTCTTTGGTTCTTGTTTAACACAATGTAAACTCTCATGTTTGATTAATAAAACGAAACTTCAATTGCCATGGATTTGAAACAATTAATTCTGTTACAACACTCCCCGACGTTTCCGCCACGTTTTGTATGTTCTACGTGGTCGGGGTGTGACAGAAAAGATGGTATCAGAGCCAATGGTTATAGGGAATTAGGTTATTAGTAATACTTTGACCTAGTCTATAACCTTCTTAGGACCCTAACGCGAGTTTACTTGCGTTTAGTCATAAAACGATACCGTCACCTATCCTTAGGCGACGACCACAACAAGAACATAAATTTCAAAACCGCTTTGAAAACTAATCATCTGTTCTAGGATGATTGATTACTAGGTTTTAAACCCCTTTGAGTTTTCAAAATCTCGTCAAAGTTTTGGGTCCTAAATAGTGTGAACACGTGCAAACTGGAAGGGTGAATGCCTTTATTCTGGGTTTTCTGTCTAGGCAAGCACTTCGTATATATCTCATCAGAAGCGAGACCAGTTGTGCTTACCTGGGAATTCTTGGGATGAGTGTCCACTTATAGGCGAGCATGTCTTCGCAATACATTATTTTTGACCTATTTACTTTGATTAATCACCGGGGTCATTTGTTGCTTTGTAGTAACAAACAAATGACCACTTTCCTTGCTTTCATCAGATTTGTTTCATCTCATTCTTTTCATCTAATTCTCTCACTCGTTTCCTTTCATGTTTCCTCTTTTAGAATGCCTCCACGACGCGAAAATCCGGTATCTATTGAAGATCTGGCAGCTGTCATTACACAGCAAATAACTGCTGTAATCCCGAACATCGATGTGCAATGTCACCAAGCTCTCAACAATAATAATGCTCTCTGCAACTTCAAGACGTTCAACTTGGCTAAGCCATCAAAGTTTTCTGGGTCTCAAGGAGCGACTGCACTTCTGCAATGGTTCGAGAGTCTAGAGAGCACCTTCAGGCATGTTCAATGTCCAAATGAGCGAAAAGTAGATTTCGCATCTAGTGTCTTTGAGAAACGAGCTTTGACGTGGTGGAACGGTGTGGTGAGAGATAGGGGTGCCGATGTGGCACTGGCTCAAACATGGGAAGAACTTAGGGCACTCATGATGAAGGAATTATGTCCTCGTCACGAGATCAGGGCCTTGGAAAGGGAATTCGACGATCTTAAGCAAGACAGCGGTGAACATCGAGCATACACTGATCGATATGAGGAGTTGAGCCTGTTGTGTCCTACCATGGTTACGCCTTTGGATAAGGCGATCGAAAAATACATTGATGGTCTCCCTGACTCAGTTCAAGACATTGTTACTGGTAGTAACCCCACTACGGTTAGGCAGGCCATTGAGCTATCTGCAACCTTTACTGAATCTCAGATCAGGAAACGTAAACTTTTTCGAAAGGGTGACAAGAAGCCAATCGAGGAATCAAAGACCATGGATGAACAGACTGGATCCCCTGAGCAGTCAAAGAAGCGAAAGGCTTCTCAGAACTTCGCCATGGTTACTCACAATGATCAAGCCATCCCCAACCAACCGGCTCAACCCCCTGCTAGGAAGCCATACAATGGAACTTCACCCTTGTGCAACCAATGTAACCTTCATCATCATGCAAATGTGAAGTGCCGCGAATGCCAAATTTGTGGACGTAAAGGTCATACAGCAAAAGTTTGCGTAGCAGCAGTTGCACCAAATCAAGCTGACAACAATCCTGCTCAAGCTCGCTTTCCACCAGGTTCTTGCTACAAATGTGGCGAGATGGGTCATTTCCGAAGAAATTGCCCAAAGCTTGCTAATGCTAATCCAGCGCAGGGATGAGCATCTGACCGACTAGAAGACAACACCCTTTAGAAATAATCATGTCTTATGTATTATTTTCTTTTGTTGTCAAGGTCCATGAAACAGTTGTTATCATTGTTTATAAATAAATCTTTTATTTACATTTCAATGTATTTATGAGGTTGTATGTAAAAACAACATACCCCTTACAATACCGACAATTAAGGAATCGTATTCCTTGAAAAGCAAACCACCCCCAAATAATTTCTCTATTTTATGATCTCTTGCGTTTTCCACGAAATTCCTAAGTACCCGTTTCTTCTAAGGAAACGAAGTACAAGGCACAAGTTACAACACTAGACGAATACCCAAAGTACCACTATAAATCCTTAATAGGGTACCCAAGGGTATTTCCGTAAGTCCTAAAATTGTTATGTTCCTTAATTCAAATATTACGTTTCTTTGAGAACAAAATCGAATTTTTGGGAGATCTTCCTATCTTTTCAGATAGATCCCAGAGGACATTGAAGTCCATCGACTGGTTTCCATATCCATATTTAATCAATAACAAGTTAATAACAAATTAATAACCAAGTTAAACAACTATGTGATTATGTGCTTATGTGTTTCCTTTTATGTTTTTGGTGTAATCCAAGTTTTGTTATCCAAATCCTCGTAGAATCTTCCATATCTTTGTATAAGGGATTCATAGTAGGATATCCAAAGGTACTATATTAAATCCTCAATGGGCTTTTATGTAATAGTAAAGACCTTTGGATTATATTGTACTATTCCATAATTAGACCACTTGAGTGATCTAGTTAAACAGATTGATCCAAAAATCTGGTTAGGAATATCATGCGATGAGATAGCTGAAAGGACTCCTTGGTGGCCTAATTAAAAGGATCATTTGTCGATCTGATTAAAAGGACCTTATGGCAGTCTAGTCACACTCATCACAGGTTTGATTTTTCCTCCCCTTCACATTACAAAACAAATTGTGCGGACTGTGCAAGGAATTACGTAATTATGGATGCATACATAATTATGGAATTCAGTGCACAGAAACCGCAGCAAGTTTGGTTGTGTGTCTAGAAATGACTCATTCCGTGCATTTTCATTTCTGAAGAAATTGTGGAAAATGACTCATTCTGTTCATTTTCATTTCTGAAGAAATTGTGGAAAATGACTCATTCTGTTCATTTTCGTTTCTGAAGAAATCGTGGAAGATGACTCGTTCCGTTCATTTTCGTTTCTGAAGACGTTGTGGAAAATGACTCGTTCCGTTCATTTTCGTTTCTTAAGACGTTGTGGAAAATGACTCGTTCCGTTCATTTTCGTTTCTGAAGACGTTGTGGAAAATGACTCGTTCCGTTCATTTTCGTTTCTGAAAAGGTTATGGAAAATGACTCGTTCCGTTCATTTTCGTTTCTGAAGACGTTGTGGAAAATGACTCGTTCCGTTCATTTTCGTTTCTGAAGAAATCGTGGAAGATGACTCGTTCCGTTCATTTTCGTTTCTGAAGAAATGGTGGAAAATGAATCATTCTGTTCATTTTCGTTTCTGAAGAATGTCCGTTAAGGAAATGTCAGGATTATGCCTTTCATATCTCTGGTGGTTATTTGGCACAAAGTCACAGATAGACTCCTACGAATAAATTTCGGGACGAAATTTCCTAAAGTAGGGGAGACTGTGACACCTGTGTCACTTCAACCATCAAACAAATTCCAAACCAATGAAATATTGTATTTCATACTTGGGATTTGTAAAAATATGTGCATCGTTTGCACATATCAACTCTTGTTCAATTTCAAGCTCTAAATCGCTTTCTGGAAGGTTATAAGCGCACTGATGCGTAAATATAACCAGTTTAATGCAACGAACACTCCGGAATAGTTAAATAGGCTTAACATACCTTAAATAACCTCTACATAACTTAGAAATAAGTTTTGGAAGGTTTGGTATGCCGAAATCAAGTTAAATCGCTTACAGGGACTAAAGTTGACAAACTGCGAAAGTATGCCAATTTGAACTGTAACAGACATTCCGGAACATGACCATAAGTTAAACATACCATAAATATCCTTTACATAGCTTAGAAATAGGCTTTGAGGTGTTCGGTATGCTAAAATAAACTTTTGTGTCATTCAGGGACTAAAAGCGTCAAAAAGTGCACAAGTTTGCATTTTCGCGCATAACTTACGTTCTGAATACATCCGGACATCCAAAAATATATGTAAGCACTAAAATATTTTATTTTAGTGTTTGGCATAAGAAAAATCCATTCGTCGCGTCATTTGGATCGGTTTTCGCGCTTATGCGCATTCCGTCGGAATTAAGCGAACATCGTGTTCGTACGACCAAACGAACCGAAATCCGGCATATTTATGAGCATGTTTCATGTCCACAATGTTTAGGCATCATTTTAGGGCCTTAACGGTGGCTTAACGGGCCTTAAACGTGTCGGAAATGATCTTAAACACCAACAGGGACCAAAACTGTCATTTTGGAAACATGTTTTCTGATCAGAAGCTCCAGGCGGCCCGCCTGAGTTTTATGTGCATCCTAACGCGGGCCGCGTCAGACTTCCAGACCAGATTCGATGTTTAACAGCCTGTTTGCAGCTGTTTTGCACTCCCAATCTCTCTTCCACATGTCAATTCCTTATGGTGAGTGGCCATTTGACATACCATAACATTCCAACACATGTACGGGTAGGATTAGAGCACGGTTTCCATGAAACGATCTTAACGGTTACCCGAAAACTATAAATACCCATCCACCCCCATTGCAAAACCCACAAGAATCTGATCCTAGAAGCTCTAAGTTGAAACCATTGTTTCATACCTGAGCTACTTGGATCACGATTAGCATTCGGGGACCCTTCGTAAGTATTCTTTCATTCTTTTATTGCTTTTCGAGTCCGAAAGTCAAACTTTGTTTGACTTTCTGCATTGACCAGTTTATGGTCAATGCGAAGTTCGTTTGAACTTCGCAACGTGATTGTAATCACGATGGTTATAGTCCTTTGTGACTATGCCTACTTATTACCACGTTGTCTAGGGTCGTAAGGGGAAGCGATCTAATAAATCGCTTATACCTTCGAACCCGACCCATTTGGTCGATCATTAGGATCCGACCAAACACATTAGGTGACCATAGTATATAAGGAATAACCTTCCGAGGTTATACCTTATGGTCGCTTCGTTTAAGTAGTTGTATGATAGGTAGTTATATGCCTTAGGTAAATTACCAGAATACCCTTTTCATGTATAATTGGTAATTAAGCATATATAACCTAAACTTTTCTCACATAACTGATTATGTAACATGTTTAGGCATATAACACTTGTCATAGGACTAGTTAGGCGGTCCGAACGCGTTTCACGCGAACGGCGCGTTAAAGTAGCATAAGCTACCTTAATGGGTCGTGATGGGTCGAAAGCACTTATGTTAGGTTTCATTTAGTATGTAGGCTTTGTTAAACCATATTACACGAGTTTCCATACTCGTTTGGTTTATGAACCCTCATTCTATCCGATCCTCCGATTTAGGTCCGGGTTATTAACATAGTTACCTATATTAGGTGTCGTTTGATATCCGCGATCTCTAGCATTGTTTGGTTGTTACTCAAGGACTACTAAGCAATCTCAAGTGAGTACATAGACCCCTCTTTTACTGTTTTCAAACGTTTTGGGGTGGAACACATGTGCCTACTTGTTAGTTTCATGCTTTCTGTTTTCACATCATGTCACGACCCCTGACCCACCCTGGACGGAATCGGGTGCCGTGAACAGTCCAGCGGTACCGGTGATTATTTTGAAACCGTTGCAGCGGAAATTTCATCAGAACCGTGAGTTAGGAAAAATATCAGAGTTTAGAAAACACCGGATTTTATTTAATAAATAAATGGGATAAACCCATGTTTTATAATGGTAGCTTTAATAAATATAAATTTTATTACATAAAACAATATTTCTTATTTTGATTTAATTAATAAATAAGCCACTTCTTGATGCCTTTCAGTGCCGTATCATCTTTGACTCCAATTTACTGTAATTACCTGAAAAGTGTTTTAAAAAGGTTTTGTCAGCGGGAAATACTGAGTGAGTTCATTCATTTTTATAAAATGATCAGTTGTTTTAGTCTACAGTATTAAGAGCGATTACAATTGCCTCATCTTTTAAATTAACTGATCCAGTTGTCACTTTACCGGACTGTGACTGTGGACATATCACTTGTAGGGTCCTTTCACCCCAAGTGATAAATAATTAGTAGCTATGTGCACATCCCCCCACATACTGGCAGTAATTTCAGATAACAAAGACTTAATCCCTGTAACTATAATTTTGATAAAAACATGCTTTTGAAAAGTATTTTGATAAAAAGAGAATGACTCACAAACTGTGAGAAAAGAAGAATGACTCACTTTGCAGATTTATACGGGCAGAGCCTAGCCTACTGATTAGCCTTTTATCCTAATTTAAATAACAAGCATACAATTTGGAATTAGTAATCAATCCAGCATTTACGATAACTCACGAGATCAAATTCTCACAACAAACGACAAAGTGAAATACTTCATCCATCGAATTAACGATGATCCGTTGAATTAACAACGAACGACAAAGTATAATACTTTACCCATCGAATTAACGATGATCCGTCAAATTAATGACGAACGATAAAGTATAACCCTAATGTGGGCGGCACTTAAACATTCATTGGATATTTGAATCAATCGGACAATTAATCGTAGCAGCGATTGTGCTAATACCCTGATTGCAGCTTCAATTAGAGACCTGTGTGTGTTAATTGAATTATACAGCAGAAAACTCGGTGTATAATCGAGAATTCTTTCGACGTAATATGTTCAGAAAGCAAGTGCCAATGTCTGCTATTTATAGGTGAAATTTGATCACACATACGCATCGTATGCCTAACATCCCCTACGCATCGTATGCTAAGCATACGCACCGTATGCCATATTCCTCTACGCATCGTATGGCTTTTAAATAGCCTGCGCATCGTAGGCCATACTTTGATACGATGCGTAAGAGGTTGAAAGTCGGTTATAGAGTAGCCACGTGTGGGACTAGCTTAGCTGACTCACATATCTCGAATTTTCATATGTTGACAGCAATTTTTATAGATAATCATCAACTAGGGTTTACCCCCTCTGAGTTTTAGGGGCCCTAATCCTGATTCTGAAAATTATGAAACTTTTAGGGTTTGCTCAGAATCACTTGGGTGTCTCAATTAGGGTTTCCTATTGGTCAAATTACTTTAATAATTATGACTTTTGATGAGAGTCGTTACATTCTCCCCAACTTAATAAAAATCTCGTCCTCGAGATTTACTGGAATAATTGAGAATACTTTTTCTTCCTTTTGGATTCCAGTTCCCAAGTATATTCGGATCCTATCTTTGAATCCTACTTTACTTAACATTATTTGTTTACCTTTATATCTTATAAAGGTACTACCAAAGATTCGTCTGATAGACATTTCTTGAGATTAGATATATAAAATATATCATGTATTCCAACTAACCTTCCTGGTAGTTGTAAATTATAAGTAACTAATCCAATACATTGAATTTACTGGAAATGATCCTACATAATTTGGTCTTAGATTTCCTTTCTTACCAAATCTAACCACTCCTTTCCAAGGAGATACTTTTAATAGTATTTTGTCTCCAACTCGAACTCCAACGACTTTTATCTATTATCTGCATAATCTCTATGACTATCTCTTACCGTTTTCAGCTTTTCCTTTATGATACTAAATATCACAGTCGTAGTCACTTAGGATTTTCATTCATCTCCTTTGCCTCCAATTCTTTTTGCCTATAAAAATATATATCTTAACTTCTTATAATCTGTATAGATAGTATCCTTACTTCCATACAGATAATATCTTTAAATCTTAAGGCAAAAATTATGGTTCTAAATTTCTATCTTATGAGTGGTATAATTCTTTCGTACCTTTTTCAATTGTCTTGATGTATATGCAATTACCTTTTTGCATTGCTTTAAGGAATATCCAAATCCTAGCTTTGAAGTATTACCTTATACTTCAAAATCTTCAATTCCTTCTGGTAAGGCTAGAATTTATAGTATTGGTTAACTTAGTTCAATGGTATAGCTATTTTGAAAATTCCTTAATGTCTATAATACTAAACTTACAAAATTCCTAATTTCTATTGCGGATTGCAGAATCTTCCATTTGGTAATCACTGCTATCTTAGTAAGATCTAAGTGAATACCTTCATAGTTCACCATATGACCTAAAATTGCACTTCTAACAGCCAAAATTTATTCTTCGAAAATTTGGCGTAAAGCTTTTCTTTTCTTAACAAAGTTAAGAGTACATACCACTGCTGTCAATGTTTTTCCGGATTTTTGGAATAAATAAGTATATCGTCATTTGAAGACATTTACCAATTTATCCAATATGGTTTACAGATCCTATTTATCATGTCTATGAATGCTGCAGTTGCATTCTTTAATCCGAAGGGCATGACTGTAAACTAGTAATGACCATTGTTAGTTCTGAAAACAGTCTTTAGATACATCTTCCTCTGATACTTTTAACATATGTCGATCTTAGAAAAATATCTATTTCCCTGGAATTAATCGAATAGATCATTAATGCTAAGTAATGAGTATTGATTCTTAATTATAACCTTATTCAATTTCCTATAATCAATACATATTCTTTCGAAATTTTCTTTTTCTTAAATAACCAATATTGTACTAACCGATAAGGTTTCCTGGCTTATCGGTAAAATTACTGGAATTGATAAATCCTAAATTCTATCTTCATATCTGATGGTAATCCAGGTAAATTTTCTGGAAATACATCTGGGTATTTGGAATTACAGAAATTTCCTTAATTTCTGTATCTTTAGTATTAATGATTACTGAAATCATATATACTATTCCTTGCTTTCGTTCATATTTAGCAATTTCCATTACTGATATGAACTTCATAGGTTTATATGTATTATCTCCTGTAATCATGGTTGATTGAATTTCTAAGAAATTCTGATCACAGATAATGATCACAACATTGAATTCAACTAAATTCACATCTGCCGTTTCTAATATAGAAATTTATCTAAATGCTGATTTAAGATTTTGGCAGAGTAAAGTATTTATAAAACTTTGGTTTGCACCAGAGTCAAATAATACTGTTGTGTAAATGTTGTAAACTAAGAATATACCGGCTATCACATCTGGAATCATCTCGGCTTCATGAGTAGTCAGCTGAAAGGCTCTCTCATTCCTTTTTTTTTTTTTTTTTTTTTTTTTTTTTTTGCTCCTTCTGCTGGTTTGGCTTGATTGTCGAATGATTTATTCAATTTTGGACAATCTGGCCTAAGATATCCAGTTTCTCTACAGTTGTAGCAAACTGAAAATTTCTTCCTCCTACAGTCTTCTTCTTGATGCCCCGGAATTTTGCAAAAATTGCAATATCCTTTGCATCTTCCAAAATGCTTCCTTTTGCAAAAATTGCAAAATGGACTAGTAGAAGATTGCCCATTCACTCCTTTCTTGAAATGGTTATGGTTACCCGAACTGAATTCTTGGGTAATCTTTTGGACTACTTCCTTCCTTCTATTTTCTTCTCTTGTCCGTACTAGCTCGTCAGTCATAGTATTGGCTAATTCTACTGCATCATCAATTGTGCGAGGTTTCGCAGCCTTGACAATATTACGAATATCAGAAATTAATCCCCAAATATAACGAGAAATAAGTACCGGTTCTGGCGAAGCCAGGATTGGTACCATTCTAGCATATTCGAAGAATGTCGTAGTATACTCTCGACAATCTATATCTATCATCCGGTGGTTTTAGAAACTTATTTGCCATTTGATCTTTTTCATACTCGGGACAGAATTTTCTTTCTACAAGATTCTTAAATTCTTCCCAGTTCACAGCATACGCCATCCTTCTTCCTTTTGCTTGTAACATCGTATTCCACCATTCTAGCGCCACTTCTTTGAAAAGATTTGATGCATACATGACCTGATCATCCTGAGCACATTTACTTATGGCAATTACTGCCTCGGTTTTCTCTAACCAACGCAGTGCCGCAGTCGCTCCTTCATTGCCTGCAAACTCAATGGGTTTACAAGCAAGAAATTCTTTATAAGTGCAACCAGGCGTTGCAACTTTCCTTTTCTTAGGGAGCGGAGCTTGCCGTGGTTCATTATCATGATTAACATGATTATCGCCTCCATTTACGCTATTACTGAAATTATCTTCAGAAAATGCGTTACTAGGAACAACTTGTTGCGGTTCGATTGGATTTTTAACAGCAGCAATGATTGCTGGAATAGCATTGGCTATCCCTTGAGCAACTATTCCTGGAATAGTGTTGGCTATCTCTTGAGCAATGATATTTTCTATATCTTGCCTAGTCACATATTGATTCCCTGATTGTTGCTCAGATTGATTACCCTCATTAACTGGTTCATTATTAGCGTTTTCCATCTGATATCTAAATTATAGATATATAATTATTATAAAGGAAATAATCCTATGTCACAATTTAGTTGCACATAATCACATAAACGAATAAACAAAATTGTAACTTTTCTAATATTTCCTTATATTATGCTTCTTATATACACCCGTTTTATTATTTATTTTACACATACTGATTTTACTGTTATTATTACACAACCACAGTTTCATAATCCCCTATCCTTTATCAGATGATGTTCTAGTAACGGCGTTTCTTCTCATCGTATTTCCAGGAGATTTGTCCCAAAGTCTCTTGAATTCTATTCCCAGTATCCATGTTGTCAAAATGATGGAGTTTAGTCCTATTCTCGTTACTTATTGGTAAATTTGGTAAAGGTTCTGGATTGTACTTAGGAAAAAGCCTATAGGGATGGTTTTGTAACAGTATTTCATTATCCAACCATTCGTCTATATTCCAGTGATTAGAAGAATTTGGAATATATGGTTCTAAGTTTATAAAATTATTTTCATTAACAGACTCAATAGTATCATTGGTTGCCATTATAAAATCTAATTCTTCTTGAGATGGTAACTCTTCAATTTGCCTAGAGTTTTCCCCAATTTCTATTTTCTTAGGCTTAGGTTTCTCGAGAGGTAAAGCGTTAAATTCTATAGGTTCTTCTATGTCTGGAATATACCTATTAAAATCTTTGGAAACTTCGATTCTTACTGGATAGAGATTTAAATTCTGAAGGGTTTCTGACAGATCACTCATGCTATTTAACAAAATACACATAATTATTAAATCATATTAAAATTTTATAGAACAAATTTTTTTTAAATAGTATTTCATACTACCAAAACAACTAAAATTTAAAACATACTAGGTTTTATTTGTAATTTATTTATAAATTTTCTTGATTGTAGATAATAAAATACTAAACTTTAAATCAGAATAATTAAAGATTTATATTTACTATTACAGTAGTTATCATATAAAAATCTATATATTAAATAAGTATGATGACTTAATTTACATATATTAACTAGTCATTATCATGGTGGATATTGGTTAGTGCTGCCTTGTTTAAGCATAGGTGATCAGTCCATGCCTAACTAAGGCTAGGTTATCCAATATCTGCCTTTGATAATAATCTTTAAAAATAATCTTAATACCACTACTATTAATATATTATTATTAACAATAAAATTATTAATAATAAATAATAATTTTAAATAAGAGTATACATAAAAATATTATTTCTTTACCACAATATAGTAATACTATATTAGGTAATTCCATATATTAATCAAATAAATTTATATATAATGTTTTTCGATTAACAATAATAGAGCAACAAATATTACAATATATATAAAAATATACCCATATTACAATTAACAAATAGTCAGTTACATAATCATATAATAGTAATCAGGAAAAATTAAGTATTTCTAAATACTTAATTAGCTTAACCCAGTGGCTCTTGTCTCGAAAGTTGTATGATATACTTTAACTTCTGTGGACTTATAATTAAATTTTCATGTGTTTTCTTATATATTATCACAACTTTACATGTTTCTTACTGGCGTTAAATATTTTATGGTAACGTATTGGAAATTCTTTACACTTTTGATTAGTATCCCAACTTAATGGGTTTCTATCGTTTATTATTGTCGTTCAAGTTACTAGGCGGATAATCAAACGAAATAATGTTTGATGTCGGAAAAGAGATTCCTAATAAAGAAATCTAGACACAGATGCTTGTGCTTTATTCCAAATTGACTTTTGGAATTTCATATCACATATTTCACATGCTGTAATATACATACCATCTATCAGGTCAATGTATTTAACAGATTCATATTTCCAAAGCAATTCAAATATTAGATCATGATGCTATTTAGGGAAATCTTGTCACTTGTTTGACATATTATATACCCTGTCTTATCCGATTCGCGCCGGAGAGGTAATCTCAGTATATCCGGACAAACTGGAGAGTCTTGCTACCCCATAACCAGTCTTGCCGGAGAAAATTTTCTATTTCCCATAAATAGTATCTTTTCAAGATTTTAAAAGTGCCTTTTTCATTAGGGCTTTTATCTAGAATTAGGGAAAGTTGTATTCCCGTAACATATATTATTCTAGACCAAGTAATATCAATAAGCAATAATTACTATTAATTCTTGCTTATTTATCATATCTTGCAATATTTTAATTACCATTCTTATGGTATATCAAAACCCATCATACTTTATTTACACAAATACTTAGCTTATTTCAAAGCTTATACTAAGGCATCTTTTCTTAAGTTCGAGTCTAAATGCTATCATGTGTGCTACTAGTTAACAGCAATCTCCTAACTCTTTTATATAAACTTTAGGTATTATTATTGCAACACCTAAAGGCTTGAAGCAGTGGCTCTGATACCACCTTCTGTCACGACCCCTGACCCACCCTGGACGGAATCGGGTGCCGTGAACAGTCCAGCGGTACCGGTGATTATTTTGAAACCGTTGCAGCGGAAATTTCATCAGAACCGTGAGTTAGGAAAAATATCAGAGTTTAGAAAACACCGGATTTTATTTAATAAATAAATGGGATAAACCCATGTTTTATAATGGTAGCTTTAATAAATATAAATTTTATTACATAAAACAATATTTCTTATTTTGATTTAATTAATAAATAAGCCACTTCTTGATGCCTTTCAGTGCCGTATCATCTTTGACTCCAATCTACTGTAATTACCTGAAAAGTGTTTTAAAAAGGTTTTGTCAGCGGGAAATACTGAGTGAGTTCATTCATTTTTATAAAATGATCAGTTGTTTTAGTCTACAGTATTAAGAGCGATTACAATTGCCTCATCTTTTAAATTAACTGATCCAGTTGTCACTTTACCGGACTGTGACTGTGGACATATCACTTGTAGGGTCCTTTCACCCCAAGTGATAAATAATTAGTAGCTATGTGCACATCCCCCCACATACTGGCAGTAATTTCAGATAACAAAGACTTAATCCCTGTAACTATAATTTTGATAAAAACATGCTTTTGAAAAGTATTTTGATAAAAAGAGAATGACTCACAAACTGTGAGAAAAGAAGAATGACTCACTTTGCAGATTTATACGGGCAGAGCCTAGCCTACTGATTAGCCTTTTATCCTAATTTAAATAACAAGCATACAATTTGGAATTAGTAATCAATCCAGCATTTACGATAACTCACGAGATCAAATTCTCACAACAAACGACAAAGTGAAATACTTCATCCATCGAATTAACGATGATCCGTTGAATTAACAACGAACGACAAAGTATAATACTTTACCCATCGAATTAACGATGATCCGTCAAATTAATGACGAACGATAAAGTATAACCCTAATGTGGGCGGCACTTAAACATTCATTGGATATTTGAATCAATCGGACAATTAATCGTAGCAGCGATTGTGCTAATACCCTGATTGCAGCTTCAATTAGAGACCTGTGTGTGTTAATTGAATTATACAGCAGAAAACTCGGTGTATAATCGAGAATTCTTTCGACGTAATATGTTCAGAAAGCAAGTGCCAATGTCTGCTATTTATAGGTGAAATTTGATCACACATACGCATCGTATGCCTAACATCCCCTATGCATCGTATGCTAAGCATACGCACCGTATGCCATATTCCTCTACGCATCGTATGGCTTTTAAATAGCCTGCGCATCGTAGGCCATACTTTGATACGATGCGTAAGAGGTTGAAAGTCGGTTATAGAGTAGCCACGTGTGGGACTAGCTTAGCTGACTCACATATCTCGAATTTTCATATGTTGACAGCAATTTTTATAGATAATCATCAACTAGGGTTTACCCCCTCTGAGTTTTAGGGGCCCTAATCCTGATTCTGAAAATTATGAAACTTTTAGGGTTTGCTCAGAATCACTTGGGTGTCTCAATTAGGGTTTCCTATTGGTCAAATTACTTTAATAATTATGACTTTTGATGAGAGTCGTTACACATCATATACGTGCTATGTTTATTAGTACATTTATAGTACATGATTTCAATACATTTTATGCTATGTATGACCATTGTGTGTGTACTTAGTACATCGTTTTACATTACATGCTATGTATGCCCATTGGGTGCGTACTTAGTACATCGTTCTACATTACATTTCATGCTATGTATGCCCATTGTGTGCGTACTTAGTACATCGTCCTACATTTCATTTCATGCTATGTATGTCCATTGTGTGCATACTTAGTACATTGTTTTACATTACACTTATGCTATGTATGTTCTTTGTTGCATACTTAGTACATTGTTATACATTACACTTTATGCTATGTATGTTCTTTGTTGCATACTTAGTACATTTGTTATTCATCACATGCTTACATTTTGGATACACATTACATGATTTACATTAAACATGAACATTTTACTTTGGTAGTTTGGTTTGATTAAGTAACGAGGCGTGTGTAATATGATACAAGTATGGTGGATACGCCGCTGGTACTTCCTATATATAAGTGCTTGTATGGTATTACATATCGTAGCTTTATTTGAATCATTTCAATTTGAGACATATAACATTTTATACAAATAACATACTTTTCACAAGACATTGATTTACAAACAACTTATCTTATACAAACTCATTTTACATGGTTATTCATTTAACCATACATTATTCTCTTATTTATACATATCATCTGATCTTATCGTTTTTCAAATGATTTACAAGACAAAGCAAATTACAAAGTTCATGACTAAGCATTTTCTCAAACATAAGTCATGAATTCTGTTTTCACAAAACCTATGTATCTCACAGGCATTTTTATGCTGACGTACCTATTTTCACATGTGTTTTCAGGAGATGATGCATAGGACTTATCAAGACATACTTAGGCGGACCTGTGCCTTAGTGACTTAAAACGAGACAAGAACTAGTTAATATATGGTATGTACTCTTTGGTTCTTGTTTAACACAATGTAAACTCTCATGTTTGATTAATAAAACGAAACTTCAATTGCCATGGATTTGAAACAATTAATTCTGTTACAACACTCCCCGACGTTTCCGCCACGTTTTGTATGTTCTACGTGGTCGGGGTGTGACATATGATACCAACTTGTAAGACCTTAATACATATATGACAAAAGTCGCAGCGGAAATTCGTGCCATAAAATTTCTTTCATTACAAACGTCTTGACTTACTTGAAAATTCATTTTAAAATGTCTCTTTTACGAAAAAGAAGTATAACTCCCGTTTGCTAAAGTACATACTCAAATATTCCCGTACAATCTATCTTGTGACTCAGTCTTCGATCTCTAGTCCTCGTGATAATCACCCATGATTCGTACAACCTACACTCACCACATACATTCATAACATTAGTGCACAATACATAAACAAGATTCATTCTCATACACTCCCTATTTCGTTATCTTTCTAACTTTAAGCATTTCCTCTGCGTATCCATATCCTGGTGAGGCTTCAATAATGTACATTCATTACTTTTCATTCTCAAGGCACACTATTAATAACGTATTACTCAACGTATTTAATTCATGCATACATACATTCTTACATGCATACATACACATCTACATATGTACATACCTTCCATTATCTCTACATACATGCATATACACATACATATCTTCATATATACATAAATACACATCTACATACGTACATACATTCCTACGTCTCTACATACATGCGTACACTCATACGTACCTTCGTATATACATAAATACACATCTACCTACGTGCATACATTCCTACGTCTCTACATACGTGAATACACTCGTACGAACCTTCATATATACATAAATACACATCTACATACGTACATACATTCCTACGTACACGTTCAAGATCTTGCATACCTCTTACATACCCATACATTAATTACATGGTACATAGATTTAGATTTTTGCCCATAAACATCAAGGGAACGATCAAAATCACGTTTGGGAAGCCCGCCGTAGTCTACGGGTAACATACCGAAGCCTACTATACATAAATCAACTTAAATAACAAATTTCAGGTTTTTGGACATGGGGAGGGCGTCGGCGACGGCCCTTGCATTTACGCGTAGCCAAAAACCTCCGTAGGCAGGAAAATACCGCGTCAGCAAAAACTGACTTTCCATGGGGCGTCGGCGACGGCCTCTCGAAAGTCAGTTTTCCTGCTGTGTTGTTTTCGTCGTTCGAACGCACTAAAACTCGCATAACTTTTAAACTGTTTACCCGTTTAACCTCCCGTTTCTTCCTACATGATTGAAAATTAACATTCTATCATGTGAACTTGAAATCCAACATCCGGGTTAAGGAAATTCTTAACTTATACGTTTTCGGCTTATTATTCATTTACGAATTATTCGACCCGTTCATGCATTTATCAAAATAATCTGTTGATTTGACCTCAACTTCATATGAACTTAATAATTTCAACGACGACTATCATAAGAGATTAAATTCTCGGATGCCTTGCATCCTCTTAACCCATTTTCGCTCAAAAGCTTATTTTGACCCGTTATGGGTATTTGATCATTAAAAGGTCTATGACATACAAAACCCTATTCTTCGCTTTCATACTTGGCCAAGACATTACTCAAATCGAATAGCTTGTTTCCAAACGACTTTTAAGGTCGTTTACCCAATATACCTATCAAGGGCGTTTTTGTCAACTTCGCTCCATCCTTTACAACAAAGGACTTCATTGCATATTTAACCAATCCTACTACTTAACTACAACTCTAATCACACATACTTTGCTCGGATCAAAGTTATGATCCGTTTTAATACTTCATCCACCAAATTGTTAGATGATAGCAACAAAATCCTTTCGCTATTCATCCTGTGAATTCATAATATTTGACAATAAAATCATTAGTCGACATCGTTAAATGGTGATATCTTCGACATTTGACCGATTTGGTCTAAAAGCTCATTTCATCCTTATGGGGTAGTAATTATTCATTATCTCATCCAGGTATCATATTCTATCGTTAACTCGTAATCAAAATTACCATAATACCCTTTTTACCCCCTTTCAACCCACAACTTAGTTTCTTATCATAAACACATGTTCCGACCCGTATCAAAACTTGCCGAAACATCATTCTTCATATATTAACTTATCATACTCTGAATTTATACAATGAATAAATATCCTACAAAAGGGGTGTAAGCTTTACTTACCTCACATCCAAATATGCTTCCCGTGCGCATAAGTCCCGTTTGACCGCTTCTTTCCCAAGATTCCTTGCCGCTTACCAAGCATCAACTATCATATATCATTCTTATGATAGTTAGTTTATTCATCATTCGCCACAACCCTTTCATCACACGGACCTTATATGGAATTTATCATTCAACCTTATAACATGCTAATCTATCATTTCTTATCCGATTTCTTTAAACATTCACACACATGTATGATTTCAAACATCATTAACATAAGTAGTTCATCATTTTACATCACATTATCTAAAACACACTTCTCACGTTAGTTAACTATCAAATATCTCATTATCACATTCTATACCTAATTACCACATTCTTGCATACAATTTCACTTTCTAGTTTCACCTAGTCATTTTATCAAACACTTGGCGCGCGTACAACACTTTAAGCTCTATGTACATGTGTTTTATGCATAACCTACTAGTAAACTTCACTAAACTCAATCATTCAACTAATTTCACATGATTCATCCATCATATAACATGATTGGCTATCAATACATTAGTGATTATGCTTTCATTCAACAAAATTGCACAATTACAAGATCATCATTCATCAACATACTACTAGAACAAGTGGGTTTCTCCTCAATTCTTCATTATAACTAAATTCTAGCATAAGTCATCTTCAATATGATGATTCTAACTCATATATATCTTCAATTCATTCAATTTTCACAGATTGTTTAAAACCCATTTCATCAACTACCATCAAAACACAAAATTTAACTCACCTCATGTTGGGAACTCATAGATAACTGAAAATCCAGTCACATGCATTCGAAATTCATCCACTATCTCACTCAATTTATCAATTTTTGGATCAATTGGAGAAGAAGGGTTTTCCTTCTCCTGCTCCTGCCTTGCGTCACACATACACACATCCCACACACTACAATTTCAATTTTTTTCTTATTAATTTGTTAATGTTCACTTTCAACCCCTAAGGTTTCACTTGGTTATTAATAAGGCAAAGCTTTTATTCTTTCTACACTTTTGCCATACAATCTAAATTAGTTAATTAACTAAAACCTTTAAACACAAGGTAAATTCATAATTCGGATTTTTGGGGCGTTACAGGTGGCAGTGGTTTAGGAGTTGGCGGTGTGGAAGTAGAGGACATGGTGGTTGTAGTATAGGGTTTGGGGGAGGAGGAAAGAACTCAGACGTGGGGTTTTGAGAAAATAAGAAAAGGACTAAAATACCCTTTTATCTGATTTTAAAGGAGTGCCACATGTCACAACCAGATTCATTCTTAGACTTTCTACCCAAATAATACTTCCTATTTGATCTTTTCTCGTCCTTACCTATATATTATTTAGCAAATTCTAATCCACTCACAAAATTACTATTCCTTTTATTTTCATTTTAGTCCTTTTACTTTTCAACCTTCTATGTTTGACCCTTATAATGTTTATTCATTGTTTTTTTTCTTTTTAATCTTTATACTTTTTAACCTTTACAAGTTTGTCAAAAACCATGTTTAACCCTTATAAGTTTTAAATTTTAAAGAGTTGTCACCAAAAAAAAAATTATGATTAAACGGCTCCGTCGCAACGTGTAGGTCCTAAGTAGACTTAGTTATTCTTTTTTATATGTTCCGTTTCGGTCTAATTCTTGTGAGTTAACACCTGGAATGCGCGTGCGTGGTTCAACGTCTTTCACCATTCATTTTTTTTTACTTTTAACTCTTAGAATTTTCATGTTTTACAAATTTATCACAAAATATTTTTCATTTTTAATCCAACACTTTTCTACGTTCAACTTTGGTCTCTACTTTTTCTCTTTTACAAATATTTCGTTTTACCTTTCGGTTTAAATTTTGCGAGTTAACACATTGCAACAAATGTGTGTGGTTCAACATTTTAACGTTTATTTTTGGGTTTAACTGGGCCATTGCAACGTGTGGGTCCTAAGTCGACTTAGTTATTCTTTTCTATTTTTAACGTTTCAGTCAAATTTTTGCGCATTAAAACGCGCAACGAGTGTGAGTGGTTTAACGTTTTTAAATTTACTTTTCATTTGATCTAACAGTCTCGTTGCAAAACACGGGTCCTATATACTAGTATTATATTATATTGTGTTGTGTTATATTATATTATATTATATTATATTATATTATATTATATTATATTATATTATATTAAATTATATTATATTATATTATATTATTATATATATCAAATGATAACACCACTTTGCTACAGTGGTGTTATCATATTTTTTCTTTTTTTTTCTTTTTGTAGTTTTTTTTTCTTTTTTTTACTTTTACTATTTAATTTTCAACATTTACTCTTACAACCCCTTAACTTTCTAAATACTTTTTAATCGAGTTTTACGTCATTATTTTTACTTACGTGTTGATATATACTTAAGTTGATTTACATTTCGACATTTTTTTGTGTTTATTTACGATTTTGCCCCCAGTATAAAATTTGTTTTAATTTGTTTTAATTGGTTGGCTCGATTTAATTTTTATTCGTCATGTCCATGGGAGACTTTGATGTTGTGCGGGGAGGACCTCCGCACAAGGCCCACGATTTCGAGGGGCATGCGATTTAAAAAAAAATCCGATACGTATATGTTATTTTTTTAAATAGTAAACACATACCACTTCCAATATAGGCCCATTTACAAATCATTTTTTATGGTTTAGAATTCGGCCCACTTGTAATTAGGTTTATTGAACCCAATCCTAATTTGATTTTTTTTTAAATAATAACAAAACATAACGGAAGGGCACATTTTTTTAAGGCTCGAACAGGGTATGTGAATTCTTAGAGACGCCTCTGGTCATGCCAACGGTAGTTTTTCCATCGTTTTAGTTTTTTTAGCAAAATTACGGTAGTATTTTGTTTCACTTTGTTTACTCGATGTAAATTTTTTCGAGATCGTGTTATGATTAGTATGTACAAGTAACTAAAACACAGACATACATACTATGAGAAATAAATATTCGGCTTAATGCCCCGCAACGCGGGCGGGCAAAACCTAGTTTATATTAAAACACAAGATGACTACTATAGTAACTGCACACTCATTTTCACTATAGTAGCTAGAGTGCATTGTCTAAACTATGAGGGTGCCCTTCTTTTAACTTAAATTACTATATAGTAAAATACAAAATAAGTACTACAAAAGTTATTTTAGTAATTTTTCATTTTTAATAAATAATTTTTTTCTTACACAACTTGAAGATAAATAAGCAAGTGTTGATCCACAACATTTAGGTTGTCTATCTAGACCTTTCCTGACTTTTGTAATTATAAGTATGGAGAAAATGGGTGGGGTTATTGTAAAAAGGGTTTTTTTGTGAGAAGTGTAAAAAGTGTTTTAAACCCTTATATCTTATAATTAGATAAAAAAAAAAGGCTTAAATGTAAATTACGTTTTAATTTTTTGACTAATCTGGCTAGATTAGGGGTAATAGTGTCTTTTTGTTTAAATAAAGAAACTGTCATCAACCTCAATGCATATGCAAGCTCCCCCGTCTTTTTTAAACGTCAATAATTTTTTATACGTATTTTTTTAATTAAACCATAATAACGAGCGTTTTTTATCTTTAGTATAAGTACCATATTGCAATACTTATACAGAGAAAAAAGTTATGTTTCAATTGGATGTTCTAACTCATGGTGTTTCAACATCTTGAAAAACAATATTAAGATTCAAGGTATGGTGTTTTACATCTGGAAAAATTGAATTATGATTCAAGTCATGGTGTTTTAACATATTGAATCTGGAACATCTACTAGAACGCAAGTGTAAAACACCATGTATCGAGGTGTAAAACACCATACGAAGAACATGCGAAGAACATTAATTGGAATGCAGGTTTAAAACACCATACGACGAACTACTACTCGAATGTAGGTTTAAAACACCATACGAAAAACATGTACTAGAATGCAGGTGTAAAACACCATGAATGCATATAAAACACCACGAGTGTACCTGCATCTCCTGGTTCCATTTTTTTCGTACCTTCAAAACTGTTTCAGATGCTTCAAACTTGCAAATTCAGAATTCTTGTGATGCTAAAGTACAAATGACGACAGTTATAATACCAGTTAAAGAATCTTAGAAGATGAATGTAAAATAAAAACATATCATATTCCTAAAAAAACTCCTATATGGTTACAGGATGAGATTTTACTCTTAAATTGGTTTTTGAGATAAATTACCTTATTACCCTTAAGAATTAATATTACTACTTGATACGTATCATCATCAGAGTATTTCTTACAACTTTCACAAACTTACCACTTTTTACATGAACCTTAATCTGGAGAAAGTAATCTCTTCAAATATAGTATACTTCAATTACAACTTACACCGTTAAAAAATTATATTGTTAAACCATAACAAAAATATCAAATTAAAATAATCCAATAATTTAAAAAACATCGTTCACAGTCACACTAATTTAGTTATTTTATTTTGTTATTACGTTCGTTACGTTTAACTAAAAAGTAAACAAATCACAATTATTAAAACTATCCGATATGCTTTTTTTAATATAATTTTTGTTATTTATGATGACTAACCAAAGTCACGGTCTAAACAAATTCGGTAGTGGTATTTGTAGCGTTTTATGATAAACGGTATAATTTGTATTGACGATGGAGTATATTCTTTTATATCGTAAACTATAGTGAATACCAACATCGTGACAAACCAAACTGATACCATCCTAAAAATATATGTACAACGAATTAGAAAGTCGATATCCTTTTTAGCACAACATGACTTTTTTTGGGTTTTCTCTCTCGAATATCAAGATTTTATGTTTTTGGGCTTTGTCTTTCGATTGTTGTACCGAACGTTGTTTTCATACTAAATCGATTAGGTACCAACCGAATTACCACAGCGAAGCGCAATGGAAAGTGGGAACCTACTAGTATACATTATCTTCCAACAAGATTGAAAACGTACAAAAGAAAATCTCTTTTTTGATACAATTTTTTTATTAATATGTTTAATTGTGAAAACTGAGTTCATCAAATGGAAATTGGTCTAGTTGCCTTCTCTTTTATAAATGGTGATTGTCTTAATTGTGTCCTGTAAATTGATTCACTTTGATCCAACTAATGTCAAAAGCTAATTAAAATATATTTTAAGTAAGTTTTGTCGACTTACTTTGGATTAAAGGTGCTCAAATCATTTAAAGCCCATAACAAACCCAATAAAGTGTGGGATTAAAACATTCCACTTATTTTCTTGCAAGGGATTTAAGTATTTTCGATATTACTCAAATGGTTAATATGCGAGAAAAATTGTGTTTTTTTTAAATAGGTGATGATGTAGAGTGTGAGATGAAGGTTTAGTGTTATAGAAAAAATAAAGGTTTTAAAGAGGTTTAAAATAATAAAATCTTATATAATATGGTGGTGTAGATGTTTGTAAAATGTAGCGTTGTCCATGCTCTAATCCTCATCATTATCAAATTAACCCGCTAGAAAATATCATTACTAATTATAAAGATGATATAATTACTATTATTATGTATTATTGAATTTATTCTTTTACATTTTTAGGTACTTTCTTCGATTTATTCTCGTATCTCGATTCTCATTTTGGATATATTCTATGCTATCTTAAAAGACAAAGCTGGTGAGTTTCTAACCGGCTTTGCCTCCTCATACTTTCATGATGTTGCAATTTTAGCCCTTTAACTTTGGTACCTTCAAAGTTTCATAAAATGACAAATTTAGTCCCTAAACTACTACTTCCCTAAGCTTTTACAATATTGCATTTCAAGCTCCTTAGCTTTGCTACGGCCCCTCCACTTTTTGAGTAATCAATTTTAGTCCCTTATCTAACTTTACTATTCTTCTACTTTAACAATTGACATTTTTAGCCCCAAACTTTTTACTAATTTAATTTTCTTTCGACAACATTCGTTCGTTAATTTCTTTTGTTTACCCATATCGTTTTTTGCTTAAAAAAACTATTTTCCATGCATATCATTATATACGTATCCGTATAAATTTAAGTGTGTCTACATTTTGACATAAACTTTTTCTGGAAACGAGTTATGTCAAATATAAGACGTTTTCGTATAAAAAAGTATTTTTACGTACATATTTTTATGTATGCGTCTGTATCAATTCGAGTTGGTGTATATTTGGATATACTTTTTTTGTAATATAATACTTTTTCTACTTATTTTATGTACGTTTTCATAAATTTTGTTGCGAACAGAGTGAAGTTAAATTGTGGTTTTTTTTTCAAAACTTTAATTAATCCTATAGAATAAGTTATGATTGTATGAGATAGATTTGTAACACCCTTCTAATTTTAATTGAATTTAATAATAGTTAATACCATTTTTAATAAAATATGCTTAATTAACATAGATTTCATAAAAGAAGTTCATACGTAGCATAAATCTTAGTCAACCAACGACTAAGTTAAAACATTTCAAAAGTTGTTTAACAATTGTTTACAACCCATAAACATAGTCTATTAAAGATTTAAAACGTTGCGGAAGCATGTAAGTAGTGTTCGGTTCTTCAAAATCTAGCTCGATCATCTTCCGGTTACTTTCCAACATCACCTAAGATCAAAACCATAACAAATGTTAGTTTTGATCAAGTTACAATGGATACAAACAAGTTCCAAGGGTTAACAACACAAAAAAAAAAAAAAAAAAAATTCCCGGAAGAGGGGCGTCACGTGACGCCAAGCCCCCATTTTGACAGAATGTTCACTTTGTTGTTGCTGCAGATTTCCAGTTCCAAGTTTAATCAAGTTCTAACTTAAAATGGCCATAACTTTTGACTTATAAGTCTGTTTTAGGTGATTCTTTTTCCTATGCGTTTGTAAATTCATTACCGACATGCCTATTACAAGTTTCATACCGAACAGTTTGTTTACGGACCGAAATACTGTATGTCTATTTGCAATTATTCGACCCATTCTAACTTAACCATTTTACTAGTAAACCTAAGGCGTTTATTACCCAAACTCCGGGGCTTATTATCACTGGTAGTTCATTATCAACTTATGGCTTCGTGCTCTTGTGACCATTTCCGCCAATTCCTTCTACTTACAATATTAATACTACAAAGTATCATTATTCGACCCGTTTGGTTCATCTACGGAAATCCTCCATTTTTGATTACTACCAAACGACTACAACCCAATTCTTAACCTACGGATTTAAGTAACGTACATGATCGCTACAACCAACATAATTTTTATCAACAACGCATAGTTTAACAACAATTCATCAAATGTAACAGATCAAGTTACATACCTTCAAAGTAGGCCTTTCAAACGTGGTTCGCCACCCGCTTGTCCGCTTGACGCTCCTGCGCTCTTTCCTATAGAGTTCATTTAAGACTTGTTTAGAACTCTCTTTAAACCTTATATCGTATAATACACCGTAACATCATAATTATGCGTTTAAACTTTGAATTTCAGTTTTAAGCCTTCTTAGAGGCATTTTCACAAACACTTTGAGGGCAGATTTTACATGATTAAATATCAAGTCTCTAGCTTATCATTTAGCCCTAATTCCACATCATTCAACCATTTTAAAGAATTGTTAGCTTTTATAATTCTGAAGTTACCTCACAATTGTCAAATTACACTAGAATAACACCCAATCTCCTAGTGATTATCAAATTCTACATAACCCACTAATCACCTACAATGGTGCTCATGGATTTTACTAAAATTTCACATGATTTCAACTTGTATTTGTCTAGGGTTTGTCCCTAGACACTATAGTTGTTCCTAAATCATCATAAGACACACATGCAACCATAATTTCAGATTTTCCCAATTTCATGAGAATTTCAAGTTGAAAGTTTTCCTCAAATTTTACATACCTTGTAATCCTCTTGTGATGAGGATCAATAATCTATGCTCGGATTTTGATTTTGACTTGATTTGAACCTCAATTTGTGAGTTTTAGTGATGAACTAGGGTTTGGAGCATGGGGGTCGACCTGCTCTTTCTTCTGATCGACCAGACACCTCTTTTGGGGTGTTTGGTTTATTTTTTTTTTGTTTTATCAAATTAAGTTTCAATTTTAACAACTTAGGCCCCTCCATTTTGTTCAACACAAAGTTTGGTAGCTTTTAACCCTAGTATAAGTTATTTCTAGACAATTAACCAACTAGGTTAAAATTCCTAGTTAGTAAATTCCCGTTTATTTATACTTTATAAATCTAATATAAAGTTTTATATTTTCGGGGTGTTACAAGTCCACCCCCTTAAAAGGGTTTCGTCCCCGAAACCGAATTACGTACCAAATAAAGTAGGGTATAGTCGTCGCATCTCCTCCTCGGACTCCCACGTAGTGTCCGAGCCTTTTCTATGCTCCCATTTAACCTTCACTTGGTTAATCACTTTGTTTCTCAAGCTCTTCTCTTTACGATCTAAAATCGCAATTGGTTTTACGGCATAGTTGAGACTGTTATCCACCTCGATATCATCGTAGTGGATACGAGCAGTTTCGTCTGCTAAACATTTTCGGAGATGTGACACATGGAATGTGCTATGAATCCCACTCAACTCCTCGGGTAATTCGAGACGATATGCCACCTTACCAACCCGTTCGGTGATTCTGAATGGTCCAATAAACCTCGGGCTTAGCTTCCCCCTTTTTCTGAATCTAATAACGCCCTTCCATGGGGAAAGTTTTAGCATAACCATGTCGCCAACCTGGAATTCGATTGGCCTATTTCTTTTATCAGCATACGCCTTTTGCCTGTCTTGAGCCGCTTTCAAGTGTGCCCGAACCACATCAATATTTTCATTAGTGGCTTGTACTATATCTTGGTGGGCGAGTTCACGTGGACCCACTTCACCCCAACATACCGGGGTTCGGCATTTCCTACCAGAGAGCATTTCGTACGGCGCCATCTTAATACTAGCGTGGTAGTTGTTGTTATACGAAAACTCGACTAACGGTAGGTAAACATCCCAACTTCCTCCAAAGTCGATTATACACGCTCGTAGCATATCCTCCAATGTTTGTATTATTCTTTCACTCTGTCCATCTGTTTGAGTATGGTACGCAGTGCTAATGAACAATTTGGTTCCCATTTGCTCTTGGAAATCTCGCCAGAAATTTGAAGTGAACCGGGTATCCCTATCAGACACGATGGATACCGGTACTCCATGACGTGCTATTATCTCATTAGTATAAACTTCCGACATCTTTTCTGACGTATAAGTCTCACGAATCAGAATGAAGTGAGCACTTTTCGTCAATCTATCCACCACCACCCATATGGCATCGAAACCGCGGTTTGTCTTTGGTAGTTTGGTTAATAGGTCCATCGTAATATGTTCCCATTTCCAAACCGGAATTTCCAACGGTTGAAGTTTACCGTATGGTTTTTGGTGTTCCGCCTTGACTTGTAAACATGTCAAGCATTTTTCCACGTACTTCGCCACATCTCTTTTCATTCCGGGCCACCAATAGTTTTGCTTTAAGTCATTATACATTTTGGTTGCTCCCGGATGGATGGAATAACGAGATTTATGAGCTTCATCAAGTAGAAGCTTTTTAACTCCACATGTGTTAGGAACCCAAATTCTATTGAAACGCGTTTTTAAACCGTGGTTTCCTACTTCGAGATTCTTAACTTGGCCAACAATCCTTTCCTTTCTCTAGTTTTCCGTCTTTACTGCTTCATCTTGTGCCTCTCGGATTCGTTCAAGTAAGCCTGAGGTCACAATGAGTTGCAATGATCGTAATCGTATCGGAACATAATCTGTCTTTCTGCTTAGGGCATCCGCCACCACGTTTTCCCTTCCAGGGTGATAGTGTATTTAACAGTCGAAATCTTTCACCGTTTCTAGCCATCGCCTTTGTCGCATATTTAACTCCTTCTGATCGAAGAAGTATTTCAAGCTCTTGTGATCGGTGAATATGGTGTACTTTACTACATATAAGTAGTGCCTCCATATTTTTAAGGCAAATACCACCGCAGCCAACACGAGATCGTGCGTGGGATATTTCTTCTCGTGTATCTTTAATTTCCTCGAGGCATAAGCTATAACTTTGCCCCGTTGCATCAAAACGCATCCGAGCCCCGATAGTGAAGCATCCGAATAAACCACCAAATCTTCAACCCCGTCCGGCAATGTCAGTACCGGAGCTTGTGTTAACTTCTCTTTTAGCGTTTGAAACGCTCTTTCTTGGTCGACACCCCAAATGAACTTTTCTTCCTTCAGGGTTAGCTTTGTTAGCGATGACACAATCTTAGAGAAATCTTGAATGAATCTCCTATAGTATCCCGCAAGCCCCAAAAAGCTTCTAATTTCCGAAGGGTTCTTCGGGGGATTCCATTTTGATACGGCCTCGATCTTTGACGGATCCACCAATACTCCGTCAGCATTTATGATGTGGCCAAAAAATTGTACCTCTCTTAACCAAAAGGCACACTTAGAGAATTTTGCATACAGCCTTTCTCGTCTAAGTGTCTCTAACACTTCTTGTAAGTGGTGTGCGTGTTCAGCTTCGCTTTTCGAATACACCAAAATATCATCGATAAACACGATGACCGACTTATCCAACATTGGCTTGCAAACCCGATTCATGAGGTCCATGAAGGCCGCGGGTGCATTTGTTAGCCCAAATGACATCACGAGGAATTCGTAATGTCCGTATCTGGTGTGGAAAGCCGTCTTCGGCACATCTTCTTCCTTGACCTTTAGTTGGTGATACCCAGATCTAAGGTCAATTTTTGAAAACCAGTTCGCACCTTGTAATTGGTCGAATAAATCATCTATCCTCGGAAGCGGGTATCGGTTCTTTACCGTGAGTTTGTTTAACTCCCGGTAATCGATACACATGCGCATGCTTCCGTCTTTCTTTCTCACGAACAATACCGGTGCGCCCCAAGGGACACACTCGGCCTTATGAATCCCTTGTCAAGCAGGTCTTGAATTTGGGACATCAACTCTTGTAATTCCGACGGTGCGAGTCGGTACGGGGCTTTTGCTACGGGTTTTGCGCTCGGAATCAATTCGATTCTGAACTCTACTTCCCGTTCAGGCGGTATCCCCGGTAAATCCTCCGGAAACACATCTTCGTAGTCTCGTACTACCGGTACATCTTCAATCTTCCGTGATTCTTTCTCGGGCTCATTTGCGTATATCATGAATGCCTTGCATCCTCGCTTCATAAGATTATGAGCTTTCAACATTGAGCATACTATAGGGTTGCCTCCTTTTTCGCCATAGATAGTGACGTGTTTCCCGCTCGGAGATGTTAGTTTTATCTCTTTACGAAAACACACGACCTTTGCATGGTGTTGAGATAGTCAATCCATCCCAACGACTACTTGAAATTCCCCCATTGACATCGGGATTAGGTCTATCAAGTATTCCTCATCGTCGATGCTTAATTTGCAGCCTCGACAAACATCACAAACTATAAAACTTTTGTTGTCCCCTATTTCAACTTCTAAGGGCACATATAATTTCGTCAATACAAATGAAGGATGTCGAATAAATCCATACGAAATGAAGGATTTATTCGCACCCGTATCAAACAATACACATGCTGGAATTGAGTTAATTGTGAATATACCTGAAACCACATCGGGTTCTGTTTTCGCTTCAGCCGCGGTAAGTTGGAATGATCTAGCCTTCGCTTTGGGAGCTTCTGTTGGAGACTCTTTTGTGTCTCTCTTTCCCACCAACTCGGGGCATTCAGACTTCTTGTGACCGGGTTGATAATATTTGTAACAAACAGAAACTTTTCCGAGACAAAGTGATGCGGTGTGCCCCGTCTTCCCACATACCGGGCACGGCTTGTCTTTGAAGCGGCACTCACCTTTGTGCCCCTTTCCACATACTTTGCAACTTGGCGACCCGCCTTTAGCATCCACTTTCTTTCCCGATTCAGCAGTTCTAGCTTTCTTTGTAGGGCTTGGATTCACATCCTGTGCCCTTCGTTCACCTCTTTCAACTTGTTTCTTTAACTCGATTTCCCGCTCCCGGGCGGTGTTGATAATCTCCGTGAGGGTTTCGTATTTTGACGGAGTCATAAACTCCCGGTACTCGGCACTCAGCATGTTGTAATAGTAGTATATCTTTTGCTCTTCAGTGGTGACTAACTCGTCACAAAATCTCAGCTTATCCATGAAGATGCCCGTGATCTTATCAATTGTTTCACCCTTTTGTCTTAGCTGGATGAATTCTTCTTTGATCCTGTTAATAACCGCTTTGGGACTGTGGTGTTTAAGGAATGGTACCTTAAACTCGACCCAAGTCATAACCCTCGCCGCTTCGGCTCCCATTTCCTTCTTTTTGTTATCCCACAAATCCTTGGCTTGATTTCTCAATTGGCCCGTTCCGTAAGCAACAAAGTCGCCTACATCACAATGGGTCCGTTCAAACACCCCTTCGACATCACTTATCCATCTTTGGCAAATTATTGGGTCAACCTCCCCGTTATAGATTGGCGGTTTACACGCCATGAATTCCTTGTATGAACATCCTTTACGTTCTCCCGTCTTCTCCTTCATAAGGTTGACACTTTCCTCCAACCTTTTAACTCGCTCTTCTACAAGCGATAACACCGTGCTTTGAATTTTGTCTATAAACCCGGATAGACTTCCTTCAATTGTCTTCCCTACCTCTTCGGCAATTATCTCTTTCATTTGTTATGTGCTTGTTTGCACCGGATTATCATCATTCCCATCAAACATCTTGAAACTGAAATGTTTACATTTAAACGTTAAACATTTCATTTATAGCATTTCTTCATTTGTTTTGGTTTAGCCAAGTTCCTAACTTGCTTTAACCATTCACATCTAATGCACTTTCCGGGTTTGAGTGTGTTAATACACTCTTCCCATGCATCTCAATTCGTTTCTTATTTTCTTACGCAAGGTATAATCTACTAACATAATAAGTTAATTCTTACCGGACGATTGATCGATCTTGAACCGAACACTTTGTTGACAACCTTAAGCTCTGATTACCAACTTGTAACACCCTTCTAATTTTAATTGAATTTAATAATAGTTAATACCATTTTTAATAAAAGATGCTTAATTAACATAGATTTCATAAAAGAAGTTCATACGTAGCATAAACCTTAGTCAACCAACGACTAAGTTAAAACATTTCAAAAGTTGTTTAACAATTGTTTACAACCCATAAACATAGTCTATTAAAGATTTAAAACGTTGCGGAAGCTTGTAAGTAGTGTTCGGTTCTTCAAAATCTAGCTCGATCATCTTCCGGTTACTTTCCAACATCACCTAAGATCAAAACCATAACAAATGTTAGTTTTGATCAAGTTACAATGGATACAAACAAGTTCCAAGGGTTAACAACACAAAAAAAAATAAAAATTTTCCGGAAGGGGGGCGTCGCGTGACGCCAAGGACCCTCGCGTCACGCCAAGCCCCCATTTTCACAGAATGTTCACTTTGTTGTTGCTGCAGATTTCCAGTTCCAAGTTTAATCAAGTTCTAACTTAAAATGGCCATAACTTTTGACTTATAAGTCCGTTTTAGGTAATTCTTTTTCCTATGCGTCTGTAAATTCATTACCGACATGCCTATTACAAGTTTCATACCGAACAATTTGTTTACGGACCGAAATACTGTATGTCCATTGCAATTATTCGACCCATTCTAACTTAACCATTTTACTACCATTTTACTAGTAAACCTAAGGCGTTTATTACCCAAACTCCGGGGCTTATTATCACTGGCACTTCATTACCAACTTATGGCTTCGTGCTCTTGTGACCATTTTCGCCAATTCCTTCTACTTACAATATTAATACTACAAAGTATCATTATACGACCCGTTTGGTTCATCTACGGAAATCCTCCATTTTTTATTACTACCAAACGACTACAACCCAATTCTTAACCTACGGATTTAAGTAACGTACATGATCGCTACAACCAACATAATTTTTATCAACAATGCATAGTTTAACAACAATTCATCAAATGTAACGGATCTAGTTACATACCTTCAAAGTAGGCCTTTCAAACGTGGTTCGCCACCTGCTTGTCCGCTTGACGCTCCTGCGCTTTTTCCTATAGAGTTCATTTAAGACATGTTTAGAACTCTCTTTAAACCTTATATCGCATAATACACCGTAACATCATAATTATGCGTTTAAACTTTGAATTTCAGTTTTAAGCCTTCTTAGAGGCATTTTCACAAACACTTTGAGGGCAGATTTTACATGATTAAATATCCAGTCTCTAGCTTATCATTTAGCCTTAATTCCACATCATTCAACCATTTTACACAATTGTTAGCTTCTATAATTCTGAAGTTACCTCACAATTGTCAAATTACACTAGAATAACACCCAATCTCCTAGTGATTATCGAATTCTACATAACCCACTAATCACCTACAATGGTGCTCATGGATTTTACTAAAATTTCACATGATTTCAACTTGTATTTGTCTAGAGTTTGTCCCTAGACACTATAGTTGTTCCTAAATCATCATAAGACAAACATGCAACTATAATTTCAGATTTTCCCAATTTCATGAGAATTTCAAGTTGAAAGTTTTCATCAAATTTTACATACCTTGTAATCCTCTTGTGATGAGGATCAATAATCTATGCCCGGATTTTGATTTTGACTTGATTTGAACCTCAATTTGTGAGTTTTAGTGATGAATTAGGGTTTGGAGCATGGGGGTCGACCTGCTCTTTCTTCTGATCGACCAGACACCTCTTTTGGGGTGTTTGGTTTATTATTATTTTTTTATCAAATTAAGTTTCAATTTTAACAACTTAGGCCCCTCCACTTTGTTCAACACAAAGTTTGGTAGCTTTTAACCCTATTATAAGTTATTTCTAGACAATTAACCAACTAGGTTAAAATTCCTAGTTAGTAAATTCCCGTTTATTTATACTTTATAAATCTAATATAAAGTTTTATATTTTCGGGGTGTTACAAGATTCAATTTACTTTACGTATGATCCAATCGCAATACTTATATAGGTTACATTGAGTTCAATCAGATATGTCGAAACACGCGTTTTCGTATGGTTAACGCATCACCTAACACTTGAATAAATCCATTCGATGTTTGCGATATACTCACGCCGCAACACGCACGAACCTTATTACTAGTTAAATCAAATCCCCGTATCTTTTTCTTCTTTATGTCATTTTACACACCATTTTATTGATGTTCTAAAGTAACTTAATATTTATGTAACATTATATTCTAGATATAATAAAAATTACAATAAAAACCACAATTATTAAAGAAAACGATAAAATCTTCTACGCGTATTACGTATTACAACGCTGAAAACAAAATTACATAAAATCTTTACAGGTTTAGACTGTAAATGGTAAAACATTATGAATCTCTAATGGTAAAACTGTCACAAGACTAGCAAGTAACAACAAGACTAAGGGGCTGTTTGTTTACCTCTTAATGTGACTCTTAGTGGTTCAGACCTCTTACTGGTTCAGCACTTAATGGTTCAGACTGTTTGTTTCACGAGCAGATGTCTGAATGATTCAGACATTTGCCTCTGAATGGTTAAGATTTATACAGAGTCTGAATGGTTAAGACCTCTAATCTGAATTGGTAAGACATTTGCCTCTGAACGGTTAGGCATTATATAGGCTCTTAGTAGTTCATACCTCTTACTGGTTCAGCACTTAATGGTTCAGACCTCTTACTGGTTTAGCAGTTAACCATTCAGATGTTGCCAAACAGCCCCTAAGACCATGTGTAGTGAGGATATGATAACGCCTCTCCCTTAGGCATGATCTGACATGTGGTATCCCAGTCAGCATTAGGCATTATGGGAGGTGAAGTTCAAAAGTGATGTAGTGATATAATGCCTCGTACAATGATTACTCAATTATTATTTTTTAGAAAAATAAAACAAATAATACTATCGTAGAATACTTGGAATTTTCTCATTGGGCATTCAAGAATCATCCAACATTTCCCTGGCGTTTTTAATGAAGACACCTAACTTCATTTTTGACGAAACACACCCTTGGGGGCGTTGTGGATGGCGTGAAGTGTCAACATCACGCCACTTCACCTTTCCACTACATAGGGGCGGAGCTAGTGTATTAGAAGGGGTAGCCCGTCTCCGTACCATTTTTGTAGTGTAAAAAAATCATGTATTATACAAATGATACCCATGATTCCAAAAAAAACGGGTAGCCTCTGAATTTTTGGGCTAGCTCCGCCACTACCACTACGGGTGGTCTAATATGTTGTTGAAGTACAAAGGTGGACCACTTTGATATCTTCCTTACTTCAATACTTCATGACAGAGATGAAAAAATGGTACCAGTATCGAATTTACCAAACCGAAATATTTTCAGTACCGATTTGTTACCCGCTTTTGAAGTTTTCAGTACCGGTATGGTACGGTACCCGTTTTTAAGGATTTTCGGTACCGGTTGGTACCGAGCTCATCCCTACTTCATGGTTGTTCCATATGATGGGGTTTCCTTGTAAACATAATTTATTTTGAAAATTGTACATCAGATTAGATCGTCAAAATATTAACATTGTTCTCTAGTTATACTTTATCCAGAAACAACAATAAACAAGGGTTACTTTTTATAAAAGAAAAAAGACAGAAAAAAAAAAGACAAGAAAAAAGAAGTGAACAAAATTTGGGCTGGGCCCAAGAGATTTATAGAGAGATTCATGAATCCTGCCTGGTTCTTTGCAGGTTACCCACAAAGTTGCTTTGAAACCGTATTCATATGTGAACACTTGTGAATTTTATTTTTAAAAACCCATCTTGTTTCAATTGTTGTTTGATACGTTTGTAACAAGAACAAAAATTCAAATCTGTGATCCGTAACTCAAATCTACAGATGTCAAAATGCGGTTTAGCTCTTAATAGATTGACCATCTATCCGAATCCAAATTACTTAATTTTATAAAAAGGAAAAACATTGTAAAGCTTTGAAAGTTTTTTTATGAGGCCAACCACAAATGCAATTGATTGAATTCATTATTCATAGATCATGGTATATGTGTTTTGGCTTTTATGACTTGAATATCTAATTGTGATCTTTATTTATATGGAAAGAAAAAGGTTAGTCAAATGTCCATTATATCTTACAAAGGAAGGAAAGGGACAAAAGCAAATCACAACCCCTCTCTTATCACTTATCAAAGCTCTTTAAAACACATATCACGACACTTGTATAATTTTATATTTCTCTTTTATGCATGATAAATAAAATGGGATAAATAAAAATACATATGCCATGATCTATACTGGTGTTATGGGCTTCGCATCCAACCAATTAAAATAGCTTTGAATTTCATTAATGGATAATGGGCTAAATAAATTAAAATATTAATGGGCTTTAATGTTTAATAGGTCTAAAAGAGTTAAAATTTTAATGAGTTTGTTAGTTGGTTTAACTGTTTAATAAAGTATATACATCTTCTATTATATATATATATAAGGTTAGATTGTGTGAGAAGTACTAGGCTAATTAAAAAACGTGAGAAACATTCTGGACTACACATTTTCCGTAAGCAAAAATGCAAAAAAAAAAAAAAAAAGGAAAAACCTAAGCTTTTTCTATCAGGTTTTTTTTTTAGGAAGTAATACATATATGTATATTGTCAATCTTTTAACTATACATATATGTCTATACGTGTTTAAAATTGAAAAATAAGTATTATACTTATACATCTATAATTGGAGGTGAATGATTTAGTTTTAGCTTTAGCGTTTAGCATTAGGGGTTAGTTTTAGTGTTTAACATTAGTATTTAGGGTTTAGCTTGGGTTTAGCATTAGGGTTTAACGTTTAGGTTTAGGGTTTAGTTTTTAGGTTTTAGCAGAGGATTTAGCTTTATGGTTTAGATTTAGGGTTTAGCTTTAGGGTTTAGAGATTTTAGTTATTGTTCAACGAGTCGGTCCCAATGTCACTGGAGTGAGCTCAATCGGCATTCGTTTGACCTGGTTTAAAAATTACTATATATCTATAATTCCAATATGACAATATACTGTATATCTTAAAAAAAAAAACTGTTTTGGCTTGGAAAAATGTGTGGTCAAGAATGTTTCTCAAGTTTTTCAAATAGGATGCTTTTCTCTTAGGATCCATGCCTTATATATATATATATAGGGAGAAGATCATGCGAGAACCACCTTTTATTGCGAGAACCGCGAGAACCAATGTGAACACAACAAAAAATGCCTAAAAATAGCTAAAAATCACACAAAATTTTTTATATAAAAATCGCTACTTTTCGAAGCAAAAAAAAAATTTAAAAATTTTTTTTTGGCCACTAAAAGTAGCGATTTGAGCATAAAAAATATTAAAAAAAATTAGATTTTTTTTTAGATTTTTTAAGGTTTTTTGGGGGTTTAGTTTTTAGCATTTTAGCTTGGGGTGGGGGGGGGGGGGGTTAGGTTTTTGGGGGGTGGGGGAGGGGGGTTTAGGTTTTTTTTTTTTTTTGGGGGGGGGGGGGGGGGGTTAGGTTTTTTGGGGGTTTTAGTTTTTAGCATTTAGCTTGGGGGGGGGGGGTTAGGTTTTTTTTTTTTTTTTGGGGGGGGGGGGGGGTTAGGTTTTTTTAGCTATTTTAGGTTGTGTTCACATTGGTTCTCGCGGTTCTCGCAATAAGGGTGGTTCTCGCATGAACTCATCCCTATATATATAGGATTAGGTTCAAGAGTGAACACTAGTGCAGTTTGCGAACTGAGGGAACTAATCCTGGCCATACAAGTGTGTAGATCAATGGCCAGGATTTGATGATGAAACACACTAGTGTATTTTACGATTTGATGATGAAATCCTAGCCATCCACGTATGTAAATCAATGGCCAAGATTTGTTCACTCAGTTTGCAAATACACTTGTGTTCACTCTAGAACCCCACCCTATATATATATATAGGGTCAGGATTTAGGGAAAACAGTGAAAAGTGTGAGAACGGTGAGAACGCTTATGGATCGTCAGATCAAAACAATCTTTGGACTAGATTGGCGCGGTGAAGTTTTCGTAAATAACATCAATTTTATTATTTGAACGTTCTTCATTAAGGGTAAAAAGGGTAAACATCCTTTCATAGATAAAACGTCATTAAATATAAAACGCCAACTAAATATAAAACGCCAATTTTATTACTGCGTAGTTTTTTTTCTGTGTCTTAGTTAAGGTCTTGGCCTACAAAAACGCCATTAAATATAAAATGCCTTAAAATATAAAACGTCAAACTTGAAAGATGGGACGTGTTACAGACTTAAGAGATAAAGCTGGGCAAAACTGGATACTTTATTAATTGCATTTATTGATATAACAATATCCATCCTAAACTACGCACCAAAAACATCCTATAAAGAGAAACGTCTCAGCACCTTCCATTGATCAAACAAAAAAACAAACACTATTGTTCCTAAATATCACTCACTTTAAAACGCCAAAAAGTTAAAAAAATCAACGATGACAAACATCGTTTCTTGGATATTCAGTATTGTTCTGCATGAAGTTTCACTAAATGGTTTGTTAGATGGGGGGAGTAAGATTTTGCTGCATGAGATGGACAAATTTCAAGAAAAAGAGACTGATGACAGTCATATGTCATTTTGTCTTCTTTTTTCTTGAAGAAGGTTTGGATGAGGAGAAGAGACTGATCCCAGTGTAAATGCTATTTTGGACTCCATAATGATAATAAAGATGTCGGAAAAATAGCATCCACCCACATGGCGTCGATCTATGTCTTCAACATCCACAAACCCACTTCAACACACGAACAACAAAAAACCACACCAAAACCAAAACGCTATTTATTTGTGACAGTTCTTATAGTTTCAAAAGAAGAAAGATACCGATGATAGTGAAGGTTTGAAAGATAAATTGGATTTGGTTTTATAATTTATTTATTTTTTTGCTTCTATATTTTGTTTTATTTTTTGTTTCATGTGGTTTGTTATGTAATTTTCAGCTAAGAACGAAATACATTAATTATCTAAAAAAATGCTTGTGAAACGCCATCATGCCACAAATGCCAAAATCCCAAACTATAATAAAATTACTTTGGACAAGTATTATACAAAAATAAAAAAAATGTATAAAACAATGTGCAAGAGAATAGAACAAAGTGCCATCTTTATCTAAAAGTCATTTAAAATACAAAACAACAAAATCTAAAAAAGATGGGATGTGTTACAGCCACAAAACAGATGAAGTTGAACAAAAAATAACTACAAACAGTAAATTGAAATGACGGAAACTTTATTACTAATATTTATTATATTGAAAGCCACTCCATGGGTAATTGAATTTATTTATCTTTTCAAAACACCATAATTACCTGTCACATTATAGGACTGCATCCTACATGGCGGCAAAAAAATGCCATTATAAAAGTAGAACAAGTAAACACAACTTAACACTCCACACATCATCTAAAACGCCACACATTGTCCAAAACGCCATACAACTTTAAAAAATGGCTAAAGTTATTGCATGGAGGTTTGAGAGGTCGGAGAGACGTTTCATCCTAAAGTTCTCGGATAGGAGAAGGGTGAAGGTCAAGACAATCAAGGCCATACTTAGTATGGATGAAACAGTTCAGATGGATATTCTGGCCCTTGGGGTTCCAGTGGCCAACGATTGTGAAAGGACTCGAAAGGTAATAAGAAGATTGAATAAAAAATTTCCAGCAGATGATGATAATGATATTGACGATACTCCTCTACCAACAGTTATCAGTTAGGGGTTGGATGAAGAAGCAAGAACTGTTAAAGTGACTTATCGACATGGGGTCGAATATTCATTGCCGATGGACGAAATGCTGAAGACAGAGAGACTACATCTTCTTGAACAACTCTGTGATTTAGCACCTTCGAACGATGCAAGATCCAGGGTTGTAATGATATTTAAGTATAGGCTGCAGCAAAGAAGATACGAGATGATGGCGTTATACGCCAATGCAAAATATGATGATGATTTATCTGAAGAAAGTGATTAACAACGCGATAAGTACATCTCTGATGTAATCCCATACATAGAAGACTATTAGTTTGTTTTGATTTCGTCTTATTGTAATCTTACGAAATATTAATGAATTGTAATGAATTATTAAGAACGCCATAAACGCCAAAAAAATTACCTTTATCACATATATGGGATTAATTCACCTGGGAATGCCATAACGCCAAAAAAATTATCTATGTGACATAAAAACAATTAATTCAACGAGATATATCCGAATAAAAACCAGTAAAACGCAGGTAGTTATTGAATCTAACTAAACGCCAAAAAAATCTTAGACGCAAAAAATGAAGCAGTATTGTGACACACGAATTGGGGAAAAAGAAGATTAAAAAGACAAAAAAAATCCCCTCCCACCTTGATTATATCCTACGTCACGTGTTCCATCAGGATGCGTTCTCACCGTTCTCACACTTCAGGGCGTTTTCTCCTGATACCGTTTATATATATATATACTACAAAGGATATTTTTCTACAAATTGAGAAAAGTCTATACAGGCATTGTGTTTATATATGGAGTTAATATTCACCCATCCTTCCTATCTATCTCTCTCTATACATACATAGATATATATAAAGAGAGAGATAGAGTATTAAAGGGTGTGAGAATAAGATACAGGGATGTGGGAATAATAAGAGCCTTTATATATTAGGCATGGTGTTTTAGATTCTTTTGGCATGATATAATATAGAAAAGCACCAATCGTAACAATTTAAAACACAATGAAATGTATTCTACGCATGAAATCTAGAAGACTATGCAAAAAAGTTGTTACATTTGGTGTTTTTCTATATTATATTACGCCAAAAGATCTAAAACACCATGCCTAATATTTAAAACACAATGCCTACATAGACTTATCACATTTTATAGGAAAAACGCCCTTTGTAGAATAACCCTACCCATATACATTTAAAAGAATGTTTTGGGCTCCACAAAGATCTGGTTATGGGCTGTCGCGTACCTCCTCTCACTCAAGGGCCGCCCCAGTGAATAAAGAACATGTAAAGTGTGAATTAAGGGGGTCTGTTTGGTATGAGGTAATGGAATGAACGAGAGAATGTAATGAACAAAGTAATGGAATGGACAACGGAATGAAATGAAGCATTCCATTCCCTTATGATGTTTAGTTACTCATATGTAGATAAAATGAATTATTACTTTGTACAGTTTGATACACAAAAAAAGACGAAGTAACAAAACACAATTAAAACGACAAAAATATAATTGCCCAATAATAATAATAATAATAATGGCAAAAATTAATAATAAAAATAAAAATATTATTATAATATAATAATAATAATAATAATAATATATTTCTTTCCTTCTTTTAAAGAATGAAAAAAAATACCACCTTACTAAAGAATGAAAATTCTTATATTTGAAAGGAGTTACATTTTTTGTGGAATGCTACATTCCATCATCAATGACAACCAAACATGGTTTTTTTTCATTTTATTAGAATGATCCATTCTATTTCAGCTTCAATTCCTTCATACCAAACGCTAGCTAAGTATTTAAAGACGTGTCACTAATATGATCTATCTCATAATTTACAGCTACAAATATAACATGACTTGTTATATTTTTCAAGTCATGACTCTTATATGAGTTCCCAAGTTTAAATCTATGCAAGTGTAGTATTTTAAAATAATTTGTGTAAAATACTTAATGTTCAAAAAGAAAAATACGTATTTCATTAACTTATTATTAATAATTCGAGAAACTTATTTAAAATGGGAATATACGTAATGTGAAAATATATGTTGCATGCATATAAAAGTTTTTCGTATGCCATTAAAAAAGTTAACTAAAAGTAAAATATTGAAATAACTTAAAGTCTGCCAATAAATAGTTAATAGAAGATAAAAAGCACTTTCATTTTAACATTTTAACATTATTAAAGAAAATAAACAGTGATGTGGGTATCTAAATATAAAAAGAGATGTTGAAAAGCAACATGTTATTTATTTGTGGCACATATTCGTTTTCTGTACCTACTCTATGCTAATTTCCAAACACTTTTATTGTTTTCGAGAGCGACCGTTGTTTTAGAAAATTGCATGTCATCAACTCTTTTGGTAACTTTAAACATTGTTATCAAAATATTTACGGGAGATATGTTAATAATAGGAACCGGTCCAAATAGATCCATATGCAGTCTCTCTAGTGGAAGCTTGATTGAATTGAGAAACTTTCTCATATGAGATTTCTTTGTTTATTTAGCTTTCTTACAACTTAAATAATTGTCACTCAGATGAAAGTTTTTCAAGTTTACCCCATCCAGTAGTTCGTTGTGAACTAGAAAATTCATCTTATGAAGATGTATATGTCTCATCTTCCTGTCCATAAGATCGACTCTTTTTTTTGTTGCCTTTGACACAAAACATTGTGCATTCAAATCTGAGATATCTACGACGCTACTAGTTCTTACCACTATGTAACCTTTTGAAGGTTAACTACTTTACACTTATTTACATCGAAAAAAAATTAAAACGATAAATAAAATTATGGGTAAAGTGAAATTCTCATTAATAACAAAAATATAAAATTGCATAAATTAACCTTTAGACCACACGGTTACATAATTCGGTTTTCTTTTAGTTACTTCATAAACTAAAAATGAAAATAATATCCGAGGAATATCCATTGTGCCATAAAACAAAAAGTGGTTTCAACTTTGTTGCCCACTTGATTAATAGTTTAGTAAATGAGTTAAAAGGTTAAGCACTTGTTAGTTAAGTGGTAGGGACAATGTATACACATTCTATTTGTTAATTGTTGATTGGATTACGTCTTACCCATCCTTATACATGTCTTGTTATTCTATTAAGTAATAATTGCTATTATTTAAGCACCTCCAAAAAGTATTAACTCATAGTCACACCTTTTTGATTTATTAAATAATATTTTACGATAAAGTCACCATCATCATCTAACTTGTCCACAAAACAAAACTATTAAATTTGAATATGGTAAGTTGTCATACTCAAGTTAGAAGGATTTTGATCCGACTTTCTTTTGGGTAAAGGAAAAATGAGGTAATCTCAACCTAATGTTTTGAAACCTGAGCGGAGATCGAGTCAATTGACGACGAGGTCCACTTGTTGCCCAGTGAGCTCGTCTTGGGCTCCTGTTATTTGGGCTGGCCTACAAGCCCAAACCTGAATCCATCTCTTAAAAGAAACCGTAAGAAGAGACGGGAAAAGCTAAATATGTGATATCTCTGATATCATTAATTACCTGAAAGAGAGAGAGAAAGAAAGATGTCGAAAAGGGTACTGTGGCAGTTGGCTCCATTAATGAAACTAAGGATCCGGTCGTTGGGGCTCAGACACATGTCTAAGTTCCCCAAAACCTCTGAAATACCATTAGATGGTCTCGGATATGCTTCCCAGTGAGATAAGCAAACTCCTTTATATAAGGAAGGTGAAGATAATGGTTGAGGTATGCATTCAATACCTTCCTCTCATTAAACACACTTGCACTGCATTTACTCCGACATTCCTCGGACCACATTAAAAGCACATCGCACAAAATTCACACAGACGAGAATATTCCGAAGACCACATACTCGTCGGGATAGGCTTCTCACTTTCCGGCAAGGTTACTTATTCTCACGTCGGAACTTGGTCACGGATTCCCCCTCCGAGGTCCTCCGTGGCGAGGCTAACGGTGTTCTCTTTTGTAGGAAGACGGCGTTGGATCTTTCAACATTGACGAGCTCCGTTGACTACCCACCGGGATTCGAGGACTCGACATTGGCGCCATCCGTGGGACACTATCCGTCTAGTGATCTCATTAAGAACCTAAGACGTTGTAAAGGATCATCTCCCTTTTAAAACAACATGACAACACCACCTCCACCTCTTGGTTCTCAGATAGTGAAGACAGTACAGAGCACCAACGACGTGGTGACCGTCGAAGACATAACCCATGAAGAAGAGATCGGCGACAGGGCTGGACTGTTAGGAAAGAAGGACACTGTTACGTCAGACTTTGTGGTCATGCACAGAGATGAACTCAAAAAGCAACTCGAAGATTTAGAGAGACGAGATAAACTGGAAAGCTTAAGGGCAAGACTTTCCTTCGATACGCCGTCCGACAAAAACGATACCGGCTCTCGTGAAGGTAATAACGATTCAGACCCATTGAATGTTTTTATGACTGCCCTGAGGCAAATAACACTCGAGGAACGAGAAGGGTTGATAAAAGAAAGGGAGCATACGAAGAAAAAAGGAAAAGATAAGGATGGTCAGGATGATGGTGTGTTAAACAAGCCCTACTTACCTAAGGACTTAGCCGAAGTTTTAAAGTTTACCAAGAGAATAGCTAAGGCACCCATGCCTCCCAAACTTAAACCCCCCGTTGAACCTAGACAGGTATGATGGGACTAAGGACCCAGAGGATCATTTGCATGCCTTTAGAGGTGCCGGACAATTAGGACGGTGGTCGATGCCCACGTGGTGTCACATGTTTGTCTAAACGTTGACCGAAGGGGCTAGGCTTTTGTTCGATAGCCTTCCAGCCGGAAGCATTGTTAGGATCTGAGGTCCTCATGATTGTGTTTGTTTGTAATAATTTGAACAAAAAATGAATGTAAAATAGCGATCTAATGCAACGGAAATAAAACAAACTTTGTAAACACAATCAAAGGGAAAATAGTTTTTCGTAAACACATGCTTCTCATTAATCGAAAGATTACAATCAAAAGATTACATGCATGCTTACATACTAAACTCCCCCTCAGCTCGAGCTCCATGGTTGATCGTACAAGATGACTGGGTTGAAGGAGAAAACTCCTTAAATAGAACAGTGCAAACTATTCTATTTATAGTGCACATCAAACCAGTGAAGCATCTAAGCTAACGTCACCATGAAAGTGACACTTAACAACCTAACAACCTACAACCACTGATCTAATACAAGCACTGTTGTCAAACAACTGATTACAATACAAAATACAAGAACAGGCTAAACTACTATTTCTTCATACCACTGCTTCAGCCCTAGCAGTGCTTTGGTCTTCAACAGCACTTGAGTCAAGGCAGTGATTGACCATCAGTACTTAGTCTTCAATAGTCTTTGGATGGACATCAGTTGTTGTAGACAACAGTTGTTGTAGAAGAGCAGTTGATAGAAGACATCAGTTGTTGGAATCACTTCAAGGGGAAAGTCTAGTGTAAACCACTGCTTATGTAGAATCCACTGTTCTGAACCAGTTTTAGCTTTACATCATCTGTTCCTCTGCAGGGTTCAATCCCAACAATCTCCCCCTGGAACAGATGATGCCAAAACCCTTCATTATTTGTAGATCTTTATTGCCTCATCAGAAGTTCCCTAACTTGTCCTTTAAATTGCAATTCAAAATCCATAGAACTTGTATCATCATCATCCCTACACAGTATAAGCTCAAGGAGATCTTGAATATCTTCAACACCTAGGCCAGTGCTTGTTCCCTTGATATGTGCTTTACTTCACCATTGGATCTGATCAGCGTCAATACATGGGTCTTTTGATCAGACATCCATTTTAGTATTTTTGAACCCAATGGGTTTCTTGGGAGAGGTTTATTTGCAGATGAGTTTGGAGATGATGGCCTGTTTAATAATTTGTTGGCAAGGTTTTGAAGTTTTGCTGAGCTATCTTCTTCTAATGCCATTTTATTGATGGCTTCTTTAAAATACTCAACTTCTTTTTCTTTCTCTTCTGCATCAGTCAGCTGTTGCCTCTTCTTTTGGTTTAACACAATGACAGAGGTATCTGCTGATGTGAACAGTGGTTCAGAAGTATGGACTTGCTTCTTTGGCTTCTCAGTGGTTTTGTTTTCAGACTTCTTTGGTAAGTTAGGATCTGTCATTCTCCTTTTTCTTAGCCTTTCATAAGCCTCATCTGTATATTGCTTTGTCCATTTTGATATGGCTTTGGCAGTTCCAACCTTTGCATCAACCCATTCTTGCTTCTTTTGTTTATACTCCAAGGTAAGATCATCAATGGCCATTTTGTATTTACTCCAGTTTGGTGCTGACCTTTTCATACCTGAATCATTTTTGATCCTCTCAATTCTGTTCACTTCATGCTTTAAGGCAATGAGTGGCCATTCACTGAACTGTTCTTCTTTAGCTGGATAGAATTTTTCTTTCATAATGAATGCAAGATAATCCTTTCTCATTTCCTTTTGTAAGTCAGCTTCTGGTGGCAGATTAGACATTTCTTTGCTCAGGTCTCTTGCATAATCCTCCAATATTTTGAACTTAGTGAGCAAAAACTGTGTATAACTTGAAATTTCATTGTTACTTTTCCCTTGGCATTCAAGTTTGGCTCTGGTATTAACTTGCCTGGCTTTGAGTTTTAAATATTCATCGATGTTGGCTGGATCTCTGTAACCAATTAAAGAAGGAAATTTTCTTTTTGAAGGATCATCCACTGTGTAGAATTGTCTCATTTCATTCCTTACAGCTTCCAATTCTAATGGATAATTTGCAGCTATTGGAGTTGTATCAGCAGGGTGATAGCCTTCAATACTTTTTGGATCTTTTTTATCGGATTGACCAACTTTGGAGGAATGAAAGGTTAGGGCTGGATAACATTGTAAGGTATGGAGGATAAAGGAGTAGGTGCTGGTATATCATCATTATTCTCCTGAATTTTCCTTTTCCTTGTGTAGAGCCTTTTGGGCGAAGGGGGTTTTTGTTTGTGGTATGGAAGTAGGAATATTTGGAGTGATGGATGGTTGACAAACAGTTGTTGAAACAACTGGTGTTCCAACCACTTTTGCCATTACAACAATTGATGTGTCAGCTGTTGTCTTCTGCACAATGGCAGGTGGTTTTGTTTGTGATGTGACAGTGGGTTGTATGGTGATTGTTGAAATGGTGAGGGCAGTGGTAGATGGCTGACTAACAGCTGTTGAAACAACTGGTGTTTCAACCACTGTTGTTATTACAACAGATGTTGTAACATCTGTTGTCTTCTGCTTTTTAGCAGGAGATAAGTGTGGTTGTGGTAAGACAGTGGTGGCAGTTGTTTGGCCAACAGTTGTTGATACAGCAGGAGTCTTAACAACTGCTGGTTTGGGAGATTGATGTTTGGAGCCTTTTGTAGGTTTAGAAGCATGTTTTGTTTTTCTGGAAGGTGTGGTTTTGGGTTGCCTCACATTTTTTGTGGGCTGATTTCTTTTTGGCTTAGGACTTTCTTCATCCTTTGGCTCAGAAACACCCTTCTCATTCATCTCCATAAAAACTCTTTTCTCTTGCTCCCACCTGGCTTTATCTTTTGCCTCCCTATCCTTTTTAACCCTTGCTTTTGCCTTAGCAATGGCATTTGTAGTCACATCAATTTTCTTAGAACCATCTGGCACAGGTATGTGTGCAAGCATGCTAGAACTGTCTGAAGCAATGTATAAGCCATCCTCATAACCCTTCTTCTTCCACTGCTTTATTTTCTCCCCCTTTTTGGCATCAGCTGGTGGTGGTTCATCCACAAATATAATAGAAGGAGGAGCAGTGCCAGTGGTTGTCAACAAGTGAGCCTTGATAGCTTTAATATCTGCTTGAGTATCCATAAACCTTGCATCCATGGCATGTCTGATCTTTTGAATCTGAATCTCATGTTGCTGATCAGCTAACTGCCTTTGACGGATAAGCAGTGGTTGAAACAAATTCCAGAGCTCATTTGCAGCAGGTGCAGGTTGTGGTGCAGCAGTGGGTGATACCTTTTGAGCTTTCAACAACTGTTGCAGTATGTCTTTAATTTCTGCAACAGATGTATCCAGTTTGTCAACTCTAGCTGTCAATTCTTGGTACATTAAACCATCACCCAACTTAATGGGATCATCTAATTTCCCACCTGCAGTGGTTGTATCAATGTTTAACTTAGGGAACGAATTCCAAAAGTCATCCATTGATGCCCCTTGTTCTTGGTACTAGGGTCTTCTTCCTTCAGCACTTGATAACCTTTTGATGGTACCAGTGGTCAAAATAAACTCACTAGTGGATATCAGAGGTGTTATAGAATGAATTGCCTTCAAGGGAGTCTAATTGATGAAACAACTGGCCAATTGTAGATCTGTTGATCCAACACTTGTAGTTGCTGCTTCACTTGAACTACTGACAGGAATTACAGGTAATTCCAGCAGTGTAACCTCCTCAGATGTTGGTGGGTTAACAGTGATAAAAACACCAGACCCAGTCACTTGTTGGAGTATATTCTCATTGACTGGTGAGTGAGAAGGACTGGTTTGTGTCTGGGCAATATTGACTGCATCCAACAAAGGTAATATTTGTGGTGGAATTTGAGCTGTGAGGTTGGGTGTAGAAAGTGAGTTTGCCCCGGGAAGTGGGCTGTGGATGATAGAATCAAGTGATTCTAGAGCAACATAATTTGGTGTCCATGTGCTTACAACCTGATCTTTTTGTGAAGATGCAGGAGGAGTTTGAGGCAAAGGTGGAGATCTCTCTTCCATCTGCTGTGAGGAAGTAGCAGCAATGGTTATTGGTGACATTTGAGTTGTCACAAGTATTTGCTCTGGGATCTCATCTTCCAGAGTTACCCTTTTTGTGGGTTTGGGGGGCTTTTTGGATGATTTCTTTTTGGGCTTTTTGGTAATGGCAGGTGTGGGTTTCATAGCAGTGGTTGTGCTACTATGATCACCTGGAGCAGTGTGCTCAACATCAGATACCTGAGGAGCAGTGGTAGCTGCTAAATTCTGCTCAGGGACCTCTGCTTGTGTTTTGCAAGGTGTTGACATTCTTGTAAAAGTTTCAGCAGTTAAGCTGTTTATTTGAAAAGAGTCACCTTGTTTTATTACATGAGCATTATCCTTACCAAATTTCTTTTCAAAGTAATAACTTAGAAATCTTGGAAAAAGTAAGAATGGCTTTTTATCAACATTTTTAACTAAATCATTAAAGATTTCCTGGGAGTAATTGAAATTTTCATCTTGTAAAATAACATATCCCAGGTTTTGAATCTTTAATGGTATCTCATTAAAAGAAGTTGTTTTGTTTGAAACACACATTAACAGGGTATGGAACAAAAATCTTGTTGCAGGTGGAAAATTACCTTTTTGTAAGGTATCCTTTTTTATTGTATCTGCATACCCCCTTTCAAGGAAATCCGTTTTTAACTCGTTTTTGGGAAAATAAGTTTTACCTTGCTGATCATTGAGTTCAAAGACTTCCGAGATGGATTGTGGTGGGATTTTGACTGCTTTACCCATTAGAGAATAGTTAATGGCTATGGCGTCTTCTTGTTGGTACACTAAATGTCTGCTGACTACGTCTTAATCGAGTCTTATGTCTAGATAGGTTGAATGAGTGCACAACAGGGATTGAATTAGGGTTTGATTAAGTTTTAGGAAGTAATTCCGTTTGAACATGGCTGTCCGTTTAAACATGGTTGTTCGTTTGAACATAGCTGTCCGTTTGAACATGGCTGTCCGTTTGAACATGGCTGTGTCACCCTCAAACGGAATAGAAATGTCTATATACAGGAGTTGTGCATGTTCATTTGAAACGGATCTGATTGTGTGTGAGCTGAGGTGCTGCCGGATTCTTGTCAAGATTTGAATGTAATAGCTCTACAAATCAGTAATATAAGAAGATTAAAAGGAACAAGCTGTGTGAAGTCGTTTACTTTGATTCCGCCTTAGTAAATGATGATGAACTACCTTTACTGACTGTTTAGGGTCACCGGAACCGATCCAACACTTCTCCTTCTTTTTCAAGAGTAACATTTTTCCAAAACTCTCTCTGGGTTTTCAGATAAATTGGAGCATCTGTTGTTAACAAAGTTTTGTACTTTGATGCAGACATAGTGTCAATGATGGAATCGAAGGTATCGGTGGTACCAGGTTTTGTAAGGAGACCCAGATAATTGTGAGGAGCTTTGTATGGTATTTCGATGGGTGTGGTAGCCATTTGAGTGGCCTTTTTAGGATATGATTTTGAAGTGGATTTCGCAGATGACTTTGATTTTGTCATATTGGAGAAGAAGATTGATGAAAGATTTGAAGAAGGAGATGAAAACTGCTTTGAGAAAGGAATTTTTGTGAATTCAATTCGACAATAAAACCCTGTTTGGGGTTTTTGATCAGGGTTATATAAGGGAAAAAGTGAATGCTGTCGTGACAGCGGTTACAAAAGATCTAACGGCTAAATACTGACCACGTGCCAACCTCTGATGAAAAGATGAATAATGGAAAACAGTTGTTTAGGAAATCACTGATGGAACAAGTATCAGTGGTTGATAGATGGACACATGAAAATAGTGGATGACTTTAACTATCAGTGGATAGCCTGTGTCAGTGGTTTAAAACACTGATTTTGAACACCAGTAGTTAACCATGGAGATGATGAAAACAGAGGTTGACTTTTAGCAGTGGAAAGCAATAACAAACAGATGTTTGAACCAAAACAGTGGTTATGGCAGATTTTTAAGGATATAATGAAAAATTCATTTTTAGCTATTTTTAAGGATGGATTATTGATTTTCCGAAAACATTTTAATGCTTTAATTCATAGAAAAGCAGGATTTTGCCTGTTACTCTATGTTAAGCAATCCAAACCTAAAAATCAACTTTTCAAGGAAGAATGTTTTAAGTTAGCACATCTTCCAGTTGACCTTTAGTTTGGACCATGAGACAGAAGAATCAAACCTTTTTCATAGCAATCCCTCACAAAGTGATATCTGATGGTGATTAATGGTAAATCAATGGGATATTGAATTTTTGATGATATATTTCAGCTACTTGACTGTCCTGCATAAAAAAAAATCTTTTGAGCAATTATATCAAAATTCAATAACATATACTGAAATGACAAACAATTGGACTTTTCAGCTTGTAGCAGTGTCATAGTATTCTTCTAACAATTGTTGTGTAACATTTGCTTGTGCTTAATCAAATATTCTAGACATATTGTCTAGAAATTGATATCCCCTTGTTGTATACTTCCATACTCTTGATGTTATGCCTTTCTAAGCATGATGATTATTGACAAACATGCTCCCAACATATGCTGTGTTTTTGACGGTCCACTTCTTACCAAAAAGGTTCTCATCTATTGGTGGTGGAACAAGTTTTAAACTTGTTTTCCATGAACTGTTGAAGCTCCTCTAACATGACAAACACCCAACTTTCTGTCTTTTAGTGCCCCAATGGTACATGACTAGTTAATGGAATGGTAGAAAATCAAGAAGAGGACAAAAGTTTTGGGATAAACTTTATGTGAGGATCCCTTTTCAATTGATATTGTCAAGGTTTGGTAAAATGGATGAGGTTTAAGAGGGACTGATGTTCAAAATGTGAGGCTGCAGATGTGAATCACCTGAGCTAACATCTGTTGGTGACTTTTGATGATCCAACAGCTGTTTAAGATGAAGGTGAAAGGACATGAATCGTGGATTTGACATACTGATGATTTTTATCCATCTTTGATGGAGTTTATCATCATTGGTTTGGGGATTTGCAATTAGAAGACAATTTTGGTCAAATACTGTTTATTTGTCAGTGGATGAGCTTTTACAACTGTTTTGAACAGCTGCTGCTCTGATGAAAGACATGATTTTGACTCGTGAGAACATGATATCATACCAATATCTGTTGATGGAGATTTTGAATTTCCTTCAAAACCAAATACTTGACAAGCAAATTTTAGGTGCAAGTTTATCATTATTATCAAAATAGCAGGGTTTTCATGAAATTTAATGAAGGTTTTCCACATGCCCAACCCTTGCTTATAACACTTTAGATATATGCAGTGATTGAATATCCCAGATGATTACAACTATGAAGTGACCTGCTCACAATGATTTTAAAGGCTTTTTGTGAACCTTATTACCATGTGAAAAATTTCTGAAAATTTGGCCTAATTTTTATTTAATAATCAAACTGGTGATACTTTTGTTACCTAAACTCCCTGATATAGTGATTGTGCATGATTGATGGATGACAAATGTTTGACCAAGTATGTAGATCTCATGTGGACTCTTAAGTGTTTTGGATTTATACTCTTTTCTTTTGAATACAAAAGTTTTGAGATAAATACACTTTTTGAGTTATTGTGATTTTTCTTCTTTCCCTATTTACCCTTTTCATTAATAAATGTTGTAACATTCACTGGAAAGGTTTTTAAGGAAGGAATACTTGATCCAGAATCATTTTCTGTAATGTTTTGAGAGATTTGGACATTGTTACACATGCTTATGCCAAATTTTACATCACTCATGACCTAGACTTCTTAATACCAGCACATAACCTTTGTAGGATCATACTCTTTTATCACATGTGATTTGAATAGCTTCCTCCTCCTTTTAACAACTCTGGTATTTTCTACCAAAAGTCTGGAGTTGATCCCTGGTTATGTTTGATGTAAATTATAGAACTATTAATTTTCTTATAATGTTTAAACAAATTTGATTTGATCCTTTTGAAGAATTTTCAACTTGTTTTTCAACATATAAGATCAAATAACTAAAGTTTTATTTACCTCTATTGATGTTAACAAAGACACTAATGCTTTTAACTAAACATATACCTTTGTTGAGATGAGGTGACACCTTAGTAGCAGCCATGATAGAATCATCATAATTTTTTTAACATAAACACTGAATCTATAATGATTTGATTCATGATACTTCCAGTGTTACATGACTTCAACGTGATAGATAACATCTTGGTTGTTTTACAGAATTTTTGAATAATCAACTTTGGACGTGATTAATCGTTACTCTGTTTTTCAACTAAATACAATCAACCTTAGAATCAATGAATTTTGAGTTGAACTGTTATGTCAAATTGATTTGTTAGATCGAATTTGACTGTCCAAGCTCTGATACCAATTGTTAGGATCTGAGGTCCTCATGATTGTGTTTGTTTGTAATAATTTGAACAAAAAATGAATGTAAAACAGAGATCTAATGCAACGGAAATAAAACAAACTTTGTAAACACAATCAAAGGGAAAATAGTTTTTCGTAAACACATGCTTCTCATTAATCGAAAGATTACAATCAAAAGATTACATGCATGCTTACATACTAAACTCCCCCTCAGCTCGAGCTCCATGGTTGATCGTACAAGATGACTGGGTTGAAGGAGAAAACTCCTTAAATAGAACAGTGCAAACTATTCTATTTATAGTGCACATCAAACCACTGAAGCATCTAAGCTGACGTCACCATGAAAGTGACACTTAACAACCTAGCAACCTACAACCACTGATCTAATACAAGCACTGTTGTCAAACAGCTGATTACAATACAAAATACAAGAACAGGCTAAACTACTATTTCTTCATACCACTGCTTCAGCCCTAGCAGTGCTTTGGTCTTCAGCAGCCTTGAGTCAAGGCAGTAGATTGACCATCAGTACTTAGTCTTCAATAGTCTTTGGATGGACATAAGTTGTTGTAGACAACAGTTGTTGTAGAAGAGCAGTTCATAGAAGACATCAGTTGTTGGAATCACTTTCAAGGGGAAAGTCTAGTGTAAACCACTGCTTATGTAGAATCCACTGTTCTGAACCAGTTTTGGCTTTACATCATCTGTTCCTCTGCAGGGTTCAATCCCAACAAGCATAGATAGCTATGAAGAGCTAAGTGAGAAGTTCCTCAGGAACTTCAGTCAACAAAGAAAGATGATCAAAAATCCTAACGAGATCATGCATATTCGCCAGAAAGATAATGAACGGGTAGATCAGTACATGGAAAGGTTCATCAGGGAAAGCATGAACATTAAGGATGTCCCGGAAGTGATGAAGATCAGCAGCTGTATAAACGGGCTAAAGCACACACAACTATGTGAAAAACTGGGGGGAAGAGTTTCCTTAGACCTTTGATAGACTCATGGACAGGGTCAGGGCCTTTGTTAGATGTTAAGTGGTTATCAACACAACGCTTATAATCTCAAACGCTTACTCGCAACTCGATTAAATGCAACGCTTAACAAACGAACCAAAGTAGGAAAACTAACAAACACAACCAGGCTGTCCGAATGGACATCCGTCCAGATGACCATCTGATCGGATGACCATTCGACCGGACAAGACATCCGCCCGAACACCACCCTCGCGCACCGACTTAACTCTCGCACTCACCCTATAAATACTAGCCGTGCACCCTCATTTATCTGATTTGACACTTCCATCCGCTCACCTATTCTCAGTCACTTTCAGTCGTGATTCAAGGCTATTTTGTAGGATCGTTGTTGGACCCAAACGAGTCGTTCAGAAGAGCGTATAATCCGATTCAAAGGCGGAATCAGTGAAACGGACGTGGAAACAACTTGATACTCTTTAATCTGTCACTAATATTGATAATAACACTGTTTACAACCTGAACAGACTTTGGCAGCACTTCGTTACAGATTTCAGAAGTCGTACCAAATGAATCAACAAGTGCCCTATTTATAGTGTTTAGGTTTCGCTTGAAATAGCCATGACAAGTTCAAGCGAAACTTCTGATCATGTTGGTTTCGCTTGAATGTGACCAGAACTGTTTCAAGCGAACTCAACTCTGTAGGTTTCGTTTGAACTGGTCCTTGATCCTTTCAAGCGAACCCACTTCCAATCTTAGTTTCTCGCACCTCGAACACAAATAATCCTATCCTATACTATTACATGATACAAGACGAAGTCAATAGACGTAATGCACTAACAGACTCCCCCTCGGATATTGACAAAGTCTCCAGTGTCTAGTATTCAGTATGACACATCTTCAGTCTTGATCATTCCGCTTTTTCATTCAAGTTGTAACATTATAAGCATCCATCAATCCTTCTCTTCTTCCATCAGCTTCAGGCTCCCCCTTTCGTCAAGCTTCCGTGCTTTGGGATCAACACCTAGCTTTCCATCTACAAGCTCTTCCATGCTTCAAGCTTGTCTTCAGACTCCCCCTTAGACTCTGCTCTTGGGATCGTAATCTGGATTATCTGCAATCACTCATACATTTATAAGTAACAACATTTTAAACTACCAGGAATTGTAACCTGGCTCTAAAACACTCCTTCTATCAACACTCTATACAGATATGGCAATGTCCAATATCCAAAATCCTCACAGTAAATCATCCAAGTCCAAACTAATGACCTTGGAGATATCACAAACTGTTTTTGAGTTTTTAATTTTTAAATTCAAGTTTCAAATTAATGAACTTGTTTTTATTTTCAGAAACACAATCAGCTTACTTAGATTTTGACACTCAGCATTTCAGACATCGGTTGTTGAAAATAAAGCAGAATCAAAAATCTTTTTGTATTTTTCTGAAAATATAAAGCAGTAAAGAAATATGTACAAACATATTTACAGACCATATTTTTGTTTGAGTATGCGACAGAGGATCATATCAGTTTTTGAAAAGTGACAAGTACCGTTGAGCTTAGTTACACATTAAGAATTAAACAATTCACTTAGATTGTCGATATACTGATCCACTTAAATTTTCATACAAATTTCAACTGATTCAGGATACGAATTAGGTGTATTAAGAACTTAAACTCATTCATGTGTCCCACCTCTTGAATATACTCCCGTATCCAGATCCCAATATTCAGTCTTACAGGTAAGTATACCTAGATGATATCTGTAAGGGAATAAATTATAGTACGAAACCGTGAGAGCTCAGGTCAGAACTTCCGTTCAGCAGAGAGATGATGGCTCGACTTTTGGTGTGTCCCCTTTAGAGGATCTTTTATTACAACAGCAATGACTATCAATTTTATTGTTTCATCAATTTGCTGAGGGCGGCGCTATATTTCAAGCAATACGAAAAGTATTCTCCGGGGACTAGGCCATTGCTTCCGCAAAATCAGAAGTCCCGGGATAATACCCCAGATATCACTGAGTATAAAGACCTAGTATCTCAGAAAGATGGACCTTTCAAACGAGATTTCAGGGGTTACCTATATATCCAAGTAGTGTTCCCCACGAAATAAGCAAGTTTGAATTTAGGTTTATATCCCGAAAAAGTTTACTAAATGTATAAAAATCTACCGACACATCCACAGTGAGATCATTTAACACATTTTAACTTTTCAATTCTTTAGTGTACTGTAACTGTCTACTGATGTACCATCATTTCCTCTTTTTACGCAAAAACTCAATTTTTGAATTTTTATCATGTTTTTTACTTTTTCAAATTTTCTAATGTTTTTTTGTATTTTCTGACAATATTTCTCCCCCTAAAATGCAAAATCATTTAAAGAAAATTTGACAACCAACACTGATAGCTTTGTCTCGCCATCCATTTTCTGCTAACTATGCTCTGTTTTGCAGAAAATATAACGTACCCCCATGATTTACAGCCCATTGATTTTCGACAGTTTGAAAACCGTTTTTCAATCTTGTGAAAGTAATCATGTTTGTTCAGCCGCGAGGGTTTCGGCGTATTCAATCAACACATATTTTTGACAAAAATTAAAAACAAACATATTTTTGGTTTTTAATTTTTTTTCAAATTTTTAGGGTTTTTGAAAATATTGTTTATTTATGTACAGAATGAAAATAAACTTCCTGTTTCAACCAACACAGGATCCAGCAGCTTCCTCTCCTCGTTGTGCCAGGCTGCTCCAACTTCCATTATCACAATCTTCGGATTTGTTGAGCACCTGCACATTCAGACTACTTGATTACTTGAACAATTTAGCCCAGGTCTGTTGAACCTTAGGCATTTCAACACAATAATTTTCATTCAATTTCGGAAAATCTTTGTCATTCTGAACAAAGACTTTTTCATCTTTAACTTCAATTTTCTCCTCTTTTACCGAAGTCATTTGTTTCTTAATAGACCATGTTTGACCTTTCGGCGTACCTCTTTTATAAAAATGAGACTCTTTTTGAACATTTTGTTTTTGAACAACTTTTGGTTTCCAAAACTCTTGTGGTTTTGTCATATCAACAGTTGTTTTCCAACTTTTTGTTGTTCTAAATCTGGGTGTATGAGAATTCCAGGTCTGTCTAGAATCGAACCTATATGAGTTTGACTTCCAATTTTGATTCGAAGCAAACTTGTTTGTGTTGTACCTCCAAGTTTGTTTTGAATCAAATCTGGTTGACCTTAGTCTCACATTCTCAGATTTTTGTTTCTCAGCATCAATCTTCTTTATGTCAACATCCACAGGTTTTAGATTAGGACACTTGCGTGCAAGATGTCCTTTTTGATCACATTTGAAACATGTTCTCATGGAAACATCTTTGACCTGTGGTTGTTACTTTTTCTTTTGTGCACTAAACTCTTCATTAGACTGTTGTCTAAATCTGAGTTTTTCCTCTTCTTCAAAACTTTTTCCTTGAACAAAACTCATTTTTGTCTTTAAATTCGGAGTTTCATTTCTTTTCCAACTTTGTAACCAGGTTTGTTATACGAACCTCTATGACTCTTACCAACAAACTTTGAAATCTCAGACTTCTCAATCTCAACCATTTTGAAAACTTTATCAACCTTTTCTGAAATCACATTCTGAATCGGGAATACAACATCTAAGAACAATTTGTCCGATCCAATCATGGTATAAACCAATCCTTTTGAATCATCATTCAAACTTTTCTCGGATTTTGTGTTTTTTAGATAACTATCATGAAGATTTCCTTTATCTTCATCCTGTGATTCAGATTTACCTGTATCAACCGACTCTTCTTTCAACACACTTTCAACAACTTTACCTACCACCTCTGAATCATGAGAATCATCAGATTTGGAATAGGTTATGTCAATGTTGTCTGGCAATTGGTCTACCATGTTGAAAGCTTTTTCGACCTTTTCCTCATCATAAAATGCAAATTTTCCCGATGGTGGAACTTGATGAAACTCTGAGCCAATGCCTTTCTTGTTTTGCTCAGACTCACCATCTTCCGGTTTTATATTGAAAATACGTTCAAGCACATATGACGACACGTGATAACTTTTCAACTTGTTGTTATCCTGTTCTAAATCAGCAATCTGTCGCTTTAGCTTAGCAACATCCTCAATATAGGAATTAACAACATCTTGTTTTATCGAATACATTTGTTTAAGTTCTTTAGTTGTTTCAGAAAGATAATTCATTCTTGATTGACCATATTTCATTTCATCTTTCACTTTTTCGTATGACTCTTTCGTAATATGATATGCCAGTTTCATTGAGTCATATTCTTTCATCATTTCTTGACAAGCAATTTCTTTTTCAGAACATTTTTCTGTCATTTTAGAAATATTTTCTTTCAAAACTTCATTTTCTTTTTCTAACTTTTTACATTTTTCTAAAAGTTTTTCATCATTTTCTTTCAAAACTTTTTCTTTTTCTAGCATCTCTTTGCATTTTTCTTTAAATTTTTTTTCAATTTTAGTGAATTCAAGATCTCTTGTTCTGAATTGCTCATCTTTTTCAGTACAAGCTCTGCACGGTTCCATGCATTTCTTGCACTGATCAACCGTTTTTAAGATTTCAGAATTAGAATGTACCTCAGTGATTGGCACTTCGGTGTTTGATGCAGTTGCCTCAGTTTTCTTTTGATCAGCATCATCTTGCTTTTCTTCAACACCGACTTCATCACCAACATTATCAGCTTCCACATTCTCATTCTTTATTTCTTCTTCTTCTTTCCTCACATCTTCTCCAATCTGCTGTTCTTCTTTAACAGCTTTCTTAACCTCTTCATTCACAACAACTTCTTCACTTTTGATTTCCTTCACAACCTCAACTTCAACAACTTCTACTTTAACCTCTTCAGCAACCTTCTTCAGATTGTTCACCATTTCTTCAACACTCTTTTTCATTCTCTCTTCATCCCTTTTTCTCAGACATGATCTCATGGCATATCTGATCTCCTTTTCATGCCTTTTAGCGTATGTGTCATCTTTCATCACATTTCTATAATATTCGGCTCTCAAAGGAATTATGAGAAGAACATCATCAAAGATTATGTCTTTCTTTGGAACAACTGGTTCACCTTCTCTGTTGAAGTAACATTCTCTCTTTTTATCCCATCTTCTGCTACTGACAGCAATCTCATACTCTTCCTACATCTCATCCATTCTGTTCAACACAATGTTTCTTTCTCTGTAGGTCTTTTCTTCCAGAATCTCTTCTCTGGTTTTCACTTTGATCTCAGTTGTATCTTTTTCTTTGTTTTCATCTTTAATTTCAGCAACAAAAACAAACTTTCTTTCCTCTGTTATAGCTTTGCCATGAGCTGTTTTTCGAACATTCTCCAAACGATCTTCTTCTGGACAAACTGTGCTCCAGTCAAAACCTTCATCATCTTGAATTACAAAACAAGCTCTCGATTTGGGTTTATCTTCAATCATCTTAGGCTCTTCTCTGCTTCGATGGTAGATTGCCTTTCGGTAATAGTCATCGTTGAACGGACGTTCATTTCCTTCACCAACTTTAGAATTTCTGCATTCTCTTTTGAAATGACCCTTTTGCTTGCATCTGAAACAAGTCACTTTGGATTTGTCAAATCCAAGCTTCGTTGACAGACCACCCAACGATTGCTTCCCGGTAATCTCCATGTATCTCTGAGCTCTACGAATGCAACTTGCCAGAAACCAACGAATGTCAATGAGTTCCATCTCTTCCGGATCAATCTGGTCATAGTCTTCTTTGGTTAACTCAGAGTTTCCAATCTTTCCAGCTACCGGACCTTCATACGATTCCAGAACAGATGTAAGAAAACTCATTTGCCATTTAGCTGCATTAATGCTCATTGCAGGAGAATTCTTCAGTTTAAGAGCAATATTGCACAGTATCTCTTCTGCTTCTTCAGAACTAGCTTTTGAATTTGATGAATGATAACCCGGATCATAGCTTGATGAGCTCTTCTCTGGCTCTTTTGTCCTCTCACCACTGAACGCTGTCTTTGGTGAACTATCAACTTTCACCGAAGGTAAACTTCCTTTGTAGTACAGACCAACATTTTTTTGATGCAAAGAACTGCTCATCTTGTTCTGCTTCTGCAATTCAAGCTCATGAGTTTCAATTTTCTCAAACAATGTATCAAGAGAAATTGTTTCATACAAAGCATCATTTTTAAGATAAAAACAAACGTTTGCCACTGATCAGCTCGTGGTAACGCTTCAATCACTTTATCTATAAGTTCCTCTCTTGTTTTTACAATCTCAAACCTCTCAAGTTCAATTTTTAAATGGCAAAATCTCTCAATCATATGCCTCACTGTCTCTCCTTTAATACTATCAAACAGATCAAATTCTTTCTTTAGTAAAGCAATTTTGTTCTTTTTAATCTGTTTACCCCCCTCAGCTTTAACTCGTAAAGCTTCCCAGACAGATTTCGAAGATCCATCATGATTAAGTAATGCAAAAATGTCATTTCTAATAGCCGACTGAATCAACGCAATCATTCTCTGTTCAGACGATAATTCTTTTTTGTCCTCAATGCCTAATTTCTTCAAGGGAATTTCCTCTCCTTTGTCATCTTTTGGTCTCTCATATCCAAACTCTAGACAAAACCAGCTTTCATGAGCATACGCTTTTGCCCAATTGAGAAAACGTTCCTTCCACCATGTATAATCTTCAATGCTCTCCAGAGTTGGTGGCTTTGAGTGTGTTCCATAGAAGTTATCATGCTTGATGTTCTCATTGATAGCTTTTGTGATGGTTTTTGGTGTAACATTTGCAATCTCAGACGATTCGGATGTAAATGCATTGAAAAACATGTTGTAGAATTCTTCAGCCATGATGTAAACCTGAACAGATACAATCAAACAAACACTATCAGTACAATCAATATCAAATATCCTGAAATAAACTGACACTTGATTGGTGTGAAATAATATTGACTCGGAATTTTCACTTTCAAGCGAACTAAGACTTCAAGCGAAACAACAAGTTGAAGCGAAACCCAAAGTTGACACTGAAAATCAACTTTCAAGCGAAAGGCAAAACTGATACTTCATACTGGATAGCCTTCAAGCGAAACCTGATGATTTTTCAAGCGAAAGCACTGATTCAAGTAAGATCAGATCTGATTTCAAGCGAAAGTCAAATTGAAGCGAAACCCACAAGGTTTTCAAGCGAAACTTAGACCAAACAGCACTTTCAAGCGAAACCAGCAACTATTTTCAAGCGAAACCCTAAGTATTCGTTCAAGCGAAACTTAGTTTTGGTCCAATTTTGTCATTTTTACTTTGAATTTTGCAGTGAAACTTTCCAGGGTTTGTCAATATGTAGTTTTACACAATCTGTGAAAATTTGATCCAATTTTGACTGTTAAAACTTGTTCAGATTGAAAAAAAAGGTGTAGAAGTCAGAAAATAGATGATATCAAGCTAAACTCTTCTTCCTGAGCTCTGATACCACTTGTAGGATTGTTGTTGGACCCAAACGAGTCGTTCAGAAGAGCGTATAATCCGATTCAAAGGCGGAATCAGTGAAACGGACGTGGAAACAACTTGATACTCTTTAATCTGTCACTAATATTGATAATAACACTGCTTACAACCTGAACAGACTTTGGCAGCACTTCGTTACAGATTTCAGAAGTCGTACCAAATGAATCAACAAGTGCCCTATTTATAGTGTTTAGGTTTCGCTTGAAATAGCCATGACAAGTTCAAGCGAAACTTCTGATCATGTTGGTTTCGCTTGAATGTGACCAGAACTGTTTCAAGCGAACTCAACTCTGTAGGTTTCGTTTGAACTGGTCCTTGATCCTTTCAAGAGACCCACTTCCAATCTTAGTTTCTCGCACCTCGAACACAAATAATCCTATCCTATACTATTACATGATACAAGACGAAGTCAATAGACGTAATGCCCTAACATATTTTGTAAGCATTTCTTCTCAATTCTTATACAATCTTCATCTCTAATCACTTCTACATCATCTTCTTCATCAAAATCACACGCAAACACTAGTTTTCTTCCTGAAATCATCTGATTTGGACCTCTTGAAGGTGGTTTTCACTCGGTTGCTTATGCAAACTATTTTGGAGCACCATTTGATCGAGAATGGTTCTAGATCTAAAGGATTTCACACTTTTAAACCTAATCACAACAAGATTTCAACTGTTTTCAACTTTTCTTCACTTGTCTGCTCAAACTTTGATGGAATCTGGACTCAATCTGACTCTAGACTTGTTCCTTAGCCTAGAGCCGGCTTGAAAACAGATTTCCACCGGAGATATGGATCGATTAACGGGTAAAACATGAAATTTCATCAAGAACAGCTCGTCTGTCCAAAGGGGCGGTACCCATCCGACCGAATGAACTGGTTCTGGTATGTTCCCATTGTTTGACACGTCATTACGCCGTCTCCGTTAACTCAAAACTTTTACTTAGAAAATTTTACCAAAAACATCGACTACAGATGATCTCGCTCGAATGGCCATCCGTCCGGATGACCTGTCCCTTATAATTTTGTTTAAACATTTTGACTAAAACTTCGAATTTTAACGATTTTCAAACACCCACACACTCATTCGAATGTCCATCCGTTCGGATCACCTGTCGAACACTTAAACTGTTCAATGCTCTGCCCAACGACATATGTTACTGTTTCCATACATAGGCTAATTCAATGCGCTCCCTTCAATCCAATTTCGCTTGTGTTTACTTGTTAAACACACATTGTGAGTATACTCGAACCCATTTTCATTTAACACACTTTTGGGTGTTACATATGTTCTGTATCAAAACACAACACACAACGTAAACACTTTCTAAACGCTAACCGCTCCCGCATGCTATACGTGATTTGTTGAATGCTTGTACTATGTTTATACAGTGTTACACTATACCGCCTCTAGCAACGATAGTACTATAGTTTGGACTCAGCACCTGTCGTGGACAGGGGTTGCTAGGGATCACATCACTTTACTTCACGTGTTTGCTGAACATGTGTCACGCATTGTAACGCCCTGCATCCCTCAATTTAGACTTTTGGCAAGTTTAGTCCCTGGACTTTGCCTATTGTCAATTTTGAATCCTAAACTATGAAACTTTGATACTTGGTGAATTCTATGTCATATGCTTTATACTTGAAATGTCTAATTCTATATGTTTGGAATGTCTAATTCTATATGTTTGGAATATCTAATTCTATATGTTTGGAATGCCTAATTCTATTTACTTAGGGGCTGTTTGGTAGCCTCTGAATGGTCATTAAGAGGCTACCTCTTAATGGAACCATTAAGAATTTTACCAATGAGAAGTTAGAAGAATATGACATATGATGATTTACCATTCAGAGGTTACCTCTTAACCATTCAGACTTAAGGTTACCTCTTATTCATTCAGAGGTTTTAAACCATTAAGAGGTAGCATCTGAATGGTCATTAAGAGGCTACCAAACAGCCCCTTATAATGCCTAATTCTACATGCGTAGAATGTCTAAATCTATATACTTTGGTGCTTGACTCTTGAGGCTCGTGAAACTTGAGACTTGGTTGAACGAGGGGCTGGAGTCTTGTCACTGGCGGAGACTATGAAACTTTGAAAACTTTGGTACTATTGTCTAAGTTATACTATTTATGCTATTACCCAATAAATACGCGACGCAACGCTTGATCTAAAGCGCGAAAACGGAAACACGGAAAGGATGGATTGGCCGAGTGGCAATCCGATCGGATGACCACCCGATCGGATGACCATCCGATCGGATGACCACCCGATCAGATGGCCACCCGATCGGATGGCCACTCGATCGAGTTGCCACCTGATCCGTGCACACTGCCCCTCTTCACTCACCCTTACATTATAAATAGGAGCTGTCACATCAGTCCTTCACTGAAGTGACAGCCCTGCTCGACTCAGACGCACGCGCACCACATTTCTTCAATTTCACGGCGATTTCGGTACGTTTTACACTAGATTCTTGTACTTTCTTGATCTACACCTCATTCTTTATGAGATTCTCCTTTGAAATCTCACTTTCCACCGTGAAATCTCTTAGATCTGAGTTCTTAAGGATGATGTCATCAATGGTGGTTCGTACAAACTACTATATGATGTCATTCCTGATAGAATCTAGCTTAGATCTAAGGAATTTCATGCGTTTTACACTAAATCTATACTAGATCTAAACTTTTCAAGCTAAAACCGATGTTTATCTTCATCTTTTCTTCAACTTTTCACTTTAAACGGTGGGATCCGGGCCTGAACAGACTATAGACTCGGTTATTAGTCTGGAGTTGGTTTGGAAACGGATTGTTACCAGAAAAGACGACCACAGTGCGGAATTCGACATAAACTCGTTACGAACAGACGACCGAGCGGACTGAGGTGATTCCTACCCAATTGAATTGGCTGTACACTGAGGGGTTTACAATTGTCAAAGTACGTACCACGTCGTCGTTGCTTAGACAGAAACTTGGAGTTTACAAAATTGAGAACGGGACAAGGCAACCTGATCTAGTGGCAACCCGACCGAATAGCCATCCGATCGAACAGCCACCCGATCGAGTGACACTTGCCCTTAACTTTAAACATTCAAAACTTAGAAGTCATGATCGTTGAGTGGCAGCTCGACCGGATAGCCATCCGATCGAGCAGCCATCAGATCAAGGCAACCTTGAATCTGGAACACAGATCGAGTGGTGACCCGATCGGATAGCCATCCGATCGAACAGCCATCTGATCCCTCCACACCTTGGTCATTTGTATCGAGTGGCCATCCGATCGGACAACCATCTGATTCAGTAACTAATCTGACACTTGTGCAATCTCGTTATTCTGCTCGACACTTATTCGTTGTGATCTAATCAGGCTAATTCTAAAGAGCTCCCTTTGATCCAATAACAGTCTTAACTGTTAAGCAATCACTGTGAGTATACTCAATCCCTTTTTACTTTAAACTTTGGAATGTAACATGTGTTCTATTAAACTACGATACTTGAGACTTTTATAACCTAAACTCTATCCTACGTGTATGTGAAACTTGTGATTCTTGTATTCTATTTTGTGCTACGTGAACGTTTAATCCAGGGTGTGTAGTTCCACCTTAACAATAGTAGCGCTATAGGAGATACACCTCCCCGTTATTCTCGGGGGGTATTGTTAGGAGGATTCTAGTTTTCCTTGAGACTTGGGAAAACAACAAAGCATCGGGATACTTAGGCTATCACTTGTTGGACTGCGAACACTAGCATGGCTGAAACTATTTTGTTACACTTACATACGGATATGAGTTGTTTTAATCTATTATGCTATTACTCAAGCTTGTATACTCACCGGTACATTTTCGTACTGACTCTATTTTAATACATGTTGTAGGCTGACAGGATGCTAGGATTCATGGAATCAAGCTAGGATGATGCTTAGAAACTCATCTAGTTAATTAAGTTTATGGACAATATTTGAGACTTAATGTACTTGATATCTTGCGATGATTGTTTGATTTTAGACAATGTTTGAATCAATCTAATTTATAATGAAACTATTTAGCGTTATGGAATCTCATGAGCAATCTAAACGCTTAGTGCTCACACCCCGATGTTTCCACCATCGGTTGGGGTGTGACACGCATACTCTACAATGCAGTCTCGTGGTTAAGTTGTAATCATTGTTTGATAGCTACGTGCTTCGCCCATTACGTGTTACATACTGGTTAGGCGTAAACGATTTTCATACTATATGCCACTCAAACTTGTGTACTCACCTTTACATTTTATATATTGACTTTATTTTAACGTATGTGACAGGTTGAGTTGGATGTTTTGCTATGCTGAATCAATTTAGGAAGTCTAGAAACCCACCAAATAAAAAATCTGAGTTGTCGGAATAGTATTTGTTTTTGCGACTGATATCTGTAATGAGTGTTTTGCTTTATATGTTTAATAGTATGGGATATTGAACGTTAAATATATTGTCATTAATAGTTGTTATGGATTCTCATGAACAATCTGTTTCGCTCAGTGCCACGCCCCGATGATTCCGCCATCGGTTGGGGTGTCACAGATTGGTATCAGAGCCATAACTATAGGGAATTAGGTCGAGTCGTAGCATTGACCTAGTCTATAGTCAAGTACCAACAGACCTGCTTTGTGCAAACCCAGTAGGGGCTTCGTACGAAACCACTTTTGATACTCTCTTTCGAACTCGCGAAAACTACATCTTCGTGCGAACCCGCATACTACAGCTTCGTACGAAGAAAGCCTTTCCTAAGGCTGAAAATTATACTGCCTTTCCTAAGGCTGACACAATATACACGTATTTTCGAAAAACACTCGCATAACACAATCGAATGATTAGGTCGAGATTAGGTGTGAAAACCAAGAACACTCGATAAGATCACTCACTCTACGCGTATTTTTACTCTCAGCACGAGAACCTCTGTTGAGTTAGGAGTGACATCTATACCTCGACGAAATTCTCCATCTCTATCTCATGGTTTTGCCACACTCTTAGGAACGAAGTTGTTAAGTTAGGGGTGAAACCCGCATCTTAATGACCAGTTCCACTCCCTACTTGGATTTTACAAAACTCTCACCAAAGTCTCGACTGTTCCACTGAATCGAGTTGCGTAGTAACTGGAAGGATGAGTGTCGTTCGCCATGTTTCGGTGAGAGTACAATCTATTAGGCCAAAGCGTGTACTCGAATTTGTTGGGAATAATTGAATCACTTTGGGTAGTCAATGTCTCACACCCAAGACACTCTATTTTATACGAAGCCTGCAATGCTGATTTTTACGCGTTATCGACTTTATGTGCTTATATGTTTATATGTTTCAATTTTGGAGATTTTTCCCTATCCGCTTATCGCTCCACAAAAGCGCACAACTCGCACAGCCGCCGCGATCTAAAATACTAACTGAACGCGAACAAACTAAGAACTCTCGTACACTATACTACTCGCAACGCTACTCACTATCTCTCGCAACTCTCGCATGCGCTACACGCAATTAAGAGATCGGTTTTTGTTTTGAAAGGTGAATACGTGCAAAATATATAGGTGAATACGTGAAAAATATGTGAATTATGTGCTCATACGTGCCTATGTGCTTATGTGTATACGTGCTTATGTGGTTTATGTGCCTACGTGACTATGTGTTATGTGCCGACGTGTTCCTGTGCTTTACTTAATGGTAATAATAATAATAATAATAAAGGATGTTTTACGAACGCTAAACTTTTCCAAACCCGATATAATCGAATCTCGTCTAGTTCATATGACGACATCTACTTCAGAATCTGCACTCGACAATGTCGTCATTTGGATCCCATACTCAACGTGCTGCCTGACGAAACCATACTGACAAGCGTATCGCTTCAACGGTGGCCAAGGAAATGGCTAAAGTCATACCTCATATTGTCAGTGAAATCAACGAGGTCAATAGAAAATCCTCTGTCGAGTCAAAGAGTGACGTGCCCAAAGCTCTTTTCAGCTTTAAAAAATTCAAATTTTGTGGTCCTGCAAACTTCACTGGCGAAGATGGACCCAGTGCTATGTTCCAGTGGTTTGACTCTATCGAAGTCACCTTCAGGCAAAGCGGATGCCCAGAAAATCTGCGTACTGTGAATGCTACTGGAGTCTTTCAGTCCAGGGCTCTGGATTGGTGGACTGCTGAGCGCAACAGGCGTGGTAATGATGTAGCTTATGGCCTCTCATGGGAGGAACTCAGGGAGCTTATGATGAAGGAGTTCCGCCCTCCTCATGAAGTGCAAAAGCTGGAGAATGAGTTCTGGCACATCAAGCAGGAAGGAGGTGACAACGCTGGTCTCACCACTCACTTTAAGTAGCTAAGTATTATCTGTCCTAGTCAGGTGGCTACGCCTGATATGACGATCAAGAAGTACATTCGAGCTTTCACCGACTGTGTAGCTGACTTTGCTCAGGCAGCTAAACTTGCTACTATCAAGGAAACCTACCAACTCGCAGCCGAGATCAACGACAAGCGAGTTTTGGCTGGTTATTTCAAAACTTCAACCAAGAGTCTCAATCAAGCAACTGTTACTCCTGCTACCGACAATGCAGTATCACAAGGTTCAAAGTGTTCACGTCAAGGCCGCAAGCGAAAGAATAACAACAACAAGAACTATGCTACCACTGCCGCTCCACTCAACGTTGTCCCCGTACAACCCAGCAACCAGAACCGTCAAGCTACCATCACCAACGCACCGCCTACTAAGCGTGCGTATACTGGTGTTCATCCTCTATGCCCAACTTGCACCTACCATCACCCTACAGGGGTGAATTGTCGTTTCTGTGCAAACTGCAACATTTATGGGCATTTTACTGCTCATTGTCGTTCAGGCCCGCGTCAACAAGTTGCTCAAGCTCCTCCAGTACCACCAGCTCCACTCCCCGCTCCTCAGGTCAACCAAGCAGCTCCTGCACCCCCTGTTCATGCACGAGCCTGCTACTCTTGTGGTGACCCGAATCATTTTGCTAATGCCTGCCCACTTCGTGTGGTGAAACAAGAACCGCAACAAACACAACAACAACAACAACAGCAGCCTCAGCAGCAGCAGCAACAACCACAACAAGCAGCCCGTGGAAGAACCTTCAACATCAACGTCCGCCAAGCTCAGACTTACAACAATGTTGTCAATGGTACATTCCTTGTTAACGGTATTTATGCTTCGTGTTTATTTGATACTGGAGCCGATAACTGTTTTATGTCGTTTGAATTCGAAAACCTCCTAAAACATAAACGCACTAACCTCCCAACAACGTTCGACGTAGATATTGACACCGGAAGAACTGTCACCGTCAGTTCTGTTCTCCGTGATTGTACTCTCGAACTCAACAATCACGTTTTCCTGATCGTTCTCATTCCGATGCAACTTGTTAGTTTCGATGTCATAGTAGGCATGGATTTTCTTCGTGAGAACCGTGCCGAAGTCGTTTGTTTTGAAAAGAAGATCCGTTTCTCTCTTTCAAACGGTGATCAACTCTGTGTTTATGGCAAGGTATCCTCGAAAGAACTGAAGCTTATGTCATGTATACAGGCAAGCAAGTATCTCCGCAAGGAATACTTGGCTTTCTTAGCCCACATTGTAGTAGCAGAGGAGGAAAAGAAGCTGATGGAAAAGGTACTTATGGTTCGTGATTTTCCTAATGTCTTTCCTGACGATTTACCAGGTCTACCCCCTACTCGTGATATCGATTTTCGTATCGACCTTATCCCTGGAGCTAACACTGTTGCTAAATCACCTTATCGCCTCGCACCGTCATAAATGCGTGAACTTTCTAGTCAACTCCAGGAATTACTTGATAAAGGCTTCATACGCCCTAGCACATCCCCATGGGGCGCACCTGTCCTTTTCGTGAAAAAGAAGGACGGACTGTTCCGAATGTGCATCGATTATAGGGAACTCAATAAGCTTACCATCAAGAATCGCTACCCTTTACCTCGAATCGATGACTTATTTGATCAACTGCAAGGCGCTACGGGTTTGTCTAAGATCGATTTACGTTCTGGTTACCATCAACTACGAATTCAGGAGCAAGACATCCCTAAAACCGATTTTCGTACCCGCTATGGCCATTACGAATTCATGGTCATGCCTTTTGGTCTCACCAACGCACCCGCGGTCTTCAAGGATTTGATGAACCGTGTGTGTAAACCTTTCCTTGATCGCTTCATTATCGTGTTTATCGATGATATCCTTATCTACTCGAAGTCAAGAGCCGAACACGCACATCATCTTCGTTTAGTTCTCGAGCATCTCCAAGGGAATCGGCTCTACGCCAAGTCCTCAAAGTGTGAATTTTGGGTCGAGGAGGTTCAATTCCTCAGCCACATCGTCAACAGTCAAGGAATTCACGTCAATCCCGCGAAGATTGAAGAAGTTAAGAGTTGGATTATACCTAAAACCCCGTCCTAAGTTCGTTCTTTTCTCAGATTGGCGGGGTATTACTGTCGATTTATCGCTGATTTCTATAAAATCGCCGTTCCTCTCACCTCCCTAACGCATAAAGACAAGCCTTTTGTTTGGGAACCGAACAAGAGGATGCCTTTCAAACTCTTAAGCGTATGCTTTGCAACGCTCCCGTAGTCGCGCTATCAGATGGAAACGACGACTTTGTTGTCTACTGCGATGCCTCTAACCTAGGTCTTGGTTATGTTCTTATGCAACAAGACAAGGTTATCGCGTATGCGTCTCGCCAGCTCAAGGTCCACGAGAAGAACTCACAACCCACGATCTCGAACTCGGTGTAGTTGTTTTTGCTTTAAAGATTTGGCGACACTACCTTTATGGTACTAAGTGTACGGTCTTCACCGACCATAAGAGCCTACAACACATCTTGAACCACAAAGAATTAAACATGCGCCAACGCAGATGGGTTGAACTTCTCAACGACTACGACTGTGAGATACGCTACCACCCAGGCAAAGCAAACGTCATTGCTGATGCTCTTAGCCGACGAAGCTATTTACATAGTGTTCGTAATGTTCAAGCCCAACACGACCTCGAAGTCCTCATTCGCGACACTCAACACGCCTGTTTTCTCGAGAGCACCTTGAAAAGAAAGAATACTTGGAACCGAAAACCAACTAATGAATAAACCGAATGGTATTTTTCATTGTCTCTACCGCATTTGGATCCCCAGTCGCAATAACCTTCAGGAGATATTGCTGACTGAAGCCCACAAATTCCGATACTCCATTCACCCTGGTGCCGACAAAATGTACCAGGACCTCCGTGCCAGGTATTAGTGGCCAGGAATGAAGAAGGATATCGCTCTCTACGTTTCAAAGTGCCTAACCTGCTCAAAAGTTAAGGCCGAACACCAACGACCCTCTGGCTTACTCGAACAACCCGAGATCCCGATGTGGAAATGGGAGAGTATAGCTATGGATTTCATTACAAAACTCCCTCGCACGCCATCAGGTCACGATAGCATTTGGGTTATCGTTGCTCGTCTTACGAAATCCGCTTACTTCTTACCGATACGAGAAGACTTTAAGGTAGAACGATTAGCATGAATCTATATCGACGAAGTCATTTGTCGACATGGGACACCTAGTGACATCATCTCTGGCCATGATGGTCGACTTACCTCGCATCTTTGGGAGACATTCCAATCCGCTCTCGGTACGGCTCTTAACCTCAGTACTGCCTTTCATCCCCAGACCGACGGTTAGACCGAGCGCACGATCCGCACCCTTGAAGACATGCTTCGTTCGTGCGTTATAGATTTTGGTGGTAATTGGGATTCGCATTTACCTTTAGTAGAATTCTCGTACAATAACAGTTATCACGCAAGTATTCAAATGGCACCCTTTGAGGCATTATATGGAAGAAAATGTCGATCGCCTATTGTATGGCAGGAGATCGGAGACACTTAAATCACCGGTCTTGAGTTGTTACAAGAAACAACTGACAAAATCCTCCAAATACGAGATAATCTCTTGAAAGCCTGGAGTCGTCAAAAGAGTTAAGCCGATAAACGCCGCAAGCCCCTTGAGTTTGAAGTTGGTGATCACGTACTCCTAAAGGTTTCACCTTGGAAGGGGGTGATCCGATTCAGAAAGAAAGGAAAGCTAGCGCCACGATACGTGGGTCCCTTTAAGATTCTGGAAAGAATTGGCAAGGTGGCCTACCGACTTGAATTACCGGAGGACTCAGCAACGTACACCCGACTTTCCACGTCTCGAACCTCAAAAAGTGTCTTGCTGAAGAAAATCTTCATGTTCCTCTTAAAGATTTGAAAATAAACAAAACCCTACACATTGTGGAAAAGCCAGTAGGAATCATGGATCAAGAGACCAAGAAACTTCGACGCCCTCGCATTCCTATAGTGAACGTTCGCTGGGGAGGCAAACGCGGCGCCGAGTTCACTTGGGAACTCGAAAGTGATATGAAAGCTAAATATCCACAACTCTTTGTTACGCCTGCTCCTTAATTTCAGAACGAAATTTCCTAAAGTATGGGAGGCTGTAACAACCCGACTTTTCGGATCGTTACCCATCACCGTCATTTCTTTTGTAATCGCTTGTACTCTCAAGATTTGATTAACGCCAAAGGGTTAAACTATATTTTCAACTCACCTTTTAAACGCATAATACAACGCTTATTCAAAACGCAGTTATCGCATTTAACCGCTATATTATAACGCTTACTACTTAGACGCATTTTATCGCATTTTACACCGCTTATTTAGACTAAACGCTATCGCAACGCAAACTCAACGTAAACTCAAAACGCGGATTTACTTATGTTATGTGTGCTATTTATGTGATTATTTGTTTAGATGTTAAATGGTTATCAACACAGTGCTTATAAGCTCAAACGCTTACTCGCAACTCGATTAAACGCAACACAACGCTTAACAAACGAACCAAAGTTGGAAAACTAACAAACGCAACCAGGCTGCCCGGATAACCATCCGCCCGGATGACCATCCGCCCGGATGACCATCTGGCCGGATGACCATCCGCCCGGATGACCATCCGACAAGATGGCCATTCGACCGGACAAGCCATCTGCCCGAACACCACCCTCGCGCACCGACTTAGCTCTCGCACTCACCCTATAAATACTAGCCGTATGCCCTAATTTCTCAGATTTGACACTTCCATCCGCTCACCCACTCTCAGTCACTTTCAGTCGCGATTCAAGGCTATTTTATAAACATTTCTTCTCAATTCTTGTAAAATCTTCATCTCTAATCACTTCTACATCATCTTCTTCATCAAAATCACACACAAACACTAGTTTTCTTCCCGAAATCATCTGATTTGGACCTCTTGAAGGTGGTTTTCACTCGGTTGCTTATGCAAACTATTGTGGAGCACCATTTGATCGAGAATGGTTCTAGATCTAAAGGATTTCACACTTTTAAACTTAATCACAACAAGATTTCAATACTTTTTCATATGTTTTCGACTTTTCTTCACTTTTCTACTCAAACTTTTATGGAATCTGGACTCAGTCTGACTCTAGACTCGTTCCTTAGCCTAGAGCCGTCTTGAAAACAGATTTCCACCGGAGAGATGGATCGATTAACGGGTCAAACATGAAATTTCATCAAGAACAACTCGTCTGTCCGAAGGGGTGGTACCCATCCGACCGAAACTGGTTCTGGTATGTTCCCGTTGTTTGACACGTCGTTACGCCGTCTCCGCGAACTCAAAACTTTTACTTAGAAAATTTTACCAAAAACATCGACTACAGATTATCTCACTCGAAGGGCCATCCGTCCGGATGACCATCCGATCAGATGACATGCCCCTTATAATTTTCAATGTTTAAAAGTTTGACTAAAACTTCGAATTTTGACGATTTGCAAACACCCACACGCTCATTCGAATGGCCATCCATTTGAATGGTCGTCCGTCCGGATGACCATCCGCTCGAATGGAAACCCATCCGTTCGGATCACCTGTCGAACACTTAAACTGTTCAACACTCTGCTCAACGACTTATGCTACTGTTTCCATACACAGGCTAATTCAACGCGCTCTCTTAAATCCAATTCCGCTTGTGTTTACTTGTTAAACACACACTGTGAGTATACTCGAACCCATTTTCATTTAACGCACTTTTGGGTGTTACATACGTTCTATATCAAAACACAACGCCAACACTTTCTTAACGCTAACCGCTCCCGCATGCTATACGTGATTTGTTGAATGCTTGTACTATGCTTATACAGTGTTACACTATACCGCCTCTAGCAACAATAGTACTATAGTTTGGACTCAGCACTTGTCGTGGACAGGGGTTGCTAGGGATCACGTCACTTTACTTCATGTGTTCGTTGAACATGTGTTACGCATACTCTACAACACAGTCTCGTTGTTAAGTTGTAATCATTGTTTGATAGTTACATGCTTCGCCCGTTACGTGTTACATGCTGGTTAGGCGTAAACGGTTTTCATACTATATGCTACTCAAACTTGTGTACTCACCTTTACATTTTATGTATTGACTTTATTTTAACGTATGTGACAGGTTTAGTTGGATGTTATGCTATGCTGAATCAAGTTAGGAAGTCTAGAAACACACCGAATAAAAAATCTGAGTTGTCGGAATAGTATTTGTTTTTGAGACTGATATCTGTAATGACTGTTTTGCTTTATATGTTTAATAGTATGGGATATTGAACGTTAAATATATTGTCATTAATAGTTGTTATGGATTCTCATGAACAATCTGTTTCGCTCAGTGTCACGCCCCGATGATTCCGCCATCGCTTGGGGTGTGACAGAGGAGTGAAGAAACAATACCTCCTTCTCCAACAATTTCCTCTCAACATCAATCACCCAGCATCAAATCTTGACAACAACAACAGTTTGAGAGGTTTTTAGCTCACTCAACAACCCCTCGTTTATACTCCTCAGCTCGTTAACCCTCTGTAACATATCGCCCCCCCTGAAGAAGCCCTCACAAATGGACATGCAGTATTGATCATCAAAAAAGGTCTGGATCCAAAGCAAAATTCATGAACCTATGAGGATTGGGGATGACATGAGACATGAAATCACGGGCAACCTCAGGAGTCCCTACAACGGTGGCAGGGTTTATCTTCCACTTAGGGAGGTAAGGGACAAGGAGCCCCTCAGCAAATAGGGGAGCCAAAGGAGAACGAGAGTGAAAATCCTCGGGTAGCTTGAGTCTGCTAGTACCGGTGGCCTGAAAGGGAGAAGCTTCAACACCAAGAGTTGTTTGGGCAACACTAACCTTCGGGGCTTTACCTATAGCCTAGGAGGAAGCAGGAATCAGAATATGGGCTTTTGAACTCCCCTGCTTCAAATAAAAAAAAGGAGGGTAAAGGACTGAAACATACAAAAAAGGGGATGAAGGAAAAAAGGCATGATAAACTTACAAGAAGAGGCTCACTAACAAGGCTCAAGGAAGGCCTCAGGGTCTTCAAGTGTTTGGATAAAGAGCCCTTGGCATTAGTGTGGGGGGGGGGGACTTCATGTAACATTCCCAAAATTTTTAAATTTAAAATAAAGTTATTACACGAATAGGTCATGGGTAAGTTGACCGATAGAAATATAAGGTATTTTGGCGAACGCAAGAACCGTTTAATAATTATAACAATAAAAATACATTATATTTGAACTTACTCCGTTTTTAATGAAACTTGGGTCAAAATGAAGATAAGATTATTCTCATCCTAAAGACATATTCATTGTTTTGTAAAACGTCAAATTTTAGAAGTTATAAGCACCAAATAAGTGAAGCAGCTGAATTAATTATAATATATAAATTAATAATAATAATAATAATAATAATAATAATAATAATCAAAACTTACAAGGAATAAAATAATGTCAAAATCAAATTATTTGAATTAGAATTAACAAGTGCACGTTTGCTTGTGTGGGTATGACATTTGGAAAATTAAATATCTTTAGAAATAGTGTACGTGTCTCTTAACCAAAACCAACATTTAATTATCTGTGTACGTGGAGACGTGAGCTCCAAGTATAACCTCAACTATAAATAGAACAAGTCCTTCAAAGGAAAAAGGTGCTCACTTCCCTTCTCTATGTATTGCTCTCTCTATATTTCCTATATTCTATTTTTCTTTTTCTTTAATTTTATACCTATAATAATAATAAAGCTCGGCCTTGTTTTAAGTATTGTGACCCCTGATCACTGAGTCAATACCCTGTCCGGTTGATTTAGGACCCACCAACGCATGTCAAGGCTCTGCCCGACTAAGTTCGTTGGGGTTTTGTCTCGTGACGTAGGGATAAAGTTGAATTGGGTTACTATACTTAATGCGAGTGCATTATATATTTTATTAAATAGTTCAGGAGTTATACCAAAGATATAACAACTCTCCTAAAATCCTTACAAACACCACTTTAAGTCTTAAAATATATCCCGTATGTGAGAAACGGACCCGAACAACCTTAACAATAATGAAAAACAAATAAAAATAAATAATTAACCCGCTCGCGGCCCGGGACAGACGAAGTCATATCCTTCGCGGGGCGCGAGGCCCTTGCCTTGCCGGACAAACAATGAGTGACACATGTTGACATGTGTCGAGACTACACCGATGACTCAGCAACCCTCACACCGCCTAACAGTCTCTCGCGGCCCGCGAGGGAATTAAAGATGGCTCTCGCAGTGTCACACCCCCAAAATCCACAAGCGGAGTATCACCGCATGGAGGCGTGACTGACCAGGATCAAGCCACCAATCATATTGAACAATGTATTTAAAACAAATAAAATCCAACCACGCAATATAATTGGTGTTCAAAAACAAGTTAACCAAGTTCACGTTAAACAGCGGAAACAATAAATGTAAAACCAAAACATAATTCAATAAGTTTAAATGTTAACATGGCACACAACGGTACATGTCCCACAACGACTCCTCCTGCACGTGCAAGCTCCATAAATTCCGAACGACCTGCAAGGCATGTAACAACAAATCAACAACAAAGTTGAGCGAGTTCACAGTTGGTTGTTTAGTTTTAAAAGTTTGTTTTGAAAACCATGAGTTGTTTCGTAAACCACGAGTTAACCAGTATCTTTGTTTCCCAAACCATATCCATAATCAATGGGGGCTTCCCCATGTGAACCACTTGACCGTTACCATATCGACAACTGACGAACAATAGTTGTGCCCTACGTCAATGTCTATCATCATTGACTAAGTGCCCAGATCCATTAGTACACGCCCGTCCGAACGGCATGGTGTGAGGCTTATCAACACTAATAGCGCTATCAACTAATGACCCGCTCGCCATTGGCCCGGTGATTAAGTCGATATAAAAATGAGGGACTTCATGATAGAGTTTTAACTAGTAAGTTTAAATTTGTTGTCCTACCCAAGGAGGACGAACGTACGTATTCTACCCAAGGAGAATACGCAGGATTAATATTGGCATCCTACCCATGGAGGATGGCGGTACATATCCTACCCAAGGAGGATATGCAGGTTCTGTTTTAGTTCTTTAACCCATTCCCAACCACCGGGAATCCCATGCCTTAGAAAGAGTGTGAACTCACCTTGGTTTTGTTCGGTAAGAATTAATTACACTACTCGTTCCAAATTGATCAACCAAATCCTAGTGTGGTTACCAATAACAATCAGTCGTAAGCACAGAGAACACGTATTCTATACACATACTGCCCTTATAGTATACACAGATCGCACATAACATTACACAAGTCACTATAGTAATTCCTATGACATGCCAGCTCATTAATATCATATAACTACATAGCGAGTAGTTGGTTCAATTATTCGTTCACATAATAAATCCCCACCACACAGAACTCGTAACAACTAATCTAGCATCACCTATTATCCCGATCACAACTAAACGGTGCAACATCCAACACCACACAGTTCTCTTAGGGATACACAACCCAGTGGTTCAAGCCCACTCGGGAGTGTGCAGCCCAATTCGAGTGAGCAGCCCATCAAAACCCAACAGTGCGGCTTATCCCTTTTGTTTGGCCCACTAAATTCCCTTTACAAAACTTATACAACCCAATATAAAATGGTTCCAACGCAACCGGCCCAATTGATTTTATATAACAACAGTTTACCTATTAACCCACATTTACCATAGCCCATAACCCAGTTCTACCCCTATCTTCAGAACCGTGTATCATCATAACCCTCCCCATAATTAATGCCAATTATATGAAGCCATAATTTAATCTAACCAGCAAGTTCTAGTTCATTCTTCTTCTACAATTCAATGCCCAATCAAAAATCAAATAGTATAACAACCTTCTGTTTGAGATAGCAATTCATTATTTAATCGGTTTTATACAAACAGTTCCCCAACTGTAACACCTGTGCCTCCACGACCATCAAACAAATACCGAACCAATGAAATATTACATTTCATACTTGGGGATTTGTAAAAAAAAATGTGTGTATCATTTACACATATCAATTCTTGTTCTATTTCAAACTCTAAATCGCTTTCTGGAAGGTTATACGCGCACCGATGCGTAAATATAACCAGTTTAATGCAACGAACACTCCGGAATAGTGAAATAGGCTTAACATACCTTAAATAACCTTTACATAACTTAGAAATAAGTTTTGGAAGGTTTGGTATGCCGAAAACAAGTTAACTCGCTTCCAGGGACTAAATATGACAAACTGCGAAAGTATGACAATTTGAACTGTAACAGACATTCCGGAACATGACCATAAGTTAAACATACCATAAATATCCTTTACATAGCTTAGTAATAGGCTTTGAGGGGTTCGGTATGCTAAAATAAACTTTTGGGTCATTCAGGGACTAAAAGTGTCAAAAAGTGCACAAGTTTGCATTTTCGCGGATAACTTACGTTCTGAATACATCTGGACATCCAAAAATTTATGTAAGCATGACTACATTATATTTTAGTGTTCTCCTTAAGAAAAATCCATTCGTCGCGTCATTTGGATCGGTTTTCGCGCTTATGCGCATTCCGTCGTAATTAAGCGAACATCGCGTTCGTACGACCAAACGAACCATCATCCGGCATATTTTTGAGTATGTTTTGAGTTCCCTATACTTTAACTTCATTTTAGAGCCTTGAAATGAGGTTAACGAGGTTCAAACGCATCGAAAAAGGCCTTAAACACGTGCAGGGACCATTGCTGCCAATTTTGAAACTTTCTGTTTCAGGGGGAGTGCTAGCGTAGCGCGACTGCATAGTGCCTTTGCACTAGCGCTACGCGACTGCATGATCTGACCAGATTCATTGTTTTTGTTGCAAGTTGCAACTGGTTGATTCGTGTCCACACATTTCCTATCGTCTAGTCAGCGGATAAGAACAACTTTCTGGACACCACAACTTTACGACAAGTGTACGGTTCCGATTAAGGCACGTTATTCAAGAAACGATCTTAACGGTTACCCAAAATCTATAAATACCCCACCCCCTTTACTTCATTTCTCACAAATCTGATCATTTGGGCTCTAAGTTGGAACCTTCGTTTCATACCTGAGCTATTTTGATCTGGGTTAGCATTCGGGGACCCTTCGTAAGTATTCTTTCGTTCTTTTCCTTATTTTACTGCTTTTCGAGTCAGAAAGTCAAACTTTGTTTGACTTTCAGCGTTGACCAGTAATGGTCAATGCGAAGTTCGTTTGAACTTCGCAACGTGAGTGTAATCACGTTGGTCATAGTCCCTTGGGACTATGCCCACTGATTACCACGTTGTCTAGGGTCGTAGGGTAGGCGATCTAATAAATCGCCTATACCTTCGAACCCGACCCAGTTTGGTCGATCATTAGGATCCGACCAAATACATTAGGTGACCCTAGTATAGGGCATAACCTTCCGAGGTTATACCCTATGGTCACATCGTTTAAGTAGTTGTATGATAGGTAGTTTATATGCCTTAGATAAATTACCAGAATACCCTTTTAATGTATAATTGGTAATTAAGCATATGTAACCTAAACTTTTGTCACATAACTGATTATGTAACATGTTTAGGCATATAACACCTGTCATAGGACTAGTTAGACGGTCCGAACGCGTTTCACGCGCACGACGCGTTAAAGTAGCATAAGTTACCTTAATGGGTCGCGATGGGTCGATAATACTTAGGTTAAGTTTCATTTAGTATGTAGGCTTTGTTAAACCATATCATATGAGTTCCTACACTCATTTGGTTTACAAACCCTCCTGCTACCCAGTCTTCCGATTTAGGTCCGGGTTAATTATGTAATTACCTATATTAGGTACCGTTTGATTTCCGGGACTCCTCTAGCTTTCTTGGTAGTTGTTCAAGACTCCTAAGCATTCTCAGGCGAGTACATTATTCCCCTCTTTTACTGTTTTCAACTGTTTTGGGGTGACTCATATGTGCTAAATGTTTTCGATGTTATAACGATGGTTTCAAAAACAATTAAGGCGATTTATACAAAACTAATAACGATTTCATAAAGTGAACAAACTTGTTGGTTGTAGTTACATAACAAATGACATTCATTAGCAATGATCAAGCCGACCAGTATTAGGTTATGGTACCATAGGATCTGACAAATCCCGTTATTTACTACACCCGTGGTTATGTGTGGGTATGGTAGGTAGCGACTGAATCTGTAATTGTTAACTTACCCTATGGAGGTTTGTTAATACGAAAACGAGAAGCGACGAAAACGAGAAGCGACGAAAACGAGAAGCGACGAGAGTCACGAAGGTTTGAATGTTATTAGCGAGACGACCTTATAAGTAGTTTCACGACCTAAAACGAATTAAACGATTTACGATTGGTTTTCTCACGATGTTTTAACGATTGGGTAACGATTGGGTTTCACACGATGTTTTAACGATTGGGTAAACGATTGGCTTCAAAGCGATATACGATATTATTTTGGTTATACATATTACATGATTTACATTTGGGCATGAACATTACTTTGGTGGTTTGGTTTGGATTAAGTGATTAAGTAACAATGCGTGTGGAATATGATACAAGCATGGTGGATACGCCGCTGGTACTTCCTATATATAAGTGTTTGTATGGTATTACATATTGTAGCGTTATTTGAATCATTTCAGTTTGAGACATAGAACATTTTATACAAGTAACATACTTTTCACAAGACATTTATTTACAAACAACTTATCTTATACAAACTCATTTTACATGGTTATTCATTTAATCATGCATTATTCTCTTATTTACACATATCACCTGAACTTATCATTGTTTTTCAAATAATTTACTAAAACAAATGTTTTTGGGTTAAGAGTCATGGCTACGAGGTTTTACAAATTATAACCCGCTTGATTTGAGTTGGTTAATTAAGTTGCAATATTATACTCTTTTCAAAACAAGGTTTTTAAATAAAGTATTGCAACGTCTAAACTAGCCATGATTTCGACACTCCTACAAAACCTATGTACTCGCCAGCATTTCTTTGCTGACCTCGTTTTCACATATGTTTCAGGTATTGTTGAATGATATCGATTGATAAGATGCATGCTCACATAGGACTGGACAAGGCCTTAGTGACTCAATAACAATGATAGACTATGTTTAAATAGTGTATTTAGATTTCAAGACGATGTAATTATTCAATGTTTAATAAAACGAAACACTTTTGATATCCATGGTTATGAAACATTAATTCTGTTGCAACACGCCCCGATGTTTCCGCCGCGATTTGTTGTTTTACGCGGTCGGGGTGTGACAGAAAAGATGGTATCAGAGCCAATGGTTATAGGGAATTAGGTTATTAGTAATGCTTTGACCTAGTCTATAACCTTCTTAGGACCCTAACGCGAGTTTACTTGCGTTTAGTCATAAAACAATATCGTCACCTATCCTTAGGTGACGACCACAACAAGAACATATATTTCAAAACCGCTTTGAAAATTTATCATCTGTTCTAGGATGATTGATTACTAGGTTTTGAACCCTCTATTGTAAGGTTTTGAACTCTCTATTATATGGTTTTGAACCTCTTTGAGTTTTCAAAACTTCGTCAAGGTTTTGGGTTTTAAATAATGTGAACACGTGCAAACTGGAAGGGTGAATGCCTGTATTCTGGGTTTTCTGGCTAGGCAAGCACTTCGTATACATCTCATCAGACGCGAGACCAGTTGTGCTTACCTGGGAATTCTTGGGATGAGTGTTCACTTATTAGGCGAGCATGTCTTCGCGATACATTATTTTTGACCCATTTACTTTGATCAGTCACCGTCTCATTTGTTTGCCTTAGGTAACAAACAAATGATCGCAATCTTCATGCGTTATCATTCTGTTTTGATTGTCCAATAATCTTTCACCTGTTTCTCCCTATGCCTTTCTTTTTCTTCAAGAATGTCTCTTCATCACGATGACGCCCAGATATCTGAGCAAGCAGCCAAAATTCGCTCAGCGAATAGGCGAAGTAGCCCTGAAGACTGTTGAATTAGCTACTGCCACGTATCATCTCCAGGATGAAGCCACTCAAGAGTCACCAAGACAGGCAGGACCTAGTCAGGTGACAGCACCATCAGCCAAGAAACAAATCGAGGAATCAAAGACCATGGATGAACGATCCCCTAAGAAGTCAAAGAAGCGAAAGGCTTCTCAGAACTTCGCCATGGTCGCTCACAATGGTAAAGCAGTCCCCAACCAACCAGCTCAACCCCCTGCTAGGTGTGTATGGCTTTTCCTATGATACCTACATCAAGGAACTATGTACCTTACAACCTACTCTTGTGATTTCTCTCTCTCAAATGATTACTCATGATTCCCTCGAAAATTTTAAGTACTCGTTTCACTCTAAGAAACAAAGTACAGAAAATTTAGTGACATTATGAGTAATCGTGCTTTTCGCACATCTGTGCCTTTAAATCCTTGGTTAGATAACTAAGGGTATTTTCAAATCTCATACCCATTACGTTTTGATTTTTCAACATACACAGTACCAATATTTCAAAACAATCTTCATGATCTCAAAACATTTCATATAGTTTGAAAACAATTTTTCTAGATGCATTGTCTGTGTTATTTCAAAAACATTGGCCATGTTATCAAAACCAACCTTTCTAATTTCAAAATATTTCATATAGTCTGAAGACAATATTAACACAATACATTTTCTGATCAAGTGCATGATTTCGAAAAGCATCATTCATGTCTTTCAAAAACCTTATACATAATTTCAAAATTCATCTCGCATGATTTTAAAAACATTTTTTGTAAATATATCTACCTAATACACCTACTTTATTTCAAAAGTATTATATATAAGGTTTCAAAAACGTTAAACACCTTTTTCTTAAAAGAACCCCATGCATAGTTTTCAAAAATATTTTCCTCATACATTGACTTAACCTTCAAAATTCTGCTTCATATGTCGCCTTGGCATATCTAGCATCTCAATTTCATAAGCATTTTTACTTCATGTTTTGACATAAGCACGTCCAGTGCAAGGTATCAAAACATCTTCAACTTCTAAAATCCATAAGGGATCTTTTTATCTTCACAATTAGATCCTTGTGGATGATCATCATTCAAATCAGAGTCCTTAATTGGATTCCTCATATACCTAAATTCGAACATTTCGGTTCCTTAAAATCGAAATCGAATTCTTTATTTTAAAGATCTTTCTATCTTTATAGTTAGATTCTTGATAATGTTTAAAGTACCAAATGAAATCCACGAGATGGATTCCTAGTGTGCTTTAAATACATGTACTCTGTTAGCAGAACAAACTTCTAGTTAAACAATTTTGTGGTTATATGATATGTGTTTATGTGTTCTCCTCTATGATTTTTGTGTTTTTGTATACTCTGGATATTCGTTATCCAAATCCTCGCAGGATCTTTTCATATCTTCATATGAGAGATTCGTAGCAGGATATTCAAAAGGTACTACCTTAAATCCTTAATGGGCTTCTATGTAATAGTTAAGACCCTTGGATTATATAGTACTGCTCCATGATTCATTAGAGACCCTTTAGTGGTCTAATCAAAAAGATTGATTCACAATTTGGTTAAAGAACGACATCTAGTGATGTAGCTGGACAGACTCCTTGATAGTCTATTTAAATCATTTATTGATTTAGTCTAAAGGACTCTATGGCGGTCTAAGTCACGCTCATCACAGGATTGTTCATTTGGTTTTACCCTACACATTATAAAATAGACTGTGTGAACTGTGCAAGGAATTCTCTAATTATGGATGCGCAAATAATTATGAAATTTAGTGCACAGAAATCTAGTAAGGTTTATTATGTGAAAGAACCGATAGTGACAACAATAACAAAATGAGAACGATGTAATGGAGGCATGGTGGACGCACCAATGACGCTTCATATACTTGTATATAAGTGTCCCTCTTACATTGCAAACATAATGTTATTAAGGTTACTAGAAGTTCAAGAACCCTAACCAATGTTATTTGATCTTTTCAACTTCATGTTTTAAACTCTCACAAGTTTCCTCTAAATAAATTTCGGGACGAAATTTCCTAAAGTAGGGGAGACTGTAACACCTGTGCCTCCACGACCATCAAACAAATACCGAACCAATAAAATATTACATTTCATACTTGGGGATTTGTAAAAAAAAATGTGTGTATCATTTACACATATCGATTCTTGTTCTATTTCAAAATCTAAATCGCTTTTTGGAAGGTTATACGCGCACCGATGCGTAAATATAACCAGTTTAATGCAACGAACACTCCGGAATAGTGAAATAGGCTTAACATACCTTAAATAACCTTTACATAACTTAGAAATAAGTTTTGGAAGGTTTGGTATGCCGAAAACAAGTTAACTCGCTTACAGGGACTAAATATGACAAACTGCGAAAGTATGCCAATTTGAACTGTAACAGACATTCCGGAACATGACCATAAGTTAAACATACCATAAATATCCTTTACATAGCTTAGTAATAGGCTTTGAGGGGTTCGGTATGCTAAAATAAACTTTTGGGTCATTGAGGGACTAAAAGTGTCAAAAAGTGCACAAGTTTGCATTTTCGCGCATAACTTACGTTCTGAATACATCTGGACATCCAAAAATTTATGTAAGCATGACTACATTATATTTTAGTGTTCGCCTTAAGAAAAATCCATTCGTCGGGTCATTTGGATCGGTTTTCGCGCTTATGCGCATTCCGTCGTAATTAAGCGAACATCGCGTTCGTACGACCAAACGAACCATCATCCGGCATATTTTTGAGTATGTTTTGAGTTCCCTATACTTTAACTTCATTTTAGAGCCTTGAAATGAGGTTAACGGGGTTCAAACGCATCGAAAAAGGCCTTAAACACGTGCAGGGACCATTGCTGCCAATTTTGAAACTTTCTGTTTCAGGGGGAGTGCTAGCGTAGCGCGACTGCATAGTGCCTTTGCACTAGCGCTACGCGACTGCATGATCTGACCAGATTCATTGTTTTTGTTGCAAGTTGCAACTGGTTGATTCGTGTCCACACATTTCCTATCGTCTAGTCAGCGGATAAGAACAACTTTCTGGACACCACAACTTTACGACAAGTGTACGGTTCCGATTAAGGCACGTTATTCAAGAAACGATCTTAACGGTTACCCGAAATCTATAAATACCCCACCCCCTTTACTTCATTTCTCACAAATCTGATCATTTGGGCTCTAAGTTGGAACCTTCGTTTCATACCTGAGCTATTTTGATCTGGGTTAGCATTCGGGGACCCTTCGTAAGTATTCTTTCGTTCTTTTCCTTATTTTACTGCTTTTCGAGTCAGAAAGTCAAACTTTGTTTGACTTTCAGCGTTGACCAGTAATGGTCAATGCGAAGTTCGTTTGAACTTCGCAACGTGAGTGTAATCACGTTGGTCATAGTCCATTGGGACTATGCCCACTGATTACCACGTTGTCTAGGGTCGTAGGGTAGGCGATCTAATAAATCGCCTATACCTTCGAACCCGACCCAGTTTGGTCAATCATTAGGATCCGACCAAATACATTAGGTGACCCTAGTATAGGGCATAACCTTCCGAGGTTATACCCTATGGTCACATCGTTTAAGTAGTTGTATGATAGGTAGTTTATATGCCTTAGATAAATTACCAGAATACCCTTTTAATGTATAATTGGTAATTAAGCATATGTAACCTAAACTTTTGTCACATAACTGATTATGTAACATGTTTAGGCATATAACACCTGTCATAGGACTAGTTAGACGGTCCGAACGCGTTTCACGCGCACGACGCGTTAAAGTAGCATAAGTTACCTTAATGGGTCGCGATGGGTCGATAATACTTAGGTTAAGTTTCATTTAGTATGTAGGCTTTGTTAAACCATATCATATGAGTTCCTACACTCATTTGGTTTACAAACCCTCCTGCTACCCAGTCTTCCGATTTAGTTCCGGGTTAATTATGTAATTACCTATATTAGGTACCGTTTGATTTCCGGGACTCCTCTAGCTTTCTTGGTAGTTGTTCAAGACTCCTAAGCATTCTTAGGCGAGTACATTATTCCCCTCTTTTACTATTTTCAACTGTTTTGGGGTGACTCATATGTGCTAAATGTTTTCGATGTTATAACGATGGTTTCAAAAACAATTAAGGCGATTTATACAAAACTAATAACGATTTCATAAAGTGAACAAACTTGTTGGTTGTAGTTACATAACAAATGACATTCATTAGCAATGATCAAGCCGACCAGTATTAGGTTATGGTACCATAGGATCTGACAAATCCCGTTATTTACTACACCCGTGGTTATGTGTGGGTATGGTAGGTAGCGACTGAATCTGTAATTGTTAACTTACCCTATGGAGGTTTGTTAATACGAAAACGAGAAGCGACGAAAACGAGAAGCGACGAAAACGAGAAGCGACGAGAGTCACGAAGGTTTGAATGTTATTAGCGAGACGACCTTATAAGTAGTTTCACGACCTAAAACGAATTAAACGATTTACGATTGGTTTTCTCACGATGTTTTAACGATTGGGTAACGATTGGGTTTCACACGATGTTTTAACGATTGGGTAAACGATTGGCTTCAAAGTGATATACGATATTATTTTGGTTATACATATTACATGATTTACATTTTGGCATGAACATTACTTTGGTGGTTTGGTTTGGATTAAGTGATTAAGTAACAATGCGTGTGGAATATGATACAAGCATGGTGGATACGCCGCTGGTACTTCCTATATATAAGTGTTTGTATGGTATTACATATTGTAGCGTTATTTGAATCATTTCAGTTTGAGACATAGAACATTTTATACAAGTAACATACTTTTCACAAGACATTTATTTACAAACAACTTATCTTATACAAACTCATTTTACATGGTTATTCATTTAATCATGCATTATTCTCTTATTTACACATATCACCTGAACTTATCATTGTTTTTCAAATAATTTACTAAAACAAATGTTTTTGGGTTAAGAGTCATGGCTACGAGGTTTTACAAATTATAACCCGCTTGATTTGAGTTGGTTAATTAAGTTGCAATATTATACTCTTTTCAAAACAAGGTTTTTAAATAAAGTATTGCAACGTCTAAACTAGCCATGATTTCGACACTCCTACAAAACCTATGTACTCGCCAGCATTTCTTTGCTGACCTCGTTTTCACATATGTTTCAGGTATTGTTGAATGATATCGATTGATAAGATGCATGCTCACATAGGACTGGACAAGGCCTTAGTGACTCAATAACAATGATAGACTATGTTTAAATAGTGTATTTAGATTTCAAGACGATGTAATTATTCAATGTTTAATAAAACGAAACACTTTTGATATCCATGGTTATGAAACATTAATTCTGTTGCAACACGCCCCGATGTTTCCGTCGCGATTTGTTGTTTTACGCGGTCGGGGTGTGACACCAACTCACAACAATCAAATAATAATCGAGTCACATAACCCACTATTATCCTAAGCATATCATTTACTCAGACATATTATCACCACTAATATCGAATCACACAATATCATTATGGCTTGTTCATTCTGTACTTTGGACATTTATCATCTTCTACCTCTTAACATATAGTGTATGATTGTTCCTTTTCATATAGATATATACATAACAAGTTCTACATAATATAACACATTTGCTAATTATAACACATAAAGAACAATCAAATAGCAATTAATATAGTATGGATTTACTAACCCCGATTCTTTTAACAGAATGATATCTCACGAAAGGGGGGGGGGGGTTTCTTCAGTCGAGCATGATCTTGAGTGAGGAGGGTAGGGTTTGTTTTAATTTATGATTATTAACCATTCTAATACTATACGTATTATAACACTTGTTTGGGGCGGTTTCCTTATAACTGGAATGGGCTTGAGCCCATTACATGAGATCATAGTTTATGTTTAGGAGTGGGCTACAAGTAACCCAATACCCGCCCCCCATTCTAACATAAAAGGTTCGGCCTGATGTACTATGTGGGCCAGACGAGAGAGACCCAAACGGGTGTGTTACAAGTGGGTTTGTGGCCCAGTCCGAAAGACTAACAATACACCTAAATGGTTCAAGTATAAATGGTTTCTTGAATGATTATGCACACACGAACATTTAATGAATCAAACGTAAGGATACGCATTGAAGAGTTGTGGAATTTATATAATACTAACCTAAATATTCGGGTTGTCACATCATCCCCAACTTGAAAGAAATTTCGTCCCGAAATTTAGCACGTGGTTACTGAGGAAGCTAGTTATGTTGCGTGTTTTCCTGGTTTTCCTGGGGTGTCACATCATCCCCCGTTGGTTTGGAATTTCGTCCCGAAATTCCGCAGTAGCTTCAGCCTCAGTAGTGGTTGCACTTTTCTCGAACAACTGGGGATACCTGTCTTTCATTTGGTCTTCTCGTTCCCAGGTAGACTCTGGGCCACGACGGGAGTTCCAACGAACTCGAACAAGAGGTATTCTGGTGCGCTTGAGAACCTTAACATCTCGGTCAGTAATCTCTATTGGTTCTTCGACAAATCGCAGCTGATCTTCGATAGCGAGCTCCTTGAGAGGAACTATGAAGGTCTCATCTGACAGACACTTCTTCAGATTTGACACGTGGAATACGTTGTGAACTCCACTGAGTTCTTCGGGTAGGTTCAGTTTGTAGGCCACTTTGCCTATTTTCTCTATGATTTTGAAAGGTCCGACGTATCGCGGGTTGAGTTTGCCTCGTTTACCAAAATGAACTACACCTTTCCAAGGTGAGACTTTAAGTAGTACTCGATCCCCAACCTGGAACTCGAGTGGTTTTCTTCGCTTATCAGTGTAGCTTTTCTGACGGTCACGAGCTGCCGCCATTCGTTGTCGTATCTGAGCAATCTTCTCTGTTGTGTCTACTACGAGTTCTGGGCCAGTGATTTGGCTGTCGCCAACCTCTGCCCAACAAAGAGGTAATCGGCACTTACGCCCGTACAATGTCTCAAACGGAGCGGCCTGGATACTGGTGTGGTAACTGTTATTATACGAAAACTCCACTAACGGGAGATGTTTTTCCCAGCCGTTACCAAAGTCGATCACACATGCCCTAAGCATGTCTTCAAGGGTTTGGATGGTGCGTTGAGACTGCCCATCCATCTGTGGATGGTACGCTGTGCTCATGTCTAACCGAGAGCCAAAAGACTTGTGCATTGTTTGCCACAATTCGGATGTAAAACATGAGTCACGATCAGAAATAATGGAGGTTGGCACTCCGTGCCTTGATACTACTTCCTTTAGATATATGTCTGCTAGAGTAGAAAACTTATCCGTTTCCTTGATAGCCAGAAAATGTGCAGACTTGGTCAGTCGATCCACGATCACCAAAATGGTATCATTTCCGCGTTGGGATCTAGGTAGGCCAGTTACGAAGTCCATGGAAATTTGCTCCCACTTCCATTTCGGTATTTCTGGTTGTTGAAGTAGACCTAATGGTTTCTGGTACTCGATTTTGACTCTCGCATAAGTCAAGCACTTGCTGACGTAGGTTGCTATATTGGCTTTCATACTAGGCCACCAATACGTAGTCTTGAGATCGTGGTACATCTTATCCGAACCAGGATGTACCGAGTAATGAGACTTGTGTGCTTCATCCATCACAAGTTCAAGTAGATTACCATAGAGTGGGACCCAGATGCGCCCTGTCACATAGTAAGCGCCGTCTTCCTTTTGTTCTAACCGTTTCTTCGATCCTCGAAGGGACTCAGCCTGGATGTTCTCTGGTCTCAATGCTTCGATCTGTGCTTATCGTATCTGAGTAGGAAGACTAGAGTGAATGGTCAGTTGTAACGCACACACGCGCTTAGGTTTAGTCTCCTTCCTACTGAGGGCATCAGCCACAACATTAGCTTTTCCCGGATGGTACTTGATCGTGCATTGGTAATCATTCAGAAGCTCGACCCACCGACGCTGTCGCATGTTCAACTCCTTCTGTTCGAAGATATGTTGGATACTCCTGTGATCGGTGTAAATGGTGCACTTGGTACCGTACAGGTAATGCCTCCATATCTTGAGTGTAAAAACAACAGCTCCGAGCTCCAGATCATGAGTAGTGTAGTTCCTTTCGTGACGTGTACTAATGGATATGGGCACTTAGTCAATGATGATAGACATTGACATAGGGCACAACTATTGTTCGTCAGTTGTCGATATGGTAACGGTCTAGTGGTTCACATGGGGAAGCCCCCACTGATTATGGATATGGTTTGGGAAACAAAGATACTGGTTAACTCGTGGTTTACGAAACAACTCATGGTTTTCAAAACAAACTTTTAAAACTAAACAACCAACTGTGAACTCGCTCAACGTTGTTGTTGATTTGTTGTTACATGCCTTGCAGGTCGTTAGGAATCTATGGAGCTTGCACGAGCAGGAGGAGTCCTTGTGGGTAGTGTAGTTCCTTTCATGAACCTTAAGTTGACGTGATGCATAAGCAATGACTTTATCTAGTTGCATCAACACACAACCCAATCCTTGTATGGACGCGTCGCAATAAACCACAAAATCGTCTGTGCCTTTAGGTAACGAAAGAATAGGCGCGCTACAAAGTCTCTCCTTTAAGTGCTGAAATGCGGACTCCTGTACATCACCCCAATGATAGGTGACACCCTTCTGAGTCAGTGAAGTGAGAGGTTGCGCAATCTTCGAGAAATCCTTGATGAATCTTCTGTAATAGCCGGCCAAACCCAAGAATTGGCAGATTTTTGTTGGTGTACGGGGCGCAGGCCAGTTCTTGATCGAGTCAACCTTGGATGGATCAACGTGAATCCCATCCGCATTTACCACGTGGCCTAAGAAATGGACTTCACGAAGCCAAAAGTCACATTTTTAAAACTTAGCATAAAGCTGCTCTCCTCGAAGAAGTTCCAAAATAAGTCGCAGATGATGCTCGTGTTCCTCCTGACTCTTAGAATAGATCAGGATGTCATCGATAAAAACAATAACGAACTTATCCAAGTAAGGTTTGCATACTCGGTTCATGATATCCATGAAGATCGAAGGTGCGTTCGTCAGCCCGAAAGGCATTACCAGAAACTCGTAGTGCCCGTAACGAGTCCTGAATGCTGTTTTGGAGATTTCCTCGTCTCGGACTCTCAGCTGATGGTAGTCCGATCTCAGATCAATCTTTGAGTAGAAGCTCGACCCTTGCAACTGGTCGAACATATCATCAATACGTGGGAGAGGATATCGATTCTTCACGGTCACCTTGTTGAGCTCACGATAGTCAACACACATTCTAAAAGTACCGTCTTTCTTCTTCACAAACAAGACTGGAGCTCCCCAGGGCGAAGAGCTAGGACGTATAAAACCCTTGTCCAAGAGTTCTTGCAATTGAGTGGACAATTCTTCTAGTTCTGATGGAGCTAAGCGATAAGGTGCGCGAGCTATGGGCGCTGCTCCAGGAGTTAGCTCGATTTCAAACTCGACTTGACGGTGAGGCGGAAGACCAGGTAATTCCTCAGGAAATACCTCAGCAAAGTTGCGCACAATAGGTATGTCTTCTATCTTCTTTTCTTTCGAGGATGCATCAGAAACGAGGGCTAGAATAGCAGTGTGGCCCTTTCGCAAACACTTCTGGGCCTTAAGGAAAGAGATAATGCCTACGACTGCACCACTCTTGTCACCATGAATCACGAGGGGTTCTTCATCAGAACGAGGGATGCGAACAATTTTCTCCTTGCAAAGAATTTCCACTTGATGTTGAGACAACCAATCCATCCCAATAACAACGTCGAAACTACCTAGAACGATAGGAATGAGGTCGATGGAAAAGGTCTGATTAGCAAGAACAAGATTATAACCCTTAACTATGTGTATGGCCTCTAAACTTTTACCATTTGCTAGTTCTACAATGTGCTTGGTGCTCAAACGTGTTGGAGTACGTTTGAGCATCTGACTAACTTTTAAGGACACATAACTAGTATCGGCACCCGAATCAAATAACACTGTAACAAAGAAGTCATCCAGTAGGAACTTACCCATCACGACGTTGGGATCATTCCTCGCATCACCTTGACCAATCACGAAAGCACGACCCTTGGCACCATTGCCACCATTAATGCCCCCATTGTTTCCATTTCCCTGATTGTTGTTGTTGTTGTTGTTCTGATTCTGGTTCAACTGTGGACAGTTTCTCTTGAAGTGACCTTCAGCACCACACTGATAGCATCCCCTGTTACCCTGCTGTTGCTGCGACTGATTCTGTGGAGTTGGTGGCTGTTGTTGACGATTCTGATTTGCCGATCGTGCGCCCCTGCAATCCTTTGCTTCATGACCAAACTTGTTACACCTCAGACAACGACCCTTGTTGCACTGCCCACTATGATGCTTGTTACATCGGTTGCACTTGGGGTGGTTTCCCCTGTATCCACCCTGCCCTTGACTACCAGAAGATTGCTGACCAGGACTCTGGTAGTCATCAGTCTTTCGCTGCTGAGACTGAGCTGATGTTGAACCCTTGCTTGAGACTCCATCCCATTTGCGCTTGTTGTCGCTGGGGGCATCAGAAGTACTAGTAGTAGTACCAATACGCTTGGGCAGTCTGTTCTGCTCGACTGCCTGATCAGTGAGACGATGAGCCAAATAAATAACTTGTTGGATAGTGGCGAGGTTTGCTGCAGTCACATGACTCTGAATCTCTGGCACTAAACCTTTAAGGTACAACTCGATACGTTTAATAGGATGATCCACCATAGTAGGACACAAGATAGCCAGCTCGTTTGATCTTTTCGTGTACGCTTCAATTTCCGACCCCGTTATCTTTAAGTTGAAGAACTCTACCTCCAGCTTGTGGATGTCATCACGATTGTAGTACTCTTCCTTGATCAATTCCTTGAAATCGTTCCATGGGGTGGCATTAACAGCAACCAACCCCAACATTTGAACCTGAGCGTTCCACCACGTGAGCGCTACACCTTCAAGAGTACCAGTGGCATACTTCACCCTACGAGCCTCAGGGCATTCACACATCTCGAAAACAGACTCGAGCTTCTCAAACCAGTGAAGGAGGCCTACAGCTCCCTCAGTGCCGTTGAAAGTAGTAGGTCGGCAGTCCATAAAAGTTTTAAAAGTACAAACAGGAGGCTGAGCATGTTGACCTGTCGTGCGAGTAAGAAGAGACAAGATTAAGCACAAGTGTTGGTTTACGAGAGTAGGATTTAAAGATCCTAGAGTAAGTTGCTATGGCAGGTTATACCTCCTACCTGAGCGGCTGCGAGTGCTGTAGTAACTTGTTCATTGATTAAAGCTGTCAGTTGGGCTTGAGTTAGGTTGATACGTCCACTCATGATCTTTATATCAAAGGAAACATGAGTGAAAAAGGTGTCGCGAAAGTGCGATGACAGAAGAGAGTAAGCACACATGTGTTTCAAACAGTAGTTGCTACGTTAACCAAAGCATACCATGAACAATGTACTATGTAACTAACAAGTAGGCAAAATAACATAAACTATATCACCTAGAATGTTGAGTCTTGCACGTGGAGCGAAGCGTCGTTGTGGATCGTTGAGCACTGTACAGGTTATAGTCTGGTTTTGTCAAAAAGTTTTTCCCTTTTTAAAACCAAGTTCACTATAACCAATGTCTCTGATACCAATCTGTCACACCCCCAAAATCCACAAGCAGAGTATCACCGCATGGAGGCGTGACTGACCAGGATCAAGCCACCAATTGTATTGAACAATGTATTTAAAACAAATAAAATCCAACCACGCAATATAATTGGTGTTCAAAAACAAGTTAACCAAGTTCAAGTTAAATAACAGAAGCAATAAAGGTAAAACCAAAACATAATTCAATAAGTTTAAATGTTAACATGGCACACAACGGTACATGTCCCACAACAACTCCTCATGCTCGTGCAAGCTCCATAGATTCCTAACGACCTGCAAGGCATGTAACAACAAATCAACAACAAAGTTGAGCGAGTTCACAGTTGGTTGTTTAGATTTAAAAGTTTGTTTTGAAAACCATGAGTTGTTTCGTAAACCACGAGTTAACGAGTATCTTTGTTTCCCAAACCATATCCATAATCAGTGGGGGCTTCCCCATGTAAACCACTAGACCGTTACCATATCGACAACTGACGAACAATAGTTGTGCCCTATGTCAATGTCTATCATCATTGACTAAGTGCCCAGATCCATTAGTACACGCCCGTCCGAATGGCACGGTGTGAGGCTTTTCAACCCTAATAGCGCTATCAACTAATGACCCGCTCGCCATTGGCCCGGCGATTAAGTCGATATAAAAATGAGGGACTTCATGATAGAGTTTTGTCTAGTAAGTTTAAGGTTGTTGTCCTACCCAAGGAGGACGAACGTACGTATTCTACCCAAGGAGAATACGCAGGATTAATATTGGCATCCTACCCATGGAGGATGGCGGTACATATCCTACCCAAGGAGGATATGCATGTTCCGTTTTAGTTCTATAACCCATTCCCAACCACCGGGAATCCTATGCCTTAGAAAGAGTGCGAACTCACCTTGGTTTTGCTCGGTAAGAATTAATTACACTACTCGTTCCAAATTGATCAACCAAATCCTAGTGTGGTTACCAATAGCAATCAGTCGTAAGCACCGAGAACACATATTCTATACACATACTGCCCTTATAGCATACACAGATCGCACATAACATTACACAAGTCACTATAGTAATTCCTATGACATGCCAGCTCATTAATATCACCTATTATCCCGATCACAACCAAATGGTGCAACATACAACACCACATAGTTCTCTTAGGGACACACAACCCAGTGGTGCAAGCCCACTCGGGAGTGTGCAGCCCGATTCGAGTGGGCAACCCATCAAAACCTAACAGTGCAGCTTGTCCCTTTTGTATGGCCCACTAGATTCCCTTTACCTATTAACGCACATTTACCATAGCCCATAACCCAGTTCTACCCCTATCTTCATAACCGTGTATCATCATAACCCTCCCCATAATTAATGCCAATTATATGAAGCCATAATTTAATCTAACCAGCAAGTTCTAGTTCATTCTTCTTCTACAATTCAATGCCCAATTAAAATCAAATAGTATAACAACCTTCTATTTGAGATAGCAATTCATTATTTAATCGGTTTTATACAAACAGTTCCCCAACTCACAACAATCAAATAATAATCGAGTCACATAACCCACTATTATCCTAAGCATATCATGCACTCATACATATTATCACCACTAATATCGAATCACACAATATCATTAAGGCTTGTTCATGCTTTACTTTGGACATTTATCAACTTCTACCTCATAACATATAGTGTATGATCGTTCCTTTTCATATATATATACATAACAAGTTCTACATAATATAACACCTTTGCTAATTATAACACATAAAGAACAATCAAATAGCAATTAATATAGTATGGATTTACTAACCCCGATTCTTTTAACAGAATGATATCTCACAAAGGGGGGGGGGGGTTCTTCAGTCGTGCGTGATCTTGAGTGAGGAGGGTAGGGTTTGTTTTAATTTATGATTATAACCATTCTAATACTATACATATTATAACACTTGTTTGGGGCGGTTTCCTTATAACTGGAATGGGCTTGAGCCCATTACATGAGATCATAGTTTATGTTTAGGAGTGGGCTACAAGTAACCCAATACCCGCCCCTCATTCTAACATAAAAGGTTCGGCCTGATGTACTATGTGGGCCAGACGAGAGAGACCCAAACGGGTGTGTTACAAGTGGGTTTGCGGCCCAGTCCGAAAGACTAACAATACACCTAAATGGTTCAAGTATAAATGGTTTCATGAATGATTATGCGCACACGAACATTTAATGAATCAAACGTAAGGATACGCGTTGAAGAGTTGTGGAATTTATATAATACTAACCTTAATATTCGGGTTGTCACACGCAGGGCGCGACAGACTCCCAGATCAGCTATAAAAGGGACAGAAAGTAGCCATTTCAATCGTTCACTTTTCTTTATTTTCTCTCAATTTCTGTAGACGGAAATTATAGCCAAATACCCCCTTAATTAGCAAAGCTCTGCCTCATTGTAAGTATTTTAACCCCCGGTTACGTATTAGATACGCTGCCCGATTGATCTAGTGCTCCGTAACGCATGTCGAGGATCTGCCTGACTCAGTCGTTGGAATTCTGTCTCAGGGAGGGTATAACTAATGTAAAATTTGGGTTATTATACTAACGCGTGTGCATTATTTATTTAATAGATTATAACCAGGAAGTCAACAGGAAATACCTAAAATAGCAATGTGAGTTAATCCTTCTTTTTGTAAACTGTTTTTACAAAACCTCAATTGTTTTAACTTATATTTAACTGTGATTGAGTATTTGTATTCTACAATTATCGTCAGTATGTTGGGGTTTTGTATACAAAATTTGTTACTACACTGTGAGTAGTAACATTACCACCGGTCAGGATTGACAATACCGTGGGTGGTAATTAAAGTAGATGTTAACAAATGTAATTGCTGGATTGCCCTCAATGTTGTAAAATGATAAAACTTGTTTTGATTAAACTGAGATTCACTCGCCAGTATTTCTTGCTGATAAAACCTTTTAAACACGTGTTTCAGCTAACTTAGTGTGAAGCCAATAAAAGCTAGCTGGAGAGCACTAAAGGCTTAAAAAATGGCCATAAAAGTTAACTAAACAAAGAAGAAGTTTTATTTCAATAAATTAGGGTTTATCCCTAAAAACATGTTTGTAATAGAAACCTGAGTTTTTCCCATGTATTTATTAATTATAAAAATGTGGTGTTTTACTCTAATAAACTATTTCCTAACTACGGTCCTGATGAAATTTCCGCTGCCAAATTAATAAAACACCGATACCACCGGCTCTGAGTAGCTCGCGACCGCCCGCCTCCCGGGGTAGGGGTCTGGGGTTGCGACAGAAGGTGGTATCAGAGCTATGCCACTTGTTTAAGGCCTTTAGGTGTTCTTCCAATACCTAAACTTTAACCATTTATGTTAGGAAATTAATATCTTATGTGTTATCCTATGAACATAAAATCTTACTATGTTTATTATGATTTTTATGTCACTTACCGAATTTTGAATTCCCAATATGTGTAACCATTATCTGTATCTTACAGTCATGCGATATTTATATATGTAAGTAATATATTAGTAATGCTGTGTCTTATCAAATTTTTATGATATTATATATATATGGGGATGATTCAAATGAAAACCACTTTTATTGTGAAAACTCGAAAACTAACTAAAAAAAGCCTAAAAAACACACCAATTTTTTTTTCAATTTTTTTTAAATCGCAGGTTTTTATATATAAAAAAATAAAAAAAAATGTAGTACACATACACATGTGCACTACAATTTTTTTTTTTGACTTTTTTTATATATATAAAGTTGCGAAAATTGGTATGTTTTTTTGGCTTTTTTAATTAGTTTTCGAGTTTTCAAAATAACTAGTGGTTTTCATTTGAAACTATGGTTCAAACGAAAACCATTTTTATTGTGAAAACTCGAAAACTAACTAAAAAACGCCTAAAAACACATCAATTTTTTTATAAAAATCGCAGGTTTTTATATAAAAAACTTTTTTCAAAAAAAATTATTTTTGTAGTACACATACACATGTGTAGTATTATTACACATGTGCACTACAATTTTTTTTTTTGATTTTTTTATATTTATAAAATGGCGAAAATTGGTATGCAAAAAAAATTGGTATGTTTTTTTGGCTTTTTTAATTAGTTTTCGAGTTTTCACAATAACTAGTGGTTTTCATTTGAACATTCCTATATATATATATATATATATATATATATATATATATATATATATCATATGTTTATATGAATATAATTCAATATGAATTTTATAACATTATAATAATATTACGATATTAACATTAATATCTTAATATTAATGCAAGATTCAGGTATGATACTTCGAAAATATCATAATATAAAGGTAATACAATTTATGTATTATACCTAAATGATTTTATGTCATTTGAATTCTCAGTATGTATGACCCCTATTTGTATCTTACAAGATGTTATGCTATTAATATGTATGAAGGAAATATATTCGTAATATATTAATATTAAATTTTGTGATACACAACATACCCATATATTTATGTGAATACAATTCAACATAAGTTATAATAACGTTATGATATTGACATTAATATCTTAATCAAAGATATAAGATAACACCTTTTTGGTATGCTATCACTAAAATATAATAATATAAAATATTATTCAATGCAAGTAATGTGTTTTATGATTTATGATATAATCCAAAGTTTTATTCGACTTAAATATATTTTTTGTCAAACTTTTGGCAAAATATATAAGTATATTAATTTTAAAATATAATATTTTTGCATATTTACAACATGTTTATTATTTAAAATTATATTGAAACAGGATTTTTATAATCATCCTATGAAAATATTCTTCCATATAATTGTGTTATATTATATCCATAAAAGCACATGTACATTTTCATATGAAAAGTGTGCAATTATTAAAAAAAATGTTTTACAACTTGTATTAATTAGGTAAAGGATATTTTATATAAAATAGAAATATGTATAAAAATATTTGGTATTGTATAACTAGATATACATACCAACAAGAAATGGTTTAAGGATTTTTACTATCTATATAATTTAACTCATCCCTTAAATTATATTTAATTTATATGCATATTATGATACAGGAATACTATTTCATTACTTAATATATTTAGAATCAAAATTTACAAACATCAAATTTTGTATTCTACAATAATAAATAAATATAAATTCAGAAATTAGTATTAATATAACCCTCTTGTTAAAAATAATTTTTTTCTAATGAATCCAGAGAATTTATATTTTGATAAAATTGATTTCTTTTAAGTGACCCCTTTTATTTCAAAATATTATGTCAAATAAATTTAATACAAATTTGTTTCAATATACTATTACCCTTGTTAGTATAAAAGAATAAATAAAGTTATGAGAATAAGCCAAATAATTAATACCATTATACAATCGGATTCTTATAATTTGGTATTATATATATAGGAAATTGAAATTTGTTGTATACATTTGCATACGCAGGATAAAATTTCTCGATAGTGTATACAATATAATTGTTGATGCATAATGTCTATCGCCTACGTCATCAGTCTATGTCTTGTCAGTTATATGTAATAGTTTAAAATGTCAAAAATGTAAAAGTTATGTATGTAAGTCAGTTCGCACGACTGGAAAGGTTAGGTCGCACAAACTGGTGATGTCAGTTCGCGCGGACTGGATGTATTACTCCGTGCGAACTGGGAGGCCTATATATAGGCTAGTGGTGTTCTTCATTTGTAACATTCTGGAGAATTCTATAACGAAGTGCTGTCCGGTTCTCTCTGTACCAAAACATATAATATCAATGAAGAACATGTTTAAAGTGACTTTCTACTCTTGTACTCCTGTTCCAACACTGATTCCGCCTTTCTAGAAACTAGATCTGACTCTGATTGACTCGTTTTGGACGATTCTTCGATCCTACACGTGGTATCAGAGCTTATGATGAGTCAAATATATTGATATCAATGTTTTGAATGGTTTAGAACTTCATACTTATACTCTTTCTTGGATTTTTAGACGAATTCACGGACAAAATGGACTGAATTTTGGATATTTTGTGTAAAACATCATTTTGAACAATCATACAAAGTTACAGATTATAAATCACACTAAAACTGATCCAAAAAGGTCAAAAATGCCAAATCGTGTGAAAATGATGCTCAGATCATGTGAAATGAACCAGGTCGTTTGAATTTTTGTCAAATCGTTTGAAAATTGTGTCCAGTTCGCACGAATTGGACCAGATCGTGTGAAATTCTCACCCCGTCTGACCAGCTCGCTCGACTTGAATGTCCAGATCGTGTGAATTCATCAGATCGCACGAACTGAAATTTTTTAACAAATATTTGTCACTTCGCACAATGCAGTCCATGTCGTTTGAAACTGTACAGGTCGTTTGGATAGTCCAGATCGTTTGAAATTCAGGTCGTTTGAATTCAGGTCGTTTGGTCCAGGTCGTTCGAAAATCCAAATCGTGTGAAAGTCCAGTTCGCTTGAAAGTATGATTTTTCAAAACTTAAGAATTTTTCAAAACATTTTTCAAAGTATAAAATGGACAATCAAGAGTTTTACAATGCGTTTTTCGGAGTAGGTATGACTGTTCAAACTTCAGCAAGTATAGCCCAGAATGTGAATATGGAGAACAAGTTTTACAATGTGTTGGTGCATACGTCTGTCGACTTCGTCTTGTATCGAGTCTTGTTTATGTATAGATAGATCAGGGCACGTAAAACGAGAAAACATGTTAAAAGGGTAATTTCGCACGAAATAGGCAACATCTATTTTGCACGAAATCACATTGCTATTTCACACGAAATCACTATTTCGTGTGAAAGTGATTTCGTGTGAACCTGTTCATGCGAAATCACCTTGCCTATATATAGTTGCCTTATCTTCGTCATTTGGTACGAAATTACTTTCCGGTTTGAGAGCCGAAGTGCTGCCGAAGTGTCGACTCGCTGTAAAACATTGTTATATCAATCAATAGACAGTTTTAAGTGTATAGCAAGCTGAATTAACTTGATACGTTTGTTTCCGCCTCTCGTATTGAGCAAAAACTCTTCTGAACGACTCGTTTGGTCGGTAAAACGATCCTACAAGTGGTATCAGAGCTCAGGAGGAAGAGTTCTTACCAATTCAGCTCAAAATTCTGATTTCTACACTTTCTTTTCAAAATTAAACTTGATTTCACGGTCAAAATGTCTTGAATTTCACATATTATTCGCACAATACTGTTTTAACAAACCCTTGAAAATTTCAGACTTAAAAACGGACAAAAATTTGATCAATTTCGACAAAATCAGCTCGAGATGATGACATCAGCAGTATTTCGCATGGAATAGCTTCTTGATTTCGCACGAAATTAGTATTTCGTTTGAGATTTTGGTTGATTTCACACGAAATTAGTATTTCGCGTGAGTATTTCGTACGAAATTTGTTTATTTCGCTTGAAACTGGCTTTCGTTTGGTTATTTCGTACGAAATCACCTATTTGGTGTGAAAATCTTTATTTCGTTTTAATTATTTTGTTTGAAAGTGTTTTGCAGGTAATTTCGCACCAAAGTGTATTTCGCTTGAGTTGTTATTTCTTTTGAAACTGTTTGAATTTGTGAAACTTGTTACCGTATCTTGGAAGAGGAGTTTTATAACGCGTTTGCTACTGCCCCGACTACTCCGGCTGCCATTGCTCAAAGCATGAACATGGAAAACAAAACTGGAACAATGCAAAAACCCCCGAAACTCATGGGCATTGAAGAGTATTATGGTTGGAAAGATCGTTTTGAAAACTGGGTTCAAGCTAATCATTTGAGATCTTGGGAGTGTGTTGAGAAAAAAGTATGTGCTACCACGTACTGATTTGGGAGTTGAGAAAAAGATTTTTGAATTTACGGATAAAGAACGAGACATGTACAAAGCAGAAAAGGTGATGATCAGCTTACTCCAGCAAGTTATTAAAGAAGACATATTCATATTGCTTCAACATGATAAGACTTCACGTTCAATTTGGGAAGCACTTCGAATTAAGTTTGAGGGAAGTGAGAAGATGATCAAGAGTAAAAAGGCATTGCTAAAGAAAGAATTTGACTTGTTTACAAGTTTGCCAGGAGAAGATATAAAGAAACTGATTGAAAGATATTGTCATTTAGTACGTTCAATGTCATTGTTAGATATCAACAAAGATCATGAAGAATGGTTCGACAAATTAGCTGATGCTTTACCTCAGAAAGAATGTGTACATTTTTGATGATATTAAAGAATACTGGAGAATATGATGGTTTGACAATTTCCCAGTTCATTGAAAAGATTGAAGGACAAGATCTTGAGCAACAAAAGATTGCAAGAATGAACAATCCGAGTGCACAACAAGATGTTAAAATGTACTACAAAGGGAGTGTTCAGAATATCGAAGCAAGTCCAAAAATTCAAACTGCTTTCAGTGCAGAAAACTCATCTGGATCAATCAATCAAAGTCCAAATAGCAGCAGGAGTGGATTCTCCTCATACCCGAGTGTTAATCCAAAAGCTTCAAGCTCAAGTCATCAATTTCAAAGCTCAAACAGCAAAAATGGTCATGTTTTACAATGCAACATTGAGTTGCATCTTCAGAATGGTCAAAATTTTTCTGAAGAGGTTGTTAAAAATCATATGGCGTTACATGTGACAGTGTTGGAATCATATGAAGGGTTGGTTGCAGGAAGGATCGGAAATCCTATGTTGACAAAAGAGGATTACGATCAGATTGATGCTGAGGAGATGGAGCTGATGGATATCAAGTGGTGCTTAGCGAGTGTTTTGAGAAGAGCAGAAAAAATCAAGATGATTACAGGAAGAGATGATTTCTTGGATGCAAATGTATCTACTTTGGGTTTTGATAAATCTAAAGTTACTTGTTTTTGATGCATGGAGAAAGGTCATTTCAAGAGGGAACGTACCAATCGAGAAGCAAGTGGAGCAAAGAATCCGTTCGGTGGTAATGATTATTATCGGAAAGCCATATATCAACAGGTTACTAATCAACCGTATCAACAAAAAGAACCATAAACTGCACATGCAAAAATGATTGTAGAAGCAAATAAGAAAGCTTATTATGGTATCATTGATTAAGATGATGAAAAAGCGGCAGAAGGTTTTAGTTGGGACAAATATATTCCACCTGATTCAAAAACTGTAGCTTTAATTGCACAGATTATTCAAGAGCCAAATTTGATGAAAGAATGGATGAAAGTGTTTGCTGATGATGAGAAGAATCAAGATGAAGAATCTAGTTCTTCAGATGATAGTTCAGAAAAGACAATAGTTTTTGATCAATCATCAACTGATGACAGTAGTGATGATGAGGAAGAAATGCATATTAATATTGCAAAAACTCATTTATCTCCTGAAAGTTTTCAATTTTATTTTGCATATAGAGTGGAGAAGCTGAAGGAGAAATGAGTTGCAAAAGAACAGAAAAAGGTAAAATGTGAAAGTGTTTTTCAGGAAGAAAAGGCTGAACAAAGTGAAGAAGATAAAGCTACTGTGCAAGAAGTTAAAGCTGAAAAAGTGGTTGAAGCTGAAAAGATAATTGAAGTTGAAAAGATTGTTGAAGTAATCAAGTCGTGTCTAAAGTTTTCAGAATCTTGCAAACAGTGTGAAGAAAAGGATGAGAAGTTGAGTGAACAAGATAAGATGAAAGAATAATTACTGTTCAATCTCAATTACGTGAAAGAATCATATGATGTGTTGAATAGAACAGTGGATGGTCTTCAAAAGACGAATTTTGAAAGAGAAGAAGCGTTAACAATGATGAATGCGGTAATGATGTCAAAGCAGAAGGCAATTAATCATTACATTGAAGAGTGTGCAAAGCTGAAGCAAGAGTTGGAAACAGAAAAGATTGAAAATGAGAGAATTAGACGTTTACTGCAAAGTTATTCTAGTTCTGATTATTTGATTGATCGAATTTATCCAACTGTTGCAGGAATGGAAGCATTTCAAGATGAGAAGCCGAAAGAGAAGGATACTGGTAAGAAACAGAGTGTCAGATATAACAAGTGTCCGCCTCCGATCCGGGAAGGTTATTCTCCCAGAAAACCCAATGAGGAGCAAGTCAAAAAGGTTGTCAATATAAAACTAAAGTCCGAAATAACCGATGATTTACAAGAAAACATTGACGTCACTTTTACATCGTCTGACACTGATCATGAGTCCGAGTTAATAAAAAAGGTGGTCGATCAGGTGTTGGATAAAGATGAGGAGTCTGAGTCAAAGTCCGAGTCTGGAAGTTCAAGTTCGTCTGTCAAAAGTTCGAGTTCGTCTGTCAACAGTTCAAAGACATCGAAAAAAAGGGTTTACAATAAAGAATTCTTGTTATCAAAATATAATTTGAATGACGAACCAATCAAAGTGGCATATACTTTGAATGATTCAGACAAATTATATTCTGATGAAGAATTTCCAATAAGAGGTGTGAAAACTGAAATGATAAAAAAGGTTTTCAAATTAACAGAAATTAATATTTCTAAAATAAAAGATGTAAATCTTTCTGTAAAACCAAGATTTTACACTTCAAGAGTTCAACAAAGATTAAACAAGAAAAAGGGTTACAGTTCTAGTTTAGGTTATCAAAAGAAACCACACCATAACGGTAATTAAAAAAAAGAAGGGATTGGGTTTTATTTTATCTGAAAATTATAAAAATGAGAAAACTTCTAAAAAAAATACAAAATTTGTTTCAGGGACAAGCTGTGAAGAGGAATCAAAGAGTTCTTTCTGGAAACAATCAAACCGAGAATTTCTTGCCAAGAAGCAAGAGAAAATGAAGAATAGAGCTTATCAAAGAAAGGAGACAAGAACCTGTTACAGATGCAATGAAGTTGGTCACATTGCATGGAATTGTCCTTAAGCAACAAAAACAAAACAGGGAGTCTCTGAAAAACTCAAAGAAAAAGTTGTTGATAAAACTGAACCGCCAATTGAAAAGTTCAAAATTTTAAAAAACTCTACATACGAAGTTGGTGAATGTTCGAAAAGATTTTACAGAAGAAGGGTGAATTCTGACAACCAAACATGGGTTATTAAGAAATCTGAGGTGAAATCTGGCGATGAATCTGATTCCACAAAGTCAGAGGAGCCACAAATTGTTCAAAAAGGAGAAAATTCAGTTCCGCCATTGGATGATGTTAACTTTCCACCATTGCGGACTGTAAATTTTAAACAAAAATATGGAAAGGTTGAGATCTCGAATCAATTCTATTATGAGAAGAAAGAATTTGATGTCGAAAAAGCTTTTAATGAAAATGTGAAAAAGATTTTTGGAAAAATGGTTGAGGGAAAAGTGAAAGGGGTAAAATATTTTTATGAAACAAAGAAGGCAACTTATTACCCAAGTGAAGTTGAAGAGGAAACATCCAAGTTTGGTCAGGCTTGGATGTCTGTTTTTCATAAGTAAAATTCTGACTTGCCGAGCTCCCAGGTTGGTAAGTGTGGAGCAGGTATCGGCATCTTTCTTGAGAAATTCACTTCTGTGATATTTCGACCTACAAGTGGCGAATCAGGGACATTTAGTTGTACTTGATTTCCTACAGCTGATATTTGTTGATTGAACTTAAAATTGTTAAAAAAATTTAAGTGGCTAAAGAAGAACAATGTGATGAGTTTATCCCCTAACCTACAAGTGGTTTGTGAATATCAACGAAACTTATTTTCCGGAAAAACCAGTTTGATTAAAACAAACTTAAGTGTTTTGAAATCTTAATGGGAAAATAGTTTGTTGAAAGAGGGAGTTCTGATTGTTTATGCCAAGTGGATGGCGATTTGAGGCGATTTGATATCAGTTTGTCATTTTATTTTGTATAGTTTGTTTTCAAATTTCCTTTTAATGATTTTGCATTTTAGGGGGAGTAAGATTTTTCAGAAAATTAAAAAACATTAGAAAATTTGAAAAAGCCAAAAACATGATAAAATGAAAAATGAGTTTTGTTGTGAAAAAGAGGAAATGATAGTACATCAGTGGACTATCACAGCACGCTAAAGAAATGGAAATCTAAATGTGATAAACGGTCTCACTGATGATATACCAGTAGGTTTTTACACATTTAGTAGATTGTGTCGAGATATAAACCTAAATATCAAACTTACTTATTTCGTGGGGAACATCTCTCGGATATATGGGTAGCCCCCGAAATCTTGTTTGAAAGGTCCCTCTTTCTGAGATACTAGGTCTTTATGCTTAGTGATATCTGGGGTATTATCCCGGGACTTCTGATTTTGCGAAAGCAATGGCCTAGTCCATGTATAATACTTTTCGCTTGCTTGAAATATAGCACCCCCTCAGCATAAAAAATGATGAAACATTGCAAAATGCTAATCATTTGCTGTTGAAGAAAAGATTCCCTAAAGGGAACACACCAAAAGTCGAAGCCATCATCTCTCTGATTTTGCAGAAGCAATAGCCTGAGCTCTCATGGCCCTCGCATTTAACCCTTTACAGATATCATCTAGGTATACTCATCTGTAAGACTGAATATTGGGATCTGGATACGGGAGTATATTTTGAGGTGGGACACACGTATAAGTTTAAGTCTATTAAAACATTAATCTCGTATCTCGAAACAGTTGAACTTTGTGTGAAAATTTAAGTGGATCAGTATACTGAGAATCTAAGTGAATCATTTAGAACTTAAAATGTCAAAAGCTTAACGGTGTTAGTGATTTGTCTAAAAAATCTGATATGATCCTCTTACACAAACTCGCAAATATATAGTGTTTCTAAATATTTCTATTCTACATTTCAATTCTAGTCCTGTAAGTGTGTTTTAGTTTTTATATTTTGAAAATTCAAAAAGATTTTCGATAACTGATGTTGGAGAGTTGATTTTCAAAATTCCAAGTGCTGAACATGATGAAAAGGTTTGGGAGAGTTTGTTTTAGATATTTGAGATAAAAATTGTTTAAAAAAATGGTATTTCTACAAGTGGTTCATCAGAAATTAACATTGTAAAAATCATGTGATGATCGTTTAATATCTGCAAGTTATATATAATCTTGTCAAATTTTAAATTTGTGAAATTTATTGTGAGGTAGAGTTTGTGCAGGTTTGCCAGGTTACAGATCCTTCAGAGAGCCAAGTTTCAATTCTAGAACTTGTGAAAGATAGCACAACTTAAGGGGAAGTCTGTTGAAAAAGAAGGGAGAAAAATTGAGGATGTTTTACACTGTTAGATACTTCAGAAAGAGCATAAAGACTGAAGATGTTGAAGACTCGACACTGAAGACTCGTCAACATCCGAGGGGGAGTCTGTTGGTGCATACGTCTGTCAACTTCGTCTTGTATCGAGTCTTGTTTGTGTATAGATAGATCAGGGCACGAAAAACGAGAAAACATGTTAAAAGGGTGATTTCGCACGAAATCACTATTTCGTGTGAAAGTGATTTCGTCTGAACCTGTTCATGCGAAATCACCTTGCCTATATATAGTTGCCTTATCTTCGTCATTTGGTACGAAATTACTTTCCGGTTTAAGAGCCGAAGTGCTGCCGAAGTGTCGACTCGCTGTAAAACATTGTGAAATCAATCAACAGACAGTTTTAAGTGTATAGCAAGCTGAATTAACTTGATACGTTTGTTTCTGCCTCTCGTATTGAGCAAAAACTCTTCTGAACGACTCGTTTGGTCGGTAAAATGATCCTACACAATGCGTTTTTCAACGATCATTACCGACAGGCTATCTATCATAAAAACAGTCAACAACCATTCAATCAACGACTTCAAATCAAAAACAGTCAATCCAACAAACAGAAAAAGCTCTTTTGGTGAATCAAGATGACGAAAAGATTCCAGAATACGTTCCAGGAGATGGTCTTGCAATGATGGCTGAAATTACTAAAGAGCCGGAACCAGAAATCGAGGATTGTGTTCCTGAAGTTGAAGAAGTCAGTGAAGTGGTGAATGAAAAAAGTTTTGCAGATCTAGAAGAGGAGGCAGCAGCGGTCTACTATTATCAGTCTGAACAAGAGGTTATTGCTAATGCATTTAAATCTATAATGCCAGCTAATGTGTTTGATTCTTTTGCAGGTTTCTTTAGTGAACCGACTAAGGGTTTTTGCCCACAGTACGAAGTTGAACAAACTCCGGTTCAAGAGATCATTGATGTCTCAAAGGAAATGAATGAAGAGACTTTGAAAGAAATAGCAGACAAAGCTCTTATGGTCAAGCTGAAAGAGGTAGAATAAACTAAAACACCTTCTGATAACAATGAGACCAAAGATGCAACTCAAGAGTCAGTGTCTATTGAAAAGGAGTCAATTATCGAGAGTTGTGATATGTATGAGTCAGGAGAGAAGTCCGAGTTCGATGACAAATCAGAAAATGTTAAGTCCGAATCCGAAGAAAAATATGAGTCTGAGTCTGAAAAGTTTGGTAAATCGGAAAGTAAAAATGATAAACAAGAAAATGTTTTTGAAAAAGTTGATCCAATTCTTGAAAAGCCATGCGAAAACTGTTTGAAACCATGCATGGATTGTCTTGAAAAAGACAAACAGTTTCAAGAATTGAAAATGTTTAACGACAAATAAAAATTTGATTTTAATGATGTTAAAGAAGCTTATGACACTCTGTCACGATCAATCAAAATAATTCACACTGAGAGTAAAGAAAATGATAAAATTGTCAATTTGCTCAAAGCTACGGTCATGGATAAGCAAATGTCGATTAACATCCATCTGGACACAATCGCATCTCTAAAGAAGGAACTTGAACTGATGCGCATTGAGACAGAAAGAGTCGACAAAAAGTTGATCAGTTATCTTTCATCTTCATATGCGATTGATCAGATCGTTCCTCAACAAAGTGATTTAAAAAATGTTCCACCCCAATGTGGAATCATTATACTCAGAAATATCCAGACGGGGTGGAGGAGGCATTGAATCTCAAACTGAGAACAGAAGAGAATGAGTTACCGGAAAACATAGATGTTACATTCTCTCAGTCTGACACCGGCAACGAGTCACAACTGGTTAAAACAGTTGTAGACCAAGTGTTGGATGAAGAGAGTGATAACACTGATTTCGAAACGGTTAAATCTCATTTTGAGAATTCTAGTTCAGATTCTGAAGATAACGGAAACTTTCTTGATAAGTTTGTCCCAAAGTCAGATAAAGTTTTGGATGACGATTCGATCATTGTGGTTTACACGATGACCGGAACTGCCAAACTGTATACTGATTTTGAGTACCCAATTCAGAATGCGAATCTGGAAAAGGTTGAAAAAGTTTTTAAACTTGTGGAAATTGATATCTCAGAAGTTAACAACAATTCGTTTCTATCAAAACCGAAAAAATCTTTTGTTAAACAACAACCAACAAACAACCCGGGAAAGAAAAATGAATGGGTGGGTAACAATGGTAATAACAAGAGACATGGTAATAATTACAAAAAGAAATGTGTTGGTTTTGAGATGAAAATGGCTAAGAAAGCAGTTAAGCCAAAAGAGAAATTGAGTGAAGTGTTTGTGGCTGGTAATAATACAGAAGTCGAAAAGGATTATATCTTTAGTAAGCAAGCAATTGACGATTTTATTGCAGCCAAAAAGACAAGAGTCGGGGCCAACAGATCTACTTTTGTTGAATATGACAAAAGAATCTATTATCGATGCAATGAAATTGGTCACATGGCCAAACAATGTGTCAAAAAGATAATAAAACCAATTTTCCATAAACCAAAACCAAAAGTTTCAAATGATGTTTAGAGAAAATCACCTATGGTATCCCCCGTGTGTATTCTTAAACGCGGTGAATCATTGAAGTCCGAGGATAAACCAAAATCAATTTTTGAAATTGGTGAATCTTCAAAGTCACAAAAGACTTCAAAGGTTTATTCTAAAATAAAGACTTCCCAAAGTCAATCATGGGTGGAGAAACCTAAACCTTCTTTTGAGGAAAAGAAAATGAAAAAAGTTTTAAAATCTGAACCAAAAATCTTTGCAACAATTGATGAGAAAATTGAGTTTGAGTTAGATAAATTGATTGAAGAATTCCCACCTATCAAGGAAGGAGCTCTAAAATCAAAACCAGAACCTGATGTTCCAAATGTTGTTTTTAACATTCCAAAAGTTGACATAGTAGCTCATGATATAGTCTTTGGTAGTGTACCAAATGTTGAAAAATCTTGGGTATCATTGTTTAAGTAAATGTCTTTTGATGTGTGTAGGGGCTTCCAAGGTCTATCATTTCTAAATGGATAATGGATAGCGGCGCCTCAAGGCACATGACAGGGATGTTAGCACTGCTATATGATGTCAAATCAATCAATGGAGGTTATGTCGGGTTTGCTGGAACTCAAGGTGGAAGAATTGTTGGAGAAGGAATACTTACTAACGGAGTCGTAACTTTTGATAAAGTGAACTACATTGCTGAGTTAGAAAACAATCTGTTGAGCATCTCTCAGATTTGTGATAAGTTATTTACTGTTCATTTTACAAAAGATGAATGTCTGATTCTTAAACTAGGGTTTAAGATACCCGAAGAAATGGCGTTGATGCGCGCTCCTCGTGAAAACGATCTTTATATACTAGAGATGAGCGTTGCAACAACGACATATAAAAAGGCACAATGCTTTGTGAGTTAGACGAAGGCGACTGAAAAAGAATCCATCATGTGGCATCGTAAAATGGGCCATATTCACTTGAGAAAAATGAACTTTTTAGTTCATAATGATCTTGTGGAAGCTGTTAATTTGAAAAGCTTCCATCTTAACGATGATTGTATTGAATGTAAGAAAGGGAAGCAGACGAAGAAATCGCACCCGAAAAAGCTCTTGAACTCCATCAGATTACCGCTCGAAAGACTCCATATGGATCTTTTTGGACCGGTAACTGTGAAAAGCATAAGTGGAGATCTATATTGTTTAGTTGTTACTGACGACTTTACAAGATTTTCCTGGGTGTTGTTTCTAGAGAGAAATGATGAAACGTTTGATTCTTTGATGAAGCTATTAAAAAAGATGGAGAATGTTTACAAACTGCCGATCAGACGTATTCAAAGCGACAATGGCACGAAATTCAAGAACAACCGTATGCTCGAATTCTGCAACGATAAGGGCATTCTTCATGAATTCAGCGCACTTTATACTGCTCAACAAAATGGTGTCGCAGAAAGAAAAAATTGTACGTTGATTGAAACGGCTCGTACCATGTTAGCAGATTCGAAATTACCGGTATATTTTTGGAGTGAAGCGGTTGCCACGGCATGTTACTGCTCAATCGGGTTCTTACGGTGAAGAAGTACAAGAAAACTTGTTTTGAATTGCTTCATCTTTACAAACCGAATCTGAAATATTTAGAACCATTCGGATCACCATGTACATTTATTGATCCAGGCGGTAAATTTGGTGCAAAAGCTAATGAAGGTTTTTTTGTAGGATACGCTAGTCCGTTGAAGAGAGTTTTTGTTCCGAGTTTGGGGAAGATCATACAAGTTCAACACGTTGACTGTCAAAGGTTTACTGCTCCGAATCAACTTCCCGGAAACAGGTTGCTATTTGATTACGATAATCTCTGGGAGTCATTCCATTTACCGATAGAGCCGAATGAGGAGGAACTGGCATTCTTATACCAACAACAACAGTCTCTTTCACAAGAACAAGTGTCGAGGCCGTTGGTCGTTTCCTCGCCCACCGTGGGTGCAAATGATCATGAGGCTGGTTCTAGTGGAACTGCACACGTACCCCCAGAAGAAAAAAACTCCAATATTTGACCAATCTGACGGCTCAGAATCGGAAATCGATCCGATTTATGACGAGGAACCAAATATTACGACTTCAAATGCTATTGATCACACGGGTTATCAAAATATAACAAATTTGCAATCGGAAGTGAGCGTACCGGATACGGTCATGCCAAGAACATTATCTTACCATCCGTCGGAGCAAATCATTGGTGACCTTCAAAGCGGCGTGAAAACCCGTGAAAAAATAAACAAAGGGCTTACATGTTTTTACTCTTCTATAGCACCTTTACAAGTAGACTTCTCATTAAAATGTTTTATCTCGCAGGTAGAGTCAAAAACATATAAAGAAGCATTGGCCGAAGAGAGTTGGGTAAATGCAATGCAAGAGGAGTTACAACAGTTTGAAAAGCTTGGAGTGTGGAGGTTGGTTGATCTCCCGGAAGATCAGAAGTTGATCAAGACCAAGTGGGTCTTCAAATGTAAGAGAGATGATAGAGGGTTATAGTAAGGAACAAAGCATGGTTGGTAGTCCAAGGATTTAGTCAGCAAGAAGGGATTGACTTTACTAAAGTATATGCTCCCTTTGCTTGACTTGAGGCAATAAGAATCTTATTGGCATTCGCGTCATGGAAGGGATTCAAGGTCTACCAACTGGATGTCAAATCTGCATTCCTCTACGACAAGATTAAAGAAGAGGTGTACGTCGGTCAACCACCGGGTTTTACCGATCTTGTACACAAGGACAAGGTAAATCTACTCGACAAGGCGTTATACGGATTACTGATGCATGTGGAGTGTGTATATAAGTTTAAGTATATTTTAAGCCCTTTTACAGTTTTTATTCAAGTTTTAAATTTATAAAACACGATATTTACTAACACTAAACACACATATGGGCAAGTGCACCCATCGTGGATGTAGTATAGTGTTGGTAAGATACCGAGGTCGTCCAAGGACACAAGAGCTTTTAGTACCGGTTTATCCTCAACGTCTAATCAAATCAAAAGTTTAGAAAAAGGTTTTTAAACTAGAAAAATAAAAACTAACTAAAATGCTGAAAAATAAAATAAAAGTAAAAACAGATAGACAAGATGAATCACTTGGCTCCAACTCGTGTTTAGTGTAACCTTTGATTATTTCCGCACTTTTGCACTTTTTAAGAGATTATCTAAGTTATTGTAGTAGACCTCTCTTTTGAAGGTGATGTTACCCTCAACCCAGTAGTTTGAGTCAGCAAGGATACAATCCTAAAGGGTCAGATTATTGAAAGATAATTAATTAAGTTATTAATGCATATTATGGTATGCCCCTCTTTTGAAGGTGACGTTACCCTCGGCTAAGTAGTCTGAGTCAGCAGGGATACGGTCCTAAATAGCCGGGTTAAAGTATTAATAGTAGCTTACATATGAGGGGATCAAAGAGTTTAGACCCCCGCCATCCAATACCGGTGGGTATTGAAGGAGGTCCTACTAAATTTGACCCAGGTCCTTGCAGGATCTATACACTGAACAAGGCAAGACTCTTACCAAACCGTTCGCTTAACCCCCGACCATGTAGCCAACATACCTCCATATAGACCGTGGAGATATGAATGGTGAAAATCTTTTATTTTATATAGATAGTAAAATAATGCCAAGACACCACGGACAAACGATAAGGAAGAATCACCTTCAACATAAGAAACTAGTTATTAAAGTCATTAATACATAACCAAGTAAAAAGTGAGAAAAGATTAAAAATAAAAAGTATTACACTAGACACTTGTCTTCACCAAGTGATGTAAGAGACTTAGGCAAACATGGCCTTTGATTGTCAAGAACTCTTACGATCAATCTTGGATCCCGAGACGACTCACACACTCTATGATGGACAAAGGATGATGGTGGTGGATGATGGTGTTGTGATGGTGGTGGGTGAAGTGTGAGAGAGGTGGTGTGCCAAGGGATGGTTTGCAAATGAGCCAAGCACCCCTATTTATAGCCTGAACAGTAGCTCGGGCACGGCCCTTTGTCCAGTGGGCACGGCCCCGTGTCCATCCTCTTCTCTGTCTTCATTAATTGCAGTTTGTCTACATTAGTTGACCACGCCCCCGTGTCCGCTGGGCACGCCCCCGTGTGCAGAAGCGTATCTATACTATCAAGATTTTCCTGGATTCTGCGAATCTTATAGTTGACCACGGCCTCGTGTCCGCTGAGCACGGCCCCGTGGTGGGCGATAGAAGCTTCTATAGCTTTGTCTTTTATGCTGGCACTTGGGCACGCCCCCGTGTTCACTGAGCACGGGGCGTGTTCAGCCTTCTGTTCTCTTGTTTTGCTTGGGAAGATGTTGTCTGGGAGGTCGGGCATGCCACGTTTGTTCCTTTTCTTGTATTTATGTTAGATTTAGCTGTCTTTTTGCTTCTTTTGTTAATTTGAGCTCATTTAATCCTGAAAATACAAAAGGAAGACAAAAGCACACTTTTTCCAACATTAGTACTAAAAAAGGGTTAGTTTTATGCCACAATTGATGTAATTTATATGTTGCATTTTGTACACATCAAATACCCCCACACTTGAATCTTTGTTTGTCCTCAAGCAAAACTCTTTATAATGTGGCTTTACACTCACAAATGGAATGGGTAGAAGAGAAGGTTTTTGGGCTTGTCATAGAGTGTCGGGATTTCCAAAATTCGTTATTAAGTTTTTATTTTTATTTATTTACAATCCTATTCGTCATGATTTATTTAAAACTTTTCATAAGATAAATTACTTATTAGGGCATAACATGCCTTTTTAAAATTCTATTTATATACAAGTTCACATACCTCACGGGGGATCACTCAACACTCGGCATGGAACTTATTCCTACCATAGGCTTGCCAGGCAATCAATCCTCCTCCTTTTTAACTATAAACCTTTGTAAATATCAAGAGGACTTTTGTGTGAATGGTTAGGCTTGGGTTAGTGGTAGGTGGTTGGGTTAGTAGAAAAGGGCGAAAAAGCATAAAAACATCGGTTTTCGTAAGACTTTTTATTTTTGCAATTTTTATTTGGATGAAGCCATTGTTCAAACAAAGTTATTTTTGATGAACTTGCTTGTTTATTTCTTTTGCTTCATCATCAACATTTTTTTTGAAAAGTCATACGAAAAACCGAGCTTGTTACTAACACAAAGGGTTAAAAATAAAAAAGGTCTTGGTGGGTGAAAAGGGTGTTTGGTTTGGGTTAAGAAATGAAAAGGTTTAGGCTCAAATGGGTTAACTAGGGGGATTTTGGGTAGGTGGTAAAAAAAATAATGGTGTAGAAATAAAAAGGGTTAGTCCTAATGCCTCCATCATTTACTTACTCGGGTTTAAGTTGGTAAGGACCGGGAATGTATCGTCGTGGCTAGTTCTAGAGTTGTAAGAACCAAGCGGCTATTCACACAAGAAACGAAAAATGAGCATTTAGTTTAAAGATATGTATTTGTATGCTCAATATGGCACAAAACTCACTTTTGTGGGAATGAGTTTTTATGTGATCAAGTATATATAATCAAATTTTAACTAAACTTGTCATGCCTTTTCATAATTTTCTTATGTTGGTTCTTTTTTATCACGACGCTATCGGTTGTAAATTTGTAAAAATATAACCTTTTTAGAATTTGAAATTCCCAAGTTAAACCTAGACAAGTAAAAAAATGAAAATTTTTGAAAAAAATTTGGGGTCATTAGCGGTTCTAATAGAGTTTTGTGTAAGGCTTGTAATTAGGACTTGCAAGATTCAAAGTTTTAGCATCTCCCCCACACTTAAATTACACATTGTCCTCAATGTGTCCCAAAAATAAGTGTTTAGGTTGATTGAATGTGTAAAAAGGTGTGAAAAAGCAAAATTTTATGTTACTGGGCATCTGGACACAGCCCCGTGGTGTCCAGGCACGACCCCGTGTTCAGGTACCAGTAACAAAAAGTTGTAAAAAGAGACAGAAGCCTGGACATGGGGGCGTGTTGGGTGAACACGACATGTGTCCAGTTTACCTGAACTGGGCATTTTCTGCAGACTGTGCAGCACGGGGCCGTGTTGGGCATGCTGAACCTGCTGTAATGAAGAAAATTTGTTGGATGGCCCTGTTTTCGTGCATGGGGTGCTGGTCCAAGTTTCCCTTGTTATCCTTCACCATCCTGAGTGTGTTTTATCCATTACAACATCATCCAAACACCAAATTAGCTAAAACCATCATTCATTAAGTCATAGAGAAAATTACATAATAATCCTAAAAAGTTAAAAACAAAACAGAAAATAAAATTAAAGGGTCCTAAATTAGATAGGTCAAGTGATAAGTAAAATCATCCTATGGAGCTCGACGAGTACAATAAGAACCAAAAATCCGGAAATAGTTTTCCGGTATCTAAAAGCTTTGTAGAACTCCGAGCCAAGGGGCGTTAAAGCCATTCTTCTATCTCTCTTGGGAGGAAGAAGGCGGCGTCATTCTCCTCAACATCTTGTGGAGGAGGAGCAACACCAACCGGAACCCCTTGTAGTATGTCCCGAGGAGGCTCCGGATGCATGGCGTACCATTCGGCTGGTATGATGATTTCGGGAACCACATTCCATGCCCTTTGGGTAATGATTGGAACCAAAGGAGGAGAAGCGAGAATGTTCAACCTTTGGTGCAAAAGGTTGACCTCTCGAAGACATCCCTCTAGTCCCACCGTCAAATGATTGATACGGTCGACCAATGCTTCTTCAACTCCTGTTATTTCATCAATGGCTTCTCTTAAAGCGTAAACATAGTTTACAAGAGAATCTTCAACCGTTGATGACCTTCTTCCTTATCGGTTGTTACTAGAGTGCGATGAAGATGTTCCGCTAGTTCTGCTCGCAATTCTGAGAAGTCATACCGAAAAGAGCTCAATTTTTTGTAAACAGAACCTCGGACACGACCCCGTGCTCAATGAGCACGGCCCCGTGTTCAGATGTCTGCAGATTTTTGGAACAAGGAATCTTGGTGTTTTAATTTTTTTTTTTTGTGATTTATAAAACGTTTTTTAGCAGAAACAACTTAAAACATTGATGTAGAACTTATTTTTAACAAGATTCCTTGAATACAAATCTAACAAACATCTCAATAAGGCTTGGAATTATGGAGATTTCAAGCTCTAATGGAGGTGTTAAGAGAAATTGAAGAAGAAGGTAATGGATGAAAGTGGAAAAGACAAGATGGTTGTTGGGAACCTTCTTTAGAATATACCTAGGATGGTATGTGGGAAGATCCACCAGATCTTTGTCTTTGGAGTGGTCCATATATGCAGGAATCTTGCTGTATTTATAGAAAATGACAGCATGCTGCACACGGCCCCGTGTCGGCTGGACACGACCCCGTGTGCAGGTGGAATCCTGACATATTTTGTCCGTATTCTGACACGAAATCAGACGGGAATCTTTGGGTGGACACGGGGGCGTGTTGACCTGGACACGGCCCCGTGTCTAGAAGCTGTCTTAAGGAGTTTGTCTATTTTTAAGGAACTTTTCTGGATCGGGCGGTTCCTTACTGGATGGAACAACCCCAAAGTGCCTAAGATACCTTAATTGCTCTAGATTAAGATGAGAACGCAAGAGGTTGTCAGTGAGGGTGATTCCTATGCTATATGTAGATGGACAAGTCCAGCCCTTTCCCGGGCTCTCGTTAAAGAAGGTGTATGCCAAATCGCTCAGGTCTATGTATGCATCGAACGAGGTCGATGGGGAGTACTTCACGGCACAATCGACACAGGGACGACTATCGCTCAAGTCCTCACTAGAGTTAGAGGTAACATCGGTAACAACGAAGTTGTTTTTATTTGAATGCGAACCCAACAATTCTTCTTGGTTATCGTCTTGAGATAAATTGTTGAAATCTATCCTAAGTTCTTCTAACCAATTAAGAATTAGATCTTCCATTTGAAATAGTTCATCAAGAAGCATTTCTCCTAGAAGATCCGGTTGAGAGCATTCGAGGGAGAGATAGGGATTATTTTTACTTTCGCCCCTCTTAAGGCTACATGAAAACAATGGGTCTATATAGTGGGGCTTATAATTTAGAAAATAACATTCAAATTCTTTATGGGGGCCACCACATATTTGACACGACGTACCATAAGAGTGCCGAAAGTAAAAAATATCAGTATCACTCATGTTAGTGTCAAAAATTACCAATCGCCGGGATCTTACGGTTCTGTTTTCAGTAACTTAATCTTGGGCACGGGGCGTGTTGAGTGGGCACGGCCCCGTGTTCAGCTTACTGTCTGACTTAAAACAGGATTGCCAGTTCCAATGATTGGGCACGGGGCGTGTTCAGCGGGCACGACCCGTGCTGAGTTCTGCAGAAGCTGAAAAACTAAGAAAAATCCTAAAAAAATAGAAAAATAAGAAAAACGATTAGGCCGTTGATTCCTAACTTTTTTAAAATCCTTGTGTCCCCGGCAACGACGCCAAAAACTTGATGCGTGTGAAGTGTATATATAAGTTTAAGTATATTTTAAGCCCTTTTACAATTTTTAGTCAAGTTTTAAATTTATAAAACACGATATTTACTAACACTAAACACACATATGGGCAAGTGCACCCGTCGTGGACGTAATATAGTGTTGGGAAGATACCGAGGTCGTCCAAGGACACAAGAGCTTTTAGTACCGGTTTATCCTCAACGTCTAATCAAATCAAAAGTTTAGAAAAAGGTTATTAAACTAGAAAAATAAAAACTATCTAAAATGCTGAAAAATAAAATAAAAGTAAAAACATATAGACAAGATGAATCACTTGGCTCTGACTCGTGTTTAGTGTAACCTTTGATTATTTCCGCACTTTTGCACTTTTTAAGAGATTATCTTAGTTATTGTAGTAGGCCCCTCTTTTGAAGGTGACGTTACCGTCAACCCAGTAGTTTGAGTCAGCAAGGATACAATTCTAAAGGGTCGGATTATTGAAAGATAATTAACTAAGTTATTAATGCATATTATGGTAGGCCCCTCTTTTGAAGGTGACGTTACCCTCGGCTAAGTAGTCTGAGTCAGCAAGGATACAGTCCTAAGTAGCCGGGTAAAGTATTAATAGTAGCTTACATATGAGGGGATCAAAGAGTCTGGACCCCATCCATCCAATACCGGTGGATATTGAAGGAGGCCCTACTAAATTTGACCCAGGTCCTTGCAGGATCTATACACTGAACAAGGCAAGACTCTTACCAAAGCGTTCCCTTAACCCCTGACCGGGTAGCCAACATACCTCCATATAGACCGTGGAGATATGAATGGTGAAAATATTTTATTTTATATAGACAGTAAAATAATGCCAAGACACCACGGATAAACGATAAGGAAGAATCACCTTCAACATAAGAAACTAGTTATTAAAGTCATTAATACATAACCAAGTAAAAAGTGAGAAAAGATTAAAAATAAAAAGTATTACACTAGACACTTGTCTTCACCAAGTGATGTAAGAGACTTAGGCAAACATGGCCTTTGATTGTCAAGAACTCTTACGATCAATCTTGGATCCCGAGACGACTCACACACTCTATGATGGACAATGGATGATGGTGGTGGGTGATGGTGTTGTGATGGTGGTGGGTGGTGGGTGAAGTGTGAGAGAGGTGGTGTGCCAAGGGATGGTTTGGAAATGAGCCAAGCACCCCTATTTATAGCCTGAATAGTAGCTCGGGCACGGCCCCGTGTCCATCCTCTTCTCTGTCTTCATTAATTGTAGTTTGTCTACATTAGTTGACCACGCCCCCGTGTCCGCTGGGCACGCCCCCGTGTGCAGAAGCGTATCTGTACTATCAAGATTTGCCTGGATTCTGCGAATCTTATAGTTGACCACGGCCCTGTTTCCGCTGAGCACGGCCCCGTGGTGGGCGATAGAAGCTTCTATAGCTTTGTCTTTTATGCTGGCACTTGGGCACGCCCCCGTGTTCACTGAGCACGGGGCGTGTTCAGCCTTCTGTTCTCTTGTTTTGCTTGGGAAGATGCTGTCGGGGAGGTCGGGCATGCCACGTTTGTTCCTTTTCTTGTATTTATGTTAGATTTAGCTGCCTTTTTGCTTCTTTTGTTAATTTGAGCTCATTTAATCCTGAAAATACAAAAGGAAGACAAAAGCACACTTTTTCCAACATTAGTACTAAAAAGGGTTAGTTTTATGCCACAATTGATGTAATTTATATGTTGCATTTTGTACACATCAATTACACCAGGCCCCGAGAGCCTGGTACGAGACGCTTTCCCAGCATCTGCTGACCAACGGGTTCACCAGAGGGACTGTCCATAGTACCCTGTTCACTAAAGAGGTTGCATAACATCTACTAATAGTGCAAATTTATGTTGATGATATAATTTTCGGATCAACGAATGATGAGTTGTGTAAAGAGTTTGAGAAGGTCATGAAAAAGAAGTTTGAAATGAGTTCACTGGGGGGATATGAAGTTCTTTCTCGGGCTTCAAGTTGAGTAACTGGCCGATGGAATCTTCATACACCAGACCAAATATGTGAATGATGTGTTGGACAAATTCAATATGTCCGAATCATCTCCCATATCAACCCCCTGGCTACAAATCATGGCATATGTCCGGATGAAAGTGGTGAGAAAGTGGATGAAACGCTTTATCGGTCAATCATAGGATCGCTAATGTATATGACAGCGCTACGACCGGACATCATGTATCCAACCTGCCTCTACGCCCGGTATCAGTCAAGTCCCAGAGCATCACACATGATAATAGTGAAGAGGATCTTACGGTATCTCAAAGGTTGCCCAAGCACCGACTTGTGGTATTCCCGATCCGGTGACTTCTCTCTAACTGGATATTCTGACTCTGACTTCGTGTGCTGTAAGTTTAATGCTAAGTCCACAACTGCTGGTTGCCAGTTCTTTGGAACTCGGCTAATCACTTGGCAGTGTAAAAAACAGACCACAGTCACTCTCTCGACTTGTGAGGCCGAATACGTTTCGGCTTCCAGCTGTAGTTCCCAGATTCTCTGGATTCAACAGCAAATGATGGACTATGGTTTGCAATTCTTAGACACACCAATTTTTGTGGACAACGGGGCAGCCATTAATATCACTAAAAATCCGGTTCAAAACTCAAAACAAAACATATTGAGATTCGACATCATTTTATTCGTGATTGCTACGAGAAAAAATTGATTCGAATTGATTATATTCACACCGATGATCAGAGAGCTGATTTTTACACTATAAACCCTTTGATAAAACAAGATTTAATTATCTTTTAAAATTGAACGGGTTAAATAATTTGTTTTCTAGGAGGGTGGTAGAGTGTGTGGCCAAGGAGGACGGCGATTAGAAGTGATATGCGTCTAGTTGTCATGTTTTCTGTACAGTTTCTTTACTGCTTTTGATAAAACCAAAAACACAAAAATATGTTTTTGATTTTAGGGGGAGAAAGTTTATAGAAAATACAAAAACATGATAAAATTTCATAAATACAAAAACATTGAAAAAGACAAAATGAGTTTTGTTGTGAAAAAGAGGAAATGATAGTACATCAGTGGACTATCACAACATGCTAAAGAAATGGAAAGTCAAAATATTTTTAAACGAGTCTCACTAATGATGTACCAGTTTCACACGATTAGTAGATTGAGTTCGAGATATAAACATAACAAATAACTGCTTATCTCGTGGGGAACATCTCTCGGATATATGGGTAACCCCGAAATCTTGTTTGAAAGGCTTTCTATTTCTGACATACTAGGTCTTTGTACGTGATGATATCTGGGGTATTATACCAGGACTTCTGATTTTGCAAGAGCAATAGCCTAGTCCTCGTATAATACTCTGCACTGCTTTATTCTTAAAGCTCACCCTCAGCATAAAAATGATGAAACATTGAAAAATGCTAATCATGTGATGTTGAAAAGAAGATCCCCAAGGGGGACCCACCTAAAGTCGAGCCATCATCTCTCTGATTGAACGGAAGTTCTAGCCTGAGCTCTCATGGCCTCGCATTCACCCCTTACATATATCATTAGTTTGCACTCACCTGTAAGACTGAATATAGAAGTCTGGACACGGGAGTATATTATGAGGTGGGACACGCGAATACGTTCAGTTCTTAAAACACTAATTCGTATCTTGAATCAATTAAAACGTGTGTAGAAGTTTAAGTGGACAACAATACTGACAATCAGAAGTGAATTTGTTTAAAACTTAAAGTTAAATCAAGATCAACGGTGTTGGTGATAAGTCTCAAAAACTGATATGATCCTCTTACACAATCTCACAAAAATTATCTGTAAATATGTTTGTACAGTTTCCAGTTTCTTCAAATCCAAAAAGATTTCTGTTTGTTTAGCAAAAATGTTGAAAAATTAAAAAAGATTTGTTATTTCATCTTGTTTTCGACAACAGACATTGGGGATCTGATGATCAAAGTCCAACAGTGTTAAACAAGTTGGATCATTTGGGTTGGATAAGAAAAGTTTGAGAAAAATGTTGGTAATTGCTCAAAATGGTTAAAAGTTCATTAATTTGAACTTAAATTTGTTTCAAAATGTCAGCGAGATCAGAATTTGGTCAGCCAAGGTCATTAACTTGGACTTGGCAGGCTAAACAGTTGAACATGGTCATTAAATTGGACTTGGTTAACAAAGTGTGTTGGTAAAATCTGATTGTAAAGAGCTAGGTTTAGTTGTTGGGTTCTTAATATCGTCAAATCTTTATAGTATTTTGATAAGGGAAGAGAATCAAGTAATCCTGGACAACTAAAAATGCTTTCACTGTAAAAATATTTTAGCATATGTTGAAAGACCCAGGTCATCAATCCTGGACATTCAAAATGATTTTTCTCATAAATGTTTGAGACTTGCAGATGAAAGTTCCAGATTATGATCCTGATAGCTGAGTCTAAGGGGAGTCTGAAGACGAGCTAAATGCAAGGGGGAGCTTGTAACCGGAAAGCCAGGTGTCGATCCCAAAAGCACGGAAACTTAACAAAAGGGGGAGCCTGAAGAAAGAGCGTGAAGAGAAAGATAGAATTGCTCGAGCTACATGTTTGCAAAGACTTGCTGAGGAAGAAAAGAGAGCTGCCAAAGAGAAGGAACAGCTCAGGAAAGCGTTATTGAAAAAGCCGAAGCAAAGAGAAGAATTTTTCAAGTCTTTGTGAAGAAGTTTTGAAGATAGGCTGACTGAAAACTGCGGCAATACCCAAGGGGGATTTGTTGATGCATACTGTCTATCGCCTACGTCATCAGCCTATGTCTTGTCAGTTATATGTAATAGTTTAAAATGTCAAAAATGTAAAAGTTATGTATGTATGTATGTAAGTCAGTTCGCACGACCTAGAAAGGTCAGGTCACACGAACTGGTGATGTCAGTTCGTGCGGACTGGATGTATTACTCCGTGCGAACTGGGAGGCCTATATATAGGCTAGTGGTGTTCTTCATTTGTAACATTCTGGAGAATTCTGTAACGAAGTGCTGTCCGATTATCTTTGTACCAAAACCTTTAATATAAATGAAGAACATGTTTAAAGTGACTTTCTACTCTTTTACTCCTGTTCCAACACTGATTGACGGTTTCTAGTCTAATTCCGCCTTTCTAGAAACTAGATCTGACTCTGATTGACTCGTTTTGGACGATTCTTCGATCCTACAATAATAATCAAATATCTTCTGTAGAAAACAAGCTTTTATATAACAAAGGAAAAAAAACCTATATGTTTACCTAGAATCTCTCTAAATGATTTTTCAAACCATTAAACTTAATTAACCCAAAAGAAACCGTAAGGACACTGGGGTTAGGAAAAGATGGTAGAATCAATAACGGGGCATCTCAGGATCTTATATGAACCTTTAATTCTAGCCACAGTCACAACCACAGTTTCTGTAACGCCCTACGTCCCTAAACTTTTGGCTTTTGTCAATTTTGGCTCCTATACTATGTAAACTTGACCTTTTTGATACGTTATGAATCTTGATGATTTGATTCTTGAATCTTGAATCTTGAATCTTGGTTGATACTTGAAACTTAGTTAATCTTAATACTATGAGACTTGACTCTTAATACTAGATGCTTGATTCTTGATACTTAATACTATGAGACTTGATTCTTGATACTTGATACTTGGTGCTTGACTCTTGAGACTCGTGAAACTTGAGACTTGGTTGAACGAGAGACTTGAGATTTGACACTTATGTAAACTTGGAAACTTTGGTGTGAATGATATAATCTTGTTATGTGATAATATTACACAATAATAGGCAATGCAACGCTTAATCTAACTCGCAAAACGAACCAAAGACGGAGAAGTTGCAAAACGGATTGGAATGTCCAAATGGACATCCGATCGGATGACCATCCGATCGGAGGGCCATTAGACCGAACAGCCATACGATCCGTCTGCTGCACCACCTTATCTCCCCTCTTACACTATAAATAGGACCTGTCACATCATTCTTCACTGATGTGACAGCCTCCTCTAATCCAGACGCACGCACTCTCATTCTCGAGCACTTTTCTTCCATTTCCCGGCTATTTCGGTACGTTTTACACTTGATTCTTGTACAAGTTCAATCTATACACTATTCTCTACATAATTCTTCTTCGAAATCACACTTTTCACCGTGAAATCTCTACGATTCGAGCTCCTGAGGATGACGTCATCATGGAGGTTTGTACAAACGGATGTGTGATGACATTTCCGTCAAACTTCAGCTCATATCTAAGGAATTTCACGTGCTTTTACACCGAATCTTTATTAAATCTAGGTTTTTCAGTCGATTTCACGTTTATCTTCAAACTTTCTTAAACTTTTTACTAAAAACGGCGGAATGCACACCCAAACGGGCTGTAGACTTGATAATTAGTCTGGAGTTGGCTTAGAAAAGGATTATCACAGAAGAAGATGACCGGAATACGGATTCAGACATGAACACCGTCAAGAACAGGCACCTGATCAGACGGGGTGATTCCCATCCGATCAGACAGGCCGAGCCTTGATGAGTTTTTCGTTGTCTCAGTACGTACCATGTCGTCACCGTTAAACTTGAAACTTAGAAACTTTACAAGGTTTCAAAAAGGAATAAGATCATTGCAGTCGAATGGCGATCCGATCAGACTACCATCCGATCGAATGGCCGTCCGATCAAGTGACATGTGTCTTACAACCTTCAACACTTTAACTATTTTGAATCTGAAACTTTAAACTAAGAAACTTTGAAGCGATCAGATGGTGATCCGTCCTGTCTCACAAAGTCATCCGACCGGACGACCATTCATCCAGATGGCCATCCGATCAGAAGACTTATCCGACACTTTGCATGATTCTCGTTACTCTGCCGACGCTTATCTGTTAATCTATAATCAGGCTAATCTCAGAGCTCCCTTTAATCCCAGTAGTAGGTGTCGATACTTAGCACCCGCTGTGAGTATACTCGATCCCTTTTTGTTTTAAACTTTTGGGATGCAACCTGTATTCTATGAAACTCGAAACTTGAATCTATTTGAAATCTAACTCTATCCTCTGTAAATGTGAAACTTGATACTTTTGGATTCTTGATTCTTGATTCTTTATGCTATGTGAACGTTTAGTCCTTGTGTGTAGTTCCGCCTTAACAATAGTAGCGCTATAGGAAGGTGCACCTCCCCATTATTCTCGGGGGTATTGTTAGGAGGATTATATTTGCTTTCCTTGATGCTTGGGAAAGTGGTAAATGCATCGGGACACTTGGGCTATCACTCGGACTGCGAACACTAGCATGGCTGAAACTTTTTTATTGTTTGCATGATGGATATGAGTCTTTTAAACTATTATGCTATATACTCAAACTTGTATACTCGCCAATACTGTTGGACCGATTGTGTGACCCTAAACGTCAGTAAAAGTAGTTCATCTCAGTTTACAGAGGCGGAATCAAAGTAAACTAAGTCACAACAGCTTGTATCCTTTTAATCTCTTCTCTATTAATGATTTCCGAGACTTTACACTTGTTTCTAACAAGATTTTGGCAGCACCTCGTCTCACAAGTAATGACCATGTCCGTTTCAAATGACACACACATCAGCAATATATAGACCTAGCATGTTCGCTTGAATGTGTACATGTCTTCTTAAGCGAACATGCAAGAACCAGTTTCAAGATAACAAGACTCAGATGATTTCAAGCGAACTAGACTTTGTTGTGTTCGCTTGAATGTAACACATGCAATTTCAAGCGAACTACCAACCTAAACCTATAAAAACCCTAATTCAACCTATCTAGATCTAAGACTTGAATAAAACGTAGTCAACAGACATTCAGTGCACTAACAGACTCCCCCTTGGATGTTGACGAAGTCTTCGGCGTCAAGTCTTTAATCTTTGTCTCTTTCCAAATCTTGTCATTGTAAAGCTCCTTCTTCACAGGTTCAGAAACTCAAACTAACTCCATCTTCAATCTCCCCTTTGACTGTTGATCCAGAATTCTGACTCCCCCTTTCACAGACTCCCCCTCTCGGTAAACTAGGGCTCTAATTCTGGTTCAAACTTTGACGATTTGTTGCCATGGGGATTATGAAATCTACAACCTGTATAATCTCTACCCAAATATAAGATATATGATAATAATAGTTTCAAAACAAAACTTACCATTTAACCTTCAGTGTTAGAAATCCACTTAAGTATTCAGGTCCAAGTTAATGACCCTGATTACTCAATTAATCTACCAAGTCCAATTTAATGACCTTGGCTGAACTGAGACAAATCACACTGACATTTGGTTAAATTTTCAAACAATTTTCTGAAAATTACAAGTTTCAAATTAATGAACTTGCTTAAACTTTTCAACTTCTCAAACTCATCAAGATTAGCTCACGACTCATCCTCCAGTCCAGAAATCTCCTGCATCTGCTTTCAATCTTTCGAATCCGAAGATCAACTTTCCACTTTGGTTTGTCAAAAATAAAGCAGAAATGTAAAATCTTTTTGGATTTTTTTTAATAAAGCTTCTAAACTAGAAATGAAATACAGAACTAAAATGAAATGAAAGTAAACTATTTACAAACATATTTTTGATGAGCGTGTTAGGGAATCATATCAGCTATTCGACAAAACACAAGTACCGTTAAGCTTCGATTACATACTCAGAATAAACAATTCGCTTCGATTGTCGATATACCGATCCACTTAAATTCTCACACAATTTTCAATCTGTCCAGGATACGGATTTAGTGTTTTAGAAACTTAAACTTATACGTGTGTCCCACCTCTTGAATATACTCCCGTTTCCAGATCCCAATATTCTGTCTTACAGGTAATTATAACACAAATGATATCTGTAAGGGGTTAATAAATTATGAAGAATCATGAGAGCTCAGGTCAGAACTACCGTTCAGCAGAGAGATCATGACTCAACTTGGGTGTGTCCCCTTTAGAGGATCTTTTTTTACAACAACATTGCTAAGCAATTTTATTGTCTTATCATATATGCTGAGGGTGATGCTATGTTTCAAGCATTGCGGAAAGTATTATTCGAGGACTAGGTCAGAACTTCCATTCAGCAGAAGTCCTGGAATAATACCCCAGATATCACTGAGTATAAAAACCTAGTATATCAGAAAAAGGAATCTTTCAAACGAGATTTCAGGGGTTACCTATATATCCAAGTAGTGTTCCCCACGAAATAAGCATGTAAAGATTTAAGTTTATATCCCAAACAAACCTACTAAATGTGCAAAAACCTATCGACATATCATCAGCGAGACTGTTTAACCTTTTAAACATTCCATTTCTTTAGCATACCGTGACTGTCAAGCCGATGTACTATCATTTTCCCTTTTTACACAAGCTTTTTTCTGGTTTTCTATTGTTTTTGGATTTTAAAAATATCTTATGTTTTCGTATTTTTGTCATTTTTTATTGTTTTTGTATTTTCTGAAAAATTTACCCTATACTCCCCCTAAATACCAAAACAAGTAAAAAATCGACAAACCATTGCAGATTGCTTCTCAACATCATCTACAATGTCTCCTTCATCAATGCCAAGAATCTCCTCCAACACCGATAAAAGCTTCATACCGTTCAGTTTTAGCAAATATTGAAAACTAGTTTTATCAAATGCTTTGGTATGTAAATCAGCTTTTTGCTCATCAGTGTGGATTTTCTCAATTCGTATCAACTTCTTCTCGAAACAATCGCGAATGAAGTGATGACGAATCTCTATATGTTTCGTTTTAGCATGATGAACTAGATTTTTAGTAATGTTAATCGCTGCCTCATTATCAACAAATATAGGGGTATTTAGAAATTGCGAACCGTAGTCGCGCATTTGTTGCTGGATCCACAAGATCTGTGAGTAGCAACTGCTAGCAGATACATACTCTGCTTCACATGTGGATAAAGACACAGAGGTTTGCTTTTTTGCATTGCCAAGTGACCAATCGTGATCCAAAAAACTGACACCCTGCTGTTGTTGATTTAGCATTAACTTTGCAGCATCCGAAATCAGAATCTGAATAACCTTCGAGCGTGAAATCGCCTTCTCTTGGATACCCCAACAATGGAGTTCCTTTCAGGTAGCGTAATATCCTTTTCACAATAATCATATGCGATGCTCTTGGGTTAGATTGAAATCTTGCTGCGAGGCAGGTTGGGTACATAATATCGGGTCTTGATGCTGTCAAATACATCAGCGATCCAATCATGGAACGATACATCGTTTCATCTACCTTTTCTCCGGTGAGATCAGGGTTTATCCCATGATTCGTTGCTAATGGGGTGGCAGCTGGAGTAGAACCTGACATCCCAAATTTCTCCAAGATATCATGAACGTACTTCGTTTGATGTATGAAAATTCCTTTGGGTAGTTGATCAACCTGCAATCCCAAAAAGAATTTCATCTCACCCATTGATGGCATTTCGAATTTCTGCTTCATAACTTGTTAAAAATCTTTGCATAGATCCTCATTTGTTGACCCAAATATGATGTCGTCCACATATATCTGAACAATCAGAAGATGTCCATCGACCTCTTTGGTGAAGAAAGTGACAACCACTTTTCCACGAATGAAACTGTTGGCTAGTAGGTGTTGACACAATGTCTCGTACCAAGCTCTCGGGGCCTGGTGTAAACCATACAGCGCTTTGTCTAACAAGTAGACTTTGTCTTTGTGAAGTGGATCGGTGAAGCCCGGTGGCTGACCGACATTAACCTCCTATTTTACCTTCCCGTAGAGAAAAGCCGATTTTACATCTAACTGATATACTTTGAAGTTTTTCCATGACGCAAATGCTAGAAAGATTCTGATAGCTTCTAGTCGAGCTACAGGAGCATACACTTCGGTAAAATCTATACCCTCATGTCGACTGAAACCCTGGACTACAAGTCGAGCTTTGTTGCGAACCACAACTCCTCTATCGTCTCTCTTACACTTGAACACCCACTTGGTGTTTATCTTCCTCTGACCATCTGGCAAATCCACTAACTTCCACACTCCTAATTTCTCGAATTGGCTCAGTTCCTCCTGCATTGCATTGACCCAAGAATCTTCAGTAAGCGCCTCTTTGTAAGTCCTTGGTTCAACCTGCGAGATAAAACAACTCAATGAGAATTCAGTTTGCAAAGGAGTAACTGTTGTATAAAAACATGTAAGCCCTTTATCAATCTGTCTTCGAGTGCGGACTCCTGTCTGCAATTCTCCAATGATCAATTCCTCTAGATGATATGAAAGAGTTCGTGGCATTACTTCGCCTGGAATATCTACATTACCCTCCAGATTAGTAACATTCTGATTTGCATCTTGTTCACTGATTTGGTTTGTTTGACTTGAGATCTGAATTTGCTCCCCCTCAGAATCTGAATCACCATGATCAAATACGGGCATGTTCTCAGATTCTTGATTATCATTCTGTGCCGACTGATTATCTTGAGCAACTTCATTTTGTTGGATATCATCATGTTCACCAGCATTGCTTGGACCTGCTTCATCATCATTTGAAGCTCGTTGTGGTCTTCTTGAATACTCAGCTGGAAACCTTTCCTGCGATTCTTCATACTCTCTCAGAATATCCAACTCATCAAAGAAATCCTCTTCTTCTTCCTTTTCTTCTTCCATGTCAAACGAATCCCACAATTTATCATAATTAAAACGCCATGAGTCACCGGGATTTTGAGGCGGCATAGTATACCCCTGACACTCAACATTTTGTGCTTCGATGATCTGCTTCATGCTTGGAACAAAGACACGTCTTTGTGGACTTGAATAACCCACAAATATTCCTTCAATACTCTTTGGACCAAACTTACCAAAAGGCTCTAGAACAGTACAGGGTGACCCAAACGGTTCTAAATACTTCAGATTCGGTTTGCGGTTATTGATCAACTCAAAACATGTCTTGTTGAATTTCTTGACAGTGAGAACTCTGTTGAGCGTATAGCATGCGGCGGAAACTGCTTCTACCCAAAAATTTATCGGTAACTTTGAATCAGCAAGCATTGTTCTAGCCGTTTCGATTAGCGTCCTGTTTTTGCGTTCTGCTACTCCATTCTGCTGCAGAGTGTACGAAGCACTAAACTCATGCAATATACCTCTTTCATCACAATATTCTTCCATCTTGTTGTTCTTGAACTCAGTACCATTATCACTTCTAATTCTTCTGATACGCCTTTGGTACAGATTTTCAATTTTCCTGAAAAACACCATCAAACTATCAAATGTTTCATCTTTTGACTTCAAGAATGATACCCACGAAAATATGGAATAATCATCAGTAACCACAAGACAGTAGAGATCCCCTGTAATACTTTTGACGTTCACAGATCCATATGTAATCTCTCTTACGGTCTGGAAACTGAATTAACTTGCTTTTTAGGGTGTGACTTTTTCTTTTGCTTACCTTTAATACAACTTATGCACTCCCCTTCCAGATGAAAACCTTTGATATTAACACCCAGAACCAAATCATTATGCACCAAGTGATTCATTTTTCTAAGATGTATATGCCCCGTCTTCCGGTGCCACAACTTCGATTCTTTCTCTGTTGCTCTAGACACAAAACAATGAGCTTGACCTGTAGTTGTAGTAGCTACACTCATGTACAATACATATAAGTCATTCACTCTAGGTGCCCTCATGATAATCCATTCTTCAGGGATAACAAATCCTGGTTTTAAGATCAAACATTCTTTGTCTGTGAAGTGAGTAGTATACATCCTGTCACAAATCTGTGAGATACTCAGCAGATTATTTTTCAGCTCAGAAACGTTACAATCCCATTGGATAACGTTCCTTCACCAATAATTCTACCACCTTGGTTTCCTGCGAACCCCACATAACCTCCATTGATATTTATAACATCATACAACAATGCAGTCTTTCCTGTCATATGTCGAGACGCTCCACTATCCATAATCCATCGTGAAATAGCTCTCGAAAGATCCTGCACATATCACAAACAATTCAATAAAGATGTCGATTCATGCTTCACGATTACCAACTAGGAAGCTCCGGCAAGTCAGGTTTTTCATTTGAAAAGATCCACCCAAGCCTGACCATTCTTGGGTTTGACATTTTTTACCTCAACAGATGGCTCTTCTGGTTTTGACAAACCAGAATCATTGCCTGAACATGGCTTGTCTGACTTTGAAAAATCAGATTCATTGCCAACACGTGGCTCCTTTGTTTTTGAAGAAACAAATTCATCGCCAACCTTCATTGGTACCTAATTCTTACTAGATCTAGGTTTTCCAAATTTATTAGCCTGTGAAATGAATAAACTTTCACGGTCTCTTTTATATTCGAAAACCTTGATCAAGATTTTGTCTGACAAATTAACTTTCTTTGATTGGTTATCATTTTGCTTAGTTAATTTTTCTTTCTTTTTCTTCTCTTTTGTCCTCAGATTTGTATCTGATGAATTCGTTTTGCTTGTCTTTTCAGTTGAGGAAAGCAATTCATCAGAACTTTTTCTCGGATTACCAGTTGTATCCGAGGATAAAATTTTCTCCAAGTATTCTCTTGCCTTCTTTCTCTTCTTCCTCAGTCTGTCTTTTTGCCCCTGTGAAAGCTTCACTTTTGGTTCGTGAACTTTCTGTTCTTGAACTTTCTGTTCTTGAACTTTCTGTTCTTTGGGCTTGACATTGACTGGTTTCTTTGCCAATTTCTGAGATTCAGCCCTCGATCTTCCCTTTGACCTCATTGGGCAATCTCTGACAATGTGTCCTCTGATGTGACATTCATAGCACCTTCTTGTTTCGATTCTCTGACTTTGGCAGTTAACAGCAATGTGTCCTTGAAATCCACAAGTGTAACACACTCTGTTATCATACCTCTCAATACTTTCATACCAAACACTGTCTTCATACCACACACTTAGATCAAAGCATTGAGTTGCCTTGTGGTAGTCATTTCTTCTCTTGTATCCTTGATTTGGCATTTGAGCACTGTGGTCAAACCTGCACCACTGATTATCAACTATTTTTGAGTTTTGATTTTTAAATTTTTGTGTTTTTTTATTGTGATTGGATGAATGATCTGATGAGCTTTTATTTTCTTTTTGAAATTTTTTTGATTTTTTATCTTTTTGTTTATGTTCCACATTCTTCTTTACGGGTTTTTGCGTTGAGCATTCACCTTTCTCAGTAGAATGTAAAACAGTATTTTTAAACATTTCATTTAATTTCAAAAATGTTTTTCTTTTTTCTTCTTTTTCTTTTTCATCATCAGATTTATCATCACAATCTTCAATTTTGACTTTGTCAAAATTTGTGACCTTGTCACTTATTGGAACATAATTGATCGGTTTTGGACAAACACGTGATGTAGAATTCACAAAACCTTTCAATTTACTCTCAAAATCTTTGATTTTCTTTCTATCACATTCAGCTTCTTTTTCAAGTCGAATAATCGTCTGACGATGGGAATTTATTACCTTTTGCTTTTCAATATTATTCCTGCTAAAAACAAATCTCCCATCTTCAAGAATCTTTATTTGACTTTGAAAATCTTTTTCAATCTTTAATTTTTCATTTTCAAAATCTTTTTCTTTAAAATTTTTGTTTTCTAATGACAAACTCTCAACATTCTTTAAAAGTTTGTCATTTTCAGATTTTAGTTTTTTGCAGTTCAAGCGCAACTCCAAAATCCGTTCATCATCATCTTTCTTCTCGTCTTTCAAAGATTTGTTTTCCAATGTCAAATTCTCCACATCTTTTAAGAGATTGACATTTTCTACTTCGAATTTTTTTCATTTTGAACATACAACTTCACAAATGACTAATCAAGGACATTAAGTTGTACTTGATTTATCTTTCCGATGAGTGGATAAAGGTGAACAATGTGATGAATGAACCCCGAGTTTGTAAAAAGACAAACAAAACTAATTTTCCGGAAAAACCATTTTGATTAAATCAAACTTAAGTGTTTTGAAATCTAAATGGGAAAATAGTTTGTTGTCAGGGGGAGTTCTGATTGTTAAGCCGAGTGAATGGCGAATTGAAGCGATTCGATATCAGTTTGTCACTTTATTTGTAAAGTTTGTTTTCAAATTTTCCTTGAAAATCAAAATTGAAACATATTTTGATTTTAGGGGGAGAAAAAATTAAAAAAAAAAATAGAAAATTTGAAAATGTCAAAAACATTGAAAAAAAAAATGAGTTTTGTTGAGAAAAGAGGAAATGATAGTAAATCAGTGGACTATCACAGCATGCTAAAGAAATGTAATGTCAAATGTGATAAACGGTCTCACTAAGGATGTGACGATAGGCCCAGCTAGACTAGTAGATTTGCGATAACGATACAAACTTAAATGAAAAAAACCTAGTTCTAGTGGAAAACATGGTTGAAAGCATAGTACTTAGTTTTGTCCTTCATGATTGTGTACCTACTCAGTAATCGCTGAATGCTAAAAGAGCATAAAAACCGGTTAGTTTGTGAACTTTCACAACTTGCTGAGAAAAAAAATCGCTGCGATTGTGCATTTTATTTTGCAAAGATTTAAACTTGTTTTATTTCTTTATTTTGTTTAAGCATTGGGCATCCTCTGCGTATACGTGAGTATCGAACTGGAAGTTATTGCCTAAACGTTCTGCTTTATTTTCTTTGGTGTTTCGTTTAAGATTTGGATCACCTCTGCGTATACGGGAGTATCGACCTGGTGGTTAAAGCCTAAACAACTTCAACTTATTTTTATTTTCTTATTTTGTTTAAACATTGGACTTTCTCTGCGTATACGGAAGTATCGACCTGATTGTTAATGTTTAAACATTCTGCTTTATTTTTTTGCACATATCACAGTTGATGAAAGTTTAAAAGCATTACTTGAGTCAGTGTATTGCATGATGAGGGGATATGCTGAGATCGTGGGGTCCATAAGAATTTAGTGCAAAATTAATATACCTTAACGTATCGGTAAGCATTTCGAAAGTTTTTAGATTGAGTTTAAGAGGACAACTATATCGTCAATCTATGTGAATCGTTTAGAACTTAAAATGATTAAAGCTTAACGGTGCTAGTGATTTGTCTCATAAACTGATATGATCCTCTTACACAAACTCACAAAAATATTGTCTGTATATATTTCTTTACTGCGTTTCTTTAAAATCAAAAATCCAAAAATATTGTGTTTTAGTATATATTTTTGAAAATACGAAAAGATTTTTGACAACTGATGTTGAAGAGCTGATATTCAAAGTTCAAAGTGCTAAACATGATGAATTACATTGGGTTGGGAGAATATGTTGAAAAATTTGAATGTTATATACAAATGTTTTGAAAGATTGTGTGGTTAGTTAATCAAGATCATTCATTTGAACTTGATGTAACTATACAGATTGATGAATGAATGATTTCTACCAAGTAAGTTTCTTGAATATAAGTGTCATAAATTTGTGAAACTTATGTTATGGGTAGAGGATTTGCAGGTTAACCAGGTTTCAAATCCTAAGCAGATGCAGAATACAGCCATGAATTGATCCTGAATTTGTGAACTTGTGAAAGCCAGACGACGATCCCGACAGCTGAGTCTAAGGGGGAGTCTGAAGACGAGCTCAACGCAAGAGGAAGCGTGGATTCAAAGAGCTAGATAACTGTCTTGGAGGAGCTTGTATTCGGAAAGCCAGGTGTCGATCCCAAAAGCACGGAAGCTTGACGAAAGGGGAAGCCTGAAGGAAAAAGAGTCTAAGAAGAAGGGGAGCAACGGAAGCTCGAAAACATATACAAGGGGATTCTGTTCGTGAAAGAGAAAAGACAAGACGCTACGAGATTGACTACGGCAATATCCAAGGGGGAGTCTGTTAGTGCATTATGTGTCTATCGCCTTCGTCAATCTAGTACGTAGCAGAAACAGAAGAATTCTAGCGTTTTATTGTAATATCTAGTTAAAAAGGGCAAGGTGGCAAACATGTAAATAAGGAGAAATCCTTTTAATCCTTGTGCCTATAAATAGATGTCTTAGGCTTTAGAATTAAGACTTTTACTCATTTGGAGGTTTAGGAGATCTAATCTTAGAGAGAGAAAGTCTAGAGAGAGAAAGTTCTCTCACGTGATTCTCGGCTTTGTATACGTCATCTTATTCAATAGAATCACGTTATTAGTACGTTCTTGTGTGTTCGGTCACGTACGTTCACGGATTCCGCACTTCGAATGTTCGTTACGCAATCGTACGGTGTCAAAACCAATCCTACAAATACATTATTGTATTGACATTATTTTAATACATGTTGCAGGCTGATAGAATGCTGGAACCATGGGAAAAGAAGCTAGGTTGCTGCTAGAAACACACGCCTAGTTAATCTAGAAACTTGAAACAATATTTGATGTTTTGGATGTAATTCTTGTGTTTGATTTATGGATTGTTTTAGACAATGTTTGAATCTATTTAATCTATATCGTAATACCTAGTGTTATGGAAACTTTTGAGCAGTTTGAACGCTTAGTGTCGCGCCCCGATGTTTTCGCCATCGGTTGGGGTGTGACAGATTGGTATCAGAGCCATAACTATAGGGAATTAGGAAAAAGTAGGAATGCTTTGCCTAGTCTATAGTTCTAGGAATCTTGACTCTTATTTATTGTTTAAAACTTATGCATTCTACCATATCTGCCTCCTAGCAGCACATATTCTTGTTAAACTTACATGCCTTTCCTAAGGCTGACACAATATACACTTGTAAACTTTGGAAACACTGCTAATCAGTGTTTGTATTTTGCACGAAATTTGTCCTCAAGTCAGAAGTGGCATCCGAACCTTGATGGGAAATTTCCTTGTTATATTCTAGTTGGTCCTATCTGTTGATAAGTACCGACGCTAGTCCCACTCCTTGATTTTTATGTCTCGTCAAACTCTCGAAATTCCCAATCAATTAGGAATGTGAAATGACCAAAAGGGCAAATATCGTAGGCCTAACATCAATGACGTATTTGTCTAAGTAAGTCAATGACGTATTCGAAGCGCTTTGGTAAGTCATCGTTCCTCTACCAGGAACAATCTTGTGTTTTATGAGCCTATCTTTTATGTTATTGCGAATTTTATGTGTGGTTTAACTTGATTCTTCGTTATTTAGAGACTTTTACACAAATTGCACGTATGTCCGCAATCTAAAACTCTAATCCTAATCTCTCAGAACAAACTAAATTTACGAAGCTTTATTCATCATGTTAATCTACATGGGAATCTTGATCGACTATGATACTATGATACTATGTGAAGCTATCTGATGAATCTATGTGTTATTGTGGTTGTGAAGCACTAAATGTAACATGGCCCTGAAATACGATACAGAAGTGACATGTCTAAAACATGGTGGATACGCCACTGGTACTTCCTCTATATAAGTGTTTCCGACGTGTTACCAACTTTCGTACCAAGTGCCATGCGAAACTTAGTGCTTTGCAGACCGGTGATGAGAATGTTGAACTCTAAGCCATGAGAAACTACTTGTGTAATCTATGTGAAATCTATGTGTAATCTACGTGTACTCTAGTGTGAATGTGTTGTTTTGAGTAACAAAACACGAAACGTAACCTGGCACCGAAGACTAGGCGGACGTGGCATGTCCGAAACATGGTGGATACGCCGCTGGTACTTCCTATATATAAGTGTTTCTGGCATGTTACCGAACCATTGTAACACGCGCTAAGTGAAGTTCGTAGTTTTGCGGACTCGGGTTGAAGTTGTTGAAGCTATTTGGTTAATCTATGTGAAAGACTTGTGAAAATAATTGAAGTTAATGTTATGGTTGGCGAAGCATGACACCGATGACGAGACAAAAGTGGCATGATTGAAGCATGGTGGATACGCCGCTGGTATTTCCTATATATAAGTGCTTCCATCATGTTGCCGAACTTTCATAGCACGTAGCATGTGGGGATTCGTTGTTTTGTGGATTATGGTGATATGGTTGAACACTAATCTATGTGAATCTATTTGGGTTAATCTATGTATTTATGATGATGATGAGTGTGTTGTTCTGTTTGGCAATTGTGACACATAACATGACGACACATAACATGACACCGAATACGAGGAGGAAGCAATGTGCCCGAAGCGTGGTGGATACGCCACTGGTACTTTCTATATATAAGTGTTTCTGAAGCGTTGCCGAACTTCGTACAACGTGCCATGCGAAGTTCGTGGGTTTGCGGTGTTGAATCTATTGGAATCTATGTGAAACTAAAACTCGAATCTTTAAACTACGTGAAACTTGTTGAATCTTGAGTCTTAATCTATCGTGTGTGAACCTATGTACTGCGAGACTTTGTGATCTAGACTTCTACGATCCTCTTGTTGGATCTTTAGATGTCTTCTCGTAAGCTATCTGACACCCTTAAAAGGTCCAGGGAGAAGTCTCAGAAAAAGATGATGTCCTTCATGGCTGACCAGATCGCTCGAGTCGTGCCAAAGATCGTCTCTGAGATCTAGGGATCGAACACTCCACCCTCTTCTGTTAACTCTAAGACAGAGAAAGTAAATTCTACAAAGTTCAACTACAAACATGTCACACCCCCAAAATCCACCATGCGGAGTATCACCGCTTGGAGGCGTGACATGACCAGGATCGAGCCACCAATCATATTGAACGACACAATTAAGTAAGTAAAACCAAACACAATACGATTGGTGACCAAAAGGGAGTAAACCATCTTTAGGTTAGTAGCGGAAGCATAAACGTAAGTTCAAAACATAAGTTTCATAGTTCATAAGTTTAAAGTCCAAAACGCAGGTTTAATAAGTTCATAAGGACTTAAATATTAAGCACGGAACATAACAGTCCGTATCCCAAAACAACCTCCTCCTCGTGCAAGCTCCATAAGCGTCTAGCGACCTGTAAGGCATGTAACAACGAGTCAACAACAAAGTTGAGTGAGTTCACGTTTGGTTGTTTAGTTTTAAGTTGTTTCTGAAAAACGAGGTTTGACTTTCGTTGGCTTATTTGCCGTGGGGGTTACCCCGTAGTTGAAAGTATGTTTAACCAGTTCCTTTTATTTATCCAAACCATATCCATAATCAGTGGGGGCTTCCCCATGTGAACTACTAGACGGTATGATATCGACTACTAACGAAAGTAAGTTGTGCCCTAAGTCAATGTCTATCAGCATTGACCCTTTGCCATAGTCCATTAGTACACGCCCATTCGAACGACACGGTGTGAGGTTTGTTAAACCTAATAGCGCTATTAACTAATGACCTGCTCGCCATCGGCCTCGGCGATTAAGTCGATATAAAATGAGGGACTTATGATAGAGTTTTGTCTAGTAAGTTTTAAAGTTGTTGTCCAACCCGAGGAGGATGAACGTATGTAGTTCTCCCAAAGAGAATACGCAGGATTAACATTGGCATCCAACCCAAGGAGGATGGCTGTACATATCCTACCTAAGTAAGATATGTAGATTCCGTTTTAATTCTTTAACCCATTCCCAAACCACCGGGAATCCCATGCCTTAGAAAGTGTGTGAACTCACCTTGGTTTGCTCGGTTAGATTCTCAAATAAAGCTAACAGTCAAGGTCGGTCAATCACGTCCTAATATGATTACCAGTTAGTCATTTAGTGATTTTCAAATAGAGCACAAAGTTCCTACACGTATCTATCACATAACATGCATTACTTTAGCTGTTTATGCCCATATAAACTTCCCATCTATTCCTGTTCATAAATAAACATACGATATTGCACATAACACTTTTATTGACACATAATCGTGTTAGATCATTCACAGATAGCATACTCGACATTTAGACACGCAAATTACAACTTATGTCGTTTCAGCATAAATATTCAAAACCGGGCTGTTTTCGGACATTTTAATAAAATAGTTAAATTATTCCAAAAATTCCCAATTTTTTTACAGAATTTCTTAAACGATCCAAATATTACTTTATAAAAATATCGTGGTCCAGTTCATTACCAATATTTTATAAAAATTCATCTTCCGGACTGAAATCAGATTTATCTTTTTCTGATTGCAGTCCACGGAATAATTTATTAAAAATTCATCGTAAGTCCGATTTACGAAATTCCAGTGAGAGAATTACAAATACATTGGTGGTCATCTACAGTACAATTTTCATGATTTAACTCTACACAGAATTCAAGTTATGACTGAAAACAGAACGCATATTTTCAGCAGCAAAAATGCAGCTCTAGCTGCTGTTACAAAACGACACTTTAAAAATAGTAAACGAAGTCCAAAATTATGATTCTGGTGCCATTAGAACCATATTTCATAATAACACCTTATAGACTCAAAATATCAGTTTTTCATATGACCTGTTTACAGCCAACTGAAGTTGGCTGTAAAAGCTTGGACATATTCTGTTTTTCAGTCTTTAGCTTTCAAATTCGTGTTCGATTGATTCCGTTAACATGTTTATTGATCACAACAACATCAAAAATCAATATTAACCAGAAAATCATCAGGAACTGAATCAAGAATCATAACAACACAAGATCTACATGATTTACACACATAACTTCTCTTTATCCATCTTTTATTCCTTATGTTCAAGACTTTAAGTTATGTTCATTGGTGTTCTTTAGCATTTCACCATTTAATCATCTATTAACCACCAAATACATGAACAAGATGAAGATTTGAAGCACTTACTACTAGCACAAGGCTAGGGGAGAAACAAGGCGTAAAAGTGGTGGATAAAAGAAAACTAGAGTGGTTCTTGCACTTTCGAAAGCACCCGGCTTGTTAGTAGAGCTCCTTGCACCTTTGGGTATGTAAGAAATGAGTGAACAAGATTTGGAAGTGGGTGGATGATGGTGGTAGGGTGGCGGCCGAATGGTGGTGTAGAGGGATAGAGGATGAGTTGTTGTTGATGTGTGTTTATGAAAGAGAATGGTGGACTAGCATACTTATTTATAATCCAAGCTCTCTAATATCCATCAAGTAATATGTTCACTAGATAACTAACATTAGGGATTAAAATATTCAACAAAATGGAAGTGGGTCACCCCCTTGGGTGACCGTCGCATAAAGGGGGGGGGGGGGTAAGGGTTGGGTGGTGTAATGTTATGGTTAAGTTCTAGTTGAAATCAAAAGGGTTTAGTTAGTGTATTTGTGTGTTAATTAATAAAAAGGGTGTTAGGGTATTCGGGGACCCTAACTATCTCAGAAAAGTGAAAACTATGTCTTTGGCAATATTTTTATATTCCGGGTAAAGTCCGGTTGTTCGGTTTGACACTGTTCCGTTAAAGTGGTTAATTAATCCGAAAAGTATCTTTTATATATATTTTTGTAACACTTTTGATTTCTAACAATTAGGAAAAACATACTGGACTGTTTAATGACTTTTCTGTATACTACTAGTATGTTAACAAGCACATGTAAGCATAACACGGATATCAGAAAGCAGTTAAATGATTCAGCACAGTCATCAAGTACTTTAATTAACATTAATAGATTGTATGGTTACATGTAAATTTGAGGGTTATCACATTCTCCCCCTGTTAAGAGAATTTCGTCCCGAAATTTAGCGCGTGGTTACTGCGGAAGCTAGTTAAGTTGCGTTGGTTTCCTGGTTTTCCTGGGGTGTCACAAAACACTTTGTCTCTTGCAACCCTAAGCCTTTCACGGGCAGTGATGGGGTGACTGCTATGCTGGAGTGGTTTGACATCATCGAGGTTATCTTCATTAACAGGGAGTGCCCAGAGCATCTAAAGACTAGGAGTGCAATGGGAATGTTTCAAGGCAGAGCTCTAGAGTGGTGGTCGAATGAGAGAAACATCCGTTCTAATGAAGAAGCCTATGCCCTTCCATGGGCTGAGGTGCGAGAATTGATGATGCTTGAATTCTGCCCTCCCCATGAACAACTGAAGCTCGAAGAAGAGTTCTAGCATTTGAAGCAGATTGGTGATGACAATCTGGCTTATACTACCCGTTTTAAACAACTCAGCTTAATCGTGCCTCACTTGGTTTCTACTCCTGAATGCATGATAACCAAGTACATCAATGGGTTACCTCCTGCTATGCGAGATTCGATTGAAGCAGCTCAGCTCGAGACAATTGAAGAAGTTTATCGTCTGGTAGCAAGTTTGAACAACAATCGCGTACGTGATAAACAGTTTGGAAACTCCGCCCCTTCGAAAACAGCGAATCAAGTTACCCAGCAGCATAGTGGCAGTAGAAACAAGAAGAGAAAATCTCAGGGTTCAGGATGCAATGCAATTGTCCCTGATGCAAACACTGCTGCTAAGCCCGCTCATGTTTCTGTTGTTCCAAACCCACCTGCTCCTAAAATCAAAAAGCAGTACACTGGGCCTCATCCTAAGTGTGCAACTTGCAACTTTCATCACCCTGCTACTTCTGCTTGTCGTTTGTGTACCAACTACAATCGCTATGGACACACGAGTCCTTGTTGCCATCAAGTCAACCCGACCCAACCAACTCAGCAAGCCCCAGTTCAGGCAGCTCTACCAACTCTCCCAGCTCCTCCGTAGAATCCTAGACCAGTAAACGCAGTTCGTGCATGCTACAAGTGTGGAGACACTACTCATCTCCGTAACTAGTGTCCGCAGCTAAACCAGGAGCAACAACCAGCTGCTCGGGGACGAACGTTCAACCTCAATGCTAATCAGGCTCGTAACGACAATGACGTCGTTAATGGTACGTTTCTCGTCAATAACCTTTACACATCGATGCTATTTGATATTGGTGCCGACATAAGCTTTGTGTCCGTAGAATTTGAATCTTTGTTAAACTGTGCACGCTCTAAGTTACCTAAGTCATTTTCGGTGGAGATTGCTGATGGTAAATCGATTCTAGTCGATTATATTCTCATTGGTTGTTCTTTGACTCTTAACGACCACGTATTTACTATTGATCTAATACCCATGCAATTGGGAAGTTTTGATTTCATAATCGGCATGGATTGGTTGCGTAAGAATAATGCCGAGATTGCTAGTCACGAGAAGTTTGTTCATCTACCTCTTCCGTCCGGTGATATCTTACACGTCTATGGAGACCGACCTTCTAGAGGACTGAAGTTGATGTCATGCACTCAAGCGAACATATGCTTACGTAAACAGAACTTTGCCTTATTAGCCCACGTGGTGGAACAAAAGGGCAAGGGAAAGAACATAAGCAACGTTTCAGTAATGTGCAATTTCCCTGACGTCTTTCCTGAAGATCTACCTGGTCTTCCTCCTCCTAGATCTGTTGATTTTCGTATCGATCTTATACCTGGTGTGACTCCTATCGTCAAGGCTCCTTACCGACTTGCACCTTCCAAAATGCAAGAGCTATCTAGTCAATTGCAAGAATTGCTCGACAAGGGATTCATTCATCCAATTACCTCTCCATGGGGTGCTCCTATGCTATTCGTCAAGAAGAAAGATGGTTCATTTCGTATGTGTATCGACTACCGTGAACTTAATAATCTTGCCATTAAGAATCATTATCCTCTCCCTCGTATCGATTATTTATTCGACTAACTATAAGGCGCGTCCTGTTTTTCTAAAATCAACCTTCGATTTGGCTATCATCAACTCCGTGTTCTCGAGGAAGATATTCCTAAAACCGCATTTCGTACTCGTTATGGGCACTATGAGTTCATGGTCATGCCTTTTGGCCTGACCAACGTACCCGCCGTGTTTATGGATCTTATGAATTGTGTTTGTAAACCTTACCTGGATCGTTTGTGATAGTCTTTATTGATGATATTCTTATTTATTCTAAAACTAAAGCTGATCATGCTCGTCATTTACGCTTGATGCTTGAGTTACTACATGGTGAGCGCTTATACGCTAAATTCCCTAAGTGTGAGTTCTGGATTGATGAAGTACAATTTCTTGGTTACGTTGTTAGTAAGTAAGGTATTCATGTTGACCCTTCTAAAATCGAAGCTGTGAAGAATTGGAGTACGCCTAAATCCGCATCTGATATTCGCTCCTTCCTAGGATTGGCGGGTTATTACCGCCGATTCATCTCGTACTTCTCTAAGATCGTCGTTCCTCTTACTTCGTTGACTCGGAAAGAGAAGCCTTTTGCTTGGGGTCCTGAGCAAGAGGAATCTTTTCAGACCCTCAAGACCCTTATGTGCAACGCTCCTGTTCTTACTCTCCCTGACGGGAATGACGACTTCGTAGTGTATTGAGATGCCTCGAACTGTGGTTTGGGCTGCGTGCTCATGCAGCGGGACAAGGTTATTGCTTATGCCTCCCGTCAACTCAAGATACATGAAAAAACCTATACTACTCACGATCTGGAGCTTGGTGCAGTTGTGTTTGCGTTAAAGATTTGGTGACACTGTCTGTATGGAACTAAGTGTGTGGTTTTCACTGACCATAAGAGCCTTCAACATATCTTTAACCAGAAGGAACTGAACATGCGACAGAGACGTTGGGTGTAATTGCTTAACGACTACGACTGTGAAATCTGCTATCATCCAGGCAAGGCGAATATAGTGGCCGATGCTCTTAGTCGTAAGACTCATGTAAATACTATTCGTTGATATCATACCTCTAGTGATCTTCATACTTGTATACGTGAAGGTCAATATTTGTCAGCAAATGAGGGAAGTCTAGAAGTGTAAATCCAAGGCGCTAAAATCGATCAACTTGAAACAAAGTCGGATGGAATTCAATACTACCTCAATCGCATTTGGTTACCGGATCACGATAACCTTTGTGAGCTCATTATGAATGAGGCCCATAAGTCTCGATACTCTATTCATCCCGGTGCCGATAAGATGTACCATGATTTGCGTACGACCTATTGGTGGCCTGGCATGAAAAAGGATATCGCTGCCTATGTCTCGAAGTGCCTCACTTGTTTAAAAGTGAATGTTGAACATCAACGTCCTTCAGGTCTTCTTGAATAACCCGAAATCCCTGTTTGGAAATGGGATAGCATCGCTATGGACTTTATAACTAAACTTTCCCGTACACCCGCCGATCATGATAATATGGGTAATCATTGACCGTTTGACCAAATCAGCCCACTTTCTTCCGATCCGTGAAGACTTCAAGGTGGAGAAACATGCTTGAATCTATACCGATGAAATCATATGTCGTCATGGTATACCCATTGACGTTATCTCTTACCGCGATGGTCGATTCACTTCACGTCTTTGGCAAACTTTCCAGTCCGCTATGGATTCTATTTTGAATCTTAGCACAGCCTTTCATCCTCAAACGGATGGACAGATTGAGCTCACTATACAAACCCTAGAGGATATGCTCCGCTCTTGTGTCATCGACTTCGGTGGTAATTGGGATATACATTTACCATTGATTGAGTTCTCGTACAACAACAGCTATCATACTAGTATTCAGATGGCTCCTTTGAAAGCTTTATATGGTCGCAAGTGTCGATCTCCTCTCAGTTGGCGCGAGATTGGTGACAAGCAACTTACTGGCCCTGAGATCATTCAAGAGACGACGGATAAGATTCTTCAAATCCGCGATAACTTTATCAAGGCTAGGAGCAGACAAAAGAGCTATGCTGATAAAAGGCGTAAGCCTCTAGAGTTTGGTGTTGGAGATCGAGTACTTCTCAAGGTATCTTCCTGGAAGGGAGTGGTTCTTTTGGTAAAAAAGGGAAATCTCGCCCCTCGCTATGTGGGTCCTTTCACAATACTCAAAAGGATTGGTAAGGTGGCGTACCGACTCGAACTGCCACAAGAACTTAACAATGTACATCCGGTATTCCACGTATCTAATCTCAGAAAGTATTTAGCCAACGAGGAACTTCAGGTTCCCGTCGAAGACTTGCAAGTGAACGGAACCTTACATTTTGTGGAGAAACCGGTTGAAATCATGGACCAAGGTGTCAAGCGACTGAGGCGCAACAAGATTCCTATAGTTAAGGTACGATGGGAAGGCAAGCGTGGCGCTGAATTCACTTGGGAACTCAAGAGTGAAATGAAGGCCAAGAATCCGCAGCTCTTCGAGCAATCTTCCTCTTAGATTTCAGGGACGAAATCTCCTAAAGGAGGGGAGACAGTAACGCCCTGCATCCCTAAACTTTTGGCTTTTGTCAATTTTGGCCCCTATACTATGTAAACTTGACCCTTTTGATACTTTATGAATCTTGATGCTTTGATACTTGAATCTTGAATCCTGGTTGATACTTGAAACTTGGTGAATATTAATACTATTAGACTTGACTCTTAATACTAGATGCTTGATTCTTGATACTTAATACTATGAGACTTGATACTTGATACTTGGTGCTTGACTCTTGAGACTCGTGAAACTTGAGACTTGGTTGAACGAGAAACTGGAGACTTGACACGTATGTAAACTCGGAAACTTAGAAACTTTGGTGTGAATGATATAATCTTGTTATGTGATAATATTACGCAATAATACGCAACACAATGCTTAATCTAACTCGCAAAACGAACCAAAGATGGAAAAGTTGCAAAACGGATTGGACTTTCCGAATGGACATCCGATCGGATGACCATCTGATCAGAGGGCCATTCGACCGAACAGCCATCCGATTCGTCTACTGCACCACCTTATCTCCCCTCTTACACTATAAATAGGACCTGTCACATCATTCTTCACTGATGTGACAGCCTCCTCCAATCCAGACGCACACACTCTCATTCTCGAGCACTTTTCTTCCATTTCCCGGCGATTTCGGTACGTTTTACACTTGATTCTTATACAACTTCAATCTATACACTATTCTCTACATAATTCTTCTTCGAAATCACACTTTTCACCATGAAATCTCTAAGATTTGAGCTCCTGAGGATGACATCATCATGGCGGTTTGTACAAACGGTTGTGTGATGTCATTTCCGTCAAACATTAGCTCAAATCTAAGGAATTTCACGTGCTTTTACACCGAATCTTTATTAAATCTAGGTTTTACAGTCGATTTCACGTTTATCTTCAAACTTTCTTAAACGTTTTACTAAAAACGGTGGAATCCGGACCCAAATGGGCTGTAGACTTGACAATTAGTCTGGAGTTGACTTAGAAATGGATTATCACAGGAGAAGATGACTGGAATACGGATTCAGACATGAACATCGTCAAGAACAGACACCTGATCGGACAGGGTGATTCCCATCCGACCAGACAGGCCGAGCCTTGATGAGTTTTCTATTGTCTTAGTACGTACCATGTCGTCACCGTTAAACTTGAAACTTAGAAACTTTACAAGGTTGCAAAAAGGAACAAGATCATTGCAGTCGAATGGCGATCCGATCGGACTGCCGTCCGATCGAACGGACATCCGATCAAGTGACATGTGTCTTACAACCTTCAACACATTAACTATTTTGAGCCTGAAACTGTGAACTTAGAAACTTACACTTGAAGGGTCATTCGACTGGATGACCATCCGATCGAATGACTTGGATTCGTGCTACAATGAAAACTTCAAAAGACTTGAACATTTTGGAATCTCACATTTGGATCGAATGACCATTCGATCGAATGGCCATCCGTCCAGATGACCATTCGATCGAATGGCCATCCATCCGGATGACCATCCGATCGGATGGTGATCCGTCCTGTCTCACAAGTCATCCGACCGGACGACCATCCATTCGGATGGCCATCCGATCAGAAGACTTATCCAACACTTTGCACGATTCTCGTTACTCTGCCGACGCTTATCTGTTAATCTATAATCAGGCTAATCTCAGAGCTCCCTTTAATCCAAGTAGTAGGTGTCGATACTTAGCACCCGCTGTGAGTATACTCGATCCCTTTTTTTTAACTTTTGGGATGCAACATGTATTCTATGAAAATCGAAACTTGAATATATTTGAAATTTAACTCTATCCTCTGTAAATGTGAAACTTGATAGTTTTGGATTCTTGATTCTTGATTCTTTATGCTATGTGAACGTTTAATCCTTGTGTGTAGTTTCGCCTTAACAATAGTAGCTCTATAGGAAGGTGCACCTCCCCATTATTCTCGTGGGTATTGTTAGGAGGATTATATTTGCTTTCCTTGATGCTTGGGAAAGTGGTAAATGCATCGGGACACTTGGGCTATCAATCGGACTGCGAACACTAGCATGGCTGAAACTATTTTATTGTTTGCATGATGGATATGAGTCTTTTAAACTATTATGCTATATACTCAAACTTCTATACTCGCCAGTACATTATTGTATTGACATTATTTTAATACATGTTGCAGGTTGATAGAATGCTGGAACCATGGGAAAACAAGCTAGGTTGCTGCTAGAAACACACACCTAGTTAATCTAGAAACTTAAAACAATATTTGATGTTTTGGATGTAATTCTTGTGTTTGATTTGTGGATTGTTTTAGACAATGTTTGAATCTATTTAATCTATATCGAAATACCTAGTGTTATGGAAACTTTTGAGCAATCTGAACGCTTAGTGTCGCGCCCCGATGTTTTCGCCATCGGTGGGGGTGAGACAGTTTCCACTAAATTTCCCGAATAATTATCCAATCATGAGCCCTGAGAATATAAGTTAAGCTGAGAAAAATATTAAGCCATTACTAGTAAAACACCGAGCCCATAATCTAGAATAAAAGCTCGTCTGTAACTACAATACAAGGAAATAGCACATAATATATTATATATGTACTTTCCTTATATTTTGCTAAAATATATATGATGAAAGAAGATGTTTAAAATATAATATGTGTGTGTATATATATATATATATTTTAACGCATAATACTGATAGTTAAAATTATAAGTGTGCTAATGTGATATGAGCAACAAAACGTGTCTGAATGATTGTTTAATTCTGTATCTGATAATGTTTGTAAGTCAGATGTCAAAGGAAATAGCCTGTAATCAAGAAATTCCGACTAGTAATGAAAATTCTTTGGATAGGAACACTATAGAAAATATAATAGCTCAAGGAATATCGAATGCCATACCTTCGATCATTGAAGCTATTAAGATTTCTGTGCCTATAAACGAGAATCCTACTACCTACTGTAGGCATACTCATCACTGCAACCCTAACCCTAGAATCAAGGGAGGTCATGATATTCGTATCAAAACTCCATCCTCCAAACAATAGAAAACCACAACCTATAGCTACTCTTATAAGGAATTCCGCTCCGACAAATCATATAAAGACAAAGTTTTGAAATAACCTATCGTGCAGCCTACCTGCAGCAACAAAAAGCATTCAAGAAGATGTCATTCTAGGAAAACACTTCACTGTAACTTCTGCAAAAAGAATGGACATACAGAGGAAGGATGTAGAAGGAAAACTAATGTCTTTTTCAAATGCGGAGAATCAGGTCATATCCGTCTCTACTGCCCGAAACTATCCAAGGCACCCGACAACGAGAATAGAAACCCAGATGAAGCTAAGGAGAACGCATAAATATTTACAAAGCTGGAAACAACAACAACTTTTAAAATAAGCACCCTTATGTCTTGTCTGTACTAAAATATTAGTTGACTTTTGTTAGGACCGGTTTTGACTCCGAAACGATTGCGAACCGAACGTGTGACGTGCGGAATCTGTACACGAACGTGACCGAACACACGAGAACGTAATATAATCAGTGATTCTATTGACAGATTTGAAATCGTACAAAGCACCTGAATCACGTGGAGCACTTTCTCTCTCTAGCTTCTCTCTCTAGATCTAGAGCTCTTCAAGTCTCCAAAAATGGCAAAAGTCACAAAAGTCTTTAACTCTAACCCTAACTCTACTATTTATAGGCGAAGGCTTTAATGAGAAACTTCATTAATTACAATATTACCACCTTGCCTTTCTTAACTAGATATTACAATATAATGCTAGATTAGATTAGACTCTCGGTTTCTCGCTACGGATTGTATTGACGGAGGCGATAGACATAAATGCACCAACAGACTCCCCCTTGGATATTGTCGCAGTCAATCCGTAGTCAAACTCGTAGCGTCTTATCTTTCTCTCCCTCTCTGAGTCTTCTTGAAAATTTGACGTTTTCAGTAACATAGACTCCCTCTTGCTCTAACAGAATCCCGGTGGATCTGTTTTCAGCTCCAGCTCCCCTTTTCAGTAATCTCTTCAGGCTCCCCCTTTCATCAAGCTTCCGTGCTTTTGGGATCGACACCTGGCTTTCCGGTTACAAGCTCCTTTAGGATAGTTACATGGCTCCTTGAATCCACGCTTCCCCTTGCGTTGAGCTCATCTTCATACTCCCCCTTAGACTCGGCTATCGGGATCGTAGTCTGGTATAACATCTGCAACTCTCAAATGTTTATAAGTAACAACTTTTTGAACTTCCAGGATTGAAAACCCTGGCTCTCTCAACATAAGCTAAAATATTTTTACAATGAAAGCTATTTCGATTTTCCAGGAATTGTAACTTGGCTCTATTAAACTTTCTAAATCAAGATCCTGGCTCTAAGATATAATAATATGAATATATTCAGGAATACTTGATTCTCTTCCCCTATCAACAATCTTCATAAATTTGGCAGTATTAGCGAACAAGATCTGAAACTGGCTCTATTCAATAGATTTTAACAACATAAGCATCCAAATCCCTCACAGTTAATCATCCAAGTCCAATTTAATGACCTTGGAGACTTCACAAACTGTTTTTGATTTTTGATTTTAAAACTTCAAGTTTCAAATTAATGAACTTGTTTATTTTCAGAAACACAATCAGCATACTTATATTTTGAAACTCAGCATCCCAGACATCGGTTGTCGAAAATAAAATGAAAATCAAAATCTTTTTGTATTTTTCTGAAACGCAAAGCAATAAAGAAATATTTACAAACATATTTACAGACAATATTTTTGTTTGAGTTCGTGTTAGAGGATCATATCAGTTTATGACAAATCACTAGCACCGTTGAGCTTTAAACACTTTAAGTTGTAAACGATTCACTTAGATTGTCAGTATATTGATCCACTTAAATTTTCACACAAAGTTCAATTGATTCGAGATACGAGATTAGTGTTTTAATAGACTTAAACTTATTCGTGTGTCCCACCTCAGAATATACTCCCGTATCCAGATCCCAATATGCAGTCTTACAGGTGAGTATACCTAGATGATATCTGTAAAGGGTTAAATGCGAGGGCCATGAGAGCTCAGGCTATTGCTTCCGCAAAATCAGAGAGATGATGGCTTCGACTTTAAGTGTGTTCCCTTTAGAGAATCTTTTCTTCAACAGCACATGATTAGCATTTTTCAATATTTCATCATTTTTTATGCTGAGGGTGATGCTATATTTCAAGCAAGCAAAAAGTATTATACGGGGACAAGGCCATTGCTTCCGCAAAATCAGAAGTCCCGGGATAATACCCCAGATATCACTAAGCATAAAGACCTAGTATCTCAGAAAGAGGGGTCTTTCAAACAAGATTTCGGGGGTTACCCATATATCCGAGAGATGTTCCCCACGAGATAAGTAAGTATGATATTTAGATTTATATCTCGAAAACAATCTACTAAGCGTGTAAAAATCTACTGGCACATCATCAGTGAGACCGTTTATCACATTTAACATTCCATTTCTTTAGTGTACTGTGATTGTCTACTGATGTACTATCATTTCCTCTTTTTTACACAAAAACTCAATTTTTTTTGAATTTTTTAATGTTTTTGTCAGTAGGTTTTTATCATGTTTTTGGCTTTTTCAATTTTTTAATGTTTTTGGATTTTCTGACAATATTACTCCCCCTAAAATTCAAAACCATTCTAAAGAAAAATTTGACAAACCGATACTGATAGCTTTGTCTCGCCATCCATTTTCTGCTTTTAATGCACTGATTTTGCAGAAAATATAATGTACTCCCATGATTTACAACACATTGATCTTTTACAGTTTGAAAACCGTTTTTCAATTTTGTGAAAGTAATCATGTTTGTTCAGCTGTGAGGGTTTCGGCGTATTCACTGAACATATTTTTTGAATTTTTGTCAAAATTTAAAAACAAACATATTTTTTATTTTTCAAGATTTTGACAAAATAAAAAAAATATTTTTGGTTTTTAAATTTTTAGGGTTTTTGAAATATTGTTTATTTATGTACAGAAAATCAAACAAACTCCCTGTTCAACAATCGCAGGGACCAGCAGCCTCATCTTCTCGTGCCAGGCTGCTCCGACTTTCATTTTGACATTCAGATTTCTCCGGAAGCACCTACACATTCAACAATTCAATTACTTGAACAATTTAGCCCAGGTCTGTTTGACCTTAGGCATTTCGACACAATATGCATCATTCAACTTCGGAAAATCTCTGTCATTTTGTACAAAGACTTTTTCAATTTTAGCATCATCTACCGAAGTCACTTGTTTCTTAATAGTCCATGTTTGACCTTTTGGAGTCCCTCTTTTGTAAAAATGTGACTCTTTTTGAACATTTTGATTTTGAACAACAACTTTTGGTTTCCAAAACTGGTTTTGTTTTGTTGTATCAACTGTTGTTTTCCAACTTTGTGTTGTTCTAATTCTAGGTGTCACAGGTTTCCATGTTTGTTGTGAGTCAGCCTTTACATTTTCGGCTTCCAAGTTTGCTTTGAGTCAAACTTGGTTGATTTCTGATTCACAACATCAGACTTCTTTTTCGTTTCAACACCAACAGGTTTCAGATTTGGACACTTACGAGCAAGATGTCATATTTGATCACATTTGAAACATGTTCTCTTGGACACATCTTTGACCTGTTGTTGTTGCTTTTTCTGAGCATAGAACTCTTCATTAGACTGTCGTCTAAATTTGAGTTCTTTATCTTCTTCGGAACTTGTTCCGTGAACAAAATTCAATTTTGTTTGATAATTTGGCATTTCATTTTGTTTCTTTTTATAACCCAACCCAGCTTTCATGTTTTTCTTCTTGTGACCAGGTTTGTTATAAAAAGTTTTGTGACACTTTCCAGCAAACTTTGGAATTTCAGATTTTTCAATCTCAACCATTTTGAAAACTTTGTCAATCTTTTCTGAAATCACATTCTGAATCGGGAATACAATATCTAAGAATAATTTGTCTGATCCAATCATGGTATAAACCAATCCTTTTGAATCATCATTCAAATTTTTCTCAGATTTTGAGTTTTTCAGATATTCTTCATGAAAACTACCTTCATTTCCATCCTGTGATTCAGAATTACCTTTTTCAACTGACTCTTCTTTCAACACACTTTCAACGACCTTACCTACCACCTCTGAATCACTTGAATCATCAGATTTGGAATAGGTTACGTCAATGTTATCTGGCAATTGATCTACTATGTTGAAAGCTTTCTCGACCTTTTCATCATCATAAAATGCAAACTTTTCCGGTGGAGGAACTTGATGAAACTCTGAGCCAATGCCCTTTTTGTTTTTCTCAGAATCATCATCACCCGGTTTTATATTGAAAATTCTTTCAAGCACATATGATGACGCATGATAACTATGTAACTTGTTGTTATCCTGTTCTAAATCAGCTATTTGATGCTTTAGCTTAGCAACATCCTCAACGTAAGAATTGACAACTTGTTGCTTTATTGAATACTGTCGCTTAAGCGTATCAGTTGTTTCAGAACAGTATCTCAGTCTAGATTGAACAAGTTTTATTTGACTTTTCACATCTTCATATGACTCTTTTGTAATGTGATAAGCCAATTTTATTGAATCATACTCTTTTTTCATTTCTTGAAAAGCATTTTCTTTTTGTAAACACTCTTCTGTCATTTTCGAAACATTTTCTTTCAAAACTTCATTTTCTTTTTCTAATTTTTTACATTTTTCTGAAAGCTTTTCGTCCTTATCTTTCAAAAGCTTTTCGTTTTCTAACATTTCTTTGCATTTTTCTTTGAAAACTTCTTCGATTTTATTAAATTGTAGATCTCTTGTTCTGAACTTTTCGACTTTTTCAGTACAAGCTCTGCATGTTTCCATGCATTTCTTGCACTGTTCAACAGTTTTATTACCAGATTGTTTATCGATTTTAGTATCATTATTCATCAATTCATTTTTGTTGAGTAATTCAGAAGATTCAGTTTGAATTTTATCAGTTATCCCACCTTCTTCTGTCATTTTCTCCTTTTCTGCTGTGTTCACCTGATCACCAACCAGCTTTTGATCACTCTCAACATCTTCTTTCTTCTCTATCTCTTCTTCAACCTGTTGTTCTTCAGTAACAGTTTCTTTTTCAACAACTTCAACTTTCATTTCGTCAGCTACCTTCTTCAACTCATCCACCATAAACTCCACATTTTTCTTCATTCTTTCTTCATCCCTCTTTCTCAGACTTGATGTCATAGCATGTCTGATGATTTTATTTAGATTTTTCTCATAATTCTTGTCTTTTTCGCATTTTGAATAAAATTCGCAGGATAGAGGAATTACTAGAAGAACATCATCATGAACTATATCTTTCCTGGGAACAACAGGTTCACCTTCTCTGTTGACATAACATTCTCGGTTCTTGTCCCATCTTTTGTTTCTAACAGCATTTTCATATTCTTCCTGCATTTTCTCCATTCTGCATCCAACAATAAATCTTTCTCTTTCGGTTTTTTCTTTCAAAATCTCTTCTCGGGATCTCATTTTTATTTCTGCCATGATTTTATTTCCTCGATATTCACACCTCGTAAATCACAGCACAAGAAAAAATCAAATAACAATGATTAGTTACAACAAAAATATCAACCACTTGGATCAGATGGGCCTGTAGTAACCCGAGCGGATGGACAGAAGTTGTTCGACCGGAAGGAAATGATGTCCGATCGGGTGAGGTTGCTATCCGTTCGGGTGGGGTTGTTGTCCAAACGGGTGAGGTTGTTGTCCGTTCGGGTGACTTTTGTTGTCCGATCGGATAGTGATGTTGTCCGAACGGCTGACTATGCTTTGAATAGAGTGGGTTGTCCGATCGAACAGTGTGTTGACTCTTTGACCACAATCGATGAAATACAATCTCACATGCAACCTGACACCTATAACCTGCACTACATCAATGTCCGACAAGTCCTTTAATACCTCATGCAAACAAGATTCTTAAAGAAATGTGATATTCACGTGATATACTAAATCAAAATCAATTTGATTGGGCTGATTTGTTGCACATGAATATTCTGACAAACAACTAAAGTAGTCACGTGAATGATTTTCAAAGATAGACTATAATTGAACCGCTTAATTTGAATTCAGTCAAAACACATCATGACCATTCCACTAATACATGCATGATTGGACCGAATTATTGATGTTTATTAATGACTCTAATAAATGTTGACTGAAAAAGATAGTAGTGTTGACTTAATGGCTCGGATTGCCGACTGTTCGGACAGGAGGTTGATCGATCAGACAGAATGCTGGTCGATAGGACAGAGTGCCGGTCGATCGGACAGGGTACCGGTCGATGGGTTGGCAAGTCAACAAAGTCAACAAATTTTAAATGTATGGCAGTAATGTGTCAATGAATCGGACAGACGTTCGATCGGACTGCTGTCCGATCGGTCAGCAGTCAACAAGTCAACTATTTTAAATGTTATGTAAAGTGTTGCAATGGAACGGATTGCTAGTCGTTCGGACACCTGTCCGATCGGTTAGGTCAACAAGTCCACCTCTTTAATGAATTGTAATGATGTATTGAAACGGACTACTGATCGATCGATCAGCTGTTCGATCAAGTGAGGATGCTGACCGATCGGTTGGCAAGTCAACAGGTCAACGACTTTAAATGAATTTTATTGATGAAAATTTTGGTTCGATCAGCTATCCGTTCGGTCAACTAGCCAATCGGCTGACTTTCAATTTAATACCAACAGCAACAGTCAACATGTTCTTAACTTTTTCGATCAAAAAATCTTAGATTTCTCTCAAACGGCTTTGAATTAAGATCTGAAAATTTGTAGGCTTGTAGATCAGATAATTTCGCACATTATAACCAAAATATAGCAATTTTTAACCGTAAAAAGTCGTTTAATTTGGTGATTTTCTGTAAAAAAACGTGAAGAAATGTAAAGATGAAGAAATTTTGACAAATCTGTATGGATTAGGATCTGAATCTGATGAATTTTCGTGCAAATTCGTGTGATTGATCCGTGCAATCGAGCTCCTGCTCTGATACCACTTGTTAGGACCGGTTTTGACTCTGAAACGATTGCGAACCGAACGTGTGACGTGCGGAATCCGTACACGAACGCGACCGAACACACGAGAACATAATATAATCAGTGATTCTATTGACAAATTTGAAATCGTACAAAGCACCTAAATCACGTGGAGCACTTTCTCTCTCTAGATCTAGAGCTCTTCAAGTCTCCAAAAATGGCAAAAGTCACAAAAGTCTTTAACTCTAACCCTAACTCTACTATTTATAGGCCAAGGCTTTAATGAGAAACCTCATTAATTACAATATTGCCACCTTGCCTTTCTTAACTAGATATTACAATATAAGGCTAGATTAGATTAGACTCTCGGTTTCTCTCTACGGATCGTATTAACGGAGGCGATAGACATAAATGCACCAACAACTTTTGATTCCAATTGAAATTTTATAATAAAAAGTCTTTATTTTTCTTTCATAAAGCTAACACTCATTTGTCTCGTTTATTGACAAATTCAAATGTTGCACATGCATTGCTTGTCATGCATGTGAACTCACTTCAAAAGATCATTTATTCATAAGTTCTAATAAATATTTCGTTATACTCATATGATTACACAACGTTGACTTTTGATATCAAGTCAACAAATTTTCCTTTTCAAAATTACTTACCGGATTTCATTTCTTGTCAATACATATATCCATTGTTGGGATATGTCTAAACCAAGCTCAATTGTTTGAACTTGTTCACAATATGCATTCAATTCAAAATCCCATATGATAAATTGAGATTATCATATTCGAGATAATCGCATTTGTCTGAATCATACTAGACTTGTTTAAAGTCTCCAACTTCAATGAATCATTTGTTAAGACACGACACCTTGCGGTGACAATTTCTTGGACTCATTTCATTTTCACACCTAAGGTACGAATTTATGTATTTATTGATTCATTATCCTAAACCAGTCTTAATACAATTTTGTGTTAAGATAAAGGTACCTAAATTCTTATCCCAAAGTACCTCCAACATTTCTTCCATCTTTGATGAATCCTACGATATTCATCTATCCCTTCATTTGAACATCCTATCTTTTAAATATCCAGATTCACTTCACTGAAACTTTCAGTTAATTTCGAGAACGGTAAATTCGTTCGGTCACCATAATCATTGAATTCTTTCAATCATTACAACACCTTGTGATGCCTGTATAAATTTAGCTTGTGCTATTAGTAAACCCTAATCATATCAATTCATACGTCATTCGTTTGACTCATCATTCAAGTAGTCTTGATACATTTATATGATACACTAAATTCTATTATCCAGTGTATCCATGCCATTTAAATAAACGTCACTGTTTTTTGGTTTGTTCATTGACAAATCATTTTTCATACTTCCATTTTCAAATTGAGATTATTGATTCAGAGTCTCCCTTAATTGATGATCAAAGTAAGTTCTCTTCTGGCATTGAATCCTATTGCTTCTCAAAATCGTTTACATTCGATTATTATGCCTTGATTAATTTATGAAACTCAGTCACCTCGATAATGGTATCATTTCATCTCATTCAGTCAACATCAATTCCTGAAACTAAGTTTTGAGACCATTGAATTCCAATTATCATATGATATCTTTATATTCATCTTTTGATTCTATTCCAGACACCTTAATAACCAACTAAAAGATGTGACGTAACCCCAAGAAGATATCATAGCCCAAATCTTGAGGACGAGATTGTAACACCTCGAAAATTTCGGGTTCAATAATAAAACGACACGTGTCATGTCAGACAAAACGCGTTGTGAACCCGGATTAAATAAAGATGATTCGGCAGGATTTAAAGTGGAGTCATGTTAAACTGTTACCTATGAACGACCCCAATTATAAATCCCAAGACCCGATTAAATGTTATACACATCTTTTATACCCTCAATTCAGAGAATTATTGTAAATAAAGGAATTGCAAAAGCATGATAAGATCTCACGAAGAAAAAGCAACGATAAACCTTTGTTTTCGGGTCTTGTTATTGAATCCAAAGCAAACAAACCAATGTGGTGGGGTATCATACAGTATTAGGCACTTTGTGAAGGTCCCTAAATGTAAATTGAGGCCCCAAAGCCGTGCAAGTGGACTGCCCTTTCGAATTAATGAAGAAACAAGCAAACAGCCGCTGATGAAGGCCTGCGCACCGTAGGCCTAATGTCCCTACGATGCGCAGGGTATGCCCAGCTCCGAAAAAAACGGGCTGTTGCCTGTCTTTCGCGATTTTAACCCATTAAACCGTTTTTTATCATTATTTAAGGACCCCTAACTATCCTAGAAGCACTAGGACAAGTGTTGGATGGTTGTGGTTAATCCTAGAGTGAGTTGTCAACCAATCATGGTGAGTTCTTCACTATATAAAGCACAACATGTTGCAACATTCATTCTCACACTTGCAACTGATCATTGGAGCATTTCTGGAGCTAAGGAACTCTCCCATCTGATCATAATTCGTGCATTGGACTCTTGTAAGTCTGCTAGTCTTGTTTAGTTGTGTTTAGCTTAGTTAATTAGCTAAAAGTCAAACCGTCGTAATTACGGTTTGACTTAGATATTAGTCACTAATGACTCAGTCTTATCTCGAATTAAAAGTAGTTTTAGAATGGTATTTATGTGGGTAATAAAACCCCAAAAGGGTTTCCCCTGATCACCATCCTAAGCGGGTCAAATGTCGGGTCAAACCTTTACTTAAAAAGTCAACATAATGCTTAAAATGTCGTTTATGCATAATTAGCTATCTAGATCATATATAACCTGTTTGATTATTGTTATAACTTAGTAATTAGTGTAATAACATGTTCAAACCTGTTCAACCCGACTATTTCCTGTTTAGACCCGGTTCGGAACCGAAAGGCACATAGTTTGACTTTCCAGTTGACTTTCAGTTCTGACCCGTTTGGGCATATTTTAGAAATGCCTCAGAGCTTTAATTGGATTAGGATACATGTTAGAACAACCCTCTGTGATCATACACCTTGGTTCACTAGTTATCCAATTAATATGCATATTTCCGTTAATTGCTCATACGTTGACCGTTATGCCCTTATTACCCTAAATCATGATTTATGAAAATGTAAAAGTGTAGAAACCTTAGTTACTGATATATAAACTTGTATGCAAAGTTTGACATCAGTTTGACTTGTAGATTAAGAGTTATGCTCATTGTCGCTAAATTAAAGCTTTATGTTAATAAAATGGCGTAATTAGCGTATAGCCTAGTTAAACATACTTTTTGATATCAAATCTTTTACCCACTGATGTTATATATTATTTTGGGATTTTTAAAGATTTTTAATTAATTTTAGGCCGAGCATAACTAGTAGTCATAAGCTTAATCCGGTAATTGTCGGTTTTGCCCTTACGGGCCATAAAATGAGTTTTACTTATCTAAACGACTCCAAACCTTTTGCTACTGATCACATATGTTAAATAAATTATTTTAAGCCTTCTGGAAATATAAAAATATCAGATTTAGGTATAGAACCCGGAAATGGCCTTTAATCGCCATAATTAGCGATTTTAACGCATAGTATGTCTTAGAGTCATATTGGACATACCCGGATTGATACCTACTGATATATGAGGCATATTATGATATTTTAATAGTAAGCAAAGGTTGATAAACTCAGACTTCGTTTTTGAGCTTTTCGGCTTATGTGAAATTACCAAAATACCCCTACGGGGCATAGTTTGGTTAAATATGGTAAATTTCACATATATTCCTTTGCCTACTGTTATAACCCATCAAAATGAGTATGTTTGCTGTTTACATCAGACCTGTAACTCAGTTAAACAATTAAACTCTTTTACAAACTTTAAAATGACCAAACTACCCCTACGGGGCATAGTTTGTGTTTAAATTCGTTCGGGGCATAACGAAAGACATCCTACTGATGTCACAACATAATTGAAGCATATTAACTTAGGAAACCTGTATATGGCTCTTGCGGATACCCGTTACGCATATTATGCGTTCGGCTCGGTTTATGTAACAAGTTTACATAAATTAGCCGAAACGGGTCAAACCTTATCGGTTTTATCTCAAAATCCAGAATGTGAATAGTAAACCCATATTAAACAAGTCTTCAAACTTGTCGGGTCTAAATCACATTCTATCCGGTCTTCGCTTAATCGTGCGTAGGAACCGTATCTTCGAAACTAGCCGGTCTAAGCTTAAGCTTAATAAAAAGGCCTGTTAGAATTCTAATAGGTTATATTAAACCTTCGTTCCAGATTAGGAGAAACAGTAAAAGCTACGTGCATTCTGATTGTTGTGATTCATACTTGCATCAGGTAAATACTTTTAACTTATTTTCCCTATACGGGCTTGGGTTACGGTGCATAGCGTACCGCTTGATCGGGCATCAAATCTCCACGCTTAGTGGGTAGTTGAATAATTTGATCGGCTCGTTTCAAACAGATTTGTTTACTTTACAGCCTTTGGGGGGTTAATGACCATGTCCCGGATATCCCTGGCATCATCTTACGAGATGGCCACGACCTGAGCACGGGGTGTAGGCGTACTCCCGTGTATAACTCACTTAAAGTGGTGTGTCTATTGATCTTTAACCCGGATACGTTCCGGGCTACTGAACGCATAAGTAACATGTAATTCGTTCACAAGATTATAGTATTAAATAATTCTCCCAAGTTAAATAAAATGATTTATGCCACGTGCATCCAAACCAATTTTCAATCATTTTCCAAAATGAGTCAGTTGAATGTATTTACCAGTGTAAACTGACGTATTTTCCCAAAAAGACTGAATGCAGGTACTAAACGAAATTTGGCTGGATTGTCTCCTAAGCATCAATAAAAGTCTCGCAAGCTTAGGATGCCAGAAGTCTGTTGAACCATAATTGTTATTTTGTTTCGATCCTACTGTGGATAAACACCGGATATTGTGACTTTGATTACAATAAATAAATTCGGTTGTATCTTATTTTAAATTGCTTCCGCTGTGCATTATTATATTGTGTTGTTTGACTATTACGTTGCCAACCACGTCACGATACTCCCCACCGGGCCCACCGGTGACACGTGGAAATCGGGGTGTGACAGGTTGGTATCAGAGCCAACACTGAGCGAATTAAACACTAGCCTTTTGTGTTTAATCTCAGTTATACAATTGCACATATCTAAACCTTCGAGTCTAGACTTATAACTTAGGACAAATTCCACCTTTTCGGTATTTGTTTTGTCCTTTAAATTTTGTATTTGTTATTGTTAGCTCATGCTTTATTGACAGGAATAACAAAGATGCCTCCGAGATTCTTGCGTACGCGAGGACGTGGAAAGAGGCCAGTAGCCGCCCCCAACGACCATGAAGCAGGGCCGTCTAATACACGAGTTCCAGCTGCGACGGAAAGCGAGGACCCCCGCCGAAACAGGCGCAACCAGTTTGAACCAGCAAGGCGATCCGTTTCGCACAGCTCAACCCCGCCAGTACAAAACGCATATGGACCGTACGCAGGAGACGAGCCCAACAACCCTCTGCCCTCTTACATACCACTGCAGAGGTCTTTGTCCCATCACTCTTATGGGGACCCCACACCTATCTTTAGAGGCCAGTTTAATCCGGCCGATTACTTGCAAGAACCCGTGGGTTTTAACCCACTAGGGCCTGAAGATCACTTCTCGGGTGAAAACGCAGATGATATGGATGAGGATACTGACCCCATCATGCCGGCAAGTGGAACTCCAAACCATCCGATCGAGATATCAGACGGATCGTCCTTTCACGGATCACCCTATGGTGGTCCAGACAGTTTTCAAGCCCTGTTCGACCAACACCAGTGGTATTATACACCATCACACCACTCGTCGTCACATGGGCAGCACCAGCAGCAGCAGTCTCATCAGCAACAGGAGCCACAGCCGCATCCGCATCATCAAGATTCATCTGAGGATCATCGATTTGTGGCAGTTACGCCACCACCTCCACCGCCACCAGTTCAACCGGCACCTCCTCAACCGCCAAGGCGTAGGAGAACCGGTGCCCGCATATCGGTACGACCGGGGGGCTTCACTTTCGATTCCCCACGTCAGTCTAGTGCTAGTCACTACCCACCGCACCATGAGGACCCGCAAATGGGTGGACCCTCTAACCCTGCCGTACTGCAGCCGCCTCCAATGGGTTTTGATAACCCGATACCGGCATACCCGGGTGGTATGGGCTACAACCCGTTTGAACCCCCAACGCATCATAACTATGGTTACGGAGAGGCTGATCCGTACTTGGTAGCAGCGAACCACGACACTCAAGGACCCTATGGGGATCCTTGGGGGGTGAGTTACCCGACTCAGGGATACTCGATACCTCCTCGACCCATTATCAGGACGCAGTCGCAGCCACCACGATTTTCTCCAAATAGGGAGGAAATTTTGCAGAGGTTAGAGCAGGTGGAACGGGAAGCACACGAGGATCGTAGGGAAAGGCAAACATTCTTCCAAGGACTAATGGGTCTGATCAAGGGGAAGAACAAGAAGGATCGTTGAATTCTTCCATCGCTGATGTATAAGCCCCTGCGTGGGTGTAGTTGATTGTTAAGCCCCTGCGTGGGCATGCTTGTTTGTTTTAAACCCCTACGTGGGTGGGTATGGTTTGAATAAGTAGTCCCTACGTGGACATGTATTATATTTAGCCCCTTCGTGGGCATGTGTGTAATATTCTAAATGAATTAATGGAATGATTATTTTATAAATTTCATGTTGCCTTTATGAGCATATAAAAATTATAAATGAAACAAATAAATTAAAATCATTTCCTTTAAAAAAAAAAATCTGCCTATGTAAATTTTTTTTTTAAAGAATCTTATAATGAGAAACCTATCCACGTGTCAAATATAAGACCGGGCCAAGTTGGTAAGACCTGTTTAAAAGGTTCAAATTCCTGTTAACATCTTAAAACATGCTAACACTCCTGGCAGAAGTGATTTCGTTAAAAATCACATTTGTATAAGGATTCTTTAGAAAATTCCAAACCCAGTTTAATGATCTCTGAATCCTGGGTCTACATCCTCAATTAAGATGATCATTTTTTTTTACCATACGTTGGTAATATAACGCCTACGGGCCTTGCTTATTTATATATGAGCCAAAAGACAGTGGTAGCAATGACTCCCTGTCAAATAAAGGTAATGAACTAGGTTCAAACCTTAAAAGCTTTGATTCTCTGAAATCATAGATTAAATTATAATTGTCCATGTGACTAAGCCTTATGTGCTAATATATATTGTTATTGTTTATGTTTAGGATAAATTTTAATTAAAATCCTAAATTAATGCGATTAATAAATTAACCAAAAATGGTCTCTGTTTACCATGGTTAACGAATTACCCTAAGGGGTAATTCCATAATAAAATCCCAAATAAAATATTGACCTTGTTTTCTGCAACAGTTCAATACAAATGGCTGACTCCAATGAAGGCAATAGCCATCCAGCAGAGCCGAATGAGAACGCCCAGATTACATTAACGGGTGCCGAGTTAAAAGCAATCATAGACGGCGCTATTACTCAGGCTTTGGATAGACAGTATGAGGAATACAGTGGTACTCGAAGTAGGACCCACTCTGCATCACATTCAAAGCCCAGGACACATTCGGAGGCTCATAACAAGCCTCCTCCCAAGAAGAATGGACCCAAGAAAGACGGTGATGACCGTCAGTCCACCAACAATCAAAGTGACCCATCTCAGCATATAGTACTGCATCAAGGACCCCGTAACAAGGGTTACACTTACAAGTACTTCGTGTCTTGTAAACCCAGGGATTTTACTGGGGAAAAAGGGGCCGTCGACTGTATGACATGGCTGGATGAAATGGACACGGTGGTGGATATCAGCGGGTGCGCTGAAGGGGATATAGTTAAGTTTGTGTCACAGTCCTTCAAAGGGGAAGCATTGGCATGGTGGAGATCTCTACTGGAGGCCTCCGGAAAGATCCCGTTGTATAGCATGTCGTGGGATCAATTCATTGCCTTGATCAAGGAAAACTTCTGCCCTCAACACGAAGTGGAGAAGATAGAATCCGACTTTCTATCCTTGGTGATGAAGAACCTCGATTGTCAAGCTTATCTGACAAGCTTCAATACACTGTCTCGACTGGTTCCCTACCTGGTTACCCCGGAGCCAAAAAGAATCGCTCGCTTTATTGGTGGTTTGGAACCCGAGATCAAGTCCAGTGTAAAGGCTTCTCGGCCAGTTACCTTCAGGTCTGTAACTGACCTTTCCTTATCCCTCACTCTGGATGCGGTACGACAGAGATCGCAGAGGAATAAGGCGGCCGAGAAGAGGAAGAGTGAAGATGATGGTTCGCGAAGGTCGAATAAGAAACACCGTGGGAACGGTGATAACAAAAAGGGATCTGAGTCGAGGAAGGATGGGCATAAGTCTGATCAGAAGCCCAGGTGTAAAGTTTGCAAGAAGCAGCACTATGGAAAGTGCAGACTGGAGTCAAGCTCTCAGACTCAGTCAAAATCATTTGCTTGTGGAATTTGCAAGTCCCCGGACCATAAAACCCTGGATTGCAAAAAGATAAAAGACGCAACGTGCTACCGTTGCAATGAGAAGGGGCACATCAAGACCAACTGCCCAAAATACAACAAGAAGCCTGAGGAGGCTAAGAAGACTAACGCCAGAGTCTTCAGAATGGATGCGAAAGAAGCTGTGCAGGACGATAATGTCATAACAGGTACATTCCTTGTAAATGATGTCTTTGCAAGAGTACTTTTTGATTCAGGCGCAGATAAGTCTTTCGTAGATCATAAGTTCTGTAAATTGTTGAATTTACCTGTCAAAACCTTAAACGCAAACTATGAGGTAGAGTTAGCAGATGGTACCATAGAAACTGTCTCTACTGTGTTAGATGGATGTGTTATATCCATTAAGAACCATTCTTTTCCTCTGTCTCTACTTCCGTTTAAGTTAGCCGGTTTTGACATAGTTCTGGGTATGGACTGGTTATCTCATAACCAGGCCCAAATCGTCTGTAACATGAAACAAGTAGTGATAAAGACTTCGTCTGGTGAGTCACTTACCATTCGGGGAGATACCCAGTATGGACTACCTGAGCACGTGACTATGCTCAAGGCTTCCAAGTGTTTGAAAAAGGGGTGTGTCATCTACATGGCACAGGTGATTATTGATGAGCCCAAACCGAAGTTAGAAGACATCCCTGTCATCTCTGAATACCCAGAAGTGTTTCCTGAAGATCTACCTGGGTTACCACCAGATAGACAAGTCGAATTCAGGATCGATATCATCCCCAGAGCAGCACCTGTTGCTAGAGCTCCATACAGATTGGCACCCACAGAAATGAAGGAGTTGCGGACGCAGCTAGATGAATTGCTGGCTAAGGGTTCATTCGACCTAGTTCATCTCCTTGGGGAGCGCCAATCCTGTTTGTCAAGAAGAAGGATGGGTCGATGCGTCTGTGCATCGACTATCGCGAGCTTAATAAAGTCACGATCAAGAATAGATATCCATTACCCAGGATCGACGATTTGTTCGATCAGCTTCAAGGGGCAAGTTACTTCTCAAAGATTGATCTGAGGTCAGGCTACCATCAGTTGAAGGTTAAGGATGAAGACGTTCACAAGACTGCATTTAGGACTCGTTACGGTCACTACGAGTTCCTAGTGATGCCCTTTTGGGCTCACCAATGCACCAGCCGCGTTCATGGATCTCATGAATCGCGTCTGCAAGCCTTACTTAGATAAATTTGTTATCGTCTTCATCAATGACATCCTTATTTATTCTAAGAATCAAGCTGACCACGAGAAACACCTTCGTTGTATTCTCAAACTTCTACGTCAGGAGAAGCTCTACGCCAAATTCTCTAAGTGTGAATTTTGGCTACGAGAAGTCCAATTTCTTGGACACGTGGTTAGTGAGCGTGGTATCCAGGTGGATCCCGCTAAAGTTGAAGCTGTTATGAATTGGCAAGAGCCAAAGACGCCTACGGAGATTCGTAGCTTCCTGGGATTGGCAGGATATTACAGGCGTTTCATTGAAAAATTTTCAAGGATTGCTGCACCCCTAACCTCCTTAACTAAGAAAAAGGTTAAGTTTGTTTGGGGCCCTAAGCAGCAAGAATCCTTTGATATTCTGAAGCAAAAGTTGAGCAACGCCCCGGTACTGACACTACCAGATGGAATTGAAGACTTTGTGGTTTATTGTGATGCTTCGCACACTGGCATGGGGTGCGTGCTTATGCAGAAAGGCAAGGTGATTGCCTACGCATCAAGACAACTAAAAGTGCATGAAAAGAATTACACCACCCATGACTTGGAGTTGGGTGCCGTTGTATTCGCACTAAAGCTTTGGAGGCACTATCTTTATGGTATCAAATGTGTGATTTATTCTGATCACAAGAGCCTCCAACATCTGTTTAATCAGAAGGAATTAAACATGAGGCAACGCCGTTGGATGGAAACCTTGAATGACTATGATTGTGAAATCAAGTACCATCCCGGCAAAGCGAATGTAGTCGCTGACGCCTTGAGCAGAAAGGAAAGGGTTAAACCCATTCGAATCAATGCCAAGCGCATGGAAATAAAGAACGGTTTGATAGAAAGGGTGTTAGCTGCACAGAAGGAAGCTGTGTTGGAAGCTAACTATCCTAATGAAAAGTTAGGAGTAACTGAGGAGCAGTTAACTCTTAGCAAGGACGGAATTTTACGGTTAAACGGACGAATATGGATTCCAATTTTTGGAGGACTTCGTGATGTCATCCTCTAAGAAGCCCATAGTTCCAAATACTCTGTTCATCCTGGAGCTGATAAGATGTACCAGGATTTAAAGGCAAATTATTGGTGGATAGGCTTGAAAAAGTCTGTAGCCGCCCATGTAGCAAAATGCTTGACATGTGCGCAAGTCAAAGCCGAGCATCAGAAACCATCAGGTTTGCTACAACAGCCTGAACTTCCTACGTGGAAGTGGGAAATGGTAACTATGGATTTTATTACCAAGTTACCCAAAACAAGGAAAGGCAATGATACAATATGGGTTATAGTTGACCGACTGACTAAGTCAGCTCATTTCTTACCCATCAAGGAGACTTATAGCTCCGATATGTTAGCCCAGTTATACGTTGATAAGATTGTAGCCTTACATGGCATACCTGTAGCTATTATCTCTGACCGAGATACTAGGTACACGTCACATTTTTGGAAGAGCTTCCAGCAATCTTTGGGCACACGTTTGAACTTTAGTACGGCTTACCATCCTCAGACAGACGGTCAGAGTGAGCGTACTATTCAAACGTTGGAAGACATGCTGCGTGCATGTGCGATCGATTTGGGAGGTAGTTGGGATAAGAACCTACCATTGATCGAATTCTCCTACAACAATAGCTACCATACCAGCATTAAGGCTGCGCCTTTTGAGGCATTATACGGTAGAAAGTGTAGATCGCCAGTTTGTTGGGCGGAAGTTGGGGAAGTCCAGTTATCAGGACCGGAGATTGTGTTTGAAACGACGGACAAGATTGTCCAGATTCGTAACAATCTCCAAGCTGCCCGGAATAGGCAGAAGAGTTACGCGGATCCAAGTCGTAAGGATTTTCACTTCGAAGTAGGTGACAAAGTCCTACTTAAAGTGTCACCCTGGAAAGGAGTGATGCGATTTGGTAAGAAAGGCAAACTAAGCCCGAGATACATAGGACCTTTCGAGGTTATCGAACGTGTCGGGTCAGTTGCCTATAAGTTGAACTTACCAGAAGAGCTCAGTGGAATTCACAATGTGTTCCACATCTGCAATCTAAAGAAGTGTTCCGCTGACGATTCACATGTCATGCCACATACAGATGTGCATATAGACGCGAGCTTAAAATTTGTTGAAAAACCTTTGTCGATTGAAGATCGATAGGTAAGGAAGCTTCGGAGGAAGCATATACCTTTTGTAAAGGTCAAATGGGATGCCCGTAGAGGTCCCGAATTCACGTGGGAGGTTGAATCCACCATGAAAGAAAAGTACCCTTACTTGTTTCAGTAAATCTCGGGTCGAGATTTATTTTAAGGGGGTGAGGATGTAACACCTCGAAAATTTCGGGTTCAATAATAAAACGACACGTGTCATGTCAGACAAAACGCGTTGTAACCCCGGATTAAATAAAGATGATTCGGCAGGATTTAAAGTGGCGTCATGTTAAACTGTTACCTCTGAACGACCCCAATTATAAATCCCAAGACCCGATTAAATGTTATACACATATTTTATACCCTCAATTCAGAGAATTATTGTAAATAAAGGAATTGCAAAAGCATGATAAGATCTCACGAAGAAAAAGCAACGATAAACCTTTGTTTTCGGGTCTTGTTATTGAATCCAAAGCAAACAAACCAATGTGGTGGGGTATCATACAGTATTAGGCACTTTGTGAAGGTCCCTAAATGTAAATTGAGGCCCCAAAGCCATGCAAGTGGACTGCCCTTTCGAATTAATGAAGAAACAAGCAAACAGCCCTTGATGAAGGCCTGCGCACCGTAGGCCTAATGTCCCTACGATGCGCAGGGTATGCCCAGCTCCGAAAAAAACGGGCTGTTGCCTGTCTTTCGCGATTTTAACCCATTAAACCGGTTTTTATCATTATTTAAAGACCCCTAACTATCCTAGAAGCACTAGGACAAGTGTTGGATGGTTGTGGTTAATCCTAGAGTGAGTTGTCAACCAATCATGGTGAGTTCTTCACTATATAAAGCACAACATGTTGCAACATTCATTCTCACACTTGCAACTAATCATTGGAGCATTTCTGGAGCTAAGGAACTCTCCCATCTGATCATAATTCGTGCATTGGACTCTTGTAAGTCTGCTAGTCTTGTTTAGTTGTGTTTAGCTTAGTTAATTAGCTAAAAGTCAAACCGTCGTAATTACGGTTTGACTTAGAGATTAGTCACTAATGACTCAGTCTTATCTCAAATTAAAAGTAGTTTTAGAATGGTATTTATGTGGGTAATAAAACCCCAAAAGGGTTTCCCCTGATCACCATCCTAAGCGGGTCAAATGTCGGGTCAAACCTTTACTTAAAAAGTCAACATAATGCTTAAAATGTCGTTTATGCATAATTAGCTATCTAGATCATATATAACTTGTTTGATTATTGTTATAACTTAGTAATTAGTGTAATAACATGTTCAAACCTGTTCAACCCGACTATTTCCTGTTTAGACCAGGTTCGGAACCGAAAGGCATATAGTTTGACTTTCCAGTTGACTTTCAGTTCTGACCCGTTTGGGCATATTTTAGAAATGCCTCAGAGCTTTAATTGGATTAGGATACATGTTAGAACAACCCTCTGTGATCATACACCTTGGTTCACTAGTTATCCAATTAATATGCATATTTCCGTTAATTGCTCATACGTTGACCGTTATGCCCTTATTACCCTAAATCATGATTTATGAAAATGTAAAAGTGTAGAAACCTTAGTTAATGATATATAAACTTGTATGAAAAGTTTGACATCAGTTTGACTTGTAGATTAAGAGTTATGCTCATTGTCGCTAAATTAAAGCTTTATGTTAATAAAATGGCGTAATTAGCGTATAGCCTAGTTAAACATACTTTTTGATATAAAATCTTTTACCCACTGATGTTATATATTATTTTGGGATTTTTAAATATTTTTAATTAATTTTAGGCCGAGCATAACTAGTAGTCATAGGCTTAATCCGGTAATTGTCGGTTTTGCCCTTACGGGCCATAAAATGAGTTTTACTTATCTAAACGACTCCAAACCTTTTGCTACTGATCACATATGTTAAATAAATTATTTTAAGCCTTCTGGAAATATAAAAATATCAGATTTAGGTATAGAACCCGGAAATGGCCTTTAATCGCCATAATTAGCGATTTTAACGCATAGTATGTCTTAGAGTCATATTGGACATACCCGGATTGATACCTACTGATATATGAGGCATATTATGATATTTTAACAGTAAGCAAAGGTTGATAAACTCAGACTTCGTTTTTGAGCTTTTCGGCTTATGTGAAATTACCAAAATACCCCTACGGGGCATAGTTTGGTTAAATATGGTAAATTTCACATATATGCCTTTGCCTACTGTTATAACCCATAAAAATGAGTATGTTTGCTGTTTACATCAGACCTGTAACTCAGTTAAACAATTAAACTCTTTTACAAACTTTAAAATGACCAAACTACCCCTACGGGGCATAGTTTGTGTTTAAATTCGTTCGGGGCATAACGAAAGACATCCTACTGATGTCACAACATAATTGAAGCATATTAACTTAGGAAACCTGTATATGGCTCTTGCGGATACCCGTTACGCATATTATGCGTTCGGCTCGGTTTATGTAACAAGTTTACATAAATTAGCCGAAACGGGTCAAACCTTATCGGTTTTATCTCAAAATCCAGAATGTGAATAGTAAACCCATATTAAACAAGTCTTCAAACTTGTCGGGTCTAAATCACATTCTATCCGGTCTTCGCTTAATCGTGCGTACGAACCGTATCTTTGAAACTAGCCGGTCTAAGCTTAAGCTTAATAAAAAGGCCTGTTAGAATTCTAATAGGTTATATTAAACCTTCGTTCCAGATTAGGAGAAACAGTAAAAGCTACGTGCATTCTGATTGTTGTGATTCATACTTGCATCAGGTAAATACTTTTAACTTATTTTCCCTATACGGGCTTGGGTTACGGTGCATAGCGTACCGCTTGATCGGGCATCAAATCTCCACGCTTGGTGGGTAGTTGAATAATTTGATCGGCTCGTTTCAAACAGATTTGTTTACTTTACAGCCTTTGGGGGGTTAATGACCATGTCCCGGATATCCCTGGCATCATCTTACGAGATGGCCACGACCTGAGCACGGGGTGTAGGCGTACTCCCGTGTATAACTCACTTAAAGTGGTGTGTCTATTGATCTTTAACCCAGATACGTTCCGGGCTACTGAACGCATAAGTAACATGTAATTCGTTCACAAGATTATAATATTAAATAATTCTCCCAAGTTAAATAAAATGATTTATGCCACGTGCATCCAAACCAATTTTCAATCATTTTCCAAAATGAGTCAGTTGAATGTATTTACCAGTGTAAACTGACGTATTTTCCCAAAAAGACTGAATGCAGGTACTAAACGAAATTTGGCTGGATTGTCTCCTAAGCATCAATAAAAGTCTCGCAAGCTTAGGATGCCAGAAGTCTGTTCAAAACAAGGTGGGGAGGATGTAACACCCAAAATTTTTAAATTTAAAATAAAGTTATTGCACGAATAGGTCATGGGTAAGTTGACCGATAGAAATATAAGGTATTTTGCCGAACGCAGGAACCGTTCAATAAATATAACAATAAAATACATTATATTTGAACTTACTCCGTTTTTAATGAAACTTCGGTCAAAATGTAGATAAGATTAATCTCATCCTAAAGACATATTCATTGTTTATAAAACGTCATATTTTAGAAGTTATAAGCGCCAAATAAGTGAAGCAGCTGAATTAATTATAATTTATAAATTAATAAAATAATAATAATAATCAAAACTTACAAGGAATAAAATAATGTCAAAATCAAATTATTTGAATTAGAATTAAAAAGTGCACGTGTGCTTGTGTGTGTATGACATTTGGAAAATTAAATATCTTTAGAAATGGTGTACGTGTCTCTCAATCAAAACCAACATTTAATTATGTGTGTACGTGGAGACGTGAGCTCCAAGTATAACCTCAACTATAAATAGAACAAGTCCTTCAAAGGAAAAGGTGCTCATTTCCCTTCTCTATGTATCGCTCTCTCTCTCTATTTCCTATATTCTAGTTTTCTTTTTCTTTAATTTTATACCTATAATAATAATAAAGCTCAGCCTTGTTTTAAGTATTGTGACCCCTGATCACTGAGTCAATACCCTGTCCGATTGATTTAGGACCCACCAACGCATGTCAAGGCTCTGCCCGACTAAGTTCGTTGGGGTTCTGTCTCGTGACGTAGGGATAAAGTTGAATTGGGTTACTACACTTAATGCGAGTGCATTATATATTTTATTAAATAGTTCAGGAGTTATACCCAAGATATAACAACTGTCCTAAAATCCTTACAAACACCCCTATACGTCTTAAAATACATCCCGTATGTGAGAAACGGACCCGAACAACCTAAATATTAATGAAAAACAAATATAAATAAACAATTAAGCCGCACGCGGCCCGCGACAGAAGAAGGCATATCCTTTGCGGGGCGTGAGGCCCTTGCCTTGCCGGACACACAAAGAGTGACACGTGTTGACACGTGTCGAGACTACACCGGTGACTCAGCAACTGTAACAACCCTCAAAAACACCCTAGAACGAATGCTAACCGGAACCCTAAACGCGTACGACGAAAACCGAAACGAGAAATCAAAAATTTTGATTTTGGTGTTCTCGCGGGCCGCGACCAACGAAGAGAGATCTCTCGCGGGGCGCGAGGGACTCATCCCAATCCAGACACGTGTTACGCCATGTGTCCCTACACGTGTCGACCTGACGCTATGACTCAGCAACCCTAAACCTCCCTATGTTTCCTCGTGGTCCGCGAAGCCTGCCCCATTTCAAGCCCTATAATGAGGTGTTCGAGCTTCAGTTGAAATCGTTCAATTATTTTCTTTCTCTTAGCTTCTATTATAGCAAAGTAGTAGCTTGGTATTATACCTTATAAACCTCGAAACTCTGCCCGTTATTAGGGTAATAACTCTAATCACTGGTACGATACTTTATCCGATCGATTGAAACCGATCCAATGGATGTTTAAGTGATGCCAATACCTGGCTATACTTTGTCATTCGTTGTGAGTTTTGATCTCGTGATTATCGTTAAAGTCGAATTGAGTTAATATAAGGAAAACTTAATAGCTAAGAAAACTTAATAGCTAAGGAAACTTAACAGTTAAGCAAGCTAATTAAGTTAATTAATCGGCTAATTAAGTTAATTAATTAATCGGCTAAGTAAATTACTTAATTAAACATTTAAGGAAAAGTAATCAGCTAAGTGAGATAATCCATTAAAAAGCCAAGTAAACTTGATAGCTAAAACAATTAAGTAAACTTAATATATAAGTAAACTTAATAGGTAAGTAAACTTAAGTAGTAAGAAAAACTAAATAAATAAAAAGAAACTTAAAAATTAAGAAAACTTCCTAACTAAGAAAGGAATCTGCCTTTACCTTGCTCATTTCTTTTCTTCTTCTCTCTATACGTTGGTGTTCTAACCAATAATCACCGATGCGATATTCTGTCCGATCGATTCGGGAACCAACTAACGAATGCCAAAGTGCTGTCTAAATAAGACTATACTTTGTGAATTCATCTGAGACTAGGAACTCAGAACTCAGTATTCCACTATGTTAAACTATATGTTTAACTATCAGAAAACTCCTTAAATCTACTATCAAACAAGATGTATAACCATCAGAAGACTTAGAATCAAGATGCTTGTTTAATCAAGACTATATGCTAACAAGGTGAGTCATTCTCTTTTTATCAATTTGTTTTGCAAAACCCTAAATGTTTTCCAGTTATACTTTGCAGTGATTAAGTCTTTGCTAATCTTAAGTTACTGGCAGTAAGTGTGGTATTGTGCACATTACTGCTGTTTTTATCACTTTAGGTGGGCGAGCCTAGTTAGTGATATACGTCATTATTGGGTGACAGGACCCAATTGTGGTATGACCACAGTCATAGATCCGGTCGAGTGACAACTGAACCAGCTAATTATAAGAAAAGGGGCAAATGTAAAAAACTCTTAATGTTGTAAATTATAACAAATTTGTTTTTGTACAAAAATCAATGAACTCACCAGAATTTCCTGCTGACCAAATGTTTTTAAAACGCGTTTCTGGTGATTACAGTAGATCGGAATAAGAATTGTGATACGACACCGAAAGACTTAAAGAAGTGGCTTATTTCATCAATCAAACTAAATCAAGAAATGTTGTTTTATATATTCAGGTTTATCCCATATTAAAGCTACCTTTGTAAAACATGGGTTTACTCCCATATGTTTAATAAATAAAATCCGGTGTTTCAAAACTCTGATAATTTTCCTAAGTCACGGTCCTGATGAACAATTCCGCCGCAGTGATTTAAAAATAACCACCGGTACCACTTGACTGCTCGCGGCTCCCATCCAAGATGTGGTCGGGGGATGTGACAGAGGTGGTATCAGAGCCAAGCCACTGGTTTAAGCAATTAGGTGTTGTAATAATACCTAAGCTTAAACGAAAGAGTTAGGAAATTATTATTTGGTAGCAACAAGGATATTATTTAGACTTGAACTTAAGAAAGATACTTTAGTATTAGCTTCGAGATAAGCTTGCATAAATAAAGTGTAATAGGTATTGGTATGCCGTGAGGATGATGACTAGAACGTTGCAAGTATATGGTAAATAAGCAATAACACTTGGCCAATGTTATTTCTTATTTATTGGTACTACTTGGTTATGGAATATGACCCGTCATGTGAATACTAATTTCCTTGTTCTTTGATGAAAGCCCTGATAAAAGATTCATTTTTAAATCATGAAATGAGAAAATTCTATTTATGGGAAATACAATGATAAATTACCTCTCCGGCAAGACTGGGTATGGTGTGGCAGACTCTCCAGCTTGTTCGGGTAAGATGGGGTTACCTCTCCAGCGAGAACCGGGTAAGATGGGGTTACCTCTCTGGCGAGAACTGGGTAAGATGGGGTATAGGATATGTAAAACAAGTGACAGAATTCCCTAAATAGTATCATGACCTGATGTCTGGCTTGTTTTTTAAAACATGAATCTTTTAAATACATTAACCTCATGAAGGGTTTGTATATTACAGTATGTGAAATATATGATTGTATAGATATGTATATCTATAAGGAAATCCAAAAGCCATAAGAATTTGACAATTTAGGATGAATCACGAACATATGTGTCAATGATGAATGTTAGATTTTCTTATCAGGAACCTTTCATATACATCTATAATTCGGATATCAAAAACTATTTCATTTGATCATCCGTCTCATAACCCGTGCGACAAGATGAACATGTGAACCCTTTATGTGGGACGCCATTGAAAGTATAAGAATTCCCCCGCGTTACCTTAGAGTATTAACGCATTAGGAAACCTGTAACTAAAAGTTGTGCTAGGCACAAAACGTCTCAAAACTTACACTAATAAGAGTAATTCTACTTTCTTTAAGAACTCTTGCGAAGATAAAAGTAATCACGACTAGATGCACTTACAAAGACTCTTCACCTATAATACTACAAAGATTACTTGTAATAAAGAAGCTGTTATGAAATACATGGGCTGCAAAGGACAAAAGTAGTCCAAACCATTAATATATATGTTAAGAAGAATGAAGTAATGTATGCTTCAAAATTTAGACATTTAGATAACGAGACCCGATCTTCAAAACACATGATCACGACATATGCCATGAAATAGAGGGAACTAACAGAGAGGAAATCTTGTCTGCTTCATAAAAAGGAACAAATGGAAACGATGATTCCGGAGATGATTGCTTAATTAGGTTTAGAATTGCAAGCCAACCGGAGAAGTGACCACAAGGAGACAAGACAGACCAGCCGACCAAGTTTGTCTCTATGATGAAAGCTGCGAGTTATTCACGGAAGTAAGACATAGCTTATATGGTCTCGGAATTCATTAACACTAGAAGCATGGAACTGAAAGAAATTCCGACCGACGTTTTCCGAGAAAATCTACTTGGACTATCACCCGATCATGAAGAGGAACTCAGAAATCATCTGAGACTAGGAACAACACCGATTGTTATATCATAAAGTTAAGACTAACGTAGTAGTTGATGCTTTAAGTCATAAGTTTCATAAGAAGCCGAAACAAGTACATGCTCTTGGATTAAATTTACGGATAAATTTAATGGAATAATTAAAAAGTACCCAAGAAACAGCAAATAAGGATGATGCTGAAAGATTTAAAAGGGGATAATGAAGGAATCAGAAAAAGGTACTAACGGAAATTGGAGATTCCATAAAGAATGCGGGTACCTATTCAAGGAAACCTATAAGAAAGGATTCTCGAAGAAGCTCATAGAACTAAAAATTTTATGCATCGTGTAAGTAATAGGAGGTATCGAGGTTTGAATAAAAATTACTGATAGATAGGAATGAAAAGGGATGTAGCAAGTTATGTCTCTAAGTATTTAATCGATTAGCAAGTTAAAGCTGAACGTTAGAACCCTTTAGGTTTACCTTAACGATTAGAAATGCCAGTATGGAAATGGGATTGATAACAAATGAATATTATTACCAAAATCCCCAAAACAATAAGTTGTAACGACACAATCTGGGTGATTGTGGATCAACAAATCAAGTCAGCTCAATTACTACCAATGAAGGAAACCCTTTAGTATAAAACGCTTAGTTAAGTCGTGTGAGGACAAAATAGTCTCATTATATAGAATCCCGTTTTTTATTGTATTAAATCAAGCCAGTTATTTCACCTCTCATTTCTGGGAAAATTTTAACCCAACTTATTTTGAGCAGTGTGAAGGAACATTACCAACATAGAAAAACATGCTAAGTACATGTGCGATAAGTAGGACTATCATTTACCACTCATAAGATTCTCCAATAATTGGCCTATAAGTATTAGTGTTACCCGTTTGAAGCACTTTATGGATGAAGGTACCATCCAGTACGTTGGACAGAAAGAACAGGAAATCAACTATCAGGCCATTAGACCGGCAAACAGTTATAATTTCAAAATCAGAAAAAAATGATACAATAAGTTCTCCATGGAAAAGAATTGTCTGATTCAGTAAGAAAGGAAAGTTAACTCCGAGAAATGTCTAACTATTGAGGTTACTAAGCAAAGTTGACCAGTAGCCTATCAGCTAAAATTACTAGAAGAAATGGCAAGTATACATGATATATTTCATGTATATATTTAAAGAAGTGCTTAGCTAATAAATCTTTAGTTATACCTCTTCAAGATATAAAAGTAAATGCAATTTTAAGTCCATTGAAAGACCTTGCAAGTCAAATATGAGAATTCCAAAGCATATGAGATTAGTTCTGGTCAAGGTGAAATAGGATTTAAAGCGTGAACAAAAATATACTTGGGAAACGAAGATAAAACGGAAGTAACCACACTTGTTCTAGCAAATCTCGAGGACGAGATTTAAAACAAGGTGGGGAGGATGTAGCAACCCTCAAAAACACCCTAGAATGAACCCTAACCGGAACCCTAAACGCGTACGATGAAAACCGAAACGAGAAATCAAAAATTTTGATTTTGGTGTTCTCACGGGCCGCGACCAACGAAGAGAGACCTCTCGTGGGGCGCGAGAGACTCATCCCAATCCAGACACGTGTTACGCCACGTGTCCCTACACGTGTCGACCTGGCGCTATAACTCAGCAACCCTAAACCGCCCAATGTTTCCTCGCGGGTCACGAAACCCTGTCTTAACTCTCTCGCGGGGCGCGAGAGCCCCATTTCCAGCCCTATAAATGAGGTCTTCGAGCTTCAGTTTAAATCATTCAATTCTTTTCTTTCTCTTAGCTTCTATTATAGAAAAGTAGTAGCTTGGTATTATACCTTCTAAACCTTGAAACTCTTATCGTTATTAGGGTAATAACTCTAATCACTGGTACGATACTTTATCCGATCGATTGAAACCGATCTAATGGATGTTTAAGTGCTGCCAATACCTGGCTATACTTTGTCATTCGTTGTGAGTTTTGATCTCGTGATTATCGTTAAAGTCGAATTGAGTTAATATAAGGAAAACTTAATAGCTAAGAAAACTTAATAGCTAAGGAAACTAAACAGTTAAGCAAGCTAAGTAAGTTAATTAATCAGCTAATTAAGTTAATTAATTAATCGGCCAAGTAAATTACTTAATTAAACAGTTAAGGAAAAGTAATCAGCTAAGTGAGATAATCCATTAAAAAGCCAAGTAAACTTGATAGCAAAAACAATAAAGTAAACTTAATAGGTGTAACACCTAGAAAATTCACGTCCTATAATGTGTAGACACGTGCATATGTTTGAACGTGTGAAAGAATGTTATAGAAGGACTAAAGTTGACAATCATGGAAAGTATGTGAATATACGGGTTCTAAATGTCAACAGTGAATAAAAATATTGTACATTAACCCTACATAATGTTTATAGCAACAAACGGATAAATCATGGATCATGAGAAGCTAAAAGTGAGAAATTACAAACTACAGGGGTTAAATGTGTCAACATGTTTAAGATATACCTCTGATTGACCTTTTGACAAACCCGAAGCTTTGTAACTGTTAATTATGCTCACTAGAATGCACGATATAAATTTCGTAAATTTTCGTTATCGTATGAGAAAGTTATGATCAAATTCGTGTGCGAAGGGTTAAAGCGTAAACGTTGGAAGTTAGGACTTTTCGGGTAACAATAAAGGTAACCGGGGACTTAACAAAGTGGGTATATGTTTTAAAGCCCTTATAGATCAATTATGAGGGTTCAAAATGCAAGAAACAAGTGCCTAATCGAAGTTTGAAGAGACAAGGATCAAATCGCAAAAAATCAAAAATTTAGATTTGTGCAGACATGCCGTCGCGACACGCGATGCCCGGTGGGGAACCCTTCGCGACACGCGGGGGAATGCCCAATTCCGAATTTCTTGGGTTTTTTCCTGCTGAGTGCTTTCTGCTCGATTTCATCCGATTTTCCACATAAAGGGCGACCCCTAGACACCCCCTAAGCACTAGGAACATGTGTTGATCAGTTGTGGTGGGTTGTAGACTCATGTGTCAAAGAATTGTGGTGGATTAAACACTATATAAAGGACCATGATATGCACCATTGTTCTTCACACCTTCCTCTTGCAATCTGATCATTTCTGGAGCTCCAAGGCACTCTCAAGTGATCACTGATCAAGCTTAGGACTTTTGTAAGTTTGCTAATCCTTCTTTAATAATGTTCAGCTTAGTTATTTAGCTAAAAGTCAAACTATCGTAATTACGGTTTGACTTCGAGATTAATTAATAATGGCTCAGTCAAATCTCGAATTGAAAGTAGTTATAAGTTGGTAATTATGTGGGTAATAAACCCTCAAAAGGGTTCCCCCTGATTCCCACTCTAACTAGGTCAAATGTCGGGTCAAACGTGTAATTAAAAAGTCAACAGAATGTTTAAATTGCAATTTATGCATGATTAGCAATGTAGAGCACATACAACCTGTTTGATCATTAATATAACTTGGTAATTAGTGTAAGAACATGTCTAAACATGTTCAACCCGACAATTTCCTGTTTAGACCCGGTTCGGAACCTAAAGTCGCATAGTTTGACTTATACTTTGACTTTCAGTTCTGACCCGTTATGGTATGTTTTAGAAATACCTAAGAGCTTCATTTGGACCAGGTTACATGCTAGTATAACCTCCTGTGGTTATACACCACGGTTCATTAGTTAACCGATTAATACGCATGATTCCGTTAATTGCTCATATGTTGACCATTATGCCCTTTTCACCTTAAAACGTGATTTTTGAAAATGTAAAAGAGTAGAAACCTTAATTACTAATATATAGACTTGTATGCAAAGTTTGACATCAGTTTGAGGTGTAGAATAAGAGTTATGCTCGTTAGCGTAAAATTAAAGCTTTATGTTAATAAAACGGCGTAATTAGCGTATAGCCTAGTTAAGCCTACCTTTTGATATCAAATCTTTTACCCACTGATGTAATATATTATTTTGGGATTTTTAAAGATTTTTAATAAATTTTAGGCTGAGCATAACTTATAGTCGTAGGCTTAATCCGGTAATTGTCGGTTTTGCCCTTACGAGCCATAAAATGAGTTTTACATATCCAAACGACTCCAAACCTTTTGCTACTGACCTTAAATGACAAATAAGTTATTTTAATCCTTCTGGAAATATAAAAATATCAGGTTTAAGTATCGAACCCGGAAATGGCCTTTAATCGCCTTTTTAAACGTTTTTAACGCATTGTATGTAATAAGATTATTTAAACATAAAAGGTTGATACCTACTGATATTTGAGGCAAATTAGAATATTTTAACAGTAAGCAAAGGTTGATTAACTCAGACTTCGATTTTGAGCTTTTCGGCTTATGTGAAATTACCAAAATGCCCCTACGGTGTATAGTTGGTTATAAATGATAGATTTCACCCATATACTTTAACCTACTGATATAACTTTGCATCATTTTACGAAATGGCCACAACTTAAGCGTGGGGTGTAGGTGTACACCCGTCAGTGCACAAAAGTATATTGTGGTGTGTCTATTGATCTTTAACCCGGACAAGATCCGGGCTACTGAACGCACAAGGAACACGTAATTCGTTCACAAGATTATAATATTAAATAATTCTCCCAAGTTAAATAAAATGTTTATGCCACGTGCATCCAAACCAAATTTTCAATCATTTTCCAAAATGAGTCAGTTGATTGTATTTACCAGTGTAAACTGACGTATTTTCCCAAAAAGATTAAATGCAGGTACTAATCGTAATTGGCTGGGATTTCTCCTTAGCATCACTAGAAGTATCGCAAGCTTAAGATGCCTGAAGTCTGTTGAACCATTAATACTATTTGATTTTCGATCCATCTGTGGATAAACTCCCGAATATTGTGACATTTGATATTACAATATTAAATTCGGTTGTATCATATTTTTAAATTTCCTTCCGCTGTGCATATTGATTATTGTGTTGTTTGACTATTATGTTGCCAACCACGTCACGATACTCCCCCACCGGGCCCACCGGTGACACGTGGAAATCGGGGTATGACAATAGGTAAGTAAACTTAAGTAGTAAGAAAAACTAAATAAATAAAAGGAAACTTAATAATTAAGAAAACTTCCTAACTAAGAAAGGAATCTGCCTTTTCCTTGGTCATTTCTTTTCTTTTTCTCTCTATACGTTGGTGTTCTAACCAATAATTACCGATGCGATATTCTGTCCGATCGATTCGGGAACCAACTAACGAATGCCAAAGTGCTGTCTAAATAAGACTATACTTTTTGAATTTCATTAAGGTTCTGATCTCGTGACCATCGTTAGGTTTGTTGTGGTTTTACACTAATACGTAATCCACGCTGTTAAACTATATGTTTAACTATTAGAAAACTCCATAAACCTACTATCAAACAAGATGTATAACCATCAGAAGACTTAGAATCAAGATGCTTGTTTAATCAAGACTATATGCTAACAAGGTGAGTCATTCTCTTTTTATCAATCTGTTTTGCAAAACCCTAAATGTTTTCCAGTTATACTTTGCAGTGATTAAGTCTTTGCTAATCTTAAGTTACTGGCAGTAAGTGGGGTATTGTGCACATTACTGTTGTTTTTATCACTTTAGGTGGGCGAACCTAATTAGTGATATACGTCATTATTGGGTGACAGGACCCAATAGTGGTATGACCACAGTCATAGATCCGGTTGAGTGACAACTGAACCAGCTAATTATAAGAAAAGGGGCAAATGTAAAAAACTCTTAGCGCTGTAAATTATAACAAATTTGTTTTTGTACAAAAATGAATGAACTCACCAGTATTTCCTGTTGACCAAATGTTTTTAAAACGCGTTTCAGGTGATTACAGTTGATCGGAATAAGAATTGTGATACGGCACCGAAAGGCTTAAAGAAGTGGCTTATTTCACCAATCAAACTAAATCAAGAAATGTTGTTTTATATATTCGGGTTTATCCCATATTAAAGCTACCTTTGTAAAACATGGGTTTACTCCCATCTGTTTAATAAATAAAATCTGGTGTTTGAAAACTCGGATAATTTTCCTAACTCACGGTCCTGATGAACAATTTCGCTGCAATGATTTTAAAATAACCACCGGTACCACTTGACTGCTCGCGGCTCTCATCTAGGGTGTGGTCGGGGGACGTGACAGAGGTGGTATCAGAGCCAAGCCACTGGTTTAAGCAATTAGGTGTTGTAATAATACCTAAGCTTAAACGAAAGAGTTAGGAAATCATTATTTGGTAGTAACAAGGATAGTATTTAGACTTGAACTTAAGAAAGATACTTTAGTATTAGCTTCGAGATAAGCTTGCATAAATAAAGCGTAATGGGTATTGGTATGCCGTGAGGATGATGACTAGAACGTTGCAAGTACGGTAAATACGCAATAACTCTTGGCCACTGTTATTTATTATTTTTTGGTACTACTTAGTTCTGGAATATGATCCGTCATGTGAATACTAATTTCCTTGTTCTTTGATGAAAGCCTTGATAAAAGATTCATTTTTAAATCATGAATTGAGAAAATTATATTTATGGGAAATATAATTATAAATTACCTCTCCGGCAAGACTGGGTATGGTGTGGCAGACTCTCCAGCTTGTCCGGGTAAGATGGGGTTACCTCTCCGGCGAGAACCGGGTAAGATGGGGTATAGGATATGTCAAACAAGTAACAGAATTCCCTAAATAGTATCATGGCCTGATGTCTGACTTGTTTTTGAAAACATGAATCTTTTAAATACATTAACCTCGTGAAGGGTTTGTATATTACAGTATGTGAAATATATGATTGTATAGATATGTATATCTATAGGGAAATCCAAAAGTCATAAGAATTTGACAATATAGGATGAATCACGAACATATGTGTCAATAATGAATGTTAGATTTTCTTATGAGGAACCTTTCGTATACATCTATAATTTGGATATAAAAAACTATTTCATTTGATCATCCGTCTCATAACTCGTGCGACAAGATGAACGATGTGAACCCTTTATGTGGGACGCCATCGAAAGTATAAGAATTCCCCCGCGTTACATTAGAGTATTAACGCATTAGGAAACCTGTAACTAAAAGTTGTGCTAGGCACAAAACGTCTCAAAACTTACACTAATAAGAGTAATTCTACTTTCTTTAAGAACTCTTGCGAAGATAAAAGTAACCACGACTAGATGCACTTGCAAATACTCTTCACCTATAATCCTACAAAGATTACAAGTAATAAAGAAGCTGTTATGAAATACATGGGCTGCAAAGGACAAAAGTTGTCCAAACCATTAATATATTTGTTAAGAAGAATGAAGTAATGTATGCTTCAAAATTTAGACATTTAGATAACGAGACCCGATCTTCAAAACACATGATCACGATGTATGCCATGAAATGGAGGGAACTGACAGAGAGGAAATCCTGTCTACTTCATAAAAAGGAACAAATGGAAACGATGATTCCGAAGATGATTGCTTAATTAGGTTTAGAATTGCAAGCCTACCGGAGAATTGACCACAAGGAGACAAGACAGACCAACCGACAAAGTTTTTCTCTATGATGAAAGCTGCGAGTTATGCACGGAAGTAAGACATAGCATATATGATCTCGGAATTCATTAACACTAGAAGCATGGAACTGAAAGAAATTCCGACCGACGTTTTCCCAGAAGATTTACTTGGACTATCACCCGATCATGAGGAGGAACTCAGAATTCATCTGAGACTAGGAACTCAGAACTCAGTATTCCACTCTGTTAAACTATATGTTTAACTATCAGAAGACTCCTTAAATCTACTATCAAACAAGATGTATAACCATCTGAAGACTTAGAATCAAGATGCTTGTTTAATCAAGACTATATGCTAACAAGGTGAGTCATTCTCTTTTTATCAATCTATTTTGCAAAACCCTAAATGTTTTCCAGTTATACTTTTCAGTGATTATGTCTTTGCTAATCCTAAGTTACTGGCAATAAGTGGGGTATTGTGCACATTACTGCTGTGACAACTGTTCTCTGTAAACGATGTACGATGTAAAACAATATCAATTATTAATAAAACGATATGTTTTGGTGTTTATATATGTGTATTTGTGTTTGACAATTTTACGATTTGATTCGAGTTCGATTTGAAGCTTTAAATCGCTTTCTTGAAAGTTATACGCAAACTGATGCGTAAACGTAATCATTTTAACGTGAAAAACACTCCGGAATAGTGATATAGGCTTAACATACCTTAAATAACCTTTACATAACCTTTACATAACTTAGAAATAAGTTTTGGATGGTTTGGTGTGTCCAAAACAAGTTTATTCGATCGCAGGGACTATTTGTGTCAAACTGCGAAACTATGCTGATTCATATGGTAACGAACATTCTGGAACATGATCATAAGTTAAACATTCCCTAAATATCCTTTACATAGCTTAGAAATAGGCTTTGAGGTGTTTGGTGCGCAAAAATAAACTTATTTGATCAATAGGGACTAAAAGCGTCAAAAAGTGCATAAGTTTGCATTTTTGCGCATATCTTACGTTCTGAACATATCCGGACATCCAAAAATTTTTGTAATCATTAAAATATTTTATTTTAGTGATTGGAATGCAAAAATACCACTCGTCGCGCAATTTGGATCGTTTTCGCTTCCATTCGAGTTCTCGTCGTAATTAACCGAATAACGCAATCGTACGACCAAACGAACCGACTTCCGAGATGTTTTCAACCATATTTTAAGTTCCCTATACTTTAACTTCATTGTAGAGCCTTGAAATAGGGTTAACGGTGTGACAACCCTCACTAAACCAGGTATCCGTACAACTTAATTAATAATTAATTACTACTTAATTACTGTGCTTGCTTGAACTTGTGAATAAACTGCTACTTGAATACTGATACATGTACTTACTTGCATCATACCTTACTTGCTGTCACTACATTATCTACATGTTGAACCTTAGTGACGAACATGATGCACAAAAAGCACAGTAGCACTTTAACGGATAACCTATTGAACATGCTGATAGAGCCAGCATCAGGCAGACACTGCCTCTAAGGCCTGTATGAGCCAGAAATATTTTACTACACTAGTGGTGAGTGTAGGGATACAAGGGTTGTAGAACTGCGTCTCTAGGAATAAGTTACAATGACTGGATGTGCCTAAAACGTGCGCTAAGCACAAAATTCAGCACTTTACATAATAATTCAGCTTTTAGCTAACTAATAAAGTGCCAAAACATGAGAAAAATATTGCTAGACACTTTCCAAAGTGTCAGAAATAAGTTGTGTCACTAAAAAGGGTATTAACGACACTTTAAAGCTTTGTTAACGCTTTAACGGATTACTATCCAACCGAACAACCGGACTTTACCCGGAACCTGAAAATATTGTTATTTTCATTATTTATCTTTTTCTGAGCCAGTTAGGGTCCCTGAATACCCTAACACCCATTGTAACGCATGACACACCACTAACCGGGTTAATCCCTTAACTTAACTAGATTAACCTAACTAATGGCCTAACTAATAGTTGGAATCGAACTAGTACCCCCCCCCCCCCCTTTACAAACCGTCCCCAAGAAGGGGGACACCCTTGTACTTTTATTGATTTGTTTAATCCTTGTTGTTTAATATCTAGCCAACACTAAATCCCTTGGTTAATGTCCATCCTAAATGTCTATAAGTTCCTAGCTTAAACCAACATAACCATCCACCACCACAACTCAACAACACACTTTCTCTCCCTCTCTACATAGCTCACGGCCGAACACCCCCCTTGAGCACCCACCCATTTTCAATTTTGATCATCACATTCCAAGATCACACAAGCGTTAAGGATCACATTCGAGGAGGCTTGGTGCATTCGGAAGGCGAAGGACCTCACTACATTGCTTTTATCCACTCATTTTGCGCTTAGATTCTTCCCTAGCCTCGAGCTAGTAGTAAGTTGCTTAAATCACCTTCTCGAACTATTTTAAAGTGGTTAATATGATATGTAACGGTTAAAAGACGCAAACATACAAGATGACACACAAAAGTCTACCAAAAATGCTATAAGTGATGGTTAAAAGCTCATATGTTGTGTAAATCATGTAGTATTTGATTTGTGTGATTATTTGGACCCGATCTATGTTGTGGTAGCTCGGATCATCATTTAACCCGGATTAGTCATGACCTTGGATCATGACACAAGGTTGTTTTGGAAGTAACAAGGGTTAAAGGATGAACTCTACCACACATAAATCATGAACTTGTGTAAAAGCGATTTTGTTTGCAAAATAGTGTTTAAGACTAGTAGATCTACGTATCTACAAGCGGTATTTTCAAAGGACCACGTGTCAAGAGAAAACATACTTTAAAGACGGATCTTACACTAACACAAATGGTTTTTAGAACACACAAGTGTGTAAACACTTGTGTAACACAAAGTTTCGACAAAATAACTATTTTTGGAAAAGATGACGAGAAGTTGTAAAGATGGAATTTCCTTAAAAACGAGGTTTTTACAAAATCGGATTGTTTTATATAAAGATCCACTAAAAGTAATGGGATTTACTTCATAGTTTGGGTAAATCACAAGTTCATGAAATTTATGCGATTTATATACATATTTTGACTAGTTTGTGGTTTGAACATTGTTTTGATTGAATAAGAAGATTGTTGGTTTGATTTATAAAAGAAAATGATACGCTTGAAAGCGTGGCCACCTCCAGTTACAGAGGAAACTCTGGCGAAATTTTTCTAAAAACCTAACACTTAGAATTATTTTCACTATAAGTATTAGAGATACTTGTCGACTTGTTTTCAAACTATGAATTTCGCCACGACTTTATTTACAAAATATCGGAGGTGGGATTTCACAAAATAAAACGTGATACATATATATATTTAGTATATATTTTTCACAACATCACTTGTATAAGTGTTTATGATTATTTTGTGAACTACGTAAATATTATTTTTAGGGTAAAAGTAATATTACTAAGTATTATTTTGGGAACACACATGTACTAAATCCCCCATCCTTGGGAAGGAAAGTGACTACCAAGTATATACAGAATGTAAACACGAAATAGTTGCCTAACTATTTCCCAAAAACTTAAACCATAAAGCTAAGGCACGGCCGTCCGTCTAATAGAATTAGTACGTGTAGGTCGTCACACAGCTGCTTGATTAGGAGGCATACTTGGTAGAGACGCACCACTGTGAGTTCATGTCCCCCCTTTTCTCTTAACTGTTTTCAGTTTTATAACTTCGGGGGTGAAATACATGTTACTATGATTACGAATGTTTCTTACATGGTATGGTCAGCTAAGGAAGGAACTGTTAGGTTATGTGATTGGGTAGGTGAAACCTTAAGAACATTAGTCCTCGTAGTACGATCGAGGGATACAAGTGATAGGCCTATTTGAGCATAACAAACCCCACCCATGCGCCCTAAGGTTGGACCATGTGGTGACCTTGTCTTAACACCACCCATGCGCCCGCAGGTTGGACCATGTGGTGACCTTGTCGTAACACCACCCATGCGCCCACAGGTTGGACCATGTGGTGACCTTGTCCTATCCCCTCCCATGCGCCCGCAGGTTGGACCATGTGGTTACACATTAACTGATATGTTTCCTTATTTGCTTTCATACCAGAGTTTACAAAACATTCATACTTACAATGATTATAAAGGTTTATTCGCGCGCACATACTAAACACATGAACTCGCTCAACATTATTGTTGATTTTTCAACTTACATGTATTTCAGGGAATTAAAGGATCTGGCGCGGTATGACACGTTTTCCCGCTGCACTAGTTACGAGGTCATTCGGGTTTGGGGAATGTGACTCTTTCCTGGACAAGTCACAGTCCTTAAACTGTGTTTATGTCATGTTGATGTTTGTGTTCGTTAAAACAATGTTGTTGTATTTGGATTTTAAAACTTAATTAAATGGATGATCTTGCATGGTTTTATTTCATATAGCTTTGTTATGGTTAAGCTATGGTATTAAGAAGTCACACCAAATTAACCACGCTTCCGCAAAGCCAGGGTGTGACAGCTTGGTATCAGAGCTCTGATCATAGCGAACTAGGATTCCTTCTCGAGTCTAGACTATGATCACTAGGGCTCTCACGAAAACATTTTTATTGCATACCACTTAAGTCCAGATCCAAAACTTTTTACAAACAAATGTTGAGCACATTTTATTTATTATTTATAGGCTCAGTCTGGGAGGCTGAGGCTCGGTCTGGGAGGCCGAGGCTCGGTCTGGGAAACCGAGGTAGTTGGCTAGTGGGACTAGGAAGAGCAGTCTGAGAGGCTGGGAGAATTTGCTAGTGGGACTAGGAAAAGCAGTCTGGGAGGCTGGTAAAATTGGCTAGTGGGACTAGGAAGAGCAGTCTGAGAAGCTGGGAGAATTTGCTAGTGGGACTAGGAAGAGCAGTCTGGGAGGCTGGGAGGCTAGTGGGACTAGGATAATTATTTGATTGCTTACTTGATGACTAATGTGCTTATATGATTATATGATTGATCGTTGTACGTATGTGTGTTTGTGTTACACAAAGTCATGCCTTCATCAGATACTGGAGAGTCGGACACTACAGATCCCACGACCATAGTATCAGGCGACGTAGTTTCATCGGAGCACGAGGTGTACACTTCCGATACGACCAGCACAGATGAGGACGACTTTCAGCCCATTGCACTGCCTGATGTCGTGGCAGAGCCTGCTGATGGCCATCTTGTTGGGGATTTGCCACTCGCGGTGATCTCTGCCCCTATGCCCCTTGCCGCTTATCCCGTCATTGATATGCCCCCCGACGTTGTCTCTGACGACGATGTCGATCTATTAGAGGAGGACCCACTTGAGGGTGAGGCCCTATTGTTGCTGGTGATAGCCTACTATTTGCTGACGCTCCTGCAGGGGAGGCTCGTGTCCATTCGCCTGTCCCAGACTCATTTGAGTCTGTGGCGTCCGCATCTTTGCATACACCGGGAGAGCAACATCACGCACACGACGCCGACCCCGATATGGCGTCATCAGCTGCACCAGTTCTCGCGCACAGCTTTGAGTTTGATCACGATATTAAGGATAATCCTGTTCTTCCACCTGGTTTTGATCCAGACCATGACATTGAGTACATACACTTAGACCAGCCCTTGGAGGATCCTGTAGCCCCTGTGTTTGTTGATCCAGCTAACTTTGAAATAAAGTTTGTTGATCTGGAGCCGGCCATGGCCCCTGAGCCAGGCGTTGCTCCTGACCCCGCATTAGAGCATGACACTGTTCATGCCGATGCACCTGCTATTGCTCCTTGATTGATCATCTGCTTGGACGAGAGAAAATAGGGTAACTGTGCAAGGCAATTTATTATTACGGGGGCCCACGTAATAACGACTTGTAGTGCACAGAAATCCTGGTGGACTCTGCGGATCAAGCTAGTGAAAACCAATGTAGCAGGAAAGAAGGCGTTATAGCCTCGAATAAGCCAAATTGGCAAGCCTATGTGAAGGCTCAGAAACTATTACCTCACCTATACATCGAGTATATTTACGTGTGAAATTGGGTGATTACGTGATGGCTTATGGTGCTATGTATCTCATAGACAACTGAAACGTTGTCTAACCCGCAATACCTCTTCGACAGAAGAGAATGTCACCCAGACGTGACACAAACACCAGTACGTTGCCAAGGACAGAAGCCGAGCCGCAAGAGCGCATCTCACAGGCAACTGCACGACGTAAAGCCCTCCGCTCTAAGCACAGCAATGGCACCACTGGGAACAACCCCCCCCCCCCAACTGGATGCACCTATAAGCAGTCCCTGAACTGCAAGTCTTTGGACCTTGACGAAAAAGGAGGCGTCGTGGCATTTGTTCGTTGGTCCGAAAAGACCGACTCCATTCTAAGAATGAGTAACTGTTCGCCCCAACAGAGTGTTACTTATATCTCGGGGTTATTTCTAGATGGCACACTCTCATAATGGAACCTCCAGGTTCAGACCCTTGGTACAAGATACTGCTAATGCACTGAGCTGGGACGAGCTCAAAGGAGTGATGGAGAAGAAATACAATTCTAGGGCTGGAAACCAGAAGCATGAGGTAGGGTCCCGGAATTGAAAATGGATGGACCAGAGATTCCTGAATGCATCCAGCAATCTCACGACTTATCTAGGGTGGTCCCCTACTTAGTCAAACCGTAGTTCAAAAGGATGGAACGATTCATTTGGGGACTTGCACCCCAGATCAGGGGCATGGTTACTACCTCGAAGCCCTCAACCATTGCAGAGGCTATCAATATGGGTGATTGATTTATAACATGAGATGTTATGTGATTGATTTATATATAACATGAGATGTTATGTGTTGATATTGTTGTATACTTACGTACACTTTACTTACTATGACCTGACCCATACGATCATCATTTAGAAGATGCCTCCAAGACGGGATGTACGCATACCCACCAACAAGGCGGAACTTCAGGGAATCATTGCTGCAGTCATCGCACAATATGAGTCCCATCACTCCGAGCGCAACGGAGGTACCTCAGGAAATAACCAACCCAACGGCTGCACCTACAAGCAGTTCTTAGGCTGCCAGCCCCTACATTTCGACGGCACTGGGGGTACCGTAGCCTTCGTACGCTGGATTGAGAAGACGGACACTGTTTTGCGTGCGAGCAAATGCGCCCCAAGAGATCAGCTCACATACATTTCCGGGCTATTCCGAGATGGGGCTCTGTCATGGTGGAAACTTCAGGTTCAGACAATGGGCGAGGCTACTGCGTATGCTCTATCATGGGACGAGCTGAAAGAGCTAATGCATAAAAAGTACTGTTCGAGAACAGAAAGCCAGAAGGTAGAAACTGAGTTCTGGAACTTGAAGATGGAAGGTCCAAAAATAGCTGAGTATGTGGAGAAGTTCCAAGTTCTATCGCGTATCGTTCCTTACATGGTAGATCCGGAGTTTAAGAGGATTGAGCGTTTCATTTGGGGATTGGCACCCCAAATCATGAGCATGGTAACGACATCAAAGCCTGCAACAATCACTGAGGCCATCAATCTAAGTGTAGCCCTGACGGAAGAGGCAATCAGGATGAACAAATTTTCAACCTCTGAGGAGGAGAAGGAGACTCATGTAGAGTCATCTGGGGACAACAAGAGGAAGTTGGCGAATTTCAAACAGGGTACCCAGTCGAGTAGCGACGACAAGGCCAAAAAGAGAAAAGAGTACACGGGTATCCTACCAAAGTGCAACAACTGTCGACGTCACCATAACGGGTGGTGTAGATATGGAAAATGTGGTAACTGTGGCAAGGTGGGACATGTCAAGGAAACATGTCGGCAAGGTACTAAACATGGAAATAGAGGTCAAGATGGTAACGGAAATCGCGGAGGAAATAACGACGACAACAACTATCAAGGCAGGGATGGTGACGATCAAGACTGTGGCCAAGCATGTTTTAATTGCGGTGATGTGGGGCATTTCAGGAAGTATTGCCCTAAGAACACTCAGGCACGTGGATGAAAGCTCAACAGCGGGGATAGAATCCAAGCGTGGATATCGGTACGTCTCATAATAGTCAATGTTATGCTCTATTTGACAGTATTGTCAAATTTTAGCTTCAGAAAATATAGTTGTTTTAGTAGTAAGTAACCTAGATACCCAGTTCTCGATAGAACAAGCCTAACGGAAGCTTCGATGTGATAATTGGGATGGACTGGTTGTCGAACAACCCGGAGGAGGTTGTCATCCGCGCCCCGACGACGAACGGGGAAATGATTGTGATTCATGGAGCAGGATACGCTCCTACGGATTATCAGACAAAGAAGACACAAAAATTTTTGCACACAGGATGTGTTGCATTCTTGGCTCATGTCGTGGAAAAAGAAGCCGAAGAACCAAAACCTGAAGATATCCCTGTGATTGGAGAATACCCCGAAGTCTTCCTCGAAGACTTGCCAGAATCGTCTCCTCAACGATTAGTCGAATCCCGCGTCGATTTAATTCCAGGCACTGCACCCGTAGTCGATGCATCGTAGCGACTTACATTTTCGGAGATGCAAGGATTGACAGAGAAGTTTTAGCAATGGATAGAGAAGGAAGATAACAGACCAAAATTCCCTTTTGGGGTAACCCCATTTCTACTCGTTAGAAAGAAGGATGATGATTTTCAAATAAACATCAACTACCGGGAGCTGAACAAGCTGACGATCAAGAATAGATACCCTCTGCCAAGGATTGATGATCTATTCGACCAACTGCAAGGTTCAAGCTTTTATTCAAAGATCGACCTTCGATCTGGATACCATCAGTTAAGGATACAAGAGGAGAGTATCCCAAAGACAGCCTTCAGAACTCGTTATGGACACTACGAGTTCCTTGCTATGCCGTTTGGTTTGACAAACGCATCTGCAGTCTTTATGGACTTGATGAATAGAGTTTGCAAGCCGCACTTGGACAAGTTCGTGATTGTGTTTATCGACGACATCCTGATTTATTCAAGAACAAAGGCTGAGCACGAGCCGCATCTAAGAGCTATTTTGGAGCTGCTAAAGAAAGAACAGCTGAATGCCAACCTCTCTAAGTGCGAATTTTGGCTACGTGAGGTCCAATTTCTTGGACATGTGGTAAATGGAGATGGAATCCATGTGGATCCAACCAAGATCGAAGCGATTAAGAATTGGGAAACGCCAAAGACGCCAACCGAGATTCGACAATTCTTGGGTTTGGCTGGCTACTATCGAAGGTTCATTGAGGATTTTTCAAAAATCGCTCAACCTTTGACGCTCCTCACGCAGAAAGATAAGAAGTTTGATTGGGGAATCAAACAGGAAGAAGCGTTCCAGATATTGAAGGATAAGCTCTGCAATGCGCCAATCTTAGCACTACCGGAAGGTACAGATGATTTTGTGGTATACTGCGACGCTTCGCGTCAAGGATTGGGTTGTTTGTTGATGCAACGCCAAAAGGTTATTGCTTACGCATCGCGTCAATTGAAAGTGCACGAACAGAACTATACCACACATGATTTGGAACTTGGCGCAATGGTATTTGCATTAAAGATCTGGAGACACTACCTTTATGGTACGAAGTGTACAATTTTTATAGATCATAAGAACCTACAACACATATTCAACCAGAAGGAGTTGAATATGAGACAAAGACGATGGGTTGAGTTGTTGAATGATTACGACTGCGAGATAAAGTATCATCCAGGAAAGGCGAATGTGGTCGCCGATGCCCTAAGTCGAAAGGAGAGGATCAAGCCCATAAGGGTTAGGGCTTTAGAAATGATTATTCAAACCGATCTTTCCTTGCGCATTCGTGCCGCGCAGAAAGAAGCTCTCAAGGAAGGAAACCTTGAAGAAGAATATCTCCGTGGGATGGAGAAGCTTTTGGTGCCAAACGAGGAAGGAACGTTATGTTTTGAGAAAAGGATTTGGGTTCCTCTGTTTGGTAGTTTAAGGAAGGTTATTTTCGATGAAGCTCACAAATCACGGTACTCTATCCATCCCGGAGCGGATAAGATGTACCAAGACCTCAAGGATTACTATTGGTGGCCTAGGATGAAAGGCGATGTTGCTGTTTATGTGAGCAAGTGTCTAATGTGCGCTAAGGTGAAAGCGGAATACCAGAAGCCTTCAGGACTTTTGCAACAACCTGAGATTCCCAAGTGGAAACGGGAACAAATCTCCATGTATTTTATTACAAAGTTGCCAAGAACGCCGAGAGGCCATGACACTATTTGGGTAATAGTGGATCGATTAACAAAGTCAGCACACTTCTTACCTATCAGAGAGAAGGATAATACGAGCAAGTTGGCCGAAATTTACATGAGAGAGATCGTTACGCGCCATGGAGTACCTCTCTCAATCATCTCTGATAGAGACGGAAGGTTTGTGTCAAGGATATGGCAATCCTTCCAAGAAGCTTTTGGCTCACAATTAAATCTGAGCACTGCGTTTCATCCGCAAACTGACGGTCAAAGCGAGCGAACGATACAGACTTTGGAAGACATGCTGAGAGCGTGTGTTATGGATTTGGGCGGTAGCTGGGACAAGCATTTGCCTTTGGTCAAATTTTCATACAACAACAGCTACCACACCAGTATTGGTGTCGCGCCATTTGAAGCCCTATACAAACGCAAGTGCCGATCACCCCTATGTTGGGCTGACGCAGGAGATAGGCAGCTTGCTGGTCCTGAAATCGTCCAAGAGACGACAGACAAGATTGCGCAGATTCTGAAACGCATCGAAGCCGCTCGCCACAGGCAGAAAGCCTATGCTGATCCAAACCGGAAACACTTGGAATTCCAAGTGGGAGAAATGGTTTTATTGAAAGTTTCACCCTGGAAGGGTGTGGCACGCTTCGGAAAGCGTGGAAAGTTAAATCCGCGCTACATTGGTCCTTTCAGAATTTTGGAAAGAATAGGACTAGTAGCATACAAGCTGGACTTACCTGCTGAACTCCATTCAGTTCACGATACATTTCATGTATCCAACCTGAAGAAAAGTCCAACTCAAGATACCACTGCCATTCCCATCGACGAGATTCATGTTGATGACACGCTCCATTTCGTTGAAGAACCGGTTGAGGTTACAGAGTGGAAAGTAAGCAAGACCCGCCGGAGCAGTGTCAAACTCGTCAAAATTCGTTGGAATGCCAGACATGGTCCTGAATACACCTGGGAACGTGAGGACCGGATGAAAGAGAAATACCCCCACTTATTTCCTAGGAACCCTGCATCTACAAGCAGAACTTAAAATTTCGGGACGAATTTTTTCTAACGTGGGGAAAATGTGACAACCCTCACTAAACCAGGTATCCGTATAACTTAATTAATAATTAATTACTACTTAATTACTGTGCTTGCTTGAACTTGTGAATAAACTACTACTTGAATACTGATACATGTACTTACTTGCATCATACCTTACTTGCTGTCACTACATTATCTACATGCTGAACCTTAGTGACGAACATGATGCACAAAAAGCACAGTAGCACTTTAACGGATAACCTATTGAACATGCTGATAGAGCCAGCATCAGGCAGACACTGCCTCTAAGGCCTGTATGAGCCAGAAATATTTTACTACACTAGTGGTGAGTGTAGGGATACAAGGGTTGTAGAACTGCGTCTCTAGGAATAAGTTACAATGACTGGATGTGCCTAAAACGTGCGCTAAGCACAAAATTCAGCACTTTACATAATAATTCAGCTTTTAGCTAACTAATAAAGTGCCAAAACATGAGAAAAATATTGCTAGACACTTTCCAAAGTGTCAGAAATAAGTTGTGTCACTAAAAAGGGTATTAACGACACTTTAAAGCTTTGTTAACGCTTTAACGGATTACTATCCAACCGAACAACCGGACTTTACCCGGAACCTGAAAATATTGTTATTTTCATTATTTATCTTTTTCTGAGCCAGTTAGGGTCCCTGAATACCCTAACACCCATTGTAACGCATGACACACCACTAACCGGGTTAATCCCTTAACTTAACTAGATTAACCTAACTAATGGCCTAACTAATAGTTGGAATCGAACTAGTACCCCCCCCCCCCTTTACAAACCGTCCCCAAGAAGGGGGACACCCTTGTACTTTTATTGATTTGTTTAATCCTTGTTGTTTAATATCTAGCCAACACTAAATCCCTTGGTTAATGACCATCCTAAATGTCTATAAGTTCCTAGCTTAAACCAACATAACCATCCACCACCACAACTCAACAACACACTTTCTCTCCCTCTCTACATAGCTCACGGCCGAACACCCCCCTTGAGCACCCACCCATTTTCAATTTTGATCATCACATTCCAAGATCACACAAGCGTTAAGGATCACATTCGAGGAGGCTTGGTGCATTCGGAAGGCGAAGGACCTCACTACATTGCTTTTATCCACTCATTTTGCGCTTAGATTCTTCCCTAGCCTCGAGCTAGTAGTAAGTTGCTTAAATCACCTTCTCGAACTATTTTAAAGTGGTTAATATGATATGTAACGGTTAAAAGACGCAAACATACAAGATGACACACAAAAGTCTACCAAAAATGCTATAAGTGATGGTTAAAAGCTCATATGTTGTGTAAATCATGTAGTATTTGATTTGTGTGATTATTTGGACCCGATCTATGTTGTGGTAGCTCGGATCATCATTTAACCCGGATTAGTCATGACATTGGATCATGACACAAGGTTGTTTTGGAAGTAACAAGGGTTAAAGGATGAACTCTACCACACATAAATCATGAACTTGTGTAAAAGCGATTTTGTTTGCAAAATAGTGTTTAAGACTAGTAGATCTACGTATCTACAAGCGGTATTTTCAAAGGACCACGTGTCAAGAGAAAACATACTTTAAAGACGGATCTTACACTAACACAAATGGTTTTTAGAACACACAAGTGTGTAAACACTTGTGTAACACAAAGTTTCGACAAAATAACTATTTTTGGAAAAGATGACGAGAAGTTGTAAAGATGGAATTTCCTTAAAAACGAGGTTTTTACAAAATCGGATTGTTTTATATAAAGATCCACTAAAAGTAATGGGATTTACTTCATAGTTTGGGTAAATCACAAGTTCATGAAATTTATGCGATTTATATACATATTTTGACTAGTTTGTGGTTTGAACATTGTTTTGATTGAATAAGAAGATTGTTGGTTTGATTTATAAAAGAAAATGATACGCTTGAAAGCGTGGCCACCTCCAGTTACAGAGGAAACTCTGGCGAAATTTTTCTAAAAACCTAACACTTAGAATTATTTTCACTATAAGTATTAGAGATACTTGTCGACTTGTTTTCAAACTATGAATTTCGCCACGACTTTATTTACAAAATATCGGAGGTGGGATTTCACAAAATAAAACGTGATACATATATATATTTAGTATATATTTTTCACAACATCACTTGTATAAGTGTTTATGATTATTTTGTGAACTACGTAAATATTATTTTTAGGGTAAAAGTAATATTACTAAGTATTATTTTGGGAACACACATGTACTAAATCCCCCATCCTTGGGAAGGAAAGTGACTACCAAGTATATACAGAATGTAAACACGAAATAGTTTCCTAACTATTTCCCAAAAACTTAAACCATAAAGCTAAGGCACGGCCGTCCGTCTAATAGAATTAATACGTGTAGGTCGTCACACAGCTGCTTGATCAGGATGCATACTTGGTAGAGACGCACCACTGTGAGTTCATGTCCCCCCTTTTCTCTTAACTGTTTTCAGTTTTATAACTTCGGGGGTGAAATACATGTTACTATGATTACGAATGTTTCTTACATGGTATGGTCAGCTAAGGAAGGAACTGTTAGGTTATGTGATTGGGTAGGTGAAACCTTAAGAACATTAGTCCTCGTAGTACGATCGAGGAATACAAGTGATAGGCCTATTTGAGCATAACAAACCCCACCCATGCGCCCTAAGGTTGGACCATGTGGTGACCTTGTCTTAACACCACCCATGCGCCCACAGGTTGGACCATGTGGTGACCTTGTCGTAACACCACCCATGCGCCCGCAGGTTGGACCATGTGGTGACCTTGTCCTATCCCCTCCCATGCGCCCGCATGTTGGACCATGTGGTTACACATTAACTGATATGTTTCCTTATTTGCTTTCATACCAGAGTTTACAAAACATTCATACTTACAATGATTATAAAGGTTTATTCGCGCGCACATACTAAACACATGAACTCGCTCAACATTATTGTTGATTTTTCAACTTACATGTATTTCAGGGAATTAAAGGATCTGGCGCGGTATGACACGTTTTCCCGCTGCACTAGTTACGAGGTCATCCGGGTTTGGGGAATGTGACTCTTTCCTGGACAAGTCACAGTCCTTAAACTGTGTTTATGTCATGTTGATGTTTGTGTTCGTTAAAACAATGTTGTTGTATTTGGATTTTAAAACTTAATTAAATGGATGATCTTGCATGGTTTTATTTCATATAGCTTTGTTATGGTTAAGCTATGGTATTAAGAAGTCACACCAAATTAACCACGCTTCCGCAAAGCCAGGGTGTGACAAACGGGGCTTAAACGTGTAAAAAATGCATCAAAAAACCAAGTTTTAGGCTTGTAGGGGCCAAAACTGACATTCTGTGAAACTTGTCTTGGAGGGCGCGAAGACTGGAGTGTGACATCTGTGCTTGTAATCAATTGTATAAACCTTAATCAGTTCAGTTATCAATAAAGCAATGTTATTTGATCCCAATATTTGTTTGTTTATGTTTGACATTTTTTCATGTTTTGATTTTTATTTAATTTCAAACTCTATATCATTTTCTAGAGAGATATACGCAAACTGGTGCGTAAACGTAATCAGTTTAAAGCGAAAAATACTCCGGAACATCAATTTATGCTTAACATATCTTAAATAACCTTTACATAACTTAGAAATAAGTTTTGAAGGCTTCGTATGGGAAAATCAAGTTTATTCGCTTACAAGGACTAATTTCGACAAACTGCGAAAGTATGTCGATTCGTACTGTAACGAACATTCCGAAACTTGATCATAAGTTAAACATACCATAAATATCCTTTACATAGCTTAGAAATAGGCTTTGAGGGCTTCGGTGTGCTAAAATAAACTTGTTGGTCATTCAGGGACTAAAAGCGTCAAAAAGTGCATAAGTTTGCACTTTCGCGCATATCTTACGTTCTGAATGCATCCGAACATCCAAAAATTTATGTAATCATTAAAATATTTTATTTTAGTGATTGGCATGATAAAATTCCATTCGTCGCGTAATTTGGATCGTTTTTCACGTCCGTTCGTGTTTCGTCGTAATTAACCGAATAACGTGTTCGTACGACCAAATGAACCGCATCCGCCATATTTTTGAGCATGTTTGATGTCCCCTATACTTAGACATCATTATAGAGCCTTGAAAATGGCTTAACGGGATTCAAACGCATCGAAAATGGCCTTAAGAGCATGCAGGGACTGAAACTGCACATTTAGAAACTTGTTTGCTGAACATACATCTCAGGCGGGCCGCGTAACCCCTCCTTGGCATCTACGCGGGGCGCGAGAGCTCCCCAGATGTGCAGAAAGTGTGTTACAGCTTGTTCCAGCTGTTTCCAAGTGTTGCAAACGGTTTTTAATCAATCTATGGGCTATTTTGGGGCACCCATGGTATTCTAAAACCATGGGCACACATATAAGGTCAAGATCGAAGCTCGGTTTTCAATGAACGATCCTAACGGTGACCCAAAAACAATAAATACCCAACCCTATTTCCTCCCAAACTCACACCTTGATCTGATTTCTCTAAGTTGAAGGATAAAAACCTTCATACCTGAGAATTATTCAGATCAAAATCTCCATTCTTGGACCTCTTGTAAGTATTCTTTCGTTCTTTTATGCGTTGTTAAGCGTGAAAGTCAAACAGTGTTTGACTTGCTGCATTGACCAGTTTATGGTCAACACGAAGTTCGTTTGAACTTCGCAACGTGATCGTAATCACGATGGTTATAGTCCTTTGTGACTATACCTACTAATTACCACGTTATTTAGGCATAGTGACGAGTCATAGTTTTGGTCAAAATGCGCGTTTATGCGTATTTTGCAACCAAACTATTCTTGGGTATCAAAACCCTTTGTTTTGATATCAAACCAGTTTTCTAACTTCGTTAAACATGTTTTAACATGTTTAGCTCATCACTTTAGGTTTAGTGCTTATATAGGGTCGTAAGGTAAGCGGTCTAAACAACCGCTTAGACTTTCGAACCCGACCCGTTTGGTCGATCATTAGGATCCGACCAAACACATTTTTTGACCATAGTTGTATAGGGAATAACCTTCCGAGGTTATATCTTATGGTCACTTCGTTTAGTTAGTTGATGATAGGTAGTTTATATGCCTTAGGAAAATGACCAAAATGCCCTTTTTTCGCATAAATTCATTTTAAGCATATGTAACCTGATTTTTGACATCTAAACTGATTAGGAAACATTATTAGACATGTTAACGCATATATTAATTATCATAGGACTAATTAGGCGGTCCGATCGCATTTTACGCGAACGACGCGTTAAAGTAGCGTAAGCTAGCTAAACGGGTCGTAATGGGTCGTAAGCACTTAGGTTAGGTTTCGATTTAGAATGTAGGCTTTGTTAAACCGCATCACATGAGTTCCTATACTCAGTTGGTTTACAAAACCACATTTTATCCGATCCTCCGATTTAGGTCTGGTTTATTAACGTAGTTACCTATATTAGGTGCCGATTGATTCTGTGATCTTTCTAGCATTGCTTGGTTGTTATCCAAAGTCTATTGAGCAATCTCAAGTGAGTACATAGACCCCTCTTTTACTGTTTTCAACTGTTTTGGGGTGATACACATGTGCCTACTTGTTACTTTCATGCTTCCATAATATATACTTGCTATGTTCATTAGTACGTATATAGTACATGATTTCATTATGTTTTGCTATGTAGGTTCACTTAGCATGCTAGCACATTGTTTCACATTTCATTTATTTTGCATATGTTTACTCAGATATGGACACATTGTTTTACATTACATTTCTGTTGCATATGTTCACTCAGCATATGGACACATTGTTTTACATTTCTACCTTGTATGTTCACTTAGCATACTAGGTACATTGTTTTCATAAAACATTCTTACATTTGGTTTGACATTTGGTTTGTTTAACGAAACTAAAATACGTTATGCTGCTCGGTAGTAAGTAGTGGTACCATAGGACTTGACAACTCCCATTTCTGAAATCCTGGGTTTGTTTGGATGGAAGGAATGACTGAATCCGAAAAAAAATTTGATAACCTTTGATTTGTTCTAAGGTTTATCTTACAGTCTCAAGGCTTGGATGCATACGTTTAACAATACCACATAGATGTTTGTATCAGTAGAGCATGCATTTGTTTTACAGAACATAACTTTTGATTTAAACTTTGGTTTATTCAAGTATATTGTTTTGTACATTTTACATATGGTTAGAGTAACTATTTTATTCACTTTGCCATACATATCATTTGATACACAATACATGATATACATTTGACAATAGACATTGTATTCATAAACATTTTGACATTTGTTTAAACAAGACATGTTGGTGGTTTGTTTGGGTAAGTGATTTATATAACGAGGTGTGTGTAATATGATAAAAGCATGGTGGATACGCTCCTGGTACTTCCTATATATAAGTGCTTTTATGATATTACATATCGTAGCGTTATGTAAACCATTTCAATTTGGACATAATACATTTTATACAAAGAACCTATTTTCACATAAACATTGTTTTACAAACAACATAACCTAAACAAATTTACTTGGTTATTAATTTAACCACACATCTTCCTTTTATTAATCATCTATTTACTTATCGATTTTCATATGATTTATAAAAGAAAAATATTTTACAAGGTTCATGACTAACTTTTTAAAACTTATCTTTCAAATGCAAGTCATGAATCCTAAATCAATAAACCTATGTATCTCACAGGCATTTTTATGCTGACGTACCTATTTTCACATGTGTTTTCAGGAGCTGATACATAGGATGATCAAGAAACACTTAGGCGGACCTGTGCCTTAGTGACCTAAAAAGAAGCTAGACTAGTTTAAAATTTCATTATGTACTCTTTGTTTCTGCTGTTTAAGACAATGTAACTCCTATGCTTATAAATAAAACAAACTTTAAATTTCCATGGTTGTGAAACAATAATTCTGTTGCAACACTCCCCGATGTTTCCGTCGCAGTTTGATGTTTTGTGTGGTCGGGGTGTCACATGGAGAGTCTGCCTTCGTGGCCCGCGACTGACTGCCAGCACAGAAACTGTCACACCCCAACCGATGGCGGAATCATCGGGGCGCGGCATTAGGCGTATCAGATTGCTCAAGAGAATCCCTAACAACTATAAAGCGCAATATTGATTACATTTGTTATCTCATACTAACAAACAATACAATCACATAAGTTATCACAGATTTCTTGTCCTCTCGAACAATACAAATCCGACAACCTAGATTTTAGGTGAGTTTCTAGACTTCCTAGCTTGATTTGATGTAGACTGCGACTAAACCTGCAACATACGTTAAAATAATGTCAATACAAAAGTATTGGCGAGTATACAGGTTTGATATGTAATAGTGTAATAGATAAAAGTTGCGAATTTCCACATACATAAACGTAATACACGACATATATACTCACAAAACTGATACTACCAGCTAAGTCCTCGAGCTGCGATTGCGATTGCTAAACTAGACCCCGTCGGGCGCAATAGTACTATGCTAATCATGGTGGGACGTCGCGAGTATAAGTCCTAGCACATATGTAGCTAGCATCACGTATAACTATGCACGTAAGTCATTCGCAAGTGATAAGTAGTTTAAGCATTTGATGTAATTCGATTTGATAGCAACGTACGTTACACCCAAAAGTGCAAAAGCAAAAGGGGTTCAAGTATACTCACAGTCGTTGTTCGGCAAGCAAACACAACTTGATTGGATTGATGGGAGCGCGTCTGAGATTAGCATGGTTACAGTTTGATAGCGTAAACGTCGAACAGTGCGTTAAACGGTGGCGAGCGAACCAAGTGTCGAATGGTAATCCGATCGGATGACCATTCGATTGGATTGTCGCCTTGGTTGGTGATGAGGTGTTTGTGTATGATAGTTTGCCTTTTGAAGTTTTCGTTGTAGCATTTTTGAAAACAGGGAAGTATCTCTACCCTTCAAGTCGGTCGATCGGACGAAGGTTCGATCGGGTGACGATCCGATTAGTAGGACACTATAGTGAGAACAAGTTCACAACAGTTTGTCACTCGATCGGATTGCAATCCGGTCGGGTGGCAATCCGTATGGAACCGTCTATGCATTGAATTAGTCCCAACATCACATGGTCGGATGGCTGTTCGATCGGGTGGCAATCGATCGGACGGCAATCCGTTCGACGTTCAGAACTTGAAAGGTTGAATTTAAAAGTTTAAGTGAGGAACCAAGTGCAAGCCGATCGGAAAGCTCTCCGATCGGATGGCAATCCGATCAGGTGGTAATCCGATCGGACGGCAATCCGTTCCAACGGCCTTAGATCGTCCTATCACTTGATTGTTTTGAAAGTTTGTGGTTTTCTCGAGACGGTATGATATCGTGCTAAACAATAGAACTCCACCAAGTCCGAGTTATCGGGTCAGATGGGAATCTGCCCGTCTGATCAGTTAATTTTTCTTGACGGTTGTTCGTGTTTAACACAATAAGCCGGCCATCTCGTCGATAGGAACTAGTTCTCATTGTTAGTGTTGTTTGTCCGTCAACTTCGTCTGGTATCAAGTCTTGCATTGTTAAACAATTTGGATAGAGACTAAGACTAAAGACTCGATGCCGAAGACTTCGTCAACATCCAAGGGGGAGTTTGTTGGTGCATTTACTGTTTGTTAACTTCGTCTTAATCGAGTCTTATGTCTAGATAGGATGAACGAGTGCACAACAGGGATTGAATTAGGGTTTGTACATGTTAAAAGAGGTAATTTCGTTTGAGGAGTGTCAAAGGACATGTTCAAACGAAATACCATCAACTATATATAGGGTAGTGCATGTCTCATTTGATACGGAATTAAGTGTGTGAGAGCTGAGGTGCTGCCGGATTTTTGTCAGAATTGATTGTAAAAGCTCATAAAGTCATCAATATATAAAGATTAAAAGGAAACAAGCTGTTTGACGTCATTTACATTGATTCCGCCTTTGTATTTGATGATGAACTACTCATATTGACATTTTAGGGTCACACGACGATCCAACAAGTGGTATCAAAGCTCAGGACGAGGAGTTCATACCAATTCAGCTTGATTTTGCCGGATTCTATCACTTCTACTCATTCTTTTCTGATTTGAACAAGTTTTCACGGTTGAAATGGCTTAAAACTCTCACATATCAAGCGAAACATAGAGTTAACTAATCCTTGAAAGTTTTGGACTAAAATTCGGCTTAAAACTTGATCAAAAACCTAATTTCGTTTGAAACTATTCGTAAAATGATGATGTCATAGTTAATTTCGTTTGAACCATCTTGGTAATCTCGTTTGAAAGTGCACAATATATCTGATTTCGTTTGAAAATTCAGGATAATTTCGTTTGAAATAGGTATCTCGTTTGAAATGGTTGTCTGATTTCGCTTGAGAGTGCACATAGTTCTAATTTCGTTTGAAGCTTATACTTTATAAGTGATTTCGTTTGAATGAGTCTCAAACGAAATTAGAGATTTTGTTTGAGATAGCAAAATTTCATTTGAAGGACTTATTCCGTTTGAGCAATTCCATTCAAAGTGATCTAATTTTGTTTGAAATTGATTGTGCAGGTTGATTTCGTTTGAAGGTTGTGATTTCGTTTGAGATCTTCTGTCATTTCACATCATATCAGATTCTTTTAAGTTTGGTAAAAATGTTTGACGAAAAGGAAAACACTAAACTTGAAAGATTAAACAATTGGTATAGTGGTCATAATGATGTGAAAAAGGAAGTTTGGGTTGAAAGATTTGAATGTTTCTTGAGTAAGAAATATGAAAAGTTTAATGATTTGGAAAAGCGATATGATGGATTACTGGACAATTTGAAAAGGTATGGGATAAAGATATCAGATGCTGAAAAGATATCTAAATTTGCAGATGCATTACCTTTGGAATGGGATGAATTTTTGAGTAAACTGAAAAAGGATTCTAGGTTTTCAAAATTTAGTCCAGAAGATTTTATCAGAGAGCTTAGAACACAGAATTGTGAAAATGAGAAGAAAAAGAAGGAGTTGATAAAGGAATTAGAAAAGAACTCAGGAAATATAAGTTTAGATGTGTTTCTTGAAATAATCAAAATAATTAGAAAAGGTCTTAGCGCAAGATCTGATATGAAATATGATTTCAAGAGAGGTTGTTTTTTGGATGAAAATTTGAATCCTGCTGATATGGTTAAAATTTTTCTTGCAGAAACACAGAAGACGGAGAAAGAAAGAATGAAGAATCAAAGAAGGATGAAACTTCAAAATGTGAAGTTGGGTGCTCAAAATGCGAAAACTCCGAAGCAGACAATGTCAAACTCTTGAAGGATGTGGAGAGTTTGACATTGGAAATCAAAAATTTAAAAGAAAATGAAAAATATTTTCAAAATAAAATAACAGCTTTTGAAAATGAAAAATTGAAAATTGAAAAAGATTTTGAGAATCAAATAAAAATTTTAGAAAATGAAAAATCTATTTTTGGTATAAATAATATTGAAAAACAAAAGGAAATAAATTCTCATCTTGAGAAAATCATTCAGCTTGAAAAGGAAGCTGAATGTGCTAGAAATAAAATTGAAGAGTTAGAAAATAAATTGAACGGCTTTGAGACTTCGTCATCTATACCAGATCTTGTATGTCCAAAACCGATCAATTCAGTTCCAATAAGTGACAATGTCACAAATTTTGACAAAGTCAAAATTGAGGATTGTGATGAGAAAACTGATGATGAAGTTGAAAAAAGAAAAATATTTTTGAAATTAAATGAAATGTTTCAAGATACTGTTTTACACTCTACTGAAATAGGTGAATGCTCTAAGCAAAACCCTGTTAAGAAGAATGTAAAACAAAAACAAAAAGTTAAAATTTCAGAAAATGTTCAAAACAAAAATAAAAGCTCATCAGTTCAATCATCCAATCATTATGAAAAACCACAAAAATTGAAAAATCAAAACTCACAAAAAGTTGGAAATAAGTGGTGCAGGTTTGACCACAGTGCGCAAAAGCCAAAACAAGTTTACAGGAGAAGGCAGGATTACCACAAGGCAACTCAATGTTTTGATCTAAGTGTGTGGTATGAAAATGGTGTGTGGTATGAAAATGAGGAAAGGTATGATAACAGAGTGTGTTACACTTGTGGCTATCAAGGACACATTGTTGTTAACTGCCAAAGCCAGAGATTCGAAACAAGAAGGTGCTATGAATGACACATTAGAGGCCATATTGCAAGAGATTGCCCAATGAGATCAAAGAGAAGATCGAGGGCTGAATCTCATGGACAAAAGAATGAATCAGTCAAGGTCGAAGAAAAGCCCAAAGATAAGAAACAGAAGAAACAAAAGGTGAAGTTATCACAGGGGCAGAAAGATCGACTGAGGAAGAAGAGAAAAAAAGTTAAAGAATATTTGGAAAAGATTTTGTCCTCGGATACAACTGGTAATCCGAGAAAAAAGTTCTGATGAATTGTTTTCCTCAACTGCAAAGGCAAGTAAAACGAATTCATTAGATGCAAATCTGAGGACAAAAGGGTTGATAAAGAAATAAAAATTAACTAATCAAACCAACGAAAAATCAAAGAAAGTTAATTTTTCCGATAAAGCCTTTATCAAAGTGTTTAAGTATACCAAAGATTGTGAAAAATCATGCACGTCACGAGTTGACAAATTTGGAAAGCTTAAACATTGTAGAGATTGGGTTCCAATAAAGAATAGCGATGAATTTGTTTCTGAGAAAACAAAAGAGTTATCTTCTGGCGATGAATTTGACTTGTCAAAGTCAAAAGAGCCATGTTCTGGCAATGATTCTGACTCGTCAAAGTTAGAGGAGCCACGATCAGGCAATGAATCTGACTCAAAAAAGTCAGAAGAGCCACAAATTTAGGGAAAAAGTGATGAATCTGTATTGTCAAAATCACCCAAGGCTGGTCAGGCTTGGGTGAATCTGTTCAAGTAAACACCTGACTTGCCGGAACTCCCAGGTTGGTAAGTGTGGAGTAGCAATCGGCATCTTTCTTGAGAAATTCACAGGTTGGTAACTGTGATATTTCGAATTTCAAAAGATTAATCAAGGACATTAAGTTGTACTTGATTTATTTTTTTCCGACAAGTGGTTAAAGGAGAACTATGTGATGAAAAGAACCCCAAGTTTGTGAAAAGACAAACAAAACTAATTTTCCGGAAAAACTATTTTTGATTAAAACAAACTTAAGTGATTTGATATCATGTTGTCACTTTACCTTGTACAGTTTGTTTTCAAATTTTCCCAGAAAATCAAGATTGAGACATATTTTGATTTTAGGGGGAGAAAAATTTTTAAAAAATTAGAAAATGCCAAAAACATTGAAAAAGCAAAAATGAGTTTTGTTGTGAATAAGAGGAAATGATAGTAAATCAGTGGACTATCACAGCATGCTAAAGAAATGAAATGTCAAATGTGATAAACGGTCTCACAAAAGATGTAGCTAGACTAGTAGATTTGCGATAACGATACAAACTTAAATGAAAAAGCCTAGTTCTAGTGGGAAAACATGGTTGAAAGCATAGTACTTAGTTTTGTCCTTCGTGATTGTGTACCTACTCAGTAATCGCTGATTGTCGAAAGACATAAAACCGGTTAAGTCTGTGAGCTTTCACAACTTTGCTGAAAAGTCACTGTGGTTGTGCATTTCATTTTGCAAAGATTTAAACTTGTTTTATTTCTTTATTTTGTTTAAGCATTGGACATCCTCTACGTATACGTGAGTATCGACCTGGATGTTATTGCCTAAACGTTCTGCTTTATTTTCTTTGGTGTTTCGTTTAAGCTTTGGATCACCTCTGCGTATACGGAAGTATCGACCTGGTGGTTAAAGCCTAAACAACTTCAACTTGTTTTTTTTTTCTTATTTTGTTTAAACATTGGACTTTCTCTGCGTATCGAAAGATCGACCTGATTGTTAATGTTTAAACATTCTGAGTTTTTTTTCGAACATATCACAGTTGATGAAAAGTTTAAAAGCATTACTTGAGTCAGTGTATTGCATGATGAGGGGATATGCTGAGATCGTGGGGTCCATAAGAATTTAGTGCAAAATTAATATACCTTAACGTATCGGTAAGCATTTCGAAAGTTTTAGATTGAGTTTAAGAGGACAACTATATCGTCAATCTATGTGAATCGTTTAGAACTTAAAATGATTAAAGCTTAACGGTGCTAGTGATTTGTCTCATAAACTGATATGATCCTCTTACACAAACTCACAAAAATATTGTCTGTATATATTTCTTTATTGCATTTCTCTAAAAACAAAAACCCAAAAAGATTGTGTTTTTGTATAGACATTTGAAAATTCAAAAAGATTTTCGACAACTGATGTTGAAAAGCTGATATTCAAAATTCTGAGTGCTAAACATGATGAATCACATTGGGTTGGGAGAATATGTTAAAAACTTTGAATGTTCTATACAAATGTTTTGAAAGATTGTGGGTTTAGTTAATCAAGGTCATTCACTTGAACTTGATGTAACTATTTTTATTGATGAAAGAATGATTTCTACCAGTAAGTTTCTTAAATCTAAATGTTATAAATTTGTGAAACTTATGTTGTGGTAGAGGATGTGCAGGTGACAATCTAGAACTTCATGGCACAGATTGTGTAAAGTTTGAACCAGAAAATAAATTCCAGCTTATTGAAAGGGGGAGTTTACATTCTGGATCAACAATCAAATTGAAGTTTGAAGAATGAGATTGATAGAAGTTTAAGGGAGCTTTACAGTGTTAACGCAAAGACTGATGGAGACTGAAGACTATGAAGACTCGACACTACAAACTTCGTCGACATCCAAGGGGAGTCTGTTAGTGCTGTTTGTCTGTCAACTTCGTCTGGTATCAAGTCTTGCATTGTTAGACAATTTAGATAGAGACTAAGACTAAAGACTCGACGCCGAAGACTTTGTCAACATCCAAGGGGGAGTCTGTTGGTGCATCTACTGTCTGTTAACTTCGTCTTAATCGAGTCTTATGTCTAGATAGGATGAACGAGTGCACAACAGGGATTGAATTAGGGTTTGTACATGTTAAAAGAGGTAATTTCGTTTGAGGAGTGTCAAAGGACATGTTCAAACGAAATCCCATCAACTATATATAGGGTTGTGCATGTCTCATTTGATACGGAATTAAGTGTGTGAGAGCTGAGGTGCTGCCGGATTTTTGTCAGAATTGATTGTAAAAGCTCAGAAAGTCATCAAAAGATAAAGATTAAAAGGAAACAAGTTGTTTGACGTCATTTACATTGATTCCGCCTTTGTATTTGATGATGAACTACTCAGATTGACTTTTTAGGGTCACACGACAATCCAACACTCATACTGACACTTCACTAGAGGAAGAGCAGAAGGTCTGTACGAGCTCTGTTGCTACCAGTTTCGAGTGAAAAGTTAAGAAAAGTTCGAAGAGAAGCTTAGAAAACTTAGATTCGACTTATATTTAGGTGAGATTAGTGTTTATACACCGTGGAATCTATCAGATCTGGACTTTTCTTGATGAGATGAGGTCACACTTCATTATTCCTAAGAACTCAATGATGACATCACCTTAGAACGGCTCAAATCCGAAGATCTAGCGGTGGAAAAGTGAGATCTGATGGTGAAAAAGATGAAGAAGTGCATGTAGATTATAGAAGTACAAGATTTAGGTCGGAAACTTACAAGAATCGCGAGTAATCGAGAGAAAAGGGTCCAAGAGCGTGTTGGTCGAGTGAGAGCTGTCACATCACTGTTCAAGTGATGAGACAAGTGCTATTTATAGGTGAAGGGGAGTGGAGGTGATGCAGTTCATCGGATCGGACGGTTGTCCGATCGAGCGACACCTCGATCGGGTGGCAATCCGATCGGATGGTAATCCGATCGGATGGCCATCCGATCGATCGGTCAGTCGATCGGTGGCATCCGACGAGTTGTGTTTCGGTGTTTTGATGAGCGTTGCGATAGTTTTGGTTATACTTTTCATATATATATATATATATATATATATATATATATATATATATATATATATATTTATTTAATATAATTAATCACAAAAGGTCGTACATACGTATTTACATTCCCTAGTTTGCGTTGCGATAGTCGGGTTTCGTTTCGAGTTTGCGTTACTTGCGACACATCACGGCTATCGAGGAGGGTAGAATAGGTCCTCACTCAACGTCATCGTGAGTGTTAGTATGTGTGATGAGACGTGTTATGCTACAATGATCAACGGGGTACCACCCACTCGTATTGCCATCATCGTCACGACGGTCGGTGGGGTAGTACGCACTCGTAGAGTCATTGTTAGCTCTAATGTTTGCGTTAATGTATTATGCGAAAATAGCATTGTAATAGTGTAGTATGCGACGCAGTTACATTATGATCTGAATCTCTGGTGCTAGGCGTAACGAGTGTAGCGATTAGTAACCACGCACGAACGTGCGGGTTGTTACAGAAACATTGAATCTGGCTTTTCCAGTCTGTTTTGATGGTTTTGATCCCTGATTTGGAATACCATTTGATAGTTTTTGATGTTCCCCTGTATTATAAATCATGGGCAACACTTGTATGGTCCAGATTATAGCCCAAATTACGAGAAACGATCCTAACGGTTCTTGAAAATCTATATATACCCACTTGCTTTCATTCATTTCTTCATACCATTTGCTCTAAATCTCCTCTAAGTTGAAGCCTTAGCTTCATACTTGAGTGTTTTAGATCAAATTCTTCCTTACTTGGACCTTTTGTAAGCTTCTTTCATGCTTTTTATGCTTTTCAAGCATGAAAGTCAAATAGTGTTTGACTTTCTACTTTGACCATGAATTGGTCAACACAAAGTTCGTTTGAACTTTGCAACGTGAGCATAATCACGATGGTTATAGTCCCTTGTAACTATACCTACTGATTACCATGTTTATTAGTCGAAGTGACGAGTCAAAGTTTCGGTCAAAATACGTGTTTATGCGTATTTTGCAACGAAGCTATTTTCGGGTATCAAAATACTTTGTTTTGATATCAAACTTGTTTTCTAACTTAGTTAAACATGTTTTAGCATGTTTAACTCGTCACTTTTAGTCTAGTGCTTGTTTAGGGTCGTAAGTCAAGCGGTCTAAACCACCGCTTAGACTTTAGAACCAGACCCGTTTGGTCGATCGTTAGGATCCGACCAAGCATATTTTGTGACCATAGTTGTATAGGGAATAACCTTCCGAGGTTATACCTTATGGTCACTTAGTTTAATTAGTTGTATGATAGGTAGTTTATATGCCTTAGGAAAATGATCAAAATGCCCTTTCCATGCATAATAGGTATTTAAGCATATGTAACTTAACTTTTGCCATTTAAACTGATTATGCAACTTATCTAAACATGTTAGGGCATATAATACTTGTCATAGGACTAGTTAGGCTCCTCGAACGCGCATTTTCACGAACGACGCGTTAAAGTAGCATAAGCTACCTTAATGGGTCATAACGGGTCGTAAGCACTTAGGATAGGTTCCAATTTAGAATGTAGGCTTTGTTAAACCATATCACATGAGTTCCAATACTCATTCGGTATACAAGACCTCATTTTACCCGATCTTCCGATTTAGGTGTCGATTTATTAACTAGTGATCCGATTACTAGGTGCTTCTTGATTTCCTTAGTTTGCCTGAGCTTCGTTTAGTTCATTCGATCAAGGATACTTGCAATTCAATGTGAGTACATAGTTCCCTATTTTACTATTTTTGATTGTTTTGGGGTGATTCATATGTGTTAAACAATTTTGATGCTTTAAACGACGATTTCAAAAACGAACACTATGGTTTATATTAAACAAGAACGATTTTGATAATGTGAACGAAATTTTTGGACGTATTTACATAACGAATAACATTCATTAGCTTTGGCCAAGCCGACCAGTATTAGGTTATGGTACCATAGGATCTGACAAATCCTGTTATCGGACTGCACCTATGGTTATGTGTGGGGGTTATGTGGATAACGACTGAACCTGTTAATTGTTAACTTACCCTATGGTGGTTTGTTAATACGAGTTGAACGATGGACGAGTTACGAAGGTTTGAATGTATTCCACGAGACGACCAAAAGTAGTTTTCACAATTAAAACGAGAACGATTTGAACGAGAACGATTTGAATGATTTTAAACGATTGGAACGATTTAAACAAGTTAAACGAATTGAACGAACGATTGGTTTTTGGTTAGTGTTTAGATAACGGGACGGGTGTAATATGATAAAAGCATGGTAGATACGCCGCTGGTACTTCTTATATATAAGTGTTTTTATCATATTACATACCGTGGTGTTATTTAGTTCACTTGGACGAACGATTTTCAAACGAGACACACAACGATGTTTACTAAACGATATAAACCATACGAGCTTTATTACGAGAACGAGTTACGATTTGGTTTACGTAAACAAATGTTTTTGGGTTAAGATTCATGGCAACGAGATTTTATAAACTATAACCAACTTGTTCTGACTTGGTTATTCATTTTATAATATAAATGTTTTACAAAACAAGGTTTTCTAATATCAATAAACGAAGTTGTACGAGTCATTTCAACATGAAAACGAGCCATGAATCTGATACTCACACAAAACATATGTGCTCGCCGGCATTTCTTTGCTGACTTTATTTTTACATATGTTTCAGGTGGTGTCGAATGATGTTGATTGAGACTAGGATGCATGCTCACTTAGGACTGGACGAGGCCTTAGTGACTAAATAACAAATGATAGATGATGTGGTTGTGTTTTAACTTAATGTCAAGACAGTGTTTAATGTTAATATTTTAATAAAACGAAACTTTTGAATCCATGGTTGTGAAACAATAATTCTGTCGCTCCACTCCCCGACGTTTCCGCCACGGTTTGGTTGTTTTACACGGTCGGGGTGTGACAACTGTTGTTTTTATCACTTTAGGTGGGTGAGCCTAATTAGTGATATACATCATTATTGGGTGACAAGACCCAATAGTGGTATGACCACAGTCATAGATCCGGTTAAGTGACAACTGAACCAGCTAATTATAAGAAAAGGGGCAAATGTAAAAAACTCTTAATGTTGTAAATTATAACAAATTTGTTTTTGTACAAAAATGAATGAACTTACCAGTATTTCCTGCTGACCAAATGTTATTAAAACGCATTTCAGGTGATTACAGTAGATCGGAATAAGAATTGTGATACGGCACCGAAAGGCTTAAAGAAGTGGCTTATTTCATCAATCAAACTAAATCAAGAAATGTTGTTTTATATATTCGGGTTTATCCCATATTAAAGCTACCTTTGTAAAACATGGGTTTACTCCCATCTATTTAACAAATAAAATCCGGTGTTTCAAAACTCTGATAATTTTCCTAACTCACGGTGCTGATGAACAATTCCGCCGCAATGATCTTAAAATAACCATCGGTACCACTTGACTGCTCGCGGCTCCCGTCCAGGGTGTGGTCGGGGGACGTGACAGCAACCCTCACACCGCCTAATAGTCCCTCGTGGCCCGCGAGGGAATTAAAGATGGCTGTCGCGGGGCGCGATAGACTTCCGGATCAGCTATAAAAGGGACAGAAAGCAGCCATTTCAATCGTTCACTTTTCTTTATTTTCTCTCAATATCTGTTGACGGAAATTATAGCCAAATGCCCCCTAATTAGCGAAGCTCTGCCTCGTCGTAAGTATTATAACCCCCGGTTACATATTAGATACGCTGCCCGATTGATCTAGTGCTCCGTAACGCAGGTCGAGGCTCTGCCTGACTCAGTCGTTGGAGTTCTGTCTCGGGGAGGGTATAACTAATGTAAAATTTGGGTTATTATACTAACGCTTGTGCATTGTTTATTTAATAGATTATAACCATGAAGTCACCAGGAAATACCTAAAATAGCAATGTGAGTTAATCCTTCTTTTTGTAAACTGTTTTTAAAAAACCTCAATTGTTTTAACTTATATTTAACAGTGATTATGTATTTGTATTCTACAATTATCTTCTGTATGTTGGGGTTTTGTATACAAAATTTGTTACTACACTGTGAGTAGTAACATTACCACCAGTCAGGATTGTCAGTACCGTGGGTGGTAATTAAAGTAGATGTAAACAAATGTAATTGCTGGATTGCCCTCAATGCTATAAAATGATAAAACTTGTTTTGATTAAACTGGTATTCACTCGCCAGTATTTCTTGTTGATAAAACCTTTTAAACACGTGTTTCAGGTAACTTAGTGTGAAGCCAATATAAGCCAGCTGGAGAGTACTAAAGGCTTAGAAAAGTGGCCATAAAAGTTACCTAAATAAAGAAGAAGTTTTATTTCAATAAATTAGGGTTTATCCCTAAAAACATGTTTGTAATAGAAACCTGGGGTTTTCCCATGTATTTATTAATTATAAAAATGTGGTGTTTTACTCTGATAAACTATTTCCTAACTACGGTCCTGATGAAATTTTCGCTGCCAAATTAATAAACACCGATACCAACGGCTCTGAGTAGCTCGCGGTCGCCCGCCTTCCGGGGCAGGGGTCGGGGGTTTCGACACTTCAAAAGCAGCCCTAGACGCTGGTAAAGACTTCTGACCGCTTGCACTTCTAAGCCTCGAACTGATGTTCCGAGGCTCATGGATTGCCACCTTAGAACCAACCATCGGGCCTGCCTTGCGTTTTCGGATTAAACGACTCTCCAAATCCTCATGCTCATCGCTGCTAAGATCCTTCACCGGGGGGGATCTTTGAGAACCCTCGGGCCCCTCTGATGAATCCCCTTCACGGGAGGGAGTCTTCTCCCCCTTCCTAGCGGCAGCAGAACTCCCAACGTCAGGAGTTTTCCCATTCAATAATGTTCCCCATCTCTAGATTAACCACACCACCAACCACAAATGAAATTCCCCTGCAATCCGCTTGTAACAAGCTCCACAAAGACACCTCTGCACAAGCAAACAAACACCAAAGATGACTGGATGAAAACAAGAACCACAAGCCAAGGCATAAACAACAAGCATTATAAAGAAGCAAAAAAAGGACTACCTTTTTTCCCAAAATAAGCTTTTGGACGAACAGGGTAAAGAGGGCTCAGACCCCCCATAGCGAAAATCCCTTCCGGGAAACTGTAAGCCCTGGTAGGATGCTCGTACATCCTCTTCCACAAAACAGTCTCATTCGCTGAAAGTGCAAGAATGTTGTCCTCAGTAACCGTTTTCGGATCCTTCAGTCGGGGAGATTCCGGGATCAGAGAAGCCGAAACAAAGATAAACCTGTTCTTCCGTTCTCTTAGATAGGTAGATGTTGGCATTAAAGAGTAGCAGGGTAGAGAGACACTGTCCTTCTGTTCTACAAAGGTAAACCAATCTCCATCTGATTGGAGCCGATAGAACATGCGGAAGAAAGGTACAAATGGTTCACTAGAGACAACAATGCAAGAAAGCTCGAAATGCACCATTCTCATAAAGGTATAGACCGCCGGATTATCTGGGTCAGGCAGACACGGGGAAAATTCCGATGGGATTTGACAAGTTGTGACGAAAGATTCAAGATCATCCTTCGTGAGGATAGAACGGATTTATGATCACCCTGTTCGGCTCATCGTCGAAGAAAGCAGGGGATAAAACATAGATAATGATGAAGGAAAAAAGGGAAGTTATAGCGAAAATAAAGGGACGCTCAGTGTTTTAAAGGAGTTTGCTGACAAAGGGCGGTAACCGTCATGTCAAAGATTTAAAAATAGATCTTTGATTTAAAGGAGTTTGCCGCAAAAGGAGAAGGCAAGAGTGTAAAGGACAATCCTTTATGGCATACAGACCGCCGGATCATCTGGGCACGTGTGACAGGGCAAAAAACCACAACCGTAGGATTAAAACTCCTCCTTGATCTAGGGGAACTGATGGGATTCGTCATCATTAGTGGGCCCCACCACTACAGTCCCGGAGTTGCTCTACTTCAGCCCAGGCTCACATGGCTTGAGCCTCGTGACCTGGGGCTAGAGATGACTTGACGACGAGGACCACTTGTTGCCCAATGAGCTCATCTTGGGCTCCTGTTATTTGGGCTGGCCTACAGGCCCAAACCTGAATTCATCTCTTAAAAGAAACCGTAAGAAGAGGCAGGAAAAGCTAAACATGTGATATCTCTGATATCATTAATTACCTAAAAGAGAGAGAGAGAGAGAGAGAAAGATGGTCAGAAAGGGTACTGTGGCAGCTGGCTCCATTAATGAAGCTAAGGATTCGGCCGTTAGGGCTCATACACTTGTCTGAGTTCCCCAAAACCTCTTAAATACCGTTAGATGGTCTCAGGTATGCTTCCCAAGGAGATAAGCACACCCCTTTATATAAGGAAGGTGAAGATCATGGTTGAGGTATGCATTCAAAACCTTCCTCTCATTAAACACACTTGCACTGCATTTACTCCGACATTCCTCGGACCACATTAAAAGCACATCGCACAGAATTCACACCAAGGAGAATATTCCGACGACCACATGCTCGTCATAATAGGCTTCTCACTTTCAGGCAAGGTTACTTATTCTCACGCCGGAGCTTGGTCACGGATTCCTCCGCCGGGGTCCTCCGTGGTGAGGCTAACGATGTTCTCTTTTGTAGGAAAACGGCGTTGGACCTTTGCAACATTGACGAGCTCTGTTGACTACCGACCGGTATTCGAGGACTCGACACCAGTCACTCTCTACTAGTTTATGGTTCAATCAACTGGTTATGAAAACACCGATCTCATCCACTTAACTTTCTTTTGTTAGGATTGTGAACTTACTAACATAATAGTTTGTCACGCATTTATGTGCTTGGTACAAAAGGAAGGAACCAATGTGTGTTATAAAAGTGTTCCTTCTTGAAGATTATAGTCACATAGCTTAGATTTAAGAATATGTTTAAAGAGTTCGAGATAATTAAACTGTTAAGTTATAGTTTTTTGAACATCAAAATTTAATAACAAAAATAGTTGGAAAACAACCTGTGAAAATGACAATTGTAGAATGGCTTGTCATTTTTTTAATATATATATATATATATTAGGTAGGGTCATGCAAGAACCACCTTTATTGCGAGAACCGAGAGAAGCAGTGTGAACACAACAAAATAAACCCACTATACCACCAAAAAACTAAAAAAAAAAACTACCCCCCCCCCCAAAAGATAAAAACTAAACCCCCCAAAAAAATGCTAAAAACTAAACCCCCAAAAAACGTAAAAAATCTAAAAAACACACAATTTTTTAATTTAAATCGCTACTTTTAGTAGCCAATTTTTTTTATTTAAATCGCTACTTTTAGTAGCCAATTTTTTTTAAATATATTTTTTTAAATTTTTTAATAACTAAAAGTATAGAATTTTAGATAAAAAAATATTAAAAAAATTCTAGGTATTTTTTGTTGTATTCACATTGGTTCTTGCCGTTTTTGCAATAAAGGGTGGTTCCTAAATGATCCTTCTCCTATATATATAGGTTAGGTTATTGTATATTAAACGTGAGAAGTGAATGTAGATTTTTTCCCATATAGTCAAACATGTATTTTATTCTTAAAATTAAAAAAAAAATTATATAATTAAACTAGTTGAGTAATTATATGATTTTTTTTATGTTTAGCAACTAAAAATAATGCTTATGGGAAAAAAATTAAAAATAATTTCCTTAACTTTCATGTTTAGTAGGGCTGTAAAGGAACCGAACATTAAGCGAACAGCGAACAGTTCTTGGCATGATTTGGCGACACTTTGAGTAGTATAAATAGCCATAAGGTCTTGATTCTCAACTTGCACATTTCCATTATCTTCTTCCTCTATTCTTGGAGCTTGTTTCCAGAACTTAGAAGCCTCCTACTGAGTTCTGAAAGTGTTCTTCAACACTAGTAAGTGCTCTCTCTAGTCTATTTCATTTCTAGGCTAAGTTATTAGCCGAAAATCAAGCAAATTGACTTTTGCTTTGACTTTCGGTTATGACTATTATAGTCAAGCCAATGTTCGATTCGAGCATGGCTACGTGATCATAATAATGAAGGTTATAATCATCTGAGATTATACCTTCTAAAGATCACGTGAAGTAGGCGAAATGACGAGTCAAGTTTATATTAAATAAAAGAGCAAAAAACGTAAATTTTGCAAATTACGCTAATTGAGTTATTAACTATCAAGACCTTAAATTTTGACATCATAAAAGTTTATAAAACATATTAGGACATGTCTAAACATGTCTAACTCGTCGTTTCTTGTTTAGAGCTTAATTCTATATCAAAAGTCAAACAGTTTAACTTTTGCTTTGACTTTTGATTCTGACCCGTTTGGTCAACATTAGAAGTTGATTAAAACTGATATTATGACCATGTAAATATAAGGTATAACCCTTAGAAGTTATATATCTCTTGGTCATATAGTTTAGTAGGTCAAATGACAAGTCCAAATACTTATATTTTAAAAAGGACAATTATGCCCTTTTGATCTTAAAAGCGAAATAAATGGTTTTCAAACCAAAATAACTAATATTCTGACTTTTAAACAGAATGAATAATATTATAGAATGTGTTTTAACACATTGGACTTGTCATAAGACCCATCTAACCTTCTGAACCCGCTTTTACGACCATAACAAGTTATACGAACCTAGTTCGTATAATTTAGGCGTAACGGGTCTAAATGCTTCAAAATCACTTCAAAATAGAATGTTTGGTTAATTGTCCTTATCCAAAAGGTCATTGTACTCGGATATATATAAACCACATTTATTCCGATTTACGCTTAATCTAGCGAATCTATTCTTAAGTGACGGGTCATGTCTAAAGGAACTAACCTTTGACCCATATACATTCTAACAGATAAATAATTCTGTTCATTCCAGACCATAGAACCCCCCAGATAATCGGACTTTGGTCAATAATACTTTTACTTGCGGCTTTTGCTAAATTATAATCATATTTGACTGGAAGCTAGCAAAAGGTAAATACTCTTAACTTATTTTAGTTCTTAAACTTAGGGTATGGCGAATATGCCACTTGGAGCGGGTATTACATAAATGAGCCGACTATGATTGCTCATAAATGTAAGAACTTGGTTTAATCCGTTTTACTTGATAACTGAAACAATTGGGGGTTATTGGTATCGTGTCCGGGCGTCCCGACTCATGAACTATTATGGTCATACAGAATAGCATGCAGGGGTAGGCATGTCGACTGTAAGACACGTTTTATTCAACTTTGGTGTGTACCCTTAATCATTATAGCACTGAAAATAACCGGCTATGATCCCTGGTTCCCATTGTATGGCAAGTATGTAAATCTGGTGATAAGACAAAATCCCAAGAAATATTAAATGATTACCTACGGGTTTTCTATATGTATAAAACTCTTTTTGAAAAATTGTTTTCAAAACGAGTCGGTTAATTGTATTTATCAGCGAAAGCTGACATGTTTTTAAAAGATTGAATCGCAGGTACTGAACCTTATAATAGGTTAGGAATCCGGGTCAGCTAGAATGAAGGCTAAAGAATTTGCAACTCCTCAGCTTAAGGCCTATGATGTCTAAGCTCTTTTTATTTCCATCCTGCTTGTGGGCTTGTACTCGAATACATGTACAACTTTTGTTTATATATTCAAGACTTTTGTTGAATTAAATATTTTTACTCTAATACTTCCACTGCATTATTAAATTGTGATACTGTTATCCAATCGTCAGGATCCATCTGGGTCCACCGGAAATCAGAGTGTGACATACTAGAGGCAAGAAAGGCAAAGCCGTTGCCTCTTGTATTGATAAAGATTTTAAGACTTTGCTTTTTTCCTTTCCTTTGTCTAGAGCAGGGGCACAACTTTTAAGGGGCTGGGGGGCCGACCCCTGAACTTTTCGCTCAGTAGTGTTATGTATGTACGTTTCGTATGGGATTTTTTAGACATATACGTTTTCGACCCCCAAATATTAGGTCCGGTGACTTTCGACCCCCCGGTGGAAATTTTCAAGCTTCGCCACTGGCCTAGAGCCCTTCGCAAGCTCGTCGATGAACGTGGGTGCCCGCAGACGAAGACTGTTCGACTCGACGAACAAGGTATGTCTTGAAGATGCCTGGTATGACTCTTGTGTTGTAATGACCCTTGAATCACCATAACCATCTTACATTGAAATGAAACTGTGTCTAGAAGGTTCCACAAACGAATCGGCCAACTTTTGTTGCTGGCACAACCTTTGTCGTGTCAAATGATTTTATACGGGTCATAACATTATACAACCTGTATATAGAGTGTGAAAATAAAACGACACTTCAAGGGTGTGCCTATTAGCACACTAATGTGCCTATTGGCACACCAAACCCTAGCAAAACTAGGGTTTATATACGCAGCGTATTGGTCAATACGCAGCGTATTGGTCAATACGCAGCGTATAGGGTTAACCCTCTACGCTGCGTATTAACCTATACCTAGCGTAGGTAAACCCTGATTCTCAGTACCTGATCAGCAATCATTGCACAGATAACAAGGGTTTATATACGCTGTGTATAGCTCAATACGCAGCGTATATAAACCATCTGAATTTTTGGGGTCATTTTGATGGGTTTGAAGCATCAGTTTTTCACAAGGTTTATATACGCTGCGTATAGAGCTATACGCAACGTATATAAAGGTCAGAAAATGTCTTTTGTACCCTTGTGTTGAGGCTATACGAAGCCAAATACAAGGGTAGTTGTGTCATTTTTGTTTCATACGCTTCCTAGGGATCTATACGCAGCGTATATAAAGCTCCATTTTTGTATTATTTTTTTTTTTTTGTGTATTCCTTTGTTTATTTATAAAAAAAAATATTTGTGTGTATTTTGGGGTATTTCCATGTTTATTTATAAAAAAAAACAATATTATTGGTAAATAATACAAATATAAATTAGAAAAATTAAAAATAATACAAAGGGACTTTGGCCTAGTTAACAAAGTGGGACCTATACTATAGTGTCGTATAGTATAAGTCTCGTATAAACCTCGTATAAGTCTCAATTAGGTCTTGTATTTGCCTATAGGCCTATATGGACCTATACTATAGTGACGTATCGTATTGCATCGTATCGTATCGTATCGTATAGTGTATATTATCGTATCGTATAGTGTATACGGGACATATATACACCTATAGACCTATACGGGACATATATACACCTATAGACCTATACGGGTGTTATATCGTATCGTATAGTAGCGTATCGTGTCGCATCGTATCGTATAGTGTATAGTATAAGTCTCGTATAGGTTCCATGTAGGTCTTGTATACGCCTATAGGCCTACACGGGACCTAAACCACACCTATAGGCCTATACGGGACATATATACACCTATTGACCTATACGGGTGTTATATCGTATCGTATAGAAGCGTATCATGTTGCATCGTATCGTATAGTGTATAGTATAAGTCTCGTATAAGTGATGTATATACACCTATAGACTTATACGGGTGTTATATCGTATCGTATATTATCGTATCATATAGTGTATAGTATAAGTCTCGTATAGGTTCCATGTAGGTCTTGTATATCCCTATAGGCCTACACGGGAACTAAACCATACCTATAGGCCTATACGGGACATATATACACCTATAGACCTATACGGGTGTTATAGCGTATCGTATATTATCATATCGTGTTGCATCTTATCGTATAGTGTATAGTATAAGTCTCGTATAGGTTCCATGTAGGTCTTGTATATGCCTATAGGCCTACACGGGAACTAAACCACACCTATAGGCCTATACGGGACATATATACACCTATAGACCTATACGGGTGTTATATCGTATCGTATATTATCGTATCGTGTTGCATCGTATCGTATAGTGTATAGTATAAGTCTCGTATAGGTTCCATGTAGGTCTTGTATACGCCTATAGGCCAACACGGGACCTAAACCACACCTATAGGCCTATACGGGACATATATACACCTATAGACCTATACGGGTGTTATATCGTATCGTATATTAGCGTATCGTGTTGCATCGTATCGTATAGTATAAGTCTCGTATAGGTTCCATGTAGGTCTTGTATACGTCTATAGGCGTACACGGGACCTAAACCACACCTATAGGCTTATACGAGACATATATACACCTATAGACCTATACGGGTGTTATATCGTATCGTATAGTAGCGTATCATGTTGCATCATATCGTATAGTGTATAGTATAAGTATCGTATAGGTGATGTATATGCCTGTAGGCCTAAACGGGACATATACTACGCTATACGATACGATATCACACTTATAGGCTTATACGAGGTCAATACGTGACATATACTACGCTATACGATACGATATCACACTTATAGGCTTATACGAGGCCGATTCGTGACCTATAATACACCTATACGATTCGATATAACCTTTATAAAAAAACCCTTCATATACGCTGCGTATAGGTCTATACGCAGCGTATATAAAGGGTCAAAAAGACCATTTAGCCCTTCATTTGGGGCTATACGAAGCCAAATGCAAGGGTAAAAATGTCTTTTGACCCTTTATATACGCTGCGTATGGGTCTATACGCAGCGTATAGTGGGAAAGACCATTTTACCCCAGTATTTGGGGCTATACGCAGCCATATGTAAGGGTAAAATTGTCTTTTTGACACTTTATATACGCTGCTTATAGGTCTATACGCAGCGTATATAAAGGGTAATTTTTATTTTTAACCACAAACTTGTGGTAAAAATATACTTTTTGACCCTTTATATACGTTGCGTATGGGCCTATACGCAGCGTATATAAAGGGTGAATTTAAAAAAAACATTTTTAAGTATCGTATCGTATAGTATAAGTCTCGTATAAACCTCGTATATGTCTCATATATATCTTGTTCAAGGTTGCCGCCTCTGCCTCGTCATCATCGCCGTAGTCTGGCATCTTCACGTTCGGGAGGGAAGAGCAGCCATTTCCTACGGAAGTAAGCTCAGCATCTTATTTGGTAATCACTCCCAGCCATGAGCTTTGCAAAGTATGCGAGGTCGGTAGCTTCATCGTGCGAGTCACGTACAATAATAGGAGTCAGAGTCGAAAGTATCTCATTCACGTCAATAATAATTTCGTACACTTATTTGTATGTATGTATATCAATAACATATAGGCTACTTAGCATAATCAAGCAATTTAATGCATTATATTACGTATAACTCTCGTTTTTGGGGGTCATTTTGTTTTTGGCAAGTCTAACTCGTGTAGACTACGCTTTGATTGGCACCTTATTTTAAAGGTATTCCTCACTAATGTCCTTGCCTTGTATTTTCTTTGTAAGGTGTCTGACTCGTGGATCTTGGCGCTTTCGTGAATGCAATGAAAACCTTTTTGTAAAATGTTTTCGTGAGAGAACTCTAGTGATTGTAGTCTAGACTCGAGAAAGAATCCTAGTTCACTACAATCGAAGCTCTGATACCAAACTGTCACACCCTGGCTTTGCGGAAGCGTATGATGTGTGACTAGCTTGTTATCATTGCATTCAATCGTAATAAACAACTACATGATCAAAACGATGTTCATCCATTTATGAAAATTTAAGTATTACAAATACTTGTTATTTAAGTCTTCAAAACACGACCTTTGACAAGGTTTCAATTTAACAAAAGTGGATGACATCTAGACTTGTAGTCTACTTCTAGTTATGACACTTGCGCCCAAGATCCATCCTGTCACCTGAAATACATGTAATTTTGGAAAACATCAACATAAAGTTGAGCGAGTTCATGCGTCTTGTATATCTTGTATGAAAACATAGTTTGTAACCTTTACAAATCAAGTATTTATTGTATAAATCACGTTTTCTTGTGTACACCACGTACTAAATGAGTGTTTGAGCAAGGACATTAAGGCATGTGAGGACATAGGGAGCTTTAGTATTTTCTCCCTTCACTGTGTCGATTTTCCCTCGACTGTGTCGATTAACCTCGACTGCGTCAATTTCCCTTGACTGTGTCGATTTCCCTCGACTGTGTCGATTAACCTCGACTGTGTCGATTTCCCTCGACTGGGACACCGAAGCACTCAATTGGTCACATAAGGACCATGAGTGGGGCTCGGCCGTACCCGTTAGATCTAACCCTCGTCCCTAATTAAGTATTAATGGCATTTTTGTATTTAGTCTATGCTCACATGATCTAGTATTTTCTAGGCTTTTCTTAAAGCTCATCATATTGCACTCACCATGAGTGCTTCTCGTATTTTTACCCTTTGTAAAAATTGTAATATTTGTAACATGTATTTCACCCCCGAGAGTTATAAAAACTGAAAACAGTTAAAGAAACGGGGGAGCATGAACTCACAACTTTGCGTTCCTGTGCGTCGTAAACTTCACCGGATTTTCTTAATTAACGTCGTAACCTATACGCGTTTTTTTTAACGTTAGTCACTAGACTTGCGTCGCACAAGTACAGTCACTATCTCTTGTGTACGTATTCTTGTGTTAAAAATATTCTATATTTTTAACTACGTATCTTACTTATATTATTTCTCTAAAATTAATATAAGTATCTCGTGTTTTGCACTTTGCACCCGAATTATGTATCTTGTATGTTGTATGTGTATTTTTATGTTTATACTCCTCATGAGTGTTTAGTGTATTTTTAAGTCTTAATACACTAGCACGTATAACACATACTATATACACTTAGCACAAAAGTTGGTGATAAAATAATAAATAATATATATTTTCTCTCAAAAATATACATACTTATATCCATTTTTATTCTTGAAGAAATCCTCATTTCTTATCACCAAAAATTAGGGAAACCTTGGTAATACTTTAAATACATTTTTAGGGAATAAGTTTCCCAAAAACTTATATTTTTCTCTAAGTGTCAAAATTTATAAAAATTTTGACAGAGTTTTCCCTAAAAATGGAGGTTTCCCATGTTTTCAAAACATGTGTTTATTTTCTTTTAAATCGTCAACAATCATCAACAACAATTACTAATTTCTCCATTTCATGAACTTGAATATTTACAAAAATGTGTAGTAATTTACTAGCACATTTAGTAAGTCTTGTTATCTTTAAAAATAAGTTTAATTTCTTAAAAACTTTATTTTTAAAGAATATGAAGTTTCACAACTTCTAGTCAAGATTCACAAAAATATTTCTTTGTTGGACTTCCTTGTTACACAAGTGTTTATACACTTGTTTACTTACTAAAAATATATTTAGTTCATGTAAGATCCGGGTTTTAAACAAGACTAATATTTTTGCTTGGTTCTTCCGAAAAACCACTTGTAGATCTTTAGATCTACATGTTTAGAGTCTTATTTTACAAGAAAATTTACTTTTACTCAAGTTCATGTTTAGTGTGTAGTAGAGTTTCATCATTTAACCCTTTTCATTCTTAACATATTCTATGTCATGTTTCATGAACATGACTAATCCGGGTTAGATGATGATCCGAGCTACCACAACATAGATCGGCACTAAATAATCACCACAAAACAAGTCTTACAAGTTTTACACCATTATATTTCTTTTATCCAACAAGTTCATCATTTTTATAAGACTTTAAACTTTGATCTTATATATTCATGACTTTTATCCGAAAAATCCCTTATTAACCACTCTAAACAAGAACAAGAGGATGTTTTAGAACACTTACTACTAGCTCGAGGCTAGGGAAGAAACTAGACGAAAAATGGGTGGATAAAAGCAAACGGTTGAGGTTCTTCAAATTCCGTGAGCACCGAGCCTCGTTAGCGACCTTCTTACACCATAATATCACCTTGGAATGGATGGATATGGATCGAAAATGGTGGTGGCTTGAGGGACCCTTATGGCCGTGAGCTAGAGGGGGGTAAGGTGAGAGTATTTTGTTGGTGTTGAATGATAAGTATGAATCATGGTCTTGGGGTTTTTATAATTATCTTCCAACATAGCATTATCCTCTAGACAATATGTCCTCAAGATATCAAACATGATCCCATATTATATTCAAAGAAATCAAAGGGGTGTACCCCTTGTCTCCTAACCGTAAGTGGGGGGGGGTCCTAGTTCCATCCTAAATGTTACTTACACTATCTAGTTACATGTTAAGTACTAGGTTTAGTGTTTAAGTATGTTAAGTAATATATAGTGTGTTAGGGTATTCGGGGACCCTAACTAGCTTAGAAAAAAATAAAAACAATGCTTCTAGCATTATTTTGGGTGTTCCGGGTATTATCCGGTTGTTCGGTTAGACACTGGTTCGTTAAAGTGCTAAATCACACTTTTTAGTGTCTTTTAAGTACCCTTCTTGTACCCTTTCAATTCCCAACACTTAGGGAAATATTCTGGATGATAAAACAAAATTTCTGCATAACATTCATATGATTAAATGCTGAATTGAGCTGAATTATACGAAATTATGCACTTAAAGTGCGTTTCGGGTGCTTTTTAGTGCTTATTTTTGCTTTCGCAATGTCTATAAATTAAACCCTTACATGTACTCTTGGGTTTTAATGTACTTTTGTCGTCGGACCTACACCTAGGCCTCAATTCTAATGTCTGACTGCTTTCTGCAGTTCTGTTGACACGATGTGTCTTACCGGTGAGTTTACTAATATTTTTGACGCAACGCTATCATAACGTAATTCTTGCAACATATATCATGCATGAATTCACTTGTATGGAATTCAGAAATTTATTTTTCTGGTAAACTAGATCATGCACAGTCATTTAAGCGCAAATTACTGTTCATCTAGTGTACGGAATGTACGGAAAAGTGACGGTTGTCACAGTCTCCCCCCGTTAAAAGAATTTCGTCCCGAAATTCAAGCGATGCCATTGGTCGCAGGGGAGTTGTGAAACCAATATGGTCACTTAGATTCATGATTTGTCTTCATGTTCCCATGAAATCTCTGGGTCATGTCATGAATTCTATCATACTCAAGTAGATCAATCACGACCTTTCTATGTCTTGTGGACTCTTGGTCTCTAACCTCAACAGGTTTCTATCGTATCACGGACTCTTGGTCCAAAACCTTAACAGGTTTCTATATTATCACGGACTCTTGGTCCAAAACCTTAGCAGGTTTCTATATTATAATTCTTGTCGTTTGTCATTGACGTGAATCTTATTTGTGGGAACAACGACTGTTCCTTAAGTCAGACTCCTCTACAGACTAGACACATGAATGTGTCGCGATCACTACTGATCTTTTTCTGGGAGCTTCATCTTGTGAGCAATGGTTCTGATCCCTACACCGGGGATTCTACCTTTTCGTTTTACAACTCACACTACGCCTTCTCTAGGCGAGGCTCTCATTTAAGTCATACTTCTTGCCTCAAATTCTTACGATTTATGCCGCTCATTGGCGTAATCTTTCTGAATTCTACGGGCTGTCCTGATATGATTACATATCTGAAGGATCTTGCCTCTAGTTTTCCTGGGCCATCTCGGGCCAGTTGATTGTTTACCCTCGGTCTCCGTTCAACATGACGGGAATTTACTCATTATGTTCCGTCTAAAGCTTTACACGAAGCGGTTTAGACGACGGTGTGATAGATACCGTTGTAGGAAAACTCCACTAAGGGCAAGTGAGTGTTCCGACTTTTCATCAAAGTTTATCACACAAGAACATATTGTGTTCATACAGTCTGCATTGTTCAGCAGCTCAGTTCATATTCGAGTTCTTACGATCATCGGTGTGTTGCAACCCTTGTGATCAATAAAGATCGTGCAACGTTTTCTTTCAGGTAATGACGTCCAGTTGCGGCGCGCAATCACTGTATCTATATCAAGATCTCTTCTCGTGATTCCTTAATCAATGTGCCGCGTGCGCAATGTTGTGGTCTCGTTGCATCGACGTACAATCGAGACTTTGTCGAGAGACGTCACATATTTGCAACTCTAGCTCCTTAGCTCTTGGTTGCAGGGTTGGCATGAATTTCGTTCTTGGTTATGGTTCTCACCTTGCGAATTTGAAATCCGCTTTTTGTCATTATTGCACGTAACTGTGCTTTCTCTAAGAGTTGCAAGGTAAATTGCGGCTGTTGCTCACGACCTTCCTTGGTCGCTGGCCATATAAGAATGTAGTCAATAAGTATATGACTTATCCAGGTATGGCTCACACGTTCGATTCATGAGGTCCATGAATATTGTCGATGCATGTGTTAAGCCAAATGATACGACAAGGATCTCGTAATGCTCGAAGCAAGTCCTAAAGGTCGTTTTAGGGATATTTCCTCTTGTATTCACAGTGGAGGACATCTTGTCCTCAAGTTGATCTTTGAGTGGTAACTGGAACCTTACGATTGGCTCATTTGTGTCACCAGTCCCTGGCAAAGGATTCTGATCCTCAATTTTCTGAAGTTTATGTAAAGTGGAGACTACCAACTTTCTCCTTGTCTCCTTAACTAAGGATGTTATGTCCTTAATTTCCTCTGTCTAACAGCTCTTGTAGTTGTATCAGAGGTTCATGCTTCGCTGGTGAAGCTAGTCGGTATGGCGTCATTCAGCCCTGGTACCGCTCCTGGCACGAGATTTGCCTTAAACCTCTCTTGTCGCTGCGGAGGTATCCCTGGCAGGTCTTCGGAAAAGGCTCCTGGAACTTCTTCCATCGCGGGGATGTTCTCAGGCTCTGCAGTCTACTCGGAGGCGTTTCTATGCCTCTTCGACCAATGAGGGATGTCGTAGATCTGCCGCCTTATGGGGTCTAGCATCCTTGCACCTATTACAGGAAGTTTGGGTTTCATCATTCGCAAGAGGGATGCGACTGATTTTCTCATAACAAACGACGTCAGCTGTATACTTAGATTTCCGATCCATGCTGACTATTATATTATGACTTTGCGAGTCAAGGGTAACAGAAGGTTCAGGCCTTCTGAGTCCCTAAAATATAATTCCTTACTTGCTTCATCGGCTTCAATTAGCCTTCTATATGCCTATTTCGAAAGAATATGGGATGTCTATTTTATTTGAAACTAGGCAAGTAGTGTCTTATGTTCTAAGCATGCAAGGTTACAGTTGATGCCAGTATCAATCAGAAAAAGATGCATAAGGTTGGTTAATAGGGAATGCACCCGTAACCGCATCTGGATCCTGGCGCGCTTCACGAGCTTCAATCGTGAAAACCCTTCCTTGCTTGCTTCTTCCTAGGGCAATCTTTCCTAACGTGCCCTGCTTTACCACATTTGTAGCAGCCTGGTATTCTCTTATTCCTTCCATCTGGGTCCTTCGCCCAACAGGCGTCCTTGCTATGCCCTTCTTTTCCACACTTTCCACACTTAGGCCTCAGACATCGACCTTCATGGTAAAAATTGCATTCTACGCACTTCGGTTTAGTCCCCGAGTATATTCTACCACCGGCCTTATTAGTGGCTCCATCAGTTTCCCTGTCCTGTGGTGGATTCACTTTCTTTCTTTTGTTTGCTTTAGAGCTTCTATAGCTGACTCGCGTGCCCACCTTTAGGTTCGAAGACTTCCTTTTCTTATTGCCTGATGACTCCTCATGAGTCTCTTTCTTGTTATCCTCAGATTCCGAAAATTTTCCCGCACGTAGAGCTTCTTCAGTAAGGGTGACACTCATATCGATAGCCTCTGCAATGGTTGAGGACTTTGAGGTAGTAACCATGCTCCTGATCTGAGGTGCAAGTCCCCAAATGAATCGTTCAACCCTTTTGAATTCCGGTGTGACTAAGTAGGGGACGACCCTAGACAAGTCGTGAAATCGTTGGACGTATTCAGGAATCTTCGGTCCATCCATTTTCAAGTTCCAGAACTCCACCTCAATCTTCTGGATTTCAGCCCTAGAACAATATTTCTTTTCCATCATTTCCTTGAGCTCATCCCAGCTTAGTGCATAAGCAGCATCCGCACCAAAGGTTTGAACCTGAAGGTTCCACCAGGAGAGTGCGCCATCTACGAATAACCCTGAGATATAGGTAACACTCTGTTGGGGCGAACAGTTACTCATTCTTAGAATGGAGTCAGTCTTTTCTGCCCAACGAACAAATGCAACGGCACCTCCTGTGCCATCAAAATTTAATGGCTTGCAGTCTAGGAACTGTTTATAGGTGCAGCCAGTTGGAGGGTTATTTCCAGTAGTGCCATTGCTGTGCTTAGAGCGGAGGGCTTCATGTCGAGCAATCGCCTGTGAGATGCGTTCTTGCAGCTCGGCTTCTGTCCTTGGCAACGTACTGGTGTTTGTGTCTCGCCTGGGCGGCATTCTCTTCTGCCAAAATGGTATGAAGTAGGTTAGACAATATTTCAATTGTCTATGATATACATAGCACCATAAGCCACCCAATTTCACACGTATATATAACCAGTGTATAAGCGAGGAAACAGTTATTGAGCCTTCACATAGGCTTGCCAACTTGGCATATTGTTTGAGATGATCCCAAGGCTACATCGTCTTGGTCATTCAAGTTTCAGTTATTTCCTGCTACATTGGTTTTCTTAGGTCTTTAGCTTTACTGGTGCGTATATTTCCCCTTTGATGGGGTTGTTTGTGTAGAGGTGATAGGGAGTGTATCGTCACTGATTCTTCCTAAATGTTATTCCACCTCTCTTGCTTAAATATCGCTTTCTCAAACGTCTCGTATGCAGGTAGAAGTGTCAGTCACGAAGTAGGCTAAGACAGGCTTCCTACTTTCTATCGTGCTAAAGCACTGATCTATGTGTTGTTCTACCTGATGAAGGTGAGGAAACCTATAGATTAAATTTTGTATGGTTTTCATTAGCTTGACCCGCAGAGTCCACCAGGATTTCTGTGCACTACAAGTCGTTATTACGTGGGCCCCCGTAATAATAACTTGTCTTGCACAGTTACCCCAAATTTTCTCTCGTCCAAGCAGATAATCAATCAAGGAGGGGACACTACTGTCCTTATACCTCTTGTCATGGAAAGGACCTTTGCGATGGTCCACGCGCTAACATTCGTTATTGTTACACGCGTATAGGCATGATGATTAGATGAAATAGGAATAGAGAAAATTCCTAGTAGTTGGAGGGGCACCTTCGAGATGAATACTTCATCTTCCTTTTCTGGTCAAGTGCGTCGTCAATCTTGCTTCTCATAAGCCGCAGGGATCTCGTCCCGTTGGTCAAGAATTTGTTCAAGGTTGCCGCCTCTGCCTCGTCATCATCGCCGTAGTCTGGCATCTTCACGTTCGGGAGGGAAGAGCAGCCATTTCCTACGGAAGTAAGCTCAGCATCTTGTTTGGTAATCACTCCCAGCCATGAGCTTTGCAAAGTATGCGAGGTCGGTAGCTTCATCGTGCGAGTCACGTACAATAATAGGAGTCAGAGTCGAAAGTATCTCATTCACGTCAATAATAATTCCGTACACTTATTTGTATGTATGTATATCAATAACATATATGCTACTTAGCATAATCAAGCAATTTAATGCATTATATTACGTATAACTCTCGTTTTTGGGGGTCATTTTGTTTTTGGCAAGTCTAACTCGTGTAGACTACGCTTTGATTGGCACCTTATTTTAAAGGTATTCCTCACTAATGTCCTTGCCTTGTATTTTCTTTGTAAGGTGTCTGACTCGTGGATCTTGGCGCTTTCGTGAATGCAATGAAAACCTTTTTGTAAAATGTTTTCGTGAGAGAACTCTAGTGATTGTAGTCTAGACTCGAGAAAGAATCCTAGTTCTCTACAATCGAAGCTCTGATACCAAACTGTCACACCCTGGCTTTGCGGAAGCGTATGATGTGTGACTAGCTTGTTATCATTGCATTCAATCGTAATAAACAACTACATGATCAAAACGATGTTCATCCATTTATGAAAATTTAAGTATTACAAATACTTGTTATTTAAGTCTTCAAAACACGACCTTTGACAAGGTTTCAATTTAACAAAAGTGGATGACATCTAGACTTGTAGTCTACTTCTAGTTATGACACTTGCGCCCAAGATCCATCCTGTCACCTGAAATACGTGTAATTTTGGAAAACATCAACATAAAGTTGAGCGAGTTCATGCGTCTTGTATATCTTGTATGAAAACATAGTTTGTAACCTTTACAAATCAAGTATTTATTGTATAAATCACGTTTTCTTGTGTACACCACGTACTAAATGAGTGTTTGAGCAAGGACATTAAGGCATGTGAGGACATAGGGAGCTTTAGTATTTTCTCCCTTCACTGTGTCGATTTTCCCTCGACTGTGTTGATTAACCTCGACTGCGTCAATTTCCCTTGACTGTGTAGATTTCCCTCGACTGTGTCGATTAACCTCGACTGTGTCGATTTCCCTCGACTGGGACACCGAAGCACTCAATTGGTCACATAAGGACCATGAGTGGGGCTCGGCCGTACCCGTTAGATCTAACCCTCGTCCCTAATTAAGTATTAATGGCATTTTTGTATTTAGTCTATGCTCACATGATCTAGTATTTTCTAGGCTTTTCTTAAAGCTCATCATATTGCACTCACCACGAGTGCTTCTCGTATTTTTACCCTTTGTAAAAATTGTAATATTTGTAACATGTATTTCACCCCCGAGAGTTATAAAAACTGAAAACAGTTAAAGAAACGGGGGAGCATGAACTCACAACTTTGCGTTCCTGTGCGTCGTAAACTTCACCGGATTTTCTTAATTAACGTCGTAACCTATACGCGTTTTTTTTAACGTTAGTCACTAGACTTGCGTCGCACAAGTACAGTCACTATCTCTTGTGTACGTATTCTTGTGTTAAAAATATTCTATATTTTTAACTACGTATCTTACTTATATTATTTCTCTAAAATTAATATAAGTATCTCGTGTTTTGCACTTTGCACCCGAATTATGTATCTTGTATGTTGTATGTGTATTTTTATGTTTATACTCCTCATGAGTGTTTAGTGTATTTTTAAGTCTTAATACACTAGCACGTTTAACACATACTATATACACTTAGCACAAAAGTTGGTGATAAAATAATAAATAATATATATTTTCTCTCAAAAATATACATACTTATATCCATTTTTATTCTTGAAGAAATCCTCATTTCTTATCACCAAAAATTAGGGAAACCTTGGTAATACTTTAAATACATTTTTAGGGAATAAGTTTCCCAAAAACTTATATTTTTCTCTAAGTGTCAAAATTTATAAAAATTTTGACAGAGTTTTCCCTAAAAATGGAGGTTTCCCATGTTTTCAAAACATGTGTTTATTTTCTTTTAAATCGTCAACAATCATCAACAACAATTACTAATTTCTCCATTTCATGAACTTGAATATTTACAAAAATGTGTAGTAATTTACTAGCACATTTAGTAAGTCTTGTTATCTTTAAAAATAAGTTTAATTTCTTAAAAACTTTATTTTTAAAGAATATGAAGTTTCACAACTTCTAGTCAAGATTCACAAAAATATTTCTTTGTTGGACTTCCTTGTTACACAAGTGTTTATACACTTGTTTACTTACTAAAAATATATTTAGTTCATGTAAGATCCGGGTTTTAAACAAGACTAATATTTTTGCTTGGTTCTTCCGAAAAACCACTTGTAGATCTTTAGATCTACATGTTTAGAGTCTTATTTTACAAGAAAATTTACTTTTACTCAAGTTCATGTTTAGTGTGTAGTAGAGTTTCATCATTTAACCCTTTTCATTCTTAACATATTCTATGTCATGTTTCATGAACATGACTAATCCGGGTTAGATGATGATCCGAGCTACCACAACATAGATCGGCACTAAATAATCACCACAAAACAAGTCTTACAAGTTTTACACCATTATATTTCTTTTATCCAACAAGTTCATCATTTTTATAAGACTTTAAACTTTGATCTTATATATTCATGACTTTTATCCGAAAAATCCCTTATTAACCACTCTAAACAAGAACAAGAGGATGTTTTAGAACACTTACTACTAGCTCGAGGCTAGGGAAGAAACTAGACGAAAAATGGGTGGATAAAAGCAAACGGTTGAGGTTCTTCAAATTCCGTGAGCACCGAGCCTCGTTAGCGACCTTCTTACACCATAATATCACCTTGGAATGGATGGATATGGATCGAAAATGGTGGTGGCTTGAGGGACCCTTATGGCCGTGAGCTAGAGGGGGGTAAGGTGAGAGTATTTTGTTGGTGTTGAATGATAAGTATGAATCATGGTCTTGGGGTTTTTATAATTATCTTCCAACATAGCATTATCCTCTAGACAATATGTCCTCAAGATATCAAACATGATCCCATATTATATTCAAAGAAATCAAAGGGGTGTACCCCTTGTATCCTAACCGTAAGTGGGGGGGGGGGTCCTAGTTCCATCCTAAATGTTACTTACACTATCTAGTTACATGTTAAGTACTAGGTTTAGTGTTTAAGTATGTTAAGTAATATATAGTGTGTTAGGGTATTCGGGGACCCTAACTAGCTTAGAAAAAAATAAAAACAATGCTTCTAGCATTATTTTGGGTGTTCCGGGTATTATCCGGTTGTTCGGTTAGACACTGGTTCGTTAAAGTGCTAAATCACACTTTTTAGTGTCTTTTAAGTACCCTTCTTGTACCCTTTCAATTCCCAACACTTAGGGAAATATTCTGGATGATAAAACGAAATTTCTGCATAACATTCATATGATTAAATGCTGAATTGAGCTGAATTATACGAAATTATGCACTTAAAGTGCGTTTCGGGTGCTTTTTAGTGCTTATTTTTGCTTTCGCAATGTCTATAAATTAAACCCTTACATGTACTCTTGGGTTTTAATGTACTTTTGTCGTCGGACCTACACCTAGGCCTCAATTCTAATGTCTGACTGCTTTCTGCAGTTCTGTTGACACGATGTGTCTTACCGGTGAGTTTACTAATATTTTTGACGCAACGCTATCATAACGTAATTCTTGCAACATATATCATGCATGAATTCACTTGTATGGAATTCAGAAATTTATTTTTCTGGTAAACTAGATCATGCACAGTCATTTAAGCGCAAATTACTGTTCATCTAGTGTACGGAATGTACGAAAAAGTGACAGTTGTCACAATATCGTATCGTATAGTAGCGTATCGTGTTGCATCGTATCGTATATTGTATAGTATAAGTCTCGTGTAGGTTCCATGTAGGTCTTGTATACGCCTATAGGCCTACACGGGACCTAAACCACACCTATAGGCCTATACGGGACATATATACACCTATAGACCTATACGGGTGTTATATCGTATCGTATAGAAGCGTATCATGTTGCATCGTATCGTATAGTGTATAGTATAAGTCTCGTATAGGTGATGTATATACACCTATAGACCTATACGGGTGTTATATCGTATCGTATATTATCATATCGTATAAGTCTCGTATAGGTTCCATGTAGGTCTTGTATATGCCTATAGGCCTACACGAGACCTAAACCACACCTATAGGCTTATACGGGACATATATACACCTATAGACCTATACGGGACATATTTGTATTATTTACCAATAATATTGTTTTTTTCTAAATAATTTTCTTTTTTAATTTTTATAATTCATAATAGTTGTATTATTTTTAATTTTTATAATTCATAATTGTATTATTTACCAATAATATTGTTTTTTTATAAATAAATTTCTTTTTTTTTATAAATAAACAAAGGAATACATAAAAAATACAAAAATTGAGCTTTATATACGCTGCGTATAGGTCCCTACACAGCGTATATAAATCCTTGTTTTATGTGCAATGATTGCTGATAAGGCTCTGAAATTCATGGTTTATATACGCTGAGTATAGCTCTATACGCAGCGTATAGGGTTAACCCTATATGCAGCGTAGGTAAACCCTAAGTGTGCAGATAGGCAAACTGGGTGTGCAGATAGTTAGAGCCCCAAAAAATCTCTTTGAATTTCGACCGGTTCAAAGGTACTTTATCTTAACAATGATAATGGTCATTTTCCTATAATCACAACCATAGAGTCGACAATGACGATTCTCCGTGTCTTGGTAACGAAGATTTAGGGTTGATTTTTTGTTCCCGAGTTGTGATTTACGATGTTTCTAGGTAATAAAGTTCATTTCGTTATCCATGGTATGCTCTACAATAATGCTTATTATTTTTTCGAGTGCTAAACCTAAAAATCAAGCAACGTGATTTTCAATTTTTTCATCAACATTCAAACATATTAGTTAGTCACACTATGATACACCTCGTTATATACATATGTATCAAAAAGTAATCTTAACAATGACGCTACAAAACAAATTAGGGTTTGAACATGCATGGCATATCCGGTTGTGTTCTCTCGGTGAAGGTCGAAGCCATGAATGACGGTCTGTTGGGAAAGATGATGCGAGTAAAGAACTAATCGACATACTAAAGGATCATCTAGAAACACCACAACATCAAAACAAATGTTTGTCTTACTAACTGATCATTGGCGGCATCTTCATGCTCGTCGGCGATTCTCTTTGTTGTTAAAAGCCAGTTTTCTAGTGGTGTGAATCAAATATGAGAAGTTGGGCGCACCTTTATAATGTGTTATACATATACAACATTTGGAGAGTTAATGAAAATCTAAAGTTATATGAATATAAAATAAGGGATGGTGCAAATGAAAACCACTTTTATTGTGAAAACTCGAAAACTAACTAAAAAAAGCCTAAAAAACACACAAAATTTTTTTTTTTTCAATTTTTTTTAAAAATTTCGCTGGTTTTTATATATGAAAAAAAAATTTCAAAAAAAAAAAAAATTTTTTTTTTGGGTTGTACTGCACATGTGTAGTACACTAATACGGAAAGCCTAAACCACTTAACCCACCCCCCACCGACACCCCCCAAAAACCTAAACCCCCCACCCCCACCCCCCAAAAACCTAAATTCACCCTCCCACCAAAAGCCTAACCCCCCACCCCCCCCCCCCCACCCGAAAACCTAAAACTAAACCCTAAACATAAACCCGAAAAAAACCTAAACCCCCCACCCCCCAAAAACCTAAACCCCCCTTCCCCCCACACCCAAAAACCAAATCCTAATCATAAACCTCCAAAAAAACTAACCCTAAAAGCTAAACTAGACTCAAAAAACTAATTTTAAGCATGTAATGCAATTGTAGTACATGTTATATTGCACATGTGCACTACTATAATAATAGTATTGAAAACAAGACGACACCATAAATCTTTTTTTATGTCATAAAAAATATGCTTGAATATACTTGAATGAAAGATACAAAAATTTGTGATCTTATGATGCCATTTTTGTTTTAAAATGATAACGTATGGAGAAATGAGAAATGTTTGAAAAGTTACATATTTTTTTTTCCAATTTTACCCCTCCTTCATTAAAAGTCTCCCCCCCCCCCCCCCCCCCTTCTTTTTAGTGGTTTCTAATTAGTTTTCGAGTTTTCACAATAACTAAGTGGTTTTCATTTGAAACTTCCCCTGTAAAATAAATACAACATTAGATCAATTATAAGAGGTAGATGCACCGTTGTATATAATAAATACATTGAAACTAAAGTAATTACAACACTGAGTCAAACAAAACAAAAACGTTACACTTCATAGTAATAGTTTACATACACCATTATATACTTATGCTTCAAACCTTATACAACACTTAAATAATATTTAAAAGTGAAGAAGTCGTAATTTGTGTTGCACATATTTACAACATTGCCTCTTAACGTCTTTGGCCCTTTATATACATATAGATGAACGCACCGTTATAACCTAAAAAATTATTAAACCATATTAATTAAATAAAGCTATTTTTTTTTTATTTTTTTTTTGTTAAAACCAGATCGCAATACCCACATTGATTCAAAGAGTCTAGATGATGGATTTATAACTTTTTGAAAAAGGAAATATATATTAATTAAGATATTAAGATTAGAAAAGTTGATGTAACTATCAACGGTATAGCTTTAGTTAAAAATAATTCACACTAGAATAGAATATTAACATATCAAACATAATCCAAAATAATATTTTAACCAACAAAATGGACAATTATAGATACAAGACACCAAGCTCCAAACTGACTTTTCATTTAATAAGCCAAATTATGCTTCATAGTGAAACTTTACAAAATGGCAACTCTTGTTACCAAGAATCATGTGAACACAAACTTAACCTCCCACTACTTCACCATTACCTCCCTCAACTACTTAACACCATTGCTTTACAAAATTACACATATTTATATATATATAAATATATATAGTTACGCGTTGTTTTCAGAACCAGTATTATGTTGAACCGCTAACCTTTTCATCATATATATTAACTTAGTGACTTATATATAAACCTTAACTTATGTGATTAATGATGGTGGGATTTGTTCATTGTAGGAGGTCACGTGATTATTATTATTATTATTGCATGGCCATGCAGACGATAAAAACTGGTTATTTGGTAGCTGCCACACTCTCATTACTTGATGCAAGTCCCATAGTTTCTGCCGGAGCATCCCTAATTCCGACCTGAGCCGCTCGTTTTCGCGTCGAAGAATCTGTTCCTGGTGGCTAAAGAAGCGTAACCGGTTCGTTAGGTCCCGGTTTCCGGCCTTATGCCGGTTCACAAGGTTCCTAAGGTTCTCCAAGTGCTTTTGTTTCCTCATCCGGGAGCGCCTAGCCGACTCCCGGTTTGAGATCATGCGTCGTTGCTTACGTTCGTCGATCGGGTTGACCACCGCCGGAGTTCCATCGTCGGAATTGGAGGTGTTTGTCTTCTGGGTGGAGTCGTCGGAAAACGAGAAGACGGGCTCTTGAGTTGGGTGGAAAAAAGGGGTTTCGTGGGTGTCGTTGGCCCACGGGTCGAACCCGGTTGCGAAAAAGGCGTCGGAGGGATGGTGGTCAACGGCTGCCGGAAAAGTCAACGACAACATTGCCGTAAAAATGGTTTTATACAGTGGTGGAAAGAAAGAGATCGAAAGGGAAGAAAGGAAGGGTTGGAAGCCGGTATTTAAAGGGCAAAATGTTGTGTTGGTGGGGCCCATCAAGGGTGTTTTAGTCATTTAAGCATAATAGTTTATAAATAAATTATAGTATTTTAACCGCAAGACCAACTGATTTTAGTTACGTAGGTTAATGGTGTCGAGTCAGCCGGCACTTAAGTGGGGGCCACCATGGCTTTTATAAAAGTGGTGACGTCAGCAATGTGGGTCCCATTGTTTTTATGTTTTTTGGCTTAATTACGAAGAAATAAGACAGGTGTCACTACCCCACGGGCTGGCATGATTGAAGCCTTGATGTGGGGAACACGTAGGTGTCTCGGCTTTGGCTCGGCGCGCCAGACCGGCTTACGGCTTACTAGATTTGAAAAGAGTTCATTTGATGTGAGATTGTGGTTAAAAAATAATTACTAAGCAAGTTTGGAAATTTGAAGTATCCTTGATGAATGATAGTGAATATAAATCATCCATTAGGAGCACTAATTGAACACAAATCATGCATTTCACTTTCACTTATTGAACATAAATCATCCATTAGGAGCACTAATTAAAGGGATAATTAACTCAAAGGTTATTGTTATTGTACGTATCATATTTTTGTTAAAAAAATATACACTCCTTGTTTATTTTGATGATGATAAAAATATAAAATTATGCATTTAACTATTCATACACTAATGTGTATAACTATTTTTAAGAGGCGATTTCAATGAAAATCAAGCATGCTGCTCGAAAAAGTACAGTAATGAAAAAAAATTGGGAACATAGATGATTACACATCACACTACATGCTGACACACAATAGGTTATATTGCCACCTTAAATTCTCTCCAGGACCTCCAATCCAAATTCAAGTATTATGTTATCGAGCGGATCCATAGGAAAGAAAGGGCCTTTATCTCCCCGGTTAACTTTTGTGACTGTTTTGGTTTATTGTTGAGGATTAACTCATTGTGTGTCCTCCATAACGACCAACGTTCAGTAGCCATAACAGCATATATAGCCTTCTTCATGTGACCCAAAAGCTGCAAACCATGAACGTGTTCCAGTAATTCCACTACACTTACCTGATATCTTGGTTGGGGTATTTTTGTCCACAAAGAGACCACGACCCAGAGTTGGTTTGCATACTCACACGTGACGAATAAATGATCCATTGATTCATGGTCAATGGTGTTGAGTCAGCCGGTCAGCCCCGCTATGTAACACCCCAACCGCGTAAAACAACAAACCGCGGCGGAAACGTCGGGAGTCATGTCACAGAATTATTGTTTCATAACACATGGTGATTAAAGTTTGGTATTATTAGTTATAATGTTTATATTGTCTTGGAATAAACGGAAAAATAACAGAAAATAAACGGTCTTTCTTGATTTTAAGTCACTAAGAGCATTCACATTCAATCCATCAAATTATGTGAGGAGGAGTTTTTATATTATAAAGGGTATAAAAAGTGGTTGTGAGTAGAGGAGAGAGAAAATGTTACTGTTCATCTGTATATTTGGGGGGGCACTGTTCACCCGTTATAATTTTTTAATATATTTTGAAAGTGGTTGTGAGTGGAAGTGAGAGAAAAATTTAATGATAATATTATTTAATTGAAAGGAAAGAGAAAAATTATTTGTTTTTAGTGAGAATATATTGATATAGGAGTTGTTTTTTAGTGGAATGTATGTATAATTTGATGGATTGAATGTGAATGCTCTAAGGCCCAAGTCTGCCCTAAATGTAGCATGATCAACATCATACATGTTATGGGTGAAATTCTGAGCCCATATCCTGGAAAATATCTTGATTTATATCTTGGTTATATAGTATATGTTTACATCCGGGATGCTGGTTCAGGATATTGGTAACATCCTGAATGGTATCCTCAGGATTACTAACGGATTATGTGCAGGTACGTGGGTTAGAAGCTAGCAACGTTCACAAGGACTCATTCCGCGGAAGACTCGGTCCAAGTTGTTCAAGGAAAGACGTTAAGCCCGCTTTATTTGGTTCCAAACGGCTATTTATGGAATATTCGGGAGCATCCCATATTTATAGGAATTTTAGTTTCTATTTAGTAACTATAAATAGGTGGGTATACCAGATCGAATAGGACATCACATTTTCACTGAATACACTCTAACACTCGCTCTCTAGCAATTTTCACTTTCATACAAAAGCATTGTAACACTTAGTGATCTGGTCTATATCCTGCACTGTATCCTGACGTTTGAAGCAATAAGAAGAACAAGGCAGCTGCGATTGTCAGCTCCCGAGGTTTTATGCCGGCAATCTAGATTGATCAAGGGCTTTCCTCGTACATCTCGTGTCATTTCCTTTACTTTTTACTCATTGTTTGATCGTAGATACAACTCAATATCCTGAGCCGTATCCTGAATACTGATTTTCCAAATAACTTAACCGGCATATTTTCAACACACTTTCTAGCACACTACCTCACTTTACTAATTTGATCACTTAATTGCCTCGGTAATTTTTGACCAAAACAATTTGGCGCCCACCGTGGGGCAAGTGGTGCTCTCTTTGCTAAAAATCTTTGTGAAATCGTTAATCGGTTTTCTATTTTCAAAACTTTTTGCCGCATTATTTACAATGGCCTCAAGATCAAACATGAGTTCCTCCACTATGTCTGCTATGACTTCTGCTACTACCGGTTCGGTGCTTCCACCACCTCCTCCAAGGATGTCAGCCTCTTCACGACCTCAGGATATTATCCCTACTCGCAGTGTTCAGGAATCTGCTCCCGTTTTAGCTTCTAATGATGAAATTCTAACCTTATTTGGAAGTGTGCAGGAACAAATGAGGCAGCAACAGGAAACAAACCAAATGCTGTTGAGGAAAATACAACTCCTGAAGTCTGGCTCGAGCAGATCTGCTGAGGATATTGTCACTCCATTGTAACCCAGAACTTTGAACTTCAGTTCAGCTGTGTATACTGAGGATAACAGGTGGAATATTGTCCCCAGCCTTCCTCAGAATCACACTCCTGAAATACCCTCCTCGGTCAGGATGTCAACCATGAGGAGCTCAGGATATGCTTCAGGATATGGGCAGAATCCTCCGACGGGTAACGTGTCAAATAATAATAATACTCATGCTGCTAACAGTAGTGGATCATTGCAGGATACAGGTGTAACATCCGCATTTACTAGGGAACTTCAAAAGTTGAAGGACATGATATCTAGTGTACCTGGAGTGGTCCAGCCAATCCCGGAGGTGTCCCAAGACAGCCACAGGATATCTCGCTTTGCATATCCTATTTGTGATGCTGAGATTCCAAAGAGATTTCAAACCCCCAACATGAAGCTTTATGATGGAACCACGGATCCTGAAGAGCATGTTGCCCAGTATAGGGAAAGAATGGAGATTAACCCTATCCCTCCGGAGCTCAAAGAAGCATGCTTATGCAAGGGTTTTGGTTCTACCCTAACAGGATCAGCCTTGAAATGGCTCTTGAATGTTCCTCCACATTCGATTACATCTTTTGCTCACTTAGTGAATTTATTTAATAGTCAGTTTTCTTGTAGTCGGAGTTTTGAAAAACTAACAAGTGACCTTTACAGGATAACACAAGGGCATCAAGAATCCCTAAGGGATTATGTGAACAAGTTCAGCCGAGAATCCTTAGACATTCCGCATCTTGATGTTGCAACAGTTGTGCAAGCTTTCGAGATGGGGCTGCAAAAGGATTCTCAATTTTACCAAGACCTTGTAATGAACCCATGCAGGAACTTAGATAAAGCTCGGAACATGGCCCTAAGATATATTCGATTGGAAGATGACAGAAAGATGCAAGAGAGGATGAACTCATCTAACACTTATGAGTTAACTAACAGGAAGTCAGAATCCTCATTTAAGCCATGTTTTGGTCAAAAATTACCGAAGTAATTAAGTGATCAAATTAGTTAAGTGAGGTAGTGTGCTAGAAACGAGTGTCGAAAATATGTTAATCAAGTTAATTGTAAAAACAGTTTCAGGATATGGCTCAGGATATAGAGTTGTATCTGTGATCAAACAATGAGCAAAAATGTAAAGGTGGACACGTGATATACGAGGAAAGCCCTTGATCAATCTAGATCGCCGGCATAAAACCTCGGGAGCTGACAATCGCAGCTGCCTTGTTCTTCTATTGCTTCAAATATCAGGATACAGTGCAGGATATGATGCGGATCAACTAGGTGTTACAACGTGATTTGATTACAAGTGTTGGTGTTGATGTGCGTAAAATGCAACATATAAATTACATCAAATGAGGCATAAAACTAACCCTTTTTTAGTACTAATGTTGGAAAAAGTGTGCTTTTGTCTTCCTTTTGAATTTACAGGGTCAAATGAGCTTAAACGAACAAAAGGAACAAAAATACAGCCAAAACCAACATAAATACAAAGAAAAGGAAGAAACGTGGCATGCCCGACCCCTCGACAACAACTCCCAAAACAAAAACAAGAAGAAAGCTGAGCATGGGGCTGTGCCCAGCTGAGCATGGGGCTGTGCCCAGCCCGACACGGGGCGTGTCCAGCCCGACACGGGGCGTGTCCAGCTCAACACGGGGCCGTGCTCAGCGAGCACGGGGCAGTGTCCAGGATGGTCAGCCCTCGCACAAAAGACAAACCTCTGGAAGCTTCTATTGCCCACCACGGGGCCGTGCCCAGCGGACACGGGGGCGTGGCAAAAGTACAGCAGGCGCATTAATTGTAATTGCGAATTACAATTAATGAAGAGAGAGAGTGTCAGACGGACACGGGGGCGTGCCCAGCGGACACGGGGGCGTGTGGAGCTAATAAAGACAAACTGTATTAATGAAGAAAGAGAAAAGGGTGGACACGGGGCCGTGTCCAGCGGACACGGGGCCGTGTCCAGGCTTCTGTACAGGCTATAAATAGGAGTGCTTGGCTCAAGCTCAAACCATCCCTTGGCACACCACCATCACAACACCATCATCCACCACCATCATCCATTGTCCATCGTAGAGTGTGTGAGTCGTCTCGGGATCCAAGATTGATCGTAAGAGTTCTTGACAATCAAGGCCATGTTTGCCTAAGTCTCTTACATCACTTGGTGAAGACAAAGTGTCTAGTATAATACTTTTTATTTCTAATCTTTTGCACTTTTTATTTGGTTTTGTATTAATGACTTTAATAACTAGTTACTTATGTTGAAGGTGATCTTTCCTTATCGTTTGTCCGTGGTGTCTTGGCATTATTTTACTGTCTATATAAAATAAAGGATTTTCACCATTCATATCTCCACGGTCTATATGGAGGTATGTTGGCTACCTGGTAGGGGGTTAAGGGAACGGTTTGGTAAAGGTCTTGCCATTGTTCAGCGTTTAGAGGTCCTGCAATGGACCTAGGTCAAATTTAGTAGGACCTCCTTCAATACTTCACGGTATTGGATGGCGGGGGTCCAAACTCTTTGATCCCCTCATAAGCTAACTACTATTAATACTATAACCCGGCTACTTAGGACTGTATCCCTGCTGACTCAGACTACTTAGCCGAGGGTAACGTCACCGCCAAAAGCGGGGCCTACCACAATACTGCATTAATAACTTAATTCATTATCTTCCAATAATCCACCCCTTTAGGATTGTATCCCTGCTGACTCAAACTACTGGGGTGAGGGTAACGTCACCTTCAAAAGAGGGGCCTACTACAATAACTAAGATAATCTCTTAATTATGTGCAAAAGTGCGGAAATAATCAAAGGTTATACTAGATACGAGTCGGAAACAAGTGATTCATCTTGTCTATCTGTTTTTACTTTTATTTTTATTTTCAGCATTTTAGTTAGTTTTATTTTTCTTAGTTTAAAACATTTTTCTAAACTTTTGTTTTGGTTAGACGTTGAGGATAAACCGGTACTAAAAGCTCTTGTGTCCTTGGACGACCTCGGTATCTTACCAACGCTATACTACACTCAACGATGGGTGCACTTGCCCATATGTGTGTTTAGTGTTAGTAAAATATCGTGTTTTATAAATTTAAAACTTGGCTAAAATAAGTGTTAAAAAGGGCTTAAAATATACACCTAATATATACGACACTTAAACGCGCATCAAGTTTTTGGCGCCGTTGCCGGGGACACAAGGATTTTAGGAAAGCTTAAAATCGACGGCCTAATCAGTTTTTCAAAACCTTTTCAAAACGGGCCCACATTTTTCTGCATTTTAGTTTAGTTTTGCATTTACAGTAGGTTGAACACGGGCCGTGCTCACTGAACACGCCCCGTGCTCAACGAAATCAGTAAATTTAATTAAAACGCCCAGATACAGATCCTGAACACGGGGCCGTGTCCACTGAACACGGGGCCGTGTCCAGCCTCTGTTTCCGTTTTTATTTTTGTTTTCTGATCTCGAGACTTAGTTGTGGTCTGCTGAGTGATTCTTATGGATCAATACTCAGGAGGTTACAACTACACCTATGAGGAGGATGATTATAGGGGTAATTATTGCACTAATTGTCGTAACACACGATCGGTTCAAAATAATCGCTCATATCAACCATCCAATTCATACACCTACTATGAGGAGCCCAGGTACGAGCCATCAACTTCATACACATCCTATGAAGACCAAAGGTATGAACCTCCTCCCTCATACTCATATTTTGATGAACCAAGGTATGAGCCTTCATACTCATACTTTGAGGAACCAAGATATGAGCCACCACCTTCGTATGCTTATTATGAGGAACCATGGCGTGAACAACCCACCTCATATGAGTATTACGAAGAACAAAATTATGACCCTTATTCATCATATACTTACAATGAAGAACAATGGTGTGACCCATCTACTTCATATGGGTATTATGAGGAACAAAGGATCGAACAACCGGATTCAAGCTTAGAAAATACCGATTCTTTTTCTATAACCGAAGTGACCGATAGAATATTAGAACACATTAGAGTTATCGATCGATGTATAAAAGAAGCTCGCGCAAGGGAAGAGGAGTCCCGCGCAAGAGAAGAGTTAAAAAAGGAAGAGATAACCGAAAATGTAAAAATGGAAGAACAAATAAGTGAAAAACCAACACATGAGTTAAACAACGAAAAAGGTGAGTCCGACAACGTTAAAATTCAAGAAGAGTCTAATTTTGAAGAAATTAATCTCTTGTCACCTTCTTTTGAAAATCATTGTTTAGTACCCACTCATGCTAAGTTTTTAAAAGAGTTAAACACTAACACTAAAATTGACGAAACGGTAAGTGTTAAGTTAACTGATGATCAAACCTCACTAATAAAAGAAGACCCATTTGAAATTAACATTACACCGGTTCCATGTTTCTTTCAAAATTCATTTATTAGTAACGTCACAATCGATAAAGATCTTTGTGTTAACATAATGCCTAACTACATTTTCGAAAAATTAAGTATTAGTGATTTTTCTCCACTTCAAATACCCATTTTTCTATCCAATCGGAAAGTAATAAAATCAATCGGTGTAGTTGAGGATGTATTGGTTCAAACAAATCAAATGGTAATCCCGACCGACTTTGTCATCTTCGATGACGCTCCTCTAGTGTTGGGACGACCATTTGTAAAAACTCACGAAGCTTTGAAAAACCGGAAGTTCAACAATCTACCTCTTCAATTAGGGGCATTCAAAAAAAGTGTCGACCTTGAGCAATCAATGAAATATCCATTCGGCAATGATGACCCCCTAATTGAAGATGAGCCAGAACCACCTGATAAGGTGGGTCTAGCCAAGGACCCTTATAAACGTGGCGCACCACGAAGGCATTCCGCGGAACTATCCGTAGTTTAGTTTAGATTAACCTTTATGTTTTCTAGTTTAGTTTTTATTTTTCAGGAATAAAACACACTCGGATGGTGAAGGATGATAAGGGAAGCTTGAACCAACACCCCATACACAAAAACAGAGCCTCCCTACGATTTTTCTTCATTACAGCAAGTTCAGCACGGGGCCGTGCTCACCCCAACACGCCCCGTGCCCAAGGTTCTGTAGAAAATGCCCAGTTCAGGTACCTGGACACGGGGCCGTGCTCACTGGACACGCCCCCGTGCCCATCCTTCTGTTTACTTTTGGTACTGGCAGTCTGGACACTGGGCCGTGCTCAGCCAACACCACCCCGTGTTCAGCCACCCAGTACCATAAAATCTTGTTTTTAACCCACTTTTACACATTTTAATCAACCGAAAAACTTAGTTTTGGGACACATTGAGGACAATGTGTAATTTAAGTGTGGGGGGATGCTAAAACCTTGAATCTTGCAAGTCCTAAATACAAGCCTTACACAAAACTCTATTGGAACCGCTAATCACCCCAAATTTTTTCAAAAATTTCATTTTTTTTACTTGTCTAGGTTTAACTCGGGAAATTCAAGTTCTCAAAGAGGTTTTATTTTTACGAATTTACAACCGATAGCGTCGTGATAAAAAGAACCAACATAAGAAAATTATGAAAAGGCATGACAAGCTTAGTTAAAATTTAATTATATATACTTGATCACATAAAAACCCATTCCCACAAAAGTGAGTTTTGAGCCTTTATTGAGCATACAAATATATATCATTAAATTAAATGCTCATTTTTCGTTTCTTGTGTGAATAGCCGCTTGGTTCTTACGACTCTAGAACTTGCCATGACGATACATTCCCGGTCCTTACCAACTTAAACCCGAGTAAGTAAATGATGGAGGCATTAGGACTAACCCTTTTTATTTCTACACCATTATTTTTTCTTTTTTTTTACCACCTACCCAAAATCCCCCTAGTTAGCCCCTTTGAGCCTAAACCTTTTCATTTCATAACCCAAACCAAACACCCTTTTACCCACCAAAACCTTTTTTTTAACCTTTTGTTTTAGTAACTAGCTCGGTTTCTCATATGACTTTCAAAAAAAAAAGTGTGTTGATGATGAAGCAAAAGAAAATAAACAAACAAGTTCATCAAAAATAACTTTGTTTGAATAATAGCTTCATCAAAATAAAAGTGAAAAAAAAAAGAGAAAGTCTTACGAAAACCGAAGCTTGTTACGCTTTTCGCCCTTTTTCTACTAACCACTAACCCAACCACCTACCTTTAACCCAAGCCTAACCCTTCACCCAAAAAGTCCTCTTGATATTTACAAAGGTATATAAGTTAAAAAGGAGGAGGATTGATTGCTTGGCAAGCCTATGGTAGGAGTAAGTTCCATGCCGCTCTCGAGTGATCCACAAAAATACATTTTCGGCCGAGTGTTGAGTGATCCCCGTGAGGTATGTGAACTTGTATATAAATAGAATTTTACAAAGGCATGTTATGCCCTAATAAGTAATTTATCTTATGAAAAGTTTTAAATAAATCATGACGAATAGGATTGTAAATAAATAAAAATAAAACTTAATAAAGAATCTTGGAAATCCCGACACTCTATGACAAGCCCTAAAACCTTCTCTTCTACCCATTCCATTTGGGAGTGTAAGCCACATTATAAAGAGTTTTGCTTGAGGACAAGCAAAGATTCAAGTGTGGGGGTATTTGATGTGCGTAAAATGCAACATATAAATTACATCAAATGAGGCATAAAACTAACCCCTTTTTAGTACTAATGTTGGAAAAAGTGTGCTTTTGTCTTCCTTTTGAATTTACAGGGTCAAATGAGCTTAAACGAACAAAAGGAACAAAAATACAGCCAAAACCAACATAAATACAAAGAAAAGGAAGAAACGTGGCATGCCCGACCCCTCGACAACAACTCCCAAAACAAAAACAAGAAGAAAGCTGAGCATGGGGCTGTGCCCAGCTGAGCATGGGGCTGTGCCCAGCCCGACACGGGGCGTGTCCAGCCCGACACGGGGCGTGTCCAGCTCAACACGGGGCCGTGCTCAGCGAGCACGGGGCAGTGTCCAGGATGGTCAGCCCTCGCACAAAAGACAAACCTCTGGAAGCTTCTATTGCCCACCACGGGGCCGTGCCCAGCGGACACGGGGGCGTGGCAAAAGTACAGCAGGCGCATTAATTGTAATTGCGAATTACAATTAATGAAGAGAGAGAGTGTCAGACGGACACGGGGGCGTGCCCAGCGGACACGGGGGCGTGTGGAGCTAATAAAGACAAACTGTATTAATGAAGAAAGAGAAAAGGGTGGACACGGGGCCGTGTCCAGCGGACACGGGGCCGTGTCCAGGCTTCTGTACAGGCTATAAATAGGAGTGCTTGGCTCAAGCTCAAACCATCCCTTGGCACACCACCATCACAACACCATCATCCACCACCATCATCCATTGTCCATCGTAGAGTGTGTGAGTCGTCTCGGGATCCAAGATTGATCGTAAGAGTTCTTGACAATCAAGGCCATGTTTGCCTAAGTCTCTTACATCACTTGGTGAAGACAAAGTGTCTAGTATAATACTTTTTATTTCTAATCTTTTGCACTTTTTATTTGGTTTTGTATTAATGACTTTAATAACTAGTTACTTATGTTGAAGGTGATCTTTCCTTATCGTTTGTCCGTGGTGTCTTGGCATTATTTTACTGTCTATATAAAATAAAGGATTTTCACCATTCATATCTCCACGGTCTATATGGAGGTATGTTGGCTACCTGGTAGGGGGTTAAGGGAACGGTTTGGTAAAGGTCTTGCCATTGTTCAGCGTTTAGAGGTCCTGCAATGGACCTAGGTCAAATTTAGTAGGACCTCCTTCAATACTTCACGGTATTGGATGGCGGGGGTCCAAACTCTTTGATCCCCTCATAAGCTAACTACTATTAATACTATAACCCGGCTACTTAGGACTGTATCCCTGCTGACTCAGACTACTTAGCCGAGGGTAACGTCACCGCCAAAAGCGGGGCCTACCACAATACTGCATTAATAACTTAATTCATTATCTTCCAATAATCCACCCCTTTAGGATTGTATCCCTGCTGACTCAAACTACTGGGGTGAGGGTAACGTCACCTTCAAAAGAGGGGCCTACTACAATAACTAAGATAATCTCTTAATTATGTGCAAAAGTGCGGAAATAATCAAAGGTTATACTAGATACGAGTCGGAAACAAGTGATTCATCTTGTCTATCTGTTTTTACTTTTATTTTTATTTTCAGCATTTTAGTTAGTTTTATTTTTCTTAGTTTAAAACATTTTTCTAAACTTTTGTTTTGGTTAGACGTTGAGGATAAACCGGTACTAAAAGCTCTTGTGTCCTTGGACGACCTCGGTATCTTACCAACGCTATACTACACTCAACGATGGGTGCACTTGCCCATATGTGTGTTTAGTGTTAGTAAAATATCGTGTTTTATAAATTTAAAACTTGGCTAAAATAAGTGTTAAAAAGGGCTTAAAATATACACCTAATATATACGACACTTAAACGCGCATCAGTGTGTAGTGATTGCTAGAAGCTAGAGAGCAAAGTGTACGAAAGAGAGTGTGTGGAAAAAGTTGTGTTTGCCTATGATCCGATCGCTCCCATTTATAGTAACAAAAACTAACAAACTATCCTATTATTCCGGGATACTTTGGAATATTCCATTCTGAAAGTTGGGGGACTGCTTTTACTTGTTTTCCACGTGCTTATTGACTATAAAACCGGGTCTTCAGCTCATATGACCGTTACAACGTCAATAGCATTGACCAGCTTCCGATATTCTCGCAGAATATGCCTTTCTTCTATTCTGACCGTTACAAGACCCATTCTTCCACCATCAACGTCCATTTTCAACCACCTTGAGCGAATCTTCAGGTAGATTAAGTCCTTTAACGTTGGTACCTTGCAACCAAAGAAAATCGTTAGCTGCAACCAGGATACCCCCAGAGGATGTTACCAATATCCTGGTTCAGTATCCTGGCCGCAGCATCAAGCATATAATATCAGGATATGCTTCAAGATATAAGCTCGAAATTCCACCCATAACAATTGTCCCCAAAAATATATCTGTTAGGATCTTGAAATCCAAACAGGTATATTTTTCGTTGTGTTGTTCGATGCACTTAATGGGATGTAGATGTTGATGTGACTTCACGCAACTTCCAGGGATATACTTTCTCATAACTAGGTAGTCTTCTGGCACGTCTGGTAAGGATATCTATTTTGAACATTCCTGCATATGTTTGGTTAATCAGCACATAATATGATAAGACTGAAACTACTCCCTTTTCTGTAGACTCTGCTAAGGTCCCTGTTGTCTTCGATCTTGAGGAGCTTGACAGTTACTCCGAGCCTGTCCTGGTAAAAAAAAAGAATCATCTGTTGCCACCTGCTCTAAGCCCTCCACTGTTGCTGCCGAAGGTTTCTCTTATGATGACCTTGGCTTCATGGAATCCATCGAGCCCATGGCCTCCTTTCTTAATAAGGTAAATACCCAAATCCTGTATCCCGTACACATATACTGAACCTGTATCCTGGTTAGTTTGTCTTTAACGATACCTGTATTTTGCTTTGTAGGGTCTGAATCATCTGGTCATCCTGTACTTAGAACAATTTTAATTTCCTGCAAGCGAAACAGAAGATATCTTAATCCTTTCATTCCAGTCCTTTCGCAACCATTCCACCGAAGGTGTCCCCAGTCCAGGATACTTGGCGAATTATGCCCAAACTTGATCCTTTGAGTTCCTCACAATGCCTTAGTGGGATATAGTGTTGGCATAGGTTTCCTTCTTACTCCAGCATAAATGTCCCCAGTAGGATATAGTATCAGCATACGTCATGTTCTATCACAGATGTCCCCTGTCTGTGCAGGACCAGTATGTTGTACCAGGATATGATCCTTTAGCAATTCTTCAACCAGTTGTTTAAACTTAGCAATATTTTTTCAAAAATTTATGTAGACTTGTAAATGATTATGTTTTTTGAAAATATACTTTGGGATTATCCAAAAACTTTGTATTTTATTGGGACTAAACCCATTTTCCAGGCATTTTAGCCGGAGTATAAGAACCTCAAGACTTGAAAAGGTTAAAATCTTTAAGTCTTTGAGTTTTACTGGGGATTTTACCCACATTTCGTGCGCTACAGGCGAGGGTGTGGAAACCCCAAAACTTAGAAAGGTGAAAACCTTTAATCCTGGGGAAAATCCCAAATTTTCATGCGCTACAGGCGGGAGTGTATAAACTCCAAGACTTAGAAAGGTGAAAACCTTTAAACCTTAGAGAGTATGAAAATACCCTTTCGTGAGAGAGGGTGATCAATCCTCATATACCTTTAGGATTCAGGATATAGCCAACAGTAACGAAATTGTCAGCCACTTTTACATGGACTGGTCCCGCCACCTTGAACTATCCCTGAATAACTTGCGCTCCAGGCGGGGTGTTTAAACCCAATTCGGAAGAAAGGTGAATACCTTTAAACCTGTGAAGGGATCAGTATCCCTTAAACGTGAGAGAGGGGGCCAATCCTCTAATCTTCTGAGTTATCCTGAGTACATATCCTGGAGCTATATCCTGAAACATATCTTGCAAAACAATTGTAAACTAAGGTGGGTGTTAGCTTGGCTAACACCCCTCCGATGCTTAAGTCAGTATTGGGTTTCAAAGATCAAATCAAACATATTTAAAAGAGATAGAATTCATACCATCTTGAGTTAGAAATTAAATTATAAACTTAGTTGAAATAAAGTTTAAGGTGTATAGCATTCCAAGATCTCGGTAGCATATCCCCTTTCATATTCTTGAGTCTATATGCTCATTTCCCTGCTTCTGATTCAACTTCATATGGTCCTTCCCATTTTGGAGCTAGCTTGCCATCGGCAGGATTAGTAGTATTCTGAAAAGCCTTTCTTAACACCCAATCTCCAACCTTAAATCTTCTGGTCCTAATATTCTTGTTATATGCTCTGGATAATCTTTGTTGATATGCTGCCATCCTTAGCCTTGCTGCATCCCTTTTTTCGTCTATAGTATCCAAATCCTGACACAAGGCTTCAGGATTCTGTTCAGGATCCCGTAGGGTAGATCTTGCAGTAGGTATTGCCATTTCCGTTGGAATCATTGCTTCTGCTCCAAATACCAAGGAAAATGGGGTTTGGCCTGTTGCATTCTTTACCGTTGTCCTATCAGCCCATAAAACAAAGGGTAATTCTTCTGCCCATCTTCCTTTTTTGGCTCCAAGCCTTTTCTTTAAGTTATTGACAAGTATCTTGTTTGAGGATTCCGCTTGTCCATTTGCTTGAGGATATACCGGAGTAGATGTAATCATTTTGATTCCCCAACTCTTGCAAAAGTCAGTAGTCCTCTTACTTATAAACTGAGAACCATTGTCACAGATTATCTCGGCCGGTACTCCGAATCTGGTCAGGATATTCCTCTTGATGAAGGATACTACTTCTTGGTCTCTAACTTGAACAAATGCTTCTGCTTCAACCCACTTAGAGAAAAAATCCGTCATTTCTAGCATAAAGACTTTTCCTCCCGGAGCTTTTGGTAGCTTTCCCACTATATCCATACCCCACTTCATAAATGGCCAAGGGGATACAATAGGATATAACGGTTCAGCCGGCTGATGCAGTATGTTACTATGTCTTTGACATGCGTCACATCTTCGAACATATTTTGCGGCATCTTTTCTCATCGTTGGCCAATAATATCATGTCCTTAATACTTTTGAGAATAACGACCTGCCCCCAGCATGGTTACCACAATCCCCTTCATGTATATCCTGAAGTACTTCTTTGGTTTCAGGATCTTCCAAGCACCTTAGGTACGGACCTGCAAGGGATTTCTTATACAAAATATTATTTATAATAGTAAAACGAGATACCTTCATCCTAAAAGCCTTAGGATTTGCATCCTTTGGGATATCTCCTTCTTGAAGATACTTCACAATTGGAGTTATCCAGGATTCAGGATCCTTCTCAGGATATCCATCACCAGGATCCTGGATACATGCTACTTCTTTATCCTGAGATTTGAAATGTTCCATTGCAGGATATAGGATGTGCACTATTGGTATCTGAGTTCCCTCCGGTATCCTGACAGTAGATCCTAAGTTTGCTAGAGCGTCAGCTTCAGCATTCTTTTCTCTTGGTACCTGTTCAAGTGTAAAAATTTCGAAATATCCTGCTAATTTTTTAACAATTTCAAGGTATTCAGCTAACTTTTCACCTTTTACTGCATAAGATCCATTGAAATGGTTAGTAATCAATAGGGAATCGACATATACTTGTAAACATCTAATATTCATAATTCTAGCCAATTTTAATCCTGCTATCAGAGCTTCATACTCAGCTTCATTAATGGTAGCAGAAAATTCACATTTAATAGCCTGGGGTAATATGTCCCCCTGTGGCGATTTTAGTAGTATACCCAATCCTACACCTCTAACATTAGATGCACCATCAGTATATAATGTCCAGGATACTGAAGTTTCTCCTAGTTGTTGAACTTCTAGGTCTACTTCATTTTGAATATCACTACTGAAATCAGCCACAAAGTCTGCTAGAGCCTGAGACTTTATAGCATTTCTAGGTTCATATACTAGATCATAGGCACTTAATTTTACTGACCACTTAGCCATTCTACCCGACATCTCAGGTTTCCAAAGCACATTCTTAACAGGATAATTAGTTTTAACATGAATCCTGTGTGTCTCAAAATAATGTCTAAGCTTAGTTGATGCCATAACTAGGGCTAATATCATTTTTTCTAGATGAGAATATCTAGTTTCAACATCTAATAAACTTTTACTAACGTAATAGACAGGATACTGCTGACCTTTATGATCCTTTACAAGGACGGCACTTACTGCATTCCCTGATACTGCGAGATATAGGGATAATGGTTCACCATCCTCAGGCTTCACTAATAGAGGTGCGGTTGAAAGATATTGCTTTAATTCCTGTAGGGTTGCTTCATGCTTTTCTCCCCACTCGAACCTCTTATTCTTCTTCAGGATATCGTAGAATTCCTTGCATTTTTCCGAGGATCTTGATATAAATTTGTTTAATGCTGCTACTCGCCCTGTTAATCTTTGAACATCTTTCATATTTGAAGGAGACTTGATATCCCAGATAGCTTTAATCTGCCCCGGGCTTGCTTCTATCCCCCTTTTAGTCACCATGTATCCTAAAAACTTTCCTGCCCCCACTCCAAAATGGCACTTGGCAGGATTTAGTTTCATATTATACTGGTCCAGGATATCAAATGCTCCTTTAATATTCTGGAGATGATCCTCAGCCTTCTTGGATTTGACTACCATATCGTCAATGTACACCTCCATGGTGTCCCCCAGTTTGCCTTTAAACATCATGTTCACCAATCTCTGGTACGTTGCACCTTCATTTTTCAAACCAAAAGGCATAGCAGTATAACAGTAAATACCTGTTGGTGTCATGAAAGCAGTATCCTCCTGGTCTGAAGGTTCCATTTGGATCTGCTGGAATCCTGAGGATGCATCCATGAAGGTTAACATCTCATGACCGGCAGTGGCATCCACCATCGAGTCTATATGAGGCAGAGGGAATGGGTCTTTAGGACATGCTTTGTTCAAGTCTGTGTAATCTACACAAACTCTCCATTTCCCATTCTTCTTTTGAACCACGACCACATTTGCTAGCCACTTGGGAAATTTGACTTCCCTGATCATCTTGGACTTCAATAGTCTTTCAACCTCTTCTTGAATAATTATGTTTCATTCTGGAGCAAACTTCCTTCTCTTTTGTTGGATAGGCTTGAAAGACCTGTCAATTCCAAGCTTGTGAGTTATAATATCCTTAGAAATACCTGTCATATCCTCATGCTTCCATGCGAATGTTGACATCCTGCATTTCAAAAAGTTAGTTAACTGATTTAATATCCTGAGGGATATTGGCTCCTACGAGCACCGAGATATCTGGATTATCCTGATCCAGGATAATTTTCTTCACATCCTACTCTGAAGCCTCCACGATATCCTGGGCCCGCATCTTTAATTGCTATCCTGCACTAGGCTTAGTTGAGGATTTCATTGAGGATGAGTAGCATTCTTTCGCTTCCTGCTGATCGCTTTCAACCTTGACAACTCCCCAAGGGGTAGGGATCTTGATGCATTGGTGATATGTTGATGGCACAACCTTCATATCGTGAATCCATGGTCTTCCCAGTATAATGTTATAGCAGGATAAGGAGTCCATCACGCAGAAGCGTTGTATCGAGTTGACCCCTTCAATATATACCGGTAACTTTATCTCCCCTACGGTATTCCTAGCTTCTCCACTGAAACCAACGAGCACAGTGGACTTCGAAGTAATGTCCATCGGAGATACATTCATCCTCTTCAATGTTTCTAGCTGAATTATATTGACAGAACTACCGTTGTCTACCAATATCCTGCGTACAAAATGGTTAGCCACATATAATGTTATTACCAAAGCATCATGGTGAGGATCCTGAACAGTATCCCTGTCATCACTATCGAAAGTGATCACTTTATCAGTTGTGAGGGTAGTCATCCTGACTGGTCTGTCTCCCCTCTCACTCTTAGCTTCCTTTCCATGTCTCTTGGCCGCCGAATACGAAGTCCCACAAATGTCGGATCCTCCTGAAATAAAGTTAATTATCTTGGCATCTGCTGGGGGTGATGCTGCTCGTTCAGGATCCTTCTCGGGATCCTGCCCTTTATTCTTCTTTTTTCCCAGCAAGTCCTTCAGATACCCCTTGCTTAACAGGTAACTTATTTCTTTCCTTAAAGCAATGCAATCCTCGGTCATATGTCCGAAGTCTTCGTGGAAGGCACACCATTTGGATTTATCCTTCCAATCAGCTTTCTGCTGGTTCTTTCGAGGCCACCTAGCTTTGTCTCCTAAGCCCTGCATAGCATACATTAATTCAGGTATATTAACAGAAAAGCAGTATTCAGATAAGTCAGGATATTCTTCAGGATCCTCGTCTTCAACAGCATTCACTTTCTTGTTATCATTTCTGCCATATGGCCTGGAGCGATACGGCTTATACGAGGCCTCCGATTTCCTGTTAGTTGATTCATAGGTTGAGGTAGAGTTCATCCTCTCCTGCATCTTCTTGTCATCTTCCAGGCGGATATATCTCAAAGCCCTGTTACGAGCTTCGTCGAGATTCCTGCAGGGATTCGTTACAAGATCCTGATAAAACTGAGAATCCTTTTGTAACCCCATCTTAAAAGCTTGCACAGCTGTTGCAACATCAAGATGTGGGATATCCAAGGATTCTCGACTGAATTTGTTCACATAATCCCTCAAGGATTCCTGAGGCCCTTGAGTTATCCTGTAAAGATCACTGGTTAGTTTCTCAAAACTCCGACTACAAGAAAATTGACTGTTAAATAAATTAACCAAATGAGCAAACGAAGTAATTGAGTGAGGAGGAACGTTCAACAGCCATTTTAAGGCTGATCCTGTCAGAGTAGAACCAAATCACTTGCACAAGCATGCTTCCTTGAGCTCCGGAGGGATAGGGTTGATCTCCATTCTTTCCCTATACTGAGCAATATGCTCTTCAGGATCCGTAGTCCCATCATACAGCTTCATGTTGGGAGTCTGAAATCTTTTTGGGATTTCAGCATCACAAATAGGATATGCAAAGCGGGATATCCTGTGGCTGTCTTGGGATACTTCCGGAATTGGCTGGACTACTCCAGGTACACTGGATATCATGTCCTTCAATTTCTGGAGCTCCCTGGTAAATGTTGACGTCATACCTGCATCCTGCAAAGAGCCATTGTTGTTAGTAGCAAGAATATTGTTATTTGACACATTACCGTTCTGAGGATTTTGGCCATATCCTGAAAGCATATCCTGAACTTCTCACAGTCGATATCCTGACCGAAGAGGGTATCTCAGGGGTATGATTCTGAGAATGGCTTGGGACGATATTTCCCCTATTATCCTCAGTGTAAACTGCGGAACTGAAGTTCAAAGCCCTGGGCTGTATAGGAGTGACAATTTCTTCAGCGGGTCTACTCAAGCTAGCTTTTAAGAGTTGTATTTCTCTTAACAGCATTTGGTTAGCCTCCTGTTTCTACCTCATTTGTTCCTGCACACTTCCAAATAAAGTCAAAATTTCATCGTTAGAGGCTAAAACGGGAGCAGATCCCTGGACATTCCGAGTAGGGATAACATCTTGAGGTTGTGAAGAAAACGGCATCCTTGGAGGAGGTGGTGGAAGCACCGAACCAGTGGTAGCAGAGGTTGTAGCAGACATAGTGGAAGAGCTCATGTTTGATCTCGAGGCCATTGTAAACAATGTGGCAAAAAGTTTAGAAAATAGAAAAACCGATTAAAGATTTTGCAAAGATTTTTAGTAAAAGTAGCACCACTTGCCCCACGGTGGGCGCCAAATTGTTTTGGTAAAAAATTACCGAAGTAATTAAGTGATCAAATTAGTTAAGTGAGGTAGTGTGCTAGAAACGAGTGTCGAAAATATGTTAATCAAGTTAATTGTAAAAACAGTTTCAGGATACGGCTCAGGATATAGAGCTGTATCTGTGATCAAACAATGAGCAAAAATGTAAAGGTGGACACGTGATATACGAAGAAAGCCCTTGATCAATCTAGATCGCCGGCATAAAACCTCGGGAGCTGATAATCGCAGCTGCCTTGTTCTTCTATTGCTTCAAATATCAGGATACAGTGCAGGATATGATGCGGATCAACTAGGTGTTACAACGTGATTTGATTACAAGTGTTGGTGTGTAGTGATTGCTAGAAGCTAGAGAGCAAAGTGTACGAAAGAGAGTGTGTGGAAAAAGTTGTGTTTGCCCATGATCCGATCGCTCCCATTTATAGTAACAAAAACTAACAAACTATCCTATTATTCCGGGATACTTTGGAATATTCCATTCTGAACATTGGGGGACTGCTTTTACTTGTTTTCCACGTGCTTATTGACTATAAAACCGGGTCTTCAACTCATATGACCGTTACAACGTCAATAGCATTGACCAGCTTCCGATATTCTCGCGGAATATGCCTTTCTTCTATTCTGACCGTTACAAGACCCATTCTTCCACCATCAACGTCCATTTTTCAACCACCTTGAGCGAATCTTCAGGTAGATCAAGTCCTTTAACGTTGGTACCTTGCAACCAAAGAAAATCGTTAGCTGCAACCAGGATACCCCCAGAGGATGTTACCAATATCCTGGTTCAGTATCCTGGCCGCAGCATCAAGCATATAATATCAGGATATGCTTCAAGATATAAGCTCGAAATTCCACCCAAAACAAGCCATATCGCTCTAAGCCATATGGTAGAAATGAAAACAAGAAAGTGAATGCAATTGAAGACGAGGATCCTGAAGAATATCCTGAACTATCTGAGTATTGCTTTTCTGTTAATATTCCTGAATTAATGTATGCCATGCAGGGTTTAGGAGACAAGGCTAGGTGGCCTCGAAAGAATTGTCACACCCCGACCGCGTAAAACAACAAATCGCGGCGGAAACATCGGGGCGTGTTGCAACAGAATTAATGTTTCATAACCATGGATACCAAAAAGTGTTTCGTTTTATTAAACATTGAATAATTACATCGTCTTGAAATCTAAATACACTATTTAAACATAGTCTATCATTGTTATTGAGTCACTAAGGCCTTGTCCAGTCCTATGTGAGCATGCATTTTATCAATCGATATCTTTCAACAATACCTGAAACATATGTGAAAACGAGGTCAGCAAAGAAATGCTGGCGAGTACATAGGTTTTGTAGGAGTGTCGAAATCATGGCTAGTTTAGACGTTGCAATACTTTATTTAAAAACCTTGTTTTGAAAAGAGTATAATATTGCAACTTAATTAACCAACTCAAATCAAGCGAGTTATAATTTGTAGAAACCTCGTAGCCATGACTCTTAACCCAAAAACATTTGTTTTAGTAAATTATTTGAAAACAATGATAAGTTCAGGTGATATGTATAAATAAGAGAATAATGCATGATTAAATGAATAACCATGTAAAATGAGTTTGTATAAGATACGTTGTTTGTAAAACAATGTCTTGTGAAAAGTATGTTATTTGTATAAAATGTTATATGTATCAAACTGAAATGATTCAAATAACGCTACAATATGTAATACCATACAAACACTTATATATAGGAAGTACCAGCGGCGTATCCACCATGCTTGTATCATATTCCACACGCATCGTTACTTAATCACTTAATCCAAACCAAACCACCAAAGTAATGTTCATGCCCAAATGTAAATCATGTAATATGTATAACAAAAATAATATCGTATATCGCTTTGAAGCCAATCGTTTACCCAATCGTTAAAACATCGTGTGAAACCCAATCGTTACCCAATCGTTAAAACATCGTGTGAAAACCAATCGTAAATCGTTTAATTCGTTTTAGGTCGTGAAACCACTTATAAGGTCGTCTCGCTAATAACATTCAAACCTTCGTGACTCATCACTCGTCGCTTCTCGTTTTCGTATTAACAAACCTCCATAGGGTAAGTTAACAATTACAGATTCAGTCGCTACCTACCATACCCACACATAACCACGAGTATAGTAAATAACGGGATTAGTCAGATCCTATGGTACCATAACCTAATACTGGTCGGCTTGATCATCGCTAATGAATGTCATTTGTTATGTAAACACAACCAACAAGTTTGTTCACTTTATGAAATCGTTATTAGTTTTGTATAAATCGCCTTAGTTGTTTTTGAAACCATCGTTATAACATCGAAAACATTTAGCACATATGAGTCACCCCAAAACAATTGAAAACAGTAAAATAGGGGCAGAATGTACTCGCCTGAGAATGCTTGGAGGTCTTGAACAACAACCAAACAAAGCTAGAGAGAGCACGGAATCAAACGGTACCTAATATAGGTAATTACATAAATAACCCGGACCTAAATCGGAAGACTGGGTAGCAGGAGGGTTTGTAAACCACATGAGTGTAGGAACTCATATGATATGGTTTAACAAAGCCTACATACCAAATGAAACTTAACCTAAGTATTATCGACCCATCACGACCCATTAAGGTAACTTATGCTACTTTAACGCGTCGTGTGCGTGAAACGCGTTCGGACCGTCTAACTAGTCCTATGACAAGTGTTATATGCCTAGACATGTTACATAATCAGTTATGTGACAAAAGTTTAGGTTACATATGCTTAATTACCAATTATACATGAAAAGGGTATTCTGGTAATTTACCTAAGGCATATAAACTACCTATCATACAACTACTTAAACGATGTGACCATAGGGTATAACCTCAGAAGGTTATTCCCTACCTACTATGGTCACCTAATGTATTTGGTCGGATCCTAATGATCGACCAAATGGGTCGAGTTCGAAGGTATAGGCGATTTATTAGATCGCCTACCCTACGACCCTAGACAACGTGGTAATCAGTGGCATAGTCCCAAGGGACTATGACCAACGTGATTACACTCACGTTGCGAAGTTCAAACGAACTTCGCATTGACCATTACTGGTCAATGCTGAAAGTCAAACAAAGTTTGACTTTCTGACTCGAAAAGCAATAAAATAAGGAAAAGAACGAAAGAATACTTACGAAGGGTCCCCGAATGCTAACCCAGATCAAAATAGCTCAGGTATGAAACGAAGGTTCCAACTTAGAGCTTTATTAATCAGATTTGTGGGTTTTGGGGTTGAGGGTGGATGGGTATTTATAGTATTCGGAGAACCGTTAAGATCGTTTCATGGAAAACGTGCCACGATCCAAGGCGTACACTTGTCGGGACCTTATGGTGGCTAAAAATCCATCCTTATCATCTGACTAGACTCATGGGAATGTGTGGTTGAGAATCGAACAGCTGGGACCCGCTGTTAAAAACATGGAATCTGGTCCGGAAGGGGGCTCGCGTGACGCTAAGGCCCGTCGCGTCACGCTAGGCCCCTGTTTTGGCAGATTTTGCAGAAATGGTCCCTGCACCTTGTTTAAGCGATTTTTGATGCGTTTGAACCCCGTTAACCTCATTTCAAGGCTCTAAAATGAAGTTAAAGTATAGGGAACTCAAAACATGCTCAAAAATATCTCCGATGTCGGTTCGTTTGGCCGTACGATCGCGATGTTCGCTTAATTACGACGGAATGCGCATAAGCGCGAAAAACGATCCAAATGACGCGACGAATGGATTTTTCTTATAGCGAACACTAAAATATAATGTAGTCATGCTTACATAAATTTTTGGATGTCCAGATGTATTCAGAACGTAGGTTATGCGCGAAAATGCAAACTTGTGCACTTTTTGACACTTTTAGTCCCTGAATGACACAAAAGTTTATTTTAGCACACCGAACCCCTCAAAGCCTATTTCTAAGCTATGTAAAGGATAGTTATGGTATGTTTAACTTATGGTCATGTTCCGGAATGTCTGTTACAGTTCAAATTGGCATACTTTCGCAGTTTGTCAAATTTAGTCCCTGTAAGCGAATTAGCTTGTTTTTGCCATACCAAAGCCTTCAAACTTATTTCTAAGTTATGTAAGGGCTATTTAAGGTATGTTAAGCCTATGTCACTATTCCGGAGTGTTCGTTGGATTAAACTGGTTATATTTACGCATCAGAGCGCGTATAACCCTCCAGAAAGCGATTTAAAGCTTAAAATCAAACAAGAGTTTATGTGTGTAAAAGATACACATATTTTTACAAATCCCAAGTATGAAATATAATATTTCATTGGTTTGGTATTTGTTTGATGGCCGTGGAGGCACAGGTGTTACAGTCTCCCCTACTTTAGGAAATTTCGTCCCGAAATTTATTTAGAGGAAACTTGTGAGAGCTTGAGAACATGAAATTGAAAAGATCGAACAACATTGGTTAGGGTTCTTGAACTTCTAGTAACCTTAATAACATTATGTTTGCAATGTAAGAGGGACACTTATATACAAGTATATGAAGCGTCATTGGTGCGTCCACCGTACCTCCATTACATCGTTCTCATTTCGTTATTGTTGTCACTATCGGTTCTTACACATAATAAACCTTACTGGGTTTCTGTGCACTAAATTTCATAATTATGTACGCGTCCATAATTAGACAATTCCTTGCATAGTCCACACAGTCTATTTTATAATGTGTAGGGTAAAACCAAATGAACAATCCTGTGATGAGCGTGACTTAGACCGCCATAGAGTCCTTTAGACTAAATCAATAAATGATTTAAATAGACTATCAAGGAGTCTGTCCAGCTACATCACTAGATGTCGTTCTTTAACCAAATTTTGAATCAATCTTTTTGATTAGACCACTAAAGGGTCTCTTATGAATCATTGAGCAGTACTATCTAATCCAAGGGTCTTAACTATTACATAGAAGCCCATTAAGGATTGAAGGTAGTACCTTTTGAATATCCTGCTACGAATCTCTCATATGAAGATATGAAAGATCCTGCGAGGATTTGGATAACGAATATCCAGAGTATTAAAAGCACAAAAATGCAGACAAGAAAACATGAGATGAATAAACACATAGTCACATAATTGTATAATCGTTTAATCGCAAAATCGTTTAATTTGTTATCTTTGGACATGGGTATTTAAAGCATACTAGGAATCCAATCCGTGGATTTCACTTGACACTTTAAATATTTTCAAGAATTTAACTATGAAAATAGGAAGATCTAAAAAGGAATTCGGCTTGTCCTAATTGAGTTGTAATGTACATATTAAGGTGTACAAGGAATCCAATCAGGCTCCGAAATCAACGAAGGTGTTGATCGTGGTCGGCTCGGGACTTTGAATAGATCAAGATGTCATCAATAAAAACAATGACGAACTGATCCAAATAAGGCTTGCAGACCCTATTTATTAAGTCCATGAAGATGGCTGGAGCATTTGTCAAACCAAAAGGTATGACTGTAAACTCGTAATGGCCATACTTCGTGCAGAAAACCGTTTTGGGAACATCTTCTTCGAGAATACGAAGTTGATGATACCAAGAACGCAAATCGATCTTGGAAAAACATGAAGTACCCTGCAGATTATCGGATCATTGATTTAAGGTAGGGAATATCGATTCTTGATGGTAAGCTTACTAGGCTTACGTTAATCGATATATATTTGAAAAGATCCATTTTTTTCTTTTCACAAAGAGAACAGGAGTTTCTCCAAGGTGAAAAGTTCGGACGGATGAATCCTTTATCAGACAACTCTTGAAGCTGTTTTGATAATTCTTGCATCTCGAACGGTACAAGACGATAAGCTACTCTTAGATTTAAAAGAAACGAGTGTTTGAGGTTCTTAGGGAGATCACAAGTGATCATAAAAATGACAGAACCACACGAGTAGTTTTGTCTTTGTGTTAACATCATAAGGTTGGATCAAACATTCAAACAATTGCATTAGTTAAAAATAAAAACCACAAAAAATTTTTATTTATATAGCAACCGCATTGTCTTTAAATGTTATAAGATAACAACCAGAGGAAATACAAAATACTAAAAGTTCACTTCTTCATCATCAATTGCCTCATTGATGTTAAACACTCGACCACGTGCTGGATTCACATTGACGTGAACGTTCGCATTCGGGTTTGCGCGAGCATTTGCATTCACCAGTCTCGGACAGTTGGGGCGGAAATGACCAAACTCTCCGCAGTTGAAACATGAACCCAGTGGGAATCTCGCAGCATTCCCTTGAACCGGAGCTTGAACCTGAGCAGCCTGATTTTGTCTCAGACGACAAGTATTGGCTAAATGCCCAAGTCTACCACACGTTGTGCATTTCTTGCAATCTTGTTGTGCAACGTGATGACCGTTGCAACGGGCACAATGTGGTGCGGTACCAGCATATGCCTTCTTTGCATGTGGCTGAGCCGGTGGATTCTGCAGGTTCTGAGCAGTCTGTGCTGTAATAGCAAAATTTTGGGCACCCTTCCGCTTCTTCGATTTCTTCGACGTCTCACCTTCCTTACCCTTCCCCTTATCCTTCTTCTTGTCCTTTCCAGAATCGGTTGCCTTCTTTTTATCACCCTTGCGGGTGAGTTTACCCTTTCTGACTTGAGACTCAGTCAGGGTAGCTGACAACTCGATTGCTTGACGAAGGGTGGTAGGATTAACACCGATCAAAATATCCATAATAGAATCGGGTAAACCATCTATGTATCTCTCGATCGCTTTTTCCAGAGGGGTAACCATGGTGGGACACAATAGACTGAGTTCTTCAAAACGATCCGTGTACGCACGGTGTTCAGCCCCATCTTGCTTTAAGTCGTCAAACTCTCGTTCCAAAACTCGAATCTCGTGACGGGGACAAAACTCCTTCATCATGAGAGCCCGAAGCTCTGCCCATGTTTGTGCCAACGCCACTTCGGCACCCCTATCTCGCATAACACCATTCCACCAAGTAAGCGCTCGCTTTTCAAACACACTCGAAGCAAATTCCACCTTACGCGCATCCTGACACTGCACATGTCTGAATGTGCTCTCGATACTCTCAAACCACTGCAGGAGCGCAGTTGCTCCTTGAGTCCCAGAAAACTTAAGTGGCTTCGCAGAATTGAAGTTCTTGAAATTACACGGTGCATTATTGTTGTTGTTGTTGCCGTTGTTGTACATCTCGTGGACTTGGGTTACAACACCGGGAACCACAGCAGCCACCTGTTGAGAGATCAGGGCTGCTAGTTCTTCAATAGTAAAAGTCCGAGTATCGGTTCGGGTATCGCGTCGAGGAGGCATTGTCTGACAAGGAAACGAGTGAGAGAGTTAGACGAAAAGAATGAGATGAAACAAATCTGATGAAAGCAAGGATAGTGGTCATTTGTTTGTTACTACAAAGCAACAAACGACCTCGGTGATTTAATCAAAGTAAATAGGTCAAAAATAATGTATCGCGAAGACATGCTCGCCTATAAGTGAACACTCATCCCAAGAATTCCCAGGTAAGCACAACTGGTCTCCCGTCTGATGAGATGTATACGAAGTGCTTGCCTAGACAGAAAACCCAGAATACAGGCATTCACCCTTCCAGTTTGCACGTGTTCACATTATCTAAGACCCAAAACCTTGACGAGATTTTGAAAACTCAAAGGGGTTCAAAACCATATAATAGAGAGTTCAAAACCTTACAATAGAGGGTTCAAAACCTTGTAATCAATCATCCTAGAACAGATGATTAGTTTTCAAAGCGGTTTTGAAATTTATGTTCTTGTTGTGGTCGTCGCCTAAGGATAGGTGACGGTATTGTTTTATGACTAGACGCAAGTAAACTCGCGTTAGGATCCTAGAAAGGTTATAGACTAGGTCAAAGCATTACTAATTACTAATAACCTAATTCCCTATAACCATTGGCTCTGATACCATCTTTTCTGTCACACCCCGACCGCGTAAAACAACAAATCGCGGCGGAAACATCGGGGCGTGTTGCAACAGAATTAATGTTTCATAACCATGGATACCAAAAAGTGTTTCGTTTTATTAAACATTGAATAATTACATCGTCTTGAAATCTAAATACACTATTTAAACATAGTCTATCATTGTTATTGAGTCACTAAGGCCTTGTCCAGTCCTATGTGAGCATGCATTTTATCAATCGATATCTTTCAACAATACCTGAAACATATGTGAAAACGAGGTCAGCAAAGAAATGCTGGCGAGTACATAGGTTTTGTAGGAGTGTCGAAATCATGGCTAGTTTAGACGTTGCAATACTTTATTTAAAAACCTTGTTTTGAAAAGAGTATAATATTGCAACTTAATTAACCAACTCAAATCAAGCGAGTTATAATTTGTAGAAACCTCGTAGCCATGACTCTTAACCCAAAAACATTTGTTTTAGTAAATTATTTGAAAACAATGATAAGTTCAGGTGATATGTATAAATAAGAGAATAATGCATGATTAAATGAATAACCATGTAAAATGAGTTTGTATAAGATAAGTTGTTTGTAAAACAATGTCTTGTGAAAAGTATGTTATTTGTATAAAATGTTATATGTATCAAACTGAAATGATTCAAATAACGCTACAATATGTAATACCATACAAACACTTATATATAGGAAGTACCAGCGGCGTATCCACCATGCTTGTATCATATTCCACACGCATCGTTACTTAATCACTTAATCCAAACCAAACCACCAAAGTAATGTTCATGCCCAAATGTAAATCATGTAATATGTATAACAAAAATAATATCGTATATCGCTTTGAAGCCAATCGTTTACCCAATCGTTAAAACATCGTGTGAAAACCAATCGTAAATCGTTTAATTCGTTTTAGGTCGTGAAACCACTTATAAGGTCGTCTCGCTAATAACATTCAAACCTTCGTGACTCATCACTCGTCGCTTCTCGTTTTCGTATTAACAAACCTCCATAGGGTAAGTTAACAATTACAGATTCAGTCGCTACCTACCATACCCACACATAACCACGGGTATAGTAAATAACGGGATTAGTCAGATCCTATGGTACCATAACCTAATACTGGTCGGCTTGATCATCGCTAATGAATGTCATTTGTTATGTAAACACAACCAACAAGTTTGTTCACTTTATGAAATCGTTATTAGTTTTGTATAAATCGCCTTAGTTGTTTTTGAAACCATCGTTATAACATCGAAAACATTTAGCACATATGAGTCACCCCAAAACAATTGAAAACAGTAAAATAGGGGCAGAATGTACTCGCCTGAGAATGCTTGGAGGTCTTGAACAACAACCAAACAAAGCTAGAGAGAGCACGGAATCAAACGGTACCTAATATAGGTAATTACATAAATAACCCGGACCTAAATCGGAAGACTGGGTAGCAGGAGGGTTTGTAAACCACATGAGTGTAGGAACTCATATGATATGGTTTAACAAAGCCTACATACCAAATGAAACTTAACCTAAGTATTATCGACCCATCGCGACCCATTAAGGTAACTTATGCTACTTTAACGCGTCGTGTGCGTGAAACGCGTTCGGACCGTCTAACTAGTCCTATGACAAGTGTTATATGCCTAGACATGTTACATAATCAGTTATGTGACAAAAGTTTAGGTTACATATGCTTAATTACCAATTATACATGAAAAGGGTATTCTGGTAATTTACCTAAGGCATATAAACTACCTATCATACAACTACTTAAACGATGTGACCATAGGGTATAACCTCGGAAGGTTATTCCCTACCTACTATGGTCACCTAATGTATTTGGTCGGATCCTAATGATCGACCAAATGGGTCGAGTTCGAAGGTATAGGCGATTTATTAGATCGCCTACCCTACGACCCTAGACAACGTGGTAATCAGTGGCATAGTCCCAAGGGACTATGACCAACGTGATTACACTCACGTTGCGAAGTTCAAACGAACTTCGCATTGACCATTACTGGTCAATGCTGAAAGTCAAACAAAGTTTGACTTTCTGACTCGAAAAGCAATAAAATAAGGAAAAGAACGAAAGAATACTTACGAAGGGTCCCCGAATGCTAACCCAGATCAAAATAGCTCAGGTATGAAACGAAGGTTCCAACTTAGAGCTTTATTAATCAGATTTGTGGGTTTTGGGGTTGAGGGTGGATGGGTATTTATAGTATTCGGAGAACCGTTAAGATCGTTTCATGGAAAACGTGCCACGATCCAAGGCGTACACTTGTCGGGACCTTATGGTGGCTAAAAATCCATCCTTATCATCTGACTAGACTCATGGGAATGTGTGGTTGAGAATCGAACAGCTGGGACCCGCTGTTAAAAACATGGAATCTGGTCCGGAAGGGGGCTCGCGTGACGCTAAGGCCCGTCGCGTCACGCTAGGCCCCTGTTTTGGCAGATTTTGCAGAAATGGTCCCTGCACCTTGTTTAAGCGATTTTTGATGCGTTTGAACCCCGTTAACCTCATTTCAAGGCTCTAAAATGAAGTTAAAGTATAGGGAACTCAAAACATGCTCAAAAATATCTCCGATGTCGGTTCGTTTGGCCGTACGATCGCGATGTTCGCTTAATTACGACGGAATGCGCATAAGCGCGAAAAACGATCCAAATGACGCGACGAATGGATTTTTCTTATAGCGAACACTAAAATATAATGTAGTCATGCTTACATAAATTTTTGGATGTCCAGATGTATTCAGAACGTAGGTTATGCGCGAAAATGCAAACTTGTGCACTTTTTGACACTTTTAGTCCCTGAATGACACAAAAGTTTATTTTAGCACACCGAACCCCTCAAAGCCTATTTCTAAGCTATGTAAAGGATAGTTATGGTATGTTTAACTTATGGTCATGTTCCGGAATGTCTGTTACAGTTCAAATTGGCATACTTTCGCAGTTTGTCAAATTTAGTCCCTGTAAGCGAATTAGCTTGTTTTTGCCATACCAAAGCCTTCAAAACTTATTTCTAAGTTATGTAAGGGCTATTTAAGGTATGTTAAGCCTATGTCACTATTCCGGAGTGTTCGTTGGATTAAACTGGTTATATTTACGCATCAGAGCGCGTATAACCCTCCAGAAAGCGATTTAAAGCTTAAAATCAAACAAGAGTTTATGTGTGTAAAAGATACACATATTTTTACAAATCCCAAGTATGAAATATAATATTTCATTGGTTTGGTATTTGTTTGATGGCCGTGGAGGCACAGGTGTTACAAGAATCAACAAAAGGCCGATTGGAAAGATAAATCAAAATGGTGTGCTTTCCACGAAGATTTCGGACATGTAACTGAGGATTGCATTACTCTAAGGAAAGAAATAAGCTATCTTCTAAGCAAGGGATATCTGAAAGATCTCTTAGGAAGAAAGAAGAATAAGGGTCAGGATACTGAGAAGGATCCTGAGCGAGCAGCATCACCTCCCGCGGATGCCAAGATAATCAACTTCATATCGGGAGGATCCGACATTTGTGGGACTTCGTATTCGGCGGCAAAGAGACATGCAAAAGAAGCTAAGGCCGAAAGGGGAGACAGACCTGTCAGGATGACTACGCTTACAACTGACAAAGTGATCACATTTGATGCTGATGACAGGGATACTGTCCAGGATCCTCATCATGATGCTCTGGTAATAACATTATATGTGGCTACCATTTTGTACGCAGGATATTGGTTGATAATGGCAGCTCCGTCAACATAATCCAACTAGAGACTCTGAAGAGAATGAATGTATCTCCAATGGATATCACTTCAAAGTCTACTGTGCTTGTTGGGTTCAGTGGAGAGGCTAGAAACACAGTGGGAGAGATAAAGTTACCGGTATACGTTGAAGGGGTCAACTCGATACAACGTTTCTGTGTGATGGATTCTCTATCCTGCTATAACATCATACTGGGAAGACCATGGATTCACGATATGAAGGCTGTGCCATCAACGTATCACCAATGCATCAAGATCCCTACCCCTTGGGGAGTTGTCAAAGTTGATAGTGATCAGCAGGAGGCGAAAGAATGCTACTCATCCTCGATGAAATCCTCAACCAAGCCTAGTACAGCATAGCAATTAAAGATGCGGGCCCAGGATATCGTGGAGGATTCGGAGCAGGATGTGAAGAAAATTATCCTGGATCAGGATAATCCTGATATCTCGGTGCTCGTAGGAACCAATATCCCTCAGGATATTGAAGAACAGTTAACTAACTTTTTGAAGTGCAAGATGTCGACGTTTGCATGGAAGCATGAGGATATGGCAGGCATATCCAAAGACATTATCACTCACAAGCTTGGAATTGATAAATCATTCAAGCCTGTTCAGCAAAAAAGAAGGAAGTTTGCTCCTGAGCGGAATACGATTATCCAAGAGGAAGTTGAGAGATTATTGAAGTCCAGGATGATCAGAGAGGTTAAGTTCCCAAGATGGCTAGCAAACGTGGTTGTGGTACAGAAGAAAAATGGGAAATGGAGAGTTTGTGTAGACTACACAGACTTGAACAAGGCTTGTCCTAAAGACCCATTTCCTCTTCCCCACATTGATGCAATGGTAGATGCCACTGCCGGGCATGAAATGTTGACCTTCATGGACGCATCCTCAGGATTTTAGCAGATCCAAATGGAACCTTCTGACCAGGAGGATACTGCCTTCATGACACCAACAGGTATTTATTGTTATACAGCTATGCCTTTTGGTTTGAAAAATGCAGGTGCAACATACCAAAGATTGGTAAACATGATGTTCAAAGACAAACTGGGGGACACCATGGAGGTGTACATTGACGATATGGTGGTAAAATCAAAGAAAGCTCAGGATCACCTCCAGGATATTAAAGGAGCATTCGATATCCTGGATCAGTATAACATGAAGCTAAATCCTGCTAAGTGCCATTTTGGAGTGGGGGCAGGAAAATTTCTAGGATATATGGTGACCAAAAGAGGAATAGAGGCGAGCCCAGAGCAGATTAAAGCCATCTTGGATATTAAATCGCCCTCAAATATGAAGGATGTTCAACGATTAACAGGGCGAGTGGCAGCATTAAACAGATTTATCTCAAGATCCTCAGAGAAATGCAAAGATTTTTATGATATCCTGAAGAAGAACAAGAAATTCGAATGGGGTGAGAAGCATGAAGCGGCCCTACAGGATTTAAAGCAATATCTTTCAACCGCACCTCTACTGATGAAGCCTGAGAATGGTGAACCATTATCCCTATACCTCGCAGTATCAGGGAATGCTGTAAGTGCCGTCCTTGTAAAGGACCATGAAGGTCAGCAATATCCTGTTTACTATGTTAGTAAAAGCTTGTTAAATGCTGAAACTAGATATTCTCATTTAGAAAAATTGATACTAGCATTAGTTATGGCATCAACGAAACTTAGACATTACTTTGAGACACATAGGATTCATGTTAAAACAAATTATCCTGTCAAAAATGTGCTTAGGAAACCAGAGATGTCAGGCAGGATGGCTAAGTGGTCAGTAAAGTTGAGTGCTTATGATTTAGTATATGAACCTAGAAATGCCATAAAGTCTCAGGCTTTAGCTGACTTTGTGGCTGATTTTAGTAGTGACATTCAGGATGAGGTAGACCTAGAAGTTCAACAGTTAGGAGAATCCTCAGGATCGTGGACATTATATACTGATGGTGCATCTAATATAAGGGGAGTAGGATTGGGAATACTACTAAAATCTCCACAGGGGGACATATTACCCCAGGCTATTAGATGTGAATTTCCTGCTACTAATAATGAAGCAGAATATGAGGCTTTAATTGCAGGATTAGAGTTGGCTAAGAGCATGAGTATCAAAAATTTACAAGTATATGTTGACTCTTTGATAATTACTAACCATTTTAATGGATCCTATGCAGTTAAGGGTGAGAAATTAATTGAATACCTCGATATTCTCAAAAAATCAACAGGATATTTCGATATTTTTACACTTGAACAGGTCCCAAGGGAGGATAATGCTGAAGCAGATGCTTTAGCAAATCTGGGATCGTCGATCAGGATACCAGAAGGGACCCAAATACCGATATTACATATCTTGTATCCTGCAACGAATCCTCAGGATAAAGAAGTGGCGGGTATTCAGGATCCTGATGCAGAGTATCCTGAAAAGTAACCCAATTCCTGGACGGCTCCAATCATGAGATATCTCAAGGAAGGACACATTCCCGGGGAGGAAAATCCTAAGGCATTTAGGATGAAGGTATCACGATTTACTATTGTTATGGGTGAAATTCTGAGCCCATATCCTGGAAAATATCATGATCTATATCTTATTTATGTAGTATCTGTTTACATCCGGGATGCTGGTTCAGGATATTGGTAACATCCTGAACGGTATCCTCGGGATTACTAATGGATTATGTGCAGGTACGTGTGTTAGAAGCTAGCAACGTTCACAAAGACTTATTCCGCGGAAGACTCGGTCCAGGCCGTTCAAAGAAAGACGTTGAAACCTTATTACTCGGTCTACAACGTTCGTGGTGGAATATTCGGAGCATCCCATATTTATAGGAATATTTGTTTGTATATCGTTACTATAAATAGGAGGAACACCAGATCAAATAGGACACAACAATCTCACTGCAATCACACTCACTACACTCTAACACTTGTTCTCTCGTAATTTGTACTCTCACACGAACTCATTGTAACACTTAGCGATCTGGTTGATATCCTGCACTGTATCCTGGTTATTCAAGCAATAAGAAGAACAAGGCAGCCGACGATTGTCAGCTCCCGAGGTTTTATGCCGGAGATCTAGATTGATCAAGGGCTTTCCTCGTACATCTCGTGTCACAACCTTTACTTTTTGCTCATTGTTTGCTCATTGTTTGATCGTCGATACAGCTCAATATCCTGAGCCGTATCCTGAAACTGTTTTTGCAAGTAATTTAATTAACATATTTTCGACACTTGTTTCTAGCACACTACCTCACTTAACTAATTTGATCACTTAATTGCTTCGGTAATTTTTGACCAAAACAATTTGGCGCCCACCGTGGGGCCAGTGGTGCTCTCTTTACTAAAAATTTTTGTTAAATCGCTAATCGGTTTTTTATTTTCAAAACTTTTTGCTACATTGTCCATAATGGCCTCAAGATCAAACATGAGTTCCTCTACTATGTCTGCTATGACTTCTGCCACTACCGGTTCGGTGCTTCCACCACCTCCTCCAAGGATGCCAGCTTCTACGCAATCTCAAGATGTTATCCCTACTCGGAGTGTCCAGGGATCTGCTCCCGTTTTAGCTTCTAACGATGAAATTTTAACCTTATTTGGAAGTGTGCAGGAACAAATGAGGCAACAACAGGAAACAAACCAAATGCTTTTAAGGGAAATACAACTTCTGAAGTCTGGCTCGAGCAGATCTGCTGAGGATATTGTCACTCCATTACATCCCAGAATGTTGAACTTCAGCTCGGCTGTGTATACTGAGGATAACAGGGGGAATATTGTGCCCAGCCTTCCTCAAAATCATACTCCTGAAATACCCTCCTCGGTCAGGATGTCGACCATAAGGAGCTCAGGATATGCTTCAGGATATGGGCAAAATCCTCCAACGGGTAACGTGTCAAATAATAATAATACTCATGCTACTAACAATAGTGGATCTTTGCAGGATACAGGTGTGACATCGGCACTTACTAGGGAACTTAAGAAGTTGAAGGACATGATATCAAGTGTACCCGGGGTGGTCCAGCCAATCCCGGAAGTGTCTCAAGACAGCCACAAGATATCTCGTTTTGCATATCCTATCTGTGATGCTGAGATCCCAAAGAGGTTCCAAACCCCCAACATGAAGCTTTATGACGGAACAACGGATCCTGAAGAGCATATTGCTCAGTATAGGGAAAGGATGGAGATTAACCCTATCCCTCCGGATCTCAAGGAAGCATGCTTGTGCAAGGGTTTTGGTTCAACCTTGACCGGATCAGCTTTGAAGTGGCTCTTGAATGTTCCTCCACATTCGATTACATCTTTTGCTCACTTAGTAAATTTATTTAATAGTCAGTTTTCTTGTAGTAGAAGCTTCGAAAAATTAACAAGTGATCTCTACAGGATAACACAAGGGCCTCAGGAATCCCTTAGGGATTATGTGAACAAGTTTAGCCGGGAATCACTAGACATTCCTCATCTTGATGTTGCAACAGCTGTGCAAGCTTTCAAGATGGGGTTGCAAAAGGATTCTCAATTTTACCAAGACCTTGTAATGAACCCATGCAGGAACCTGGATGAAGCTCGGAACAGGGCCCTAAGATACATTCGGTTGGAAGATGACAGAAAGATGCAAGAAAGGATGAACTCATCCAACACTTATGAGTCAACTAACAGGAAGTCGGAATCCTCATTTAAGTCGTATCGGCCTAAGCCATATGGCAGAAATGAGAACAAGAGAGTGAATGCTGTCGAAGATGAGGATCCTGAAGAGTATCCTGAATTATCTGAATATTGCTTTTCTGTTAACATTCCTGAATTGATGTATGCCATGCAGGGTCTAGGGGACAAGGCAAGATGGCCTCGAAAGAATCAACAAAAAGCGGATTGGAAAGACAAATCAAAATGGTGTGCTTTCCACGAAGATTTCGGACATATGACTGAGGATTGCATCGCTTTGAGGAAAGAAATAAGCTATCTTCTAAGCAAGGGATATTTGAAAGATCTCTTAGGGAGAAAGAAGAATAAGGGTCAGGATACTGAGAAGGATCCTGAGCGAGCAGCATCACCTCCCGCGGATGCCAAGATAATCAACTTCATTTCGGGAGGATCCGACATTTGTGGGACATCGTATTCGGCAGCAAAGAGACATGCAAAGGAAGCTAAGGCCGAAAGGGGAGACAAACCTGTCAGGATGACTACACTCACAACTGACAAAGTGATCACATTTGATGCTGATGACAGGGATACTGTCCAGGATCCTCACCATGATGCTCTGGTAATAACGTTATATGTGGCTAACCATTTTGTACGCAGGATATTGGTTGATAATGGCAGCTCCGTCAACATAATCCAACTAGAGACACTTAAAAGAATGAATGTATCTCCAATGGATATCACTTCAAAGTCTAGCGTGCTTGTTGGGTTCAGTGGAGAGGCCAGAAACACAGTGGGAGAGATAAAGTTGCCGGTGTACGTTGAAGGAGTTAACTCGGTACAGCGTTTCTGTGTGATGGACTCTCTATCCTGCTATAACATTATACTGGGAAGACCGTGGATTCACAATATGAAGGCCGTGCCATCAACATATCACCAATGCATCAAGATACCTACCCCTTGGGGGGTTGTTAAAGTTGATAGCAATCAGCAGGAGGCGAAAGAATGCTACTCATCCTCAATGAAATCCTCAACCAAACCTAGTGCAGCATAGCAATTAAAGACGCGGGCCCAGGATATCGTGGAGGATCCGGAGCAGGATGTGAAGAAAATTATCCTAGACCAGGATAATCCCGATATTTCGGTGCTCCTGGGAACCAATATCCCTCAGGATATTGAAGAGCAGTTAATTAACTTTTTAAAATGCAGGATGTCGACGTTTGCATGGAAGCATGAGGATATGACAGGCATATCCAAAGACATTATCACTCACAAGCTTGGAATTGATAAATCATTCAAGCCCGTGCAACAAAAAAGAAGGAAGTTTGCTCCTGAACGCAATACAATTATTCAAGAGGAAGTTGAAAGATTGTTGAAGTCCAAAATGATTAGAGAAGTCAAGTTCCCAAGGTGGCTAGCAAACGTGGTTGTGGTACAGAAGAAAAACGGGAAATGGAGAGTCTGTGTAGATTACACAGACTTGAACAAAGCTTGTCCTAAAGACCCATTTCCTCTCCCCCACATTGATGCAATGGTAGATGCCACTGCTGGGCATGAAATGCTGACTTTCATGGATGCATCCTCAGGATTTCAACAGATCCAAATGGAGCCTTCTGACCAGGAGGATACTGCCTTCATGACACCAACAGGTATTTATTGTTTTACAGCTATGCCTTTTGGTTTGAAAAATGCAGGTGCAACATACCAAAGATTGGTAAACATGATGTTCAAAGACAAACTGGGGGACACCATGGAGGTGTACATTGACGATATGGTGGTAAAGTCAAAGAAAGCTCAGGATCACCTCCAGGATATTAAAGGAGCGTTTGATATCCTGGATCAGTATAATATGAAGCTGAATCCCGCTAAGTGCCATTTTGGAGTAGGAGCAGGAAAATTCCTAGGATATATGGTGACTAAAAGAGGAATAGAAGCAAGCCCGGAACAGATTAAAGCCATCTTGGACATTAAATCACCCTCAAATATGAAGGATGTTCAACGATTAACAGGGCGAGTGGCAGCAATGAATAGATTTATCTCAAGGTCTTCAGAAAAATGCAAGGATTTTTATGATATCCTGAAGAAGAACAAAAAATTCGAGTGGGGTGAGAAGCATGAAGCAGCCCTACAGGATTTGAAACGATATCTCTCAACCGCACCTCTACTGATGAAACCTGAAAATGGTGAACCACTATCCCTGTACCTTGCTGTATCAGGGAATGATGTAAGTGCCGTTCTTATAAAAGACCATGAAGGTCAGCAATATCCTGTTTATTATGTTAGTAAAAGTTTGTTAGATGCTGAAACTAGGTATTCTCATTTAGAAAAGTTAATACTAGCATTAGTTATGGCGTCAACCAAACTTAGACACTACTTTGAGACACACAGGATACACGTAAAAACAAATTATCCTGTCAAAAGTGTACTTAGGAAACCAGAAATGTCGGGTAGAATGGCTAAGTGGTCAGTAAAGTTAAGTGCCTATGATTTAGTATATGAACCTAGGAATGCCATAAAGTCTCAGGCTTTAGCTGACTTTGTGGCTGATTTTAGTAGTGACATTCAGGATGAGGTAGACCTAGAAGTTCAACAGCTAGGAGAATCCTCAGGATCCTGGACATTATATACTGATGGTGCATCTAATATAAGAGGAGTAGGATTAGGAATACTACTAAAATCGCCACAGGGGGACATATTACCCCAGGCTATTAGGTGTGAATTTCCTGCTACCAATAATGAAGCAGAATATGAGGCTTTAATTGCAGGATTAGAATTGGCTAAAAGCATGAATATCAAAAATTTACAAGTATATGTTGATTCTTTGTTAATTACTAACCATTTTAATGGATCCTATGCAGTTAAGGGTGAGAAGTTAATAGAATATCTTGATATTCTCAAAAAATTAGCAGGATGTTTCGATGTTTTTACACTTGAACAGGTACCAAGGGAGGATAATGCTGAAGCAGATGCCTTGGCAAATTTGGGATCATCGATCAGGATACCTGAAGGGACCCAAATACCAATATTACATGTCTTATATCCTGCAACGAATCTTCAGGATAAAGCAGTAGCGCGTATTCAGGATCCTGAAGTGGAATATCCTGAACAATATCCTAAATCTTGGACGGCTCCAATTATGAGATATCTCAAAGAAGGACATATCCCCGAAAATGAAAATCCTAAGGCATTTAGGATGAAGGTATCACGGTTCACTATTATAAATAATATTTTATACAAGAAATCTCTTGCAGGACCGTATTTGAGGTGCTTGGAGGATCCTGAAGCCAAAGAAGTACTTCAAGATATACATGAAGGGGATTGTGGTAATCACACCGGGGGCAGATCATTGTTCTCGAAAGTATTAAGGACAGGATATTATTGGCCAACGATGAGGAAAGATGCTGCAGAATATGCTCGAAGATGTGATGCATGTCAAAGACATAGTAACATACTGCATCAACCAGCTGAACCATTATATCCTGTAGTTTCCCCTTGGCCATTCATGAAGTGGGGGATGGATATAGTAGGGAAGTTACCAAAAGCTCCGGGAGGAAAAGTTTTTATGTTAGCTATGACAGACTATTTCTCCAAGTGGGTTGAGGCTGAAGCATTTGTCCAATTAAGAGACCAAGAAGTAGTATCCTTTATAAAAAGGAATATCCTGACTAGGTTTGGAGTACCAGCTGAGATCATTTGTGATAATGGGTCCCAGTTTATAAGCAAAAGAACTACTGACTTTTGCAAAAGTTGGGAATCAAAATGATCACATCTACCCCAGTACATCCTCAAGCGAATGGACAAGCTGAATCTTCAAACAAAATAATAGTCAATAACTTAAAGAAGAGACTTGGGGCCAAAAAAGGAAGATGGGCAGATGAGTTACCCTTTGTTTTGTGGGCTGATAGGACAACGGTAAAGAATGCAACCGGCCAAACCCTGTTTTCCTTGGTATTTGGAGCGGAGGCGATGATTCCAACAGAAATGACGATACCTACTGCAAGATCTATGTTGCAGGATCCTGAACAGAATCCTGAACTCTTATGTCAGGATTTGGATACTATAGACGAAAAAAGAGATGCAGCAAGGCTAAGGATAGCAGCATATCAACAAAGAATGTCCAGAGCATATAATAAAAACATAAGGACTAGAAGATTTCGAGTTGGTGATTGGGTGCTAAGAAAGGCTTTTCAAAATACCACTAATCCTGCCGATGGCAAGCTAGCTCCGAAATGGGAAGGACCTTATGAAGTCGAGTCAGAAGCAGGGAAATGAGCATATCGACTCAGGAATATGGAAGGGGATATGCTACCGAGATCTTGGAATGCTATACATCTCAAGCTTTACTTCAAGTGAGTTTAGAATTCAATATTCTAACTCAGAATGGTATGAATTCTATCTTTTTTAAATATGTTTTGGTTTAATTTACCCTTTGAAACTCAATACTGACTTAAGCATCGGAGGGGTGTTAGCCAAGCTAACACCCACCTTAGTTTACAATTGTTTTGCAGAATATCTTTCAGGATATAGCTCCAGGATATATGCTCAGGATAAGTCGAAAGATTAGAGGATTGGCCCCCTCTCTCACGTTTAAGGGATCCTGGTCCCTTCAAAGGTTTAAAGGTATTCACCTTTCTCTCGAATTGGGTTTAAACACCTCGCCTGGAGCGCAAGTTATCTAGGTATAGTTCAAGGTAGCGGGACCAGTTCATGTAAAAGTGGCTGACAATTTCGTTACTATTGGCTATATCCTGGATCCTAAAGGTATATGAGGATTGATCACCCTCTCTCACGAAAGAGTATTTTCATACTCTCGAAGGTTTAAAGGTTTTCACCTTTCTAAGAATTGGAGTTTATACACTCTCGCCTGTAGCGCATGAAATTTAGGGTTTATCCCCAGATATCAGGGTTTATCCCCAGTATGCTAAGGATTCATTTCAGGATATCAGGGGTTCTGCCCTTGGGCATTCGGAATTCATTCGAGTTAAAATGTAAATACATTTGTGTTTTTGTCGAACACAGGGGACACACATTATTCTGATTCAAAGGATGGATCTAAGTTTATAAGTATGCACTGGGGACAAATTTATGATAAAGGATTGGAACTGATTCTCTAAGAATCTCTGGTATGATCTCTCCTTTTTGTTTGGACAATTTATAGGTTATATTTCAATATCCCTTTTAAGATATCTTTCAGGATATCTCCCAGGATATATTTATGATATGTGTTCCTAAGAATGTTCAAACCAAACAATTTTCACAAGTAAAATTTGTGTGACAATAATAATAAAGTCAAAAGAGTAGTTATATTATTAACATACCAAAAGAAGTGCGCTTAGTTTCACCTCAAAACAAGGCCCATCCACTAAGAGCACTAATAGTTCATAACCATATTTACCCAACAGTTGAAGGCTTCATCTCAAACCGAGACCCATCCACCTTCAACTGTTGTATTGTTCAAAAAGCATGCAGGAAATGTAAATTGTTCAGGTACGGGAAAGTAAAATGCAGAAAAGTAAATTGTTTGTGGAATTGCAAACCAACATTCAAACTCAAAAAGGTGGGCTCTGGCCTTGGCACGTATATCCGTCATCGCCCACCTAGATGCCCTCACACAGCGGCATCTCCTCCAACTTTCTCAGACTTCTCCGCTCCAGCATCCTGACCAGCATCCTGCGCAGCATCCTGACCAATGACCATCTCAGCATCAGCTCCAGCATCCTTCTTCTCTCCAGCTTGGACCACCACCTCTGCTGACTTAGAAGACTCACCGGCTTCAGCAGGAAGTGGCACAGCTTTGCCTCTGAGCTCCTTTAACTTAGCCACCCAGGATTCAACTGGCCAAGATGGACAAACAAGGCCCGTCTCCTTGGCCTCGTAGGCCATCTTGATGCGTGCTTGCAGCAGGGAGACGATAGCAGAAGCCTTGATTCCCTCTCGAAAGTTGATCAAAGCCTGATCATGATCCATTTGAACGCTGGCAAGTTTAACCTCAGCGTCTTGGGTGACCTTCTTTAGCAAGCTTTCATAGTGCCGGCTCTTCGCTTCAGCAATAGCACCTTGGTCAGCAACGGTGCTCTCGAGCTGCTTGATCCTGGCTTCATGAAGTGCCACAGTACCACAAGCGTCATTGTACAAGTGGAGCAAATGCTGGAGGCCCTGCACATTAATTACAGGTATGAATTTAGAATGTATGTTGACTAAGACGTCCTACCAGGATATCCTGTTAGGATATACGTGCAGGATATATGTGCAGGATATACATGAAGGATATGCGTCAGGATATTACCTTGTTGAGGAAGGATGTCATTGGCTCTAAGGAGTCAGAGAAGCTGAGTTCGTCATAGGAGAACCCTTCTGAGCCTGGAGCACTGACCTCGAGACCCTTTCTCTTTTTCGCTGCGGAAGCACGGGTTCTTGGATTGGCCTTGGGAGCCGGGAGTGGCTTGGAGCTAGTGGTAGCAGGAGTCTCCTTCTTGACTGTGGCTGGAGTTGGATAGCTGTCAAGTTCGTCCAGGTCTAGATAGACTCGGACTTTGCTGGAATCTGCACACAGGGAGTAAATTCTAACTCCCTCCTATGAATAACAGATAAAAAACATATGTGTGCAGGATATCTTGCAGGATCCTTACCAGACATGTTGGCACTGGAAAGAGGGCTTGGAGTCGGTGGAGATGGATTGAAACTTCTCTCTGCCTCTGGAAGGAGTCTGATGGCGTATATTCTTTCTTGAGAATTTGCAAGAGGAGGTGCAATCTTCCTGAAATCAGCTGCACAAAAATGAAAATTTGTTAGTTCAGAATATGAGACAGGATAAGAGACAAGATCATTCTTAAACCCTAAGTCCTACCCTTTCTTAACCATCTCATTGGATAATCCGTTCCACCGGGGATTGAATCCCTTTTTACGAAGAAAAACTTGGATTGCCAACCATCCTCGTTTTTGGTGGCACGAAGTATCAATGGGGGGCCGGAACTAGAGTAAAACAGAAACCTAGATGAGCCATGGCATCTAAGCTTGTAGGCTAAAGGGAGGTCATGGACGGAAAGGTCAGGTATGTGGTTTCTCTTGATTTGGTCAAGAACAGACAAAACACGCCAAAGCATTGGCATGGTTTGGCTGAAAGAAATTTTAGTGATGTTAAAAAACTCGGTAATAAAGTCCGGAAAGGGGAATCGTAGCCCTAAGGTGAAGGGGAAAGCATTGAAACAAATCCACTCGGTGGAAACCATATCTGACCGGATTTCTCTGTCAAAGGGTCGGAATATGGTTCCATCCGGAAAGATACCGGAGGATTTCAAAGCCGACAGATGAGAACTATCAAAGGTGCATGTTTCGTTCTCCGGTTCTTGGAGAAGATTCTGTTGGATGAATGTGGGAGCCGAGTCGCCTGAACTGGACCTCGTTTGCCTAGGCATTTGGTCGCCTGAATTCTTGCCGGAGTAAAATGAAAGATGGTTATGAAGATGAGAGAGAGAATATTACCTTTTTCTTGTCGATTGTGGGTAAAAAAGAAGATGAGGATGAGAAGATATAGGGTATGATGAGTAAATATAGGCCGGGTGGTTGAAAGCTGTCACATCAGAAGTCTTATCTCTTAATTGCCTCGGCCACTGTGAAAAAATGTAACCGTTAGGATATCAAACGGTAACATTTTTGGGGACAATTGTTATGGGTGAAATTCTGAGCCCATATCCTGGAAAATATCTTGATCTATATCTTATTTATGTAGTATCTGTTTACATCCGGGATGCTGGTTCAGGATATTGGTAACATCCTGAACGGTATCCTCGGGATTACTAATGGATTATGTGCAGGTACGTGTGTTAAAAGCTAGCAACGTTCACAAAGACTTATTCCGCGGAAGACTCGGTCCAGGCCGTTCGAAGAAAGACGTTGAAACCTTATTACTCGGTCTACAACGTTCGTGGTGGAATATTCGGAGCATCCCATATTTATAGGAATATTTGTTTGTATTTCGTTACTATAAATAGGAGGAACACCAGATCAAATAGGACACAACAATCTCACTGCAATCACACTCACTACACTCTAACACTTGTTCTCTCGCAATTTGTACTCTCACACGAATTCATTGTAACACTTAGCGATCTGGTTGATATCCTGCACTGTATCCTGGTTATTCAAGCAATAAGAAGAACAAGGCAGCCGACGATTGTCAGCTCCCGAGGTTTTATGCCGGAGATCTAGATTGATCAAGGGCTTTCCTCGTACATCTCGTGTCACAACCTTTACTTTTTGCTCATTGTTTGCTCATTGTTTGATCGTCGATACAGCTCAATATCCTGAGCCGTATCCTGAAACTGTTTTTGCAAGTAATTTAATTAACATATTTTCGACACTTGTTTCTAGCACACTACCTCACTTAACTAATTTGATCACTTAATTGCTTCGGTAATTTTTGACCAAAACAACTATTATAAATGATGTGTTATACAAGAAATCTCTTGCAGGACCATATTTGAGGTGCTTGGACGATCCCGAAGCCAAAGAAGTACTTCAGGATATACATGAAGGGGATTGTGGTAATCACACTGGGGGCAGATCATTGTTCTCGAAAGTATTAAGGACAGGATATTATTGGCCAACGATGAGGAAAGATGCTGCAGAATATGCTCGAAGATGTGATGCATGTCAAAGACATAGTAACATACTACATCAACCAGCTGAACCATTATATCCTGTAGTTTCCCCTTGGCCATTCATGAAATGGGGGATGGATATAGTAGGGAAGTTACCAAAAGCTCCGGGAGGAAAAGTCTTTATGTTAGCAATGACGGATTATTTCTCTAAGTGGGTTGAGGCTGAAGCGTTTGTTCAAGTTAGAGACCAAGAAGTAGTATCCTTCATAAAGAGGAATATCCTGACTAGGTTTGGGGTACCAGCTGAGATCATTTGTGATAATGGGTCCCAGTTTATAAGCAAAAGGACTACCGACTTTTGCAAGAGTTGGGGAATCAAAATGATCACATCTACTCCGGTACATCCTCAAGCGAATGGACAAGCTGAATCCTCAAACAAGATAATAGTCAATAACTTAAAGAAGAGGCTTGGAGCCAAAAAAAGGAAGATGGGCGGAAGAGTTACCCTTTGTTTTGTGGGCTGATAGGACAACGGTAAAGAATGCAACCGGCCAAACCCCGTTTTCCTTGGTATTTGGGGCAGAAGCAGTGATTCCAACAGAAATGACGATACCTACTGCAAGATCTGTCCTATTGGATCCTGAACAGAATCCTGAAGTCTTATGTCAAGATTTGGATACTATAGATGAAAAAAGAGACGCAGCAAGACTAAGGATGGCAGCATATCAACAAAGAATATCCAGAGCATATAACAAGAACATAAGGACTAGAAGATTTCGAGTTGGTGATTGGGTGCTAAGAAAGGCTTTTCAAAATACCACTAATCATGCCGATGGCAAGCTAGCTCCTAAATGGGAAGGACCATGTGAAGTCGAGTCAGAAGCAGGGAAAGGAGCATATCAACTCAAGAATGTGGAAGGGGATATGCTACCAAGATCTTGGTGTTTTGGTCAGAAAATCTGATGAGGATATTGCAACCAAACTCTTTGTTTAGGGGAATGATGCTTTAAATATGTAACAGCGATGAGGATCACTTCAATGTAAAATGCACAAACAACACAAGGATTTATACGGGGAAAAAGCCCTTGATCAAGAGTTGATCTCCGGCACAAAAAACCCCGGGTGATGGAAACTACCGATCACCAAGCTAAAATAAATGGTTAAATGTTTACAACTTCGGATAGTAACGAGCTAGGTACAAGGATCACCACGGTGAAATGTGCAAAAAGTGTATGAAATTGCTAAGTGATTGAACGAGAGCTTGTATGAGCGTTTGTACGAGTGTGTGTAACTGAAAAATGGCTAAGTCTGTTCTACTAGCTCGTTACCCCATTTTTAAAATAGAAAAAACCACCTAAACTAACTATCCGACTTTCGTGCCAAGCTTCCACGTTCTCCATAACGTCTACTTTCGGTCAGGCACGTGCAGAATAGTTCAGGAATATTCTCCAGGAATGTCGCTTAGACTTGGTCAAGCTTAATACACCTGCGAGATGCTACAAAACATAAGTAAACAATCGTCAGTACGAGGATCCTTAAAGTGATCCATGATCCTGATCCTGAAGCTCTTCTGAGGATCACCACCTGTCACAGAAGTAAGGATCATTAGTTAGGATAACGAATAAGGATCACTAATTGTTAGAAAATCCTCCCCTAACAATTGCCCCCAAAATATAAGGAGTGAAATTGTAAAATTGGCGAGTTATATTTTTTTTGATCTTATCCGTAACAAACTAACGGATATATAGCCGTTAAAATAGAACTAGCCGTTGCGATGATGATGTCACGGAAGTGACAATCCTGCAAAATCATAATTATAAATAGAGATATAGATAGGATCATCATGCATTCAAATTCGAAAGAGACTCCCTTTAAATTCTCAGTCGACGAGCTACCAGGTAATTCTTTCTCCTCTTTCTCCCTTCTTACTCTGTTTCTCTACCTTTATCTTCATCAGTACGAAAATGTTGCTTCGAAGTTCACCGGGCAAGGATCACCCAAAGAACAGTCCTCCGAAAAGCCAGGGGATCATTGAAGATTCCATTAAAGAACGCTGCTACTTCAATGATGCTCAGATAGATAGGATTCGCTATTGTTTTCCGGCGAACACCGAATTCAGGCCTTTTGACCCCAATGCCTTGAGAGATCATGTCTCCGATAAGTGGGTTGCTTTCCCCGTCACTCCTTTCACCATAGGCTATACATATCCTTTTCCAGCCTTCACCCAATCTTTCTTTTCCCTAACCGGCATCTCTTATATCCAAGCCATGCCGATGATTTGGAGGGTTTTGCACACCCTTGAAAGGATCATCGATCAAGAGGGAATAGACCTAGGAATGGCGGAGCTGGGATAACTGTATGATCTTACCACCTTTGGCTCTCACCGTTATTTGTTCAAACGTAAACCTGGGGAACAACACCCGATCTTCAAAGCCACCAAGAATGATGCTAATTGGAAACGGCGCTTCTTTTTTATCAAGAGAGATTCCATCCAGGATGGAAAGGATCTTCCTAAAAAATGGGCTACCCATGGTAGGATGGAGGATCCTGAGAAGGATCACCAGGAACTTCCTTTTGATGTAAGGATAACTGATATTTTTGCTTTCTTCTTATGCAGCTATCACCGTTTCACACCTCAAACTGTCCCCTGCTGCTAAGGAAAGGCTCCTTGCTTTTAAGAGACTTGATCCTGAGACAAGAACTTTCAAGACAACAACCCAAGATTCACAGGAGGTATCCTCAGGCTCTGTCACAATGTCAAGTAAGTATCCTTGTTTAAAATTTAAATATATAGTGAAATATGAACTAGGAAAAGATACTTATCTTGCTTTAATTGTGTAGGTGCTGGAAAATCTGCCAAGCCTGTATCCCAATTCAACACTGCTGACCTTGATGTCGTACGACCCAGAAGGAAGAGATCCACCAGCAGTCCCAGCATTTCCATTCCAAAGGCACCCACTAAAGGAAAGGGTGTCAAGAAGAGGAAAACTTCTGATGCTGAGGATCTTCAGGGTCTACCACTGATCCGCCACAAGTTCCTTGAGTACTTCAATGATGTAAGGATCCTTTATTCTGCCTATGTATCCTACTCGTATGAGGATCACTTGGTCTTGAATTGCTTTTATCCTTTTCTTTTACAGAAATTTGCTGAGATTGAGGACTATGTGGGCCACGTTGAGGATCAAGATAAAAAGATTGCCGACCTCCAACAAGTTGCTGTGCTCAAGGATCTTGCACTTGCTGATGCTCGGAAGGAACTCCTAGATGAGAAGACCAAGACAACCAAACTCCTGATCCACCTTGACTATGAAAAGCATGAACTTATGGAAAATGCTAAGGTCTCTGCCGCCATTACGATGTACCAGACAAAATTGAAGATGGCCCAGGAAGCTCAAGATCCTAGCTTTGATAAAAAACAGCTGGGATATTGAGGGTTGGAAGGAAAGGTTGGCTGATCTTGAGGATGAGGAAGAGGAGGCTACTGAAGTCTTGGCGATTGAAGCAAGTGGCAGTGGGAAGGATCAGGTGAAGGATACCGCAGCTGGAGGAGAAGAGGATGCAGCAAAGGTGTAGGCTGCACAATTGGGCGATGATGGATATATGTGCCAAGGCCGGAGCCCAATTTTTTAGTTTGATGGTTGTGATGTTTAAAACAATTTCATGGTTTGTACTTTGAACAATAGGTTTTAGGATTAAGGATCATGTATGATCCTTTGGACAATAGGCAGGATTGCAATTGGTGGAGGGATCCTCTGTTTGGGGGATGAAGCCATTGTGATCCTGCCGCCTTTATATTCCTGCACTACTTTTGAACTCGTTATCATGGACACCCTTTACCTACCCCAGCGGACGGGCCACGTTTTGCTGGTAGAAGCTCGGGTAGGTAATTTTGACAACCTTTAAAGGGTTAGCCTTATGTTAATAAATAAAAACTTAACCTTTTGTCGCTTATCTTGTGTTGCTATCCTTTTTAGTATGTTACTTTCCAACTGTTGTAATATTCATTCTGTTTATACTTATCAAGCCTTGAAAAATTAGAAAAGATATCCAAAAAATTTAGGAAATGAATAAGGATCACATATCCCATAACCGATAGGTTTTAAAAAGTGATATGATTTAAGAAATACAAGTTCAGTTGTCAAGTATAAGGGTTATTTAGAAGAATAATAAATAAAATCAAAAGAGTTAAGGATCATACCTGAGGATCCACGTTAGAATCCTAATCTTAATAAGGATAACTATAAGATAAACCTTAGAGTGAAATAAGGATCAAGGATCCCTAACTGCCTATCTTCAAGGACCTGAAATAGAGCATAACTTGGGACTAAGCCAATATAAGAAAAGAGTTAGCAACTGGGGACAAGCCCAAGGATAACTGGGGACAAGCCCAAGGATAACTGGGGACAAGCCCAAGGATCGTGTGTAAACTGGAGTATGGCCCTAACTGGCGACTATCCAAACTTAGTGACATGAAGATGCCAAAACCTTAGCTAACGTGAAAACGTTAGAAACCTTAGCTAACGTGAAAACGTTAGAAACCTTATGAACGGATGTATGGTACGTCTACCATTATACGTAGGATCCTAAGCATAGCCAGAACAATGGAATTATCAGCCCCTAGAACGAGTACTGGTCCCAAAGCCTTGAACTATACCAGGATCATCGTGCGCTACAGGCGGAATCTGGGGACAAGCCCAAATAACTGGGGTTAAACCCAAAAGACGGATTGCTTCTGTGGATAACCAACGTTGTGCTAAAGATACCTGAACTTTCAAAACTTGAACTCACGTGAGAGATGGATAAAGGATACATGATCCTTATCCTTATAAGAGAAAATAATAAAAATGAAATAGCTTAAGTTTAGGATATTACCTAAGTAAGGATCACCGATCCTCTGAGGATCCTTTAAGGATATCCCTATCGTGTGGATCACCTATGCCATAAGGATCCTGCTTACATGAAATATTTCTTCAAGTGGACAGCATTCCAAGCTCTTGGTAGCAATTCACCTTCCATGGTTAGCAATCTATATGCCCCCTTTCCTGCTTCCGCTTCAATCAAATAAGGGCCTTCCCATTTTGGAGCCAATTTTCCATCAGCAGGATTGGTGGTATTCTGAAATGCTTTCCTTAACACCATATCTCCAACTTGAAACCTCCTGATCCTGACGTTTTTGTTGTAAGCACCAGCCATTCTTTGTTGATAACTGGCCATCCTTATCCTAGCCATATCCCTGATTTCTTCAATAGTATCCAGGTCTTGAGCCAAGTTTTCATCATTTTCCTCAGGATCACGGGTACTTGTTCTAGCAGTAGGAACCACCATTTCTGTTGGGATCACCGATTCTGCCCCAAACACCAAAGAGAATGGTGTTTGACCAGTAGCATTCTTAGGGGTTGTCCTGTCAGCCCAGAGCACATAGGGTAGTTCTTCTGCCCATTTCCCTTTCTTGGATCCAAGTTTTTTCTTCAAATTGTTGATGATGATCTTATTGGATGATTCTGCCTGGCCATTAGCTTGTGGGTGGACTGGTGTTGAAGTTATCATCTTAATCCCCCAGCTGGCACAAAAGTTAGTGGTTCTGCCCCCAATAAATTGGGAACCATTATCACATATAATCTCGGAAGGAATTCCAAATCTAGTTATAATATTTCTTTTAATGAAGGATATAACTTCCTTTTCTCTGACTTGGGCAAAAGCTTCAGCTTCTATCCACTTGGAAAAGTAATCAGTCATAGCTAACATGAATACTTTCCCACCAGGTGCCTTAGGGAGCTTTCCAACTATATCCATACCCCATCTCATAAATGGCCAAGAGGAGGATATAGGATGCAATAATTCAGCTGGTTGATGAAGGATATTGTTGTGTCTCTGGCAAGGATCACATCTTCTGGCAAACTCCATAGCATCTTTCTTCATGGTTGGCCAGTAGTATCCTGTCCTCAGGATCCTTGAAAATAAAGCCCTGCCCCCAGTGTGGTTTCCACAATCTCCTTCATGGAAGTCTTTTAAAACTTCTTGAACTTCAGGATCCTCAATGCATCTCAAGTATGGTCCTGCAAGAGATCGTTTATACAACATATTATTCATAATTGTGAATTGAGATACCTTAGATTTGAAAGCCCTAGGGTTTTCTCCTGTAGGAATCTCTCCATGTTGTAAGTATCTCATAATTGGTGAAATCCATGATCCTGATTCTGAGTAGGATTGAGTATCCTCACTGGGGATAACTGCAGAATCATTTCCTATCTCCATAGTCTGGTGATCCTCGATAGCCGGGGTCAGGATATGGATAATAGGAATCCTAATATCCTCTGGAATCTTCAAAGATGATCCTAAGTTAGCCAATGCATCAGCTTCTGTATTTTCTTCCCTTGGTACTTGTGACAAACTAAAGGAAACAAAAGAGAGTGCCAAACTTTTGACTATCTCCAAATATTTGGTTAGCTTTTCACCTTTAACAGCATAGGATCCATTAAAGTGGTTTGTAATTAACAAAGAATCTACATGTACCTCAAGATACCTGATTCCCATATGCTTAGCGATTTGCAAACCAGCAATTAGAGCTTCATATTCAGCCTCATTGTTAGTGGTTTGGAACTCACAAGCTATAGAATGGGGTATTATGTCCCCCTGTGGCGATTTTAGTAGTATTCCAAGCCCTGTGCCTTTGACATTTGAGGATCCATCAGTATGAAGTATCCAAGGATCCTTGGTCTCTTCTAGCTGCTGGACTTCTAACTCAGCTTCTTCTTGCAAATCACTACTGAAATCAGCCACAACGTCAGCTAATGCTTGGGATTTGATGGCTGTCCTAGGCTCATATCTTATATCATATGCACTCAGCTTCACTGCCCACTTAGCCATCCTTCCTGACATCTCTGGTTTCCTGAGGACATTCTTAATTGGGAAATTAGTTTTAACAATGATAATATGAGTTTCAAAATAATGTCTTAACTTTGTAGATGCCATAATTAATGCAAGAATAAGTTTTTCAAGGTGTGAATACCTGGATTCGGCATCAAGTAAACTTTTACTTACATAATAGACAGGATGTTGTGTACCTTCATGATCCTTAACAAGGACCGCACTTACTGCTTTTGAGGATACTGCAAGATACAAGGATAACACATCGCCTTTCTCTGGTTTCATCAAGGATGGGGCTGAGGATAAGTAATCTTTGAGGGCTCTCAAAGCATTTTCATGCTTCTCAGTCCACTCAAATTTCTTGTTCTTCCTTAGGATATCATAGAATTCTTTGCACTTCTCCGAGGATTTGGATATAAATCTGTTCAAAGCTGCTATCCTGCCTGTTAGCCTTTGAACATCCTTAGCATTGGCCGGAGATTTGATGTTTACTATTGCTTTGATTTGTTCCGGGCTAGCTTCAATGCCTCTCTTAGTCACCATGTATCCTAAGAATTTTCCTGCTTTAACACCAAAATGACATTTTGAAGGATTAAGCTTCATATTATATTTGTCAAGGATATCAAATGCTTCCTCCAAATCCTTTAGGTGATCCTCAGCTCTTATGGATTTTACCACCATATCATCTATATAAACCTCCATAGTTTGTCCGATCTTATCCTTGAACATCATATTCACCAGCCTTTGGTACGTTGCACCTGCATTTCTCAATCCGAACGGCATAGCAATATAGCAATATATACCAGTTGGAGTCATGAAGGCTGTATCTTCTTGGTCGGATGGTTCCATTTGGATTTGTTGAAATCCAGATGAAGCATCCATAAAAGTTAACAGTTCATGACCCGCAGTTGCATCCACCATGGAGTCAATGTGGGGTAAAGGGAAAGGATCCTTGGGACATGCCTTATTTAAGTCTGTAAAATCGACACATACCCTCCACTTTCCGTTTTTCTTTTGAACAACAACCACATTGGCCAGCCATTTTAGATACTTGACCTCTCTAATCATACCTGCCCGGAGCAATTTCTCCACCTCTTCCTGGATAATGGCATTCCTTTCTGGTGCAAACTTCCTTCTCCTTTGATGGATTGGTTTGAAGGATCTGTCGATGCCGAGCTTGTGAGTGATAACATCCTTAGATATGCCAGTCATATCTTCGTGTTTCCATGCAAAGGTAGTCTTTCTCCTTTTGAGGAAGGATATGAGGTCTTCTTTCATTTCGCCAAGGATCCCTGATCCGATATAGATTTTGGATTCAGGATCATCAGGATCCATGAGGATTTCCACCACATCCTGCTCTCTGGCCTCCAAGACATTCCTTGGAGGATACCTTGATTGCTATTGTTCCCTTGACTTCGAGGCTGGTTTCATCGATGAATTGTAGCAATTCTTAGCCTCCTGCTGATCACTATCAATCTTTACTATTCCCCAAGGACTAGGAAGCTTCACACATTGATGGTAAGTAGACGGGACTGCTCTCATATCGTGTATCCAAGGTCTGCCAAGGATAACATTACAACAAGATAAACAGTCAATAACACAAAAATTTTTATAAGAGTGTAAGCCTTCAATATATATTGGGAGTTTAATGTCCCCCAGGGTGTTCTTAGTTTCGCCACTAAATCCCACGAGCACGGAGGATCTTGGTATGATCTCTGATTCAGGGATACCCATCTTCTTTAGAACATCGAGCTGGATAATGTTCACTGAACTTCCTCCGTCTATCAGGATCCTGCGGACAAAATGGTTAGATATGAAAAGAGTAATAACTAAACCATCGTGATGAGGATCCTGGATATCAACACGATCCTCTTCATCAAAGGTTATGACTTTTCCTTCGGAGACACTTGATGTTCGGACTGGTCTTTCTCCATTATCCATCTTAGCTTCCTTCGCGTGCCTTTTAGCTGCTGAGAAGGATGTGCCACAAATGTCGGATCCTCCAGAAATAAAGTTTATCACTTGTGCATCTGCTGGAGGAGCTGGAGCCTTCTCAGGGATCCTTTCAGGATCCTGAGTCCTTGACTTTTTTCTTCCTAACAACTCTTTCAGATGCCCTTTGCTCAACAAGTATCCAATTTCCTTTCTTAATGCAATGCATTCTTCTGTAAGGTGCCCAAAATCTTCATGATATGCACACCACTTTGATTTATCCTTAGTTGCAGCCGGCCTATCATTCTTTCTCGGCCATCTAGCTTTATCACCTAGGTTCTGCATAGCAAGGATTAACTCATTGTTATCAACATTAAAGCAATATTCAGAAAGTGGAGGATAATCTTCGTCATCCTCTTCTTGATCAATAGAGTGCACGTTCTGGTTATCAGATCTGTTGTAGGATCTGAACTTGTTGTTCCTGAATGAGGATCCTTGCTTATCCTGCTTTGAGGATCCTGTCATCCTCTCCTGGATCCTCTTGTCATCCTCTAGCCGTATGTACCTAAGTGCTCGGGTTCTTACCTCATCTAAGTTCCTGCATGGTGTCATAACAAGATCATCATAAAATAACGAATCCCTAAGTAATCCCATTTTGAAGGCCTCAACAGCCGTGGCTATATCTAAGTTAGGAATGTCTAAGGATTCTTTACTGAATTTGGTAATGTAATCCCTTAATGATTCATTATGACCCTGGGTTATCCTATATAAATCACTAGTTAATCGTTCAAATTTTCTACTACAAGAAAACTGATTATTAAACAAGTTAACTAGGTTAGCAAATGAGGTAATAGAATAGGGAGGAAGACTTAGCAGCCATTTGAGAGCTGATCCAGTAAGAGTGGATCCGAATCCTTTGCACAGGCATGCTTCCTTTAACCTTTCTGGGATTGGGTTGATCTCCATCCTCTCCCGGTATTGTGTTATGTGTTCTTCAGGATCTGTTGAGCCATCATACAGCTTCATCGTAGGCACGTGGAACCTCTTGGGTATCTCAGCATCACAGATTGGTGGTGCAAAACGAGATATCTTATGGCTCCCATCTGCAATCTCTGGGATAGGTTTGACTACTCCCGGGACACTTGATATCATATCCTTTAGCTTTTGCAATTCTCTGGCCATGGCATGATTGATACCTGCATCCTGCATGAGACCTTGGTTAGTAGTATAAGAATTGTTAATAGTGTTACCTCCCATTGGATTCAAGTTAGGGAGAATGGATGTTAATCCATGTTGTTGGGGCACTGGAATGATCGAGGGACCAGTAGAGGCATTGGTCTGCATTGGAATAAAATCTCCCTGATGGACATCCGAACTTCCTGTTTGCAAACTCCTCGAGGATCCTGGCATCTGGAAGGATCCATGAAACTGGGACGATCCTGGAACGAAAAAGGATCCTTGAACCTGGGATGATCCTGGAACGAAGGAGGATCCTTGAACCTGGGATGATCCTGGGACGAAGGAGGATCCTTGAACCTGGGATGATCTTGGGACGAAGGAGGATCCTTGAACCTGGGATGATCCTGGGACGAAAGAGGATCCTTGAACCTGGGATAATCCTGGAACGAAGGAGGATCCTTGAAACTGCTGCACTCCTGAACTTGTGAGGGATCCCATATGCTGAGGATAGGATCCTGCTGGTTGGAAAAGTGAACCTGATGCCTGGGTCATGGTTGTTGTTCCGTAGTGCACTCCTTTTGGTCCTCCCACATATTGAATGTCTGGAACCACTGATGGCTGAGAAGTAATCACCGGAGTATCAAAATTCAAAGATATGGGCATCAGTGGGGAGTGATTCTCTGCCGTTTTCTTCTGTTTCTTAATTTCGTCAATCTCCCGGAGGATCCTTTCGTTGGTTTTATCCTGCTCTTGTGCATGATTCCTCATCTGCAAAATCAAAGCATAGAGATCATTAGTAGTAGGATTAGTTGAAACAGAGGAAGTAGGTGGTTTTGAGAAAATGGGAGTCGGTTTCTTCGCAGCATTCTCAGTATTCTTCTGGGATCCAGAAGGTGGTGGAGGCAAAGGAGGAACGCCTTGTGAAGAAGTGAATGAGGGCATCAAGTTTGAAGCATTCTTCGATGAGGAAGCCATCTGCTTGGTTGTAGTGAACCGAATTAAGCACAGAAATGCGTATTTTCTTAAGGACAAAGCACCAATTGCCCCACGGTGGGCGCCAAACTGTTTTGGTCAGAAAATCTGATGAGGATATTGCAACCAAACTCTTTGTTTAGGGGAATGATGCTTTAAATATGTAACAGCGATGAGGATCACTTCAATGTAAAATGCACAAACAACACAAGGATTTATACGGGGAAAAAGCCCTTGATCAAGAGTTGATCTCCGGCACAAAAAACCCCGGGTGATGGAAACTACCGATCACCAAGCTAAAATAAATGGTTAAATGTTTACAACTTCGGATAGTAACGAGCTAGGTACAAGGATCACCACGGTGAAATGTGCAAAAAGTGTATGAAATTGCTAAGTGATTGAACGAGAGCTTGTATGAGCGTTTGTACGAGTGTGTGTAACTGAAAAATGGCTAAGTCTGTTCTACTAGCTCGTTACCCCATTTTTAAAATAGAAAAAACCACCTAAACTAACTATCCGACTTTCGTGCCAAGCTTCCACGTTCTCCATAACGTCTACTTTCGGTCAGGCACGTGCAGAATAGTTCAGGAATATTCTCCAGGAATGTCGCTTAGACTTGGTCAAGCTTAATACACCTGCGAGATGCTACAAAACATAAGTAAACAATCGTCAGTACGAGGATCCTTAAAGTGATCCATGATCCTGATCCTGAAGCTCTTCTGAGGATCACCACCTGTCACAGAAGTAAGGATCATTAGTTAGGATAACGAATAAGGATCACTAATTGTTAGAAAATCCTCCCCTAACACTTGGAATGCAATACATTTAAAGCTTTATTTCAAGTAAGAGTAGTATTTAATTTCTGTCTCAGAATGGTATGTATTCTATCTATGTTAACTATATTTGTTTATTATCTTAAACCCAATACTGACTTAAGCATCGAAGGGGTGTTAGCCAAGCTAACACCCACCTTAGTTTACAATTGTTTTGCAGCATATGTTTCAGGATATAGCTCCAGGATATGTACTCAGGATAACTCGAAAGATTAGAGGATTGGCCCCCTCTCTCACGTTTAAGGGATCCTGGTCCCTTCAAAGGTTTAAAGGTATTCACCTTTCTTTCGAATTGGGTTTAAACACCTCGCCTGGAGCGCAAGTTATCTAGGTATAGTTCAAGGTAGCGGGACCAGTTCATGTAAAAGTGGCTGACAATTTCGTTACCGTTGGCTATATCCTGGATCCTGAAGGTATATGAGGATTGATCACCCTCTCTCACGAAAGAGTATTTTCATACTCTCTAAGGTTTAAAGGTTTTCACCTTTCTAAGATTTAGAGTTTATACACTCTCGCCTGTAGCGCATGGGAATCAGGGTTTATCCCCAGAATTTCAGGGTTTATCCCCAGGATATTAAGGGTTTATCCCAAGTATGCTAAGGATTCATTTCAGAATATCAGGGGTTTTGCCCTGGGGTATCCGGAATTTATTCGAGTCAAGGTGTGAATACATTTGTGTTTCTGTATTGAACACAGGGGACACACGTTATACTATTAAGAGGATGGATCCAAGTTTATGAGTGTGCACTGGGGACATATTTATGATGCAGGATTGAAATTGATTCTCTAAGAATCTCTGGTATGATCTCTCCTTTTTTGGATAATTTATAGGTTGTATTTCAGTATCCTGATCAGGATATCTTTCAGGATATGTTTATAATATATTCAAACAAAACAGTTTTCATAAGTAAAATTTGTACACCAATAACAACAATAATAAAGTCAAAAGATAAGTTATATTACCATAGCAAAAGTTTGTGCTTTTGGTTTCATCTCAAACCGAGATCCATCCACCAAAAGTACAATTAGTTTTTAAGCATATTTACCCAACAGTTGAAGGTTTCGTCTCAAACCGAGACCCATCCACCTCCAACTATTGTATTGTTCAAAAAGCATGCAAGAAATGTAAATTGTTCAAGTGTAGAAAAGTAAAGTGCGGAAAAGTAAATTGTTTTGGGATTACAGACCAACATTCAAATCCAAAAAGGTGGGCTCCGGCCTTGGCACGTATATCCATCATCGCCCACCTGAATGCCCTCACACAGCGGCATCTTCTCCAACCTTCTCCGACTTCCCAGCACCAGCATCCTGAGCAGCATCCTCACCAGCATCCATCCCAGCATCCGCTCCAGCGTCCTTCTTGTCTTCAACCTGGATCACCACCTCCGCTGACTTGGAAGTTTCACCGGCTTCAGCAGGGAGTGGCACAGCTTTGCCTCCGTGCTCATTCAGCTTGGCCACCCACGATTCAACCGGCCAAGATGGACATACAAGGCCCGTCTCCTTGGCCTCGTAGGCCATCTTGATGCGTGCTTGTAGCAGGGAGACAATAGCGGAAGCCTTGATTACCTCCCGGAAAGAGACCATGGCTTGTTCATGGTCCATTTGAACGGTGGCAAGTTTGAGCTCAGCATCCTGGGTGACCTTCTTCAGCATGCCCTCGTAATGCCGGGTCTTCGCTTCAGCAATGGCACCTTGATCAGCAACGGTGCTTTCAAGCTGTTTGATCCTGGCCTCATGGAGTGCAGCAGTACCACAAGCGTCATTGTATAGGTAGAGCAAATGCTGAAGGCCCTGCACATCAATTTCAGGTATAAGCCAGAATATATTAACCAGGATATCCTATTAGGATATCCTATCAGGATATATATGCAGGATGTATGTGCAGGATATATATGAGGATATTACCTTGTTGAGGAAGGATGTCATTGGCTCTAAGGAGTCGGAGAAGCTGAGTTCATCATAGGAGAACCCTTCTGAACCTGGGGCGCTGACTTCTAGACCTTTCCTTTTTTTTGCCGTGGAAGCACGAGTTCTTGGATTAGCCTTGGGAGCCGGGAGCGGTTTGGAGCTGGTAGCAGCAGGGGTCTCTTTCTTGACTGTAGCTGGAGTTGGGTAGCTGTCGAGTTCGTCAAGGTCTAGATAGACTGGAACTTTGCTGGAGTCTGCACACAGGGAGTAAAATTCTAAATTTCTCCTAAGGATATCAAATGAAAACATATATGTATAGGATATTTTGCAGGATCCTTACCAGACATGTTTGCACTTGAAAGAGGACTTGGAGTTGGTGGGGATGGATTGAAACTTCTTTCAGCCTCTGGAAGGAGTCTGATGGCGTCTATCCTTTTTTGAGAATCAGCAAGAGGAGGTGCAATTTTCCTGAAATCAGCTGCATAAAAAAGAAAATTTATTAATTCAGGATATGAAGCAGGATAAGAGACAGGATCATTCTTAAACCCTAAGTCCTACCCTTTCGCAACCACTTCACCGGACATTCTGTTCCACCAGGAATGGAGTCTCTTTTTACAAAGAATTACTTAGATTGCCAACCCTCTTCGTTCCTGGTGGCACGAAGTATCAGTGGGTCACCGGAAGTAGAATAGAACAGAAATCTAGATGATCCATGGCATCTAAGCTTGTAAGCTAGGGGGAGATCATGGACAGAAAGATCAGGGATGTGGTTTTTCTTGATCTGGTCAAGAACAGACAAAACACGCCAAAGCATTGGCATTGTTTGACTAAAAGAAATTTTGGTAATGGTAAAGAATTCCGTGATAAGATCCGGAAAGGGGAATTGTAACCCTAAGGTGAAGGGGAAGGCATTGAAGCATATCCACTCATTGGAAACCATATCTGACCGGATTTCTCGGTCAAAAGGTCAAAATACAGTTCCTTCCGGGAAGATACCGGAGGATTTTAAGGCCGACAGGTGGGCACTGTCAAAGGTGCATACCTCCTTCTCCGGTTCTTGGAGAAGGTTCTCTTGGATAAACGTGGGAGCCGAGTCGCCTGAACTAGATCTTGTTTGTCTAGGCATTTGGTCACCTGAGTTTTTCACCGGAGAATGAAGATGAATATGAAGATGAAAGAGAGAATGTTACCTTTTCCTTGTCGATTATGATTAAAAAGGAGATGAGGATGAGAAGATATAGGGTATGATGAGTAAATATAGGCCGGGTAGTTGAAAACGGTCACATCATTGGTCTTATCAATTAATTACCTTGGTCTTCGTGAAAAATGTAACCGTTAGTGCAGGATAACAAACGGTAACATTTTTGGGGACAATTGTTATGGGTGAAATTCTGAGCCCATATCCTGGAAAATATCTTGATTTATATCTTGGTTATATAGTATCTGTTTACATCCGGGATGCTGGTTCAGGATATTGGTAACATCCTGAATGGTATCCTCGGGATTACTAACGGATTATGTGCAGGTACGTGGGTTAGAAGCTAGCAATGTTCACAAGGACTCGTTCCGCGGAAGACTCGGTCCAAGTTGTTCAAGGAAAGACGTTAAGCCCGCTTTATTTGGTTCCAAACGGCTATTTATGGAATATTCGGGAGCATCCCATATTTATAGGAATTTTAGTTTCTATTTAGTAACTATAAATAGGTGGGTATACCAGATCGAAAAGGACATCACATTTTCACTGAATACACTCTAACACTCGCTCTCTAGCAATTTTCACTTTCATACAAAAGCATTGTAACACTTAGCGATCTGGTCTATATCCTGCACTGTATCCTGACGTTTGAAGCAATAAGAAGAACAAGGCAGCTGCGATTGTCAGCTCCCGAGGTTTTATGCCGGCGATCTAGATTGATCAAGGGCTTTCCTCGTACATCTCATGTCATTTCCTTTACTTTTTACTCATTGTTTGATCGTAGATACAACTCAATATCCTGAGCCGTATCCTGAATACTGATTTTCCAAATAACTTAACCGGCATATTTTCAACACACTTTCTAGCACACTACCTCACTTTACTAATTTGATCACTTAATTGCCTCGGTAATTTTTGACCAAAACAATACACTAGCTCCTAAAACACATGTGAAAATAGGCAAGTCAGCATAAAAATGTATGTGAATAACATAGGTTTTGATGATGAGGTTTCATGACTTGAATGTTAAAAGAAGTGTTGAACTAAAAAGTAGTCATGAATCCTTATAAAATGTTTTCTTTTGTAAAATCATATGAAAATCAAATGATATTAAAAGAAATGTTGCAAGGTTATATAAATAACCAAACGAAAATAACTTGTATGAAATGTGTCATGTCATGTATAAAAATATCATGTCTTGTATAAAAGATGTCGTGTGTTGTAAAAAAGATGTCATGTCTTGTCTTTGTCGAAGTAATTCAGATAACGCCACGATATGTAATGTAATAAAAGCGCTTATATATAGGAAGTACCAGTGCCGTATCCACTATGCTTTTATCACATTACACACGTCCTGTTATTTAAATTACTTACCATAAACCATCAAATGAAATGCCTTGTTTAAACCAATGTCAAATGTCATGTAATAACCAATGTCTTGTATGGTAAGTAAAAAGTCTTTACTTAAACCACATGTAACAATGTCTTGTATAACCAAAATGTCATGTGTAACCAACTGTCGTGTATAAAACAATGTCTTTGAATAAACAAAGATTTTGTGTAAATCAAAAGATATGTTTTGAAAACCATTGCTTTTATTGTTATAAACATTTACTAGGTTTGTTGGCGAATACATTCAAGCCTTGTTGGCGAATACATTCAAGCCTTGTTGGCTGTCGGATAAACCCTTATCAAGTCAAATGTTTATCAATGTTCATCGGATTCTGTCATTCCCTAAAGTCACTTCCAAACAAACCTAGGAAACGGGAACGGGATTGTCAATCCTATGGTACCATCACATATTACCGGTCGGCGTGATCAATGTTAATGAATGTATCATTGTCGAGTTCAACGCACCAAAATGTCTTAAACAATGTAAGCATGTCATGAATAATGTCTTTGAAAACCATGTACTAGGTATGCTAAGTCAACATACGAAGTAAAATGTCCATGAAATCAATGTGCTAGATATGCTAAGTCAACATATGAAGCAAAAGTATCTTTGAAATCAATGTGCTAGGCATGCTAAGTCAACATAGGAAGCAAAATGTTCATGAAATCAATGCGCTACATATGCTAAGTCAACATATGAAGCAAAAGTATCTTTAAAATCAATGTGTTAGGCATGCTAAGTCAACATACGAAGCAAAATTAATTGAAATCATGTACTATATGTACTATGTAATCAAAGCATGTATAATGTCATGAAAACATGAAAGTAACGATAGGCACATGTGTTTCACCCCAAAATATTTAGAAAGCGTAAAAAGAGATGTCTATGTACTAACTTGGGATTGCGTATAAGTCTTGTAATAAAGATCAAACAAAGCTTGAAGGATCAAGGAATCAAGTGGCACCTAGTATTGAATAACTATATTAATAAGTCGGGATCTAATCGGTGGATAGGATAGAATGAAGTTTTATAAACCAAATGAGTGTTGGAACTCATATGAAATGGTTCACTAAACTTAACATTCTGATTTGGAAGTAATCCTAATTGCTTTTGACCCGTTATGACTCGTTAAGGTAGTTTACGCTACTTTAACATGTCATTTGCGTGAACGTGTGTTCGGATGGTTAAACATGTCCTATGATAAGTCTTAAATGCCCAAACATGTTTGAAAATGTTATAACGTCGGTTTATATGTCAAAAGTTTGGTTACATGTGCTTAAAATGAATTTATGCGCAAAAAGGGCATTTTGGTCATTTTTAAAGGGCATATGAACGACTTATCATAATACTAACCAAACAAGTGACCATAAGGTATAACCTCAGTAGGTTATTCCCTATAAAACTATGGTCACAAATATGTGTTTGGTCGGATCCTAAGATCGACCAAACGCGTCGGATTCGAAAGTCAAAGCGGTGGTCAACACCGCTCGACTTACGGCCCTAAATAAGCACTAAACTAGAAGTGACGAGTTAAACATGTCAAAACATGTTTAACTAAGCTGCAAAACTGATTTGGTATCAAAACTTAGTGTTTTGATACCCGAAAATAGTTCCGTCGTAAAATGCGCAAAATGTGCATTTTTGACCGAAACTTTGACTCGTCACTTCGACTAATAAACGTGGTAATCAGTAGGTATAATCGCAAGGGATTAAAACCTTCGTGATTACAATCACGTTGCAAAGTTCAAATTGAACTTTGACTTGACCAATTATGGTCAAAACCGAAAGTCAAACAGTAAGTCAAACTATTTTACTTTTAGCTCAAAATAGCTAAAATAATTGAAATAGACTAGGATGAGAACTTACTTGTGTTGAAGAACACTTTAAGATCTCAGGTAGGAGGCCTCAAAGGATGGAAGCAAGCTCCAAATAAGTGGGAGAAGATTAGAATGAAGAATAAGCAAGGAAGGAATGAAATGAGGTTGGTATTTATTGTAGACTTGGAGTTGTAGGATCATGACATGTGGCTAGAGTGTTCTCCAAGGATTAACATGATCATAACATGTGTCAAGACCTGATTAATAATTGGTGAACACACATCTTGGGCTCCAAGCATAATAGAATAACAAAAAAAAAAATCAAATGGTTGCAAAATTTGGCAGCTTTAGTCCATGCACCTTATTTGATGATTTTTGACGCTTTTAACCCCCGTTAATCCAAATTTTAGGCTTTATAAGGACGTTGAAGCATATGTGCCTTGAATTATGCCTGAAAGTGTAATGGATGTCGGTTCTTTCGGTTGTACGGTTGTGTTTTTCGCTTAATTACGACGGACGCTTTAACGAACGCGAAAACGACCGAAATTACGCAACAAGGGGTATTTTTGCATTCTTGTCATTAAAATATAAGATTTTAATGATTACAAAAAATTGGATCTGCGTACATGTTCCGTATTCAAATATACGCGAATCGGCAGACTTTCGCAGTTTGTCGCAAATAGTCCATGAGATCGAATAAGCATGTTTTTGCCATACTGAACCCCTCAAAACTTATTTCTAAGTTATGTAAAGGGTATTTAGGGTATGTTTAGCTTATGTCCTTGTTCCGGAGCGTACGTCGCATTAAACTGATTAAGTTTACGTAATAGTTTCACGAATTACTTCAAGAAAAGGTTTGAAAGATCAAAATTGAACAAGGATTGAAAACGTGCAAATTCCATATGAAATTATAAAATATTGGAATCAAAACATAACGTTTCATTGATAATAAAGTTGTTCGGAGTTGTACAATGATTAAAAGACACAAATGTCATAGTCTCCCCTACTTTAGGAAATTTTGTCCCGAAATTTATTTAGAGGAAACTTGTGAGAACAAATGTGGGTATTTCGCCTTCATTTGATCCTCTCGTTCCCAAGTAAACTCTGGGCCACATTTTGATTCCCGGTGAACTTTGACAATTGGTAAGCGTTTGCGTTTGAGCTTCTTGACTTCACGGTCCAATATTTCCACAGGTTTCTCGACGAAGTGCATCGTATTATCAACACGAATTTCATCAAGTGGTATGTGGAGGTTTTTATTAGCCAAGCACTTTTTAAGATTGGACACGTGGAAGGTTGGATGAACATTTTCAAGTTCAGGAGGCAGCTCAAGTCTGTAGGCCACTTTTCAGATTCTTTCAACAATCTTAAATGGTCCAACATATCGTGGTGCAAGTTTTCCTTTCTTCCCAAATCTAATTACAACTTTCCAAGGGGATACCTTGAGAAGGACGTGATCACCGACTTAGAATTCTAAGGACTTGCATTGTCTATCCGCATAACTCTTTTGACGGCTTCTAGCTGTCAAGAGGTTATCGCGAATTTTCTTGACTTTGTATGTAGTCTCTAGAATGAGTTCAGGTCCGGTGAGCTGAGCTTCACCAACCTCATACCAGCTGATCGATGAACGAAATTTTCGACCATATAAAGCTTCGAAAAGTTCCATGTTAATGCTGGTGTGATAACTATTGTTGTAGGAAAATTCGATCAACGGTAGATGTGAATCCCAACTACCACCAAAATCGATCACACAAGATCTAAGCGTATCCTCCAATGTATGGATTGTTCTTTCAGATTGTCCACCCGTTTGAGGATGATAAGCTCTGCTCAAGTTGAGTTTGGTTCCCATGGCAGATTGCATGGTCTTCCAAAAATGAGATGAGAATCGAGCATCATGGTTAGATATGATATTCAAAAGAACACCATGTCGAGATATAATCTCTTCTACATAGATCTTGGCAAGCTTATCAGCAGATAGATCCTCACGGATCGGCAAGAAGTGTGCTGACTTTGTTAGACGATCAATGACTACCCAAATGGCATCATGACCTCTATTAGTGTGAGGTAGTTTGGTAATGAGATCCATAGCAAGGTTTTCCCATTTCTAAACCAGTATCTCTGGTTGCTCCAATAATCCATAGGGATGTTGATGTTCTGCCTTAACCTTGAGACAAGTAAGACATTTGGATACGTATAACACAATGTCTTTCTTCATACCCGGCCATCAATACTGGGTTCGAAGATCCTTATACATTTTGTCTGCACCAGGATGGATTGAATAACGAGACTTATGAGCTTCATCCATCAATAAGGTGCGAAGATTGTCTTCACTTGGAACCCACAAATGGTTCATGAAATAATATAACCCATTGTTCCTTAGTTCAAGATGAGGCTCAAGATGATGTGGTAATTCCTTACCCATCAAGTCCTGTGTAACACAAGTACGTTGAGCTTGTAAGATGTGAGTTTGAATATCGGATTGAACTTGAACACAGTGAAGCTTGACGCGTTCCTTACGACTAAGTGCATCGGTCACGACATTCACCATACTAGGATGGTAGCGAATTTTGCAGTCGTAGTCTTTTAGAAGTTCAACCCAATGTCGTTGCCTCATGTTTAGTTCTTTCTGATTGAAGATATGCTGGAGACTTTTGTGGTCCGTGAAAACCACACATTTAGTACCATAAAGATAATGTGTCCAAATCTTGAGAGCGAAAACTACAGCGCCTAACTCAAGATCACTAGTTATGTAGTACTTCTCTTGGATATTTAACTGTCTCGATGCGTAGGCTATGACTTTGTTTCTTTGCGTGAGGACACAACCAAGGCCTAATTTTGATGCGTCACAATATACGACAAAGTCGTCATTGCCCTCAGGTAGAGACAAGATAGGTGCATCGTAGAGCTTTTGTTTCAGGGTCTGAAAAGCTTCTTCTTGTTTGGGTCCCCACTCAAAAGGTCTATTCTTTTGAGTTAAAGCTGTGAGGGGGATCGTAATCTTGGAGAAGTTTGCAATGAAGCGGTGGTAATAACCCGCGAAACCCAGAAATGAACGAACTTCGGTAGGAGTTGTAGGTGTATCCCATTCCTTAATCGCACTGATTTTGGTGGTATCTACATGTATACCTTTTTCATTAACAATGTGCCCCAAAAATTGAACTTCCTTAAGCCAAAATTCACACTTGGAGAACATGGCGAAGAGTTGTTCCTTCTTTAGGAGTTCCATCGTTAGACGGAGGTGTTGTTCATGGTCAGCTCGTGTCTTTGAATAGATCAAAATGTCATCAATGAACACTAGGGCTGTAAACAAACCGAACGAACACGAACAAGGCCTTGTTCGTGTTCGTTCGTTAAGGAAATAAATGTGTTCATGAACTGTTCATGAACACTTACCGAACGAGATTTTATGTTCGTGTTTGTTCATTAAGGAAATGAGAGTGTTCACGAACACAAATAAATTTGGAAACATGGATGGCCCAGAGAGTAGCACTGGAACTTGAATCTCTTATTGTGGAATCGAGGTCGATCGTATTTGTCGATGTAAATAATGAGAAAGGAAAAGGAAATGGTACATAAACAAAGTGAAATAAGGTTTCCTAGTTTAATTATGGTAATAAAATAAATAAAAGTTTAATAATGTAAAAAGTATAGATAAAATATATGAAAGTACAAAAATCTTTAATTAAAAACACAAACATACGAACATAATCGAACGCATATAAAATGAACGAAAGTTCACTAACACCTTACCGAACATTCATGAACACAACTGAATGAACAAGACCTCTGTTCATGTTCGTTTATTTAACTAATTAAACGAAATTTCTTGTTTATGTTCGTTCGTTTATTAAATGAACGAACATAAACGAACTTCTCGCCGAACGGTTCATGAACTGTTCGCTGAACGTTCGGTTCGTTTACAGCCATAATGAACATAATGATGAACTTGTCCAAATAAGGCTTACAAACCCTATTCATCAAGTCCATGAAGACGGCATGAGCATTTGTCAATCCGAAGGGCATAACAATGAACTCATAATGACCATATCGTGTGCGAAAAGCAGTCTTGGGAATATCTTCTTCGAGTACACGAAGCTGATGATACCCAGAACGTCGATCAATCTTCGAAAAGTAAGTAGCACCTTGTAGCTGATCAAAGAGATCATCAATGTGAGGTAGGGGATAACGATTCTTGATGGTGAGTTTCTTGAGCTCAGGGTAATCGATACACATTAGGAAAGATCCATCCTTCTTTTTCACAAAAAGAACAGGAGCGCCCCAAGGTGAAAAGCTTAGACGAATAAATCCTTTATCAGAAAGTTCCTGAAGCTGTTTTGATAATTCTTGAATCTCAGACGGTTCAAGACGGTATGGAGATTTTGCTATGGGGTTTGCACCAGGTACAAGGTCAATACGGAACTTAACTTGACGTGCTGGGGGTAAACCAGGTAACTCTTCAGGAAATACCTCAGGATAATCCCGAACAACGGGGATGTCTTGAATAGTCTTACCCTTGCCTTTCTCCTCTACGTCATGTGCCAAAAAGGCCACATATTCTTTCGTAGGTATTATTGGGCTTGGGTGCGTGTCATGAGTTTGAGGCTACTAGCAGGTTTCTCTCCACGAACCTCTAAGATCTCACCAGTCGAAAGCCGCACACGAACAATCTTGTCAAAACAAACCACCTCTGCATGGTATTTGGTCAACCAGTCTATTTCTACTATAATGTCAAAGCTCCCAAGTTGCATTGGCGTGAGGTCAATGGGAAAAAGATGGTTATTGAGGTTCAACTGTCAATTTCGAATGACATAATCGAGTACTAGGGGTTCACCACTAGCTATCTCTACTGTCAAGGGCTTTCCTAGTTTTGTTCTAGTCATGGAAAGCAAAGGTTCAAAGACTAAGGATACAAAACTTTTATCGCCACCCGAATAAAAAAGAATAGAAGCACGTTGGTTGTTAACAAGGAACATACTGTTCACCACTTCGTTGTCAGCACGTGCCTCGTTTGCATTAATATTGAAAGCTCGTCCACGAGCTGGGTTTGCATTTGCCAACTTCGGGCAATTGTTTCTGTAGTGGGTCAGATCCCCACAGTTGTAGCAAGACCTAGGTGGGTAGTGAGGTTGTGCAGGTTGTGCTGGTTGTTGAGAAGGGTTTTGAGCTGCTTGATTCGGTGTAGGAGCAAAGCGACATGTGTTGGCCAAATGGCTAGATCTTCCACAGTTGATACAAATACGGCACTGTAAATGGGGCTGGTGGTGACTGTTACACTTGTTGCACAAAGGTGCAGTACCAGCATACTATCTCTTGGCTGGTGGTTAAGCGGTCTGATTTGGAGTAGCTTGATTTGGCTGTGTGACAACAGCGAAGTTTGGCTTGTCTGACGGTAGTAGGGTTGCTGCCGGTGACAATGTCCTGAATAGGATCAGGAAGAGCATCTATGTATTTCTCAATAGGCATATCCAAAGGCGTCACCATCGTAGGGCACAACAAGCTTAATTCCTAATACCGGTCAGTATAAGCACGATGTTCTTCACTGTCATGCTTTAGGTCATGGAATTCATTTTCCAGTGCCCTCTGCTCATGACGGTGACAAAATTCCTTCATCATAAGAGATCTGAGCTCTTCCCATGTCTGACCCATGGCAACATCAGCACCTCAATCTCTCATCACTCCGTTCCACCATGTAAGCGCCCTCTTTTGGAACACGCTCAAAGCAAACTCTACTTTGCGATTGTTTGGACATTGAACATGGCGGAAAGTACTCTCAAGACTCTCGAACGATTGTAGGAGCCCAATAGCTCCTTTAGACCCAGAAAACTTAAGTGGGTTGGCCGAATTGAACTGTTTGTAATTGCACGGAGCAGGTGCATTGTTATTGTTGTTGTTATTTGCTTAGTTTATTTGAGTGATTAGGTTCGGGGGCACAGCAGCGATTTGCTGAGCGATCATGGCTGCCATAGCGGCATCTTGAGTTTGATCACGTCGATGACGCATTCTAAAGAAAAGGAAACATGAGAAAATGAGGGAGATTGACATTGGATAATCAAAAGAGATATTGAAAATAAGACAAAACATAAGGAAGGTCGTCATTTGTTTGTCACTTAAAACAAACAATGAAACACAGTGACTAATCAAAGCAAATGGGTCTTTATAATGTATCGTGAATACATGCTTTAGCCTATAACTGGACACTCACCCCAAGAGTTTCCAGGTAAGAGTGACTAGTCCGATAATGCGGATTTGTACGAACACTCTAGCCTTAGACAGAAAACTCGAGGTACAGGCACCCACCCTTCCAGATTGCACGTATTAACATTATCAAGACCCAAACTTTGACGAGATTCTGAAAACTTTGAAGGCTTAAAGCCAAAAAAACGAATCATCCAAGGATAGATGATTGATTTTCAAAATCGTTTTGAAATTTTGTGTACTAGTTTTGGTAATCACCTAAGGATAGGTGATGGTATTGTTTTAAGATCTAAACACATGAGAACTTGTGTTAGGGTCCTAGAAAGGTTATAGTCTAGGTCAAAGCATTACTAATAACCTAATTCCCTATAACCATGGCTCTGATACCAACTCTTCTGTAACACCCCGACCGCGTAAAACAACAAACCACGGCGGAAACGTCGGGGAGTCATGCCACAGAATTATTGTTTCATAGCACATGGTGATTAAAGTTTGGTATTATTAGTTATAATGTTTACATTGTCTTGGAATAAACAGAAAAAGAACATAAAATAAACTGTCTTTCTTGATTTTAAGTCACTAAGGCCCAAGTCCACCCTAACTGTAGCATGATCAACATCATACATTAGCTCCTGAAACACATGTGAAAATATGTACGTCTGCATAAAAATGTCTGTGAGTAACATAGGTTTTTATGTTGAGGTTTCATGAGTTGAATGTTAAAAGAAGTGTGGAACTAAAAAGTAGTCATGAATTCTTATAAAACGTTTTCTGCTATAAAATCATATGAAAATCAATATGAAAATCAAATGATATTAAAAGAAATGTTGCATGGTTTTATAAATAACCAAACGAAAATAACTTGTATGAAATGTGCCATGTCATGTATAAAAATATCATGTCTTATATAAAAGATGTTGTGTTTTGTATAAAAGATGTCATGTCTTGTGTTTGTCGAATTAATTCAGATAACGTCATATATGTAATGTAATAAAAGCACTTATATATAGGAAGTACCAGCGGTGTATCCACCATGCTTTTATCACATTACACACGTCCCGTTAATTAAATCACTTACCATAAACCATCAAATGAAATGTCTTGTTTAAACCAATGTCAAATATCACGTAATAACCAATGTCTTGTATGGTAAGTAAAAAGTCTTTACTTAAACCACATGTAACAATGTCTTGTATAACCAAAATCTCATGTGTAACCAAGTGTCGTATACAAAACAATGTCTTTGAATAAACAAAGATTGCGTTTAAATCAAAAGTTATGTTTTAAAAACCATTGCTTTTATTGTTATAAACATTTACTAGGTTTGTTGGCGAATATATTCAAGCCTTGTTGACTGTCGGGTAAACCCTTATCAAGTCAAAGGTTTATCAATGTTCATCGGATTCTGTCGTTCCCTAAAGTCACTTCCAAACAAACCTAGGAAGTGGGAACGGGATTTTCAATCCTATGGTACCATTACATACTACCGGTTGGCATGATCAATGTTAATTAATGTATCATTGTCGAGTTCAACGCACCAAAACGTCTTAAACAACGTAAGCATGTCATGAATAATGTCTTTGAAAACCATGTACAAGGTATGCTAAGTCAACATACGAAGCAAAATGTCCATGAAATCAATGTTCTAGGTATGCTAAGTCAACATACGAAGCAAAATGTCCATGAAATGAATGTGCTAGATATGCTAAGTCAACATATGAAGCAAAAGTATCTTTGAAATCAATGTGCTTTGCATGCTAAGTCAACATACGAAGCAAAATGTAACTGAAATCATGTACTATATGTACTATGTAATCAAAGCATGTATAATGTCATGAAAACATGAAAGTAACGATAGGCGCATGTGTTTCACCCCAAAATATTTAGAAAGGCTAAAAACAGGGGTGTATGTACTCACTTGGGATTGTGTATAAGTCTTGTAATAATGATCAAACAAAGCTTGAAGGATCAAGGAATCAAGTGGCACCTAGTATTGAATAACTATATTAATAAGTCGGGACCTAATCGATGGATAGGATAGAATGAAATTTTATAAACCAAATGAGTGTTGGAACTCATATGAAATGGTTCACTAAATTTGACATTCTGATTTGGAAGTAATCCTAAGTGCTTTTGACCCGTTATGACTAGTTAAGGTAGTTTACGCTACTATAACGTGTCATTTGCGTAAACGTGTGTTCAGATGGTTAAACATATCCTATGATAAGTCTTAAATGCCCAAAAATGTTTGAAAATGTTATAACATCAGTTTATATGTCAAAAGTTTGGTTACATATGCTTAAAATGAACTTATGCGCAAAAAGGGCATTTTGTTCATTTTTAAAGGGCATATGAACGACTTATCATAATACTAACCAAACGAAGTGACAATAAGGTATACCCTCAGTAGGTTATTCCCTATACGACTATGGTCACAAATATGTGTTTGGTCGGATCCTAAGATCGACCAAACAGGTCGGATTCGAAAGTCAAAGCGGTGGTCAAGACCGCTCGACTTACGACCCTAAGTAAGCACTAAACTAGAAGTGACGAGTTAAACATGTCAAAACATGTTTAACTAACCTGCAAAACTGATTTGGTATCAAAACTTAGTGTTTTGATACCCGAAAATAGTTCCGTCGTAAAATGCACAAAATGTGCATTTTTGACCGAAATTTGACTCGTCACTTCGACTAGTAAACGTGGTAATCAGTAGGTATAATCGTAATGGATTATAACCTTTGTGATTACGATCACGTTGTAAATTTCAAATTGAACTTTGACTTGACCAATTATGGTCACAACCGAAAGTCAAACAGTAAGTCAAACTATTTTACTTTTAGCTCAAAATAGCTAAAAGAATTGAAATAGACTAGGATGAGAACTTACTTGTGTTGAAGAAGACTTTAAGATCTTAGGTAGGAGGCCTCCAAGGATGGAAGCAAGCTCCAAATAAGTGGAAGAAGATTAGAATGAAGAATGAGCAAGGAATGAATGAAATGAGGTTGGTATTTATAGTAGTCTTGGAGTTGTAGGATCATGACATGTGGCTAGAGTGTTCTCCAAGGATTAACATGATCATAACATGTGTCAAGACCTGATTAATACTTGGTGAACACATATCTTGAGCTCCAAGCATAATAGAATAACAAAAACAAAAAAAATCAAATGGTTGCAAAATTTGGCAGCTTTAGTCCTTGCAAGTTATTTGATGATTTTTAACGCTTTTAGCCCCGTTAATCCAAATTTTAGGCTTTATAAGGACGTTAAAGCATATGTGCCTTGAATTATGCCTGAAAGTGTCATGGATGTCGGTTCGTTCAGTTGTACGGTCGCGCTTTTCGCTTAATTACGACAAACGCTTTAACGAACGCGAAAACGACCGAAATTACGCAACGAATGGTATTTTTGCATTCTTATCATTAAAATATAAGATTTTAATGATTACAAAAAAAATTGGATGTGCGTACATGTTCCATATTCAAAAATACGCGAATCGGCAGACTTTCACAGTTTGTCGCAAATAGTCCCTGAGATCGAATAAGCATGTTTTTGCCATACTGAACCCCTCAAAACTTATTTCTAAGTTATGTAAAGGGTATTTAGGGTATTTTAGCTTATGTCCTTGTTCCGGAGCGTACGTTGCATTAAACTGATTACCAATAGTTTCACGAATTACTTCTAGAAAACGTTTGAAAGATCGAAATTGAACAAGGATTGAAAACGTGCAAATGCCATATGAAATTATAAAATATTGGAATCAAAACAGAATGTTTCATTGATAATGTAGTTGTTCAGAGTTGTACAATGATTAAAAGACACAAATGTCACACGTTATGAGCTAATGGAATGTAAATTCGAAGAGGAAACGTATAATGTAAGAACACGGTCAACCCTGTCTGCGTTGTACCTATGTCTCGTACTTCAAGGAGATATAAAATTTCAAAAGGATGGTGGATTGTGTCCTGAAACCATGTCATGTCTTGTTCGTATTTATCATACGTTCATCAACTACTCTAAACAAAATGAAAGTCATTTCTTTAAGCCGAAAATTAAATAACTTATTATCTAAAGAAATGTTTAGCTTTTAATTTTTTTTTTTTTTTTTTTTGCTAAAGAGTCAAAATTGGTGGAATTTTCTATACTATTAGGATATCCAACATTATTTCATCTAGATAAGAAAAAAAAACAATATAGTTTGGGTTAGGATGTGAAAAGCAAATATGACCACCGTCTAATTATTAAAATGAGAAAAACGTTCTCACTAAATAACCAATGAAACATTTCAACAACGAACTCTATTGAATAGAAAGAGGTTCGTATTTAGACCATGTGTAGTGAGACTTGAAGATAAAGTTTTTTTTTGGGCATTATGTGATATGTGGCACTAAACTCCTTCTTCAAATCAAGCCTCTTCACTAACGTTTTCACAATCATGCCAACACTGATCGAATCACAACTCGGGGGCGGTGTACGGAGCATTATGGGGCGTGATCTTTGCCACTTCACGCCCAATCAAATTACCACTACGAGTGATCTTAACAATTACCATAGTAAAGTTCCAGAAGTAGATTTAAGGTTGATTAGTTAACACACATTCAAACTACTATAAATTTGGTACATTAATTTCTACACACGCAACAAAAATTTTATATTCCATTAGCTCATAACGTGAAACCAAATCAACTATTTCTACACACAAATCTGAACAATGTTCACATGATCAAATCATTTATGTAAACACATTAAACTTTTTACAGATAAATACATTGTTTTGTACACATAACATAACAATTGATTTGGGTTTCTAAGAACATGCACATATTGATCTCACACCTATGGAATTTTTACTAAAGTTTTACAAAAATAAACAAAAACAAATAAAAAAATAAAAAGAATGTATCCAAGTTCTCTAAAATGAACTATTTACTAGCTAAAATACGCACTCATACAATGATTTTGATACACGCAACGAGAATTTACATTCCATTAGCTCATAAGGTGAAACCAAACCAACTATTTCTACACACAATTGAACCATTTTCATATAATCAAATCATTTATGTAAACACACTAAACTTTTTAGTTTTTACACAAAACACATTCTTTCGTACACATCAACACAAAAATCGAATTTGGATTTCTTAGAACATGCACATATAGATCTCACACAAATATATATGGATATTCTTGAGTAGAGATTGGACACACAAACATACAAAGATCCAATACACACAAAGTTAATCGTAATTTCATTTTACGAACATAAATCCAAATTTTCGTCGGAGGTGATTGTTGGGAATCAGTGTATCAAAATAATAGCGGAAGCGGTTTATATAATTTACCAAAAGCCGATTATATAAATTTGATTTATTAATCTGATTAATAAATATTCCCAATCAGGATCAAGGTCATACGCGTGTAAACAAATAAAAGGAATAAACAACCATAGAGGGTCTTAGTAATCAACCTTTGACGACTACACCAGAATTGTAACACGCGGGTTACAACGAATCCTCGCTAGTAGGAAGTTCACAACTGAGCACAAGATACCCAAGAGTAGAACCGACCAAGAAGAAGGCGGCGACGATGCTTGGTTGACGGCAAGTGGGTGGCAGCCAAGCTTAGGAGGGTGGCTAGGGTTTTATGTTTTTATAAAAGTGTGTCGAGGGTTTCCACCTTAATCATTCTTTTATAAAACCCAATCTTACATTAAGGCCCTTTAAGATTATACAATTATAATCCTCTTAATAATAATCTAATTAATATTAAGTCCCTCGGGTTTAAACTATTATTTCACAAATAATAATCTACCTACTCGTGAACATATATGATTCGTGTACCAACGTGTAACTCTTCGGATCGTACCGAGTTAGCTACGTTGACTTTAATTACGGTCGGACATACATATATCCAACAATCTCCCACTTGGATGATTTTAATTAAATGAGTCAACGTGTGCAGAGTTGGACGCCTAGCTGCATCGCACTGCTCTTAACACGGCATGACACTTTACAGTCGTCAACTAGTTCTTTGAGTTCAAGTAACACTTTACTTAACCAAATACTATAGCCCTGATAATTCTATCAATAAGTCCCTTCTATATAGAACATTCGTTGATCATAAGACATGGATCATTCATTCTTATATAGTGATCAACCATTCTCTGTTCTCGTCTTTAATTCAAAGTAGTCTAACGAACTACTTATAGTCCGAGCGTGGCCACGCATTTATTCCAGTTTGAGTTAACGAGGGCGCCAGAATGTCTTAACTTCTAATCCTATAGAAGTATAGAATTCCATCAGCATCATACATGTAACACCTCGAAAATTCACGTCCTATAATGTGCTGACACGTGTCATATGCTTGAACGTGTGAAAGAATGTTCAGAAAGGACTGAAGTTGACAATCATGAAAAGTATATGAAAAATACGAGTTCTGAATGTCAACGGTGAATAAATATATTGTACATTAACCCTACATGATGTTTATGGCATCAAACGAATAAATCATGGATCATGCGAAGCTAAAAGTGAGCAAATACAAACTACAGGGGTTAAATGTGTCAACATGTTTAAGTTATACCTCTGAGTTACCTTTTAACACACCCGAAGCTTTGTAACTGTTAATTATGCTCACTAGAATGCACGATATAAATTTCATAAAGTTTCGTTATCGTATGAGAAAGTTATGATCAAATTCGTATGAGAGGGGTTAAAGCGTCAACGTTGAAAGTTAGGACTTTTCGGGTAACAATAGAGTTAACCGGGGGCTTAACAAAGTGGGTATATATCTTGAAGCCCTTATGTATCAAATTAGAGGGTTCAAATTGCAATATAAAGGTTAGTTGACCTTTCGAAAGGCCAAGAGACAATTATGCGGAAACAAGAAAATGTAAAAATCTGATCAGAAGGGCCAAGGCGGCCCGCGTAAGGAATATTAAAACTTGAGGCGGGCCGCATGGGGACATCAGATGCAGAAAAACGGACAGCAGCCTGTTTTGCGCGATTTTAACCGATCTTGCTGGTAATTCTCAATCTTGGGCGACCCCTAAAATGTTTTTAGGGTACTAGGGACACTTGTAAGTATGTTATGGTCAATCATAGCCTTAGTTGTCAACATTTTGTGGTAATTACAACCACTATATAAGGCCTCCATGTTTCATACATTCTCAAACTCATTTCTGATCAAATCTGGAACTTCAAAGCTGATTCCAAGCCTTCCTAATCATCCATTAGACACTTGTAAGTAAGCATAACCTTCTCTAATTAAGTTTTGATTAGATTATAGCTTAAAAGTCAAACCGTCGTAATTACGGTTTGACTTATCAATAAATCCTTGACGGTTCAGTGTTAAGCTGAATCAAAAGTAGTTATAAGTTGGTAATTATGAGGGTAATAAAACCTCAAAAGGGTTCCCCCTGATTCCCACTCTAACTAGATCGTTTGTCGGGTCAAACTTAATCTGAAAAAGTCAATAGAAGCATAAAACGCATAATTAGCAATCTAGAAGGCGTGCAACCTGTTTGATCATTATTATAACTTGGTAATTAGTGTAAGAACATGTATAAACATGTTCGACCCGACAATTTCCTGTTAAGACCCGGTTCGGAACCGAAAGTCGCATAGTTTGACTTTTACTTTGACTTTCAGTTCTGGCCCGCTTTAGTATGATTTGGAAATGCCTTAGAGCTTCCTTAGGACCAGGCTACATGTTAGCATAACCCTCTGTGGTTGGTTCATTGATTGACCCATTCGTTTACGCGTTTCCGTTAATTGCTCATATGTTGACCATTATGCCCTTATTACCTTAAAACGTGATTTTTGGAAATGTAAAAGAGTAGAAACTTTAAATACTGATATTTAAACTTGTATGCAAAATTTGACATCAGTTTGAGGTGTAGGTTAAGAGTTATGCTCGTTAGCGTAAAATTAAAGCTTTATGTTAATTTAACGGCGTATTTAGCGTATAGCCTACTTAAACATACTTTTTGATATCAAATCTTTTACCCACTGATGTAATATATTATTTTGGGATTTTTAAAGATTTTTAATTAATTTTAGGCTAAGCATAACTAGTAGTCGTAGGCTTAATCCGGTAATTGTCGGTTTTGCCCTTACGGGCCATAAAATGAGTTTTACATATCTAAACGACTCCAAACCTTTTGCTACTGATCACATATGATAAATAAATTATTTTAAGCCTTATGGAAATATAAAAATATCAGATTTAAGTATCGAACCCGGAAATGGTCTTTAATCGCCTTATTAAGCGTTTTTAACGCATAGTATGTAATAAAATTATATTGAACATACCCGGGTTGATACCTACTGATATTTTAGGCAAATTATAATATTTTAACAGTAAGCAAAGGTTGATAAACTCAGACTTCAGTTTTGAGCTTTACGGCTTATGTGAAATTACCAAAATGCCCTTCGTTGCATAGTTTGGTTATAATTGATAAATTTCACATATATACTTTATCCTACTGTTATAACTTATCAAAATAAGTATTTTCGCTGATTATACCAGACCTGTAACTCAGGTAAATACTTAAACTCTTTTATAACCTTTTAAATGACCAAACTACCCCTACGAGGCCTAGTTTGTGTTTAAGTACGTTTCGGGGATAATGAAAGACATCTTACTGATGTCACAACATATTTGAGGCATAATTAACTTAGGAAACCTGTATATGACTCTCATGATTACCCGTCATGCGTTATTCGCGTTCGGTTCGGTTTATGTAACTAGTTTGCATAAATTAGCCGAAACGGGTCAAACGTTATCGTTTTTATCTCAAAATCCAGAATGTGTTTAGTTTACCCATATTATACAAGTCTCCAAACTTGTCGGGTCTAAATCACATCCTATTCCGGTCTTCGCTTAATCATGTGTTTTGAACCGTAAACCTTTCCTTAAAACTAACTGGTCTAAGTTACGACTTAAATAAGACCCGTTAGGAATTTAATAGGTTAATAAAACCTTCGTTCCAGATTGAGAGCCCCAGTAGAAGTACTTGTGCTTGCTGATTAGAATATACGGCTGAGTATAAATTGCATTGCTAGCTCAGGTAAATACTTTTAACTTATTTTCCCTTATACGGGCTTGGGGTACGGTATTATAAAGATAACGCTTGGTCGGGTGTAGAAACCTTTTAATCGGAGATGATTAAATTGCATAATCCCGTTTTAATCTGTATTGATTGATAACAAATAACATTGGGGGTTAATGACCGTGTCCTGGATATCCTTGGCTCATTTTAAAAAGTGAATGGCCATAACTTAAGCACAAGGTGTAGGCATAACACCTCCTGTTGCGTATGTAAAAGATATACTCACTCGTAAGGATGTCTTCTTGTGAGTTATATTTATGGTGTGTCGATTAATCTTGACCGGCTTGTATTGTATAATCACCGGCCCTAAATGTTGGACAACCATGTAAATCGGATACAAGATTTTTATTAATAAAATTGTCCCAAGTATAAAAGATAAATTTTGCCTCTGTGCATTTTAATCCAGTTATAAAAGATATTTTGTGCCTCGTGCATTCAAATCAATTTTTAAACTCTTTTCCAAAATGAGTCAGTTAATTGTATTTACCAGTGTAAACTGGCGTATTTTCCAAAAAGGTTAAGTGACAGGTACTATGCGTAATTGGCTGGAAGCTCAGGGCGTTAATAAGGAATCTTGCAAGTTCTAGATGCCTGAAGTCTGTTGAACAGTTTTCTTTTATTTGATCCGCCTGTGGATCCTTTACCTTCCGTTGTAATACTTTGACATTACTTATATTCGGAATGTAATATATTTATCTTTTGCTTCCGCTGTGCATTTATATATTGTGTTGTTTGACTATGATGATCCCAACTACGTCACGATACTCCCCACCGGGCCCACCGGTGACACGTGGAAATCGGGGTGTGACAGGTTGGTATCAGAGCCAACATTGAGTGAATTAAACACTAGCCTTATGTGTTTAATCTCAATGACACAGTAGCACATTCCTTGACCTTCTAAGTCTAGACTTAACATAGGAATACTTTCAATCCTAATCTTGAATTTTTTACTTCCAAATTTTTATATATTGAATACGTCGCCAAGCGAAGAAGCCGTAATAGGAGTCCTCCACACCCGGAGCCTAGAAATGCTGAGCTTCGTACCGCGGCTAGAATGAAACGAGCATCCAAGGAGAAAGCATTCAGAAATAACTTGAAGAAGAAACTCCTTTTGCTGAAGATCGTTTCCTTAATAGTCCTCATAAGGACATATTTATCTTTCAGTCCCTTTAAGGACACATTATTCCTTTCAAAGACCCGCTTAGGGCAACTCTGTACTTTTATTTTCATAGAATGGATTGATTAAATTAAGTTTTCATTCTAAACATGAAATATGAAATAAATGGAAAATAACATCCCTTAGAAGGGAAGTGCCTACGGGCTATAGTTAATGTCCTCTGAGACTAAAGACAGTGGTAGCCTACAACTCTCTGTCAAGGAAAAGTAATGAACTTTGATTCACACCTAAATGCCTCGATCCCAAACGATCATGGCTTATAAATTAAACTTGTCCACGTGACTAAGCCTTTTGTGCTATTACTAACTTATAAATTTGCCTCGATCCCAAACGATCATGGCTTATAAATTAAACTTGTCTACGCGACTAGGCCATTTGTGATGGTTGGATTCGATCCTTCCTAGGCGGCAATGATTTAGGAAGAGGTGGTTTACGCTGAGTAACGGGGAAATTTATTTTTTAATAATTTGAAAGTGATAATATTCTAGTTTAAGTATAGTTTTAAAGTTTAATTATACGTATTTGTGATTTTTTTTTTTTTTTTTTTGAAAGGTATACGTATTTGTGATTTAAGTGTAATTTATGGGCCTATAAAGTCAATAAAAAAAGTCTTGAGTAGTTGAATCCACAATTATAGTCAAGTCTAAAGTACTTTTTGGTTACTTGATTTCAAAAACTAATCAACAATTTAACATACATGGGGTATGGTTATTATATAAGAAAAAAATTACCCTGTGCATACTAAAAGATAAAATGGTTAACGTAATCAAAGTTATTTTTTTTATCAGTATATAATACTTTACTTGTCTTAAAGGTTAAATTAGTTTTTTGAGAAGATGAGATAATGAGATTTAAAATAGACTTGTCGCGTCACTCTTTTGCTTTCAAAAGTTTATATGATATTACTTTTATACGTATTACTTTAATGGGTGGAGATACAATAGAAGGTTAATTTGGTTAGGAAGGCTATTATAATACTTTACTTGTCTTAAAGGTTAAATTAGTTTTTTGAGAAGATGAAATAATGAGATTTAAAATAGACTTGTCGCGTCACTCTTTTGCTTTCAAAAGTTTATATGATATTACTTTTAGAGTTAAATGCTTGGTTGGTCCCTGTGGTTTGCAAAAATTGCAGATGTGGTCCCAAATGTTTACTAATTACACGCGTGGTCCCTGTGGTTTTCAAAAATGCACTCGGTTGGTCCCTAGCCCTAACATCAGTTAAATTTCTCAGTTAAGTCCATGTTAAATGACCAAAATACCCTTGCTTATTAATAAAACCCACTCTCTGAACCATCTGAACCATCTCTGACCAAACCAGAATCCACAAACACACCGTGATCATTCATCCCATGAATCAACCCCCACGATCCATCTGAACCATCTTCTTCAACAAACACAACCATCTGAACCATCTGAACCGTCTGAACCATCTTCTTCAACAAACACAACCATCTGATATGGGAATTGGAGTGATTGATAAAACGCACCTGATCTGGGTTAACCACCAACGATTTGTGCATCCAAACCCTAGATCTGGGTTAAACCACCGCCTGTGCCTCCACCGCCGCCGCCGTGAGCGACGGCGCTACCTCCGTTCCACCATCTTCTCCGATCTCTTCTCTCTCTTGTCGTCTCTCTCCTCTATCTTCGCTAACTAATTGCCCAGAAACGGATGTCGGGTTCAATCCTCATAACCAACTGAGCCGAGACTCCACTGAGTCTGAACCGAGCCTAAAACAACTCGAACCTAACAGAATCCGAAGTAAATGAACCTGATAAGTTGTTGCCGGAACTGAACCACGCATAAGCTCCACCATCATCATCAAAATCGGACTTCAACATCACTGGCGACTCAGTCGCCGGAACCCCACGGAACCCCACGGAGGTTCTCTCCCCTCACTCTCTCCTCGATTCTCCGATCAATCTCTCCTTCTTCTCTATCTCTCTCTCTCTCTGTCTGCCACCGCCATGAGAAACCACCGCCGGAAAAACGAGGTCACAAAGGGGGGTGGGTGTTTGAGGTGTATGTTGTATGTTGTTTGTTTGTGTATGTTTATCAAGAGAGAGAGGGTAAGGTATGAGGATGTGCGATTGTTAATTGAAGGGTGCGATGGTGTGCGATTGTTAATTGAAGGGTTCGTGAGTTTATCGATGTGTGTTATTGTGGTCGGCGCTGATGGTGGTTCTGTTGGTGGCAGGTGCGATGGTGGCAGGTGCTGTGGTGGCAGGTGCGGTGGTGGTCGGCCCTATTGGTGGCAGGTGTGTTGGTGATGTTTTTAGGGTTTAAGGATGCAGATGATGATGGTGATGAAGATGATATGGTAATGAAGATGATGTAGTGGGTTTTATTAATAAGCAAGGGTATTTTGGTCATTTAACATGGACTTAACTGAGAAATTTAACTGATGTTAGGGCTAGGGACCAACCGAGTGCATTTTTGAAAACCACAGGGACCACGCGTGTAATTAGTAAACATTTGGGACCACATCTGCAATTTTTGCAAACCACAGGGACCAACCAAGCATTTAACTCTTACTTTTATACGTATTACTTTAATGGGTGGAGATATAATAGGAAGTTAATTTGGCTAGGAAGGCTAGGAAGTGATATTGGCCATCCATTTAGTTAATCGAGGGCTAAGATTAAATCAGGGAAATTGAAAAGAATAAAAGAGGCGCGTGAGTTTGTTTAGGGGCATTCTAGTCAATCCAAGTCAATAGTTTCTCTCTCCTCCAATTCCCCACATTTTTTAAACGTTAATAACTCTTTCATACGACATTATTTTTTTATAAAAATTGCACCAAAAAAACGAGCGTTTTTTATCTTTAAAACGAGTATACTATTGCTATATTTTAAAAAAAAAATTAAACCCAGTTGCGTAAAACGCAATAGAAAAACCCCCAGTTACGTAAAACGCAATGAAAAAAAAAACCTAAAAATGACTTTTTTCTAAAACGTAATGCACCAAAAACACAAATAAATGACTTATTTGTAAAACGCAATGGCCAGAAAACACAAAGAAATGTCTTATTTGTAAAACGCAATGGCAAGAAAACACTTAAAATGTCTGTTTTCTAAAACGCAATGGATTGAAAACACATAAAAAAGTGTTTTACCTAAAACGCAATGCACAAAAAACACAAATAAATGTCTTATTTGTAAAACGCAATGGCCAGAAAACACATAAAAATGACTCATTCAAAAACGCAATTGCCTAAAAGACAAAAGAAAGTGTTCTCTGTAAAACGCAATGGACTGAAAACACCTAAAAAGGTGTTTTACCTAAAACGCAATGCACCAAAAACACTTCAAGAATGTGTTTTTCTAAAACGCAATGGCCAGAAAACACCAAAGAAAGTGAATTGTCTGTGCTATGAACTGTCTGGACCAATGCAGTTTCCAGAGGCAATTGTCTGGCACAACCCCAGCCAGGGGCTCTGCCCCTTGGACCCCGCCAGGGGCTGCTGCCCCTGGGACCCCGCTACCAGGGGCGCTGCCCCCGGACCCCCGCCAAGATCGTAAAACGCAATGACTAAATCAAAAACCCATATCGTAAAAATGAAATTAAAGAATTTCTTACATGGATCGAAGTGATTTCTTCAACAATTGACGATTTTTGAATGATTGAAACACTTATTAGCGCTCGAATCGAACGGATCGAGTGATTATCTTCAAAATCACCGGAAAAAACGAGATTTTGTATGAAATTAAAGTGGGTTTTCTTCAAAAAAAAAGCTGAAGAACACGTTGATCGGGTGTTTGAATCATTGATTGGTGATGAAAATCGCAATATAATGTAGTGATTATTGAGATAGAAAGTGAAGAAATGGTTGAAGATGGTGGGTTTTGAAAATGGTGAGTTTTGAAGTTACTAGGTTTTGAAAAGGAAGAAGAAAAGGGTTGGATTGACTAAAATACCTTTTTTCTTTATTTTAAATGTTGCCAAATGTCCTAATCCTATTGCTTCCTAGACTTCCTAACCAAAATAAACTTCATATTCCCTTACTTTAATTGGAAGTTAGTTTTTAGCTTTATTCTTTTAGATTTGAGTGTTGTTTAGAGTATATATTGAGCTATATGATGTAGTTAAGTATGTAAAATATATTATATTACTTAATTTGGGTAATTAAATTTAGACAATACCTTTTATTGTTTATTTTAAACAATATATTTTTCTGTCTACTTTAGATAAAATTGCTTTACTTATTTTAAAGGTTAAATTATTGTTTTGGCCACTGTGGTTTAGTCAGTTTAACCCTTTCAGTTTAAAAGGAATATATCAGACCCCGATGTTACATTTTATAATGGTTTTGGACCCTGACACTAACTTTTTTACTTTTTTGCAGTTAAGTGAAAGGGTAATTAGGTAATTATATACCTTAGGGCTGTTTTTGATAATTACACAGTTCTTTTAATATTGAGATATTATTACTGCAATTGCTCAAATTTTTTTATTATTTCGTTATTTTCACGATTATTATTTAACAAAAAATGTTTTATATATACAAATAAATATGTATTTTCATTAAGCGTTTGTTTTTTTATAAACGTCGTTTTTTAAATCATTTGTTTTTTAAACTTTTTTAAACTGTCTATCGGTTTTAAAATTATTCATTTTTAAACCGCTTGTTTATTAAAATCGTTCTTTTTAAAGTTTTTTGTCTTTTATTTTTTTTAAACAATTCATTTTATACCGTTCTTTTTAAAATCATTTTTTTAACTTTTTCAAAAATTCGTTTTTTAAGTAGTTAATTTTTAAAAGTGTTTCTTTTTAAACCGTTCCTTTTAGAATCGTTTTTAAAATCGTTGATTTTTTAAAGTTTGTATTCAGTTTACTTATAGTTGTTAGAGAAAATAACTTCAGAAAATGAACGATTTCAAAAATCAAAGAAATTTAAAAACGATCGATTTTAAACGAACGAGTGGTTTAAAGAACAAAGATTAAAAAAGGACGTTTATAAAAAAACAAAACCTTAAATTAATAAGTTAACAAGTGTAAAGTATTAAAAAATGCACGAATTTAATAAACGAAAGGTTAAAATAACAAAATTTGAATAAACAAACGATCCAAATAAATGGAAGATTTGAAAAACAAATAAACCATTCTAAGAAAAGTTGAAAAATGAACGATTTTTTGTAAACTTTTTATTAGAATATTTCTTTTTTCAAATCTTACATTTCTTTTGTTTTTTATACACGTCGTTTTGTAAAATTTAAAAAAGAACGACTTAAAAAAGCGATTTGTTTAAAAATGTTAAAAAAATAAATGATTTTAAAAGTATGGTATAAAATGAAGTGTTAGAAAAACTTTAAAAGACAAACGACTTTAAAAAGAACGATTTAAAAAAAAACAAATGGTTTAAAAATGAATAATTTTAAAAATGACAGACTGTTTAAACAAAATGTAAAAAACAAAATATTTTTTAAAAAGACTTTTGTAAAAACAAACGGTTAATAAAAATACGTATTTATTTTTTATATTTAAAACGTATTTTGTTAAATAATAATCGTGAAAATAACGAAATAAAAAAACTTGAACAATTGTATTAATAATCTCTTAAATATTAAAAGAACTTTGTAATTATCAAAAACAGCCCCTAAGGTATATAATGACATAATTACTCATTCACTTAACTTCAAAAAAGTAACAAATTAGTTAGTGTCAAAGACCAAAACCGTTATAAAATGCAACCTTAGGGTTTGATATGTTAAAAGATTATTTTTTAGTTGAAATGGTTAAACTAGCTAAACCACATGGACCAAAACAGTAATTTACTCTAGCTAAGGTCCTTTTGGGAGAATAATGAGAATAGGGAGGCAACTTCTTGGTGGTCCGTGGGGTGCCCTGGCCCTTCCTGATTTTTCGCTCTTAGGTGGTGTTTGTTTTTAAAGAGGTAAAAGGTCTGCAGTCTGCGGACCACATCTGCTGGCATCTGCAGGAGAAGAGGTGGACCAAATGTCTGCAGTCTACAAGGAGAAGAGGGTTTGTTTTTTACATAAAAACCTCTTCAACACACACACAACACACACTGCAGACCTTCTCCTCTCTCTTGTCTCTCTCTCTCTCTGCATTCATCTACCACCACCACAACCACAACCATCCGCCACCGCCACGTCGGCTACCACCACCGCCACCGCCATCAAAACCCACCACCACCGCCGATCTCTCTCTTCTTTCCCTCTCTCTCTCTTGTCGCCCCCCTCTCTCTCTCTCTCTTCGTTCCACCACCGCCATCAAAACCCACCACCACCGCCGATCCCTCTCTCTTCTTTCCCCCCCTCTCTCTCCTGCCGCCCCCTCTCTCTCTACGGTCTCTCTCTCTAAAAAAACCCTAAATTCATACCTGGAGATGTGCGGGAGACGGTGGAGTTCTCGAGGTGGTGGGGGTGCGGCTGGAGATGTGCGGGAGACGTCGGTGGTGGCGGCGGTCTGTGGAGGTGGCGGCGGTCTGTGGAGCAGGAGAAGGGTTCTCTGTGTTTACAAAATGTGGAGGAGAAGAGGTTGTGCAGACTTTAGAAGACATTGATTCATGTCTGTATGAAGAAGAGGTATCGCAGACCTTTTTTAATGAAAGGTCTGCGAGAAAACAAACAAGCTGCAGACCCTTATGTCTGCGCGTGGTCTGCGCGGCGCAGACATAAGAGGTTCTGAAGTGCTTCTAGCAAAAAACAAACACCACCTTAGTGTTAGTTTTACTGACTTTTTTATTTGTAGTGTAAAATATTGGATTTTTAATAGTTCAACCCCCACCGATATATATTTTAAAAATCCGGCACCCACGATCCGGATCTACTGGTTCCGGACCTTGATCATTCATATGTATTTAAAGAGAGTTGTGACCATATATGGGTCTGGACATGTTGTTCCAGAACTAGATGCTCAAAGCATGTCAATATAAGATTATAAGGATTACCCCGTCAATATACTATATAAGATTATAAGGATTACCCCGTCAATATACTTGTAATAGCTTATAATATTTTATATAACAAAAAATAAAAAGTCAATAAGTGTATATAAATAATAAACATATATCTATACTGTTAATCTGTTATACATCGTAAAGGAGATGCAGTTAAAAGAATACATCATAAAGGAGATATTAATAAGCTTAAGTAAAGAAAATAATCAGAAAAAATGAACTAATATTTGTAAAGAATGAAGCAAGATTCTTGGAAGCATGAGGCCGACAAGAATTGATCCAGGCACAAAGTTGTTCTTTTCCATCTGTGTGTGATCGAGAGAACTTGAGTTGGTTTACAAGGTTGTTATTATTTTTTTTTTTTAACAGCAAAAACACTTTTTATATATATATATATATATATATATATATATATATATAAAGAGTCAGCCAGAGGCTGAAAATACAAACGGAAAGCGAAAGAAAACAGAAAAACAAAACAAGACAGCAAACACAACCGATTACAGCATAACCGAAATGTCAAACAACCTCCATTTGTCCCAGCTAGGAAGAGTCAGCTTGGATCGAGAACTTAGCCACAGAAAAGCATCATCTTTCACTTGCTCCACTGTAGTGCTAACAGGAATGAAGTGACCTTCAAAAATAATCTCATTTCTAGCTTTCCAAATCCTCCATACGGTCGCCATTGCCACTATATATATAACCCGTTTCCACCTTGAACTCCCCGGCTGATTTTGAATGTAATCAAACAGAACTTTGATACTAGAAATATCAACCGGAAAATTAACACGTATCCATCTCAGCACGTTCCACCAAATGCAACGCGATCGAATACAATTAAAGAAAATATGGTTCGGATCTTCCGTTCCCATTCTGCAGCGGGGGCAGCAACAGTCCGGCAACAGAACACCCCTACGAACCAAACCAACTTTAGAAGCGATCTTACCGATGAGAGCTCTCCAAAGAAGATAATTGACCTTCGGGGGAGCCCAACTATTCCATCCGAAAAAAAGTGGTTGTTGCTGAGGATCGCGTTTGCCAGCTCCATGTCCAGCCTAACTTGCTTGATAGAAAAACCTCCATTATTATCCGATCTCCATTTCCACTGACCGCCACAAGCAACCAGATTATCTTTCAGCTTTACCCCAATTTTCTCCAAGGCTAAGTCGACCGAACCAATGTCTTTCCATAATCCCGGGATAGATTTTTTCACCGAGATGTGAGGCGATGACATAGCTCCATTACCCCTATGAATCGCTTCCACAACTAAAGCCCACAAATCATTCGGTTTCGATAAAAATCTCCACCACCATTTAGAAAGCATGGCAAGATTAAAGGAGTAAATCCCGCCAAGACCCATACCTCCCAACTTCTTCGTTTTCATCATAAAATCCCGTTGAATCCAACGCAACTTATTACTCGACCCATTCTTACCCCAAACAAAATCTCTTCTAATCTTCTCCGTTTTTTGGATAATGCACTTAGGAGCGGTGAACAAAGAAAGGAAGTAAGAAGGGATACTTACAAGAACGGATTTAGCCAAAGTCATGCGCCCCGCAAACGAGAGATGCCTCGCTTTCCATTTAGAGAGTTTAGCCGAAATTTATCAAGCACCGGTTTCCAATATTTACAAGGTTGTTAATTAAGTTATAGGCAAATATATAATATACACACACGTAGATTTTGTGGATCTACCAATAATATAATCTAATACTATATTATAATGCATGAGAAAGAGGTATTTTAAGATAACAAAAAATAAGAACTTCTTCCCTTTTTATTTATAAAAATACTCCTTAAATGAGGGTAACTTGGTCTTTTAAACACTAATTATATTTTAGTTAATTAAATCCCTTTATTTTAACAAAATTATGGCTAATTAGTTATACTTATCACTTTCTACAACAAACTTATAATTATTTTACGTATTCTTGTCATATTTTATAAACTATAATGTTTTAAAAAAAATCCAAAGGTACCGTGATGACCTACTCATTTTTGTCGACATTTCAATAGTTGTCTTGGTCAGTATTGTTTGTTGTGCGGATTAAAATGTACAAGTAGATGATGCATTAGTGTACAATTGATTAAAGCAATGTGTCCTATCATATTTCAAATGCTCAAAACTCTCTACCAAAATGTCCCTCTGAATTATTCTTACGCATTCACATTCAATATAAGTCCCCAAAATCAAAATAAATAGAAGAAAAAATGAAAAACTAGATTATTAGATTAGAAGGGGGCCAAACTTCTTGTTCTTGAAAAAATGTTGTTGTCGTTAATATCAGTTTAATAATATTCTAACCCTTTTCACTCCGATTTTCGTTTGATTAAGATTGTTCACCAATTTGTTCCGGCGACTAGATTAAATTTCGAAACCTTGCCTATACGGGTTTGATATGAGCTTTGTTCGTATTCTGTATATTTGTGTATTTACTTGGTTAGGTGCACACACTTACATGGGTTAGCAGGTAGTAAATTGGCATCAAACAAGCTTACTTGTTTTATCTAATTGGTTGTATTAAAAAACTTTATATAATACCATATTCAACAAAAAAAATTTAGTTTTTATAAAAAAATTATAGAAACGTTTTTAGAAGCATTTTCGTTTTCATAAAAACCTTTTTTATAAAAACGTTTTTTTGAAGTTTGGTAAATAAGTTTTCCACCAACAAACTTTTAGGAAAAAAAACTCCATAATCTAAACATAATACGTCTTCAAAAACTGAATACCAGATTCTGATGCATTTTTTAGGGATTATAAATATAGAAATACTCTTATAGATAATATTAGTTAGCTGAAAAAAGCTACAGGTTATTCAATTCTTTAGTTTATAGGTTCTATATCACTTCAAGAAAGTTTTTGTTCTTTAGAATTTTTTGTTTACAAATATTTCAATTTTATGTTGTGTATAACTTTGATTTATACTTCTATCCTCCCACTTAACATTCATCTTATTTATTATTCAGTGGTTTTGGAGCTTCAGTATTCATACTTTCAGATCTTTACACATGTATGTATGTTTCTAAAACATGATATATTGTTTGTTTATATTATGTTTAACTGTGAACGTCGTTTTTAGCCTATATTATTTATAACGGTAACATGATAAAATATGTAACTAATATATTAACATTTTTTTTCAGTTCCCTAAACTATTCCAGCTACTACTAATGTATTAGTTAAAGAGGAGAACATAAAAGAAACTCATCATCCAAAGGATTTAATAATCAAACAGTAAGAGATACAAGAAATTCCGGATGACGTTGATCTCTGTTAGTGCATTACGTCTATTGACTTCGTCTTGTATCATGTATTAGAATAGGATAGAATAGGATATCCAGTGCACGAGGTTCGAGATACAAAGTTTAGGAGTTAGAGGAGTGATTTCGCTCATATGGACACTGTCCATAAAAGCGAAATCATAAGATGGTGATTTCGCTCATATGGCATGTCCATATAAGCGAAACCTTCAATCCTATATATAGGCACATGTTGATTCATTCGGTACACGACTTCCATATTTGTAACGAAGTGCTGCCAAACTCTGTCCAGGTTGTAATCCTTGTTAAATGCAATATAAGTGACAGATATTATAGTATCAAGCTGTTTTCGCGTCTAGTTCTCTGATTCCGCCTTTGAACCAGACATAAAGCTCTTCTGATCGACTCAGTTGGGTCAAACAACGATCCTACAAGTGGTATCAGAGCTCAGGAAGAAGAGTTTAGCTTGGTTTCGCTTATATTCTGACTTCTACACCTTCTTTCATCATTTCAGAAAGTTTTACTGGTCGAAATATGTTCAAAATTTCACAGATAATAGATAATTGGTCATGGATAAACCCTGGAAAGTTTCATACTGAAATTCGGATTAAAAATGGACTAAAATTGGTTCGGACTAGGTTTCGCTTATACGGACTTGGTGTAATTTCGCTTTTGTGAACACTTAATTTCGCTCATATGAACATCATTCCTTGAGGTTTCGCTCCAAAGACCCCTAGTTTCGCTTATTTGTCAACCTGGTTTCGCTTATGTGACAAAACCTAGAGGTTTCGCTCATATGTCCTAGAGAGGTTTCGCTCCAGAGGACATATTAATTGTAATTTCGCTCCAAAGGTCACTCAGAATACTGATTTCGCTTATCTGTCAAGACTGATTTCACTCTTGTGAACATCAGGGTTCCACTCTTGTGAACATTTGGGATTTCACTCCAAGATACATGTGATTTCGCTCCAATGTCAATCTGATTTCACTCAAGAGTCTTATTTCGCTCGAAAGTGAACTTTTTTGTGTTGGGATCATTTCACGTCGATCGAGTGTCAGTCAGATTCAGTTTATTTGATATTGATTGTACTAATTGTATTTGTTTGACTATCTGTCAAGGTTTACATCATGGCTGAAAACAAAGAAGAAAATATTGTTGTTGAGGTTAAAGAGAAAACTAGAGAAGAAATTTTAAGTGAGAAAACTTACAGAGAAAGAAACATTGTTTTAAACAGAATGGATGATATGCAAGAGGAGTATGAGATTGCTGTCAGCAGTAAGAGATGGGATAAAAAGAGAGAATGCTATTTCAACAGAGAAGGAGAACCAGTTGTTCCAAAGAAAGATATAATCTTTGATGATGTTCTTCTCATAATTCCTTCAAGAGCCGAATATTATAGGAATGTGTTGAAAGATGATAGATATGCAAAAAGGCATGAAAAAAAGATCAGATATGCCATGTTATCGTGTCTGAGAAAAAGGGATGAGGAGAGAATGAAGAAGAATGTTGAAGAAATGGTGAACAATCTAAAGAAAGTTGCTGAAGAGGTTAAAGCAGAAGCTGTTGAAGTTGAAATTGTGAAAGATGTTGTTACTGAAAAACAGCAGGTTTTTGAAGAAGGAATTTCAAAGAAAGAAGAATCTGAAAAGCCTGTATCTGTGAAATCTGAACCAGTGATTAAGAAAGAGGTTGCAGAAGACACACCAGTCTTTGAGATTGTTCAGAAGGAGAAGAAACAGGCTGAAGATATTCAAACTTTGAAAGCTGAAAAGAAAACTGATGATGAACAGATTCTAGAGTTGCGCTTAAACTGTGAAAAACTAAAATCTGAAAATGACAAACTTTTGAAGAATATTGAGAGTTTGTCATTAGAAAACAAAAACTTTAAAAAATTAGAAAAAGATTTTCAAAGTCAAATGAAGGTTTTAGAAGATGAAAAATCTGTTATTTTTAAAAATAATCTTGAAAAACAGATTGAGATAAATTCTCATCTTCAGAAAATCATTCGGCTTGAAAATGAAACTGAAAAAGCTCGGATTAAAATCAAAGAGCTTGAAGAGAAATTGAAAGGTTTTGAGACTTTGTCATCAACACCAGATTATCCATGTCCAAAACCGATCAATTCTGTTCCAATAAGTGACAATGTCACAAATTTTGACAAAGTCAAAATTGAAGATTGTGATGACAAAGCTGATGATGAAAAAGAAAAAGAAAAGAAAAGAAAAATATTTTTAGATTTACAAGAAAATTTTAAAAATACTGTTTTACAATCTACTGAAACAGGTGAATGTTCTAAGCAAAAACCTGTTAAGAAGAGTGTAGAACAGAAACAAAAAGTTAAAAATTCGAAAATTTTTAAAAATGAAAATAAAAGCTCATCAGTTCAGTCATCCAATCATTATAAAAAACCACAAAAATTTGTAAATAAAAATTCACAAAATGATGGTAATAAGTGGTGCAGGTTTGACCACAGTGCTCAAAAGACAAAACCAGCATTGAAGAGGAGAAATGATTATCACCAAGCCAAACAATGTTATGATCTAAAGGTTTGGACTGACAGAAGTGGATGGTACGATAACAGAGTGTGCTATTCCTGTGGTGTTAGAGGACACGTTGCTGTTAACTGCCAGAATTGGAATTTTGAAACACGAAGATGCTATAATTGTCATATCAGAAGACATATTGCCAGAGATTGCCCAAGGAGATCGATGGGAAGATCAAGGGTTGAATCTCAGAGAACGATAAAGAAACCAGTCAATGTCAAGCCCAAAGAACAGAAGGTTCTAGAACAGAAAGTGAAACTTTCGCAGGGGCAAAAAGACAGACTGAGGAAAAAGAGGAAGAAGGCGAGAGAGTATTTGGAGAAGATTTTGTCTTCAGGTTCACCAGTTGGTTCGAATAAAAGTTATGATGAATCAATTCACTCGACTGCAAAGTCAAGCAAATTGAATTCTTCAGATACAAATCTGAGGACAGAAAAGAAGAAAAAGAAGAGAGTTATTGGCGATGAATCTGGCTCATCCAAGTCAGACAAGCCAAGTTCGGGCAATGAATCTGATTCCACAAAATCAGAGGAGCCACAAGTTGAGGTAAAAAAGGAAGAGACAGTTCCATTAATAAATGATGAAAACTTTCCACCATTACGAGCCGCAAACCTAAAATCAAAAGGTGTTGATGCTGGAAAAATGTTTAATAGCAATGTTAAACATATTTTTAGCAAGATGGCTGATGGAAAGGTAAAAGGGGCAAAAGAATTTTATGAAGAAAAGAGAAATGTTCAAAACACACCCAAGACTGGTCAGGCTTGGGTACATAAATCTGTTGGTTGAATTTCTGACTTGCCGGAGCTTCCAGGTTGGTAAATGTAAAGCAGGTATCGGCATCATTCTTGAGAAATTCACAGGATGGTAACTGTGATATTTCGTCTTACAAGTGGTTAATCAAGGACATTAAGTTGTACTTGATTTTCTACAAGTGATTGTGATGTTTGACCTAATAATGTTAAATTTTCAAAATGGTTAAACGAGAACAAGGTGATGAGATGACCCCGAACCCACAAGTGATGGGTAAACAAACTAATTTTTTCGAAAAAACCATTCTGATTAACACAAACTTAAGTGTTTTGAAATCATTATGGGAAAATAGTTTGTTGTAAAAGGGAGTTCTGATTGAATATGCCGAAACCCTCACGGCTGAACAAACATGATTATTTTCACAAGATTGAAAAACGGTTTTCAAACTGTAAATATCAATGTGTTGTAAATCATGGGGGTACATTATTTTTCTGCAAATCAGTGCATGAGAAGCAGAAAATGGATGGCGAGACAAAGCTATCAGTATCGGTTTGTCAAATTTTTTTTAATGGTTTTGCATTTTAGGGGGAGTAATATTGTCAGAAAATACAAAAACATTTGAAAATTTGAAAAAGTAAAAAACATGATAAAATTCAAAAATTGAGTTTTTGCGTAAAAAGAGGAAATGATAGTACATCTGTAGACAGTTACAGTATGCTAAAGAATTGTAATGATTAAATAGCGTTAAACAGTCTCACTGATGATGTGCCGATAGGTTTTTGCACATTTAGTAAACTTTTTTGGGATATAAACCTAAGCAAGTTTGAATCTTACTTATTTCGTGGGGAACACTACTTGGATATATAGGTAACCCCTGAAATCTCGTTTGAAAGGTCCCTCTTTCTGAGATACTAGGTCTTTATACTTAGTGATATCTGGGGTATTATCTCGGGACTTCTGATTTTGCGGAAGCAATAGCCTAGTCCCCGGAGAATACTTTCCGCATTGCTTGAAACATAGCGCAGCCCTCAGCTAAAAAATGATGAAACGTTGAAAAATGCTAATCATGGCTGTTGTAAAAAAAGATCCTCTAAAGGGGACACACCCAAAGTCGAACCGTCATCTCTCTGCTGAACGGAAGTTCTGACCTGAGCTCTCACGGTCTCGTACTATAATTTATTCCCCTTACAGATATCATCTAGGTATACTCACCTGTAAGACTGAATATTGGGATCTGGATACGGGAGTATATTCAAGAGGTGGGACACATGAATGAGTTTAAGTTCTTAATACATCTAATTCGTATCCTGAATCAGTTGAAATTTGTGTGAAAATTTAAGTGGATCAGTATATCGACAATCTAAGTGAATTGTTTAATTCTTAATGTGAAAATTAAGCTCAACGGTTCTTGTGACTTGTTAGAAACTGATATGATCCTCTGACGCATACTCAAACAAAAATATTGTCTGTAAATATGTTTGTACATATTTCTTTACTGCTTTATATTTTCAGAAAATACAAAAAGATTTTGATGTCTGCTTTATTTTCGACAACTGATGTCTGAGATGCCGAGTTTCAAAATCTAAGTAAGCTGATTGTGTTTCTGAAAATAAAACAAGTTCATTAATTTGATACTTGAATTAAAATCAAAAAATTTCAAAAACAGTTTGTGATATCTCCAAGGTCATTAATTTGGACTTAGATGATTAACTGTGAGGGTATTGGATTCTTTAATGCTGCTAAATCAATGAAGTTTGTTGATAGGGGGAGTGGATTAGAGAAGATTGATTGATAATATGAAAACATTGTATTTATAAATGTTTGAGTGATTGCAGATATTCCAGACTACGATCCCGAGAGCAGAGTCTAAGGGGGAGTCTGAAGACAAGCTTGAAGCAAAGAGGAGCTTGTAGATGGAAAGCTAGGTGTCGATCCCAAAGCACGGAAGCTTGACAAAAGGGAGAGCCTGAAGCTGATAGAAGAAGAGAAAGATTGTTGGATGCTTACAATGTTACAACTTGAAAGATAAGGCAGAATGATCAAGACTGAAGATGTGTCATATTGAAGATTAGTCACTGAAGACTTCGTCAATATTCGAGGGGGAGTCTGTTAGTGCATTACGTCTATTGACTTCGTCTTGTATCATGTATTAGAATAGGATAGAATAGGATATCCAGTGCACGAGGTTCGAGATACAAAGTTTAGGAGTTAGAGGAGTGATTTCGCTCATATGGACACTGTCCATAAAAGCGAAATCATAAGATGGTGATTTCGCTCATATGGCATGTCCATATAAGCGAAACCTTCAATCCTATATATAGGCACATGTTGATTCATTCGGTACACGACTTCCAGAATTGTAACGAAGTGCTGCCAAACTCTGTCCAGGTTGTAATCCTTGTTAAATGCAATATAAGTGACAGATATTATAGTATCAAGCTGTTTTCGCGTCTAGTTCTCTGATTCCGCCTTTGAACCAGACATAAAGCTCTTCTGATCGACTCAGTTGGGTCACACAACGATCCTACAATCTCGATGATGACAAATGGTGGTGTGACAATATAGATGACATTCTTGAGATATTTAAGCCGTATGATTACTAAATTGATCTCATCATGATGCAAAGTACTTGACACTTGAACTTTTAGTTTTCAACTTTTATATTTAAGACTTGTATTTCCTTATTCGTGTACTATTTTGTATAACTTTTATTTATGTTTAAGACTTATTTTTTTTATTAGTGTGTTACTTTATTGCGTCAATAGTTTCTTGTAGTACTTGCTAATTTAAATTTTTAATTTATTAATTAATAGACATGTGTAATACTTGTGACATATATCCACCACAATAATGCTACCATAAATATTATACAAATAAGAAAACTACCAGAAATGAGTGCCGCAATGCAAAGTGTCATCACTGGCGCATCGCGCAGGCATCCTATTAGTCATAATTATATGAAACTAATAAATGGATACCTTTGAGTATGGTTTGTGAGGGGCAGACCCACGAATTATTTGTTAGTGGTGCTTACGAGTAGTTCAACCATATTTTCAAGGGGTGCGATCAGGTTTTTTGCCTAACAGATACACTAATTTTTTTCAACGGGTGCGTGGTCCGCCCCTGTTTGTTGTTTAATGAAATTTACAAGCTACTTCGAGCTTAAGCCGAAGGTATGAACTCGAACTTTTATATAGACTTGGAATCTAAAAAAAATTGTTTGTATCGAAGGTTTAGAAAAGTAGTTGTAGCAAATAATTATAAAATAGGGCACAAACAAAACCTCATACATCAAACATAATTGATTAAAAGGTATTTAAGTAATTAAATTTATCAAAGCTCCACTTTTTTTGAAAGCTATTTGTAGTAGTTTTCAACGTTTATACGTACGCTTAGTTTATTAAGTGGTTGTTTGTTTACCTCTAAATAATGCTCTTAATGGTTCAGACATCTTTCTGGTTCAGCACTTAATGGTTAAGACTGTTTGTTTCGCGTGCAGATGTTTGAATGATTCATACATTTGCATCTGAATGGTTAAGCATTATACTGAGTCTGAATGGTTAAGACCTCTAATCTGAATTGGTTAGACATTTGGCTCTGAACAGTTAAGCATTATACTGGCTCTTAATGGTTCAGACCTCTTAGTAGTTCAACACTTAATAGTTTAGACTTCTTATTGGTTTAGCACTTAGTCATTCAGAAGTTGCCAAACAGCCCCTAAAACTAAAATCACAACAAAATCATATTCTTTTTCCTGGTAAAAACTTGTTTTTAATGAAATAAAACTTTAAAACCCCTATATCTCATCACTTAAATAGTTAAATTTACCAAACTAATATTAGCTAATTGGCACTCAATGATACAAATGTTTATTTACTCAAAATTGATTATTAAGCGAACGTCCATGTGTGTGTATACACATATACACCTACGAGTGTGTCGTGGTTTAGGTTAAATGTGAAAACAAAATGTGTGCCACATTGGCGTTGTGGACCCATGGCTTTATAGCCTAGTGGTATCTTGGTGGTGGGATAAGACTTTGGACTAATAGGTCTTGGGTTCGATTCCCACAAGGGGGTTTTCCCATATTTATTGGGTTTCCTCCTGAATTGGTGTATAGGCATTATGTCTAGTGGAGATGGATATGATCGGGTGGTTCCGCTGGTGGCACGATGATACTCCAGTGGTCCGTCAGTGATCCAAATTTGCCGTTAAAAAAAAACAACATTGGCGTTGTGGGTTTTCACTTTTCACACCCACCAAGGTATGTTATGGTGGTGTGAAATGTGAACCTAGTGCATTATTGTAAAATTTGAAAAAAGTAGAGGTATATGGACCCGTTGCCAGTGTTCACTCCCCCTCAGACCCCATTGTTCACCTGCCTGCCTCATCACGCCCATAGAAGGCTCCACACCCCCGCCTTCGCACCTACCACCGCACCCACCTGTAGGGGTGTTTCACCATCGCACCCTTCTGATTTGGCATCCCAGCGCACCCCACAACATATGGTCTAATAAAAAAGTAACTGGTTGTGCCACATGCCACATTTATGTAAGCCCAATGTTCTTTTTCTTGCTTCTTTTATTTCATCATTTGGTATTCTAATTCTTAACTAAACAAAAATTAAAAAGTTTAAACTAAAAAATAATAGTAATAAAGCATTAATATTTTCTTTATTCAACTCGTATAATAGATAAAGTGTTTTTATAAACATACGGAATTGAAATGTCAAGACCACTAAATCCATCTGTAGTACTCTACTTATTTTGTAGTCAATAAGTTATGCATAGATGTACAAATAATTAGTGTTTATAGGTAGTTAATTATTCAAAAGGCAAGGAAGAAAGCATTAAACTGGTTTGTGGTTTGGTTTGGTGGAATTGGTTCCTTAAATGTTGCGTCTTAGACCTCCCGTAGTGGGGCGTTTTTTTTTTTAATTTTCAAAAATAACGCCCAAAAACGCCCCCCCCCCCCCCCATTACATAGGGCGTTGTTTGGCATTTTTTTTGAAAAAAAAGTGAATCAGCGTTTTATTAAGGGTTAATGGATTTAAACACCCTCAACTATTGTCATTTGGCCGCTGGCACTCTCAACTTTGACTTTGGCTCACACCACTCCCAACTTAACACATTGTTTGTCATGGCACCCTCTCGTTAAATAAACACTAACCTGGTTAGGAAAATTAGCCTACGTGTCATTTTAATCTAATGTGGCATGTATGACGTGGCCACTTTTTGATGAAGTGGCTTGTTTCAGATGAGGTGTCATGCTGACGTGGCCCCTCTCTCTCTATATCTCTCCCCCACCTCCCTCTCTCCACCAACAACTTCCACCAATAACCATCACCGCCCACCACCAAACCCCCTACCACCATTCACCACCATCATCATTTACACCAGCCGCCATTTACCTTCACCATTTACCACCACCCACCAACGCCCTACCTGCCACCATCCTCCCACCACCGCCCCACCTGCAAGTCTGCAACAAGTTGCAACAACCCACCACCCACCTCCTATGAAACCCTAGATGATAACCTGCAACAATGGTGTTCAAAGGCAGATTCTTCCATTCGAAGAAATCATCCGACATTTCAAGCCCTGAGGGATCCGACAGCCTTAGATCCACCGGTTCTAGCTCCAATTCACCGATCAAGTCCGACAAAAAGAAACCTAAATCCATCGCTAAAGACGATCATAATCATCCGCCTATCGGTTCTTCGTTTCGTCAAATTCAAGTCAAAGATGCATTAAATTCGCCTTCAATTTCCAAGGATCGAAGCCGTAGTAAGAAGGATGTACCTCAAAATGTTCAGAATTCGAGTTCGATCGCCGGAAAACCTAGTTTGGGAGCAGGAACGGCGGCAGGATCGTCTGGTTTGAACCGGAAAGCGGCGGTGGAAGGTCCGGCGACGGTTTCTTCCATTCTGGCGTCGTCTCTAGGGTTGAATCGGATCAAAACAAGATCTGGACCGTTGCCTCAGGAGAGTTTTTTTTAAATTTGGTGCTAGTAACCTGTCGAAATCGAAAGATGGCGATGGAAGTAGTTTTAAGGAGGGATTTGGTACTGAAACGAAAAAGATGGCAGGTTTAAATTACACGTCACACATGCCATGCAGGATTATATTGACACGTAGGCTTATTTTTCTAACCCAGTTAGTGTTTATTTAACGACGAGATGCCATGACAAACAATGTGTTAAGTTGGGAGTGGTGGGAGCCAAAGTCAAAGTTAAGAGTGCCAGCGGCCAAATGTCAATAGTTGGGGGTGATTAAATCCAATAACCCCTTTTATTAACAACGCTCAACCAAACAAATTGCATGTGGATGAGATGTATGTTGACTGGCCAATGGGAGTGGTCCAAGTGTAAGTTTCATTTTCTAATTTTTTTTAATCCTTTTCTCTATAAAAAAATAATTGTTTAATGATTGAAAGGGGCGTTATTGGGCATTATTCTCACTACGGCACTTTTGCAATAACCCTCAATAATGCCCCATGCTGACTGGACTGCCACGTGTCGCAAAACGCCCCATGATGGAGGCATTATTGGGGTAAAACACTACACATGGTCTTATAAAAAGATAAAGAATAATTATGTAAAAAAGAAGAAGTTGAAAGATGCTTTTAAAAAGCCGATCCCACATCTAACAAAAACCCTACACAATCATACTTAGTCAATCATCTTACATAAATGTATCAATGCCAAAATAATGATTAAATGGTAATTTATATCAAATGAAGACCAAGTCTTAAGATAAATAAACAAGATTATCCCGTGTTTTAGGATGAACAACTCCAAAGGCGGTAACAATTCCACTTCTTGCACTCGGTATGTAGTGAACTCAATATTCCAAATGTTGTAAGCGCGACTAACGAATCGAAAATTCATTGGATCGCTTGAACAAAGATTAGTAACCACAAAAAGGTGGATGGGCTCGGCTTTAGTAGTCTTTACTTAAGCAACTAATAATTTACCTTTTCTTATTTAAGTGGTAGTGGCATTTAAGTCAAATAAAGATGGTCTTTGAAAAAGGAAAAAAAGAAGGTTATCAAATACTTTGTTTCATATTTGAAAAAGGAAAAAAAGAAGGTTATCAAATACTTTGTTTCATATTGTTGGGGAATGGAGGTAAAACCGTGTTTCTGGCACTACATGCTTAAAAGAAAAGTATGATGTTAAACTGAAGTTGAATAAAGATAATAGATACGGGTGAAAATTGATTTCATGACCCTTTTACATTAGTGCATTTATGTTAATAAAACCCTTTCACATTCATATTCTTCATATAAAGTTCATACGTTATTTCCAAAAGTGTTGGTGTTAGTATGAGACAAGTAACTATATTTTGTTGAAGAATGAAGAAGATGAGATATTACTATTTTATTGATCCACACATTCACACCAAATTAATGGTTAAGGCTATACGTAGTGGGCTAGCCCCTTCAAATGGAGGGTTCTTGTTGATTCATCCCCGCTCTTGGCAATTCGCATCGCAATGTTTACTATTTTGCGTCTAAAGATTGCTGATGTGTAAGTTTGAGTTACCCCACTGGAGCCTAATAAGGCAATGACAACACTGTAACTAATATAAATAAATATGATTGGAAAGAAAATCTAGTTGGGTATCTTTTTTTTTCAAATTTAGTCTAATAAAAAAATTAGTCTGATATAAAAAAATTAACCCAAAAAGCTTTTATATATTACATTTTTTTCTTAAAATTATAAGATATAATGAGAATTTATTATCTTTTATTTAAGTATAACCTTCAGTTTTTTTTTTTTTTTCTAAGTTAATGGGTATGTTTATTACAAGGGAGTTTTTAACTCGTTACGACTACATCTAGAACCACTTGTCACTTCTTGAATCATTCAATATGTTTTGCACTTTTGCACGTTATAAATTTTTTTTTTCGCACAACCCGGCCCTAAATGTGTTGGTAATAATTGGCGGACCCAGAAATTATTTGATGGGGGTGCGGATGAGGTGTTCAACCATATTTTCAAGGGGTGCGGTCGGGTTTTTTGCCTAAAATATACACTAAATTTTTTTTTCAAGGGGTGCGGCCGCCCACCCTGACCACTATGTAGGTCCGCCACTTGGTATATATAACCTTAAACAAAACCACACCCAGCTGAAAATGTTTCACACAGGTACTAACTTGATTGTCAAATACATCTCAGAGGCCATCCCAAAACCGGTGTTGACGGTTTGTCTTTTGTTGTGTTTTGAGGGTTGCAGCCACAGAGTCTTGAATGACCCAAAATCCACCGTTTTAAAGACCCTAGGCGATGCCGGATGCACAACGCATCCATGTATATATCAAGTTTTGTAAGCTAAGTACATAATAACTAGTTCAAGTGGCACATATTCCCCAGATGGCCAGATCTATGCACATTTAGAAAGTGTAAACAAACTATTTACCCGAGCACAAACAATTAGTTCATCGATAATGAATTAGAAAAAGAATTATAACCATGGACGTCATGCCACATCGATGTCAACATCAAGCCAATCATTAGATCCTTTCATTTGAGAGTCATGAACGCTTACTTGTGCCAATGAATCACTATCCTTACGATCTATGGAGCTTCGATTCAATTGTACCGAATCTCTTAAATCTTTTGTTGAACAATCTGAGGCGTATGTTGCGTTCTTGTAATGTATTGGGATGTTCCCATCATCATCATCGTCATCCTCAAGGTCACTAAATGATACATCCTCATTATTCTCAATGAGAATTGCAACAATTTCAGGGCTTTCTTCCTTTAACCAATCGTCTTCATCTTTAACTTCATGTGTTTCCTCTTGAATCACAGATTTGTCTACAATCTGAACATCATCACTCTTTACGGGGTGTTTTACAGTCTCGATTGCAGATACCTCAAGCGGGAGAGACTTTGACTTACTATCAGACGCGTTTTCAGAACAGGAACAGTTCTTCAACTCGTGTGTTAACAAGGCTCTAGCTTTCACAATCTGCATAAAGACATTAAACCGACACAAAAGATAAACTATATAAAATGCTATCACTTGTGTAATCAAACACGAGAATCAGCATGACTCCAAGCAGACTTACATTGAGTGTTGAAAGAAGGTCGGCAGCATCCCGTTCAAGTCTTGGATGCAAAAGTACAAAATATATCTTCCAGAAAGAACTCTCACTCATATAACTTGGGCACAACTCGATCCTTAGAGCACGCAATGTTGGTGCTAAACGTTGAACGGCGTAAACATGTTCTTGTTGTGCATCAGAGAGATCAAAATCTGGAGTAAAGGGAAAAGCAAACATATGTAATTACCAAACCAGTACTTGATAGGATATTCAATTCAAAAACTCACTATACACGGGTGCGCTCTTTTCAGAACCAGTATAATGTTGCACAACAAGAGAACTGCATAATAACTTGTACATTGTGCATAAAATATAATTTGAGGTAGTGGGAGAGAAACAGGGGCAATTACATAACTGTCAGGCGAACCACATGTAGAGTCTCGCAGTTTTTAACATATTATTTTTATTGTTCTAAATTCTAATCGTGTTAAACAGGAGAGGATGCGATTAACACAAGTATCAAACATGAAAACCACTTGTTTAACTACTTTATATCTCACATTTATAACTTATTTTATAGTATACTTTTTATTAATAGGTTTGTTCATGTCATAAACAGGTCAGGAATTGCCAGTCCTACTATATACATCTTGTTAATATCCTATTTGCATTTCTATATTGATACAAGGTATTCCATAGAATTATCAAGTATTCCATAGAATCATGATTCAGAAGAGAAAAACAATGGACTAGAAAATCATGTAACAGAATTGCCGAATCGGTTTGGACTTTGGATTGGTAACTCGGTTATTTCACACACCAAAACCAAAACCGAACCACGATTTCCAGTCAATCGATTATGCATTAACCAGACCAACAGTTAATCGTGCGATTTGGTTAGGTTCGTTAATTAGCGGTTAGTTCCGTTACCGTTCGGTTTATTCATTTACATGTTTTCAAAATCAACAGTTCAACACTAGCACTACCAAACATCAAGTAAACAATCTCTATTTCTAAAACACATCCAATCAAAACATCAAATAGCACAACACCTAACAAATAATCAAAAATCAAATCACTAATCACATATTCACAAGTTCAAAACTCAACTAACATCATATAGTTTACCTTCATCATCATCTTCATCCTCCGGTAACGGAAACTCCAGCCAAGTTTCAGGATGCATAACAATATCACTAACAAACACCACCACATCATCCGTAACACCAACCGCACCACCACTGTCACCGTCACCTCCACCGTCACTTGAATCGCAATCATCATCATCCGAATCCACCTGAAGAAACTCCGAAGCAAATTTCGAAATTCCACTTCGAAACCGTCCTCCGATCTCCGCAAAATCTCTGCGTATTCCGGCCATCGGTTCCGGTTCCAAATCCGACGGCTCAGAACGCTCTTTAGGTGCGAGAAATGACGATACGCAACGATATTGGCGAGTTAGGGTTTCGGTGAGCTCCGATAAGTCTTCTTCGAGGTTTTCGTTGTCGAGTTTGAGGCTGTTGGCGATGGATCTGGTGAGCCATGACATTGTACGGTGGCTGGTGGTGGTTGAGATGGCCGGTGGCGTTGGTGGTGGTGATCGGAAAATGTAGTCCGGCGGAGTTGCTTGGAGAAGAGGTAACTGAGTTTGTAGTTACACGAAATGTTATGGTTTTTAGAGGTAGGGGCATAATGGTCATACGGAAAATGAAGATTTGTTGTAAGATAAACTTGATTGCTTGAACCAGAAGTAATCAAGTAGAAGAAAGATTTCATAGAGGGTTATGTTATGTGGTCAAAAGCACACTAGTGGAGTCTAACCGGCTAAAACTAGTTTCAAACGGTCTAAAGCGGTAAAAAATAACAGGGTTGCACCAACATGAGGAGCGTGAACCAGCCTTACTAAGGTGGAGGGAGCGTCTTACCTGGTCACCACCAAGATCAATCAAGTATAACCGTGTACTCAGAATACACTGTTGCAAGTGCCCCGGGTACTTGGGCCAAGTAGTATATCCGGGTTGTGGACCTCGCGTGTGGGGGCATATTTTGAGCCATTGCTAACTCGCGTGGGAAGCCGATGAAGAAGATAAGGCGGATGTGTAAAAAGGATTTAGGGTTGGTTACGATGAAGATGAGAAGTTTTTGGAATCTAGTTTAATATTTTCGTGAAGTTCATATGCAATTAATCAAATGGGTCGAGGATCATACAGTTGGGCTGCAAGCCTGCAAATGAAGTCAACACAATTTCTTTTGGAATCTAGTTTAATATTTTCGTGAAGTTCATATGAAGTTTTATCAAATGGGTCGAGGATCATACAGTTGGGCTGCAAATGAAAATTTGCATGTGTTGATTTTTAGTCAGCTTATTATACTTTCAATTTGGGCTAGTAGAATTACAATTGGACCATGTGATTATCCAAGCATCATAGGTGTTGAACTATTGATGTTGAATCAAAAGTGTCTTTATTATTTGAGTAAAATGCAATTTTACTCCATGGGGTTTTACCCCGCTGACACTCTTACCCCATAAAACCAAAATCTTGCTGCCCAATTGGTGGTAGCAGAGACGAGTCGAGATTTAGGCTAAATCAGGAGGCTTGTTAACCCAGTTTTATTGATCGAAGAATTGCAAGGAGATGGCAACCAGCTAGGTAGCTTGGTTGTGTAACGCCCCGCGTTTTCATACTTTCTATATTTAGAAACCATCGTTTGTAAAACTATTTTTGGAAACTTCGTAGTCTTGTAATCGTTCTTTCATTTAAAAGTGACATAAAATCCGAGACTTGGATCATGAATAAAACTCGCATTTTGTTAATTACATAATATACACACTTTATATATGCTCGTATGTTCGAAACGGTGAATCGATTGATACTTATTCGTTATTTTTGGAAACAATGTGCTAAACTTGTAAATGCATGAAACTTACGCATAAAACGTGTTTTGAACGTAAACGACACTTGATTATGATACTTTACACTCAATTATACTTGGTTTATACTTCTCGTACTCGAATTTATCTTAAAGTATGCTTTTGTGGCAAGAATAGTCCCTAAAAGTCCTGAAATCATCCAAATAGAAAGTCCGGGGGCTAAATTGTAAACTTTTGAAACTTTGTGTCTGATAAGCCACCCCCGGGCGGCCCGCTTTGACTTACTGGATAACTAATGCGGGCCGCATGGCCCTCATAATCGTAGAAAACACAGCAGCTCGCGATTTATGCACGAAATCCCATCTCCTAACCATCCCCAATCACCATCTATCCACCTCTAAACACCTCCAATCACCTCCAAACTCTTCCATTATAAATACACACCTTCCTTAACCTTTTTTTACACTTTCACAACTCTTTACACTCCACAAGTACACTCTCATTCAGCTGCAAATCTGCATTTTGGACAGATTTATACTCACCTACAAAAGTGAGTGTAACTTGCTTGTTTTGAGTCCAAATCACTTGATTCTTTCTTCTACTTCTTTAGTACATCCTTGGGTTTGATTCCTTGGTTTTTCCTTGGAGAAATCATGCTTGGAATTGCCCTAAAAAGGACCTAAACTTTCTGTTTTGTTTAATGTTACTCAAAAACTTGTTTAAACTTGTCCAACTTGTGTCTAACACATCTCATACCTATGTCCCAATGCTTACAACCTCTCTTATGGTTGATTAGGCTTAAAAACAAGGTTGAGACACTATAAATCAGAGGATTAAACCTCAAATACTTTCTGTTTTATTAGGGTATTTAACCCACAAATCATGCCAAGCTTAGATCTTGATGCATGAGTGATTATGGATCAACTTGGGTTGTTCCAACATAAAATCCTCACATGATTTGATGATTTCTCTTAGTATAGCTTGTTATATTATTGTACCTACCTTAGTTCTTGACCCTCCTTGGTTGTTTTTACACCAAGTGTAGTGGTGAACATACAAGGGGTTCCTAAATGGAAGCTTGTTCTTCCTACCCCATACATGACTTCCATGATAACTAGAGGTGCCTAAATGGAGATTTAATCTCCTACCTCCTACTTGAATTATTGGACTAAAGAAAATGTAATACTTAACCTAAATATATATATATACTCATTCGAACCTTTGATGTTGAACTTGTGTTTATATGTTAAAGTAGTAGAACATCATCTAAAACCAAAACCTTGTTGTGATTCTTATGGGTGTTCAACTCATGAAAACATTATCATAACCCTTGTGGTTACCAAGTGTCATACAAGTGTTAAGTGTTGAAGATAATTATTTTCACATGTTATTCTCATATCTTATTTTTATGTTGTTTTAAATACCGAATCTCGACTCTAAACATACTTGAACCCTAACCCTTACACATTCAATCTTTTAACCTCATCAACTCGTCAATTATTGGATAATTGGAAAGCATATGCAAACTTTGTGAGTATACTCGTATTTCCCCTTTTTACTTTTACCACTTTTGGGGGTAACATGTTCACTTATCAAAAAGTTACACATGAATCATAAACTTATGGACTTTTCATAGCAACGAAATGATGACATGTGCTATGAAGAGGGCCTTTTGCTTAAACACATGAACATTCCTATAACATGCTTGTATACGTGATTGCTTGATACTTTAAACTTGGGTGAAACTTTATGTGTTGAACTTATCATTAACTTCGTACGAGCCTAACCGTGACATATGTAGCGCTATAGGATTGACGCCCCGCCCCCGTAAACTTGTGGTTATGTCATGCAGCATCTCGCGTCTCTTTTGGGTTGATTCGTTAGACACATGCCAAATTTAAATGTTTATCTTGAATCACATGCTTGCTATGAGGAATTGTTCGAAACTTATCTTTTGTTATGTACGTACCAAACTTGTATACTCGCCTTTGCTTTTGCATTGAACTTTATTTTAAACATGTTACAGGTTGAGGATGATGATGCCATGAAATGTAGTAGCGTTGATACCTAGATACCCATATAGAAGTTTAGATTAAATACGTTGTATGAATATCATAATTGTTGTCGTATTGTTCCTTTTGTATTTAACATGTTGTATTTCAAATTTCATGTATTGTAACATTTATTTATGAAAGAAATCAATTTACCTTTAATTCTATTGTCACAATTTAGCGTTATGTGTGATGAGCAATCTTTCTTCGTCTCACTCCGATGTTTCCGCCATCGGTTGGGGTGTGACAGGTTGGCTATTGGCGGAAAGCAGAAAGAAAAGTGGGAGGTGCCTGCTTATTTCTTTTGTGTTCAGAATTTTGGCTTGTTCGCGTGATAAGAGTCCAGCCGGGTTGCGGAAAAAACGAGCATAAAGAATCCATCAAGCAGGAGGCTATGGATTCGATTCGTTTAGCAGGAGGCTAAGAAGTTCAAGTGAAGCCCATACAACATCCTTTCAATCTCTCCAAACAAATTAACCGGTGTTCTCCAGTACGGTGGCCGGCGGCGGCGACAAGAAGTATCGATCTGAATTCTGAACATCAAATACTTGTTTTAATTGCTCACAGAGTCACAGCAAACATCAGGTCAGATCTATGTAACTTTTTTGTTGGGTTGTAACTTGTAATTGATGAGATTTAATATATACTTGACGAATTCATTAAGGATGTATTCTGGGTTTCTTTCTTTTTGGTTAAAATTTTGTTCTTTTTCAAGTAATTGTTACAATTTATGTTGAATTTGTGCTGACAAGTGTTTATTATTAGTAGTGCCCGTAAGGTTTTTGTTGAAATGCCCAAGTGAGTTTTGATCCTAAATTAGATATTTTTTTTATGAAATACAACAATCTTTAGCACAAATGCAAGATCAAGAGAAATTATTATTTAGCACAGTACTACAATCTTATGTACAGATTGCTAGTACAAATTAATAAGTTAAGTGACCTTTAGGAAGTATAAAGTAATTAACTGCTATAACTGGTAGTGTTAAAGCTTTGGGGATGTTTGTTTTGCAACAAAGTGACAAATGCAGTAGGTTGAATACGCAAGATATTGCAAATTTTGATCAGTTAATGGGCTTGATGCCTGTTTTCACCGGTAAAATGGTTGTTTATCTCGAAGAGTCGAAATGACAGTTAAGGTGGTTGAAATTCGCTTAATATAAACGCGAAAAAGATTTGTTTATATCCGAGCGAATGATATATTAATGGTTTACAAGACATCTAAACCATAAAGAAAAAAAGATATCCTGAAGAAACATAACAACTAGGACATGCATTTTGCTGATATGTACATATATTTTCGATTACTTGCAGAAGTATGAGCATGGAGAAGGAAGAACCAGTAGGACATGCATTGGGCTGGTTATTTTTGTAGTTTTGGGCATCCTTGTTCCACTATCTGTTTGTATGGGTCGTTGGGTTTGAAGTGTCTTGCTTGCCCACTTGATGAATAAAAATATTACCAGGCTTGTTTATGTATTTATATTTAGATGAACCGTCATTTTTTTTTTCGTTTTTTTATTTATTTTTTTTTTTTGTTTTTTTTTAATTTTTTTAATTTTTTTTGTTTATTTATTTTTTTTAAATTTTTTAATTTTTTTAAATTTTTTTCATTTTTTTATTGTTTTTTTAATATTTTTTATATTTTTTTTCATTTTTTATTATTATTGATTTATTCTCAACCCATCCTGACCCAAACCCATCATGACCCAAACTCATCCTGGCCCAAACCCATTCTGACCTTCTTTTTTCTTTTACCCATCTTGACCCAAACCCATTCTAACCCAAACCCATCCTGACCCAACAACCAATCCAATCCAATCCAACCCATCCATTTTGCCACCTCTACTTGTGAGTTAATGACTCTCTTCAAATTGAGTATTTATGGTTTCATTTCGTTTAATCGAAGTGGTAGAATTCTAGTCAGTGATTTTAGTACTTGTAAGTTAATGGCCCCCTCAACTCTAAATGGTTAATTTTCTATACATATTATATGTTACAATTATTATTATTATCGTTTTTTCCTTGTCCCGGAATTACATTATTTTTACATCTAGGCAACTCTTTTGTCAAGACTGCGTCATGCACCTTTAACTACCTAGATGGATTAGAAAATAATTTTTTAGACCTTCAATACTAACTTTTCAGTATTTTATTTAATTGGGGGAAAGTTTTTGTACAAATAATCTTAACATACTAAACATACAAATTGAAGGAAAACCAATGTTTTAAAAACCGGTTTTTAAATCAAACCGGATTAGGCTAAAAAATGGTTCAACCGGTTGAATCAGGTTGTACCGAGCGGTTCAACCGGATTGACTAGCTAGCTCTATAATTTCATAAATTACAACATCAACTTAAAAGTTCATCCAAAAATGCATTATTACATATTAAAAGATGATCAAAAAGTAAATCCATAATAAAAAATAATCAAAAAGATAATCGAAAATCATTCAATTTTCCAACAAGCTCTTTTAAATGAAAGTGTACGGTATGTTTAAGTCATTTGAGTGTTGAATACAACAACTATTTTCGTTTCATACAATATTAAATAAGAACTTTTAGTTACAAATAATCATAATATATAAAAATTACGTTAGATAAGTAACATATATAATAAAAATAAGTAACAACCCAAACTAAAATAACCATGGGCCGATACCGGTATTACGTTTCAAACCGGTATACTGGATTTTACCGCCGGTACAAACCTTATGCCGTTTCACTTATTTACCGGGGTGTTTCGTACCGGATTTACATCTGGAAACGGTAATACCGGTATAACCGGCCGGTATTTACCGGTTTTTAAAACATTGAGGAAAACTCAAAAAGACAAGGTGGCATTTTTGTAATTATCAATAACTATCAAAGTTACTCTACAAATATACCTAAAAAACCTAAAAAAAACCTAACCCCCCTCCCCCCCCCCCCCCCCCCAAAAAAAAAAAAAAAAAAAAAACCTAAACCCCCCCACCCAAAAAAAAAAAAACCTAACACCCCCCAAGCTAAAATGCTAAAAACTAAACCCTCAAAAAACCTAAAAAAATAAAAAAAAAAAACACACAATTTTTTTTTAACATTTTTTATTAAAAAATCGCTACTTTTAGTAGCAACAAATTTTTTTTTTTTAAATATATTTTTTTTGCTAACAAAATGTAGCGATTTTTTTTTATAAAAAATATAATTTTTTTTTTGTTTTTTTAGGTATTTTTGGTTGAGTTCACATTTGTATAGTAACTTTGATAGTTGGTGGTAATTACAAAAATGACACCTTGTCTTTTTGAGTTTTCCTTCAATTTGTATGTTTAGTATGTTAAGATTATTTGTATTTGATCTTTTGCCTATTTATTTGATATTATATTTTCAACACCCGTGTAATATACCAATGTCTAACAAAAAAGAGTAGGTGTATGTTTAGTATGTGACAACTCGAAATTTAGAACCTTTCGTTGTAAGCTTAAACGTGTGACTAGTTAAACTTATGTGAATTAATGAATGATAAGTGAACCTTTATATGATTATGTGTTATGTTACATGTATGCTTATGTGTATGTATTCGAGTATGTATATGAATCGAGACAACACGAACCCGACTCGAGACCATGTGGTCTCGAGTGAACTAGTATAACTTATGGGCCGGTTGGGCCACACATACACACTTAGCCTATTTCGAAACCCATTAGGGTGCACTAAGTGAATCAAGTATAAAACCCTTAGTGATGCTAGTCTTGACATCCTTTGGGCAAATAGCACACATACTCTTCTAACACACACACACTCTCCATTCTCCCTCACAAGAGCTCTTCTCTCCTCCATTCTCGGATTCAAACCGGTGACCACTAAGGAGCTCTCGGATCAACTCGTACACACTCACCTTTGGAACCCATCAACCGGTTAGTGATTCATGATTAAATGTTGTGTTTCGGTTTGAAGATAATGTGTGATATTCGGTTTGATAATGATGTGTGATGAAAAATTATGTGATAATATGTCTACTTGTTAAGTGTTATACATGAGAAATACACCCTTTTTGAGTAATCGGTTCATAAATGTTTCTTGTAGTATGTTTATATTCGGTTAAAGATGATAGGTTAATGTATTGGTTATATTGGAGTGAATAATGTATGCTTGACTATGATTGAATGTTGAATGGTAAATGTCTTGCTTAATGATCTTAGTATCTAGTCTAGGTATTATGGTGCTTGACCGAAAATACAAGAGCTATGAACACATGTTGAATATGAATATTTGAATATGTGTTGAATATGTTTGGAATGTGATATGAACATGGTTGAATATTTGAATTCTGATATGTTTGATCCAAAATGGTAATTGTTAGACAAATAAACAGGTTTAAGTGGATAGTACAAACCATTTCCTGAAATCAAATTCTCATTGGGTAGTACACTGTTCCGAATCAGCAGTTGTCCACTCGAGACCTCCAGTTGCGACTCGAAACCATGCATGATGAGTCGAAATCTCCCAGTTGCGACATCGGTTGCGAGTCGCAAACACCTGGTTGCGACTCGAAACCACAAGTGATCAGCACATAAACCGTTTGACTCGAAACCCTGGTTGCGAGTCCAGTTGCGACTCGTAACCAAAACAGCATGAACCGAGACCGTAGTTGCGACTCAGGTTGCGAGTCGCAAACGCCTAGTTGCGACTCGGGATTATACACAGGTACACGCTGTTTGGGCTTACATCTCATTTCGGACTTAATTGTTTGGGCCGAACTCTTGGGCCCGAATGCACAGACCTTATATGTTAACTGTTGAACGTGAATCTGCCATGATTAAACATGAATGCCATGAACGTTACTTGAGTACATTATGCTAGAAACATACGTGCACTACTTGAATACGAACCTGATGGTATGATACAATTATGGTAGGACGTGAGTAGCCACAACATTGCTTGTTTGACTTTCTGTGCTTCTACCGAGCAAACCAAGGTGAGTTCACACCCTCTACAAAGCATGGGATTCCCAGGGGTCGGGAATTGGGGTTAAGGAACTGGGTTCCTCGTCCTCCTTGGGTAGGACAGCAAAGGTTCAGGAATGTAATTCCTCGTCCTCACGGACAGATAACTCGTACTAGACCAAAACTCTATCACGAAGTCCCTCATTTTTATATCGACTTAATCGCCGGGCCAATGGCGAGCGGGTCATTAGTTAGATAGCGCTATTTAGGTCTGACAAACCTCACACCGTGCCGCAGAGGACGGGCGTGAACTAATGGATCTGGGGCACGTCAATGATGATAGACATTGACAGTTTCAGGGCACATAAACATGACTACAGTCAGCAGTCGATATGGTAACGAGTCTAGTGTATACATGGGGTAGCCCCCACGGCCGAAATGCCAGATAACTAACACGGGGTAGCCCCCACGGCAGGATTGCCAGAGTAATCGGGAATAAACAAGTCACGTTTTTAACTATGGGGTAACCCCCACGGCAGGATGCCAGCTAAAGGAAACTGTTTTCGAAACAACTTAAAACGAACACCCAACCGTGAACTCACTCAACTTGTTGTTGACTCGTTACTACATGCTTTGCAGGTCATTAGGTTTCTTAGCTGGAGCTTGCATGGAGGAGGATCGTTGTGGGACATGGACGGCTGTGTGCCATGTTAAACTTTGAAACAATTAAACTTATGTTTTGATTTAAGACTTATGCTTCCGCTTGCAACTTAACTATGTTTTGTTTGAACACCAATTGTATTGGGTGGATTTTTATAACTACTTATATGCTTGTTCAATATGATTGGTGGCTGGATCCTGGTCAGTCACGCCTCCAAGCGGTAGTACTCCGTAGGTGGATTTTGGGGGTGTGACAGATTGGTATCAGAGCCATTGGTTATAGAGAACTTGGTTTTAATAAAGGGGAAAACGTTTTTGTTAAAACCAGACTATAACCTGTACAGTGCTCAACGGTCCACAACGATGCTTCACTCCACATGCAAGGCTCGACACTCTAGGTGATATGGTCTGTGTATATTGCCTACTTGTTAGTTACATAGTACATTGCTTATGGTATGTTTGGTTAGTATAACTACTGTTGCTTGAACACGTGCGTGCTTACTCTATCCTATCGTTGTACTTTCGCGAACCCCTCTCACTCACGTTCTTCTTGATGTGAAGATCATGTCTGGACGCGTTAACCTGACACAAGCCCAGTTGACGGCTCTGATCAACGAACGAGTTGCCGCAGCACTTGCAGCTGCACACGCAGGAGGTATATCCTGCAGTCCGAACTCATTCTAGGGTCTTTAGGATCCTACTCTCGTGAACCAACCTTTGTGTTAAACTCTGTCTTTTCTTTCACCCACGATAGGTCATCATGTTCAGCCACCCGTGTGCACTTTTAAGACTTTCATGGACTGCCGACCAACTACTTTTAGCGGCACTGAAGGAGCAGTAGGTCTCCTACACTGGTTTGAGAAACTAGAATCCGTCTTCGAAATGTGTGAATGCCCTGAGGCGCGCAGGGTGAAGTACGCTACTGGTACTCTCGAGGGTTTAGCCCTCACATGGTGGAACGCTCAAGTTCAGATGCTAGGGTTGGTTGCTGCCAACGCCACCCCATGGGAAACTTTTAAGGAAATGATCAAAGAGGAATACTGCAGTCGTGATGAGATTCACAAACTCGAGGTGGAGTTCTTCAACCTCAAGATGACGGGGTCGGAAATTGAAGCTTATGTGAAAAGGTCGAACGAACTGGCAATTCTGTGCCCTACTATGGTGGATCCTCCCATCAAACGCATCGAACTATTTCTTCAGGGCTTAGTGCCAGAAATCCAAAGTCATGTGACTTCAGCGAACCTCGCCACCTACCAGCAAACCGTTCAGTTGGCTCACCGTCTCACGGATCAGGCGGTGGAGCAGAACAACTTACCAAAACGCATAGGTGCTGCAACTACTTCTGGTACCTCTAGTGACAACAAACGGAAATGGGATGGAACTTCGAGTAAGGGTTCGGCTTCTGTTCAGTCCCAGTCTCAGCAGAGAAAGACTGAGGACTACAAGAGCCCTAATCAGCAATCGTCTGGTGGCGGATACAAAGGAAATCACCCCAAATGCAATCGCTGCAGCCTGCACCACAGCGGACCATGCACCAGGGGCAACTGTCATCGGTGCAACAAGCCTGGTCACGCTGCAAAGGATTGTAGGAGCTTATACCCCGCTAACCAGAATCGTCAGCAAGCTCAACAGAACCAGCGCCAGCAACAGCAACAGGGTGATAACAAGGGGTGCTTTCAGTGTGGAGCTGAGGGCCACTTCAAGAGAGACTGTCCTCAACTGAACAGGAACCAGAACAATAACAACAACAATAACAACAATCAGGGGAATGGTAACAATGGGAACAACAACAACAATGGCGCCAGGGGGCGAATGTTTGTGATTGGCCAAGGTGAAGCAAGGAATGACCCCAATGTTGTGGCGGGTAAGTTCCTTCTCGACGACTTTTATGTTTCAGTTTTATTCGATTCGGGTGCCGATACTAGCTACGTGTCACTAGAAGTTAGTCGAATGCTTAAGCGTATTCCAACACTTTTGAACAACAAGCACACAGTAGAGCTAGCAAATGGTAAGAGCTTAGAAGCCACACACGTAGTCAAGGGTTGTAAACTTATTCTCGCTGACCAGACCTTCTCTATCGACCTCATTCCTATTGTCTTGGGTAGTTTCGACGTTGTCATTGGGATGGATTGGTTATCCCAACACCGCGCAGAGATTCTTTGCAACGAGAAGGTTGTCCGTATTCCAGGTCCCGGTGGTGAACCTCTCATGATTCATGGCGACAAGAGGAGTGCTGTTGAGAACGTCATTTCTCTCCTTAAGGCCCAAAAGTGCTTGCGAAAGGGCCACACTGCTATTTTGGCTCTCGTTACTGACACCTCAGAAAAAGAGAAGAAGATAGAAGATTTTCCAGTTGCACGCGATTATCCAGAGGTATTTCCTGAGGAATTACCTGGTCTTCCGCCTCATCGCCAAGTCGAGTTTCAGATCGAACTAGCTCCTGGAGCTGCACCCATAGCCCGTGCACCTTACCGTTTGGCCCCATCAGAGTTGAAGGAACTCTCCACGCAACTACAAGAACTCTTAGATAAGGGCTTCATTCGCCCAAGCTCATCGCCCTGGGGAGCTCCAGTATTATTTGTGAAGAAGAAAGACGGTACTTTCAGAATGTGCATCGACTACCGAGAACTCAACAAGGTGACGGTGAAGAATCGTTATCCTCTACCGCGTATCGACGACTTGTTCGACCAGTTGCAAGGGTCGAGCTACTATTCGAAGATTGATTTGAGATCGGGTTATCACCAGCTGAGAGTCCGGGAAGAGGACGTCTCCAAAACAGCCTTCAGAACTCGATACGGGCACTATGAGTTTTTGGTCATGCCTTTTGGGATGACAAACGCACCTGCGGTTTTCATGGACTTGATGAACCGAGTGTGCAAGCCTTACCTGGACAAGTTCGTTATAGTCTTTATCGACGACATCCTGATCTATTCCAAGAGTCGGGAGGAACACGAGCAGCATCTGCGACTTATTCTGGAACTCCTTCGAACAGAACAGCTTTATGCAAAGTTCTCGAAATGCGACTTCTGGCTTCGAGAAGTCCATTTCCTAGGCCACGTGGTGAACAAGGATGGGATTCACGTTGATCCATCCAAGATAGACTCGATTAAGAACTGGCCTGCACCTCGTACACCAAAGGAAATTTGCCAATTCTTGGGTTTGGCGGGATACTACCGGAGATTTATAAAGGATTTTTCTAAGATTGCACAGCCTCTCACCTCACTAACGCAGAAGGGCGTTATTTATCACTGGGGAAACGCACAGGAGTTGGCATTTCAGCACCTAAAGGATAGACTTTGTAGCGCACCTATCCTTTCCTTGCCGGAAGGCACAGACGACTTCGTGGTTTACTGCGACGCATCAATTCAAGGTCTTGGTTGCGTGTTGATGCAACGAGATAAAGTTATAGCTTACGCCTCACGCCAACTCAAGGTTCATGAAAAGAACTACACTACGCACGATTTAGAGCTGGGAGCTGTTGTTTTTGCACTTAAGTTATGGCGGCATTACCTGTATGGTACCAAGTGCGCGATCTACACCGACCACAGGAGCCTCGAGCACATCTTCAAGCAGAAAGAACTGAATATGCGACAACGACGATGGGTCGAGCTACTGAATGACTACGAGTGCTCAATCAGGTATCACCCGGGCAGGGCCAATGTTGTGGCCGACGCCCTCAGTCGAAAGGACGCTGCGCCTAAGCGCGTGCAAGCTTTACAACTCACGATCCATTCTAGTCTGCCTTCCCAGATACGAGCAGCTCAGATAGAAGCACTGAAACCAGAAAACGTCAGGGCTGAAGCCCTACGCGGATCAAGGCAACGATTGGAACAGAAGGAAGACGGTGCTTACTACGTAACGGGACGCGTTTGGGTCCCACTTTATGGCAACCTACGAGAGCTTGTGATGGATGAAGCACACAAGTCTCGCTACTCGGTACATCCTGGATCAGATAAGATGTATCACGACATCAAAACTACGTATTGGTGGCCTAGCATGAAGGCCCACATAGCAACCTACGTCAGCAAGTGTTTGACTTGTGCGAGAGTCAAGTCGGAATACCAGAAACCATCAGGCCTGCTCCAACAACCAGAGATACCTCAATGGAAATGGGAGCAAATTTCCATGGATTTTGTTACTGGCCTACCTAGATCCCAGCGCGGGAACGATACTATTTGGGTGATCGTGGATCGACTCACAAAGTCTGCACACTTCTTGGCTATCAAGGAGACGGATAAGTTCTCCACTCTCGCAGAAATTTACCTCAAGGAAGTTGTTTCGAGGCACGGGGTGCCCACCTCTATCATCTCGGATCGAGATGCACGATTTACTTCAGAGCTGTGGCAAGCAATGCACAAATCCTTCGGCTCACGATTAGACATGAGCACAGCGTACCATCCTCAGACGGACGGGCAGTCCGAGCGCACTATTCAAACCTTAGAAGACATGCTTCGTGCATGTGTAATCGACTTTGGCAACCGCTGGGAAAAGCATCTGCCACTTGTGGAATTCTCGTACAATAACAGCTACCACACCAGCATTGGAGCTGCTCCGTTTGAGGCATTGTACGGACGTAAATGCCGGTCTCCTCTTTGCTGGGCAGAGGTGGGAGAAAGTCAGATCACTGGTCCAGAATATGTGGTAGATACAACCGAGCAGATTGCTCAGATACGAAAACGCATGACGGCCGCTCGCGAACGTCAGAAAGTTTACGCCGACATGGGCAGGAAACCACTTGAGCTCCAGGTTGGGGAGCGGGTACTACTCAAAGTTTCACCCTGGAAGGGTGTGGTTCGTTTTGGTAAACGCGGTAAACTTAACCCACGATACGTTGGACCTTTCGAGGTCACTGAGAAAATAGGCAGGGTGGCCTACAGACTAAACTTACCGGCAGAACTCGGTGCAGTTCACAACGTTTTTCACGTGTCGAATCTGAAGAAGTGTCCATCAGATGAGACCCACGTAGTTCCTTTGAAGGAACTCACTATCGACGAGCAGTTACGATTCGTCGAGGAACCAGTCGAAATCACGGACCGGGATGTTAAGGTCCTCAAGAGCACTAGAATACCTCTCGTTCGAGTTCGTTGGAACTCACGTCGCGGCCCAGAGTTCACCTGGGAGCGCGAAGATCAGATGAAACAAAAGTATCCCCAACTGTTCGCAAACAATACACCCACTACTGAGGCCGAAGCTACGGAATTTCGGGACGAAATTCCAGATAAACGGGGGGTGGATGTGACACCCCAGGAAAACCAGGAAAACCATACAACTTAACTAGCTTCCTCAGTGAGTGCCTACCAAATTTCGGGACGAAATTTCTTTCAACTTGGGGATGATGTGACAACTCGAAATTTAGAACCTTTCGTTGTAAGCTTAAACGTGTGACTAGTTAAACTTATGTGAATTAATGAATGATAAGTAAACCTTTATATGATTATGTGTTATGTTACATGTATGCTTATGTGTATGTATTCGAGTATGTATATGAACCGAGACAACACGAACCCGACTCGAGACCATGTGGTCTCGAGTGAACTAGTATAACTTATGGGCCGGTTGGGCCACACATACACACTTAGCCTATTTCGAAACCCATTAGGGTGCACTAAGTGAATCAAGTATAAAACCCTTAGTGATGCTAGTCTTGACATCCTTTGGGCAAATAGCACACATACTCTTCTAACACACACACACTCTCCATTCTCCCTCACAAGAGCTCTTCTCTCCTCCATTCTCGGATTCAAACCGGTGACCACTAAGGAGCTCTCGGATCAACTCGTACACACTCACCTTTGGAACCCATCAACCGGTTAGTGATTCATGATTAAATGTTGTGTTTCGGTTTGAAGATAATGTGTGATATTCGGTTTGATAATGATGTGTGATGAAAAATTATGTGATAATATGTCTACTTGTTAAGTGTTATACATGAGAAATACACCCTTTTTGAGTAATCGGTTCATAAATGTTTCTTGTAGTATGTTTATATTCGGTTAAAGATGATAGGTTAATGTATTGGTTATATTGGAGTGAATAATGTATGCTTGACTATGATTGAATGTTGAATGGTAAATGTCTTGCTTAATGATCTTAGTATCTAGTCTAGGTATTATGGTGCTTGACCGAAAATACAAGAGCTATGAACACATGTTGAATATGAATATTTGAATATGTGTTGAATATGTTTGGAATGTGATATGAACATGGTTGAATATTTGAATTCTGATATGTTTGATCCAAAATGGTAATTGTTAGACAAATAAACAGGTTTAAGTGGATAGTACAAACCATTTCCTGAAATCAAATTCTCATTGGGTAGTACACTGTTCCGAATCAGCAGTTGTCCACTCGAGACCTCCAGTTGCGACTCGAAACCATGCATGATGAGTCGAAATCTCCCAGTTGCGACATCGGTTGCGAGTCGCAAACACCTGGTTGCGACTCGAAACCACAAGTGATCAGCACATAAACCGTTTGACTCGAAACCCTGGTTGCGAGTCCAGTTGCGACTCGTAACCAAAACAGCATGAACCGAGACCGTAGTTGCGACTCAGGTTGCGAGTCGCAAACGCCTAGTTGCGACTCGGGATTATACACAGGTACACGCTGTTTGGGCTTACATCTCATTTCGGACTTAATTGTTTGGGCCGAACTCTTGGGCCCGAATGCACAGACCTTATATGTTAACTGTTGAACGTGAATCTGCCATGATTAAACATGAATGCCATGAACGTTACTTGAGTACATTATGCTAGAAACATACGTGCACTACTTGAATACGAACCTGATGGTATGATACAATTATGGTAGGACGTGAGTAGCCACAACATTGCTTGTTTGACTTTCTGTGCTTCTACCGAGCAAACCAAGGTGAGTTCACACCCTCTACAAAGCATGGGATTCCCAGGGGTCGGGAATTGGGGTTAAGGAACTGGGTTCCTCGTCCTCCTTGGGTAGGACAGCAAAGGTTCAGGAATGTAATTCCTCGTCCTCACGGACAGATAACTCGTACTAGACCAAAACTCTATCACGAAGTCCCTCATTTTTATATCGACTTAATCGCCGGGCCAATGGCGAGCGGGTCATTAGTTAGATAGCGCTATTTAGGTCTGACAAACCTCACACCGTGCCGCAGAGGACGGGCGTGAACTAATGGATCTGGGGCACGTCAATGATGATAGACATTGACAGTTTCAGGGCACATAAACATGACTACAGTCAGCAGTCGATATGGTAACGAGTCTAGTGTATACATGGGGTAGCCCCCACGGCCGAAATGCCAGATAACTAACACGGGGTAGCCCCCACGGCAGGATTGCCAGAGTAATCGGGAATAAACAAGTCACGTTTTTAACTATGGGGTAACCCCCACGGCAGGATGCCAGCTAAAGGAAACTGTTTTCGAAACAACTTAAAACGAACACCCAACCGTGAACTCACTCAACTTGTTGTTGACTCGTTACTACATGCTTTGCAGGTCATTAGGTTTCTTAGCTGGAGCTTGCATGAAGGAGGATCGTTGTGGGACATGGACGGCTGTGTGCCATGTTAAACTTTGAAACAATTAAACTTATGTTTTGATTTAAGACTTATGCTTCCGCTTGCAACTTAACTATGTTTTGTTTGAACACCAATTGTATTGGGTGGATTTTTATAACTACTTATATGCTTGTTCAATATGATTGGTGGCTGGATCCTGGTCAGTCACGCCTCCAAGCGGTAGTACTCCGTAGGTGGATTTTGGGGGTGTGACATAGTATGTTAAGATTATTTGTATTTGATCTTTTGCTTATTTATTTGATATTATATTTTCAACACCCGTGTAATATACCAATGTCTAACAAAAAAGAGTAGGAAAAATATGAAACAATTATATATATATTGATTTTGAGTGATGATGAATAGTAATTTTATTTTTATAATAATATATAGTTTTCTATTATTTTATTATTTAATATGTTATAATAGTTTATTATTATACTTACTTTTAATAACATATTTTCCTTTTTTTTAACATATATTTTCTTTACTTTTTTTTAATAATTGTTTTTTTTTTCTTTTTTGTTAAAAATATATTAATTTATCGATTAATTTGATACTTCTTTAATTAGTTACGTTTATACTTTTTTATAAAAACTTAAGTACGTAGTTGTGCTTGATTTCTTTTCCTGACATTCCGTTATAAGTTTTATTAAAACGAGGTTATACTCAAAATAAAGTATTTATTTGGTATCATTAAACGGTACGATGATAAACTAAATCATTCTAATGGTTTAACTTTCTAAATAACATGCTTTATTTTCAAATCACGTTTGTTTTACATTATCATTTGCTCGGTTTCGCCGCAACGCGCGATATAAAAAAACTAGTGAGATTTAAATATAAAGAGAGATTAAAGAATAGGGGCTGTTTGGTAGCATCTGAATGACATTAAGAGGCTACATCTTAATGAAATCATTTAAGAGTTTAACAAAGATAATGTAGAAGAATGTGACATGTGATGGTTTACCATTCAGATGTTACCTCTTATCCAGTCAGACATAAGGTTACCTCTTATTCATTCAGACCTAAGGGCCACAAATGATTTCATTAAGATGCAGCCTCTGAATTGATTAAGAGGCTACCAAACAGCCCCTAAGTAGGAAAAGGCCAAGAGGAGTCGTTGCAGTCTTGGATATATTGCTTTTGCTGTGCCCAAGTCCATCTCGTGTGGGCTGAAACAAATTGAAACAAAAAAGAATATTCTTTTGAGTTTGGGTTTATTCTACTATGAGTCTATAGGAGAGGTATGGCCTACGTTTACTTCGGTTAAAAAATTTCAAACCGTTTGTAAACCATCTTCAATTCTTCTTGTTAAAATCTTGAATCAAGTAAGCTTAAACAACGCTTTATACCGGATTCTGCGATATAAACAGTGAGTTCATCGGGGAACCAAAGCTAGAGGTTAAGTTGTAAGAATGTTACATACACGGGCGGACCTAGCTTTATAATAGGGGTAGCCCTCGCTACCCCTTAACGCTCCGGCGGTAGTGTAAATTTTGGAAAAGTTTGACGTTTTTTCAGTTCCGTTACCTTTTTTTGAAACGTTGCCCCTGTAATAATTTTATAGATTCGTCACTGGTTACATGATAATACATGTAACATTATAACCAACCAAGCCTGTTTTTCTTATCTGAACCATAGAAAGTTCCTCAATCCTTAAGGACCTTTTCTTTTGCATTTTTTTTGGGCCAGCAAATTTGATATTTGGTAGAGGAAGATGAATTAAATAATAAAAAAAGTCTTAAAATTATGAGAACTAGTTGATTTGCACCGCGCTTTGCGGCGGCATTTCAGCCGATATCAATTTGGTTTGTTTTTGTACCAGTACGATACAAACATTCGGTATAGTAATCATCACACGTTTTACATCGATCGAAAACAAAAAACAAACATGGTACCAGTATCGATGTTGTTTGGATGATATAGGTTCAGTTGGTCCCAGTATCGGTATTGTTTCACTGACGGAGTTGTATAAATGAAATACTATCAAAACCAAAAACCATAAAAAAGAATACGGGTACCGCTACCGATGTTGTTTGGTTTGGCTCGGTACATTGCAGTACGGTGGTGATATGGTGTTAGTTTATCGAAACTAAAAATCATAAAAGTAAATATCGGTACCAATACTGATGTTGTTTGGTCAATTTTATGTTCGGTACGGTAGCACACGGTATCCATTTTCAATAAGATTGACCAAAAACCATAAAAATGAATATCGGTACAGATGTTATTCAGTCGGTTTTCCGTTTGGCATGGTAGCGGCGCAACATCCATTTTCAATAAGATTTATATCGGGATATTGGAAAAAAATCAAACATAGTTGCGTCTTTGGATCATTTTTTAAAATTTAACATACGCAAGTTATTAGCAAAAAATATCATATTAAATAAAAAAGTAAAATACTATTAACAAAACTAAAACAAAGTCTTAAAATTTTATTTACTATTCATGGTCCTTCGTGCCGCTATCAAACCAAATCGAAACCGATTGAAAAATTTATGTATCTGTACCGGTTTTATTTTTATTGTTTTTGCTTTCGATAATCTGACACCGTATTGATACCATATTGTACCAAACTGAACCAAACAACACCAATACCAATATACATTACTTTTGATGGTTTCCTATTTGATAACGGATACTTTGATCATATGTTAAAAATTATATAAAAATTATGTTTAAAATCAAATTATGTAATAAACCAATATAACATGAAACCTTATAAAAGTCAATATTAAAAAAAAGGAAGCACTGTTCATCGACTGTTTCTGTTAATATATATAATATAATATAATGATAAGAAGAAATTCTAAGTCTTAAAGTGTCACAACCCCTGAACCTATTCTGGGCGGGAGCCCTGAGCAAATACAAGTGGTATTGGTGTTTATTAAAATTATTGCTGCGGAAATTTGTTAGGCCCTATAGGTTTATGGATTAGTAGATTAATTGCTTAATGGATCAAGTTCTAGAAGTGGGGGTATTAGAGTGGGCTTTGGGGGAATTATGGGCCTAGGGTTTTGGAGGAAACCCCTTACTATAAATAGAAGTTAGAAATTAGGAGCATGGTTGGTTGATTAGTTTTAGAAACTTGTATTAGACAATCTTAATTGTATGCAAGTTTAAGCTTTTGAATCAACAAATCTTCAAATCTTCATATTGTTCTTGATTATTTCTTGAAGATCATCAAGTTTGGATTCCGCCCATCCTTGGTGATTGTTTGATATCGTTGTTTGATCCGAATTTACGGGACTTACAATTGGTATCAGAGCCAATTTGATATCAAACACTCAAGAAATTCTGAATTTTGATTGAAGATCTTCATAGTGTTCTTCGTGATCTTCTTTGTGTTCTTCGTGTTCATCAAGATTTATTCAAAAATCTCTATATTTTGCTATTTTGATTCTGTTGAAAATTGTTAAAAGGGTTTTAAAGGTTGATTTTATTTTTTATTTATCATCTGTCATCATCATCGTACAAAAATCATCATCATTTTGTCATCCAAGAAATTTATCATCAGATCTGTCAACATCATCTTCTGTCACATCATTTAAGGTTTATTCGAAATACTTTTCATTCATCATCCGTAATCTTCGGCAATCATCCATATCATCCATCTCGGATCAACATAACATCATCACTTTTCATCCGAAATCAATAGACCTTCATCCGGAATCAACGTTTTCATCCGTAATACATCTTCATTTCCATCCGAATTGATCCGACATCATACAAATTTCATCTGGAATCATATCATCTAATCCGAAATCATCCGGGATCGTCATTTCGGACATTCAACATCACAATTCAATCCGAGATACATTCACATCATCATCATCCGAGATCATCCGTAATCTATTTCAGTAACTCATCACCGTTTCATCTCCGACGACTCACCATCAAACAACGTCACCTCCGTTCATTCGGTCACCACTGTTTCCGTCCGTTCATCGTCACCGGTCATCTTCACCGTCAGACCTCCATATCCGCCATCCATCATCCGTTCTCCGAACACCGTTACTCACTTCATCATCTTCTCCAGTTACTGTCATCACACCACTCCGATCAACAACCACCGTTTAAACCTTACAACCTCGATCTTCTCAGGCACCGAACAAAACCTGCAACATCAACGTTCACCACCTCACCACCATCGATCTTCATCTCCGATAACTCTGAAACATATCACCATCATCGTCTCACATCCGCAGCCACTCATCACCTTCACCTCCGTTCTCCTTCCACCGCACCACCGCATCGTCACCGTCATCATCAATTGTTGTGGCGGCTGAAAGTTTTTAAAAATTAGGGTTTCGAACAAAGAGGAACGACTGTTCAATTGTCGTTTAAGTTTAAGTTTTTTTTTTTTTTATTTTACTAGCTTACAACCCCGTGTATTACACGGGTTAAATGACGAAAAAATGTAAATTATAAACTTGTATATAATCCTTATTAATGAAATAACTTATTTAGATAAAATACTAAAACAAAAGAAGAGTTAATTTTCGCTATTCAAAATAATTTTCTAAGTTTTCACTTCTTTTTTGAGATACTACAATCCATTTTATTATGTCTTAAAAAGAAGTAACACTAAAAAATAAAAAAATAATGATCATAAAATTGTATGTATTTTTAAAAATAATTATAAGTTATGAGGTTATGGTAAATGAATTGTAATTAAATTCTACTATGTATATTAATGATATAATAAATACTTTGATATAAATACTATTTTTAGATATATGGATCATAAGACAAGATACAAATATTATCATTGTATAGAAAATATTACATATTAAAAAAATCATACTAAAAATAAAGTATACGTTTAAAAAAATATGACTAAAGTTTTTTAAACTATAAATTTGAGCGTCTAGAACAACTTTTTTAATTAGTAGTTGACATTTAAATATTCAAATTAAAAATTTTATAATATTATATAATGTATTTATTTAGCATGATGATAATGTCTTTAGTTGCGTATTATGATTGAAATTAAGTTTAATATTTAAAACTCAACGTTATTAGGAAGTTGGACCATTTTTTAAGATGAAAACATATTGATAGTAACATAAATTTAGAATTGGAAGAAAATATTGAACACATGTATTACACGGCTTAGATAAATATAATGTTATATAGAAAATATTGAACACGTGTATTACACGGCTTAGATAAATATAATGTTATATACTTGATAGCAAAAAAAAATATGTCTTTTAAAAACCATTTAGTGTTCGCTTTAAAGATAATTTGGTACTTTATTTAGATAATCCGCTTGTAATTTTAGTCTTCTAAGTTATATACTATAAGTACTTGTACATGTGATTTGATACTTTATTAGTAATTATTGTTTATATCCAAATATATATGGTTAGGGTAAAATGAAAATTTCTACAAGTTATGAGAACTTAGAGAACTCGGCCTTCCAAAAGGTTTTTTGAATTTTTTATAGGGGGTGTGAATGAGCGGTTAAAGACTCAGGACGTTAAACTTTTTGATTTTAGATTTTAGTGGTTAAAACCACTAAAACATAGGGACTCAAAAAGTAATTTACTATTAATTAAATTTGAAATTATACGTTTGATCTCTAACTATATTAAATAATATTATACTTATTATATTATTTGATACATTTATATTTGTTATAGATAATTATTAATTAAATTTGAATTTATACGTTTATATCTCTAACTATATTAATTAATATTATATTATATTTTGTGTATAAAAATTAATATTTAATACTATTATTAAAAGGGATGAGGCACCAGAGAGTGACACATGTACAAAAAGATTTTTGTTTATTAGTATAGGAAGATAATAATAATAATAATTATATTAATCATTAGCTAATCATTTCTTAATCATTAATATTATTGTAATAGTTTTTATTAATTATAATATTATAATATAAGTTTTTTTTTAAAGTTATTTAAAATTAACAAAAAGGTTAAAATATTAAAAAAGGAGGTTATAAAATTAAAAAAAAGAGTTTGTTTTGTTTCGGTGAAACAGTTTTGGACAGGTTTTTGAGTTGCGGTAAAGGTTGCGGGTTCACACGTTTGCGACGTGCCTGCGAGTTCACAAGTTATTACTTGGTTCAACAATGACTTCTCCAAGTATTGATTCTCAACGTCAGTTGCTCTTGGAACAACTCGACAACTTTGGTTTCATTGAGGGTGAAAGTGTAGAAGACGTAATCGGAAGGTTTACATTGCTGCTTTCTGAAATCGAGAAGAGCGGATTGTATGTGACACGTGGTAGGGTTAACAGAGCCTTTTTGTACGGATTGCCTCGTAGCAAGACATGGGACTATCGTGTTGCTATTATTATGGGAAAATGCAATCATTGCACAACAGAAACGAGAGATGTGATTTCCTTTGTCAGTGAATATATTCAGGAGGATAAGCAGAAAAATCAGAATCTCGAAAACACATCGTCTTCTATGTCCAACTATGGGAAGGCCGTTGCTAATTCGCCACTTGCTACTAATCCCAACGTTGCTCAGATTCCCTCATCTTCACTCGTAGCTGCTACATCATCTTATAAGAAGGCCCCACAATCGACAGGATCTCATCCCGATGAAGTGGCTCAAACTGAAGAACCGAAATCACTTTCTGAAACGCTAAATTCTCTTTTATGTTCCGAGCACTGTAGAAAGAAAGTTGCATTTATGAGATCACAAAACTCAGCATTGATCACTGATTACAACACTGTGATGGGAAAGTACATCAGTCTTCGAGAGAATAATAAAATTCTCTATGAAAAGATTGAAGCACTTAAAAAGGACATAGCTCAACTTCACAGAGACGTGAATCAACAACAATGTTGGGTTCACGACTATAAACATAGACTCACAGTCAAAACCCTTGAATGTGACTCTGTGAAGGGTGAGCTAGAGCTCCTCGCTAGACAATACAAACAGAACGAGTTAAACATCAAAAAGTTTGACACTTCCAGTGCCACAGTTCAAAATCTGTGTAATGTGCAACTTGCTTATCAAGAAAACAAGGGAAAGGGTTTGGGGTATAAACAGGTTCCGCCACCATACAATCATAATTATTCCCGATTGCCAATCACTGAGCAGGAGATGGAAAATTATGACACTATGATGTATGGCAAACCTAGTGATTATGTTGAATAAGATCCATCTAAGTTTAAAAAGAATCCCCATGCTGATTTCAAAAAACCAATGAGTTTTGTCAAAAATGAAAATGTTCAAAATAAATCAGCAGATAAGTCCGATCAGATAAATGAAACCGTAATACATACAGAAGCCGAAACTGAAACGAAAATGGAACCAGTTAGCGAACCCGCAGAGGAGATGAAGGAAAGTTCACCAAATTCTGATGCTGTTAAAAATTCTAACTGTTCTAGTTTGTGTGCAGAGTCAGTAAGAACTGAAGAGAAGTCTAAAGAGGATGATGAATCACATCGAAGTGCTGCTGATAATGTTATTTCTGATAAAAATGGCCTTTATGCTTGGAACTATGTTTTTTTCTTTTTTTGCTGAGGCTCATGGTGTTCCGACTAGAACTGATGAATCTGGTGCTGTGATTTTAGATCGTGATAAAAATGTTTTCACAAGGAAACCTGATGTATCGACTGATAAACTTGATACCTATGTCTCAAGTGACTCAGAAAGCCATTCTGATGGTTCAGACAACTATCCTAGTGTGCCTGAAAAATCAGATGATACATCAGAACCTCGTGAAGAGGGATCATTTAACGAACCTGACAGTCAAGTTGCAGATTTTGGTACATCAGAAAATGAGCATAGTACTTCTGAGAATTCTGAATGCGTTAAACACTCAGATTCAAGCAGTGCAACGCCCGAAGAGAACCAAAGTGTTTCAAACATAGACTGCTCTTCGCATAAGAAATCAGAATCAGCTGATGTCAAGGACTCAGAGGTTGATGAATCTGAAGAAGAGATATCCGTAGAATTCAATTATGAAGAAACTCATGAGATCTCGAAGCCTGAAGAGAAGGAATCCATGGAAATCAATTCAACAGTTGAATCAACTGGTGAAACTGAAGAGGAAATTTTTGTGGAAGCCTTCTCTACTGAAACTACTAAGAACATAGTTTCTGAGGAAAAGGAATCTGTGGACATCAATTTCACAGATAATTCAACTCTTGACCCCAAAGGATCAGATTCAGTAGAAAGTGTTTCAAACGAGGCAAAAGCTACTGAATCTGCTCCTTCAAGGAAGAAACGATCACGTAAAAACAGAAGACCATGGAAAAAGAAAGCTCAAAAGGAAAACCTGACTCTCAAGCAAACTGAACCAAAACTAAAGGGTAAAGTGGCGGATATTTACTCTCATGCCGACAACCGTGAGCAAGGTTCATCCAAGATCAAGATCAAGCATGCACACAAGCAGTCAGTGTCAAATGAAAAGAAGAGACTAGATCAATTCTCGAAAATAACACAAGCAGAACTAAATGTCTTTTTCTCGTAAAGGCAAACGTGTTTTAATTGTGGAGTTCCGGGACACATTGCAAGAAATTGTGTTCATCGTCCTTACCACCATGGGAACATGTATCATCAGAAGGCTATGCACTCTCACTTTACCAAAAACGGTCCTCCCAAAGCAAGGCCTTCTGACAGAGACTGGAATCTTGCCAAACAGGAAAATCAAAAATTTTCAAACATAAACAGGTTTCAAAGAAAAACAAAAGTTTTTCCATCAAATGAAAGTGTTTCAGACACTAGGAATTGGAAACCTAAGACTCCTGTTGGATCCCAGTCTCCGTGTTCGCAACCATCAACATCCACTTCATCGCCAAAAACCACCGGCGATGTTAAGAGCCAGATGATCTTTCGCGAAGTCTCATACACAGATAGTAATGGTCAACTCAGGTCCACTATGGCCTGGGTTCCAGTTTCTAACTAATTCCTCTAAGTGTGCAGGAACGGCTATGGAGGGCTATCGTTAGACTTTGGTTTATCGATAGTAGTTGTTCCAGACACGCGACAGAAGACTTATCCCAGTTGAATAACAAAAAAAATATTCGACGGTGAATTTGTCAACTTCGCGGAGGGGAAACTGGAAGAATAACCATGAAGGGCACTGTCAAATACGGAGTTCTCATCTTCTCAGAGGTCAATTATGTCCCTGATCAGAAGCACAACCTTCTGAGCGTATCTTCACCGAGAGTGGCTCGCAACTTCATTCTTCGACTGTTCAGAAGCCGATTTCTGAACCTGCTATAGCTATCCCTGATGGTGCAGTCTATAACACTGAAGTCTCCTCAGGACTCTCAAACGTTCAAGGAACTTCTCTGTTTCCGGGAGCAATTCCCTTAGATTGCACTGTAGATCCACCGGTGATCAACAACGCTACTGCACTAAATGAGGGGGAGCAATCTGGAAAAGCATCAAGAGGGACATCAACACATGCCTATTCAGAAACAAACAAGATGACATCAGCATGATAGTGAGGTTCAAGGTACGACTGGCAATTCAAGTTTTCGAGCAAGTTGAATGTCTGGATTATGATGACGTACACACACCGATGACACGTTTGGAGGCCATCCGTATTTTCGAATGATGAGAAAGAAGTTCGAAATGAGCTCATTGAGAGAAGTGATAATGTTTCTGGGCTTGCAAGTTCGTCAAAATAATCAAGGAATCTTGATTTATCAAAGAAAATATGTTCACGGCGTTCTTGCCAAATTCGATACGACAAATTCAAAGATGGACAGGGATATGAAGTGTACATCGACTGGATGCCAATTCTTGGGGGACAGTATCATCTCATGGCAGTGCAAGAAGCAATAACTCACCTTTGCAACGGAAGCAAAGTGCGTTACAGCATCTGCTGCCTGCTGCTCTCAGGTTCTTTGGATACAACACCAGCTCAAGGTTTTCGGTTTGACTTATCTAAACTCTACTTCTTATTTTGATAATGATGCCGTTATCCAGATTATCAAAAACTCTGTCCTTTACTCTAAAACCAAGCACATTGATATCAAGGTGCACTTTATTCGAGATTGTTATGACAGAGGATTGTTTAAACTTAAACAAATCCACACTGATACTAATTCAGTGAATCTTTTACAAAACCTGTCAGCATCTAGAGATTCAATGTGCTTGTGGATCTTTTGAAAATGATGCGTATCACCTACTGAGCAACAAAAAAAAAAGTTTCAATGCTTAGGTAAATAAATAAGTAAATTTGCGCATAAAGTGTGATGCACAAATTTAGGGGGGGGGGGGAGGGACATATTTGTACATATGCACTATTTGAGGGGGAGAAAAGCAAAAAAAAAGGTACATACGCATTGTTTGAGGGGGAGAAATAGTTGCCTGGGAAATGAAATGAATTTTCGTGCAAAAGAACTTGATTAACACACGTAAGGTTTCAATGTTAAACAGGCTAGGCTCCACTGCGATGTGTTGATAGGTCTACCGCTCGAAAAACAAAAAGAGGCAAAAGTGATACAAACATAATGGACTGGACATCTCGTGGGTAACAGACCAATGGTGTATGATTTCATGGTCTTAAATCCTGCGTTGATAGATAGCCAACATCTGAGGTTTCGGGTCTTTATACTGATGATTCATCCGGGATATCAGGGCTGTCCATCTGTTGCATCCAGATTATATGCAGACCTGGACACAGTCAGGATCTCTTGCTAAAAGAGCCACAAAAAGGGCCAAAACCTGAAAACGGAAGAAATCTCACAAAATAAGAGAATTCCGTGAGCTATCATAGCCAAGTTCGTAACGTTTAAGGTATCTGTCTCGCCCTCGACAGATCTTCCTTGGTCTCTCTGCTGTACGGAAGTACTGACCTGTTCACCAGGAAGTCTGGCGTTAAAAAAAAATAGAATAAAAGGGCCCTCGTCAGATCTTCCTTGGTCTCTCTACTGTACGGAAGTACTGACCTGTTAACCAGGAAGTCTGGCATTGAAAAAAAAATAGAATAAAAGGATGATCTCAGTATACTCACCTGCTACGATGAACCGTTGTGCTTACCTTGATCGCGGGGGTATGCCTTGGAATGGGACACACAGATGTCACAGTATAAAACTACCTAACAGCGTATCACAAAGCAAAAAGTTGAAGTTTGAGCGGTGGATTTAAGAGGACAAACATATGAACAATTGCATGGACCGACCCAAGTAAACGAAGGGCTGAAAAGTGTCCCTTAATCAGTTCGAGAACGATTTTGATCCCATGGCAGGTTCTCCCTATACTACTCCTCCATTAGTTTTCTATTATTAATATGTTTTGTTTTGATTATCTCTTTGCTAAAAAAGGTTGCTCGGTTGGTTGGATCATTGATTTTGAGAAAGATGTTTTATGTCCTGAAAATGCAAAACATTAAAGTAATAATCTGGCCCACTGTTTCGGATTGGGGCCCACTGTTTCGGATAAAACGAATCAGATCCGGCCCATTGCTCTAGAATATAATTCGGACCATTGTTCCGAGTTGGGGCTTGGCCGTTGATCTCAGGCCCAATCCGAAACACTATTTATTGGCAATCATTCTCTCTTTCAAGTCATGTTTCGGACTAATCTCATCTTCTAATCATCTCGGATTCTCTCACTATCTTTTGGACCACTTGTTTGAATTTCAAAGTTTGCAGGTTTATATACTTTTCAAACCAAAGCCTTTGAATGCCATAGTTGCTGAAGAACATGGCGAGCTACTCATGAATGCTGCTGCTGAAGCTAAGATAGAAACTGAAGTGTTAGTGATGGATGAAGAGTAAACAAATGTCGATAGTGATGTGGAAGTGATTGTATCTGAGAAAGCTGAGGAACCCGTTCGAGAATCAACGTTAATGACTGCTGAAACTTTACAAGCCCTAATTCAATCATTGAAGATTAGTGTCGGAAACCCTCCTTCCGTATCTATTCCTGAAACTGAAGATGATTCGAAAGTTGATGCTGAACAAGCATCCAACAAGAAACGAAGAACCGAAACTGCTCCTGATAATCATTCTCTGGCCCAAGCTCAGATCTATAGCCTACTATGCCCACCGATCCACAAGTCACTGCTGCTACTCAAGAAACAAGCACGCAAGATCTCGATTTTGATTTAAAATTTGATTTTGATCTCGATCTGCCTGAAACAACTCATTTGCAACCAGAAAGCTCAAGCGACATCAGGTTCAATGTAGGAAGTTCAGTGGTGCCGATTTCTCTGAGCATGATAAAGCATCCATGCACTTTGCAGCCAACAAAATGAAATTTGTTGAAGAAAGAGATAGTGATGACGATACGACTGTTAATGTAGTGAAGCTGCAAAGAAGAGTGATTTTGTTGAAACAAGATGCTGCCCTGAAAGAAGCTCAGATATCATCTTTGCAAGCTTAAAAAAAACAATCAAAGATTAGACGATCGAGCAACTACAAAGCGATGTGGGTATGCTGATGTCTGTTGAAAGTTAAGCTGGAAAGGAAGTTCAAAATCGTAATCAAGAATCATTTGTTTGATGATCCGGCTCCGTTGCAAGGTGGTCCTCCAAACGGATTCAGCAACTAATCCAGTAAACCTAGGGGAGATTGTTAGGCCCTATAGGTTTATGGATTAGTAGATTAATTGCTTAATGGATCAAGTTCTAGAAGTGGGGGTATTAGAGTGGGCTTTGGGGGAATTATGGGCCTAGGGTTTTGGGGGAAACCCCTTACTATAAATAGAAGTTAGAAATTAGGAGCATGGTTGGTTGATTAGTTTTAGAAACTTGTATTAGACAATCTTAATTGTATGCAAGTTTAAGCTTTTGAATCAACAAATCTTCAAATCTTCATATTGTTCTTGATTATTTCTTGAAGATCATCAAGTTTGGATTCCGCCCATCCTTGGTGATTGTTTGATATCGTTGTTTGATCCGGATTTATGGGACTTACAAAATTTCATCAGGACCGAATGTCAGGAAAAATATTAGAGTTTTCAAAACACTGTAGTTTTCATTTCATAAAATTATGGGTGAAATCCATATTTACATAAAGGATTTTCACAAAGATAAATCCTTAATTACAAAACACGTTTTATTCAGGTTACATAGCCACTTATTTAAGCTTTGAGTGCCTCATAGCACTTTTCCCTTCTCTTCAAAGTAAATAACCTGAAACGTGTTTTTAAAACGTTTGATCAGCTAAAAATACTGGTGAGTTCATTCATTTTGTATAAAAGGCATATTCCTTAGAAATACAACATTAAGGGTTTTTTACATTTGTTTCTATCTTACAAAATTACTATTGGCAATCGCGTTGTCCAATAGCAAAGAAATCATTTTAATAGTATTTGTCACTCAGTGGCAGTTCCTGTGACTGTGGTCATATCACTCATTGGCTAGCCCGTTGTCCAATAGTGATGCATAACAAGTAATGTATACAAAACCCCACATACTGACAATAGTTTCCTAGTAAGAATACAAAGACTTAATCAATGTAATATAGCCATATAGGTAACAATTGGAAAACCTTTAGGGTTTTGAAAGCATCTGATAAAAGAGAATGACTCACATTGCAGATTTAGGGTTTTAAGTAAACATCTCCTGGTCTAAATCATCCTAATTAAACACACAATGCAACACGTATTAGTGTATTAACCCAATTCAAACTTTAACGATAATCACGAGATCAAAACCTCAACGTAGATAACAAAGTATAGCCTTATTCAGGCAGCACTTTGATATCCGTTGATTTGGTTTTGGATCAATCGGACAGGGTATCGTACCAGTGACTAGGGTTAGAACGCTGATTACAGAGCAGAGTATAGGGGTTTGGTTATTCGGACAGCAAAACGAAAGAGAAGGAGTATCGATTTTTCAATTGAAAAGGTGCACTGAGACTCGTCCCACAGTATATAGCCTACCTGGGCTTCCCACGAGCATCCGGAAGATCATTGGGACAGCCTTGCGTGGCGCGGCAGCTCCCTATTAGGGATAAGTCAGCCTCGTCAACTGTATAGCATTGCCACTTGGCGCGAAACGATGCAACGTGGCTTGGTACTCCCCCCCCCCTCCCGCATCACCAGAGATGCAGGGGTATCCCCCGTGTGGCGCCTGGGATGCCAGGTTTTGGATTCTTCATTTTACGCGCTGGATTTTGTCGTGCAGGTCCGGGGTTTCTATTACGGTTTTCATAGGGTCTTTTTGGAGTTGTTACATCCTCCCCACCTTGTTTAAAATCTCGTCCTCGAGATTCACTGAAACAAGTGTGGATATTTCCGTTTCATCTTTGATTCTAATTCCCAAGTATATTCTGATCCTTGTTTCGAATCCCATTTTACTTTTACCAAAACTAATTTCTTATGCTTGAGATTTCTAACCTTCTTATCTTCGACTTGGAAAGGTTTCTCAATAAATTTTAATTTTTCACTTACATCTATATCTTTAAGAGGTACCATCAAAGATTTATCAGCTAAACATTTCCTTAGATTACATACATGAAATCCATCATGTACACCAGCCATTTCTTCTGGTAACTGTAGCTGATAGGCTACTGGACCAATACGCTTGATAACCTTAAATGGTCCAACATATCTTGGGTTTAACTTTCCTTTCTTACCGAATCTGACTAATCCTTTCCAAGGAGAAACTTTTAACAATACTTTGTCTCCAACTTGAAATTCCAATGGCTTATGTCGATGATCAGCATAGCTCTTTTGACGATCTGGTGATGTCTTCAATCTTTCTTTGACTTGAATTATCTTGTCAGTTGTTTCTTGTACAATCTCAGTACCTGATAATTGCTTTTCTCCTATTTCTACCCAACATACTAGAGTTCGACACTTTCGTCCATAAAGTGCTTAAAACGGAGCAGCATTAATGCTTGTATGATAACTATTGTTATAGGAGAATTCCATTAATGGCAAGTGATCGTCCCAACTTCCTCCAAAATCTATTACACATGCCCTCAGCATGTCTTCCAATGTTTGGATTGTCCTTTCACTCTGTCCATCTCTTTGAGGGTGATAAGTTGTACTTAACTTTACTCGTGTTCCCATAGCTTTTTGGAAACTTTTCCAAAAATGAGAAGTAAAACGACTATCTCTATCAGACACAATGGATAATGGAATCCCATGTAATGAAACTACTTTATCTACATATAGCTTAGCTATTATTTCCATACTAAAGGTTTCCTTCATTGGTTGAAAATGATCTAACTTGGTTAGTCGATCCACAATCACCCAGATTGTGTCGTTATCTTTCCTTATTTTGGGTAATTTGGTAACAAAATCCATTGTTATCAATTCTCATTTCCATACTGGCATTTCTAACTGTTGAAATAAACCTGAAGGTTTCTGATGCTCAGCTTTAACTTGTGAACAAGTTAAACACTTAGAGACGTAACTAGTTATATCATTTTTCATTCATGTCCACCAAAAATTCGTCCTCAAATCTTGATACATCTTTTCACTACTAGGATGCATCATATACTTAGACTTATGAGCTTCTTCTAAAATTATATTGTCACACCCCAACCAATGGCGGAATCATCGGGGCGCGGCACTAGGCGAATCAGATTGCTCAAGAGAATCCATAACAACTATATTGCGATAATATTTAATACATTCGTTATCCCATACTAACAAATATTACAATCACATAAGTTATCACAGATTTCTTGTCCTCTCGAACAACACAAATCCGACAACCTAGATTTTAGTTGAGTTTCTAGACTTCCTAGCTTGATTTGATAAAGTCTGCGATCTAACCTGCAACATACGTTAAAATATTTGTCAATACAAAGGTATTGGCGAGTATACAGGTTTGATAAGTATAGCGTAATAGATAAAAGTGTAGCGAATTTCCATATGCAAGAACGTAATACACGACATATATACTCACAAAACTGATACTACCAACTAAGTCCTCGATGCTCGAATGTACGGTGGCATAACTAGACCCCGTCGGGCGCAATAGTACTATACTAGTCGTGGTGGGACGTCGCGAGTATAAGCCCTAGCACATATGCAACTAGCATCACGTATATCTATGCATAACAGTTATTCGCATGTGATAATTCGATTGATTGAATATTTCGCTTGATAAGTTCGATTTGTTAGAAACGTATGTTACACCCAAAATTCGATTAAAAAGGGTTCAAGTATACTCACAGTGCGTATTTAGATGGATTACAACTTGTTTGAGTCGGTTGCGAGTATGTCTGTACTGATCCTTGAAGAATAGAGTAAACGATATACGGTTAAGCGAGATTAGCCTTGAAAAGTCACTCATTAGGTCGAAAGGTCCTCATCCGTGCGGATTGACATGCTATCCGTCCGGATGACAAGTCATCCGTCCGGATGACATGTTATCCGTCCGAATAACAGGTGGTGCGTGCGGATGAGTGGTGCGTGCGGATGAGTGTGCGTGCGGATGGACTGGTCATGCGTGCGGATGGACAAGTCATCCGTGCGGACTGACATGTCATCCGTGCGGACAAGAGTCATCCGTGCGGACTGACATGTCATCCGTGCGGACAAGGGTCATCCGTGTGGATTGACATGTCATCCGTGCGGACTGACATGTCTGTTTCGCACTCTGAACACTGTTTCCGAGTGTTTAACGGAAGGAAAACGTTCGTTTTTACTAGGGTAGTGTAATTTCGCACTAACACTTGAAGTTCCGTCAATTCCGACTCGTTCTAACGGCCGGGAATCACCCCGTTCCATCAGATCTGGCCGTTCGTGATGGTTCTTCATGGTTAACTCGAAATCGCATAGATTTAGGTGAGATTTGTCATTAAAACATGTGGAAATCACCCGGATCTGAGTCGTTTATAGTGAAGTGAGACCCCAACTTGTAGTTCACAAGAACTCTTGGTGACATCACCTCAAAACGCCTCAAATCCGTAGATTTCACAGTTAGAATTTGAGTTTTGAAAGATAGAATGATGTAGAATCAAGTGTAGATTGTAGAAGTACAAGTTTTAGGTTGAAATCTTACTGGAATCGCGAGGAAATCGAGAGAAAAGGGTCTTGGAGCGTGTTTGGTTGAATAGGAGCTGTCACATCACTGTTCAAGTGATGTGACATGGTATTTATAGGCAACAGAGGAGGGGAAAGGAGTTCTGGCCCGGACAGCCTATCCGTGCGGATGGCCTATCCGTACGGATGGCCCATCCGTCCGGATAGCTATCCTGACGCATTGGACTTCTCCGTTTTGATCGTTTTGATAGTTTTCGAAGTGCGCGCTTTTCATAGCGAATTTATATTATTATTATATATGTATATATATCACTAAAGGTCGTATTTACGTATCCATAATCCAAAGTTTCGATAATTAACAATCGGTTTCCGATTCGAGTATGCGATTATTAGCGACGTTTCACGGACATCAATGAGGGTAGTATAGGTCCTTTCTTGATGTCATCGTGAACGTTATTTCGTGTAGTGCCACAAAGACTGTCGGGGTACCGTTTACTCGTATTGTCATCATCGTCATGATGAATGGAGCTACAGTACTCACCCGAGAGTTCTTGTTAGCGTTAATTGTTTACGTTCGACACATCACGGCTACTGAGGAGGGTAGAATAGGTCCTCACTCACTGCCTCCGTGAGTGTTAGTGTGATAATAGTGTAGTATAGTGATATTGTATTTCGAAAATATGCGATTATCCCTCGAGTAGCGATATATGCGATATAGTTACATTATGATCCGAATCTCTGGTGCTAGGCGTAACGAGTGTAACGAGTAGTAACAACGCACAAAAGTGCGGGCTGTTACATATATGGCGTAAGTTTCCTTGGATATGTGTAACATTTCCATTTTTTAATTAAAATAAAGTATATAAAAACTTATATTATTAAACGGGTAGATTATGGATAAGTTGACTGTTAGATATATGATGTATCTAGACGAACATAGAAATCTTTTAATAATTATAATAAGAAAAATACATTATATTTGACCTTACTCCGTTTTTTATGAAACTTAGGTCAAAATGTAGATAAAACTATTCTCGTTCTAAAGACATATTCATTGTTTTATAAAACGTCATATTTTAGAAGTTATAGATGATAATGAGTGAAGCAGCTGAGTTAATTATAATAATAAAATAATAATAAATTTAAAAACTAACATTTAATTGAAGTATGAACGTGGACAGTAAGGGGTGGCCTCCAAGTTCACACTTTTAGTATATATAGAAGCACTAATAGACAATCAAAATTGCTCAATTCTTTTCCATCCCTCTCGCCCTCTCTGCTCTAATTTTACACCCATTTTTTTAGTATTATATCCCTAATCCTATAAAGCTCTGCCCAGTTTTAAGCTCTACCCATTTTTTAGTATTATATTTCTTGCTGATAAAATATTTTCAAAACGCTTTTCAGGTAACTTACTGTAAAGATAATAGAAGCCTGCTATGGAGCACTGAATGCTTAAATAAATTGGCTATAATTACCTGAATATAAGAAGAAATTTATGCTTTATCAAATATGGTTTATCCCTATAAAAACATTTGAATGGAATATGGGTTTTAGCCCATTTGTTTAATATTAAAAGTTTGGTGTTTTACAAACTCTGAAATGTCGCAACCCCGGATCCCTTATCTGTCCCGGGAACGGGCGGACGCGAACTCAGTAGTGGTGGTATCATTTATTTAATCTTGCAGCGGAATTTACATCAAGACCGTAGTTAGGAAATGTTTATCAGAGTAAAACTACCATAATTGATATTAATAAACACATGGGCAAAACCCAAGTTTCTTGTTACAGTACATTTATAGGGACAAACCCTATATTATTGAATTTAAAACATCGTTTATTAGATAACTTTTATAGCCACTTATTTTCCAAGCCGTCAGTGCTCTCGAGCTGGTTTTTCCCAGTTGGCTTTCACATTGTGTTACATGAAACATGTTTTAAAAATATTTTGTCAGCAGGAAATACTGGTGAGTGAATCCCAGTTTAATCAAGAAACCTTTTATCAATAAACACAGTATTGAGAGCGATCACATTGTTTATTTCTACAAAATTACTCATTCAGTACTGTCAATCCTTGACTTGTGGGTCATATTACGCATTGGCTAACTCGTTGTCCAATGGTAACGTACTGTCATCCCGATTTACTACTCGCAAGTAACAAAATTTTGTATACAAAACCCCATAATACCGGCAGTAATTGAAGAACTACAAAGACTCAATCACCACTTAACCATATTGTAAAACAATTAAGGTTTTGTAAAATATTCCAAAAATGTTAACAAAAAGAGGATAAACTCACATTGCTATCTTAATCTTCTTGTAAGGGTTTCCTGGATATAATCTATAATTTATACAAATGTACATTGGTTAGTATCATAACCCTTTGAAAATATTAATGATACCCTCCCTGAGACGGCATTCCAACAACTACGTCGGGCAGAACCACGACAGTAGTTACGGAACCCTAAATCAATCGGGCAGCGTAACTATTACGAAACTTGGGTTATAATACTTACAACGGAGCAGAACCTCGCTAATTAGGGGTATAATACCCGTGTATTATAACTTCTCTACAGAA